>CM062926.1:83362890-84612890 GCA_031878705.1 Tapirus indicus | reverse complement strand
TCCCTCTGAGAGCCCCAACTGATAAAGACCTGCAGGCCTCCACATCTGGGAGAAACCAAATGGATCCCCTGAGCGTGTCTGTAACAGCCCTAGCTTCCTCTTGGTCAGTTCTGAAGCAACATTTGGCCTCTGGCTCCGGGCGCTCTCAGCCCTGGAACCTTTTAGCTTCCAGGTTCTTGGTCTGTTTGGAGGACCAGTGCTCTGGGCCTTCATCTCCCGCATCTTAGCAATCCCAGATGTTGCTCTTCCTGATCCCCCTCCCCTGATCTGATCTCAACCTGTCTTTCTTAGAGTCATTTTCTGTTTGATCATCGGGATCCTCATTTCCTCAGGAGGAAACTCAGCCTCCTCCCAGCCTTTCATTCACAGACAAATCTGATTTAACAAATAAACTGTCAAGAGGTGACATCTATGTGAACGGGCTGCCAGCATTCCTTCCTGATCTGGAGGAGACTATCTGGGAGATGTTAGAGGAGACGGCATTTGGGCTGGATCTCGGGACAGGCAGAGAAGGGAGGTGACTGGAGGCAAAGGGAACATACGGCAAAGAGACGGGAGGGCACAGGCAGGAGCACTGGTTAGCAAGCCCCAAGTTGGGGTCGGCTAGGGGATGTTTCCCTGGCATTTTGGCCTTCAGTTCTCTTGGTGAACACTTCTGGGCTTGTTTTGCGCTTTTGCTCCAGGGAGCAAGCAGGCACCAAGCTAGTCTCTGGAAGAACTGGAGGAGGGTTTCAGGGAGGGGAAAGAAGGAGATAAAAACCCTGTTATGTTCTCAAGAAAGTCCAAGAGGCTCTGATGGCTCTTCTCTCAGTAAAGAACTTGAGGACCAGAGAAGCCTGCCCTCGCCCTGGGGGGCCGTTATGACCCCTCCTCTGGTCCATCAGAGCACAGATACGTTCCATCAGCAGCTCCTGTATCCTCCACCTATGTCTGGTGGCATCTTTCTGTCAGTCAAAGTCCTGTCAGCCTCAGGATGACATTACACAGAAAGGGACTTTCTCTGGAACCCTTTCTGACGTTCCCTGGCAGGTACTCTCTCCTCCTCCCACCTCCAGCCCCTGTGTGTACCTCTGCCGTAACTCGTATCATACTTTAAAATTTATTCTCATATGTTTATCTTCATTAGACTGTGAGCTCCTTGAGGGCCACACGCTGTCATGTCTGTGCCCCCAGTGCCTAGCATAGCACCTGGCATTTAGTGGATGCTCAATTCATGCTGGCTGATGTGATTTGGGCTGATAAAAACCTTTGTATAAAATTAATAGCGGCAAAATGGCTGGAAAAGGATGTAGGGCCAAATTTAGGAAACTTTGAATGCCACGGTAGATGGTTAGAATGGTATCCCTGGGCAGTGAGAGCAGCACCGGCTGTCTGAGCAGGCACGTGAGCATCTGAACTCCCGCTCCATCTATGTACCCATCCATCACCACCTCCCGTACCTTTTACTGGGTGCTTCCTTGGGGCTGAGGGGTTGATTGCATTATATCCTTCCTTCCTCCCAGCCATCTCTGATAGGATTATTGTTACCCTCTTCTACAAATGAAGAAAGAGGTTTAGGGAGATTATGTAACTTGCCTGAGGATGTAGAGCCGGTCAGAAGCAGCCAGGACTATCTGTGATCTGGCTGATTCCAGTCCACGGTGTTTAAACACTATACTGCCTCCCTTACACTGGCTAGACTTGAGGAGAGAGAAGGGAGGTAACAGCGATGGTGGATCGGAATTGAAAAATAAGAGATAAATATGCAATTGTTTATAAAGGGAGATTGGCTAGGACACAGAGCAGCAGGGGAAAATGTCAACCTGAAATATTGGAGGGTAAAGTGTCATGATATCCACATAGGCTTTCAGATGGTCTAGTAAAACAAATATATATAAATACCTCTATATACAGACATAAATATAAATTAAAACACAAATATATATAAATAGAGAAAGAGAGAGAAAAAAAGAAAGAATTCCTTTTTCAATTTTTCTGAATGATTAGAAGTTTGAGTAAAATGGAGGGACTGGGGCCAGCCCAGTGGCATAGTGGTTAAGCTCATGCACTCCGCTTTGGCAGCCTGGGGTTTGGCGGCCCAGGGACCTACACACCACTCATTAAGCCATGCAGTGCGGGGCGTCCCACATACAAAATAAAGGAAGACTGGCACAGATGTTAGCTCAGGGACAATCTTCCTCACCAAAAAAAAAAGTTGGAGGGAAAAAAGATTAGTCTGACATTTGAGACCTAAGCGAAGTCTGGAGAAGGAACTAAGATGAGGGAGAAGAAAATATAAAGCAACAAGCAAAAAGCAAGTAAGAATTTCAGGAAGATGAATTGCCAACTGTGCTAAAACTTCTCTAAAAATTTATTAGTAACACCAGGACTCAGCTGTTTAGACTATTATGCACATGCTTGCAACTTTTATTATCAGGAATTCACATAAGCATTTTAATTTCTTAATTTTCATTTCTTAATTATCACCATGTTAAATATGCCACCCGCCATACAAGAGGAAACTTTTGGTAATTAAGGAAAGCAACGTCAATGGAGGCAGTGTGATCAGCAGTACAGTTTTCAGAGAACTAGAACACTAACATTTTTAAAGCTATTTAAAAATTTTATAACTTTTTACACTTTTTACAGTGTTGTTCACAAAGCCAAGTGAACACCTGTTCCTAAGCAGGTGTCTCTCTTATTAAATGCAATATCTGATCATTTTACTACGTTTCCCCTTTTTCAAGTTCTGTTATGCTTTTAACAGGAATTATATACAATGGAAGTTACTATAGAGATTTTTTTCCTTTTTCAGAATATTTGTACTAGGCAATTCTATGAACTTTAAACAAGGAGAAGCACGGGCAAAAATGCCCTACAAACAAATAAACTAAAACCCAGAACAAATAGCAAAAAACTGTTTTCATTAACAGTTATTGCTAAGAGCTTCTATGCTTTGCCCAAAGCTATTAAAAAGGTAGATACAATTTTGGACAGAGAAAACAGTTATGGATGCACAAAAAAGAGGACTCACTTCACTAACTTCAGAAGATATCCCAATTCTGCTCATGTTTCATTCAGACCCAACACTTAGAGCAATGCTGGGGCAGTGGGGCAAGTGGGAACAAAGAGTAGAGGGTTCCATCATCAAATCACTGGGATTTTTACAGAAACCAAGGAGAGCAGTGGAAGGGACCTAGATCATGATGCAAATATCCAGAAAAGAAATCTTAAGAAAATTTTGTTACAAATGCTAAAATAAGGTTCACATAGAGGCTATAAGAAACAATTGGAGGCAATACATGGATTTATAAGAGCATTTAAAAATTTTCTGAAGCAAAGGAGAGAAGCAATAAAAAGAGTGTTTAAGACATTCAATTCATGCAGACAGCGCCATTGACTAAAACACATTATCACTTATATTATCTCATTTTTCAAATCAGCTGCAAATGAAAGAAAGATAGTATCTTTATAAAACAAACTTTGGGGGTCAGCCCAGTAGCATAGTGGCGAAGTTCGCATGCTCTGCTGCAGAGGCCCAGGGTTCGAAGGTTCAGACCCCGGGCACAACCCAATGCACCGCTTGTCAAGTCATGCTGTTTCAGTGTCCCATATAAAGTAGAGGAAAATGGGCACAGATGTTAGCCCAGGGCCAGTCTTCCTCAGCAAAAAGAGGAGGATTGGCAACGGATGTTAGCTCAAGGCCAATCTTCCTCATACACACACAAAAAAAACTTTAAAAAATTTTAAATCACAAAATAGCCAGGTTTATGGTGAATTTGATGGATTTGGAATTTATGTACATTCACTATTATGAAAAATGAAAAGAAAACAGACAAAGATAAAATATTAGCAGGAATTATAACAATTACTTGGAACTATTATGTCTTGATCAAATAAAGCATTCATATAAGTTGAGAAATAAATGCCAATGCACATATGAGTAACATGTCCCAAAAGAGAAAATATAATCAGTAAAGAAATATACAAGAAAATCTCAACCATCCCAGCAGTAATCAAAGAAACACAATGATAATAACAATGCCTAATATAGTGGAAAAAATATATAATGGTCATGCTGGCCAAGGCTGGATGTGACAGGCATGCTCACATACTCTTGATGGCAGAATAAAAGCTATTGAAAATAAATTGATCATATTTATCAAGACCCATAAAAATTTTCATATCTTTCAACCTAATATTTCTTTTTCTGGGGATTTATCTTACAGAAGTGATTCTCAACGTATAGTCCAAGTACAGGGGGGAGTCAACATTCTCAGGGGGTCTGTGAGTTCAAAATGCTTTTCATAATAATACTAAGATATTACTTGCCTTTTTCACTCTCATTCTCTCACAAAGGTACAGCGGAATTTTCCAGGAGCTACATGATGTGTGATGACACCATTGTTTTGACAACTACGAGAATGTGTGCTTGTAGGATGGTGGAATTTGGGGTGATTTTGCACCTGGTTCTCGCACTTTGAATAACCAGACCACATAGGCAACTTCTAATCACAAAGCCTTAAATAAACCCCACTCACACTATCTCTAAAGAACTGATTGCCATTATCACTTAAATCTGGCAGAAACCCCGATTTGAAAGCAGAATGTCTATATGAGAGAAGGAATAATTACAGGAAATTTAGGAAATTATAGGAAATTTAACACAGACTAGTAAGGAACAAATATATTATTCAACCACAGAGCCTTAGCATGGGGCAAAGATGCTGGCCAGGTATAAATGTAGAAGCAGCAAGTACAAAGTGGACCACAGAGCTCAGTGCTGGAAGACAGGAGTTCTCAGTCCTGGTTGCCCAGTTGCCCAGTAGATCCACGTGGGGAGCTTTAGGAAGCTACTGATGCCCAGGCCCCATCTTCTAGAGATTCTGCTTTCATTGGTCTAGAGAGGGCCAACACATGGGATTTTTAAACAGCTCCCCAGGTAATTCTAATGTGGAACTAGTTTTAAGAACTGTAACTATAAATGACACAAGATATCAAAAAGTTCTTCTTGCCTTTCAAATAATATATTTTGATACAATATGAACTGTTGCCTATACTTTATCCTTTCCATTCACATAATTTGTGGCTCTGCCTTCTTGAATTTGCAAACCATAAGGTGAGGGGAGACACTAAATTTTTCAACTCACAAGGCACCTAAGTAATCAGTCACCATTAGCTTGGACCACTGCTGTCAGCAAGACAGGATTTAAGTAAAGTGGTCTTTATTTTATAAATAGGTGGCCCAAGAAGCTAGATAGCTTTCCAGAAAGTCATCCAGCAAAGTTGGGTTAAACCAGGAATAGATCAGAATTTCAGGCCAGACTACTCGACCACATCAACAGCCTTTAGAAAGTCTGTCTCGCATTTATTGGCCTGGGCCAGCCAGCTCAAAACACTGGGGTCAGCGAGAGCAATCATGGGCAAGACCACGGAATTCGGAGCGGCTGACAGTGTGACAGGATTTCCTGCTGTTCCTTCCTCGGTGTCAGACACCGTGCCCTAACCTCTCCGTGGCGGCGTGGAGACTACGCAGGAGTGGATTCGGCCCGATAAGAACAGGACAGTCTCATGACCACAGGGCTTCCTTCACATAAAGAGCTTAACAATATCCCCCAGTCCATACCACGAGTTCCTTCTGAAAGTCTCAAGTTCTTAAAGTTTTCCCAACTAGAACTGCCTTTGCCCGGGGGACCCATTAAACCTCAGAGCGGATTTCTCCAGATGATGACTGAACAACAAACAAAACACAAAGCCTGGCATTTGGAAATACACCACATGACACTCTCAGAGGGCAGGCGGACCCCTAACCAAGCCTGCCCCAGGGCCCAGAACAGGGGGAGAAGGCAGAACGCAGCACAACACGGGCACAGAAGCCCTGCCTCTTCTATGTGGGCAGTCCCTTGGGACAAGGCTGCTTCAAACGCTGTAATTTGGTTAACTGATCCCAATCCTTTAGGGATGCTGCAAAACAGCCTTGTTAGCCACACAAGAATTCAGAACCAGATCTCTTTGTCTTTGGATGAAATGATACCCTGGGTGGAAATGAATTTCTGCCTGCCCTGCCCCACGTGTCCTTCAGCACACTAGATCTTTCTCATAGGACTTTTAAGTTGTCTTATATCAGGGTGATGTGTGTTTATGCTTGTCTGCACTAGACTGTAAACCAGAAAGACAGACACGGTGCCTTTTGCACCTCCACGTGGTGGGAACCAAGTATGTTTGTTGAATAAGACAGAAACTTCTTAGAGATGAAATTTTCAAAGTGGCATCAATTAACAGTGAGTCGAGCAGTTCTTTAGCAGGCACGCAGCCCATTAGGTTAGCTGAGAGAGGGAAGAGGCCACTGCAGGACAAAAGTGCAGGGGGGGCGGGGGTGAGGTGTCAGTGGCGCGCTGGCAAATGCACGGCCATGGGAGGAATTTCAAAACCCCCGCTAACAGCAACTGCTAAAAGACCTAAGTATCCACTGCACACTCCTGGAATGAGCACCCAAAGGAGCACCAGCTAAGAAGGAATGACTACTGCTTACAGCACCCTGCCAACAGGCCTATGCACAGCATCTGGGCATTCCTGGCATCTGCCAGCCAAGCCCTGATCTGTTCAGACCCCCTGATCATCTTCTGAGAAATAGTGAGATCATAGCTTGCAGAGCTGGTCGGACTTCAAGTCATCAATAATGTAACAGAATTCCCATAAACACTAAGGACTTCATACAGTCTGAGAGCTGCAGGCGAGACACCCCTGGATGCCACTGGGCATCCAGGGGGTGAAATACCATCATTTTCAATCTGTTTCCTTGCCCAAGATTCATTTTTAATATATGCCATTCAAATACGTCACCAGATAAATACATATTTTAACATTAATGTGATAAATTAACTCTGCCTCATTACGAACAACTATCTTTGTTTATCTTCTAGAAACATATTTGAGATCATCAGGCTAAACAAACATATCTTTCACAATCAGAAAAAGATGAGCCACCACTCCACCCGACACACACACCCCACAAATAAAGCTGAAATCAAATTATGACAGTGCCATGGTACATATTTAGGTCTGGTGGAACATAATTAGAGAAGCCAGAGATGTTTTAGAGTATAATTCCTCAAACCAAAATGCAAACTGTGACAGGTAATATTTCCCCACCAAAGAATAAAAAAAGATCCCTTCTGACCTTATAGGGCATGCGTCCTTCTTTTTCTGTCTCTCAAAGTTCTCAGACATCCAGTGAATATCTGTCCTTTATTTGGACAGCAAAATGCACCTTCGTCGCGAGTAATTCCCTGTTCGCATCTATCACTGTTAAGATCTCAGTCCATAGAGAGAAAAGGGTGCTGGTGGTTCTCCAGAAAAGCCCAAGCAGTCAAAGGCAGTAGGAAAAGACTTCCTCTTTCTATATTTTTTAACTTAGCTGCCTCCTAATAACTTCACTCCCTTCCTTTCTGGATTTGAATCATTTCACAACTCTATGAAAAAGCATGAGGACAGAGGAGTGAGGCCCTGGCGCAGACATAAGGTCCAAGTCATCAGAGCAGGCTTCCGCTTGGTTTAAAAGAATCAGAACTGTGAGGAGAGAGGCAAGAGAACCAGCCAACAGGATGTGTGTGGCTGGAGTTCCTGGCATGAAGTCTTGGCTTTCATGTTTATTTTTGGATGTATTTTTCTTAGCCCTTTGATGCAAATTTCTGGCCTGGGAAGTAACCCTACAGTACAAGCTCCACAGTTGCCAAAAGTAAGCACAAGCTTCTGACTTGGGAGAAAGCAGGTCCCTGGGCTTTTAGGCTCCAGTGAACCCTCCGATGAGGGTGTGAGTCCTTGTGCACTGGCAGGCAGGCAAGGGGCAGTCCTTGCAGTCGTGAGGGTCGTGCAGTCCTACCTCAACACCCAGGGCCACTAGACATTCACCTGAAATACCGGTCCGCCTGGAAAGCCTACCATTAATGCAAAAGCGAAACAACCTGACATTGTTTGCATGCTAAATAAAGTAATAAAACCATGCCAAAGGATTTCTGAGATTTTTATGTTCTCAGATATTATGTTTTAAGTATTCAGCTTTAATTTTTCTGACAGCATAAGACACATAGGAACATCAAGTCTGTTCAAGCAGGAGCAGACGCCTCTGAGAAGTATATTATTCTAACATGGTTTTTAAAGTGCATCGGCAAAGACTAAGCTGCTGCTATATCAATAATTCTTATTCTCACAGTGGCTTGAAAGATTATTAATGGAAAAGGGCTTTTTCTCCCTGCGTAGTCCAAAAGAGGCAGTAAATGGAAATAACCAAAAAGCTTTCAGTCCCACAAGTGCCAAGATATCTGGTAGAATCGAGAAATAAAGCACTCTGAAAATTAGGACATAGAGATAGATATAAAAATATTTCTTCAACAATATTCATTACCCTTAGAAATATTCCTGTTTACAAATTGCATTCTTTTCCTGAGACAGAAATATGCACTTATTTCTTATTTTTACCATTCAGTTTTATATCCTATAAAGCATGAAATAGATTTTTGGTCAGTTACCAATATTTACTGAGGCCACAGACACATTTGGGGAATAAACGCTACTGTACCAATCATTACGTCTGAGCGATGGTTCTCTGCGATACGGTATGCCCTGGATAACAATTGCAGCTAAGAAACCACTCTTATTGTGGCACAGGTCGACTACAAATTTAAAATATTGCTTTTATTTTTAAAGACTCTGTAGTTTTATTGCTGTCTTAAATTTCCAAGAATTTATTCATAAATATGTATTATTATTTTGAACATGCTCCAACATGACTCACAATGAAGGAAAGTTTTTGGCCAGAATGATATTCATGTAATTGAAACACAGGTAAACAGGTGGTAGGCCACTAGTTCAAGGACCTCTTAGTAGCATTATGAATTTGATCGAGCATGCCTCTCTCATCTGCTTCTCTGAACACACTGGATCCATCTCCTCATTCAAGTTCATGTATTTGGAATATTTCATGGAAAGACATCAAAGCATGATGCAAAGCTGTAAGTATCTTTATACAGACACAACCTTAGACAGACAGAAAGTCAGGAAGAAAACCAAAAAAACCCTCATTATTGTTCTAACCACTGGAAACTTTCTTATATTATATGTGCTGAGAAGAAATTCATGGAATTGGACAGTAAATCTGTACTTTATTCATTCCAAGAGCTACCAGCAATCATACATATCCATAATCTTGGATCAACTATTAATAACTGGCTTAAAACTCCCATGTCTACACTTAACTACTTTGCCATTTAACTTCCTTTCTGAGGGTATACAACGCCACTAGTGTCAAAGAGTCTAAATTATACTTGTCTCAAGAATTAAAAATGGTATTCCAAGTCTTTTAAATAAATTTTCTTCTAAATGAAATTCAGAAACATAACTATCTCCTCTCTCTCTGTCTCTCTCTCTCCCCTGAAATACTACTGAAAAATGAGATGTTTTATACCCTTGTTAATATATTTTATTAAGTTCTAATACCAAAGAGGTGTGAAGAGGGAAGCATTATTGATGAACTCTAAATAAATTCACCATAATCCACTTAAGCTAAGAAAATATGACCTGACTTGAAGATGAAACAACCCAGCACCCTCAGATCTGACCATAATTGGCAACTGAAACATAGAAAGGGAGGAGGAAAGAAAGTAGTTTTCATTAGGAAAGATATAGGGTACAGAGAAAAGCATCAAGCTGCTGTCTCAGTCATATCTTGGGGAATATTTATTTTATTTGATGTATTTGTAGAGACTATTGAATAATGCTTCTGGTCACATTTATGATGATAATTTTTTAAATACTCTGAGTGCTACCAATTTGACTTACAATATAACAGACAATATAAAGCAAGAGGTATTGGGGATGAAATTGAATAGGATTTCAAAATCTCACATGTAGTTCTCCGAGTGTGTATTAGGGGACAGCCAAGGAAACTTGCCTTTGGTCAGGAAAGAAAGCAGGATTCCCTAGCCTTGTGTTGCCACTCAAGTCCGAAGTGTAAGATTAAAATTGACTATTCGTTCAGCCTATTAAAGAGCTACTTTTAGACTGTAGCAACCTGTTGGTGATTAGGGACCATAATTTTCAGAGTTAGAAATAACTCAGAATTCTGGTCCTCGTGTTTTATCCTTCAGCCCCTTTAAGTGACATCAAGGGCGTTGATAAAAAGACAAAGCTAAAAATGAGGGTACTTGCCATACAACAGGCCCACTTTGACATTTCTCAAAAGTAAGTAGTCAAATAAGATGAACATGCAAATTTAGACCCATGATTCAGGTTATCTCATTTTTACTACTCAGAACCTACGGCCTAACACTGAGCTCCTTAACATGCCGATGGGAGAGGCATTACCCAGCTTTCCCCTCTGCTGCCTTCTTTCTGCCATCTTGTGGTTCAATGAAGCTTCTCCTTGAATTCTGAAGCTATGTAATCTTCCCCTACATAATCCTTCCCCTTTGATATTTGGCTGACAGATCTAACTTAGATTTCAGCTGACAGCAGAGCTTGGGTCTTAATTTTGCTAACGGATATTATTTACCAGTGTAATGAATGGCTGAATTATAAACTCCACTGTCTGACATAATTAAGGAATAGATGTTCTGGTTATCAAATATTTTGCTAGCAGATGAGTGCTACATATGCCATCTATGAATCACCCATATTCAAAGAATAGAAATAAAATTTATTTAATAATAATGATATATTATACTCTGAAATAATATTATTGACTTCTTAGTTTATTTTCTGTTTCCTCCAAGTAGAACAGAAGCCCTGGCCCCGAGAGCAGGAGCTCTGTCAGTCCTGCTCACTGTTATAACCACACCTGATGCACAGGAGATAATAAACAAACAGAAGAATAAACATAAGTCAATCTTTTTTATTCAGAAGGTAATTTAGAATGTTACAATTTCTTAGGATGATGACGTACTGCATTTGCACAAATGCGCCCGTTAATAAGGTTCTGATTAACATAGCTTGCACTTTCATTTTAGCCAGTTAAAACATTGATTGAGCACCCAATTTGCACTCTGTACTTAACTGCATGAACAGGTAAATAAAATGAAGTATCCGACTAACCTCTTACTCACTAGGAGGCTCCAGTCCCCCACCTGTAAAATAAGAGGTCAGACTAAGACCACTATCCATCCTTTTCAGCTCACTTAAGCCACTGGCAGGGGAGACCAGAAATCATGCTCTGAGGTTTCAGATGAGGGGGTTGGACCCGCTGAGCTGCAAAATCATGCGGCAAGGTTTGGGATACCGAGGACCACCCTCAAGATCAATAACCCCATTTAACGATTTTCCTCTAGGGGAAATATCTATGGAAAACAGCCCTAAAATGTGCTCAGATACAATCTAACCAAGGGATCAAACTAACGCATCACTAAGAGTGAGGCATCAGACTTCAGGAGCTTCCTGAGGTACTCAGTATCACCTTTGATGTTTTCTTGCCAAAATGCTCCACTTGATCTACCTGTTAGATCAACCTGTTGCTCAATCAACCTGTTAGCTCTGACTTCCATGTACAAAAAAAGATACCACGAGAAAACAGTCAGACAAGTCTTGAATTGGGGAGAAACTGACCTGGCCTTTTTAACACGTCAATGCCATAGCGAGAGAGAGAAAACAGGGAGGGAGACAGAGAGAGAGACTGACTTAGATATAACCATCAAACGTTAACACATGGTTCTTTATTTGAGCCTGGTTTGAAATAAAACAGATATAAAAGACATTTATGGAATAAATATTTATTTATTTATGGGGAAATTTGAACTGTGGACTGGATATTAGATGAAATTAGGATATTATCTTTTTTTATAGGTGAAATAATGGTATTATGGGGATGTAGCAAGATATTCTAATTTTCTGGAGATATATGCTGAGTATTTAGGATGAAAGGTCATAATGTCTGTCATTTACATTAAAACGGTTCAGCAAAAAACAAAGAGGAAGCACAGGTAGCTATATGGTAGCAATTGCTGAACTGAGTGGAGTGTATGGGTGTGCACTGTATTATCCTTCCTGATTTTCTGTATGTTTGAACTTTTTTTTAAAGAATAAATTTTTAAAAAACGTTCACGGGTAGCAACTTCTCAGGAACTTCCTTCACAGCACTGAGGGCTCCTAATTAAAACAAGTTTTTAAATATTTCCACAAACCATCCTCGATCAGCAACTTGAATTAAGTCATCACAGACAAAAGCAGCTATAATGACACACATCCCAGGTAGGAACCATTTTCGTTCTTAAACCAGTTTCCCGAATTTTCTTTCTGGAAACGTCTTTTCAGTTTACCTTTTAAAATGAAAGATCCAAAAAATGGCTTATTTGCCTCAAGCTTCGTCCCTTTTAATTGACAGAAAACCTCTCCACACATACCTCATGCAAACCTACTTCAGCTTTGCCTTCAGAAAACTAGCTTTTGTCTCTGAACTTTACAGAGCAGCGGGAACTCTTTAATATTTTCTAAGAGGAGCATTTCAAACAAGCAACCCCGCCATTTATTCACTACTGCCAAGAATAAAAGTAACAGGTTTCACCGTCAAGGCCTTCCAAGGCTTTGCAGGACTTTTAAGGCAAAACACCACTCATTCACCTGCCGGTTTGCTCCCTTAATGCATCTGTCATTTGTTTGGCTCTGGGGGAAACTATTTGATTACACAAAACTCTTTTAGATCAAGTTTAAAATCTTGGCCACAGTGGGACAAGTGGCGAAGCCCACCAGCTCGATGGGTTAACACTTGGACATGCTGAACCACGGACAAAAATAAGGAACAACTACAGGTTAAAACAGAAGCTTGAAGAACTGAAGAGGAATACGCATAAAAGATGCCAGGCTCGGCTTTCTAAGCGCTCCATTTGCCATTACTGCATATATGATTTATTTCCCATACTCCTTGTACATGAGTGCAGTACCCCAAGGGGCGCTGGTACGCAGCAGGAAATGCACAAGCTCCCAGGGCCAGTAGCATACATCCACTGCTGTGCCACCTCTGTATTTTGAAGTTGGCAAGTAACCAGACATCTTTATGTCCCTCATTTCCCATACCTTATTACAGGGCACATCATTTTTAAAAGCATTTAAATGAAGCAGATGTTAACCCCATTCATTCCACTTTACCAGAGAACATGTCAACGATGATTTTTAAAATGCAAAAGAAAATGTCAAAGTATTTTGTTCCCTGGTTAAGAATACATCTGTGGAACAGGAGGGAGGAAATACATAAAACACTCTATGGTCATTCAAGAAATAATTATAAGGTATGTCAAACTACAGAAAATTGAGCAAGCACTAAATTAAAAAAAAAAGAGGATGTCTTGTGTCAAAATGGCTTTTTCAGTCACTCATTTCAAAAACAAGTTTTGAAAATTAAATTCCATCCACCGGCTCAGAACAGAACACATTAAGGCTTGACTGTAATGCCATTATCCATGTGGCAGCTCCCTTTCTCTTCTGCAACGACATTAATTGACGAAGAAGCCTTGGGGCTCACCTCCCATAGTGCCTTGAAGTCCTTCCGCTCGATGCGGAGCAGTTCACTGCTCTCCCTGGTAACGACGGTCGCGTGGCGGGGCGTGTTGTCCAGAATGGACTCTCCAAAGGCTGTCCCAATTCCCAGCGTACAGATGGTCACTGCATCCTGTGAATCCCGAAAACTGGTCATTAGAAAATTAAACATTTAACCGGTAGGTGAGTTGTCTTTTCTTTGAATTGAAGTATATTCTGTACATAATAAAACACCCAATTCAACTGCACAGTTCAACAAATTTTGACTAATATATACATGGTGTAATCACCACCCAAATTAAGACAGAATATTTCCTTCATTCCTGAAAGTCCCCTCATGCTCCTTTTCAGTCAAACCCTCCTTTCAGAGGTAATCAATGTGATTTCTATCACCATAAAGGAATTTTGCTGGTTTTAGAAGTTCATGTAAAACGAGTCAGACAATATGCCCTCTTTGGTGTCTGGCTTCTTTTGCTCAACATAATGTCTGTAAGATCCATCCATGATGTTGCATAGATCAGTAGTTTTTTCCTTTTACTGATGAGTAATTTTTCATGGCATGGATATGCCATGATTTGCTTATCCATTCTCCTATTGGTGGATATTTGGGTTGTTTCTAGTTTGGAGATATGAATAAAGCCTAGCAATAATCTTGTGCAAGTCTTTTTGTGGACAGGGTTATCTTTTTTTATGACTACTCTCTGCTTTAAGAAAAAAGAAGAGAAATCTTCTGAAAACAAACTGAGTTTTCTTAGTAAGAGGATGCAGTGACAGTATTTAAATAGGAAACAGGAATAGGGATGCTGTTGTGTCAGTCTGTCTTGAAAAGAAGAAGAAACTGAGGGTCAGAGTGGTTGATTCACATGGCTCTAGTTCACACAGATAATAAGTAATGCAGTCAGATTCCAACCACGGCTATCTGACTATAGACTCCAAGCTCCTTGTATGATGCTGCCTCCTGCAGCCACAACAGAGTAAAAACAGCTTCGGATGAAGTGCAGTGTGGCTAGTTTATAAAATGTTGTGAATCAATGATCTAAAAGTTTCTTAACGTGTACTAAAAAAGTAATTTCCTCTCTGAATGCAACATTGGTGATACTATTTGTATTTAATCCTAACTAGTTTCAAATAATTCAAATAGCCACTCAAAATCACCTAGACAATAATTTTGCAGTGCATTATCAATGACAGGAGATACACAAGAGTAACCTGAGTTACAAAGCACAGTTTTCCTTTCATGCATCTAATACATGATAATAGACAAATGTTATTAAGATCAAGTTAGTGACTCCGTAATCACATTACTAAGACAAATGCCCATAAGAATCCAGTTCCTTGAACCACAACAAATTGCTTCTGCACACATATAAAATTATGTTCAGGAAAATAAAATCAATGATATCTCAAAAAAGAATGAAAGATAGGGGGGAGATAGAAGAATAGCCTGCTAATAAATTTTCCAGGAAGGCAGCTGCAAACAAATTCAGTCAGAAAAATATCGCCAGAACTGAAACATCAATACTCAGTGATTTAGGTACCTCTGAATAATTTTCAAATTCTAGTAAACACATCACATGGATTATGATAAATTATAGACTTTCATAAATTCTCTAGAATATCAGGTTCCCTTGAGCATCCCACTAGCTTACTTCATTTTTTTATCATCTGAATCCTTCAGAAAGGATTCTTTTACCTAATTTGTACTTTCCAGTGTAAAATTCTATTTTAAAACTTGACAGGGATGGGCCACAATATTACTTCTGCCACTATCCACATAGCTTAAATATCTAAGGTTATCCGCAGAGTATAATGCAAATGAACTGTGAAGATCTGTTATTCATGAGCTAGCTGTAAATTTTTATGGATTAAATATCTGCTCCTTTCTCACTTCTATCCGTGACACCTGTAGTTTGTCACCCATAGGTATACTAAGAAAGACACAGGCTGTGAAAGTCACATGAGCCTGTCTCCTTGCTAGTGGACAGCTCTTGTAATAAAGACAAAAGAAGGAAATGATTCTTGGATTGCCCCTGGAAGGTTTAACATTACCCACGCATTATCACGTGTAACAAAACTGAGCCGTGTTAGCATTGCCAACACCACTGGTCAGTGCAGCTCACTGTGGCAGGACCTCTGGAGGGAGAGGCACCCGGCCTCGGTCATTTGATCAGCACTCAGGCTCATTTCCAGGAACCCACACTCTCCTACCAGAACCGAGTCCTTCACACATTGTCTCCTTCATACTTGACCCACTCGAATTTAAGAACAGGGAGTCACAAATACAAGATATGATCTTGAAATTGGGACTGTAAATCCTCACCTGAAAGGAATATTACTTGCAAGTTCAAACTTTACTTTCAGCAGACCCAGAGTATTTTTAGGACAAACTGACTTAGAAATCTGACTGGATGTGGTAGGTGTGGATTGGGCACTGGGATAATTGGGCACAGGGAAGTGGAAGGTCCTGAGAACATCTTCACTCTAAACACTAATCACGTCTTTATAGTCCATGGGTGCTGGGTCTTATTTGAATTCCAGGTAGGGCCTGGCAATGTGCTTAGAAGATAATTATCAAATAAAGAAATTTACATTCAAATGTTCTCTCATTTAGCAGAACCAGTACACATTGCTCAGTATGTATGTTGAAAGGCAGGATAAATATGAGCAGGATGAATGTGAGTCAATGTGGTGGGAGCATCTTATTTTGATCCACATCTGACCAGATCCCTATAGGTCAGGATTCCAAGCCTGAACCCCTGTACACACATGCATGTCTTTACTTGTGGCTGAAAGTGTCCATTTCTGAATGCAACATTACTATTTCTTTTAAGCTTACACATACTCTAGAGATCTGCTGATGTCTCAGTACTTATTTATTTATTTTTGCTGAGCAAGATTCACCCTGAGCCAACATCTGTGCCAATCTTCCTCTATTTTGTACATGTTGCTGCCACAGCATGGCCACCGATGAGTGGTGTAGGTCCACGCCCAGGAACCAAACGTGGGTCGCCAAAGGGGAGCACACTGAACTTAACCACTGGACCATGGGGCCGGCCCGCTCAGTACTTATTTAATAGGGACTATTCAGACTATTTTATTTTTGCTCATTTGCAGATTAATGTTCAGAAAGGCTACCTAAAAGAAAATATTTACAGTGACATAGAGACTGAAGAAAGCAATTAGCACCTACTCAAGAAATATGAAACATTAACAACAATGAATGAATGTCCTGTTTTGTGGCACGATGGAAATTTACTTTGAGGACTTTCAAATATGAAAAGAAGATTTAAAAACTTGAATGTCAGAGCTGGCCTGGTGGTGTAGTAGTTAAGTTCGTGTGCTCCACTTTGGTGGCCCAGGGTTCACAGATTCAGATCCCGGCTGCAGACCTACACACCGCTTGTCAAGCCATGCTATGGCAGCGTCCCACATACGAAATAGAGGAAGATTGGCACAGATGTTAGCTTAGGGCCAATCTTCCTCACCAAAAAAATTTTTTTAAAACTTGAATGTCTTCAGCACATGAAGGTGGGTTTAGCAGATGCTGCTGGAATCCTGCCAGATTCCCCCCACCCCCCCCACCCCAAAGTCATTTGTAGCTTTCTGGACAGCTCCCATACATACCTACAGCTTCCTCTCTCTGGCACCTGCATGGCTCCACCTGAGGGCAGAGTGCTGGGCAGTTAATGCCTATAAGGTGCTACCTCCACCAAAAAGACATGAGAATAGGGGCTAAATACCCCAGCTTCCTAACCCTACACAATTTCTTAGCGGGTCCCCTGAAGCAGTGAGCCCAGCTGTGCACGGTGGAAATCCTCTTAACACACTTTTACTGACTTTCCTTCATTCCTGGTCTCACTTCCCCACTCCCTTCCAATGCTTCCTAGAGTCATCTCAAAAAAACCACTTGTAGCCAAATCTTTGTCTTCAGTCAGCTTCTGAGGTAACCCAAAATAAGAGAGTGGTTTAGCCAAACATGGCTGTGAGTTCTGTTACACTGAGACCTCTGGGGATGTACTGGACTGAACCTGCATCCCCAAAGAGACTTCTGTAATAGGGACAGAGATCAGCTTATCACTCAGTGCTTTGCATCAGACACATCATAAGTGCAGTATCCCTTGGGTGACGTATGGGAAGATCTCATAGTGTTAGTAAAGCATATTGGGTTGCTGAGGCCAATTCTACTATATAACTAAGGGTGAGGGCTCTCAAAACAAGAATTACCAGTGGCCCATCACTGACACATCATCTGGTTTCTTCTTCTGATCTAATCCATATAGAATCCATACAGGTTCTTTTTTCAATCCAACTATATGTTTATTGAATACCTAATAAGTCTAAATCACCAGGAAAACATACAACATTTGGCATTGCTGCCTCTCCAACTCCGCAATTCCAACACTGGGGTCCATTTGACCCTCACCTAGAGAATTAAATCCATTCCATGCTGGGGCACCAATCCTCTTCCTCATTAGGAGAAATGTAAGCAATCATAAGCCAGAAACTAAGAATCACAGCAGCATTTCTGCTTTTCCTACTCTGATCCTGCGCCCCAGCTCTAATAATGGAGTTCTTACCCTGGTTGAGTTTCTGTCTTTCTGCATCTCTGCCTTGAGAACCTGCCTGGTACCCTAATTCTTCTCAAAGTGGCCTACTGTGTTGTTCCAACAGCCCTCACTGGACCCCAGTTCCTCTGGCTTCCTTCTGATGCGAGGCCTCTGCGAAGGCCTTCCTGGCTGCCCACCTCTGTCACTGGGCCGGCTTCCTGACCCCCTCCCCGTCACCAAGCCATGCTCCCTCATGTTACCACTTGTTAGACCTGCCTCGGCCCTTCGCCATACTAACCCGGGGCTGTGTTGCTCCAATGTTCAGCTTCCTCTCCATGTCCTGCCCTGCACCAACAGAACATGCCCTCTAGAAGGTTCCCACCTCCACCCTGGGTGGCCCCCAGTTTCCAGGATCTCCTCCTCTGCCCAGCTGGGCACCAACTGAAGTCATGAACAATACTTTGGCACAATACGTGTTTCAGTGGGATAGGTGGGGTCTGGTTATCTCCATTCATAAAAGTAAGTTAACAAAGATGTCAACAATGCCACCCTACGGAAGGCAGGGAGCATCCAGCAAAAGACACACACCTAGAGGCGCCCAGAGTCAGCACACTCGATACTTAGCAGGAACACCCCCTGGAGGCAGCTCAGTGAGAGAAGCATGGGCCTTGTAGACCTAGGTTCGAAACTCTTTTCTACTCTACTCTTCTCTAACCAATTACTAGCCCTGTGGCTTCGGGTAGAACGTGCCCAGTTGCCTCAGTGTCTTCATTTATGAAATGGGCACAATCTTCCTTATAAGATTATTAACCGGATTCAATATAAATAAAATAGTATATACACAGAGTCCTATATGGTTCCTGGTACATAGTAGGTGCTCCATAAATAATGGAAAATATTATTTCCAACTCAGCCATATTTATATACATGTATAGGTTATCTACATTTCTAAAAAGCAAATTATGTTTTTCTATTATTTAAATAACAGAGAATCTCTATATTTGTCTTGTGTTAATCTTCAATTAACGATGGCTTGTCAACACTTAAATTCCAAGTTTCTCTGCCCCCCAATCTAGACATCAAGTGGTCTGAATGATCTGCAAAACACTTCAGCTCTCTGGGGGAGTCCGTATTCAAAGGAACCCTTCTGACAAATCCTGCTGTAAATCAAAGAATCCTTTTGTACTGCAACTAATCACCCCTTAATTTATCTGCTTTGTATGTCTGAATTAAGGTATACTGGGTTTTCTTAAAGCAGGCATTCTCGTAGGAGGCATACTGTTTGTTTGTTTCATTATAAACATTTCTACGGTTTGAAAATGGGAATGGCGTTGAGAAAGCCAATGGTTATGTGTCACCGATATCCAAGCTAATAAACATGGGCCTTGTAAATAATGTCTATAAGCATCTGCTAAAATCCAACTTACACAAGTTACAGACATTCTGATGAAATTTAAAATAACTAACAATCAATAAAATAGACCTAAGAATTCTCTGTGTTATGTATATGAAGACTTTTTTTAAATTGTCCAGTAACTTCAAGGGGTATCAGATCTTTTCATTATGCATGTTTACCTCACTTCATATTAATGGCTCAAGAAGAATTAAATGTCTCATGGCATAATTATTGCTTTGGATTCATGTTGGGTTAACATCAAGGAACAAATTGGTCCTTTAAGTGTGTAGACCCTGAAATATAAATTCTCACAAAGCAAATATTTTTATTTTAGGCTTATAAGCAATACTTGCCATTAAGTTCGGTAGTGCCTGCTTTTATTTCATGAGCTTGAATTTAGCCCTGGAATTCATTGAGGACTCCAAGTCCTTTTAAAAAATAAGAATTTAATGGAACCTAATCTCTGAATTTGTCAAGACATTAGATTGCATGTGCTGTCAAAAGGATTTATTGCCAAGCACGAAGGCAAAATGCTTCTAAGTAGGATGTATTTTTTTCTAACAAGCAGGCAAGCATGTCTGTTATTTTCAGAGCACTTCTTTGGAATCAGTGTTAGACACAGCTTAACAAGATCAGGCACACTGGCTGCGGGAAGTTTCAGCGAGAACGGACCAGCATTAGCATTCTGATAACAGAATCAGGGAGGCCAGTCCTGCCACAGCAGAGAGCCGGTCTGTCCTGCACCGTGGCTCAATCTTGCGTCCACCCAAACAAAGAATTACATGGCAGCAAAACTAACTACAGTCTGTGGATGCATCATGCAGGATGCTAAATAAACTCCTGATCGTTCCTAACAAATAGCGTGACCCAAGCACAGACAAGTAGTTAGGGATTACAAACAACCACTGTGGACTTGGCACCTTGCACGTTTTATGGGCTCAATAAATGTGTTCAGAAAATGTTTCCTGAGGATGGTGATGTTTCTGTCTGGAAATAATGGGATGAAGTGAGAGTAAGTGGGAGAATCAGACAAGCAGAGACAGAAAGAGAGATCCATCTTATGGAAAAACATGTCTGCACATCAAATTTTATAAACAAAAATGCAACACTTAAACACATCTTTGCTGGAGAGACAAAGAAAGGGAAAATAAAAGCACATTATTTTACTTGGGGAGAAGAACCAGTAAAAGATTGCTTTCCCAAATTGGGCTAAAAATTGCCAGAGAATTTCACAGAGACAGATAAGAGCATGAATACAGTGATGACCAAAGCCAAGTGCAGCCCGGATTCTCCGATCCCATGAAATGGCTGAACAATATTGTTCAACTTCTTGCCATTTCCAACGCCAAGTACCTTTCCTCCTTTTTCTGTTCTAGCACTGCCCTCTTGTGATAAAATGACAGCATTGCAACCGACAGCATTCCACTCTAAATAGTAATAAAAAGTTTTCTTTCCCTGAATAGCAACAAAAAGCACGGAACCCCTGCTCTATGCCAGGCTCTATACTAAGTGCTTTATATACATTAACTTAGTTAAGGTAAGAACTAGTGTCCCCAACCTATAGGTAATCTCACTTGCCTTAGGTCACACAGCAATTAAGTGGCAGAGAGGATTTCAAAAGAGGTCTGATTTTAACCCCTGTGCATTGCATTAGGTGAATACCAACACTTTAAATAGCATCTGTTATAGAGATGTAGAAGTTTTAATGAATTAATAAATCATCCCATTCTCTATTTTACAGCATGCCATCTGTCAGCAGCCATCAGAAACTGTTCTTTCATATGACTGGAGAAAATTTTATACATATTTTGGTGTAAAGATTAATTTAAAACCTTATTGGGCCCGCCCGGTGGTGCAGTGGTTTAGTTCGCGCTTGGCAGCCTGGGGTTCATGGGTTCAGATCCCAGGTGCCGGCCAACGCACAGCTTGTCAGCCACGCCGTGGCGGCGTCCCATATAAAGTAGAGGAAGATGGGCACGGATGTGAGCCCAGGGCCAGTCTTCCTCAGCAAAAAGAGGAAGATTTAGCAACAGATGTTAGCTCAGGGCTGGTCTTTCTCACAAAAAATAAATAAATAAATAAATAAATAAACAAAATAAAACCTTATCTATTTCTGGGATTTAAGTATTTACCGGCCAAAAAGGCCCCTCACCTAGAAAATCTGCAGAGAAAAGCAGGACCTTGTCTCTCTTTTTCTTTCTTTCTCTGAAATACACACACATACGCAGAGTTGGGTATTTTGTCTGATAGAGTGAGGTTTATTTATTGTTTTTAAGTTTATTGTTTATAACGTGTTCCAATGTTCACGTCTAACCCTAAATCCACTCAAATATGAATGAGAAAAAGTACACCCACAGTATTATTCATTCTAGTGGGAATGTAAAATGTCTGACGTTTAGCCCATTAAGTTAAATAAGCACCAAGATGGGCAGGTTCTTGAGCACGAGAGTTCAGCTGTGGGCCCCTGAAGGCGTATGTGTCCTGGTCAGGCTTAGGTGAGAGACTGAGGGTGGGGACGAGTGTCACTGGGAACTGGAAGGATTACTGCTTGATACAATCTGTGCTGCCAAGTGGGAATCAATGTGAGCACGTGAGCCAGGCTGGGATGCTTTGGGATGAGGAAGCAGTCTGCGTGCAGGGTGTTCCTGCTAGGCATTCTCAGTTTCATGGGGTAAGACAAAGAATGGCCAAGGGAGGAAAAGCGTCTGGGAAGCTGGGAGAGGCGTCTCCGACAATTACACAGGGACACGGGGGAAGAGTTTCTGAAGTAGGTTTTGTTCTATGAAGAGGTAGAATAGGAAGATATTTGCAAGGAGAGTAGTCTCTAAAAGTTCGTCAAACAGTAGGAACAGAATAATCTATGTATTTCCCAGGATTCTTGGCACAAACATGGTTTCAAAGCTACAGCAAAAGAAATGAAAGCAACGTAGCACCAGCTCCTTGGGAAGGGTCTCCGAGAGTAGGGTCCATTATCCCTCTCCTCATCCAGAGGCTTTTGTCTCCCCGCTCCAGTCCACACTTGTAGCCTGGATGGGGGACTCAGCTGAAAGGAAGGCAGGGAAGCAGAAGAGAGTGTTGGCTCTGGGGCACTGCTTGGAAAGGGCCTGTGTGAGAGGAAGAGAAGTCAGGTGCAAACAATGCTCAGCAGGATTTTGTACCACCGTATGTGTCCTGAGCCAGGAGCAGACCCACAGGGTAAGGCAGAGTCAGCCTGCCAGGTCATGCCTCCCCGACTGGCAGACATGCTTCTAACTGACCTGGTGGGCTAACCACAAGCAAAACTGGGAGGCGAGCCATCTCGCTCCCCACAGACCAGTGGCTTTTTTTCTCCATCCTCCCCCTCCCAGGAAAGCACCTGAAGTTTACATTACCACTCACCGGAGCATCTGTTTTTACTACTTCTCCCAAGTGTAGAATCGATGGCTTTTTTTGTTAGAATCTCAGGCATCAGTGATCCAAGGGGACAAAGAAGGATCCACACACCACCACCACCATGGATTCTGGAGGCACCTGGGAGCAAGCACCCTTTGTACTGTAGACACCCCCCAGACACCCCAGATAAATGGCCACACATGCTGGCTAACGCTAGGGATGGCGGGGGCAGAACACTGGATGGGGTAAGAAAAGCATGGTGACTTCCAGCTCTATGGAGGGTCACCACTATGTCATCCTGAGCAGGCCCCTCATTCACCTGTGACTTGGGCGAGATCCAACACAGTTGGGTCTACCTGACAGGGCGGCTCAAACAAAAGAATGCAAGTGAAATGCTTTGCAAATGATGAGTTACTACTACTGTGCTCATAGAATATCACCAAGTAGAAACGTGTGACCCTCAACCCAGAGTCCAAAGGATTCAAGAAGAACCTGCCAAGCCAATCATATAGGTGGCAAGAAGCTGTGTTTTCTTACCCTATAAGGGAATGACAGGAAGAGAGAAAAAGTAATATTACTTTGAAACAGGCAGGAAGGTAATATGAATTTATGAGCCAAATAAAATATCCATGCCCTATGCATTCTTGACAGTTATATAGAGTCATATCTTCCTATCACCATATAAAAGAAATAGGATGTTTTTTTTTCAGAAAAAAATTCCACCAAATAAATAATACCTAATAAATGTATAGTATGAAATACTAGACCAGAATCTGTGAAGAGTTTTCTTCCTTCTGTGTTCCTTATTTCAGTTAGTGGCATCACCATCCACCTCTTCATCCAAGACAGGTCCTCCCTTTCTCTCAACCATCCAGGCATGCCATCAACACCTGTTCTAACAATCACCTCCACCTTGTACATACCATACATACCTCAGTTTCCCTCCCCTATCACGCATACTTATCTGTCCCACCCTCTAACCTAGAAGCCCTTTGAAGGGATGGAACGCACTCACTTAACTGTGGATCTCCATCTAAAAGCCGGTGGAAGGCCCTGCTCCCCGGGGCAGCCCAGCAGAGTGTGAGAAGTGGGCCTTCTCCAACAGCACGCCTCCGGTGGAGCAAACCCCTGCAAGGTGGGCTTGGAGGTGAGGAGATGTGGAGCTCTGAGCTGGCATCAGAAATGCAGGAGGGTGGTTAAGGGGGCTGCAAGGGAAAAGCTTCTTCTCCCCACATTCTTTATTCCTAAACCCAGCCTTCACCCTGTTCCTTCCCCTTCACATCCTCTGGATAGACCTGTGCAACCACAGTGGTCAAGAACTTGAGCCCTAGGATCACAGACAACTGGCTCTGACACCTAGTGGCTGTGTGAGCTTGGGCAAGCTATTTAGCATCTTGCTTGTAAAATGAGACTAACAATAGCACTAAACGGGGGAGGGGAGTGTAGTGAAACAATGCCTGCAAAGTGCTTTGCACACAGCTGCCTGTAGTGGGTGCTTGATGACCATTAGCTATTCCTGCTCTTATCTCACCATTCAGGCTCAGCTAACACCCCACTGAGGGGCTGAAACTCAGAGATAAGTTTGGGAATTGACCACACCATGTCCTCTGACCTCTCAGATGAGAAGGCAAGCACATAGGGCAGGGAAAGACTTGAGGAACAAAAAGGAATGGCAGGCTAGCAAGAAACTCTTCCTTACCCACTTTTAAAGACTTGACTCTGGGCTGTTTCCTCTATTCTCTTTCTTTAATTCTCTCTTAGTCTCTTCTAACTTTTCTTCTTTTTCTTTTACTGCCCCTGCCCACCTTCTTTTCTGTGTGAGCAGCAAGAAGAACATGAAATTTGGAGTATGTCAGACCTGAATTCAAATCTTGGTTTAGCCATGTACATCTGTGTTGCCCTGGGAAAGTTATACCTAATGTCGCAGAGCCTTGTTTTCAAGCCTAATTGTAAAATAGGACATGAATGCCTAAAGACGAAGTCAGTTAATGTACACAGAACCCCTAGGACAGTGTGACACAATGAAGGCAGTTGGCAATGTTGTTGCTGGTCTCTAGAAGCAGGAATTCCAGGTCTTTCCTAGCTTCTCCTCCCATGGCCCATTACCAACCCCATTTCACTCCCCATTGGTGTATACGATGTTAATTTTATATGTCAACTTGGCTAGACTATGATAACCAGTTGTTTAGTCAAACAGTCTATATTTTGATGTAAAAGTATTTTTTAGATGTGATTAACATTTAGAATCAATAGACTTTAAGTAAAGCAGATTATCTTCCATAATGTGGGTGAGCCTCATCCCATCAGTTGAAGGCCTTAAGAGCAAATAGGTTTCCCTTGAGGTTTCCCAAAGAAGAAGGAATTCTGCTTCCAGACTGCAACACAGAAATTCTGCCTGACTGCAGCATCAGCTTTTACCTGAATCTCCAGCCTGTTGGCTTGCCCTACAGATTTCAAACTTGCTGGCTCCCCCACATTCACATAAGCCAATTCCTTAAAATATCTATCTATCTGTCTAACTATCTATCTATCTATCATCTATCTAGCTATCTATCTATCTATCTATCTATCTATCTATCTGTCTGTCTGTCTGTCTCCTTTTTGTTCTGTTTCTCTGGAGAACCCTGACCTATATAGGGTACTACTCTCATTGGCTAATTCATCACCCTGATTTGGCCACATTGCTAATAGGCAGAGACCCAGAGCCCATTACAAGGCCAGTGCAGGTAAATATGGCTTTTTTGTTTCTCCCTTTCAAGCAACTTGCTATGGGAAGAGGTCCAGCCATGTTCATTCTCCTTAGCCTCTTCCTCCCATGTGGCTGGAACCATGTCCTGCCTGTCAGAACTGCCTAGAAGGCTGGCCCTCTGCCTATCTCAGGTTACTCTCTGGAGGATGGAGGATGTAGAGGTCAATGTGCCTTCTCTTTGTTATATCTTAGTAACTATACAAATCATTGTAGGGTAAAGTACTCAGAGGAGGCAGTAAGCCAGCTTTGGTATAAAGCTAATAACTCCTCACAAATTAAGAGAAGACCAAGCTCAGATTAAGGAAAGTGCTCTGCATTGAGTTTGAGGTCAAAACCACAGCTAAAATCTAGAGTTAAGAGTTTATTAAAATTTAAAAAAAAACCACAGCTAATAACAAAGTTTTATCAGCTATTCTTTGCTAGGACCTCGTGGTGAGAGATAACTGGTCCAGGGTAATATTCCGGAAGCCCCTGGACAAATACTATTTTAATGCCATCAAATCTCATGCCAGCTTTGAACATCTGATGTGTCAGCACCTCATTGCTGACGTGATTTATCATCCCTTAGGTACATCTATTATTATTCTCTCCTCCTTGCTCCTCCCTGGGTTTTCCTTTCTTTCTCCCCTTTCTCCTTAATCCTCATCTTCCTTCCCTTTCATCTCTTTCCTCACCTTTCCCATTTCAACTTCTCCCCTCTCTCCATCATTACTCATTCAGGACCACCCAGAGGAGCAAGGAGAATCGTCCTCTTCTAGACCCTGTCCCCTCCGCATGTCCACGTAGGTGAGACCTGGTTAAGGTAAGCATCAGGAGTAGCTCTGAGCAGAGGACAGCAGCCTGCAGGTAGAAGGTGTGCAGAGGTAAGGGACATGGGGTGATCTGAAAGGCTGAGAAACGGCAGAGAGGGGGAGGTTGTATGCTGCATCACGTTTCTTTTGAGTCAGTAGTATAGAGCAGTGGCTAAGAGTATACGTTCAGGTGCCTGACTGCTTGGGTTTTAATCTTGGTTCCCTTAACTTCTAGATATGTTACTTGGGGCAAGTTATTTAACCACTTGGGGGCTTAGTTTCTAATCTGTAAAATGAGAACAGTAATATGACCTACCCCATAGGGTTGTTGTGAGGATTCAAGGAATTAATAAATACCTGTTAGGTGCTTAGAACACTGCCCAGCACATGACAAACATCCAAGAAATGCTAGCTCTTCTCAGTCCCCTTGGGAAACTGAGGCAGCTTACAAGAATCAAAAACCCACCTCTCACCTTGGCCTTCTCTGAAATCCAAGAGAAAACTGGCCCTGTGAGAAAGGGGAAGAGGGACTGTCCCATCAAGGTTGGGAGGCGCAGGGTCTAATGGAACTTTTGACACACTGATTCACAGAAAAAGTATACTACAGGTTAAGCGGGACTTGGGCACTGGCCTGAGACTCTAACCATCCATAACAATGGGCATAACACAGGCAACTATATCCCAACTCCAAATGTCCACCTTACCAACAATCTTTTGGGGAACTTCTCCATTTTTTAGATGGTGACTGCCCACAACTCCAATATGCACACAAGTTCCTGAAGAATTTAAATCTCAAATTTAGTGTGTCATAAACGCTTCTGACATTTGAAGGGTGCTACATATGAAAAAGGCTCAGAAGCACTGTCTTAATCATGGTACTTTGCTGTAGGTTATTTGTCCCTTTAACTGATTCTTTGATTCTTCTTGATAGTTCTTTCCCATTTTACAATTAGCCAATTCCCTTCCTTCAGTTTTTATCTGAATCCTGAATATTTGGATAGAAAGCTTGGACCATCTTCATACTGAGGCTTGAAAGTGGCCTTTAGGGGCCATACATTTGAGATTCAAGGTTCTTGGCTCCAAACAGAAAGTTCTGTACCTTTAGGTCACATGGAATAATGATGGAGCAAGGGTCACTGCGGATGTAAAAGGAGACTCTGGGTCCACTTTTAAATATTCACAAATATTTTTGGGAAAAAAAAGAATGTTTTATCTACAAGGATGTCAAGCACCTCAGAGGTGACCAATGAAGATAAAAGAAGGCAGCGCTGCAAGTTAGAAAAAAATATATACTATTGGCCCTTCTACAAGGTAGAGAAATAGTGAGAGACTCTTTGGGGGACTGCATCAGTCACACTTCCCCTGCATCACTGGAGCCGCTATAAGGCTGATGAGGGGATTACTTCTAGGACAAAGAAACGTCAGGAGACCAGACAGAGGAACTATCTGAAGAGAAATCTAGGAAGATTTGCTTCTCCTGCTCCTTTGCTCACATTTCATCTTACCCAATAGCAATTTATCACATTGGAATCGAATTGTTTGCATTTCCCAATAGAGGGCAAGCTCCTGGAAGGCAGGCAATGTGTTCTTGCGCTTCATGTTCCACCACTTGGCCTCATACTCAACTCATGGAAGACATTCATTATTTACGTTTCTTGCGTAACTTAATAAAGGAATTCAACAAACACTTGTTGAACTCCTTGCTATGGGAAAGAGGAAATGGGTTTGAAAATGTAATTTTGATGGCATAAAAGACATAGGCATAATGTGTCTTTAAAAATTAATAATAATAAATCCTACTTTAAAAAAAAATAAGGTATCTTACCTGGTGACTGCTGGTCTCAGATACTTTAACATCCAAAGACCCTGCCAGGACAGCATACCAGTTTGTTCCAATATCACCCTGGCGAAATACTGAAAAAGAAATAGTAATGTAAATATACCAAATATAAGTTGGTTTCATTGTATGACCTGATAGTTTCTACTGGTTATTATAAGCATAACTTAGACCTAGCTGAGCTTACCATCCTCCCTCTATCTATTCCCACAAGAACACAACATATTTCTCTTTTCCTCATCTATCAACAAAGCTATATGCTATTTACTCAATGTTCTATGAAGTGGAACTCTATTAAACAGAACACTTTTATATTTACAGAGCAGTAATAAGGAATGATAACCCTAAATGCTATAAGATCCTTTGAATTTAAGAATTGACTGATGTTCCATGTAATTTATCTTAAATACATTTCACTGTATAGTGATTCCTGGAAACTTATTACTTTAGATGGGTACATATTAACAAGGTTATTTGACTCAACAAAATACCAGACCATCACACCAATTTCCTAAATTTACTTATATTAAAAGCAATGTGTTTTCTAGGATAGAATGTCTCTTTTTTTTTTTTGTGGGGAAGACTAGCCCTGAGCTAACATCCGTCGCCAATCCTCCCCTTTTTGCTGAGGAAGACTGGCCCTGGGCTAACATCCGTGCCCATCTTCCTCTACTTTATATGGGACACCGCCACAGCGTGGCTGACAGGCAGTGCGTCCGCGGGCGCCCGGGATCCGAACTCGCGAACCCCGTGCTGCCAAGCGCGGACTAAACCGGTGTGCCACCGGGCGGCCCTCCTAGAATGTCTCCTTTTAAGCTAACCAATGAATGATTAAGAAAAATAAAACCTGGTTTGAAAATTCTGACTACTGTATTATCATTGTCCATTTTTTTGTTTTTTTATAAATTCAGTGTTTTTAGGCATTCGGAGTTAACTACACTTTAGAAATGACTCTCATCAGAAATTTCCAAACCTGATTTTGCTTTACTTTTGTAATGTCAGAGAGAAAACATTTAGATATTAAGATAGAACCTTAGTTCCCATATCATATTAAGTACTTTGGAAAGTCATTCTGAAACACTGGTTCAAAAATCTTGTACAAACCCAACTATCATTTTAAATATCCTAGCTAAATAACTAGATGGAATGATTTGGTATTATTAAATTCTTTTCACAGTTAGAGGTCAAGTGATTCAATGAAAAATCACATGACGACTCATTGGGACACTTGCGTTCTGGAAAGGCTAGTGCTCAGGGCATAAGAGCAAGCTTCTTGGAGCCATAATTAATGAGTACAAGCTGCTCTCAAGTCCCTGACTAAGACACGCTGTGGGACGGCGAAGAACAACAGTGGCATCCTACCAAAAGCAACGAGAAGCTTGAGATGAGGGACTGATGAGTTTATTGCTGGTGTCTCCAGCAGCTCTGCCGTTCCGAGCCTTCAGAAGTGACTTATTTTAGAGTCAGGGCTTTGCCTTTCATGAACTGCTGGGCCCCAAAAGACATTATCACTTGCCAATCAAATTCACATTACATATCATAGAAGATTCATTTTGAAAATGGCTTTAAGAAACAGAAAATAGAGTCTCATTCCCAGAAGAATAAAGTTTCTGATTCAGTAAGAAAACAAATATTGGTTTGAAAACAGTATGTATGGATGATTTTTTAATAGCAGTGGGACTATGTTTGCGTGTGCACATGTGGGAAAACATCTTGAAGGATACACACAAAGTGTTAATAGTTATCTCTGGGTTCAGGGATTGGAGGTGATTTTTATTTTGTTTGTCTTTGAAGTTTTCTACAATGATGCTGTGATAGTGATGTTCTGGTCTCCCACCCAGAATCATGCCCTCCCTTCCTCTTATCTAAATGAACCCAGATTTTATACAAGTTTCCACCCTCCTCCACAGGGCCAAGTGCTCAGAGCATATGCACTTCTTCCCTAGCTCCACTGGAGTCATCATGATTGGTCTAAATCAATCATGGTGATCCCATTTTCTTTGCCAGTGATTAGTTTAGACGTGGGCATATGATGCAATTCTGGCCAAAGAAACAATATAGGAAGTCTCCTGGGAGACTTCCGAAAAAGAGACACAAGAAGAAACAGTGCTTCAGCAGGATGTGTCTGTACTGGCATGTAATCTAACTGCTGTAGTTGCCTTAGAATCATTTGGGTCAAGTCTGAGAACAAAAGCCAACACCTGAGGATGCATAGCAAAACAAAAACAAAAACAAGATAGGAGGGATCTGTGACCTTAATAATGTCATTGAGCCACTTAATTAAGTTACTCTGAAGCCGTTCTACCTCAAGACTTCTTGCATATGAGTAATTGATTTTTCCCTCCTTATATGAGTAATTGATTATTCAAGCCAGTTGGATGACGGTTTTCTGTTACTGCAGCGTAAAGCATCCCAACAGATGGAAAAGCATTCTTTTTTTAATGTGAAAATACATTTTTTTAAATGCAGCTGTCACTCTATCATTTTACTCTCCCTGTCTCTTATTCACACTTGGAATAGACGACATCACTCAGGTTAATTCAAAACATTACCATTAGCATTAGTTAAGAGTCCTTTTATCTTTATTTAATATCCTACTGGCTCTTATATTTCTTGGGTTAGAGAAAATAGTTATTTGAATTTCTGAGGATACAGCTGAATATATGAATCAGTATATCCTTCTAGCTCCATCCAGAAAGTAGACTGCCCTGGAAGAACCATTCACATGCTGTGAACAAAGTTAATGAAATGCTACACGGAACTAAATAAAGTAGAGGAAAATGTCAACCTAATATGTTTGGTCAAAGCTCAAATATTTGGCACTTAAATACCCCACATGCTATCTATCGCCATAGGATAACCACAAATGAACACAAACCACACATGAAGATAAAGCCCTGGAGTTGCATTTCTTACATGTTATTCCTTTTTCCAGATTCTCATAATAACTACACAAACAAATCTGATGAAGGAGATTTGGGTGAAATTTCTCAAAAGCTTTAACTTCTTTCAGCCGTGTGAAGATTATATCCACATCTTCACTGGATCGTTCCAGTGGTCTATAAAGGGGAGAAAAAGCACAAAAAAAATTGTATCAGTAAGGAGTCAACATGCATTATTCGAATTATAATCAAATTTATGCAACTATCCCTATTGCAAGTATTTCACTGCAAATATTTATCCACTTATCCCCATTATAAGTATTTTCAGGCCTTTGTCAACTATTCACCTTAAATCATGACTATTGCAGATGGTATGATATTGTGATTTATAATAAGAAATATATATTTGGTGTTCTCCACTATTCCTGGCACTTATCTCCTGAAACTCTTGTAGTTTCCTATATAAGAGCCATAGGGGCATCTTTTGTTATAATATCTGGTCTTTTGTCTCAGTTCCTGAAATGTGTCAGAGCTGTAAAGGTGAAATGGGGATCTTGTTATTCATAACAAGCCCCTTTCAACCACAGCTGAGTTTATGTTAATTAGGTGACTTTTGGAAAGCCCCTAGCTAACCTAAGGATGGGGGCTGGTTGCCAGGAGAACCAACCATGAGATTAGAGGAGTGAAACTTTCATCCCCACCCCCTGACCTCCGGGGAGGGGAGAGGGACTGGAGATTGCGTTCAATCACCAGTGGCCAATGATTTCATCAATCACGCCTAAGTAACAAAGCCTCCATAAAAATCCCTCGATTCCAAGGCTCGGAGAGTTTCCAGGTTGGTGAACACGGGAAGACACAGAGAGAACAGCCCTGGGAGAGGGTATAGAAGCTCCTCACCTCTTCCCATACCTAGCCCTATGCATCTCTTCCATCTGGCTGTTCCTGAGTTATATCCTTGTATAATGAACTGGTAATGTAGTAAGTAAATGTTTTCCTGAGTTCTGTGAGCTGCTCTAGCAAATTCATCAAACCCAAGGAGAAGTTTGTGGAAACCTCCGATTTATAGCCAGTTGGTCAGAAGCACAGGTAACAACCCGGAGCTGCAATTGGCATCTAAAGCGGGGAGGGCAGTTTGTGGGACTGATCGCTAACATATGCGGTATGATGCCATCTCTAGACAGATGGTATCAGAATTGAGCTGAATTGTAGGACACCCAGCTGGTGTCGCAGAATTGCTTAATGTGTGGAAAACGCACACATCTGGTGTCAGAAGTGTTGGGAGTGTGGCAGTGTGAGAGTAAAGGAAACACAGAAGCAGTGAGTTCTTCCTGTACAGATGGCTCTAGCGGGAATCAACCTCAGAGTCATGAGTTCAAGGTGATGCTTTTGGGTAGTGTTTAATCCCTTAGAAGCACCAGGATATGGTAAGATAAATGAAAATGCAGATTTTACTTAAAATTGAGGTCACAAACACAAATGCCTGCAGAGGCCAATCAGGTAAAGTAAGTGAGTAAAAAAGCCAAGTATAAGGGAAAAAATCTCTACTATGTGAAAACATTGGTGAAAGCACAAGGACCAATGAGAACTGATACTCAGCCTCACTGCTGGCAATACTATAGGGAAATGTGGGGATCAGAGCAAACTGCAGAGATGCGACTATCTACAGGGAGCAGGCCTTATTTGGCCAGTTTTCTTATTACTGGTTTTCTGTGGAAACATGGGCCCAGATATTGTCATATCTTCCAATTGTTCAAGGAAAGGTATCTAGATGTTTGTTCACATTTCTTAAACATTGTGTGAGCCACACAAAAAACATCTATGGACTAGATCCAACTTGTTGACCACCATTTTGCCTTCTCTGGATTAAGACAAACCAAAGAACCAAACAAAAATGGGAAAGTTTTACAGATTATATAAACTATTTTCTTTCTTTTCTTTGAGAAGTTTTCCAAGTCTATTCCTTCAATATGCTTTGCAGGATCACATGATGCACCTTGATCGATATTTCACGTAATATAGAAAATATCCAGCCTGATGTATGCCCCAGAGCATTCTGGGATGAGAGAAAATGAGCTGGGCAAGGATGTGACTGAGAGAGGTAATTCTCACTGAGTACCCATGTGTTCCCCTGAATTTACCAGCTTCCCTTGCAGTTATGTTAGTCACGTTCTGGCCAGTGGACTGTGAACAAAATTACCACGTATCACTTCTGAGGTACGACTGTTAAGAGCTGGGGGCATCTTCCATCTCTCGCTTCCTCAGCTACAACTTTGCAGTGTGTTATGGGTTGAATTGTGTCTCTCCCCAAATATATGTCGAGGTCCTAACACCAGGTACCAATGAGCGTGACCTGGAAATAGGATCTTTGCAGGTGTAATCAAGTAACGATGATATCATACTGGATAAGGGTGGGCCACAATCCAAGGACTGGTGTCCTTATAAGAAGAAGGAAATTTGGACACAGAGACACAGGGATGATGGCCATGTGAAGGCAGAGATTGAAGCGATGCATCTACAAGCCAAGGAATGTCAAGGATTGCTGGCAACCACTAGAAGCTAGAAAGAGGCAAGGAAGGAGCCTCTCCTAGAGCCTTCAGGAGAACATGGCCCTGCTGACACCTTGATTTTGGACTTTTAGCCTCCAAAACTGTGAGAGAATAAATTTCTGTTGTTTTAACCCACCTGGCTTGCAGTACCTTGTTTCAGCAGCCCTAGGAAACTAATACAGAAGGCATGTATTTCAGATGCTATAGCCACAAGATAGAGACTTTGCGTAAGTGACAAATAAACCTCCATTGTGTGACGCTACTGAGATTGGGGGGGGTGGGTTGGATTACCACAGCATCACCTAGCGTCACCTAGACCAAAATAGAGCTCAGGACTAGATGTGCCAGAGTCCCAAGGAATCTGGGACATTGTCAGAGGAAGACAAATCCCACCATCAGAGATGAACATTTTTGGAGGACAGGAGCAGATGATCTGTCACTAAGGGGAAGACATAAGACACAAGCTTCCATGAGTTGAGAGGCTCTTCACCTGCCCCCATCACACTTTCAGGTCCAAGAAAACTAGACTCAAAGAATATGCTCACAACCTCGGCTAGCCTCCCAACTAACGTCTGCTGAAAGGCTTGGATTCTGCTTCCCAGGGAGGAGGAAAGGAAATCCTGAGGCATTAGTGCCCACGTTATGAGATGACCAAGTGCCTGAAAGAGCTGAGAGGTTCGCAGCTTTACCAGGGAGGGCACGACACATCAGTACCAGTGTGTCTTTCTACCTGTCGGCCTTTTGGAAGGGCTTTATAAACTCCCTACCAGAGTTCTGTTCTCAAAGTTAAGGGGCTTTGAAATAAGGGCTAGAACTTCAGTAATTAATAAAGGGGTAGAGACAACTTTCAACAAGAGTCTTTGTTTGCCCAGTGGGAAAGAATTTCACAGGCAGTGAGGTGACAGCAACTGGCAGAGGTACCCCTTGGTGAGGAGCCAAGCCAGCGGGGCACACTTCATGGGAAGCAATGTTGGCACCAGCAGGGAGTCACACCCAGCCACAGCAAGCAGCCACACGAACTCCACAGGTCACTGCCACAGCCTGCAGGCCCAAAGCAATGGCAGCATTTAAACGACCACAGGAGGAATCACAAGGACCAGATGAGCTGGAAACTGATTGTTATCATGGATTCTACTTAGTTACACAGGAAAAGAGGTAAGTGAAGATTAGAACCCATCTTCCATCAAGAAGGAAAGCAGCATCCCATTTTGTTTATTCGCCCCAGAGCATGTCCCATATTAGGAAGGCAGATCAGCCCAGCTTAAAAACATTTTTGGCCCAACATTTTCCAGAAGAAACTGAACTCCAGAAGGAAAAGAAAACAGCAGAAGAAAAATTTACATGCTTCCATACAGCCCAAAACAAGCTCAAAAGAACCTCAATATTTGTAACCAGATTGTGTGAGGCCAAGTGACAAAAGACACTTGGAAAGACAGTTAATTTGAGACAACCAGGACAAGTTTGAAATCTCTCTTCCTGATATTTTTCTTTGGGCACCCCCAAATTAGGTCCTAATAATGTCTCCCTTTGTTTAAACATTTAATTCACAGAAACAATGAAAAGCAATGTTTTATCTGTCATGGCTTTTATTGGGTACTTCATGGAGTAGGAAAATTCCATTCAGCTATTAACTGACATCTTTACCATCCCACCTCTGTAATCTACCACTGATAGTAATCCTTCTTTTGCCCCTCTTCTCTTATGAATCTGTAATTTTCTAATGTCACAGAGATTCTCATCTCTGTAGAGGTCATGCCTGGCACTTCCTTTATAGATCCCACAGTACCCAGTAGAAGGTCAAGCATGCAAGAAATCCTTGGGTGTGATGTGCCACGGTGACCTCAAACTGAACTCATCTCTCCCATATCTACTACTGCACCTGCACCCCCTATTTCCATGCATGGAGCAGGCTCTTCCTCCTTCACCACATCCAGGTCATTCTACCTACTCAGTGTCTCTCAAATCCACCCCCTGCTCTTACCCCCTACTGCCACTGCCTCAAGTGAGTGTGAATGAAAGGCACGTGAAGCATGTGTTGGCACATGAAGCTGAATGGCATGGTACTCCTTTCCTAGGAGGCTGGAGGGCTTGGGTTCCACCTAATAGTCAGCAGAAATATTTTAAACAAGTAGTGGTATGATTGGATGAGCATTTTGGAAAGATCACCTTGACTGAAAGTAGAAGCAGATGTGAGAGTAAAGACCAGCAGCGAAGGGACCCGTTAGGAAGCTCTCACAGTATTTCAAAATGATGATGTGGGTTTCTCTAATTATAACTCCCTCTAGGCTCCTTTCCACTCCCTTAATAACTGTATACAGCTGGCCCCCTAAGTAAAAATAAGTGAAAGCTCCAAGTTCAGAGAAGGTATTTTCCTTAGCCTAGCATCTGACACCCAGGAACTATTTTTTAAATTGCCTTTTAAAAAACCTCACTTTTAAAACATGTTCAAATAAGAACAGAAAAAATCATTTACAAAAGAAGACACTGTGGTTGGCAGGATCCTAGGGTGACCCCCAGTGACCGGCACCCTTGTATAATCCCCTTGAGTGTGGCCGGGAACTATAATTTGCGTTTAAGAACATGGCAAAGTATAAAGATATCACTCCCATGATTATGTTACGATATATGGCAAAGGTAAAGAGATTTTGCAGATATAATTTAGATCCCCAATCAGCTGACTTTAACTTAATTGAAAGGGAGATTTTTCAAAATGGATTAAAGACTTGAAGGTAAGAAGTTAAACTGTAAAACTCCTAGAAGAAAATATAGGCAGTACACTCTTTGACATCGGTCTTAGAAAGATCTTTTCAAATACCATATCTACTCAGGCAAGGGAAACAAAAGAAAAAATAAACAAATGGGACTTCAGCAGACTAAAGAGCTTCTGCAAGGCAAAGGAAACTATGAACAAAACAAAGACAACCCACCAACTGGGAGAAAATATTTGCAAGTCATATATCTGACAAGGAGTTAATCTCCAAAATATATAAAGAACTCATACAACTCAACAACAAAAAGACAAACGACCTGATCAAAAAATGGGCAGAGGATATGAACAGACATTTTTCCAAAGAAGATATACAGATAGCCAACAGGCACATGAAAAGATGTTCAACATCACTAATCATCAGGGGAATGCCAATCAAAACTACAATGAGCTATCACCTTACACCTATTAGAATGGCTATAATTCCCAGAACGAAAAACAACAAATCTTGGAGAGGATGTGGAGAAAAGGGAACCCTCATACACTGTTGGAGGGAATGCAAACTGGTACAGCCATTATGGAAAACAGTATGGAGATTTCTCAAAAAATTAAAAATCGAAATACCATATGACCCAGCTATTCCACTACTGGGTATTTATCCAAAGAACTTGAAATCAACAAGTCAAAGAGACTTACACACCCCTATGTTCATTGCAGCATTATTCACATAGCCAGGACATGGAAGCAACCCAAGTGCCCATTAACTAATGAATGGATAAAGAAGATGTGGTATATATATACAAGAGAATACTACTCAGCCATAAAAAAAGACAAAACTGTCCCATTTGCAACAACATGGATGGACCTTGAGGGTATTATGTTAAGTGAGATAAGCCAGACAGAGAAAGACAAACACCATATGATTTCACTCATATGTGGAAGATAAACAAAAACATGGACAAAGACAACAGAGGGGAAGGGGGTTGGGGGTGGGCATGAGGGGTAAAGGGGCACATATATATACGATGACTGACAATAACAATGTACAACTAAAATTTCACGATGTTATAAACTATTATGACACCAATTTAAAAAAAATAAAAAAGGAGAATTTCCCCCCCAAGTGGGTCTGACCCAATCAAGTGAGTCCTTTAAAAGAAGGTGGAAGAAGTAGGAGATTCTTTTGCTAGCCTTGAAGAAAGCAGCTGCCATGTTGCAAGAGGGCCACATAGCAAGAAATATGAGAGGCCCCTAGCTGGCAGCCAGCAAGAAAACAGGGACCTCAGTCCTACAACTGGGAGGAAATGATCTCTACCAACAACGATATGAGCTTAGAAGAGGTCCCCAAGCTCCAGAAAGGAACACAGCCCAGTAAGCACTTTGATTTCAGTGGTTAAGACTGAGCAAAGGATCCAGACAGGCACGCCCAGGCTCCCACCCCATGGAAATGGAGAGACAATAAATGTACGCTGTTCTGGGCCACTAAGTTTGTGATAATTTGTTACACAGCAATAGGAAACTAATACAGACTTGAAGTTACTTTCTCACACTGACTCAATTTTTTTTCTTTTTTTTTTATGACCAGGTTAGGGTTCACTTCCTTCATGGAGCTTTTCTTACAATGTTCTCTTTTCTCTGAAATCCAATTGATGACATTTCTTTTTGGCATCTGATCACATTATTTTATTATTTCACATCATGCATATAAATTTTGTCTCCTGATACCATCATTCATCTATTCATTGGTAAATACTATTTGGGTCTTATTTTTTATAAACCACTGAATCACTGTTTTCCCGCTTTGTTTTGTTTTGCTTTTTCTTCTCATGGTTCTTCAGTTCTTCGACGATGAATTTCACAGTTTGTCATCAAAAACTTTCTAAATCAGACAGCAAGGTCAGACAGAGATTAACCCATCAAAGTTAGTCAAAGGCACAAACTAAAAATATTTCTGATAAAATAAAATTCTTTTAAGTACTAGACAAATTGTAATGGTAAATAATGCCTATCAGCAATATCAAAAAAGATCATTTTATTACAATGTGTTTATGATCTTGAAAGAAGCGGTTTTAACACATTTATAATTTTTTATCACAACTACCTTTCAAATTAATGGCATTCAAATAAACAAGACAACTTTGCAATATGAATTCTCAAAATCTATGGAATTTTAAATTACTCTCTACCAAACACATCCTTCCACAAATGCATATTCATTTTACTTATCCATTCAGTAATATTGCTTTCCTACTGTACATTAGATATCTTTTCCTGAAAGAACAAAAATGAGCAAGATGCCAACCCTACCCCCAAGGAGCTCACAACCCAGGGAGGAAGGGAGCCATGTCAGCAAAATTAGAATACTGTATGGTAAGTGCTGTAGTGTGGGTACCCACAATGTTCTGGCCTGGACCTCGTTTTTCCACACAAAGCATGAAAACATGGGAACTACTGAAGTCAGGTGTACCAGGGAGAGCAAAGACTCTGGATTCCGGGTGCTGGCCACATGCATTATGCAATGTAAAAATCTAATATGCTCTTAAATCTTAACTTGGTCAACTCAGGATTATCTAGGAACTAATTAACCAGTTTTTGGGTTAGTCAGAACACAAAATAACACACAAGCATTTGTGGGGAAAAATGTACAATAACCATAAGATTAGCAAAAACGTCTCCCCTTAGATGACTTCTGTTGTCTGACTTTATGATAATCAATATTTGCAAATCTCTTGCCATGGGGAGGGCCACCTCCTCCTCTGTCTGCTGGGTAAACCCCTCAGTGCTAACTCCTGAAGAAGCTCTGGGGGACCTCCAAGACAGTAGATTCCAACACCCAACAGTGAGACCTGTGGGGGTGCAGAAAGTAGATGAAGAAGGGAAAGGGAAAGGGAGAGGGGGAGGTAAGACTGCTCTCTGCCCACCTGCCTCCCCATAATCACATACAGAAGGCTCAGCCACAAACTGGATGACAATAACCAATTATAACACTAGCATCATCTGGCAGGAATGTATGTAATGCTTCATTTCCTCAACTACTTCACCTGTATTTTTTTTTTTAATTTCCAGATGTCTTTCAAAGATCAGTAAATGTATTTCAGAACATTGGATGTGATGTTAACTAAATACATTTGCATTAAAATGACTTTGCAGTTTGCTTTGTTTTAACAGTAACTTAGGGTTGTAGAGAGCTAGTCCCCTCTCCTAACCAATGGTTAAATCCAAGATAATAGCTGTGAGCTTTATAAATTATAAAAGGCTACAGAAGCTATTATTATTATTACCAGTACCATCATCTCCATCATCATCATTATTAGCCACAAAGACCTTTTAAAAGAAATATCTAATGAAAACAATGAGTAAAGAGCTTAAAAACGTGTACTAGAATTCTCGAGTGCCTTTTGCAGGTTTTATAGGTAAGTGTGCATGTATGTTTCTCTTGCTCTATTATAACAACAGTAAGATCTCAAACACTACGTACTTGACAATCTCGACCTTTTTGTAACTATGAACTTTTCCAAGGGCTTTGACAATTTTGACTATCACAGCCCTGCTAGGTGAGGCAGGTATTATGAACCCTATTTTACCAGCAAAAACATTTGACACAGAGGTTAGGTGAGTATTAGTATGCTAAAATCATGTGTATTTATAGTGCCAATAATGACATGGATATATCCAAAGTCTTTGAAACTCAAGATGTTTACCACTTATCATGCTATCATTTTAATTATATGATTATTAATCACTTAGAATACTGAAATGTTTACTCTTTACTAATTACAGGTTTTCCCAACAATGTCAACAAAATTCAGAAAGAAGGTCTTGAAAATGCATTCATTCAATCTGCAAATATTTACTGAGCATCTATACAACAGGAGAATAAAGCACTCAGAGATACAGAGTATGGCTTCTGCAGCCAGGAAGGTAAACCTGAGTTAGGGAGATTTGTACACGTACAGCAATTATCAAGGTTAAATGTGGTAAGAAGCACAATTAAAGCTGGAAAGAAGGGAAGAGGAATTCAGAAGAGGAATAGACATCACTTACAGATGAAAGTTCTACAAAGACTTCATGAAGACATTGTTGCAAATTCTTCCTAAAATCAGTTCTTTCTCATTTCTCTTTTTATGATACAGTACTATCATCGTTTGGTCATTTAGTCCTAAAAATGTGGTATATCACTACAGCCCCTCTCCCTAGAGACCTGCTCTACTGACTCCTCTCCCTATGAGTTTCCTACCCCCCCAACCTGCCCCCCCAACCCCACACACACATGTGCACACAGACACAGGTACACACACATACATACACACAGGTTCACAGGTTCAGATCCCGGGCGTGGATCTACGCACTGCTTACCAACCCAAGCTGTGGCAGCATCCCATATATAAAGTAGAGGAAGATGGGCACAGATGTTAGCTAGGGCCAATAATTCTCAGCAAATAGAGGAGGATTGGCAACAGATGTTAGCTCAGGGCTAATCTTCCTCACACACAAAAAAAGAGAGAGAGAGAGAGAGAGAGTGAAGTGATTTATGAACTCATTATGTAGATATAAGGCTTGGGGCCTTTTACTTATCTGTTTATTTTATTTTAAACCAACTATTCATGGAAAACCTCTTGCATCTTGCTGCCTCCCAACTGCCCCTCTGTCCCTCTCTCCTCATCCCCTCTCCTGTCTACCCCAGCACATGCTGTTGGTGCCCCTATTGGAGACAACTTGAAGAAACCACAGAATAAGTGGGTAAAGATGCTAAGTCAGGGACTGGAATTGAGAGTAGTATGTGAGTGTGCCATTAGAAACTAAAGAGTGCTTGTCAGATTATTCACAACAGCCAAGATATGGAAACAACCTAAATGTCCATCAACAGATGAATGGATAAAGAATATGTGGTATATACATACAATAGAATATTATTCAGTCTTAAAAAAGAAGGAAATCCTGCCATACGTGACAACATGGATGAACCTTGAGGACATTATGCTAAGTTAAATAAGTCAGTCACTGAAGGACAAACACTGCATGATTCCACTTATATGAGGGATCTAAAATAGTCAAATTCATAGAAACAGGGTGTAGAATAGAGGGGGAAATGGTGAGTTGCTGTTCAAGGGGAATAAAGTTTCAGTTATATAAGATGAATAAGTTCCAGAGATCTGCTGTACAACGCTGTGCCTATAGTTAATACTGTATTGTGCACTTAAAAATGTGTTATGAAGGAGATCTCTAAGTATTCTTACCACAATTTAAAAAAAGGAGTGCTTATCAGAAGTCTGGAATATTGACACTTATTCCTGTCACTAACATTAAGTCACTGTGTGATCTTGAAAGCCCTAGTAAAGGCCTCCTTAGGAATCAAGTACGCATTTTCTTTCACTCATTCACTCACTCAACAAATACTTAGCACTTACAAGGAGCCAGGCCCTATGCTATGACATTCTTGTAAGAACACTGACCTACTTGGTGGCCTTTTTGGAAGAAATGAAAAATTGGAAAACACTTTGAAAACGTGTTGCAATAAACAATATTGAAATAGTACTAAAACACTGGTGGGTTTCAACACATAATTGGATGATGAGTCTCCTCTTTTCTTCCCTAAGATGTCTTTGGTCATCAGAAGAATTCACCCTGTAAATGAGTAGTGTCAGTTTCAACAGATGCTATGAATACTGAAAAAGTTAAGTGTTTTTAAAGTGTAGAAATACATAGTAAATAGGAATAAATATTGGTACAAACGCATGCAGGGCAATTTGATAGTATCTACCAAAAATTAGAATATTTTAACATGATAATTCCAATTTAAGACTTCTGCAGATACTCCTGCACATATGTAAAATTATGTATGTACAAGGATATGAAATAATATATATTTATATACAAATATAAATAATGATAAATCTACACAATGGAATAGTATGCAAACTTTAGAAAGAATGAGGAAGCTCTATGGATATGAAGTAATTCAAGATATCATTCAGTAGAAAACAGGGCTGAGAAACGTGCTGTCATTGACATGTGGCAGAGAGAAGAAATGCATACATATATTTTTATAAATACATGAAAGTCTGAAACTGGAAACTGGTGTCAGTGGTTACCTCTAGCGAATGAGGTATAAAAAAGTGACTGAGGTACAAAGGAGGGAGGGAGACAATTTTTGCTGTTTACCCAGAATGAATATACACACAAAAATTACATACAAGTGTTTCCAGAATCCAAACACTTCTCTTCCTTTGTACTCTTTCTGCCCCGGTCCACGCCACCACCATCTCTTCCCCAGACCACCGCACCAGTCTCCTCACAGCGGTCCCTGCTTCCACCTGTGCACTCTTAGAGTCACTCTCCTTACAGGATCCAGGGTGGTCCTTTTCAAATCTAAGTCAGATCATGTCATGTCTCTGCTCTCAACGCTCCAGTGGCTGCACTTAGAGTAAAAACCAATACAGTTCCCACATCATCTGGCCCCCATGCCCTACTCCATCACCTATTTCCTTTGAAACCTCATCTACTATTTTCCTCTTACTCCCTCTCCTCCAGACACGCAGGTATCCTTGCTGCACCTTGAAGGTCTCTGCTCCACCTTAGAGCCCTTGCGATAGCTATTCCTTCTGCCAGGGATGTTCTTTCCCCAGATATTTGCAAGACTCACCCTCTCACCTACTGCAATCCGAGCACAAATTCTCTTCTCAATGAAGCCTACCCTGACTACTCTCCTTAAAATCACGGTCCTCTCAGCAGCACCAAACCCATTTTCACCCAGCATTCTTTTTTTTCCACAGCACTTAATACCTCCTAACATAATATTTATAATAATAAATAATTTACTTATTTATTTTGATGATTGCCTCCACTAGAATGTAAGCTCTGTGAAGGCAGGAATTTCTTCTGTTTGGATTACTGCTATATCTCCAGTACCTTGAACAGCATCTGGCATATAGTGGGTGCCCAATGAATATTGCTGAAAGAATAAATATATTTTTGTGCCTTTCGTATTTGTACACATGAATGTATTATCATTAAAAGTTAATAACATTCAAAGAACATTAGAAGATTACTTTTTGGTTAAGAAACAGCAAAATTTTTGCTGTTTTCTACCACTCTTACAAAATCAGAGTAACAATGAATCTTCAGACTACTAGTGTTTTCAGTGAAAGAATACACAGGAACATCATTTTGTTTTTTAATAACAGCTTATTTATACACCAAGATTTCTTGCAAGATCCATTAATATCTTCTCTCATGTGAGCTTGTTAGCCCATGCTAATTTTCATGACTAATTTAGTAAAAATAAATGTTAAAAAATGTGATAATATACTATTTACATATTAAGCCTTTTCTGAAGGTAAAAACCATATGAGAAATGGAAACAGTGCAGTTCTAAAGCTATATCCAGCAACAAGGAGGGACAGCTACCAATTTTTTAAGTGATACACTCAAAGAAATCCATTAAACTAAGCCCAAATTGAAAATCGTTCTAAACTAGAATATACAACATAGCACCAGCAACTACAAGGGGGTTTATTAATCCTATGTGGAAATAATCAGGCTATTCCTGTGGTAACTAATCTCTCCTATCCCACAATATTTGTAATAGAAAAAAATACATTTAAATTGGGGTGGGGGGAGGGATGGGCCTGAACTTTATCTTAATTGATAATTAACAGATAGGAATAGAAAAATTGGTATGTAGGCACATTTGGCAAAGACAGGTCTCTAGATTAGGGATGAGGTTATGGAAGCATGAATGTTCAGTCCTCAGAAGGAACTAGAACTCAGCAAGGAGGACTAAATAACAGAAGAATTCCAGGGCTTCCAGCAAAGAATCCAAGAAACAATAGAACAAAGAATTTAGCATGTCAAAGTAGGCATCATTTTGACCTAGAACCAAGGGTTTTCAACAAGAATTTATTTCATCAGCTCATCAATCTGTTATTGAATCACACATATTAGTCAAGTGTCAATAAAAACTCTACAAGTGTCTTTAGTTCACTAGCAAAATCATCTCTATATTTGATGCTCCAGATTGGTAATTTATGTTTTTTAAAATATAAGTAATTTTCTATTTATTAAAGAAATCTATGGTTTCAATATAAAAGATGGAGAACTTCCACTTCTGGCTGTGATGGAGTAACTGGTGCCAGACTAACCCTCCCACAGTAAACAATTTAAAAATTGAACAAAACACATGAAGCAACTGCTTCCAGACATCAGAAAACAGGTAACACAGCACTATGATACCAGAAAAAAGGGAAACATAAGAGGTGATCCACACAATAGCCTTGATATTTTGGCTGGAGACACTTTGTGGAACATAGGCAGGGAGGGAGAGCCCAAGCAAAGCATGGCAGTCTCGCTGGACTGGTGTGGCAGTGATTAGAATTCAGGAATACTACAGAGGCTGTGATTTGCAATGAAGTGAACCAGAGAGAAGGAACTGTTCATAGAAAGAGCTCCAAAATTTAGCACAAGGGTCTTCTTGAGTTATTGGCTGCAAATGTGCAGACAACAACTCCTGGGGAACGTTACTGAGTGGAAATTCTAGAGGTCACACAGTGCTGACAGATATAGCAGCCCTGACAGTCAGAGTAGACAGACCTCATTGATCACCCTGGATATTCAACTGAGACTCTAAAAAGACCACTCTAGCCTAAGACCTAGACCTACCCTAACAAGGCTTAAAAAGAAGCCTCAATAGAAGCATGCTGATTGGCTAGTAAGTTAATCATCTATGAAACAGAAGCTGACAGTCTCTAAAGAAAGAAACAATATCCAGACTCTCAATATCATAGCTTCACAATGTCGAGCACATAATCAGAAATTACTACATATGCAAAAACAGAACCAAAAAACCAGTAAAATGTGCCTCTTAATCAAACAAAAAAGCAAATAGAAACAGACCCAGAGATGACAGATGTTGTAAACACCAAACAAGAGCTTTAAAACCACTACTATAAATATGTTTAAGGATTTAAAAGAAAAAATTACAATAATGAGTGAACAGGTCAGGAATATCAGTAAAGAAGTGGATAGTATAAAAACAGAAGCAAATGAAAATTCTAAAACTGAAAAATACAAAATATAAAAAGAAATTCACTGGATGGGCTTAAGAGTAGACTGGGCACTGAAGAAAAAAAATATCAATGAACCTGAAGGCAGGCAGTAGAAATTATCCAAACTAAAGCACAGAGAGAAAAAAGAATTTAAAAAATAATAAACATCGACTCAATGACCTGTGAGACAATGTCAAGAGAGTTTAATCTACATAAAATTGAAGTCCCAGAGGAGAAGAGAGAGAGAAATGGGGAAGAAAAAAATATTTGAAGAAATAACGGCAGAAATGTTTCCAACTAAAACAGCAGTAAATATCCCAAAGAGTCTAAAATGTTTTGAAGCAAAATTTCTGCTTTGAGTATGGTGGATTAAGATGGCCACAAATGCTTTGCCGTTATCTCCATCAAGAAGTGGAACTTATTTCCCCTCCTCATGAATCTAGGCTGGCCCTGTGACCAATAGCATGTGGTGGAAGTGATACTATGAGACCTATGTTTAGCACTACCACTAACAAACTGTACTACCTTGAGCAAGTTGCTTAACCTCCCTGGGCCTTGGCTTCCTCATATCCAAAAGGGAGCTGTGGCTAAATTATCTCAGAGATTCTGTCCGTCTTGACAAAAGTTTATGTTCTAAGAGAAGTTATATATTGAGCCAATAAATAGAAAATAAATAAGTTAAGATGCTATGTCAAAGTGTTACCCTGTAATTAACTGGCAGTTCAGAATCTGAATATCTGAACCAAAATGGGACAGGGCCATCCATATCTATTGCTAAGTCAAAACACACTCAGGAATTTGGTTGAAATGATGTTCTCTGTACGGTACAGCTGGGTATGGCCTATAAACTAGAGATTATGTAGTATAGGGTCATATCAGCTAAAGGTTACTGGTAAGCTAAAGATTACTTAGGGCATGGTAGGATGCATTTCTTACAGATATCGTCATATTTTCTTTTCGTTCACAGTGCTCAAGCTTTAATAGTAAGTAGACTGTTAGATAAATCTAGAGTTGGCTAGGAGAGAAAACACTGAATATTATTTTTTGATAAACTTTTGTTAGACTAAAACCTTTTGTCATGCCCACCAAATCTAAGACACCTCATTTCCATAGTTCCAACACTACAAACGCCAGGGAAAACAGATGCCTTGAATTTCATGCTTTTTGGAAACAGCTCCCGGTACCTCTTCAGAGTGTAAAATGGCAAGAGCAGTCCTCACCAACACAAATTTCCAGCACGCCTCACTGCAGAGAATGAAACACCCCAGGCAGCAACAGGATCTGTGCCAAGGACATATGGCAGGGATTATGATTAGTTAGGGATAAAGATTCATTTTGACAGTCTTCCTTCTTACTGTTCGTCATTTTCATTTTCCAAATGATCAGAATTAATAGTCCAAGCCAGGTAGGCTGATGTATAGAATGATGATTTAATAAAAAGAAAGCTGGCCTTGCATATAGTTTCAGGCAAGGTTTGAATTATTACATCCAGCAATTGTGACTATCCAGGCAATAAGATGCCTAGAGACAGAGTCCCCAAAGGGCCAGTGGTTGGCCAAAGCCAGTATCAGAAAGGGACCTTGTTACCGTCATGTATGGTCGCTTTAGTAAACAGACATTGTGACTCAACATCCACACCAAAGACACAGCTCTAGTTGGAGAGATCATAACAGACTTCCTAACTGCCTGAAGCAGGTTTACCTCTTCTAGTCCTCCTATGAGGAACAGGGAGCCACTCCTCAGGGCCAGCAAGAATCACATGCTCACACCATCCCAGTCCCAAGATTCTGAGCAAGCAAAACAGGAAATGCCTTTGTCCCAAAGCTTTTCTTCACCCAAAGCAGAGATAAAGGGCATCAGAATTCTGAATTTCAGTCTCTAACTTCTTTCATTCAACAAATCTGTTGCGTGTCTACCAAGTTCAGAGTATAATGAAAATTTCTTTGAGAGTTACAGGAAGAATAAGACTTTGATTCTGCCCTAAAACAACTTCTGATCTATAAGGGGATCTAAGGCCTCTGTCTACATGATGATAATGCCAGGATGGAAGCAGTCATATGGGTCCATAGAAAGGTACACAGAGGGCCATATAAAAACTCCCAGGGGGGTCAGAGCTAGATGAAGTAAGAATGAGTAGAGAAGGCTTCACAGAGAACTTTTTTCTTCCAATTCTCAGCTTTCCACAGCATTTTAGCTGAAATTTGAACTGGGTCATGGAGACTGGGCAGAGACTGTATAAGCACAAACACAGAGTAGAAGGTTTCCAGGCAATAAGATGATAAAGCATGAGCAAAAGCACGGAGGTAGGAAATCACAGGCCAGGAGTAGCCAGCAGTTCCAAAGGTTTCTCAAAGAGCAAAACTGAGAAATAAGATTGGGAGCCTTTGAGGGCAGGTCTGGGACACCAGCCAGCGAGGGTACAGATGTTATTCTGCTAATCAAAGGGGCCAGCAGAGATTTTAAGGAGACTGAACAAATCAGAGCCATCATTCTGGAAAATTACTCTTCTAGCAAGAAATGAACTAGAGGACAAAGGGACACAAAGTATAGAGACTAATTAGGACAGAGCTTTAGGGCTCCATAAGTCATACTTTTCAAAATATCATGCAGCCTTCACTTCCATGACACTTAAAAAAGCATCCACATGCTCATTCAGGGGTGACAATAATCATGACTTTCTTCTCCTCCTCTCTCCAGTGCCCACTTAGAAGTAGTGTGACGCTAAGTCCAGTTTTTCCTGGGACAGTCATGGCTTATCCTACAGTCCCAGTGAAATTATTAATAGTGCCACCATTCACCCTCAAAAGTATCCTGGTTTGGAGGATAAATTATACAGGTTCCTAGCTGAACCTTTATCCTTCCACCTCTCTGTTGGTGTTCTCCTAGATATCAGGGATGCGGAACCAATTGGTACAATTCACAGCCCTCTCCCCTCACTCGCTGTGTGGTGATTGTGCAGCCAGTTTGTCTCCCTCCCCACATCATCAACTAATCCCCATTCTTCTGGCTTTAGAGCTTCTGCTGTCTTATTCTCCAGCTCCAGGACAGTCAGGCAGAGCAGGAGGCAGCTCTGATTGAAAAGGTGCTGGTGTTGGAGAGTAGGGGTTGGGTCGGCAGGGGAGGTGCAGGAAGAGGATTCAGGAATTCTCAAGGCTGGAGCAGGGAGAGATGAAGGACAAGGGCCCTCCAGCTATCGATGAGTAAGATTTTTGACCTTTGTCTTTTCTCATCTGCAAGTGTCAGTGAGTGTATAAAGATGATGAAAGGGTACATGGAATGAAGAAAACTCAAAATGTAGCTTGACTGCATTTAATTATAGTCATTTATTTGAACATCATATGAACCATTTATCCCTAATTACAATGCTGTCCAAGAACAAATATGTAAATCATGAAAGGTGCCAGATCAGTTTTATTGTAGCTGTATTTGATTGTAATAGTAAACTTTCTATAAGTGTTCATAATTATAGTCTGTTACTCATGTGACATGATCATTTGTTTACTTATTGATTTCTTCTAATATTAATAAATCATCTCATATAGTAAAAGATCTGGATTTTTCAGGCACCTGCAAACTCTTATGAGAAAGAAGATGGCAAGCCAACAGGAATGATCTTTAAAAACGAATGGAAATGGGCAAAAAGTGGCACTAATTTCAGGGTGGGCCAAGATGACTAAATGAGAAGGAGAACAATGCAGCCATTCAGATGGAGAGCAACCTAATGAGTTTAATCCAAGAAAGAGATCAAAGAGCAGATATCAACATGTCCTGGAAACCTGGGTGCTGAGCAGATTCAGAAAGCAGGTGCTTATGATGAATTAGTAGTCCTGGATTTACAACACAACTAGTACAAATAAAGAAAGAACACAAAACGTTTCATAAGAAAATAAACTTGACTCTTCCCCCAGACTATGGCAACTTTAATGCAGGGACCACATTTGATAATCTGGTTACCTAGCACAGTGCCTGGCACACAGTAGGTGCTTTGTTATTCACATAGTCATTCAATAAACATATTAAGTATTTAATGAATCATTGATTCATTAAATTCATTTCATAGCAAATTTTAAAGTAACTTTATACTCTATTTTAAATGTTTATTTTTATTCTTTGAATTCAAAAATTCTCTTTGTATCAGTGCCCAAAGTTTCAATAGTTACTACTTTCTATTGGGTGGACAGCTTTTTATTTTCCCTTGAGAAATAGACATTTTTCTTCACAGATTAAATATGGACTTTTATTTAACCTCCACTGATGTCTGCTCTATTGTTCTCAATATAACAACTCTTTCTACTTTCCATCATTGTTAGGAGTTTACTTACTTGTAGGTGCGTATAAATTAACATTTTAAAAATAACATTAAAAATGTTTTTAAAATAACATTTATGAGTGTTTTTCCTCTCAGTTATAGAAATGCATTTGGGGAGAACATCAGGGGAAAAAGTCACCCACAATTATAACCTCCTCACTGTGTGTCTTTTCAATCTTTACCTAGCAAGCTAGCTGGCTAAAATCTAAAATCTGTTTTATTTTTCAAAAACTGTACCTAACTATATGTATTATTTTGTGACAAATGAACATTCTATATTTCACCCTAGAACAGTGCCTCCCAAACATTTTTAAAGTCTTGGCACTGATGGAAAATTACTGGGATAAACTGATGCGTGTCCCCCAGACACCACTGAAGCTCTGGCTCAACACGCTGCACTGCAGGTGGGAAGTTCTGGTCTAGAGAACCGGTTGTGTAAGTGTGACTTCTCAGGAACCAAGCAAGGGAGTTTATTTCCTAAATCCATGGGACAATAGATATCAACATTCTTCAACTTAACATTCATCCAATGCAGTGTCTACTGAATGTCACCACGTTATATGCTGTGGGTACACCGTGAACAGGAGGTATCCCCTCTCCTCAAGCTGTGTACATGCAAATAAGAAAGATCCTTAGGTAAACAACTAAGCACAACCTGGTAAGCACTACGATTTGGGAAATTATAGTAAAAACAGCAGCTGGCATTTATTGTGTTCTTATTAGCGGCCAATCAACGTACTTGCTTTATGTATATTAACTCATTTAATCCTCACAATAGCCTTATAAGGTAACTATTATTATCCTGCAGATGGAGCTTACAAAGATGTTTAGTAAGTTTCCTTCAAGCTCACAGTCAGCGGGGGAGCCCAGAACTGGAACCTGGCCCACTGACTGCACTCTTATCCACCGTGTTGTTAATCAGGGCCACCCAGAGATGTGTGACTGCTCCAGGCAGGCTGATAACTGGGAGCCACTGCAAACATTCTCTGACTATTGGTTCATGGTTTACTTAGCAGAAAGCCTGAGCACAGTGTAGGGGAAGGCAGAGGAGGACCAGCCAGCGGCAGCCCTCAGCTACTCCTTTGTTCCCTCAAGCAGCTCAGCCATGGCCCAGATCTGAATACCATGCTCAACAAACAAACAGACAAAAGTGGCTGTACATACACACACCACCACCAATGGCAACAAACAGTAAGCCTGCGTTTAATTAGCGCCACCCTCATTAGAAGGGAGTTAAACTATCTGTGGTTAGTCATGAGCACTTTATTCAGCTACTCTCTCAACATCTTATTAAAGTGGATCTCCCATTGAGACAGGAACCAGCCTAACGAGACAGGGCCATCTGCAAGGCCCCTGGCCTAACAAGATAAGGCCCTAACCAATCCCCAAACTGGGAGAATCAGACAGAGACCACCACGATCCACATTCCGAAATTTCGGGACTCTCCCCGGTTTGTTAAGCATGCGCTGTAGCACTCAGGAGTCCACTGAAAACGAACCCCTAGCCTCATTAGCACAGTAAAAATCACATCCAGGGGTGGAGAGCTAGCAAGCTAATGATACATGCGTCGCATGTAGTAGCATGCTACGCAGTAGCACAGGCGCAAGCACAACCCCACCTCTACATGCCATTACAAGGCACTCCTCCCCAGCCTTTACCTAATGAAAGCCCCACACCCGCTGCCTAACGAGCTGGTCACCTGCCCCTTTTCTTTCTGCACCAGCTCCCTTGTGCCTTGTGTACGAGCTAAGAACGTTTTATTTTTGTACTCCCGTTTGTCGTCTCTCTTGATTTCTATCCTGGGGGTCAACAAGGACCCAATGCTCTGGTAACACCATCCCTAAAAAGTATTTTTTGTGTGAAGAGTATGGTAAGCCTAGAGTTGCCAGATTTTGCAAATACAAAAACAGGACACCCACTTAAATTTGAATTTCAGATAAATGTTTAATAATTTTTTAGTATAAGTATGTCCCAATGCAATAATCAGGACATACTTATATTTAAAAATTATTTCATTTATCTGATTCAAATTTGATTGGGTGTCGTGCATTTTATCCGGGAAACCTAGGTAAGCCCAATTTTCTCCATCTATTTCTGTTGATGTTTTAGAACCTCTTATAGATTGATGGATTAAGATATTTATCTTGAAGTCTCACAGTATAGCCCAACTCCAGTTCGACCTGCTCCACAGTTATCAAGATTTGTTTACGTTTACACATAGGGACCGGAAATGGTGGTCCAAAGCCTGCTTACCTCACCGCTGTGTTCGTGCTTCTCAGGGCGCATGCTCATCACCCTGGTGGTATTCAGTGCTGTGTGAGTATGCAAGGAGAGCCTCAGGATAGAGAGGAAGCTTCTACCCAGAGCATCAATTTGACCAAAAGATTTTTGAGAAGAAAAGCTTTGCGTTTTTGAATTTTTAAAGGAATTTATCACATGAATATGCGGTAGATTTCTGGTTTTTCATCTTGGCCCATGTCAAGTTTCTGCTGTAAATATTTATATGTGCAGTAAAAATACTGCACAATTGGTACTTGGGAGTTATACGGGAATCCCCAGAATCAGCACTGTGGTGCAGAAACAGTGAGAATGTCTGGCGAGAAGTGATTATGCTAACGTCACCAGCGCCTACAGCTGGCGCTCTTCCGCCAGAGAGGGTTCACGCCAGGAAGTGTGATTTCTTGATGAATCTATAGAACCATATTTTTTTCCTTTTGGCTGCAAAAAATCTACTGGCTCCCACAAACTGGCGCAACTTCCTACTGGACTTGGTCAAAAATATAGATTCATTTTTACAGGATAAATCAAATGTTTTGTTTATAAACACAAGACTATAAATAGCTCCATTTTCTGTTTTAGTGAAATCCCTATAACAACACCAACCAAAATTAAGAGTTTTTTTAATGATAGATGTATTTTTCCTCTTTACATTTTAAAATGGCAATGCATTTCTTGTATGAATGACTGTCTGTTGGTGCGTTTGTTCTTTCAATGACCTTGAGCTCCCTGACTTTGATAGCTCCCAAGATTTCACCTGGTAGAGATTTGGACCTGTCTGTGCACATAGAGTGCATACATTTTGTCCCAGTCAACAAAATACTCATGCATCAAAACAACAGGAATCGCTGGAGACCTGGCATCCAGTGTCACCTTTAAAGCTTTCCACAATGAACTCGACAGTGAAGATGCTGGCAGACCCAGACCACAGACAGTTAGTGGTACACATAAAAATAGATCTAAAAAGCATAGGATGTGTGTATACATTTATTTCAGATAGAGGTTTTATCTTCATGGAGATACAAATAAGTCCAAATCTTTTTATATCTTGGGTAGGAAAATCCTGAGCTATAACTGTACAAAACTATGACTTTTACAACAACATTCAAAAGCCAATTATGCACATTTTGGGGGAAAGTTGCCAGAATTTTTTGCAGCTAAAGACAGCAGATTTGGCTAGAAGCAAGACAATCAAAAATAAAATCAAACAAGAAAATAAAGAAATTACTGGTAGCTTTTCTTGAGGATGGTTTCGGAATTGTCTAGAAGGGCAAGACTCATAGGATAGAAGAAAATGTGGTAAAAACACTGCCCAATAGCTATGTCCAAATCTTTTTTGGCCAAAAAAGAGGCAGACAAGCTGAAAACATGCTCCTATCAAACCATTCCATCAAATAATAAATTGTACTGTGCTCAAAAGTCATGGCTGAATTGGCTGAAAGACAGAGGTTAATATGATTCTTTATGAAACAGTTGGATAAAAGCAGGAATATAAATGATTTCTGCCAAATATGTAGAATGGTATGGACTACACATATATTCACATGGACAGTAACTGAGGGTTAAAATCAAACACACAAACAAACAAAACTTGGTTATGAATTTTCAACAGCACACATCTTAACAAGAGATAAGAACAGAACTGTCAAGAAGCCTAAAGGTCAGCGAGGCTGGGCTGGATATTCAGACTTGGGAGTCATCAGCAGACACGGGTCAGCTGAACCCATGAGGAAGATAAGATTGTGCAGAGAGAGAAAGTTGCCTAATAAGAAAAACAAGCTGAAAATGGAATCCCACATAGCACTTTTTTCTTTCTGCTTTCTCAGAAAACAAAGACAACAAATGGTCATGTTGCCAACTTTCTTTTTTTAATTTTCAACACCTTAGAAACAAGGGTCCATAGACACAGAAGGTGAAAGAATTTTTAAAATTTTATCTCAAAGCCAGTTATCAATGCATTTCAAACACAGACTGGAAAATGGAGAAAGAGAATGCAATAATCAGCAACAAGAAGTCTGAAACACTAAAGAAGGAACTTACTAAAAGAAAAAAAGGCACACACATACAGGCACTAGCATGAAGACAGAGAATGAGTAAGTACTAGCGGAGAAGAGTTGGAAGAAACAAAGTGATGGAAGCTGAGGGTGGAGGGGTCTGCAGGAGTGAACGGTCAACGAGTCAAATGCTACGGAGATAATGTAACATAAGGACCTAAACATGTTACCAGGATTTAGCAATAACTAGCTCACAGGTAACCTTTGCCAGAGCAGCTTCTCTGGAAAAGTGGGAATAGTATGGGTTCTTAGATATACATACTTTATTTTTGCACTTCTCTATGATATAGTTGTCTATTATATTTTTTACATGAATGATCACAGTAATTTCATGATATTTCCAGTATCAGCCAAAAACTGGAAATAATCCAAATGTCCATCAACACATGTTTAGATAAACCAATTCTGTAAATCCATGCAATGGACTACAACTCAAAAATGAAAAGATATGAGCTGGGGATTTACACAACATTGATAAATCTCAAAACAATTGTGCTGAGTGAAAAGGGCCATCCACAAAAAACTACCTATTGAATGATTCCACTTATATGACACTCTAGAAAATGCAAATTAATCTGTCGTGATAAAAGCAGATCAGTTGTTGCTTGAGGATGAGAGGGGGTAGGGAGGGGCTGAAGGCAGAGAATATAAAGGAGCACCAGGGAATTTAAGAGTGATGGGTATGTTTGCTATCTTGATTGTGGTGATGGTTTCACAAGTGTATACATAAGCCAAAACTTACTAAATTATACAATTTAGATTATATGCTTTACTGTATGACCTTCTACCTCTATAAAGCTCTTTTTGATAAATACATAAATAAAATAAAGGTGAGAATTCAGTTCCTCAATTGAACTAAAAAATATTATAGGATATAACAAATTTGCAAAATATCTTGTTTAATTAGAAATGGTAAGCCCACTATTAAGGGACAAGAACTCTAATTCACATATGGCACTGAAACATAAAATGGCTTTCAGATCACAATCCAGGAAAATGCCCACCTTCTGCAAGTCTGGCTACACCCAGGGTTCAGAACTGGCAGCTACCTCATGTCCTTCCATGAGACTCACAACCCAGAACCCAGAGTCTGAAGATACAGAGGAAGTTCCTTAGCAATATGCAGATTCCCTGCAAACACCCGCAGCCCACACAGCTGTCTCTCCCACTTCTACCTCCTAATAGTGACAGCCAGAACTGAAGGGAAGGGAACCCAGTACACAAGCAGTAGAGATGAATATCTCCAGGTTCTCTGGTTTACTCTGCTGGACACACCCACATCTAACACTCCTCAGGTCATTAGAAAATATGAGGGAGTCATTGGCCGTGAGTCTGCACCCAGACTCATATACACATAGAATTTCAGCATCCAGCACTGCATACTCAGCATGAGAATAATCATTTTCATCTCAGCTACCAGCCTCCCCATGGCCATGTTGATCTGGATCCTCTGTATCTGAGAGATGGCAGGTCACTGGGGATAAAAAGACCATCCTGGTTCTCTCACTCCTGAGACAAATGAAGCAGAAGTTGGGTTTGCAGAATATTAAAGAGAGGTCTTCAAAATAGTTCAGTGAAATGGAACAGGTAATTCTTTTCTGAGTTCTTCTATCACTGTCTATACTGGGTTGAAAGTATCTCTCAAAAATTCATGTCCACCTGGAACTCAGATTGTGACCTTATTTGGAAACAGTGTCTTTGCAGATGTAATTAGTTAAGATGAGGTCACACTGGACTAGGGTGAGCTCTAAATCCAGCATGATTGGTGTCATAATGAGAGGACACACAGAAAGAGACACAGAGGAAAGAAGGATGATACCATGGAGGCAGAGACTGGACTGGTGCAGTGCAAGCCAAGGAATGCCAAGGATTGCCAGCAACCACCAGAAGCTAGAAAGAAGCAAGGAAGAATCTTCCCTGGAGCCTTGAGAGAAAGCATGGCCCTGCCGACCCCTTGATTTTGGACGACTAACTTTCAGAACTGTGAGACAATAAACTTCTGTTGTTTTAAGCCACCCAGTTTGTGGCAATTTGTTATGGCAGCTGTAGGAAACTAACACACGGTCACACAGAAGTTCACCATTCCGGGACAAATTCACGGCGCATGTTCAGTGCTGACTCCAACTCTCTGATAAAGCTGACCAAATCGCCCGGGACAGTTTTCACAAATTTGCTTCTTCCACAAAACAAAAGCACTCTGGACAGATAAAAAGACCGGTCAGCCTCCATGACCGAGGAGGAAGGCAACTTAGACAGATGCTGTGTCCACATATCACAGAGTACAGCTCCCCAGAGGAGTCCCCACGAAAGGGGCAGGTCGAAGCTTCCAGAGTTCAGCCATGGATGACCTTAAATTAAGATCCTTTCCTCAGGCATCCGAACTGAAGGCTCTCAGCTGCGTCTGACGGGACCTGGACTCACCGCTAACCTTTTATTGGACACATGAGATCACATCTTCCACCTACATCCTGCCGCACCCATCGCTCCTATTGCTTCACTGAATTTTCATTGAAAAGCCAAACAAAAAAGGCAGGGAATTCACCGACCTATGCAGGACTGCAGCATTTTACCATCAAATAAAATTTTACTTGGCATCTACTTCGTGTAGGAAATATGTAAGGAGATAAAGTGTGTTTAATGGTGAACAAGAAAGACGAACCATGAAATGGTAGTTAGTATTTCCTTTTTGCAAGTTGAGCAGTATTTCCATTAATTTGTGTACAGTTTCTTTCTTAGCATGATCAAAAAATAACAAAATATAAATATGTATTTATTTAAAATTCTGTAACATATATCAACAAAGATTTTAAAAGGACAAACTAGACAATATTTTCATTACATAAAACTGGAAAAGTCAACATTAATTATTTATAACAAATTTCTTCAAAAGGTCTGCCTGTATTATCTAGCCACAGACGTTTTCAGGTCACTTTTTCCTAATCTATATATCACTGAGTCAAAATAATCAATTCACGATTTTTGTACTCCTGGATAAATGGGGGCTTCTCAAGAGCAGGGAATTCATCACTTGGATGAGATGACAATCAAATGTATTGAATACATATGACCCTCTGCTGTTCTCTCATCTACTCCTCCTTCTGTTGACTGCTTTCACACCACCTACTCTGGGTTCCAAACTCGGGACCCCCCCAGTGTATGTTCTCATAGCCTGACCTGGTCCTTCATAGCACATATGAAAATACATTAAACACTCCTCTGACTACTCGTTCAGTGTCTGTGTCCCAGGCAGGTAACTTCCATAATGGCCTATTCTCTGTTCCCTTCTCAGGAATGAGCCCCAGCCTTAGGGTCACACAGCACTCAATGTAAGGTTAATGGATTAATATATATTGCACAAAGGTTTTATGAAGTGTCCTTTAAAAAATTATTTGCTTGTTTCTGTCTGAGTCAAGACAAGGAAAGTGGTTTGTATGGTGAAATAATGGTGTAGAAGAAAGTGTACATTATCAAGGAAACCATGGGGGGGAAGTGAGGTTCTGGAATTTGAGGCCTTCGTTTTCTTCCAGGATCTCTGCAACTGATTGGCTCATCCTGTTAGAACAAAGTCTACCTTGCCATCTACACAATCATACCAGGCTCTCACCCGGGAGATCTTGGTTTCAAAAAAATAAGTTAAAGCCTTACCTTCTTTAATAACTAGAAGGCAATGCTGGCATTCACCACTCAACTCATAACAGCGCACTGGCCTCCAAGCTTCCACAGGCACGCCGTTACTTCATTGCACGACCTGCAGTCAGAGCAGAGACCTCCCAGGTCCAGAGCCAATGTTTTGTCATTGGTCCACCTACCCCTTCTCTATCACACATCAACTAAGACAGTGGATCCATGCACATGCAAAGATGTCCACTCCCCAGTACACATCATGGGACTCCTATCTATGACCTTGCATTAGACAATGATATAGTCCAAATGCAAGGTTGGGATATGGGAAGCCTGAAGCCAGGGGGAGATGGGGTTGTCACTCACCAGCTGGGAGTATCCATTGTTGGCCACCTCTTCTTCTGTCCTCTACATCTAATGGGGAACAAGTTCCAGACAGAAGGCCTCTTTACACAGACAAATTCAGCCTCTGGGATTCCAAAAATCCCAGATGATTAATAATAATTAATAATTATCAGCTGAAGTGGTAGAGTGAGCATGAGGGCTGAGTGGAAGGGTGATGAAGGTGTGACCCTTCTCACAGGCTGGCAGAAGAAACAGTGGGGGTGAGCTTATGTGTGGAGCATCTGGATTGCTGAGTGGGAGTGAGCCTGCCATTCTGTGATGGTGGTTAAAAGTAGAGCAGTCGTTATCTAAAAGTTTTCTGTCTTGCTAGGTTGCCCTTTCCTTGTCCTGGAGACAGCAAGCTTTTCTCGAGGCACTTTTTTGTCTGTGTCCATTGGTGTTTCTAAGTTGCCATCTACTCCAGCACCCAGCCTGGGATATATGAGGCAAAAAGAAAACTCAAGGAACTCACCACTATGTCATTCTTCAGAGAGAGAGGTCCCAAGCCAGTCTGCCTTCTTCTCTCCACCTTTCAGAGTCTTTTTCTGTTTGTTTATTTATAATGTCCAGGGTTTAAAGTTATATTTAGTGGGAGAAATAGGAAGAACTGAGTCCACTTGTCCAGAACCAGAACTCTATAGTTGTCTTTTTAGCAGCATTTTTGCTTAGGTAAACTGGATAATTACACTTTCACAACAGTCATATGTATCAAAAGCAACTGTGCACCAACCAGAAACTCATTTATAGAAGCACACTATCTCCCGAGAGGAGATGTTTCCAGGGACATGGCAACCAATGAGCCATATGTTGTTTATTTGTTAATCACTTGCCAACTCTGGCTTTATTGATAATATCACTTCTGAGTTTCACAGCAGCCCGCGTGCCTCAGCTGTGATAGTTTGCTTCCTTGCTGTTCGGTATTTATCATGGTGATGTTGACTCCCTGTTCTTTTCTCCATCTGTTACGGAGAAATAACACCCTATGTTTTCATAATTGCATTCATGTTATCCTACCTCTTGTCCTCTGCATCTCTACACCGTGATTTTTCATCTTTCCTCGCCTGGACTTTCCCACTTACCCACATTTTAGGTGGATGATCTCATTCCAGTTTAAGCCACAGGCTATGCTTTTGCCCTGCACCTTGTGTGTGAGATATTTTATTTTTGTTTTCAGTCCTGCTGTCTTCCTCACAACATTTCAAGAACTGGCACAGAGTCTGCAACCTGCCCAACTGCCAACCAGGCTCGAAAAGTAGACCTCTTAGCCATGTCATCTGTAAGATATAAAACTTCAAATGCAAACCCAGATTGTGGTCTTTCTTTTTCCCAATGTTTTGTCAACATGATATGATCTATCTGAATATTTGGAAACATCTTCACTTGCCTTTCAAGACGCATTCCACATTCCCTTGTTTTCCTCCCACCTCATTGGTCACTCCCATGCAGCTTCTTTTGCTGGTTACTCCCTGTCCCCCTGAACTCTTGCTGGAGCATGGCAGGGCTTAATCCTTGGTCCTCTTCTCTTTAACACTCACTTCCTTGATGTTCTCCAGTCTCATGGCTTTAAATATCATCTGTTTATTAATGATTCCCAAATTTATACCTCCAGCCCAGACCTCTCTTCCAGACTCCAGAGTCACATATCCAATTTCCTACTTAACACTTCCACTCTAATAAGCATCTCAAACTCAACATGTCCAAAATTGAACTCCTCTTTCCCTTCAGACTTGCCCTGTCTATAGCCTTACCCATCATAACAGATGGCCCCATGATCCTTCCAATCGTCCGGGCCCAGAACTTTAGAATTATCCTTGGGTTTTCTTTCTTAAACATTCCCACATTCAATTCGTAAGCAAGTCTTATTGGTCTTACCTCCAAAATGTATCCTACTTCTTCTCATCATCTCCACTACTGTCACTCTAATCCAAGCCATCATCATCTTTCATCTGGATTACTGCAATAGCTTCCTAATAGGTCTCCCTTCTTCCACCCTGCCTCCTCCCCCTTGGGATCTTTTCAACATTGCTATCACAGTGATCTTATAAAAATGTAAGTCAGATTATGTCATTCCTCTGCTCAAAACCCTTCAGTGGCTCTCTATTTCACTCAGAGTAAAGGCCTTTATAATAGCTGTCCAGTCCCCACATGATCTACCCTCATTCTCTGTCTGACTTCCTCCCCTACATGGGGGAATAACATGTAACTTATTTATTATGTTTACTGTTTTTTATCTATTTCCTCTGTTAGAATGTTAGCTCAATGAGAGCAGGGATCTGTTTTGCTCACTGAAGAATCCTAAGCACCTAGAAAACGTTTCCTAAGCATTCAGTAATTATTTGTTAAATAAAGGAATTAATCTTATTACAGTAATGCCTCAACTATTCAGAAGATATTTACCTGGAAATCTCAGTTATTAAGAAAAAAATCATAGACATGAGATCATGTAGCATGTAAGTTTAAAAGGATTTGTGTAACTAAAATCTAGGCCTTAAAAATACTAAAACTCTGAAATTCATACACTTTATTCAGAAGAAAATCCTCAAGGGCAAAATGCATGAACTTGTCTTATACATACAGCTCCAATACACCTGGCCAACCTGGGTTCTAAATCCAAAAGGATTAGAAGCCGGATATTATGTTTGTGCAAGGAAAGGAGACAGGACAGACACCGAGAGGGCAGCAAGCAAGGGTGACAGCTTCTGGGCAGTAGGGAAGAGTCAGGCAAATAAAACCAAAACAAGCAGAACTTAAAAAAAAAAATCACTGGGGCATTTCATCTTGAAACAGATAATCCATATACTTCAAAATCACCATATTATAACACGGGATACGAATTTATGTTCAATACACTGAGCCTCAATCATCAAGTATAAGAAAAATGATATTCAGTATGCTTTAGAAAAGCAGCCATATTAACTACCACTTGCAAATATCATTAATACCATTTCTACCAGAATTATTAAATTATACCAAGTTTGGAGGATTAATTGGGATAAACGTATGAAATTAACTTCTCTATGATGCTGGATAACTGAAGACTCACTGTAAATAACTATACTGTTTGGCTTTCAGCCCAATGTTTATTGTGGTATATCCAGAAATTAATCTGGTGTTCTAAAACAGAGCAGTCTGATCAACTTTATAATTTCGGCAGATTTTCAGAACTCTGGATAATTTGAGGTTGTTGTAATCTAGAAAACACGTACAGAAAATCCTTAATTGGCCAAAATGCTTGGGAAATGGTATGCCCTGGGTAAGTGTGCTGGGATTAGGGCTCGGATAGAAGGCACACATCTGGATGACGTGACTCAAAAGAGCCACCAGGCAGATATTCTCATTGTGTGAGTTTCACCCCGATTTCCTTCAGGTTAAAACTTTGACATCTCTAGGAATCTTTTATTAAAATACAAACATTTCTGCAAGGAGTAGCAAATTAAACTCTAACACATTAGCTCAAATTACTTTATCAATGGTTAGGAAGTTTGTGACTGGAAGGCTCTAAAGAAACAGATGCAAGATAGAAAAGAGAAGTGCAGGGCAGTGCCCTACTATTCTGTGTCCACCTCCAGATGTGGGCCAAGGTGTCTGTCCTACTTGTCCCATGTAAGAGATCTGGCCTCCAACAGAGGTACAAGATGGGGCTCAGGGGAGAACTGTCAACCCAAAGAGACTGGACAGAGAGGGAGACTAGAGACAATCAACTAGGGATACCTGGCTCCGCCAAGTGGGTTGCCGATGACTCCTTCCATAGCCCTGGAAGCTCGCTCAGAGTGGGAAGAGCAGAGATAAGGGTAAGACTTAGAGTAGATTGCCATCCTGGCAATCCCAGGGCACATGAGGTATCCGAAGCGGGTGCAAGGAGGCGAGGCAGAGTGCAGTGAGAGAGCAGAGGGCTGCAGGAAGGGAGACTGGAGCACACAGTTCTCCAGCATTCTACACCCACATTTCATCTTTATGGTGATGCCCAGGGCTCTAAGGACTTTAGTAAAGATCTTACTTAATTTTAACTTGACATTTCCCAAATTTTTATCATGAGCCTTTTTTCCCTTGCACTATCTACTATGATTGCAAGGAACACACCTGAAGGGCCATTAGAGTGGAAAGGGAATGGGGTTTCATCCCATGTTGGTCCCTGACACTTACCAGCTATGTGACCCTGCACAAGTAATTTAACTTTTCCAAACCTCAGTTTCCTTATTTCTAAAATATGGATAATAGCAGCTATGCTACTGTCTTTATGAAAAATTAATTTGAAGATATATATCAAAAATCTTAAATCTCTTCACACACATTAACTAATTTTAGTTCTATGGATTTCTCTACCCTAAGGAAGTAATCCAAAACACAGGAAAAACTTAACATAAAAGGTTATAGCATTGTTGATAACAACAATCATTTTTAAATGTCTTAATTGTCCAACAAAGGAAAACTTAAGCCATATGAACCATATGATTTCAGCCAATAAAAATTAAATCTACAAAGAATTTTTAATAACCTAAGAAAATGATCATCCTGTAATATTAATTTCAAGAGGCATGAAATCTTAGAGTACGAGCACAAACAGGTTAAAAAAATATTCATACAGGGGCCGCCCGGTGGCGCAGCAGTTAAGTTCGCCCTTGGCAGCCCGGGGTTCGCGGGTTCGGATCCCGGGCACCTGCCGACGCACTGCCTGTCAGCCCTGCCTTGGCGGCGTCTCACATGAAAAAAATAGAGGAAGATGGGCACAGATGTTAGCCCAGGGCCAGTCTTCCTCAGCAAAAAGAGGAGGATCGGCAGTGGATGTTAGCTCAGGGTTGGTCTTCCTCGCAAAAAAAAAATACATATATTCATACAAAAAATTCTGTGGAGAAACACACTAAAATTTTACAACCATTTATTCCTGGTGATAGAGTGTACAGAAATCAATTAATACTTATCAGCCAGAAATTCTTTGATTTGGCCCCAATTAAAATGTACTTTAAATCATAGTCCATTACCTTTCATAAGCTTCTGTCATGTCCTTCTGGGAAGGAGAAAGACCTGTCAATACATGTCAACTTGTAACACTCTCAGAAAGAAGAAGGGTGTATGTGCATACATACTGTCAGCTATTAGCTGCAAGCCAGCAACAGCTCTCACAAACCCAGGGGAGAGAAATGGATGTGCTGGTAGCAACTGAGTCAGCTGGCACTCCAAGGAGTCGTGCTGCTGTCTCAGATACCTGTTTTAGCATCTAAATATCAGTGGGCTTTTTTTAAACTTTTTATTTCCTCCTATAATTTCCTTCGTTATTCATTTTTCTTTTTTAAAATCTCTTTTACTTCCTTCAGTATAAATCCTATGAGATAAAACTCCCATCGATGAAGTTTCTGCTCTATAATTATAGAAATGAGTAGAATTCAACACATAAAATCAATGTTATGTCTGTATTGCTCCCCAATTCAAAAAGAAATAAATTCAAAAGATAAATTCACATGCTATTCCAGTGGCATAAGAATATGTGGCAGAATCTGACTGCAAAATTCTTTACAGGCAGATAAAAATCAACAGTAAGTGAATAAACAAAAGAAAATCAAGATTAGCTCAACTAAAATGTAAAGAAGAGAAGCTCCCTTTTAGATAATTTCCCAGCATTTTAAAAATCATTCTGTCCTATTATTTTATTTTCTTACTGTTCACTCTCCCTTCTCCCTAATACCTATACTCTTTCCCTAAAAGTGATGAATAAAAGATACAAATTTTTTAACTATTTCAATTTTGCAATTTGACTATTTTATGATTCTCTTTCAGGCAACCCAAAACAATATCAGGCTTAAGTAAGGTTCACTTTTCTGCAAGCTCCTCTGAGGAGCAGGGTCATTGCTTATTTTTCCTGTGGATATTTAGGGTTAGAACTTCTAATGATAGAGATAAAAAGATATATTAATCATCTAAATACAAAGGGTTTTTTAAAAATGAGCTTTACTTACATAGCCATAATCTGTTGAATGCTAAATTCTAAAATGAACCTCTAAAGTCATTAAGATAAATATCCAATGAAGTGCTGAAAAGGTAGGCAGTAGAGCAATAGGGATAATGTAAAATTCAATTTAGGAAAAGATAAGGTGCACTCACAAGCTGATAATGTACAGCTACAGCTCAAGAGATGAAAGAGCACAAGAAAACTGTACTCTATTCCCGTTCAGCCAGTTGGCATCCAAGCTTGGCGATGCTTCGGAGACCTGCCTTACAGATGAAGCTGCCTTGTTATACGGTTCCATTGGTGTTGTCTGTTTCTATCAGTAGAAGGCTCCCCTATTTATGCTCTGATGATCTGGACAATTAAACAGGAACTCTTGGTCTAAGCATTTACATTATTTTCAGTAAATAAAATGTTAAACTTGGTTACTGACTAGATAGCTCTAACTCTACAAATCAGATCTTCAAATACCACCAGGGAATATTCACAAGGAGTCTGCTGCATGTGTGGTACCTTAACTTCACCACTGATACTTAAATATTCTCAAATTGTTTTCAATTTTTTTTTTGGTGAGGACGATTAGCCCTGAGCTAACATCCATTGCCAATCCTCCTCTTTTTGCTGAGGAAGACTGGCCCTGGGCTAACATCCACGCCCATCTTCCTCTACTTTATATATAGGAAGCTGCCACAGCATGGCTGACAAGCAGTGCATAGGTCCACAGCCGGGATCTGAACCTGCAAATCCCAGGCCACCAAAGTGGAGCGCGCAAACCTAACCACTACGTCACTGGGCCGGCCCCTCTCAAGTTGTTTTCAATTTTTGACATGAAAAAAATGTATAAACATGTTGCCGTATCATTTAATGAGTTGATGAGAAAAATATGGTAAGAATTCAGTACAAAAACATTATCAAAAGGCAAATGGTGAAATAATGATAGAAAAGTTGTTTAAGATAGCGAACAAATCCTCAAAATGAGAAATTGTTGGAGTTTCTAGGTATTCAGGACTATTTTCTTGCTCTGGTCCAGTTGTCTGAGAGGCTTATCTTAGGCCTCTGACCCCACAGAGATACCAGATAAATTCATCATTGATAAAACTAAACTGGCTATACATGAAACCCAAAAGTCCATCAGTAGGATGGGGATGCTGACACCAGTATCAGTCAGCCATCAGCATCCACACAAAAGCACACACAGTATCTTTAGAATCTCATTTAAATGATAGTACTTTTCCTGATCTGCATGGCACTCATCAATTCTCTAGGGGTAGTTTTCTTTTTCCTCCAAAATTATTATAAAGAATAACTAAAGTGAACAGTATTTTAAATATCTTTAAATAATAATATTTAAAGGATAAACCAAAATTTCAAAATTTACCCCTTTCATCGTTTTCTGAAATTACATTTGTCTATTACATCAACAAAATCAATAACACACTCTAGATCCTGTAAAGGAAAACTCAGTTTTCCTCATTCTGTGTAGGGAAAAACCCAGTTCTTCCCTACTGTGTTTCTCTCCTGTGAGTCTCCTATAGTCCTCACACAGAACACTTCATTTCTGACACTTCTGGTCACCAGATGTGTGATGGCATGGGGGGAGGGGGGGGTCCCCACAACAAGAAGCAAGTCTCCGACACCAGCTGGGTGTCCTACAATTCAACTCAATTCTGACACCATCTACCAGGAGATAGTGCCAGATCCCACAGGTTAAGGGCTCAGTCCCACAAGACTGCCACCACCCCCACTTTAGCTGCCAGTCACAAGCCCAAGTTAGCATTTGTGCTTCTAACCAACTGGTCTATAGCTCAGAGGTTCCCACAACCCCCTCCTCAGGTTCAATTAATATGCTAGAGCGGCTCACAGAACTCAGGGAAACACTTAGATTTAGCACGTTATCACAGGATACGATAAAGGATACAGATGAACAGCCAGATGAAGAGACACACAGGGTGAGGTCTGGGAGGGTCCCAAGCACAGGAGCTTCTATCCCCACAGAGGTGGGGTGCACCACCCTCCTGATGTGGATATGTTCACCAACCTGGAAGCTCTCTGAACCCCATACTTTTGGGATTTTATGGAGACTTCTTCACGTAGGCATGATCAATCATTAAGTTCATTTCCAGCCCCCTCCCCTCTCAGTAGGATCAGCAGTGAGGCTAAAAATCCCAAGCTTCTAATCATGGCTTCATCTTTCTGGTGACCAGCCTCCATCCAGGAGCCATCCAGGAGCCCACCTAGAGCTGCCTCAATAGAACAAAAGATGCTCCTAACGTTCTTATCACTTAGGAATTGACAAAAGTTTCAGGAGCCCTGTGCCAGGGATGGGGTCAAAGACAAATATTAGAATAGAGGCTCCTGGTGTTCTTATTACTTAGGAAATTACAAGGGTTTTAAGAGCTCTGTGCCAGGAACCTAGGGCAGAGATCAATATATATATTTTCTATTATCTCACAGCCACGTTCTCAAAATAAGGCCTTGGAACCAAACAAAAGGGCAGCACCATATGTATTCAGCCTGTGTCCTCATCACAGGCACTAGCCAACCCATGTTCTCTAAAATACCTCATGCACCTGTTTAGTAAAGCATGGATTACACTGATTTAAATTCATAGTAGATGGCCTCTAGGCTCATTCAAGGTCTTTGATCAAATGTTACTTCTGTAGAAAGACCTGCCCACCCTTTCTAAAATAAAACCACCCCTCACCATCTTCCCCCTCTCTGCTTTGTTTTCCTTCATTGGTCCTATCACTATCTGACATTGTGGTGTAGATTTGTCTGCCCCCTACTCCATCACTCCACCTCCTCTTACCTTTGGCCTCATAGCATTTATTACCACCTAACTTTTCCTGTTTTGTTCACCACTGTATTCCTTACCACCTCAAACAGTATCCAGCACATGGTAGGTACTCAATAAATAGTTTTTTGAAGGACTGACTGAATTAATTAATGTCTTTTCAACTAGTATTTAAATTCATGAGGTCAGGGGCCTTGTCAGTTTTTCTTACTAAGCTATCCCCAGCAAGAATGTCTGGCACATGGAAAGCAGAGGGAAATCTCTGAGTGAATGAATGAACAGTAGGAGAGTAGATGACTAAGATCAGATCCTTTTCCGACAGCACATTTGGGTTGAGGAAGGAGGAAAAGAGAATGAGGCAGGGAGAAGGAAAGAAGTAGAGGAGTAACAAAGGGAGTGGCAAGGGACACTGGAGATAGACATTCCTTATATCCCAAGTTTGTTTAAAGAGTTGATAAAGAAAACATGTAAGATTCAAGAACTCAACTTTTCTGTAACATGTTCATTAAGTAGCCAATCAGTGACTAGAAGAATAAGGCTGTCAGAGCCTGAACACCAGGCAAGACATTAATGCCTTCATTTGGGGTTTAAACAGAATTGAAATTTCATATACAATATCAAGAATCAAACATTAAGTTCCAAGTAATGTCTGCTTCCCATCAAAGGTCTTTTCTATTTGTTTTCAACATCTCTAACAATTAAGCCTTTTCTAAGGGCCTTTAAAATTATTTCCCCATTTAATTAAATAAAAGAGAGTTTCTTGAACTTTTAACCAATTTATAGTTAATAATCCTACAGAGCAAGTCATCCTATTTAACATGCTTACATTTTACAATTTTATTCCCTGAAAGGGTTTTCAGAAAATTGTATTACTCATTTTAAGATTGCTTCAGTGCAATTAACACATGTTCCTTGGTTTCCATGGTAACAATTACAGGGGCCATGCTCTGTAGCATAAACTGTGAGCTCTTGACTACTATTTGTCTGCATGTTAAGAGGCACCAACATTCTTCCTTGAGAATACACCCTTGCCCCCACATCCTCACAGAGAAGGGCTGGACCACCATTAAGACATACATCCTTGTTTGGCTATCAAATGAGGATGTGATTTTCCTCCTAGTTTGGCTGAGTTCAAAGTCATACTATTCTTCATCTAACCAACAACACAAAATAGCAGCACTCCGGGTATCTACTAGGAAATATTACTTCAAAGTCATTGCTATCCAATTTTAATAATTATCAAAAGCTCAAATCTGAAAAACAGTATTCATGAAGGATTTCCTGAAAGACAAGTAATTTCTTAATCGATTTCTAAAATATCCTAAAGTCTTTCCTAGGATTAAATCAGACCATCAGAAAAGTATATGTTATATTGGCCCCCTGGGAGAAATACTCTCCTTTAATGTCCCTTTGGCATTATGCTATCAAGATATATTGAAAGCCCTATGAAACCCAGTGCTGAATTCACTTATGAGATGTCGTGAAGGATACTGTTCATCACATTGCACAGTATCTTCTCCACGAGGTTGAGGAGGTCAGCAGGTCCCAGTATCAGCTTGGTTAACTGTCCTTCTCTAGCAGAAATAGTTTTCATTTGAAAACACTGAATAATGAAATAATTGTACTTCCTTCTTTGTGTTGATCATGAGAAATCATAACTTTATTAGAAAAGAAGGAAAGTTTAAAGTTAATTATCTGTTTCCATTTTAAGAAGCCAGAAAAAGAAGAGCAAGTTAAACCCAAAGTAAGTAGACTAAAGAAAAAAAAAAGCAGAAATCAGTGAGTTTCTCAAACATTAGAGAAAATCAACTAAAGGCTGGTCCTTTTATTTATTTATTTATTTATTTTGTGTGTGTGTGAGGAAGACCAGCCCTGAGCTAACATCCGTTGCTAATCCTCCTCTTTTTGCCGAGGAAGACTGGCCCTGGGCTAACATCCGTGCCCATCTTCCTCTACTTTATATGGGATGCCACCACGGAGTGGCTGACGAGCAGTGCGTCGGCAGGCGCCTGGGATCCGAACCTGCGAACCCCGGACTGCCAAGCACGGACTAAACCGCTGTGCCACGGGGCGGCCCCTGGTCCTTTTATTTTATTTTTTTTGGTGAGGAAGATTAGCCTTGAGCTAACATCTGCTGCCAATCCTCCTTTTTTAGCTGAGGAAGATTGGCCCTGGGCTAACATCCATGCCCATCTTCCTCCATTTTATGTGGGATGCCTGCCAGAGCATGGCTTGATAAGGGGTATGTGGGTCTGCACCCAGGATCTGAACCTGTGAACCCCGGGCTCCTGAAGCAGAGCACATGACCTTAACCACTACACCACTTGGCTGGCCCCAAAGCTGGTTCTTTGAAAAGATTAACAAAGTTGAGAAGAGCCAGCCTGGTGGCATAGCAGTTAAGTTCACACACTCCGCTTCAGCGGCCCAGGGTTCACAGGTTCAGATCCTGGGCGCAGATCGACACACCATTTGTCAAGCCATGCTGTGGTGGCACCCCATATAAAGTAGGGGAAGATGGACACAGATATTAGCCCAGGGCCAATCTTCCTCAGCAAAAAAAAATAAAAAGAGGAGGATTGGTAACAGATGTTAGCTCAGGGCTGGTCTTCCTCACCAAAAAAAAAAAAAAGAAAAGATTAACAAAGTTGAGATGCTCTTAGCAAGAATGATTAAGAAAAAAAGAGAGCAAACACAAATTTCTAACAAGAGATATGAAGGAGGGAACATCATGGAACATCCTAAGGACATTAAAAAAATAATAAGGAAATACTATGAATAACTCTATGCCAATAAATTTGATAACTTGTATGAAATAGACAAACTCCTTGAAACAACTTATCAAAGCTGACATAAGAAGAAACAGAAAACCTGAGTAGTCCTCTATCTATTAAAGAGACTGAATTTGTCATCAAAAAGCTTCCCACAAAGAAAACTCCTGGCCAGATGATATCTAAAAAAGAAATAACATCAACATTACACAAGCTCTTTTAAAAATAGAAAAAAGAATTGTTTCTTGATTCAAGGAAGTCCATTCTCACCCCTTCTGTTCGACCTTGTCCTGGAAATGTTAGCCAATGCAATAAGACAAGAAAAAAAATAAATAAAAGACATAAAGATCAGAAAGAATAAGTAAAACTGCCAATATTCAGACAACAATATTGTCTACATAGAAAATTCAGAAGAATCTACAAAACAACTACTTAAAGTGAATAACCTTTCCAAAGTTTCACCATTAATAAAATCAAAACTGGAATTTGAACCAATACAGCCTAGCTCCCAAACTCTTAACCCCTACTCTATACTCGCTACTTAGAGAAGACCATACAGCTACACTTGCATTAGCCCACAAACCTCAACACAGCCATTACAGTATGTCTTGATAGCCTCCTTTGAAGATTTGGAAACAGGTTCTAAAAGATTAATAACGTCACCAAGATCACATGGCTAAGGGGTGGAGATGACAGTACTTGAATCCAGGTCTGGCTGATTCTGAAACAAAGCTGATTTGAATGCATCATTTTTTCCAGATTGGAAGAAGAAAACAATGAGAAGATCCAGATCCAGATGACAAGACCCTGAAATAAAGCAGTAGAATATAAAGGCCAAGAGAAAAACTGGTGATGGGTTAGATATAAAAAGGAACATAGGAAAGGGAGGACATGGGTAATGTCAAAGTTTTGAGAATGAGAGTAGTAATGTCTTTAATAAAACAGGGAAGTAAGGAGGAGAAACTAATGGAGAGGAGGGTTAAGAAAGATGAAGTCAGCTTTAAGTAAGTTGAGGATCAACTTGTTAGGTTAGGGATAATTTTCACAGCAAATGATAGAAACCCTAACAAAGAGTAGTTGATAGAAATAGGGTGGGTTTTTCTTCACAAAACAAAAAATATGAAGGTAGGCAACTATTGACCTAAATTCACTAGCTGAACAAAGTCAGAATGGGAGTTTGTTTCTCCTGACCCTTCCTTATGGGATTACAAATGGCTGCCGATAGGCCCAGGCCTCAGGTATTAATTCCAGGCAGAAAGAAGAGAAGAAGGTGGTATCAAGTACATCTGTGTCTTTCATCAGTAAAGCTAGAACTTTCCTAGAAGCCTCTAGTAGACTTCTGCTATGTCTCATTGGATAAACATAGAACTGTGTCTCATGGACACCTAGCCTCTGAGGAGGCTGGGAAGATAAGCATTTTGTTTTTCCAACCTCTATAGCAGAGGTAGGTTACACTATCTGCCCCAAAATATTAATGGGATATTTGATATGAGAATATCCAACAGAGAGACAAAAACGCATCTGGTCAAGAAGATAAATCAAGGGTACAGTCATCTGCATAGTTAAAGCACAGGAAATGGATGGGTGCTCCAAGAAAGAGCATGTATGAAGAGAAAAGAAGGTAGTAACATCACTGTGTTTTCCTTCTCATGCAGGGGAAGCAAGTGGATGCCCATGGATGCAGCTGAGTAAACACCGTACCCAGGTGCCTCCTCTCCAGCCAGTCAGACTGTTTGCTTTCATATGTTTGGCTGGGTCTTTCTCTGTCATCCTCCCTACCCAGTTATTTCCATCCTCTTTCTCTTTCCTCAGCCTCTCAGGTGGTCCCTCCTCTCTCTTTCTCTCATCTGTGAATTAAAGGTACTGGAGGGAAAGTTCATTCTTCACTGCCACTGTTCAAGATGCATGAAGATGGATTTAAATCTGACTAAAGAAAAACTAGCTGCTTTGGGGATGGGGAGGTGGAACGGGAGAATAAACAGCTACTATGGAAGGCTATGAAATCTTATAAATTCACAGGAAATTCTAACTAAAAGGGATCTGTCAGTCCCGCCCACATTGGAGGAGCCAGAAATCCATTTGGGGGAATCTAAACTAAGGCAAGCAGGCAGAATTTGCTTTGCTGAGTGCCACTCTTCCTCTGAAGACTGTTTTGGGGTCCCAGGCCGTTTTAAGGAGACCAGGCTGCAAGGCCAAGCGTGTGAGGGGCCAGGCATGCTTCTCTTAGGCCCATTGCTCTGTGCGCACACCACGTGTGCCTCCAGTCTGAGGGAGTCCGGCTCTGGCCGGACCTTTTCCTTTCCTAAAATCCTAGGGAGAATCAGCACCACCAAATTTAAGCCTGATCACACATTAGGTTGTGTTGTCCTCTAATTGCTCCACACATATATGTCATGTGCTCCCATGTTTTGGGAGCTACAATGAGATGTCCCCCAAGAAGTTGCAAATAAGATAGTCACCAAGCATTGAACTTTAAAATGATATATTGCTAACATCACAAAAAGAGATCACTTGACATTATGTGCCTCGTGATACAAGTATATAACACTTCTGTGAAGTATTGTTGCCAAAAAACCATATCCAAATCCAATCAAGCTCTAGATCCAAATACAGGGGACAAAAGGACATATTAAAAGATACCATGGAGGTATAATTACAATTCAGACTATAAAAAAAAATACCTATTTCTTCAACAAATTCACTACAAGGAAGAAAAAGAGACAGATAGAAGGAGAACCCAGAGATTACAAAAGACTAAGAGATGTATCAACTAAATACAACTTATTTAGATCCTAATATAAACTGAAAAAAATTAAATAAAAGTTATGAGATAAATGGGGAAATTTGAACACTGACTGGATATTTGATTATATGAGGGAACTAATGTCAAATTTTTAATGTCTGATAATGGTACTGTGTTCTTTATAAAGAATCCTTACCTTTTAGAGATATATACTGAAATATTTACAAATGAAATAGTATATCTGTGACTTGCATCAAAACAATCCTGGAAATAGTGGGCGATGAATGGGGGTATAAATAAAACATGATTGACCGTGAGTGGATGGTTGTTGGGGGACAAGGGGCACAAGAGAATTATTATACTGTTCTCCTCTTTTGTATATTTTGAAATTTTCCATAATTAACGTGTTTTTTAAATAATAGATTAGAATAGAGCTAGGCACTGTCAGTTTTTTTAAAAAGTATTGTCATCAGCCAAGGAAACACAGAAGGAACAACAGAGACGGATGTTGATGGTGCCCATCCAAGCCCTTTCCAAGGCAAAGGGGGCCAGTGCAAGCACTTGCCTGCAAGGTTGCAGAGGCCACTCCATCCCTGAGGAGAATGCATCTGGCCATCCCACCCTGATCCCATAAGCACCTTCTACAGTCAGGGTGCTGCACTGAAGCTGGAGATAAAATGATGACTAAAATACAGGGACTGACATCAAGTGATGCAAAAATAGAAGTAAACAGGCAATGGTGATGGAGTCTCACTTGTGTTGTTACAGTGTTGGACAAACGGTGCTATGGGAGCACAGGTAATGGTCATGTAACTGGAAGAGGTGATGGCCAAGCTGTCCTGAAGAAGTCCCAGAACTATCTTCTGATCATAATTCAATGCCCAGGCTCTGTCACTCTAGGAAGAGAATGAGCTGGCCAAAAGCTCTAAGTGTCCTGATCTCCTGGCAGCTTTGCTTCTCATTGTAAATGCACAGTATGGGCTTCTGATAACAACTGATTTCCCACACAGCTTGCCTAGAGAAGGAATGCATTAACCAAAGGACGTGTTTCCATTTCTCTGATGTTATTTTTAAATTAATGAACTTTCTGGTTTTTACAGTCTCTGCGAGTTTGGTGCCTGTGTTTCTGTCCCTGAAAAATGTATTAATTCTTGATGTGCTGACAAACCAGGATTCCAAGACTGCAAGACCAGCCCCAAAGCCTGGGTCATGTCACCCATCCCTTGGGACCTGCCTGGGTAGACACCAGCCTTTCCCAGCAACAGCCTGCTGCTCTGCATGCTTCTTTGATCTTCTATATTCCTCAAGGGTGGGACCATGTCTGAGTCTGACGCTTCTTTGAAATCTGAGTCATCCTCTCTCACCATGTCTGCTACAGAGCATTTTGGTTTTTAACAAATTTATTCCTTGGTTTCTTTCACTCTCGTTAAACCCCATCAAAATAGCTAACTCAATATCTATTTGGGGATGAAGTCAGACGCAAAGACACTGCATAAGTGGCATTTTTAAATGAAACATTAATAATTTTAAAAATTCCTCAGCTGTTTTGAAAGACGACGACCTTTTTCACACATCCAAGCCATGGTAACTTCGCTTTCTGCTTCGGCCTGTGAGCAGCAGTGGTCCTCAAAGAAGCCAATCAACTGAGGACCTCCCTCCAAGCTATACTTCCAATTGAAGACCAAGAAACCAAACCTCGCAAACTCCTTCCCCCACGAAGACTATTTCTTTCATCTCCAGTGGTTTCTCTGTCAGTCACTTTGGAGATTCTTTCATCTCTAACAGGGGATGGCAAACTTTTTCTTCAAAGATCCACACGGTAAATACTTCAAACTCTGTGGGCCACACAGTCTCCATTGGCTGCAGTGACTCAGCCCTGACGTTGTAGCGTGCAAGCAGCCTCAGACAATATGTAACCAAATGAGCCTGGCTGTGTTCCAATAAAACTTTGCTTATGGACATTAAAATTTGCATTTCATATAAATTTCATGGGTCACAAAATATTAATCTTTTGACTTATTTCCAACCATTCAAAAATGTAAAAACCATTCTTAGCTCAGGAGACACACAGGCAGCTGCTGAATCTGGCCAACAGGCCACAGTTTGCCAACTCCTGCTCTGTAGTGACGAATACCGGCAATGATTCACTCTACATATGCACATATCTGTGGTCCCTTCATCATACTCCCTTACCAACCATGAGGATTATGACCTATAAATGGTTCTTAAAGTCACAGGTGGCAAACTTAACATCGTACGGGAAAAATATTTTCCACTAAAATTAAACAATGGTCAGCACATTAAAAAAAAGAGAGAGACATTTTACATATCTTAAATCCCAAATAGTGGGTACTATGTATAAAATACGTTTCTAGTTAGCATCCCTGCTCAGAAAAAAACTGTAAGATCAATGAGATAGTGGTAAGTTTGTTCTGCTTTAACAATATGTCTGTTGACACTTTTATCAATGTCTTTTTATCCATCCAAATATTTAATGTTATTCTGATTTTAATATTAGTATTCGTACACTCTCATCTCCTCAGTCCCACCATAGTCCAAGAACTTGGATGCTTGAAACATATAAAGTTTTGGATTTTCTTTCTTTAATCTAATCCACGTATCTACATCTTTTTCGCCCCCCTCCCCACATGCAAGTTTATATAGCATTGTCTGTCTATGACAACTTTCTAGGCACACCTAACAATATTTCTAAGGCTTTATTTTCCTTGTTTTGCTTGTTTACATATTTCTTGACTCCTGCAGACTTTCTACTTGAACTTCCCTTTTTATTTCCAACCCCTAGGTTGCTCTTTTTCTAGCTATCCACAACGTTGCCACTTGCATGATGCATGTATCTAAACTGCATTTCCCAGCTGTGGAAAAGGTCTCAGCATCAGATCCTCAAATAGTACACAGGGGTTCACTGCACCATTCCCTGTGTTTTGTGTGTGTATGCTTGAAAATGTCCATAATCAAAAGTTTTAAAAAAATAGAACATACATTCCTGTACTCTAGATTTGGTCACAAGCGAAATTGTGGTTGGGAAGAAATCAGCATATTTATATGCCTCACCTGTGTGTCTTTGTTCACATTGCTCCCTCTGCCTGGCAAGCCCTCCCGGAATTCTCTACTTGAAAAAATTCCCCTCAACCTCCAAGGTCCAGGCAGGAACCTGTGGGAAGCACCCCCGGCAGAGCTGACGACTCTCTGCTCTGCATCCCCACGCACTTCCTACATCTCCATTCAAGTACTTATCGCAATGTAGTTAGGTGTTTATGTCACTGTCCCACTCCCCCGCCCACCCCACCAAGTCAATGAGGAACTCTCATCTTTTTTTTCTTGCATCCCCAATGCCCAACACAGTGCTTGGAATAGGGTATCAAGATTGCATTTCTCAGAAATATCGAGGGAAGTATCCCACTAAGGAGTGACTTCAGGGGGCTTCCCCAGCCAACTTCCATCAGCACCCTTAATCTTCCTCCTCCCCTAAAAAATTAACAGTCTAAGTAAAGATGCAACTTCAAAACAAGTACCTCAAGGTCCTCTCACAATGAGACTGCCACTCCTAAACTCTTCTTCAAAGGAATTCTAGCATCAACACTGCAGAAAATGCAAGGTTCTCAACACCACAAAATAAAATACTTACACAGCACCTTACAGTTTTCAAAGTACTTTCACATTTTTTTTTTCCCCTTTGGTCCACTAATCCTTGGGAAGACAGATAGTTCTATCCTCATTTTTCAGAAACTCAAGGAAATAAAAGTGACATATCTGAGATCAGAGCTGGTGACAGCTCTGGGCCTAAAACCCTTAACTTATTGACCTGTCCACTCTCCTGCACTCCATGAAGGCTGGGCTCAGCTTTTGTGGAGGGTTGTTTTTATGCCCCCAGTAGATTTTTCCCCATTATGAATGGTGGTATTAGATTGTGGCACTATGTTCTAAAAATCCATTCCAAACAAAATCGTTTGGACAAATACACATTATGAAAAGACACAGCCAAATATACCCCACTGTGTTAGCACTGCTCTGTGATTTTGCCGTAAGTACTTATCGACTAAAGGGTTTCCAGTGAATTACTGACTGTTCAAAAAATGGCATGCCACGCATTTTTGCAAATGGAAATATGTAATCTATTATCTTAAAAATTCACTCACGAGGAAGCACTACTATTTATGGTTAAGTACAAGAGCTTGATATTCTCTTCTTTTATAATTCATCTTTCCTAAACTATTAAATTTAGATTACTTATCATATTAGCAGGCTCTTCACTTAAACATGCTCTTAGTCCCTTTACATAATTCTGTATGATTTAACCATCATTTCAATCCTCTTACTATTTATTGCATGCAACTTTTCTAATATTAGTACATATCATCTTAGACGTAAATAGGGCACTGCCTGCCAAAAATTCTTGCTACTGCGTGGTAATTGAAAGTAAAGATTATTTCTCAGATACATTAAGTTATTCAAGTGAGCCACATTTAGCTTTTCTCAAATTACCTCAATTTTTTTCAACAAAGGCCCTACAATAGTAAAGTATGCAGAACATGTCACACTTCAAATTTTCAAGTTTGATCTGGTTACGAATATGCTAATTGTAAAAATTTCAATATGGCAGAGCGCAAAATATTTCACGCAAATGTAAATAGAGATGTCATGCAGATAGCTGCAAGATATGAATCACTGCCCTGCTGCATTAAACTCAGAAATTCAGAGGCAGTTCACTCTACAGGATTTCTCACTCAGTTCTTAAAAGTTCAGATGCATCGTCTTTTTAATCAGGGTAATAAACTACAATTGCTAATATACTGTGTAATATTTACTGTTAAACCCACAATCTGGACAAACAGAAAACTGTGCGGTCAGAGCCTGAAAACAATTGCAGTCCGCTGTTACACACAGCACCCTCCTTATATAGAGCTGTCGGTGGGAGTTAACAATGCTTTATGGTTTTAATGTTTTTAGAGTAAGTGTCTTTTCCCGAGAAGCAAGTATTAAGACGAAAGCAGTCTCCCGCGTGACCTTTCTAACACAGACCTTGAGCACGCGACTGCGGGGGCAGAAGCTGAGGATTTCAGCAAGGCACCTGACAGCTCCACCAGGGTCCCTCACACTTTGCTTTCACGAACAAAAAAGGAATGTTACTCTGCACCTGCCTTTCTCCCCACCTTTCCTTAAAACTTAAATTACATTTACCCCCAAAGGTATGCACAGCGGAAAGAAGGTATGAATTTATTCTTCTGTGCCGTGATGCCAAGAGAAAATACTACCCCCCCCCCCCGAAGAGCGGCGCCAGGAGGCGCGGGTGGGCGGGGAGCAAGAGAAAGTGAGGGAGGGGCGCGGGGATCCGAGAGGCTGGTGCCCCCCCCCCCCCCACTGCGCTGCATTTTCTCCACCACGTGTGAAAATCTCGTGCAGGTGGCGCCCCAGGAGAGGCGGGGGTCTGTGTCCCCCTGCCTCCGGGACGAGCACCCTCAGCCCCCTCCCCCGCTCGGGGACCCTCCTCCCGCAGCCCCGGCTCCTGCGCCCAGGTATGGGGCTGCGCTCCGGGCGGCGGTCTCGGGGCAGGGGCAGCGCCGCAGCGCCCCGGCCGGGCGGGGGGCCCTTCCGAGCTACCTTTTATCCAGGCAGGCGATCCACTCGGCGGAGGAGGAAGAATGGGCAGCGTGCGCAGCGACCATGTTGGGCAGCGGCGCGCGGTGTCCCCGGCTGCGGCGACCTCCCGCGCTCGCGCTGCCTCTGCCTCCGCCTCGCCGGCGGCGCGGACCCGCTCCTCCCCGCCCGCCCTCCCAGCGGGCTCCCGCGGCCTGCCGGGCGGGGGGCCGGCGAGGGAGGGGACCCGAGGGGCGGGACGCGGGGACCGGGAGGGCCCGAGCCGCCCGCCCGCCGCCGCACTGCGGCGCCTGGGGGTGGGGAGCCCCGCGTTCCCGCCCGCTGCGGGGAGGGGGCGAGGTGGCGACCCCGGGTGGCCGGCCACCTGCGACAGGTGGCCGCTGCGTCTCGGAGAGACCTGGGCCCCACCCCTCACCTCGAGGCCTCTGAAGCTGGAGGAAGGGAAGGCGCCGCGGGTTGGGGGGTGGGGGGGATGCCAGTGTCTATATATTTTTCATACAGCAAATGCCACTAAAATGGCTGCTGCCTCTCTGTTTCCTTAGAAACACATTAGTCTTCCTCAGCAGCTGTCAAAACTTGCTGGCGGTTTCTTGCTCACCTTTCCTGTTTCCCCGTCGAAAAGGGATGAAGAGGACGGCTATCATGGCTTGGGCTGGGAACACCCACAGTGGTCTTTGAGTGTGGAATCTAGGGGACAGTTTCTCCTGAGGGTCAAGAGGGCTGGGATGGAATGGAGAGGCGGTGCAGGCGTGGTTGGAAGCAGGGAGGGAAGGCCAGTGGGCCAGAATGGCGACCAGTGGTGACTGCGGGGATGACCAACTGGAGTCTCTGGCCTTGAACCTTGGACCTGCTTGGGCTTCCATCACTTGCACGATGAAAAGAAACACAATTAAGAATGGGGAGTAGTGGAGCCACTAACAACTGACGTTTAGGGATTGCTGGGCAAGATCCCAAGACACTTGGGTTAACTCGGATAGTTGACCCCACATGGCACTCTTTCCACGCTCGAGTGTTGAATGGGTGGTCACTACTGCCTGTCTCTTGTAAGTGTGCACAACAAATGTTGTGCCTAGAAGTTGTTCAGTTACACTGCCAAAAATTAAATGATGCTCTGACAGTTGTTTAGGAATTTGGGAACAAGTTAAATCTTTGGGACTACTACCAGGCACTCTGTGGTATTTACTGTGTGCATTTGGGGGTAGGCAACGGGGAAAGAAACATAGCATTGCTTTCCTTACTTTGTCTTTTTTTCTCTCCTGCCCTCCCTTCACTCCCCTGCTCAGAGGAGGTTCAAGGAGACTGGAGAGAATGAAGCAGCGGGTGGGCTCTGGCAGGCTTCTATCCCGTTAAAATTCTCCCGAAGAACTTGCTGTTTCCCCTCTGCTTGGTCGCCCAGATAGCCAGGATCTGGTTTCAGACCTGCCCCTGTTACCTCAGCAACACCTCCCTCCTCAGTGCTCGTCCCTCAGTTGACCTCCATCCTGTTAATTTTTATCATGTTTAAGGTAAACAACATTTAAAATGTTATACTGTACAAAGATTACCAAAGGTATTTATGTTGTTGCTTTTTTATGGTAGAGTAGTGAAGGAGAAATGAATCTCCTATATTTATTAAGATTCATTATTTATAAAGGCATCAGAGAGCTCTTGAGAATGTTTCAGGGTCGCCAAATGCTTTGCAAAATGCCTTTACTCAGAGAATGCTTATAAGTAAGGAGTTAGAGGGAAAAAGGACTGCAGATGACTTGTCATTACACAGAGGCTCAGAGTTGCCATAGATTTTGGCTGTGATACTAATAATAGTTACCATTTATTCAGCGTATCCTGAGTGTCAGACTTTGTGCAGAGTTCTCTATGTGTCATCTCACTCAGTCTTCAGAACATTCTGTGAAGCAGAGCCAGAAAGACAGATGTCCAGGGCACTACTCCACGAAGAGGGACAAATATCTTTGAGGATATAATGAAATAGAGAAAATTATGTTTATAGTACTTTCAGGAAGAGTGTTGATTGGGTTGGAAGGAAGATGCAGATGAGTTGCATGGAGTGGGAGTGAGACCCCAAGGAGTCTGATGTGCATCTGAAGGAGTGTAGGTCTAATGGACTGCAAGGCTTTTGTTTTGCTGTGTGGGGGCTCTGCTTTTCCTCTAAATAGAAGTTGAAACATTATGTAAAGAATATCCTTTCGAAGGAGCGCCAGCGATCATTAGTTTACCCAGAGCAGGCACAATTTCCCATCCGGTAACTCCAGGTACTCACTAGGACACTGAGCCTCGGGAGGGGTCTATACCTTGCTCAGGAGACCCCAGCTACTGGAGTAGGGGGGACCCTGAACCAGATTCGGGTCTGTCTGATTCCAAAGCTCTTGCACCTCAGAGATGGTGTCACTGGTTGTCAATAGAAAGAGAGTAGAATGCATGTCAAAAATGACTGCCCAAGTGATAAGAACAAAACAGTTATAAATTGCTTTTCTCGTGTTAAAAGAGGGAAACTTGTGAGGAGTAAGGATAGAAGAGGTCCTTGAAATGTCAGGAATAACTTTTCTATTCTACAAGTTATTCTTGTGGTCTGAAAGGGATTTGATTGTCAGTCAAGAACTACAGAAGTAAAGGAGGAGCTGGTGGTGGTTATCCTATTATGAAGAGGGAGAAAATAGCAATCTTTTTATGAAAAGGAAGAAAATAGGGAATTTTGCTTGGTTTTAAAGGGAAAGGCAAAGAACCAAGAAATAGTTATTCTTTTTTCTTTCTTTGAAAGAACATAAATCAAGCCAGACCAAAAACGACCACATATTGTATGATTTCACTTATATAAAATATCCAGGAAAGACAAATCCATAGAGACAGAAAGGAGATTAGGGATTGCCTAGGTCTGGGGAATGGGAATGGAGAGTGACTGCAAATGGGCTCAAGGAACCTTTTTCGAGTGATGGAAATGTTCTAAAATTGGATTGTGGTGATGGATGCACAACTCTGTAAATTTAATAACAATCTAATGGTATATTTACAATGAGTGGATTTTGTGGTATGCAAATTATATCTCAATAAAACTGTCAAAAAGTGAACAATAATAATAAATAAATCTGTTTGCTAGGGAACAAAAAGAGCATGTACTGGTCTTTTGGGGGAAAATAAAAGTATAGGAAAAAAAAGTAAAAATTACCCATAATTCCATCTCCTAGCAATAACATTGCTAATATTTTAGTGCATTTCATTCTGAACTTTTCTATTTTAAAAAGATACAATCACACATACCCCCATAAACACATGCATATAACTAGCTGCTTACATTCAATTATATATACATGTATTCATACAGACTTGAAAACTTTAATATTATATAGGCTACTTTTTCTACTTGGAATGGAAAGATGCTTTACATGTTTTTTAAAAATTCTCGTTAAAAATTTTTACTGGCTACAAAATATTCTAATGGATGCATATAATTAAGCTATCTGTTTTTACTGAGATATAATTGATGTATAACATTATATTAGTTTCAGGTGTACAACATAATGATTTGATATTTGAATATACTATTGAGAAATGATCACCACAATGAGTCTGGTTAGCATCCATCACCACATATAGTTACAAAATTTTTTCATGTGATGAGAACTTTTAGGATCTACTCTCTTAGTAACTTTCAAGTATATAATACAGTATTATTAACTATAGTAAACTTTTTTGGGGGGGGGGAAGAAGATTAGCCCTGAGCTAACATCTGTTGCCAATCCTCCTCTTTTTGCTGAGGAAGATTGGCCCCAGGTACATCCGTGCGCACCTTCCTCTACTTTTATATGTGGGCTGCCTGCCACAGCATGGCTTGATAAGCGGTGTGTAGGTCCACACCTGGGATCCAAACCTGCGACCCCTGGGCTGCCGAAGCAGAGGATGCAAACTAACCACTATGCCACTGGGCCGGCCGTATAGTAAACTATCTTTTGATGCCTGTATTTTTCTTCGGCAAAAATATTTCTGCTTAATCTTCCTCCTGTAGTTTAGTGAATTCTCTCTCTGTGAGAGAGCTAAAGATCTCCACTGAAGATCTCCAATGAGATGAGGACAAGAAGTTCCAAGACCCAGGTCTGTTAATGTCAGTTATTACTAGTTGTAGAACCTTGAATGAGTTACTTAATGTCTGAGTTCCACTTTGTGCATCTGAGCAGAGCCTCAAAGTTAGGAGTTTGGAGACAGACAACTGAGTTCAAATTGCAGCTTCATCTTTGAATTACTTAGGCTAAGACCCTGTTTCATCATCTGTAAAGTGGAGAAATTCATGGCGTTATATGTGAATATGATGCTTCTAGGACATTCAGCATAAGTGCCGGGACATAGTTTGTGCTTAATAACTCTTAGCTATTGTTGTTATTATTATCCTCTGTACAGTGCAGATAAATTCTGTCCTCTTCCCCCATCTAGAGCTGGTCAAAGGCAGGTCTCCAGCCTTTAGGAAAGAAGATGTGGTCAGCTGCTCTTTTCCTTGCACACCTCTGCCCCTACTTAATACCTCCTGGTTTTTACCCTTCCAGGATCAGAGGAGTAGGGAAGGGAGGAGAGAAAAGGAGAGAGGAAAGTTCTTACTTGGCTGGGACAGTAGTAAGACGGCGTCGTGTTTCCCAGGACCGGCGAAGGTGTCAAGCCGGCTCTTTCTCTCATGGGTGCTTTAGCGTGTTCTTGGGCAGCCTCCCTGCTGGCCCTTCCAGATGGGCAGGTGCCACTCTTTTGGTTACCTGCTCCCCATTGAAACCTGGCTTTCCTGAGGTCTCCTTCAAACTGCTTCCCTCTGTAGGAATCCTGGTTTATCCTCTACCCGCACCCTGAGCAGGACCTAAAGGGGCTGCAGGATGGTTCTCTCCTGTGCGTCCCATCTCTGATCCATAGGAACACTTGTGCCTACTTTGCTCCAATAAACTGAGAGTGCAGAACAGTCCTAACAACCACACTTCTCCCCATTACCAAAGAAGCTCACCAGTTCCTCTCTCCTGGTCTTTAGAGTCCAGGGCTGGAGTCAGACATCAACCCCCTGTGCCCCCAACTATAGATGACTGTTCTCTGAGTGACCTGAAGCTCTCCCTCTCTACCCCTGTCAGGGGGAATCACAGCTCAGCTCTTGCCAAGAAAATACTCCTCACTGAATCTTCCCCTGATTCCCACTTCTTAGACACTTTTATTTCCTCTTTTGGGTGAGGAGTTTTAGATTCATGAAACTAGTCTTTGGTATTTTGATTGAAAGTCTGCATCTTGGCACCTCACTTGAAATTTCATATCTATTCCCTTTTCGTGCCTCAGATGAAACTTGAATTTAGCATCTGTGACAGGCTAGTAAAAACGGAATCAAGTCAGCTTCCTTTTCCACACCTTCGACATTAATTCCTACTCAACCAAGACAAGTGCCTTTTCCAGGCAGGGCTACTCACATGGGAGTTGTAAGGAATCCCACACTCATTAGGAAAGTACGGCTCATGCAGTCCCTTGAGCTTTCTAAAGAAGAAATGCATAATTAAAAATATCTGATCAGGAGAGTCCCAATTTGTGTGTTATAGTAAAAACTTTGTGGTTTTGATTTAGAACTTTGAAGATTTGTCAATTTAGGGGGGAGTATATTTGGATTAAAATCTTAAAACCACTATAAGCAAGGATAGGAAAGTGGCTAAAATTTTGTTTACAGTAACATAAATATTGTTTCCAAAAAATTTTATCAATAAGGCAAAGTCATAAATGACCCATATTTAGATCAATATTTACATTACCAAGTTAGGTATTATTACATTTCTATGTGAGTTTTAGAAGTAGACTTATTTGTTTTTGGTGTTTGTATTATTACAGCATGTAAAAGCCAATTGCAGAGGAATTTGCTATGTAGTTTTAATTGCTCTTTAGATATACCCAATCTGGGGTACTGAAATTAAAGCAAATAACAAAATATCATGAAAGCAAGAAAAACATAGGTTTGGGATTATCTAGTAACTGCCTTCCAAGTTCCAGATTCATAAAGGATTAGTGTAGAAGTTTAAGTTGTCAGTTTTCATACTCCCTGTAAAGAGGCCATGTGCAGTTATAGTCCCTTGTTTTACAGAAAGGTCAATTAAAGTATACATTCAATAGGCTTAGTTAAAATGAACCTTCTCCCCTCAAAAATTATTCAGAGTTAAAATTTGTGACTTCACTATGGAAGTAAATCCTAAAAGAAAAGAAAAATCTTTTGCTCCAGAAGTAAAATTGAGAAGCATTCTAGAGAAGCATACTGACCTCTACAAAGAAGACTGGTAGTTATTTGTGTTAGTTCGTTTGACATATGAACTCCCTGCCTGGGAGAGTTGGTTATGAAGAGCTTGAGTGCTCCACCTGGCCACCTTTCCAGAAGGGACAATTCCTCTGGAACTGATACCAAACCTCTTAATCTTAGGTTCGTGTGCCCCTTGCGTATCAAGCCAAACACTGAGACATCAGTGCTTGGAGATGGAAAAAGGCCCCATTTGAGTTGACCAAGACAAGAAGGTGGGAGCATGGCTCACTCAAGTCCACCTTAACCAGAGTAGAAAGCAGGGGTGTTTTATAAATAAGAGGCTTGGCAGGAGGAGCTTTGGAGAAATAAAGGGGTCACTCCAGATAAGCCCCTGGGCAGTGTGCAAAGGCTACTGGGGGCTGGCCATCCGGCCATCTGGTGATCACAGCCTCTCTGACGGCATTCTCTTTCTTTTGCAAAACAAACTCACAAATCCTCAAGACCCGAGTCACCCCTCAAGTTAAACAGGAAAACAGCAAGTTGACAAGATTCATCTATGTCTGTGTCGGGAACAAGGTCTAAAGACAATCCCGTTCTTGTTGAATATCTACAGTAGCACTCAGGTACTGGGCTTCGGAATCAAGAATGGTAAAAATCATTGATATGCAAATCACTCTGATCCAAGCTAGATGGGAGGACTAACCAACCAGGTCCAACACTCCACCCGTTCCAAAGTCTTCCTTACTGAAACGAAGGCTGCCCTGCGTGTGAAAGTGTTCGGTATGCCACTTCTTCAAGTTGAGCTGGTAAAGGGGCAGTAATGAACTTGGGTAAGTATTGTGGAGTGAGGAAATGTCACCATGTCACCACATTAGTCTTAGGCCTGTTTTCTAGTGGAGTATATCTATTTTGGTGAAATAACAGGCTACCATTGCTTTTTGATACTGTGTGAGAGAAGCACAGTATATTACTCAACTCGGAAAATCTCTACCTGTGTTATTATCCACATTTTTCACATTAATAGAGAAAATTACCATAAAAACAATTTCGAGTGAATTACAGTTATCTGGCTTTCGTTACAATTTCCTTTTCATCTGTAATCCAATAGGGGCTCCTACATATTTCAAAAATAGATTACTTTATATAGTGGATTCCACAGAAAAAATAAGCACAGAACAGAGAGAATGTGACTAAAAATCGTATTGATTATATTAAACCAAGAGCATGCAGAACTTGAAGGAAGTAAAACAGAGAATTGTCATTTAAAGTGAGACATATAGAAAATCTTGACTGGGCAATAAAGTAATAAGGAGTTGAGCTCTTTTGATTAGGTGGCACCAATTTTCACATAAAAAACGTGGCAGTGCCACATTACTAAAGAAGATACATTAACTGGCATTTCTGGATTAGAAGTACTAGTTCTGTTCCAGAGGCAGAAAATAACTCAGGAGGCTTAAAAAGAGGTCAAGAAGCGAAGACAGGATTCTTTACCTGCTGTGATGCTGCAGAGCAAGGGGGACACACCCCTTCAGCCCTCCAAGTTCACATGAGGGAGATTCCTTCTTTGTCAGCTCTTTCCTCTGCCTGATGACCCAGAGGACATCACAGCCCTGATTCTGGCAGCTCCTCACCTTCTCCGGGAACTGCACAATTTAAACCCTGGAAGTGGAGCCTTCCCTTCAGGTAAGCCTAGGCCCTGACCTGCTTATGATAGGCCTGCGTGTGCCTAAGATAACCCCACTGCCACCCACTCAGCTACCCCCCAACAGACTGTAGAGATGGGGCCTTTTTCATTCTTTACACCCATTAATTAATCTAGTTATTCCACTCAATAAATATTTATTGAGCTCCTACAATATGCCAGAGACTATGCTTGGCAACTGAGGAAGGAGCAGAGAACAAACAGAAAATTTTCTACTTACATGGAATATTGTTGTAGTGGGTAGAATGAGAGAAAATCAAATAAACACGTAAATATATGTCCAGTGGAGATAAATGCTATGAAGAACAAGTAAGCAAAATAAGGGAATACAGAGATGGAGAGGGGTTTCCTGTTTGGTATAAAGTAGTCAGAGAAGGCCTCCCCGTTAAGGTACCATTTGAGCAGAGCATGGGACCCATCTATACACCACCTGTCTCATCCTCAGCCACTTGCTCCTCCTCGGCTGCCACAGCAGCTAACAGACTCCATGCAGGCCCCTGAGGCTTCCCTGCCTGAGGCTCACCAGCCACAGGTCTAGAATATCTGACTCCTCTCCCCACATCTCTCCCCAAACTCTGCTGAAATGCCAAACTGCACAGCCTTGTTTCCCAGGCAGCTGCCGGTGGGGCTGAAGGATGCAATCCAGAAATGCAGATGATTTAATTCCCCCTGAATGACTTTCACCAGTGGGAGACAAGACATTGGGGGATGCTGGGCAGATAAACTTCCTCTCCCTTTCTCCCTCTGATGGACTGTTCTGGTGCACGCTTTCTCCATACAGCCTGTCTGGAGTCAACCTGTGTGACCAAGCCTGTGTGCTTACTGTTTATGGGTTGGATTGTGTTCCCCAAAAAGAGATGTTGAAGTCGTAACCCCGGTACCTGTGAATATGACCTTATTGGGAAATAGGGTCTTTGCAGATGTAATCAAGTGAAGACGAGGTCATAGGGTGGGCCCTAATCCAATATGACTAGTGTCCTTATAAGAAGAAGAAAAGACACAGGGAGAAGATGGCCATGTGATGACAGGGGCAGAGACTGGAGAGCTGCATCTACAAACCAAGGAACACCAGGGTTGCCAGCAAACACCAGAAGCTAGAAGAGGCAAGGAAGGATCTCCCCTCCAGGTTTCAGAGGGCACAGAGCCCTGCCAACGTCTTGATTTTGGACTTCTAGCCTCCAGAACTGTGAGACAATACATTTCTGTTGCTTTAAGTGACCCAGTGTGTGGTACTTTGTTACAGCGGCCCTAGGAAACTAATACATCGAGTGACCAGCTGTGATGGATTATCTCCCAAATAAAGCACCAACAGTGCTTGCCTGAGGCTCTGTTCTCCAGCGAACCGTGACTGTGACAACCAAAGACAGAATAAAGAATAAAGTGAAGGATGATATTTGAGGGGTTATTTGAGGACAGAGATTACAGACAGAGGGAGGAGTCAATGCAAAGGCCCTGAGGTGGCAGCATGCTTAATGTGTTAGAGGAGCAGGAAAGAAGCCTGCGTTTTGGGGGAGTGAATAAAAGGACGTGTTGAGCAATTAAGTCAGAGAGGAGCCAAAGACGTGATCCCTAGAGCTTTATAGGCCATAGAAAGGACTTTTGGATTTTTTTAACAATACATTATTGAGATAATTTACATATAGTAGTAAAATGAGCAAATCTTGAGAGTATGGCTTTATGATTTTTTTTTACATATGGCTATGGTCTGAATATGTCCCCCAAAATTCATATGTTAAAACCTAACCCCCAAGGTGAAGTATTAGGAAGTGGGGCCTCTGGGAGGTGATTAGGTCTTGAGGGCGGATGTGTCACGATTCAGGCCTCTATAAAAGAAGTCCAGAAGAGCTCCCTCGCCCCCTTCTGCCATGTGAGAAAACAAGAAGTCTGTGATCTGGAAGAGGGCGTTCACCATGCTGGCCCTCTGATCTCAGACTGCCAGCCTCCAGAACTGTGAGAAATATTCTGTTGTTTATAAACTACCCAGTCACGGTATTTTGTTATAGCAGCCAGAATGGAGTAAGACACAATGTATAGCTTAGTGTGACCACCATCCAGATCAAAAAATGGAAGATTTCTTTCACTCCAGAGACTTCCCTCCTGTCTTCCAGTCAAGACAACTTACGAATCCTGAGGTGATGACTGCTCTCAGTTTTATCACTGTAGACTTGTTTTTCCTGATTTTCAATATCAAGTAAATGGAACCATATAGTTTATACTACTTTTTGCTGGAAATAATGCTTTTGAGATTCATCCGAGTTGCTGTATATATACTTCACTTATTTTTATTGCTGAGTAGAATTCCATTGCCTGGATTTATCACAATTTGTTACCCATTCACCTGCTGATGAATACTTGGGTTATTTGCAGTTTAGGTCTATAACGAATGAGGTTACTAAGAACATTCATGTACTCTTCCTTTTTTGGACATATGTAATCATTTCTCTTGGTACAAACCTAGACGTGTATTTTCTGGGTCAAGGGGAGTCGGTTTATGTTAACGTTATTAGTTTTACAAAGTGGTTGCACCATTTTATACTCCCACCAGCAGCGCGTGAAAGTCCATTGCTCCACATCCTTACCAACACTTGGAATTAATCTTTTTAATCTTAGCCTTTCTGGTGTGCGTGTGGTGGTGTTTCATTGTGGTCTTAACATGCTTTTTCCTGACGACTGATGATGAGCTCCTTTGCATATGTTCATTGATCACTTAGGTATCTTCTTTTATGAAATACTTGTTCGAGTCTTTTGCCCACATTTCATGTTTCTATTAAGCCCACATATCATTTCCAAAATCTGTATTAGTATCTATTGCTGCAGCAAATTAGTCTAAAAGTTGACAGCTAGAGACAACAAATATTTATTATATCACACACTGTCTGAGGGTCAGGAACCTAGGATCAGCTTAGCTGGGTTCTGGCTCAGGGTCTCCAGTTGCAGATGAGCTGTTGGCTGGGGTTGTTGTCATAGCAAGGGTCAACTAGGGACAGTGACTACACTTCTAAGCTCACTCATCTGAGCTTCATTGTGTGTAAATGTATAATTTTTGTTAGGCTGGTGAAATGTTGAAAAGCTTAAAGGCCCCCTACCACTCTCACTGACTTCTTGGTGCCCAGGAACTTAGCTTGAAAAAACTCATCTAAAGGAATAGATGGTAGCAAAGAGAGACCCAAGGTCCCACAATTAGTTGTGGGAGATGGGGCAAGTTAGTCATCTAAAAATATCCAGGCTCAAAGAAATGTAACTGTTTGAAATGGCTCATTTTTATTAAGCTCCCACTACCTCACTAGCAGTTTAAAAGAATCGTGGTGGAGTGTTTCTGGTCCTCCATAAAAAGTCATCTGATCCAGCAACCTCACCTGTGGAAATCTATACCAAGATTAGAATCTACAATATGGATAAAGCTACATACAAGGATGCTCACTAAAGCATTATTTATTAGAAATCTAAATTGTGGAATTGTTAAAGAAAATACATAGTACCTCAAAAGAATACCAAGAAATCATTAAAAGTAGTCATTATGAGTGCTTAAAATATATTATAGGAAATGCGAAGGACATGATATTAAGTGGAAAATGAGATGAAAATTATTACAATGTAATGTCATTTATGTATGCACATAGGAAAAGATTGGAAAGGAAAAGTATAATATCTATGTTAAAAGTGAGAGGGTAATCCCCCCCCCCCACCACACACACACACACACACACACACACTTCCTAAGTTTTCTGTATATTTTTATAAGTTAAAACATCTAAAATTACCAATTGCCATCCCTACCTTAGACATTGAATTTGATGAAATAAAATATAAATTATCTTAATTTTTCTCAATTCATTTATTTTCCTCAGCTTTTTAATTTGAAAATTTTTAAACCTATGGAAAAGTTGGAAGACTAGAACAATAAATGCCTGTGTATCCCCCACCTGTTGCCACATTTGTTTTATCTCTCCATGTATAGCACACACATTTTTTTTTTCTGAGCTGTTTGAGAGAAGTGGCAGACATTTTGACACCATGGTCTTAAACACTACAGCACATATTTCTAAGAACAAGGACATTCTTCTACCTTCTACAATTATCACACTCAAGAAATTTAACACTGATATAATCCTATTATCTAATATAAAGTTGATATTCAAATTTCTCCAATAGACCAAAAAAATATTTTTGTCTTTTGCTTGTTTGCTTCTGTTTTATCCCAGATTCAACTGAGGATCACATATTGCATTTAGTTGTTATGCCTCTTTAGTCTCTTTTGATCTAAAACAACCCCTCAACAGTGTTTTTTTTTTTAAATCCTTTCATGACATTGACTTTTTTTCAAGACACTAAGCCAGTTATTTTGCAGAATATCCTTCAATTTAGATGTCTGACTCTTTCCTCATGACTAGAAATTACTTCAATTTCTTGGCTAACTCATTGATCTTATTTTGTGTGGATCTTATTTCCTACGTCCTGTGAAAATAGAAAATCTTTAATGTGTTTGTTAAAAAGATTAAGCTGAGGGCCCACCTGGTGGCATAGTGGTTAAGTTCACGCACTCTGCTGCAGGGGCCCAGGGTTCACAGGTTCGGATCCTGGGCGTGGACCTACACACCACTTACCAAGCCATGCTGTGGCAGGCATCCCACATAAAGTAGAGGAAGATAGGCACAGATCTTAGCTCATGGCCAATCTTCCTCAGCAAAAAAAAAAAGGGGGGGGGTGGATTGGCAACAGATGTTAGCTAAGGGCTAATCTTCCTCAAAAAAAGAAACCCACAAACAAACAAAAGATTAAGCTGAGATTTTGTTTGGGTGCAATATTAGTTGGATCAGGTATGTGAATCTGAACTTCATCATTTTGTCATCTAGAGAATAGTAACTAAGAACACGTAGCTTAAGAAATCCAAGTAAGGGGCCGGCCTGGTAGCGCAGCGGTTTAGTTCGCTCTTGGCAGCCCGGGGTTTGCAGGTTCAGATCCCGGGCGCCCGCCGACACACTGCTTGTCAGCCATGCTGTGGCGGCATCCCATATAAAGAAGAGGAGGATTGGCAACAGATGTTAGCTCAGGGCTGGTCTTCCTCACAAAAGAAAAAAAAAAGACATCCAAGTAACTGAGAGCCACTGCAGTTATGCGTCACTTAACGATGGGGATGTGTTCTAAGAAATGTGTCACTGGGCGATTTCATCATTGTGGGAACATCATAGAGTGTACTTAAACAAACCTAGATGGTATAGCCTACTACACACCTAGGCTATACGGTATTAATCTCATGGGACCTGTTATATCTGTTACATATCTTATGGGACCTGTTATAATCTGTTATATATGCAGTCCATTGTGGACTGAAACATCGTTTTGCGGCACGTGACTGTATAAGTAAACTCTAATTCCCACAGTAAAAAGGAGAGGTCTGTCTATCTGTATGTCCATCTACATACAGCTTGTCTATATCAAGGGAATGTTTCCTATTCTCTGTTTCCTTGTACTTCTCAGGCTGGTCTGTAAACCAAACAGGGAGTTGGTTGGTCATAGATTTAAAGATACCAGGTTGCAATCCTGGAGGATAGAATCATCTGCTCAGCCACTGCTCGGGGGAGCAGCAGTATGTGTGCCTTCAAACTGTTTTACTGGAACATTTGAGTCCTGAAAATAATTGATTTCTGAACTAAATAACAGAAGCTAGGCAGAGAGAAGTCTAAATTTCATTTATAACTTGGCCTGTTATGGCTGCCAATAAATCACACCAGCTTATATAAATAAGAGCCATGGCAAAGATATTGCCTTAAGGTAAGTGCCTCTTACTGGAGACTTACAAATCTGGGTTGTATTGCTAGCAAAGGCCTACTAAATGCATCCAAGGGCACTGGCTTAACTCCAGGGATGACGAAGTTTTTTGAACCCATGCCATCATTCTTACCCCACTTGCCCATGACAGTTATTGCTAATTAATCACATTGTTCTTTTCTATTAGCCTGGACACTGCCTCAGAAAATTTCCCAACACAGCACTACAGGCAGCCACTAATAATAATTCAGAGTTAATACATCTTTATAACACTTAATAGAAAAAAGAATATTTTTCTAAATCTTGTCTAGTTTTTAGATTTTCAAGTTCACCTGCACATGAATGTTCTAGGCAAGGGCCTAGAACAGTGTTTCTTGTCAATGACCTACAGATAATTGACAAACTTGGTAAAAAAAATCTCATAATCAGAGCGTGTTGACCAGATGATCAGACAAGGGAAGGAAAGGAGAGTGTATTAGTTCGGCTTGGCTATTTGCTGTGACATATTGACCTCAATCTATATAATAGATGAAACACAATGGCAGTTGATTTCTTGTCCGTGAAATGATCCAAGTTGGTTCCAGGTTGGGGGGATTGGAATGTGTGAGCTCCCTTCTACTCAGCTATTAGGGATCCAGGCTGATGGAGGCTCTGTCGTCTTAAACACCTGATTTCCCAGATCACTGTGGACATTTGCATCCAGCTGGTGTAGGTTAAAGAGCATGGAGGAGAGCCATGTAGGTGAAGCCTGAAAGTGGCTCACGACAATTCTACAGTTTTCTGTTGGCTAGAACACGGTTACATGGCCGTACCTAACTATAAGTTGGGCTGGGAAGTCTAGGTCATGGCAGGACAAACTCTTCCAATGACTCTACTCTAGCAGGGAGCATAAATGTTTAGTGCCAGTCGGCCTTCTCTGCCTACAAAGAGGGACTTTTCCTTGGAACTCCACGGCTTCTTGCAGGACAGGGGAATGATGACAGCACTAGAATGCGCTAGCAGGATGCCAGGCATAACACTTGTCTGAGCCTTTTCATATTCCCAGCTGGTCTATGACCCAGTCAAATGTAAAGGTGAAATTAGTGATAATGAAAATTATTAATTATTTGTGGAATTTTAGTCTCTAGGATATCTTTAAAGATACAGTAAGAGTTCCATTTCTACCTAGGATGTAGAAAGCAGATAAGAACATAACTCACACCCTAGAAATAAGAAAAACTACAGATAAAATACAAAATCATAATTTTTCTTGATCCCTTCAGATAGCTGAGGCCATAGGACAACTAGGTGACCTGAAGTCCAAGGCCCCTCTAAGAATAGAGAATGTGAGCTCTGGCTCACCTTTAGCAGACCACAAAGAAGAGATGCCACTTGCCATGTGAATAAGTAAGAAGAATTCAGCTAAAATTCCTAACAAACTGCAGAAGTCTGACTTTGAGCTAACCTGACAGTATAGAACCTCTGGGAGCAACAGATACAAGGGGAATTCACACTTGGCTCACAAGCTCTTCTCCATAGACCTCCACTGGGCACTCATGAGAAAGACTGCACTCAGGGCAAGGGACCAGAAGGAGTCTTCTTCAGTGGTGCAGGCTTGAAGGAAGGGATGACTGTTCCTGTGGGAAAGTCACAAAGCCCCACTTAGATGCTTCCCTAGGGAACAAATGCCTCAAGCGACTGTGGAAGGGGAAGAAACTCTTTACCCCCAGGGCAAGGTGAAGACTCACTGCAGCTAGGGAAAGAGTAAAGGAAAGAAACCCTATCGTTGTTGGAAAAGCAGGGTACAGTCCTGGGCTCAGAATCCTATACCAATATCATCAGAGGTCTCCTACCACTGGGCAGATGCGGGAAAGTCCCATACAAGACTCAACAAAGACACAAGGCAGTTTGGCTGCCATGGGAAGGAGAGGTATGCTACGTAAAAGGAGAAAAGCTGGAAGAGCTACATACTGTATGATACCATTTATAGGATATTCTGGAAAAGACCAAACTATAAAGACAGAAAACAGATCAGAGATTGCTAAGAGCTGGGAGTATGTGAATGTCTTAACTACAAAGGGAATTTTGGGGGTGATGGACCTGTTCAATACCTTGAATATAGTTGTAGTCATACAACTTTATGCTTTTGTCCAAATCCATGGAACTGTACACTAGAAAAAGGTGATTTTATTGTATGTAAACATATACTTGACTTAAAAAATAATAAGCGACTACATAAAAAAATACAATAGATAAGGGCAGGTACTCTGCCTTACTTTTTCAATACTCCAGTATATTGCCTTACAAGAAGATGGCATTTATGGTCAATTGTATTTTGGTCCAGAATATCCCTTGCCCTTCTCTAGGGCCCCTGCCTATGAGAACTTGCCTATCAACCCAAATGGGATCACTCTAGACAATACTAATTCATTTAACACGTTCTAAGAGTTTGCTTAAATTCCTGTAAGCCTTGTTGACAGCCAGTTATTTCTCCAGAAAAAAATGGGTTTATTTGGGATTAGCAAAGAATTGCAACTCAGGGTCTGCAACCATGGCAAGCTATGTGGAAATTCCAAGCAGCAAAGGGAGGAGAAACTCTTTTTCAGAAGGGAAGAAGAAATAGGGAGAGCTATTGTAAACAAAGAGTCCATTGGAGGAGATTGGGTGTTTGAAATGTAGTGGCTTCTCATTGGCTGAGTTGTGACAGCCTCTCATTGGCTGAGCTTCTTGCAGGTCAAGAAGAGGAAGTCTTTCTTCTTCCTGTTGGGCTCTACTATTCACGTAGGGCATGAGAGCTCCCCTTTTGGCCTCCTGACTCCATTTTAATGAGGTTTCTGTTTATTAATTTCCACAGCCTAGAATATACTACCTCATATTTGATTACAAAATATATTTAGGGGCCGGCCCTATGGCATAGTGGTTAAGTTCAACACATTCTGCTTCACCAGCTCAGGTTTGTGGGTTGGGATCCTGGGTGTGGACCTACACCACTCATCAGCTACACTGGGGCGGCAACCCACACACAAAAAGTCGAGGAAGATTGGCATGGATGTTAGCTCAGGGTTAATCTTCCTCAGCAAAAATAAATAGATAGAAGAAAATATATATGTATTTAACATCAAAGAAAAAATTATTCTGAATGCTATAAAGACCTAAATGTTTCTCAAATATATCTTATAGATTCCAATTATTTTGTGAGCCACATCAAATCAATGTCTGATCAATTCAATAACATGCATTTTTTATGTCCCCAGGAAAATGAAAATGCTACCAAAATAAGGCTTCACCAAGGTATGGTACTTTTTTGCTTCACCCTCCTGTCACAATTTTGGATTTGCCCAGTTTAGGATGCTCCTGGGCAGTGAGACTGTAGCTGACATCTCTTTATTTCACTAGCCCCGTATTTCCTTCCATTAGTGTGTAATTCTACCTGTCACAAACTATCCTGTTATCTAAAACCAAAGACTACCTTCTCTTAAAAAACACATACCATTTCAAATGTCATTTTTATGATTAAATTTTGCATTATTATATGCAAGTTTTTGAGCAAATTACTTGTGACAAATTCCTAGCTTCTTTTACCTTTTCATTATGGACCATTTCAAAAAAGATCAGCAGATTTCATTGACCTTTCCCCTTAAAAAATAGTCCTCTCTTCAAACTAGTAGTTCTGAACTCTATTAGAACAATAGTTCATTTTTATAACAAATAGTTTATAATGTTTCCTTTACTACCTTGAAATAAAGTATCTTGCACATTGTACATGTCTAACACCCCTAGCTCCCACCCACTAGAGGCCAGTGAGCTCCATTAATCATGTGACAACCAAAAATATCTCTCACAGAGTTCTAGGTGGCCCCCTGGGTAAAAAGAGGGTGGAACCACCACCATCAAGAACTACCAATTCAGGGCATATTTCCTCAATAGCAAAGTAATGTTCTAGTTAAAATTGATAGGTGTAGACTAAAGAATAATTTGTTTGAAGTAACAAGTTCAATAGGTAGCATTAAAAGTTAATTAGTTATCTATCACTGTACAACCAATTACCTCAAAATTTAGCAGCTTAAAACGGCAAACATTTATTCTCTCACAGTTTCTGAGGGTCAGGAATCTGGGAGCTGTTTAGCTGGATGTTTCTGGCTCCAAGTTGCCCATTAGGTTGCAGTCAAGCCAGGCTTCAGCCATTTCAAGGCCCAACTTAAGCTTGAGGATCCACTTCCAAAGTCACTCACAGGAGCACAGGGCCTCAGCAATACATGGGCCTCTCACAGCAGGGCTTCCCTGCAGTGAGTGATGAGAGAGACAGAGAGAGTGCAGTGTCTTTCACAACGTAGTCTCGGAAGTGGAATACCATCATTTCTGCCATATTCTATTAACCAACTCTGGTACAATGTGGGAGGGGACTCCACAGGCTGTGAATATCGGGAGGTGGGGATTCTTGGATGCCATCTTGGAGGTTGGCTACCATAGGCAGGGACCTCTGCATTTGTAAATGAAAACAAGCACTCCAACTCATATTAGGGTTGTGATTTTATTGAATTATAAAGGATTATTTCATAGAACTGAGAAGAACAGAAAACATTGATGAAGTTTTGTTCCAGCTAAACAGAAACTGTTTCTTAGCCTCATGAAAATATCATTTTAGATATCTGGACTCAGAATCACTATTTATCCAATGTCTATCTTTACCTCTGTTTTTTAGGTTTATTCAATTGCTGAATGTGAATAAAGACCCATTTAACATTATCACAGGTATAAGTAAATCTGCAAACATTTCAACACATACATATATATTAATTCTAGTGATAAGAAAATAAATTGTTTATTAAATGAGATTAGACCAACCTAATCAGATATTTTAATAATAAGTGTATATTTGAGCCAAGCATAAAGAAATGGTGTAGACTGAGAAAAATGAGGGTGAATGTATAGGCTACATAAACACTTTTAAGAATCAGAGCTCTATTTCTAACCTAGTTCTACCTTCTTGTTAAAGAGTGTGCCATCTACACATTCATCTTTCTGTATTTCCTAAATCTCAAGGGCAGGTTGTCAATTTTGTTCATTTTGCTACTGGATTGAATTTTTTCAAAAATCTTTATAAATGCCTTATAAATTTGTGGCAATTTTAAAATAGAGGCTAAAAATCATTATAATATAATGAAATGTTCTCTAGTTCCTTAAAAATTACTAATCACAATTATGACACTTTAGATTGTAATAAACACATTAAATACCTTAGCAGAATAGCATGATAGTTTTATTTCATCTCTAGATCACTAAAAAGAATGCTCGTTTAACAATTGAACTCCGGCTCATCAATGGATGTTAAAATAAATACATTTTTAAGATGATTATGACATTGTCTGAATTTTTCCATTACATTCTGGTTTTATTATGCTACCCGTTGGGCAGCCAGTTCACATTTAACAACTTTCTTTTTTTTTTTCTTTATGGAAATAAACTTTCACACATGGTGAAAGATGGAAAGGTATTAAAAGCACTGAATGGCCCTACATCATGTTTTGTGCGCCGTCTGTCCTACCCTCCTGGTTCCATGTCCAGTCAGAAATGAGGCAGTTTTGTGAGGAAGGCAGTTGTCACATAATGATTCAAGCTTATGTGAAAGTCTCACAGAACAGCCTGGTGAACTTCCGAGGCAGGCTTTGTGTCCCTGGGCTTTCTAAAAAGTTTAAACTCAAAATACATTGTGGATTTCAGAGGTCTCTATCGTGGTGTTCAAACTGGGGTTGGTGTGGCAGTTGTGGGAGTTAAGTACGTTCGGTAGTTTTAAGGGGATCGGTTTCCAGGTCCTCAAATTCCCTATTAATCGTGCTTAAATCCCATCTGCCTGAGAACGCATGCTTGATGAAGGCATCGTGCCCAGTCTCTCTCAGCTCCTCATTCCCGGTCACCTTTACCCTACTTCACAAAATAAGAGCAAACCTCTCACTCATCAGGAATCCTGCTGTGGGGCTTGGTGCCAGGGTGGAAGTGCCCACAGGGAAGCCTCCTTGATCAAAGTAGTGGTTTGCATCTCAGCTGCATGATTTCAAAAAAGAAGAGATGACAATTCCCGTAATTATTTCTGCTGATCAATATTACATTTTCAAGTATCTGAAACATATATAGGAAGTGAGTTAGTGTCTCATATTTTCTTGTATGTACATTCAGACTCATCAGAGAAAATTTGTGATAAACTATTTCATGAAGATTATTAGCTACAGAAATTCTATATTTGTTTTTTGCTTTGGTGCATTTCCTGCTTATATTTATTGGTCAACCACTTTCTACCAGTTTATTTATCCTGTGATGTACTTATTAGATATATATTAGCTTAACAAGAATAGATTGTGGTGTCTACTGTAAACAGTCATTAATACAATTTTTGTAAGCCCTACATGTAAAAATAGCCAATACTTTTTTTTGCTGTCAATTTCCACAGAATCCAGTCACATTCTAGCAATAGGTAATATATCACTGTTGATATGTGGATTAATTAAAAAGGGAAAAATCTCCATCCATCACATTAAAAGATATAGTTCCAGCAACATTTGACTTATTATGTTTAATAATTATCTAATTTAATAGTGCATTTATGTTATGTTCAATTGTGTACTAATAACTTAATCCAGAAGAAAATTTTAACACTCAGTTTTATTGATACAGGAAGTGTATATTTTAAATTTCAACATATACATATTTTATGTTGCAGAAAATTGTAAGATGATTTTTTTTAGCTTTCAAATATAAAGAACAAAATTCTGTGGGTAAAGTAAAATAGAAATACAAGTTCAAGAGGAAACAGGAACAATGAAATTTTCCGAATGTTAAAAAAAGAGACTGTTCATATTTTTTATTGAGATGTAATTGACATATAACATTATATCAGTTTCAGGTGTACAACATAATGATTTGATATCTGTGTATGTTGCAAACAATTGCCACAATAAGTCTAGTTAACATTCATCACTATACATAGTTACAAATAGAACTTTTATAATTTACTCTCTTAGCAACTTTCAAATATACAATACAGTATCATTAACTATTATCATCATGCTGTATATTACATCCCCAGGATTTATGATTGGAAGTTTGTACCTTTTGACCCCCTTCACCCATTTTGCCCACCCCCAAACCCCCACCTCTGGCAGCCACCAATCTGTTCCATGTATCTATGAGTTGGGATTATTTTTAGACTCCACACATAAGTGAAATCATACGGTATTTGTCTTTCTCTGTTTGACTTATTTCACTTAGCATAATGCCCTCGAGATTCATTCATGTTGTTACAAAGAGCATGTTCATATGTTTTTAAAAGTAATGACAGTGTATATAAAATTGCTCTGGTATTTAGATTAGATTGTATACAGTAAAAAGAGTGATGGAATAGGTTTTTTTGTGTGTCAATATTTACAATATGATTACATTCTTTGCTACTATTTAAATTTATGAGAAAGAATTTCAGACATTAACATAATGTGAGAAGGCACATAGTTTTTCAAAACTATTTTAGAGAGTATATGAGCAAAAAGAAAAAAGAAAATCACTAATGAAGTAAAATAAATCAATGGCCCCCGTGTTCTGTTCCCAAATCTATTGTAAAATTAAACATTTCTTTTCATTTTCCCTTTTGTCTTCATTTCTTCAAATATAAAATGGGCATGATAATAATTTTCCTTGTGGTCAGAGATGTCTGTGGAGTTCTTGCAAGGAAAAAAACCCGTGTAATAGTAAGCCACAATAGTATAGTAAGTTACATGTGAACTACTGACAGTTGGAAATAAAAACATTCACTTAGCTTGTTCTTTGTATATTAGCTAGAAGTTATTGCAGAGGAATCTGAAAATAAATGACCAGGCACTGTCCAAGAGTTCTAATGAAAAAGCTAGTTCAGAATCTCAGAGCTTTAAGACAATAACTTCTAACTTTATCTTTTAAACCTATTGCCTTTACTGTCTTAATATGACTGTATTTTACATAAATAAACATATATTCTTTTAACCACAAAAATGTGAGATAGGCAGATAAAAGAATTTTCAAAGTTCATATTCCTAAATTTCCTATAATCTTCCCCTCCTTTTGAACAAAGGGAATTCTTAACAGTCTTCTGTTTATAGATACACATTTTGCCTGCACCTCAATTCCTGTTCTCATTACTGAGTGATACTAACCTTGGTTTCTTCATTAAAGAAATTAAATATACTGGGCTGGCCTGGTGGCCTAGTGGTTAAGTTCACACGCTCTGCTTTGGCAGCCCAGGGTTCACAGGTTTGGATACCTGGCGTGGACCTATGCACTGGTCATCAAGTCATGCTGTGGTGGTGTCCCACGTACAAAATAGTGGAAGATTGGCATAGATGTTAGCTCAGGGAAAATCTTCCTCACCAAAGGGAAAAAAAAGAAATGAAATATATTATATTATTCACACATTTAACAAAAATTTTATTCAGCATTTCCGGTGGATTTAGCCTGGGCTAAGTCACTGGGCATAGAAGTAGTATTGCTTTATGTGGAAAAGTAAATTGTGGAGGTGGGGTGTAGGATTGGGGGTGAAAGAGGAGATTAAAGCAGTATTTTGGAATTCAGATAGTCTGGAAGCAGATCTGGAAGTTCTGAAAAGAAACTGAAAGACTATATAGTTCTTTATATCAGTCACAAGAGACATCTTTAAGTAGCTGTTAATACTAAACATTTCTGAGGGTAATTGTCCAGGCAGTAAGGACAATTGCAGAAACTCAACAAGAGAAGAAAATGTCAAGTGAAATTTGGCATAAGTCAAAAATCCTATCTAGGCTTAAAGATGGTAATGTCTGAGCTCACATTTACAACGTAGAAAAAAATTTTAGTTGTGCAGTAAAAGTTAAGCAATAAAAGTAAAAATTTTAGTTCTGCCAGCAGTTGGACTAAATAACTTCCAACATCTCTTCCAACAACAGGCTTGCATCAGAAGGTTACACTCTGAACACAGAATTAAATTAAGAGAATTTAGTTAAGTGATGGTGATTGCTTAATGGCATCAGATCTTCTCCACAATGTGGATATAATGACTAATCCAACTGAGAATGAGAGCCTCCTTGGTTCTGATGGGAATGCTTTGCATCCCTCAAGGGTGGCAGTGAAGGGCAGGGCAGGGCAGAATAAAAGAATGAGAACCACCTTTGTGTAGCTTGACAGCGTTTGGACAATTTCACTAATCTTTGGCACCTCCAGCAGAGGGCAGGCAGGTATAGGGAAAAGAAAGGAAACATGCACTTAGTTTCGTTTACAGGCAGTCCTTGCTTTGCATGGTAGTGTGAGACCATAAAAATGGCCATGCAAGCTGAAACTGTACAAAGCAATCCTAATAACTGATGGGAAAATTATGATTGTTTCATGACCTTTAAAATTTTTTGTCAAACATTGAAACTCTCTTACTGTCAGTTATAAATGTAAGGGGAAATAAATTAATAGTAAAATTAGTATTTATTTAATACATTGTAATTTAAAACATTAGAAACCTTGAGAGTTGAAGTGTTTTATTTCTTTGTAAAAAAACCAAAACTCATCACAAGTATAGTGCTTGCCTTCTCGTTGTAGAGCTTATAAGAGGAAACAAGCATCTTTTCTATGGCTTGGCCAATTTCTAAATTTGCATCAGCTTCCAACATGTTATCCTTTGCACTTTACATGTCAGTATCTCCAAGAGTTCCTTTAACAGCAGCTCTTTGGGACTCATATGCTCTGGAAGAATATACCACACACTGTTTCAACAACTGGCCTCTGCTCAGACACCAAACCAATTACCACAGATATGCGTGGGTTTACAAATCTCCAGCAATCCCTGCCCAGACTTCACAGGCTAACTCCTACCTAAACCACCCTATGACTAACTTCTCTGCAACTAAGCTTGTGCAACCTAAGTACTCAAGCCTTCAGGGAACTCATTTGACTGAATTCATTTGGACAGTTGCCACCTGCCTGACAAGTTTCTATTAAACTCAGCTTCTTTTTTAAATCAAAATAGATTATGAGTTTTCTATCGATAGTTTTTTGTAGGAACTTTGACACACAAATATGGATAGAAATATCAGAAGAAATAGCTGGCAGAGCAGAAAATGCTTGTGTCTGGAGAGCAGAAATTGGGAGATAAGGGGGATGGAACAAGTGGCTGATTTTTTTTGTTTTAAGCTGTGACTTTTTAAACTGTGCATCTGTTACTTTGTTACAAATAAAAATCATATTTAAAAAGGAAAGCAAAATGTTTTTATTTCCTCTGAAATAGGGCGACAATATTCAGTTAAATTTGGTAAATATTTGTGGAGCATCTCTTATGTGCCAAGTGCTGTGCTCGGCACCAGGAAAACAAACCTGAAGAGAATGAAATCCTGCCCACAAACAGGTCACAGTCACCTGAGTCCTTCCCACAGAATCCGAGTGGACTCGAAGAATGAGAATCCAGTGACCTGCTTTTAACTTTTACAATCAGAGTGTTAAAAAAAATTTCAGGCAAGGTCTGTATTCAAAATCAAGTGTCTTAGAAAAAACATGAAAAATTCAGTAGACCGTTTGCAGGAATTGAGGGATGTGTTTCCAAACCCAAATTTATTTACAGCTCAGATTCATTAAGAAGCTCTTGTTTTACTCAGTTGAGTCTCCTGATAATTATTCTCTTGATAATGAGTAAGTTTTCATGCCATTTATTAAGTTCTTGCTATGCTTATATCCTGCTTATTTTTATGTAATATTGACCATTTTGTAGATTTATCTTGCCATAAAAATTGCATAATTAAATGTCTAGCCACCCGATTGCAGCAAACAGAAATGAAAGGTTTCTGTTATTCTGACTACTATAGTTCTTTAATATTTGAATACCAACAAATTCTGGGGACATGAGACATATACTAATGTGAAATGGCTTTTGAAATATTATAAATGTTCCTAAAATATTAAAATATGCATTCCTCACATAGGAGACAATCTCTAGAGGAGATTTTGAGTCAAGACATTCTCTTCAAATCTCATCCCAACTTGCATCTCTGTTTAGCACCAGCTCCTTATTGCAGCATTAGAGTCACACATTAGAATCACCCTGGAGCTTCTAAGAAAAACAGTACCCAGGACTCACCCCTATGAGATTCTGATTTACTCAGTCATGGAAGGAGCCTGGTCATGTGTGTTGTTTAATATGTCAACAGGTGGTTCTAATGCACAGTCAGGGTTGAGAACCATCGCCTAAAACAGTGCACTTTACATGTCAGTATCTCCAAGAGTGGTCCCTGGACTAGCAGCATCAGCATCACCTGGGAACTTGTTACCAATGCAAATCCTCAGGTCCACTCTACCTCAGTGAATCTAAAATTCTGGGGATGGAGCTCAGTAATCTGTAGTTTAATAAGCCCTCCAGGTGATTCTGATGTGCACTGAAGTTCAAACCATTAGACTTAAAAGAATATAAAACCAGGAATTGTCAAGGGAATGGAGTTAAGGAAGGAGGGAGAACAGAGCCAGGTGGGCTCTCTTCATGGGGTGTGGGAGGCTCTGTAGTAGTTTGGGTGCAAAAGCAGGCCTTGCTGCTGCTGATGCTTTTTATAATAATAAGTTTACCCGGGATTCATCATACCTTGGTGAAGTGAGTCATGCTAGCAAACTAGCACAAACCTACGTTGTATATTTTTATATTAGATGAGGGAGATTTTGGGGAGAGAGAAAAGGAAAAAGCAGGAAAATATCTGAAGTCTGATGAACATGAAAATTAGGAGCTCTAAATGTTTGGTAGAGCAAAGTGAGGGAACATCCATGCATGTAGATACACATACACAGTATGCAAAATTAAATTGACTGGTTTTAGGAAATATTTCTTCTAGCTCTCTAAGGGAGACCCTGATGACTTTTTTCTCTACCGTAAACATTACAGAATAGACTGGGAGTCCCTTGAGGCAAAGATAGTGTCATTCATCTCATACCTGGACTGTACTTCAGAATGACAAATGCTGAGATTCTGATCATTTTATAGAGTTTCCAGCTTTCCAATGTGGTGCTCTGATAGTTGCCATGGTAAGTCCCTTTGGACAGTATTTTCAATTCTCCTCATTAGCAAGTAGCACATGGTGAGGTTCCACTGTGCAATTTTTGCTAAAATAATAACTATAGCACATGCAATATGAATAATATACAGGCAGTTCAACTCCTGTTGAGTGGAGCCAGCACCTTGGAAATGGGGAAGTTTCTTCCATCATATGGTCCCAAGACAAGGATTACACATGTTTATTGAAAGATTAAGGTCATGTTAATTGTTTTTAAGTGGATCCCTAATCTTAGGGAGAATCTAATTTAATCTTTGGGGTTAAAGAACATCTCTATCTCAGAAGACTATATTTTAATTAGCAGAGACATTTGGAGTTGAGTTTAAAATCTAGAGCATCGGTGCTCAGCATCTAAAGATGAGGAGGACAGTTGCCCAGTCTATCATGATTAATCTGATGAGTACTGTACTTGGTATAATCAAAATCCACAGAAGAAATATTCTTTTTGAAATGTCAGGGGCTTGTTAAAGCTAGATATTTGCAGGGGAAAATAATGGTAGGAATCTATCTGGATGGTTTGCCAGCAAATTTAAAACTAAATGCAGTATTTAATCCTTACTTCTTCCTGTGGTGTTTCTCTAGGATGATAGAGATAGGGCCAATCACAGATCTTGGGGAACTGGTCACAGACTTATTTGTTGGCTTAATGATTTTGGCCCAGTGGGTTTTCCCAGCTGGAACTGGCAAATGATAGAACTAGATTTCCTTCAGGCAGAAAATGAGTTGCATTAACACAAAGAAGCCCTCTCTCTTCAGGATAATGTCATTGCCAGAATAAATTGAGAAACTCAAACATCTTCTATAACAAATTTACCAATTATACAAGCATAGAATAAGCGGATTTATATTAATGAATAAATGTTTTTAGTAAAAAACAGAAAAAAATACTAATTGGGGTAGAAGCATAGGACTAAATTAGAATATATTATAGAACTTGTGAATTTTTGGTTGACTGGTACAAACGTCACCACTCTTCCTCTCTTTTATACATTATTTATATTTGAAGGTGTGTAATACTCTAGAATAATTTTATACATACAAGTATATTTAAATGTCATGAATAAGTAGTCTTGTGGAGGATATTGAGAAACTCCATAGGACTTCCTATGAAAGATGTTTGGAAGAATTTTAGCAATACAAAAAAAAATGAAACAATAAATTTACTTTTTGTATAGAAATTGGAGAAATATTACAGGTAAATGGAATGTATGAATGGGAAGAAAATAAACCAGTAAGGATATTATTAAGTCCTCGTATGTCAATGATCCTATGTGATCATACTAAAACATATTATGATCATTATGTACTTTCCTCAATAGTCAACCTCTCTGGGCCAGCCAGGTAGCACAGCAGTTTACTTCGTGCTTTGGCAGCCCGGGGTTTGCAGGTTCGGATCCGGGTGCCTGCTGATGCACTGCTTGTCAGCCATGCTGTGGCAGCGTCCCATATAAAGTAGAGAAAGATGGGCATGGATGTTAGCCCAGGGCCAGTCTTCCTCAGCAAAAAGAGGATTGGCAACAGATGTTAGCTCAGGGGTGGTCTTCCTCACAAAAAAAAAAAAAAATCAACCTCTCAAGCAGATTGTTGAGCAACTAAATCAAAATGGACCACAGTCGAAGATATTCTATAGTAATACCTTTTATCGACACTTTGTAGCTTGTTATGTGGAATTCTACATCATTAAAAAATTGAAATTAGAAGATGCTAAAAATCTGTTTGGGAGTTGGTATTGTATTAATTATCTATTGATGCATAACAAATTGCCACAAAGTTAGCGACCAAAACAACACAATTTATTATCTCATGGTTTCTTGGCTCAGGAGTCCAAGTACAGCTTGGCTGAGTTCTCTGCTGAGGGTCTCACGAGTGTGCAATCAAAGTGTCAGCCAAGCCTCGCTCTCATCTGGAGGCTCAACTGGGGAAGAACACTCTTCTCAGCTTACTCAGGTTATTGGCAGGATTTACGTCCTTGCAGCTGTAGGACTAAGGGCCCCCGCTGCTTGCTGACTGTCAGCTGTCCACAGCAACTAGAGGCTGCCCAGAGTTCCTACAAGCCACCTGCAGCTCCTTGCCACCTGGCTTTCCCAAAATGGCTGCTTACTTCATCCAGCCAGCAAGGAGAGTCTCCAGATCAGATCTGCTATCAAAAGATGGAGTCTTATGTAACGTAGCATAACTACAGGAGTGGCATCCATGACTTCTGCCATTTTCTGTTGGTTAGAAGCAGGTCCCAAATCCTGTCAAATTCTTGGGGTGGTCTCTTCAGGTCTTACCACTTGTAGAATATTACTTTAGGTTAGCAAAGGTAGTGCAGAATATAATTTTCTTAATTCAGTGCTATGGGTCAGGAACAGTTTTTACTCTAGCTACTGGAGAATTCATTTCCTGTAATTGAGGGTAAAGAGAGTGAAGGCAAGAGAAAGAGCAGCTAGTTAGATCCCTCCACTATCCCCTGTCTCTGGGCCCCATATCTCTCTGCTGTGGTCACCCCGTAGAGGTAGGATGGACCCCCACACACACTCAAAACTGGTTCAGATGTCCAGACTGGTGATGCTGCACGTGCACCAAGAGGGTATGAAGAGGTTTATTTCTCACATGATGAGGCTTTCTGGGGAGAGCAGGGCAGACTCCCGAGCAGGCCTGAAAATGGCTTGAATGAGAACAGGGAGAGGAGACTGGCTTTCGCTGTTATTGTGGTTAGGGGGTGGGGCTGGGCTCAGAGTTCCTACCTGAAAGGGCTTGTGTGGATTGAACTTCCTGCAGGCACCAAAAGAGGGTGTGTAGGCTTTCTTATCGGCCTGCCCAGATGTGGGACAAAAGAGGAAGAGAGAGTGGTGAGGCCTGATAGCTGTCCACGGTCAAACTGCAATCCATCTCTTTATTACACCTTCATCAAGGCACGGAAAAGGAAAGACAGCTCTGTCCTCTCTCCCAACCCTGATACCGTCCCACTTGGGCTTATATGGGACATATGTGGGAGGAGCTCTCTATTGCTATAGAAACAGAAAAGATCTAACACTAATAAAGCAGCATGTGCCAGAGACCTTTTAAGCATTTTCCACATTTTGACTCATTTAATTCTTACAACCTCCCTATAAAGTAGGTGTACTAATATCATTCCCACTTTACAGAAAAGATGACTGAGGCACAGTCAGTTATCTTATCCAAGGTCACCCAACCAGTAAATGACAAAGCCAGAATTTAAACTTAGGCAGTACCATTCAAAACAGATGCTCCCAATGGCTCCACTCCATGGCCTTTTCTGACAGACGCTGCTGCAATGACTCATGAATTTATGAGACGGTGGGCTTCCAGCCAGTGTGCCATCAACACTTCCAGGGTGTATCCATATTCTGACTCATGTATAAAATGTATTTTTCCTGCCACAACAGTGATGTGTCAGATGGGGCTGAAGGAGGGCAGAGTGGAACTTGGTGGAAGGAAAGAGGCTCACTGTGGTGTGAGGCTGGTCCTCAAGGAAGGTCCTGTTGCTGAGACAAGGAACCAGTCAGGACAGTAGAGAGCTCTGTCAAACACCCCCCAGTGTGTGCTGGAGGGTGGCCTGGAGAATAGGGTGAGAACTGTGGATGCTTTTGCAGACTCTGTGAGGCTGTCATACTTAAGTGGTGATTGTGTTGTGACTCCTGAAGACTTATTTAGTGTCTTTTGATCAACCTTCAAATGGACAGCAAAAATTTCTAAGTTTTGAAAGTGTGTGGCAAACATAAAGAGGGGGTGGATCGCTATTATAAGATTCCAGAGCCAGCAGTGCTTTGTAGTTGAGTCTTTTTCAAAATTTGTTTTTATAATATATTTCTTCATAAATACAAAAATATATAACTTGGGGGCCACCCGGTGGCGCAGCGGTCTAGTCCGCGCTTGGCAGCCCCGGGGTTCGCAGGTTCGGATCCTGGGCGCCGGCCGATGCACTGCTTGTCAGCCACGCCGTGGCGGTGTCCCATATAAAGTAGAGGAAGATGGGCACAGATGTTAGCCCAGGGCCAGTCTTCCTCAGCAAAAAGAGGAGGATTAGCAACGGATGTTAGCTCAGGGCTGGTCTTTCTCACAAAAAAAAAAAAAAATATATATATATATATATATATAAACATATATATATATATAACTTATACGAGGCATAAAGAATAATAAAACAAACTTTCATATTTCTCTATACAGATTAAGACATAGTTCCAATGCTTTGAAGCCCCTGTGATGCTTATTCCCGGGCACATTCCTCTTCACCCCACCAAAAGTCACATAATTCTGAATGCCTGTGTCAGTTACCTCCAAGCATGGACATGCTGGTTATGAAGTGTCACTGACTCCTTTCAGTGCTCCAATGTAGAATTCTTGCCAAAGGTGCTTTTGTGTGAGTGTGTGTGTGTGTGTGTGTGTGTGGTGAGGGGAGAAATCCATCTATCTGTTTAAAAGTGAACCAAAGTATAACTTCACCAATGTCTTTTGATTTAAATTTATCTATCTACTTTATCTACGTATCTATCTACTTTATGTATCTGTGTATCTATCTACTTTGTCCACCTATCTATCTATCTATCTATGTATCTATCTACCATCTCTCTATCATGATCCAAATAAGATTGCAATTTTTAAATGGCTAAAATAGACTTTATAATCACATAGCATCTGTCTAAGTTCTCATCTTTAAAATCAGAGACTTATCTTTGAAAATTCAGTGGTTTTTATATCAAAGCTAATTTTTCAGGAGGAGAGTAATGTATGTACTACTGTTCTATAACAATCTATATAAGCACATTTTTGTATGATTGAGCTCATTCATAAGAAGTCTTTAAACTTGTTTGGAAATAATATACCCATGCAGACTAGCAATATAGTATATATTTAGTATATAGTATATAGAAGTTGCAAAGAGAAAAATATGGTTCAATGAACTCTACTTTCTGCCTCTCCCCCAAATATATTTTATTTGATTTTAATTGAAATCACCCCAATTACTAAGGAGGTTGGGCATTTTTTCATGTTTATTTCTTACATTATCTCTTCTGTGAAATACCAGTTCCTGTCTTTTCCCATTTTTCTATTAAGTTGCTTCTTTTTCTTTTTTCCCCAGCTTTATTGAGGTATAATTGACAAATAAAATTATATATATTTAAAGTGAGTGTGATAATTTGATATATATATACATTGTGAAATGATTACCACAATCAAGTTAATTAACACATCCATCACCTCACATAGTTACCTTTTTTTTTTTTTTTTGGTGAGAATGCTTAAGAGATGCTTTTTTTTTTGGTGAGAATTAACTCACTCAATTAGCAAATTTCAAGTGTACAATACAATACAATATTATTAACTATAGTCATCATGCTGTATGTTAGAGCCTCAGAACTTCTTATAATTGAAAGTTTGTGCCCTTTTTCTTATTGATTTAAGGAGACTTTTTATATATTCTGAGTTCTACTCCTTTGTAAGTTAAATACATTACAAATGCTTCTCTGTATGTGTGTCCCGTGTTTTTACATTTTTTAGGGCATCCTCCGAGTTTTCCTGAGGGGAAATTTAGAAGAGGAAGTCCCTGCAGTTGGTCTCAGGGTGGCACCTGATACCCTTCCTCTTCATCCCCCATTATCCATTCTCAGTCCGCCTCACTCGCAGCTATCACCTCATCAAGGTGGTGGATTACATGATGGTGTTTCCCAAACCTTCATTTTTGAGGGGTCCGAGCCCTTTGTTTGGCATATTCTTCTCAGGCTGGGGTTGCTATAAATGTCCACAAACAGTTACCAATGGGCAAGGGACTAGCAAGAGGTGCCCAAGTGGATGATCCGGGTTCTGCTCTGCCTGCACTGTGTAGAAGCAGCCCTACCTCCTCCCACTGATCAGGGTCAATTACCCCTCACAAGATGGTGACTCCTCTTCTTGCCTGTGGGCCCCTGAACATGAAGTTCATTGGTGGCAGCCATAGCTTGTAGTTCAGTGTCCCATTGCACAATCACCTCCTTTGGGAACTAGGACCTCCAACCCTGAGAAGATGGAAAGCACATAATCCCACAGTGGGTCATTAAGAATGATGGTAAGTGGGGCTAGTTTTGCTTTCACTCTTGGTTCCCAGACAGGTGTATTTTTCCTTTTGAGGACACAGTGCCATTTAGAGTTCTCTGATTTAAAAGCCCCATCGTACCAATTGTTGTCTTGGACCACTCTTGGTACCACCTGTGTTAGTTTGGGTTCTCTAATATGCTAAGATGGGATTAGATATGCAAAAGATTTACTGGGGGAAATGCCTGTTAAGGATAAAGGAGGAGAGAACAGAAGGAGGCAGAGAGAGCCTTCAGATCATGATGCAGGTCTGACACCAGAGAAAGGAAGATCGGGAGGAAGAGCCTTTGCCCTCAGTGCACCATGCTAGTGCCCGTCCTGGTCATTCACTGGCTGAGTGCAGCCCAGTGAAAGTGTGGCCTCCGTGTGAACACTGTGTACAACCCAAAGCTGTGGCAGTTGGAGGCTGTCAGTCAACTATACACCCCGCAGCAGATTCTCTTGAAAGGAGATCTGGGCAGGGCACCTCCGTGGCTGCCACAGGCGATGGGATGTGTTTCCAGGGTGAGGATTCCTGCTAACACCCTTTCAGAGACTTGTGTTAGGAATGAAATTCCCTTTTAATGATATTTTGGCCAATTTGGACTCTGCTTCTTTAAATGCAACAGAACCTGGGTACTGAAAGTACATTGTACAAAGATTCAATAGTTAAATTTAAATATCCAGCACCTAACATCCTGGAATACTGTAGAAACCCAATAAATTTTAAGATGAATTTCTCGGAAGCATAGGATATATACTGAAGAGACTGGAAATGTGAATGCCAAGCTGAGGAATTTTAACTTGATTTCATAGTCATTGGAGATAATGAAGAGTTGTTTTTTTTTTTTTTTCCTTTCAAATGCATAACTTTACTCCTGATTCTTTTTTTTTTTTTCCGGGAAAGATTCACCCTGAGCTAACATCTGTTGCCAATCTTCCTCCTTTTTTTTCTCTCCCCCCAAAGCCCCAGTACATAGTTGTATATTCTAGTTGTAAGTCCTTCTAGTTCTTCTATGTGAGCCGCAGCGTGGCTACTGACAGACGAGTGGTGTGGTTCCACCGCCAGAAAGTGAAGCCAGGCTGCTGAAGCCATGAGAGCACCGGGCTTCAAGCACCCGGCCGTCAGGGCTGGCTCGACAACGAACAGTCTGAGCAGCGGTCCGACGCGCAAGTAACCGTGTCAGCTGTTCAGCATCAAATGAGGTGCCGTGGAGTTTTATAGGTAATTTTATAGAAATAAAAAGGCACCCAAGATAATTACAACCCCGAAGTGCTGATTTATGATGAACAACAAGTATGTATTGGGTACCTGTACCAGGTTCTGTGTGAAGTGCTGATTGGGCTCATTTACAATGATCACATGTATCCTGCAATGCTAAATGTTTACATTTTATTAATGTGGTGTCTTACTGTTTAACTTAGCAACATTCCACTGAGGGAAATATTATGATTCCCATTTTACAAATGAGAAAACTGAGGCTTAGAATATTTAAGTGACTTACCCAAAGTGAGGCTGTGTCTTCATCCTCATTCATTCATTCATTCCCTCAGCAAATGTTTCTTTGTGCACAGCAAATAATCATTCATTCAGCAAGTGTTTCTTTGTGAGGGAGGCAGAAATCAGACCATGTAGAGCCTTGAAGTTCAGCCTCAGGGTTTTAACCCAGCATGAAAAGAAGCAGGGAAGTGATATGATAAGATTTCCGTTTTTAAAAGCCCACACTGCCTCCAGTGTGGTCAATGAACAGAAGGAACCCTCAGGGGCCATTTTGAAGAGACAAATCAGGAGGTGATCGGAGTGGTTCAAGTGAGAGGGTGGTGGTAGGGGAATAGACAAATTTGAGAGATATTTAGGACGCCAAAATCTTCAGCAATTGGCAGTTGATTGGACGTGGGGTGAGGAAGAGAGAGGTATTAAAAATAACTAACAGGTTCTGGCATGAGCAGCTGAGTAGATAATGATGTCACTTGCTGAGATCAAGGGCACAGGTGAAGGATTAGGTCTGGAGGGGATGATTGCACTCACAGTCAACCCTTTACTCCCCGCTTGATTAAAGTCGCTTGGATATATCGATCCCACGGCCACTCAAGATGACTGACTCATCTCCAGCTTAGTTTACTGGTCTCAGAAATATCCACAGACAAACAAACATATAGATACAGAGATTAGATTGGTGGTTACCAGAGGGGAAGCGGGGAGAGGGGAGGGCGAAAGGAATGAAAGGGCACATGTGTATGGTGATGGATGGTAATTAGTCTTTGGGTGGTGAACATGATGTAGTCTACATAGAAATTGAAATGTAATGATGGACACCTGAAAGTTATATAATATTATAAACCAATGCTACCTCAATAAAAAAAAATTTAAAAGAAGAAATACCTACAGAGTTTTCATCTTCTCCCGAAAATACACCCTTTTCCCTGCCGCCAGTTCTCTCTCTAAAACATAGAACTGATTGACTATACTGTTGCTCAAAAAATATTTTTGTCTCTCTTCTCCATTTCAAGGAATAGAGTCCCAAAATTTCCCAACCTACCACAGCTGCCTCCAGGGCATTCTATGCTCTGTAAGCTCTTTCTTGTTAGGACTCCAGGGTTGTTCTCATTCTCATCATAATCTCACTGGTTGACATGTCTTTCTCCTGCTCCTGAGAGGAAGGGAACCATTCTGTGGGCCCCGATCTTTAGCAGGGAGCTCTGCACATCTAGGCATAGTAGGTCAGAGTTTCCAGCACACCACGCTCTCCTGCTTTTCTTTCTTTCTCATTGGTTTCTCCTACTTAGTCACTTTTGCTGATTTCTCCCCATTTGCTAAACCTCTTAAAGATGAAGTGCCCCAAAGCTTTGACTTCTTCTGTAACTATATTCACTCCCACAGTGATCTCATCCAATCCTATAATTTAAGGACAATCTATACACTGATGACTCCAAATTAATATTCCTGGCCAGACATCTTCCCTGAACCTCAAACTTATGTATCTACATATCTATTCAACTCTTCACTTGGAAACTAAAAAAACCCTCAAATTTACACACCCACAACTCAGTCCCAATTTACCCCCTCCAATCTGTTCCATCTGCTCTCTTCTCAACCTTATAATGTATCAGCCCCAACACCCTGAAGTCAAACTTGCTTCCCCTTTTTCTCTTATACCCCACATCCAATCTGTCATGAAATGCTGTGGGCTCTAAATTCAAAATATATTTAGGATTTCATTTTGTGCTACCTCGCCTCCTGCCACCTTGGTCCAAGTCACCACAATCTCTCACCTAGATTAGTGCAATAGCCTCCAAATAGATCTTCCTGTTTTTGACTTTAACCTTTGTCTTAGGATAAGCTAGATTGCCATAACAAATGTACCCTCACAAATCTCGGTGGCTTAAAGAACAAGTTTATTTCTTTCTTATGTAACAGTCAAGGGCTGGGTTCATGTCTTCTGAGCAGCTCTCCACCACATAGTCATTTAGTTCTCAGACTGCCCTGCTGTCTCCTAGTCATATGACCACATCAGCATACTAAGAGGTGTAGATGTGGTCCCTGGCTGGTCAGTTGCTTCCAGTGACAACTCTACATTGTGGAAGAAGGAGAATGGATTTGGATCACTTGCTAGTCATCTCTGCCATCCTCCCTAGAGATCATTCTCAACATAGCAACCAGACTTTCGAACAAAACTCAAGGGCTCCCCATTCCACGTACAGTAAAAGCCCTTACAGTGGTTTCCAATGCCCCTGTGACATCTGAGCCTCATTCCTTCTCTAATCTCATCTCCTTCTACTCTTCCCTTCACTCTCCACACTTGGACCACAATGGCCTTGCTGTCCTCAAACATGCTAGCCATGTGCCCACCTCAAGGCCTCCACGTGGCTGGATTCTCTTCTTCCAGATGCCTTCAGAACTCACTCCCTCACCATCTCCAGGTCTTTGCTCAGTGCAGTCTTTCAAGAAGGCCTCCATTGACTTCCCCATTTAAAACTGTGACTCCCCCGCCACACACTCACACTCCCATACGCATTACTCTGATTTTTCTTTCCTGTCACTTATCACCTTTGAGTATTTGATACAATTTACTTTATTTAATGTCTATTGTCAATCTTGCTCAACTAAAATATAGTCTCTCTTTTGTTTACTGCTGTTTTCCCAGCACTTAGAATAATGCCTGGCCCCATAATAGGCGCTCAATAAATATTTGTTGAATGAATGACAGAAGCCGTGAGTGGGGTCCAATACTTGTAGGTGCTGATAACTCAAATTCCATCCCATGGCTAGGAGCAACTACCTCCCAGATGTTTGCCAAATCTCACAAAGGGAGTCAGCAGAGGGAACACTGATAGACTGGTACAAGTCTATCCCCATTACAACAACAAAAAATCAAAATTAAATAATAAAACAAAATCCTGTAACATACATGTCTGCTAGTAGTGACCAAACTGTCATCTTCATTGGGATTGGGGCAGCATTATGGAATCAATGAGGACATTGACCTGGTTCTGAGTATCACTTAGCTTCCTTTTGACTCCTTCCCCCTGTGGCCACCACCTTCTCCCCCAATAAATTAAATACGGTGGCTCATCTAAATGATTGCTACCAAACTCTTACCAAAGAGAATAAAAAACTCTCCAGGGTATTACAGTCTGAAACAATAGCGATCACAATATCCAGGCAGCACATACCAGCTCAGAAATAAGCCAGACTCACTAAGCCTGTTGCTAGGAAAAGGATACAGTGCAGTTTCTCGCTATAATTTATATTTCCCCTGAGTTGCTTACCAGCTTAGGCAGTGAGCTAGCAATCACTGAAAAGAGAGAGAAGCGCCAATGCCTGAAGTTAATCCTAGGTTTTTCCTTTGTCTAATTGGCCCTGAGCCCTCTGTAGTTGCTCCTGAGACCTGCCATAAACTCTCCTAAGCCGGGAGAAATGCCTGCAAACTGTCACAATACCCACTGCCTTGTTCCCTCTGGCTGAAGGGCTTTGACAGTTGCCAAGTTCACAAATTTATTGTCAGAGTCAAATCTTCAGGGAGACCACTATTTCTAGAGACAGTGGCTCCTGTAGATATAAAGTAAAAAAGAATGGCATAACTCATTTATTCAGCAAATATTGATTGAGCATCTACTATGTGCCAAGCGCTGAGAGTAGGGCATTCAATGATGAGCAAAATAGAACTTGCAATTTAGTGAAAGACACTGACAGGTAAACAGACAATTACGTGTGAATGATAAAGGTTGTGATGGAGGGCGCTATGGAAGAAGCATCCAGCTGGAATTTGGTATGTCAGGGGTGGAGGTTGGGGGTCAAGCTTCACAAAATAACTCTACTAAGAAGAATGGACCTGATATAAATGCTTTCTTGAGCACTGACAAAACATGGTTTCAGATTAAGAAGAGTGTGTATTAGTATTTGTTGTGTTTGGGCAGAGAATCCTCCTTTAAAAACAATTAATAAGATCAGGTTAAGTCTGCTGAGTGCAACCTGGTTTCTAATAGATACACCTGTGTTACTGCCCTCTTTTTCTTTCTGGTTTCTGTTTTGCCTTCAGTCTAATTGTTTTCTTTCTCCATTTTTTCCCATAATAATTTCAATTTAGAGGACAAATATGTTGAGAAACAATGAGCTGAATTTCTTGATCTATTGGTCCTATTTCTGCTGCAAATACTGGTTGTTCGCCCTCTGGTGGTCACCACTGATCCAAGCCCTCCTAGTAGATTCGGAATGTGCATTAGGTTGTGAAGAGGCTTTCAGTCCTCACTGTCTCCAAGTTTCATCTTGTTGTTCATTTGACAAGAAAGAGAAGAGTCTTTGGGTATGAGAATTTGGGGAAGTTATAAACTAATGGGCACCAATTCTGTAGTTTAAAAAAAATCCTTTATCCAGAAAGGCACACATTACAGACTATGATTTCTAAAAGTTTATTTATTATCATTTTAGCTACCATTGTCTTAAAGGGATCTCTGCAAAAGTATCAAAATTTTACATTCTATGCTCTGGAGCTAAATTTTGTAAAAAGGTCTCTTTCCTCTAAGTTTCCTGCAAGATCCCCTTCTGGTGAATCCCAGACACTCAGAATAAGCCTGTCTAGCCATTACACCTGCAGTACTTGGAAATATCATCTGATAAAACTGGTTTCTAGAAGGTTCTTCTGCCTTTGAAAGTATTACTAAATCTTGCTTTTATTCATTAATGAATATTTAATAACTTTGTGCCAAGGCCCTACTTCAGGGACAACCGGAACCTGGTACTAACTATCCAACCACGCCTTTCCTAGAGGGGGAAAGCAGCAAATGAATAGCATAAGTAACAATCACCGCAGCTTGCTCATCAGTTCCAGTTGTCTTAGCATAATTATTGCCAGTGGTCTCCTTCACTCCCAAAAGTGTCTCTATGTCATAAATTACATGACTGCCTTACTTACAGTGAATCATCATGATTTGTTGCCTAAATAGATCTATGGACTTCTGTTGTGGTAGTTGAGCCCTCTTACACTCACTGCTTTCCCTTTAATTCATCCTTTCAATTTAGCTATATAATTTTGGGTTAAATCCACCATCAATATTTACCCTCTTTTGACTATCTAAGTATTATTCACTGCTAAGCCAAGTTCTTCACTGTGATGTTTTCTTTCTTGTATAACTTTTTGTTTTCTCTGGAGTTAATAATTGCTTCTTTTTAAAATTTAATTTTTTGTGCACCTTTATTTTACCCCAAATGCTTTAGCAGAACTGTGAAATGTATAAACAACCATTTTTCCACACGCCCAAACACTTCAGATTGTTTTCCCCTTGGCGACATCGCTCCCAGAGCCCTCTCTCTTCCTGCTCCGGTCTAGATCCGTTTGCTCTCTGGACCTGTTGCACAGCTGTTGTCCTAGGATTTCTCTTCAATTTCTAAAGAAAACATTTTTTTCCTTAGAATTTGAAACTTGGCCAAACAATTAAAGTGTAAAGGCAGAATAAATGCATTCAAGGAATCAACGTACCTTGCAAATACCCTAGAAAGCTACTGAAGAATGGCCTCAGCAAATAAAGGAAGTGTATGAAGAAGGAAGGAAATATGGCATATTTGTACTCTAAATAATAAAATCCCTGGATTTTTTGTTCCTGCCTGAGGAAGTATATAGGCTACTTGCTATGCTTTCCAAAAATGACACCATTTATCACAACAGAACAAAAGCAAAATATAGGGAGATCTAAGCAGCTGTTTTGGGTCGTGATGTAAAGCCGCAAATCCTTAATGGCTGTGCAATTATGCTTGAAGTTTAGACTTTGAAGAGAACAAAGATTTAAACCAAAAACAAATTTGCTTAGCAAGGAGTGGAGGAAAGAAGGTACATCATCTCGAGAAAACTGTTTGGTGATTCATGAATAAGAAAACAACCACTGAATACACAAAGGTGAGCTATAACTTAGCAAGAGATTTTGCTCTGACGTAATAATGTTAATTTTAAACTTTAAACAGCTTGAAATGGCAGGAAAATGTTTGAAAAGAAAGTCTCAGCTGACTCAGAGATAAAGAACATAAAATCCATAGTTCTGGGAAGCATCCCCATTTGTCTTCCTCTCTGTGGACCTACTAGCATTCCAGGAATAATTTTTGTCCCTTTCAAAATCAGGTAAGCTTTCCTTACCAATACTCCCACCTCAACAACTCATCACGGTCATCCTATTCCCAAGGTTTTCCATAGAAATAGTAAAAGAAAAACAAGCTGCTGACTTTCTGCTACCCTATCCAATTAATTTGTTCACTCGTGGAATAAACATTTATTGAGAATCCATCTTTCTCCAAGTTTACGTTTATCTTTTTTTTTCCTCCTCTTAAATGTATTTAAGTTTTTACTGTTCCTTGTCTTCACTTCCCTTGTAACTTTCTGGGGCTATCTTGAGAGTGAGGATAGAATTTTATTCTAAGACAGAAACATTGACTCTTCTCTTTCTCTTCTATAGTCATATTTCACCATAGACACACAGATACAGAGGGATATAATTACCCCTTACTATTCATTTGTGTCCAGATTTATTGGTTTAATTACATTATCAGTATGCACTATATCAAGAATAGCCTTTATATCAAATAAAATAATGTAGACAGTAGTCTACAAAAGGCTTTTACAAACATTAATTCAAGTTATTTTTATAACAACCCGCAAAAATAGATGGAGCAAGTATTATCCTCTGAGGAAGCAACTGGGGCCTAAAAATGTTGAACTTGAAAAAAACAAAAGTACTGTCTTACAGATATATTCCAATCTATTTTGGCTGTTTTAGTTTGAAAATTTCTAGGCAGAAATTTTATCATTGCAATTATTTATCTACAATTTGTTCATGTCGACTATCAAATCCCCTCAATTATGTATTTTATAATCATTTATATTGTTAGATATAAAGATGAAAAATCTTAAGTGTCTCAATGGCTGGTGAGAAATAAAGTTGTCCAAAGGCTTTAGATTTAACTAAAGACCAGGGTGACTCAAAATGAGTAGTTGCCAAATAGACTTCTCCTGCATTGTATGGTAAAGAAAAGATAGAACAACAGATGCAAAGAAGACATACTAAGCTGTATTTTAAAAAAGACACCCAGAACATAGTGGGAAAGTATATTTTTATTATCTGTACTATGAAGATGAGTCTTTTGGGGGAAAGATTAGGTCACAAAAATAAAAATATATTTGATGGATCAAAGTCAACAATTTCAGCAATTCATAGCTCCTGAGGCAATGGATAAAGGTTAACTATTAAAAAAGCTTATCCAGGGGGCTGGCCCAGTGGCATATTGGTTAAGTTTGGGCACTCTGCTTCGGTGACCTGGGTTTTGCAGTTTCGGATCCCAGGAGCAGACCTACTCACTGCTCATCAAGCCATGCTGTGGTGGCATCCCATATACAAAAATAGGGGAAGATGGGCACAGATGTTAGCTCAGAGCTAATCTTCCTCAGCAAAACAAAGGAAGATTGGCAACAGATGTTAGCTGAGCCAATCTTCCTCACCAAAAAAAAAAAGCAAATCCAGCTGGATGATGGACTAAGGTAAGTCACCTTGGCATGAACACTCGAGTCTTTTAACTCAAGCCCTGAATCATGGATTATCAAGCCCTTCTGTAACCTTTGACAGTTTGAGAGGTAAACCTGAAAAATAATAAGAATATAAATAAAGACAATTAAGAACTAAATCTAAATACACTGTACAAATACTTTTGTAACAAAGCACACTGATTAGTGTTGCAGTCATTGTAATATTGTTTCTATTTCTCTATTTTTTAATGTGTTTAAAACATTTAAGAAAATCTCATATATTTGATTTGTGGTTCCAGTTGAAGGAAAAAATGTTAAGTTTAGCATCCAATATTTACATACAGAAATTTAGTTTGTTCAATTTATGAAGTTTTAATGTGTAAGTTATTTTAGTGATGTGTGAATATTTGGAAGCATATTAATTGTCTAAAGTTTTATAAATTGAACTTTCCTCCCACAGAAGTCCTTTGGGCATTAAAGAACTTGTCAACCATAATGTGATGCAAAGTGAGAGAAAACCGAAACTGATTTCCACGTCAGCCTGTCCCATGAGGATCTCACTAGCCAAACAATTTAAAGGTCCTTCAATCACTGCTGTGTGCAAATATCACACAGAACATCTAAAAATCAGTGTCACAAGCGAGGGTCATCCATCCACACTGAACCGGTACAATGAACAGGGGAGAGGGAGTTTGGGAATTCTAAATCATAATTGCCATTATTTTTGCAGGTAGTCCATATTATTGAATGGTTCCCTTTGAGCAATCCTAGAAATGCTAGGTTATACTGTATTGACTATAGTTTTTCTCTATCAATGTGAAAATTTTAGGTCATTGCAATTTGAATTTAAAATCTACGTAAAATTTACAAACTAAACATTTTTTAAAACTCTAAGTCTGTCTTTAGGCTTTAAAGTAGTTGATCTAGAAAAACAACAGTGCAAAACTCAAGGGGCAGAAATGAGTGATTTCTGGGGATGAATGTGAAGAAGCCTGTGGCCTTAGGGATACTTTTTGCTTTTTATACTCTGGTGACATTAGAAGCCAAAGGAATCTCTGCCCAGTGAGTTTGAATCATGAAAATTAGAACAATTTAGTTTGTGCAAATAGTTTCAGAACATAAGCAATGGAAAAAATATAGGGACACTTAAAAATTGTATTTGCATCTACAACCAGAAAAAGAAAGGATAGTTTGCCCACAGGTTATAAATGGCTAATAACACAGTACAAAATATTAGAAAATAGTCCATATCAATGTGAAACTGCAAAATTGCCACCCTCCAAGTTTAAGAACAAGGATTTTTGTTCTAAAATAAAACCTGCAAGTTTTGCTGATGGTGCTGGAAGCTGTTGTTAGAGTAGTTATTGTGGTTGCTCACAATCGATGACTCAGCCAGGAAAGGAGGCCAGGTCTTCAGCACTCTCAAAAAAAAAAAAAAAGAAAAACCACACTCACCCACCATAGGGTTCATATATACACCTAGAAAATAGGTACGAAGTAAAAATGTCATACCAACCTCTCAAGTGCCATATTACTTTTTGGCTATTTCTTCAGGCTGTGTTTTGATCTATATCTTAAGGTTAATTCTCCTGGAAAAATATCTTACGGTGTCAGGGGGGGAGGATGAGTAGGTAGGCAGGTTGGAACAAGTGGTAGAGAAATTGAGATACACACTGTACTCAGGTGGCCTGCTTTGCCCTGGGGCCTACTCTGATGAGGCCCCCGTGACAAACATGTGCAGATAAGCCTGACTCACTCACCATGTGACCAGTGTCACTAGGAGTTTGCATTCAGGGCCAATCCTATGGCCTCTGTTCCACTCTGTGCCATTGTTATTAGATTCATCTTTAGAGTAGTTCTTCTGGTCATATCACTTGTGCTTCTCCTTTTCCAGTTTTTCATTTCCAGAGCCATACAGCATTAAATTCTGAAATATCACTCTTGCCTGCCTTCGATAAAGATAATTTCATTTTCATTAATGACCTATCTAAAGCAGTCATTAAATTTTTAAAACTTTTTTATTTTGAAACAATTTTTTATTTCATAACAACATGTAACATTTGCCTATTTGTTCTCTATCCTCACCCCACTTTTGTCTTAGATGTGCATATATATATCTTAAAATGTTCATCATCAGTCCTTTTGCTAATGTTTTCCCAGTCATCTTTCAATTTCATGAAACTTATTCTCTAATAAGTTCCTCAGAAAAGAGCTAATGGGTACATAATTCCTAAGTTCTGTAAATTGATATTTCTATATTTTTGACATTTGAGGGGCTGCTTGGCTGGCCTTAAAATACTCGCTTCACATTTCCTTTCATTGTACATTTACAAATGTTGCTCTATCATTGCCTTCTTGGTTTTGAAATGTCTGATGCCAGTCTAATTCTTTTGTCTCTGTAAATTATTTGATATTTTTGCCTGGAGTCCTTGAGAATTATTTATCTTTGAAATCTAACAGTTTGACTAGAATATGTCTTAGAGTTTGATCATTCTGGGTCAATTTTTCCTGGTGCCCAGCAAACTCTCTGAATGTATAGACTATAAAGCTATCTTGGATTATAGTTTTAAATATTAGCTCTGCTTCATTGTTTTTTTTCTTCAGGGACTCTATTAACATGAAAATAATTCTCTTTTTGACTGTCTTCCACATCTGCTATTCTCCCTCTGGCCCTTTTTACTTTTTATTTAGGCCATTTTATTTCTTTTTTTTTTATTGAGGTATAATTGACATACAACATTATATTAGTTTCAGATGTACAACATAATGATTCAGTATTCGCATATATTGTGAAATGATCACCACAATAAGTCTAGTTAACATCCATCACCATTTATAGTTGCAGATGTTTTTCTTGTGATGAGAACTTTTAAAATCTACTCTCAGCAACTTTCAAATATGCAATACAGTATTAACTATAGTCACCATGCTATGTATTACATCCCCATGACTTATTTATTTTATAACTAGAAGTTTATACCTTTTGGTTCCCTTCACCCATTTCACTCTCCCCCCACATCCCGCCTCTGGCAACCACCTATCTGTTATCTGTGTCTATGAGTTTATTTATGGTTTTACTTATTTGTTTATTTCTTTGTTTTTATTGTGGTAACATTGATTTATAACATATAAGTTTCAGGTGTACATCATTATATTTCAATTTCTGTATAGATTACATTATGTTCACCACCCAAATACTAATTACAACCCATAGCCACACACATGTGCCTGATCATCCCTTTTGCCCTCCTCCCTCCCTGCTTCCCCTCTGGTAACCACCAGTGCAATCTCTGTCTCTGTGTGATTGTCTGTTGTTGTTTTTATCTTCTACTTATGAGTGACTACTTATTTATTTTTTTTAGATTCCACATGTAAGTAAGATCATACAGAATTTACCTTTCTCCATCTGACTTATTTCACTTAGCATAATGCCCTCAAGTTCCATCCATGTTGTTGCAAATGTCAAGATTTCATTCTTTTAATGGCTGAATAATATCCCATTGTATATATGTACCACATTTTTTTATCCATTCATCCATCAATGAACACTTAGGTTGTTTCCATGTCTTGGCTATTATAAATAATTCTGCAATGAATGTGGAGGTACATATATCTTTTTGAGTTAGTGTTTTCATTTTCTTTGGATAAATACCCAGAAGTGGAATTGCTGGGTAATTTTTTTTCTTTTCTTTTCTGTTTTGGTGAGGAAGATTAGCCCTGAGCTAACATCTATTGCCAATCCTCCTCTTTTTACTGAGGAAGATTGGCCCTCGGCTAACATCCGTGCCCATCTTCCTCTACTTTGTACGTGGGACGCCGCCACAGCATGGCTTGATAAGCAGTGCGTAGGTCTGCGCCTGGGATCTGAACTTGTGAACCCTGGGCTGCTGAAGTGGAGCACGCAAACTTAACCACTACGCCACCGGGCTGGCCCCCTATTTTTAATTTTTTGAGGAGGCTTCATACTGTTTCCATAGTGGCTGCACCAATTTACATTCCCACCAACAGTGCACAAGGGTTCCCTTTTCTCCACATCCTCACCAACATGTGTTATTTCTTGTCTTTTTGATAATGGCTTTTTCATCAAGTGTGAGGCAATATCTCATTGTGGTTATGATTTGCATTTCCCTGATGATTAGTGATGCTGAGCATCTTTTCATGTACCTGTTTGCCATCTGTTATGTCTTCTTTGGGAAAATGTCTATTCAGATCATTTGCCCACTTTTTAATCAAATTGTTTGGCTTTTTGCTATTGAGTTGTATGAGTTCTCTGCATTTTTTGGATATTAACCTCTTATCAGATACATGATTTTTGCAAATATTTTCTCCCATTCAGTGGGTTGCCTTTTCTTGTTGTTGATGATTCCCTTTGCTGTGAGAAGCATTTTAGTTTGATGTAGTTCCACTTGTTTATTTTTGCTTTTGTTGCCTTTGTTTTTGGTTTTTGTTGCTAGTGCTCTTGAGTTGATTCTGACTCCCGGCGACATTGTGTACAGCTGAGTGGAACCCTGCCTGGTCTTTTTGCACCATCCTCTTACCTTCCAGCGCTGTATCAGACAGTGCTCTGCTGCAATTCACAGGGTTTTCATGACCAATTTTTTCAGAAGTGTGTGGCCAGGTCCTTCTTCCTAGTCTGTCTTAGTCTGGAAGCTTTGCTGAAACCTGTCCACCAGAGGTGACCCCGCTGGCATTTGAAATACCAGTGACATAGCTTTTAGCATCACAGCAATATGCAGCCACCACAGTATGACAACCTTGGACGGTGCTGTGGTTTCCTGAAGGAACCTAGGCCATCGCGGTGAGAGCCTGAATCTTAACCACTAGACCACCAAGACAGCTTTGATTTTGGTATCAAATCCAAAAAATCCTCACCAAGATTGACGTCAAGGAGCTCACCACCTGTGTTTTCTTCTAGGTGTTTTATGGTTTCAAGTCTTACATTTATGCAATTTTCCTTCTCCCCATTGTTTTCCCATCTTCCTTCAAGGCCCCTTGTTAATTTTTTCTTTGAGTCTGTTCTCCTTTGGGCAACTTATAATTTATTCTTTATTTTTCAAATAATGTTGCCTTTTTCTTTTATTTCTTTCCTGAGTGTAATCAACCCTTTTCATTTCTTCCTGTTTTGTCCACTTTATTTTTAGTTTTCGTATTTCTGATTTAGGATAGTTTTTCATATCTTCAGATGCTTGTATGCGAATACCTAATTGTGCTTGAAGTGTGAACTTACATTTTTCTTTACAATTTTCTTCTATACAGTTTCTGTCTTTACAGTTTCCTTCTTCTTCATGGTTGTTTCATAAGAGGAGAGTTTTCCTCAGTTGATGTACATGAAATTCCATTTCCTTATTTTCACTGTGTCTCCATATGGACTTCACTTTCCGTGTGTTCATTTTTATGGTATTGGGGTGTTTTCAAGATTCTTGGTTTGATGGCATCATCTCATGTTGGTACAGCAAAGTCCAGGTACTTTGGCAGGTTTCTGGGGTGTGTTTTCATGAGGAAAGGTAAGCTTTTGGGTTTCTCCTACATCTTGCAGGAATCTAAGATTTCCCTTTTTCCTTCTTTCCCCCTTTTATTCTTTTCCTGTTTCCATCCAATTGCCAAAGGGTATTTTTCCCTTCCTTTTTCATATTTTTTTCTTCCCCAAAGCTATGAGTTTCAAAGATTGCCCCTTTAAATCCCACCCATCTCTTTAAATCACCAGACTTCAAATTTCCTTTCCTGAAGTCCATGCTCATGCCTGGATGCTTTTTTAGTACTTTCAGACTGAGGGTGGACTTAGTCTTCCTGGTGGGCGATTAAATTCACACTTAGGATCCTTCACCAGTTCCCCTGTTTTGCCTTCCCTGCAGTTCTGGGTCCACTTTTGCTCGCCCAAGAGCCTTGTGGCAGGGCAAGGTTGTGGTGGGAGTGTGAGAAATTGCCTTCTGGGATTTGATTCTTCTCTTTTTATTCATAGTTATTTTGAAGTTTGGACATTGTTTTCAGGTTGTGCTGAAAATGTGGTTTGCATATGTTTTTTCCTTCTGCTGTTTGTATTGTTTGGGGAGGATCTATGAGGAGGAAGGTGCTTATGCTGCAGCCATTGTCTGCAGCTACCAGGAGGTCCGTAACTTCATTTTTATTAAAAAGTGTAGCAGACGCTGAGATTTGCCTACCGGTTTCCATCTTTCTCTCATTCTTCCTTGCTAACAAAAAGTCAGTTTGCAATGGAGGAAGTAAATACACAGTTTTGTTGCTCTTGTTGTTTTATTCAATTTCCGGGTTCCTGCAACCAGTTGAGTCAAAGAGATATAAGCAGAAATCTACCGGGTGGCATTTGCAGGAAAGTCTGAGCCTTTATAAAAATGGTCAGACTCAGCTGGAAATACCTTCTGCCCTTTTCCCTTTTCTCTTTTTTCTTCCTGGTACTCAGACATGATGCCCAGAGAGGCAGCAACTATCTTGTGACCATAAGGATAAAAGCCAAAAACTCAGGATGATGGAATAGAAAAATAGAAGCAGGCTGAGTATTTGAGGAGCTGCATCAACCCCAAATTGCTTATCCCCAGATTTCTGGTTGTGTAAGAAATTAAAGTCCCTTGTTTGATTAAGGCACTGTTTGTCAAGTCTCTGTTCAGAGCTGTATATCTTGATCCATACCAGACATTTCCTCCTTTACATTGCAGAGATGATCATTTTCACAGATCAGCTTGTCTAGGGTCTCAGTAACCTGCTGCACATGCTATTCTTTGTGTATCAGTTACATGTTAAGAGACTCAAGATTTACATCATTGGAGGAGTGAAGAGAAGATGATAAGGATTCCCTTGGGTACCTTTCTTCGGTAATCTGTAGACTTTTCTTCATTTTGTACTTCCCTTTGACAGTAATCCCACCTATCAGCTATAAATAAGCAAGGCTTAAATGTCCATAAAAACAAGTCACTAGCCAGTTTCTTATTCACTTATTTATTCATAGTTCACAATGTAAAATACAAAACGTGCTTAGCCAAGTGTCCGGTGAGATGTGATGCTACCAACGAGGGGTGTGTGAGTGTGGCATGAGCATGCCAGGTGTGGAAGCAGGTGCACCATGGTGTGATATACACCCAATGGGGGAGGAGGGAGACAAGCAGGGTAGTGCTAATTTGGGAAGACAGGAGGCAGAGGAGCAGAAAGAAGGTTACAGCAGATAAATAGAGTGGGCTCCAAATAGGAAAACTCAGAGAAAATGTCAAATCTAAACTGAAAATAAAATGGAAAAATGCTTGGGGTATATAATGCCTTGTCTCTTTTGTTTTATTATCACAAGATGGATTTACATTCCCTAGAGGAATTCCTTACTCATAGGGAGTGCTCAGTCAACATTTTTGAATGAAGGATTGAATCAATAAACTTTGAGGTGGGGAGTAATTATTTTTCAAATGGACTACATGATCTTGAACTATCTAAATGTTTTATGCTTGATTTCTCCATTTTTGAATAATATGTTGTTATATAAGGGTGCCCAGGGTTTGTTTTAATCAGGTATGGTAAGACACACAGATGCAGAAATGACTGTCAGGAAGGAAGAAATTTTTATACCCACAGATCCCTAGAAACAGGAGGCATAGCACGCCATGCAGGGCCATGCGGGGAAGCACCAGGGTTGGTCAGGAGGCAGAGGGAATGAGGAGAAAACATGGATAAGAGCCTTTATAGTGGTTTCTGTGGGAAGGAATAGGAGAGACATGGTAAGTAGGTTTAAGGTTGGCTAGTCTGAAAAATTTCAGCAGGCTCTGGGGCATAGGGGCTGTCCCTAGTTGTCTGGTACCTGGCTCTGGAGTGGCTAGGGCAGGGAAATAGTGACCTGGTGTGTCAGAGCCTGATCATGGCTGGGGCTAAGGGTTCTGGATTGGTTTGTTTGCATATGAAAGGGGAGTTGTTTGTATCTCCAAGAGTCAGCTAACCCTGGGAGGGGCAGTCTCTCCAGAGTCAATGAGGCCCCAGATGTCAAAGATTCAAATACAGAGACTAGAAAACATGGTTATTATATACATTATTGCAATTATCTCAGTTTCCCATTCTCGGTAGATATAAGCTGATTCATAAGGTAATTCTATATTCTGTAGCGCTTTCTGCAACAAATGACAGCACAGTTAACCAGGGGTGAAACTGGGAATTGACCCTAGGCTTCAGGTTTCCTAATGCACTGTGTTATCCAGTAAGATCACTCTTTGACCAGAGAAAAAGTCTATGCAACTGCTCTTAAGAAAGTCTAAATAATAAACTTTATGTAAAAATCATCTCACTTCTGGTCAGAAATCAGGAGCCTATTCAAAAGGACTGACTCTGGGGAATTCGAGGGATGTTCCAGGAAGAGTTTTCTCCACTTCTGCTTTCTGGACTGACGAATCAAGGCAACCTGACTGAAATCTAGACATTTCTAGTCTCCTAGGCATCAATAATACCTGCAAGCCAATGGCTGCTAGAGCAATTAGGAAAATCCCAACACCCTGAGCTGATGGTCTCTCCATTTTTTGGCAAGAAAACAAAGTTTAAGAGGCCCAAAGAAATCTTCAAGGTCATATCCTTATTAGTTCCCAGATGTGCCACTTACATCTCTACTTCCCAGAACAACAAAACAGTAATTATCTGTGAGTCATAAACCTTATGATTCAGTTCTGAGATTATTATTTTTCTCCAACTAAATAAACTGAATACGCCCTTCATGATTTAATTTTGAACTTAAGTGGCCTACTCTTGCTGCTTAGCTGCAGACAGAAACTTGGGTATTAATGTGTCTAAAATATTGTTTTACTGGTTACTTTAGTCTCTCATCTTACTCTCACCTCATAGGAAATTATGGTTTCATTGGATGATTGCTCTGCAGCCAGATGTCAACCAACCTCAGTGAAGATTCTTTCATTGATTGGCAACCAGTCAAGCTAATGTCATTTGGATTTCCAGCAAAAGGAAGAAATTTTATTTTAAATCACTACCTTAGTAGTAGCAGATCTCTTGGTTTATAATCTTCTCAATACAGGTAGCTTCTTCCCCATTACTGAAATTACAAAACACTCTTCCAGTTACCATTTAAGTGTATATAACTAGCATGATTGAAGATATTAGACTTATTTCAATAAGTATAAAATCAAGCAAAAAGATGCATAAAACAAGTGTTAATGATATATAGTCCATCCTCTTCTTTAAGAACCATGGTAAGTAATTTTCTCTTAGCAGGAATAATTCTATATTGTATGGGTGTTGTTTTGCCTTTGCTGTTAAAGAAAAAAGACTCATGTTAGGAATAGACACAGAATTTATCAAAATCTCTAAAATTATGAAGCTTTATGGCATTTTATGAAGCATTTTCACATCAATTATTTCATTTTGATTTATAGAAACCCTGTGAGGGAAATGGGGCAGGCATTCCAATCTCTATTTTAGAGTTGAGGAAAACATAAGTGAAAGTAAAGCACTTTGCCTGTCCTTAGAAACATGACAAACAGTGAGGCCACGGTCAAACCTAGACCTTATAAACCCGAGACTGTGTTTTTTTGTTGGTAGTTTTTTTCTTTTTAATTGAACTATACCCTCATTTAAAGAATTAATTCTCTATTCAGAAAAAAAGTGTGTCTATTCTCTTTTGCTAACTCCCACCTCCCCAACCTGTTATCACCTTTAATGATCATCATTCTTTAATGATCTATGACTTTAGTCTCTAAAGATATCCATCCCATTTGGCTCTAACTTTTCCCAAGCCTGCATGGCAATCTACCCAACTGTCATGAGCTGAATGTGTCCCCTCAAATATTCATGTATTGAAGTCCTGACTCCAGTACTTCAGAAGATGACTATATTTGGAAATAGGATCTTTAAAGAGGTGATTAAGCTAAAATGAGGTCATTAGGGTGGACCCAAATCCAATATGACTGGTGTCCTTATAAGAAGAGGAAAGTTGGACACAGGTACAGAGGGAAGACTGCCATCGACAAGTCAAGGAGAGAGGTCTCAGAAGAAACCAACCCTGCCAACACTTTGATCTCAGACTTCTAGCCTGCAGAATTGTGAGACAAAAATTTCTATTGTGTAAGCCACCCAGTCGGTGGTACTTTATTATAACAGCCTGAGCAAACTAATACACCATCTTCTCCTCTTTCCTTCTTAAATTTAGCAAGTGTGCATTGAATGCGTATCCATGTCAGGCACTGGTCCAAGGGTTGAGGCTACAGGGATAAACTTGCAGACACAGTCCTACCCAATGGAGCTTCCAGTTTATCAGGGGAGATGTTTTAAAGGCTTACTAGTGTGCATATCTTTCTTCTAGAAATTTCTCCTAAGTTAAACAAAGGGCACATTTTTTAGCTACAAAGAAGTACCTTGTAGTATTGTGTGTATTTGTCTTATTGTCTTTCTTTTTTTATTTAAGGGTTGTATTTTTCATCACAAGAAATTGAGGACAAACCAAATGCTTAGCCATTGAGGACTGATGAAATAAACTGTGCTAATACATGCAATGGCTTTCTATGAAATAATTACAATTGAGATTTTAGAAGAATACCTAACGACATGAGACAATGCTCTCCAAATGCTATTCTTCACTCACACACACACATACACACACACACAAGATTGTGAAAATGGTATTCACTTATAGTTGCACTCAATATTTGTAAAAAAAAAAAAATATGTGTATACATATGAGTCAGTGTTATTTCTGGGTGGGGGGATTTTTACTTCTCTATACATTTTTAAGATTTTCTACGATTAACAAAAGTGCCCTTCTATCCACAGAGGGTGGCACTGGCTAATTAGCATTGAGCCTTTAGAGTGAAATGCGGCCTCCTGGCAGTGGTATACCGGCAAATGTTCAACACCGTAGCTTCTAGTGGAGTTCCACCACAAATGTTGGTGGTTGTTTTCATTTACTCTAATAAAGACAAAAGAAAGACAATGAAAACATAGATTGGAACTTCAGTCATTCATCAACGATGTGAGTGACTTCTTTGCTGACTCAGATAATAATTTTTCAAAACAGAAGGGTATTTCCTCAATTCTTTGTGCTATCCACGTTGTAATGGCTATAGACAGGACATAATTTTAATCTGCATTATTAACGTTTTCTCCAACACTTTTTTAAGTCTAGACAATCAAAAAAATAAGCCAAGCCCTTATTTGTAGCATTTGCTGATTTCCATGGTGTAGATACTCCTACCATGGCCAATTCTGAGCTACCAATGTGATATCACTGAATGTGGAGTTGAGCAGAGAGCACAGCCCACACCAGTATGTGATATTTCCTCCATACAGGTACTTAATAACCTCAAGAGCAGTAGTAAAATGCAGTAAGATAATTAGGAAGTGATGACTTTTGAGTATTTGTTATCTTTGTTTTCAATATCATTTATTTAATTGTAGATAATTTAATGTACTTATATGTAATATATTACAACATAATTTGTATACAACAATTTGTATACAATTCATACAATAATTGTATATAATTTAAGTTTGATAATGGCTGTGTTTAACAACCAGATTGCAAAATTCCTGAAAATTAACAATTGGGCAGCCTCAGCATACCACTGCCAGGAGGTCTACTGGAAGAGAGTGGAGCCCACAACAGCACAGCTGCATCAAACTGAAAACCGTAGGGCCCAACCCTAGCTGCTGATCAAAATGGTGGAACATTCCTGATGAGATGTCAGCTTCAGTTCCTGACCTTGTAGTTCCCTCATCTTGAAGGGTCACAGAGACATCATCTCCATACTATCTCCCCAAGCTCAGTTTGAATCTCATTTTTGTCTTTCTTTATATGCCACTATCAAATCTATTTATATCATTATTATCTAGAGCCCATGAAAGCAAAGAATAGTTTTTCCTGTCCTATCTCCCATTCCAGGCAGGTAAGTGTGGGGCTGCAACTCTGTCTTGGGCTTGTTTAGGGCAGCAGGGCAGAGACCCTACACTTGCAGGGTGTGGAACAAAGAGGGACTGACCAGAGTGCCTGGGCAACAAAAGGCTGAGCAGGAAGCAAGAGAAAGTCCAAGGTCTCCTTGGATCTGCAGCTAAGGGCCTGCTTCAACCAGGGCTAGCCACAGCAGGCAGGGGCATCTGCTGGAGACAGAGCCAGGAGTGTTCTTGGGGCAATCACAGATGAATAGTGTAAATAAGATTTCAAGGGAGATGTTGGCCTACTTAAAAGAACAACGCTGTTAAGGAGGTTACAATTGCCATTCAGAGATAAGCAATATAAGAGAAAGCAATTTTAGTTAGATTGTACATTGATACAATATCACACATCATTCCTATTAACCCATTAAAGCACTACTAAGCAATTCTGACATCTCTCAAACCCACAGAACCTCTGCCCTCACCCCACAGGTTCCACTATTTACTCCAGTTGCCCAGGTGGTTACCAGACTCCACAATAGGTAAGAACTTTCATGAAAGTATCAAAATGTTTTCATCCCTGTACCTTTTCCCCTCATATTCCTGCTAGATGGCGACCTAGATTATTAGATTCAACAATAATCTAGCTGGCTAATTCTAGCTAAAGTGTTTATGATTGATTATGGTTTGAAAATGTTCCCTTCCCAGAAAAAAGAGTTGCTCCTTAATGAAAAGCCTTCAATAACTTACTTTCAAGGGATGGATTATGTAGGCATTTAGATAGCCTGGGCAAAGCTAGGGGAAGGGCTTGTTAGGTATTTTCTTAATGTGTGATTCTACCCCTATCTTGTGGAGGTTTAATAAATTGCTTTAGTTTAAAAAATACTTAAAAATTCTGAAAACCACTATCTTAAAATAAAGTTGCCTGATCGTACCTGAAGACGTCAAGACAAAAAGAAAGAAGGATGGAAACAATATAGAGTGAATTTAATGTGGGCAATAAAGTTTCAAATAAAAATAAGGCAATGTTTAAGCACAAACTGTAAAGGTACCAGGAAAAGAAGATTAACATTTATTCATTTATTGAGCACCTACTATGTTTAAAGTGTTTGTGAATCATAAAGAAACCAACTTGATGCTGGATTTGAGTCAAAAACAAGCCAAAGTCACTGCTGTACTCTAAAAACCAATAGATGCTGGAAGGAAAACAGGGTCAATTTTTTTCTTTTTACTCATAACTTTTCAATATATAAAGAGTGCAAACAAACAAACAAAAATGTACAAACAAAAAACCCACCACCCCGAAACATTGGTATTATAATTTACAACTTAAAGGAAGAATCAGACATAAATCTCATGAGATCCACTATTTCCTGTCAAAAATATGTTTAATGACGTTCAGCAATTCTCTCAAGTTAGAGGTTAAAGGTTCCCCAACAGAAATTTAAAGACAGTCTTAGTAAAACAAATTAACAACAAAAGGAAATTTGTCATTTAGGATATAAAACAAAGCATAATTAAATTTGGTCTTATGGAAACCTGGCTCTTGGTTTAGTTTGTTTGCTTTTTGGCTCAAAGTAAGGCCACTGATGGCAGATCACTTGTACAAATAAAGTACAGGTGGGTCCAGAGACAGCTTCCACCCTGTGCGGATTCCTTTTCCATAGATATTTCCTTCTTCACTATGTCTGGGCAAAAAAGAAGCTTAGATAATTTTTATTATATCTAATAAATGAGTGACTACTTTTCTAGTTCTCCACATACATTATTTCATATAATCCTCAAAATAATTCAGAAACTTTACATGTATTGTTTGCCCTTTTTTGGAGTTGAGGACATTCAGACTCAGAAGCGTGAAGAGACTCGTGTAAGATCAGACTGCTAGTAAATGTCAGAGCCAGAAATCAAATCCCATTTAATCTGTCTCCACAATCTCCACTAATTCCCTCAGCACACACTTCCCAGAATGACCAGGAAATGATCCTATAGCTTGAAAATGCCATTTAGCACCTTCTTATGTGAAGGGAAAGTTTAAGTAGAACAAAATGTAGGCCTGGCTGTGCAAATGAGAAACATAACAGAGGGAGTGAAATGAGCTTTTCCTGTTAGTGGGAGTAGCAAACAGCTACCAAACGGAACCACTGCAAGTGAACCGGCTTGAATTCTAATGACGCGACATGTGACGGAATATCAACGGGGAAAATGTGAACGCTGCTACCTACGGAACTTTGCACTCAATAAAACAGTGTCTAAAAAAATAGAACATTAAAGCTGTTATTGGGGACAGATTGTTGCCTTAAAGCAGAAACGCCATGGGTCGCACCCAGAGCACCATATGTTAGAAGGATTTTTCCCAGGCTGTGGAAATCCCCACCCATGGCAGGTGGGGCGGCAAGCTGGGTGGCAGTGGTGCCCCAAAGGATGGGTCAGGAGCTACAGAAGTTCTGCATATGGTCCAAAGTCCAGGAAATTCGGACAGGAGCCCTTGGGGGCTCCCGCACTTGTTTTAGTCCATCCATGAGGTAGCAACTTGTGGGAAGGGGCTGACTCAGTGCAGCTGACAAAACCCCAGTCCCTGGGAGGGCACTGGACTCATGTGTGTATTGCCTTCTCCGCTTACTATTAAGTAACCTCCCAAGTGAAACTGTTCTTATAGCTTATCCACAGGTTGGTAAGGCAGGCAGTAGAGTTGCTTAGGTGACTGGGGCTTACACAAGGAAGAGTGCATTGAAAATTTAAAATTTTTTTATTTTATTTTATTTTTTTATTGATGTCTTAATAGTTTATAGCATTGTTAAGTTTCAGTTGTACCTTATTGTTTGTCAGTCACCATATGAATGCATCCCTTCACCCCTTGTGCCCACCCTCCATCCCCCTTGCCCCTGGTAACCACCAAACGGTTCTCTCTGTCCATGTGTTTATCTTCCACATGGGAGTGAAACCATGTGGTGTTTGTCTTTCTCTGTCTGGCTTATTTCACTTAACATAATACCCTCCAGGTCCATCCACATTTTTGTGAGTGGGACAATTTTGTCTTTTTTTACGGCTGAGTGGTATTCCATTGTATATATATACCACATCTTCTTTATCCAGTCATCAGTCGAGGGACACTTGGGTTGCTTCCACTTCTTGGCTATAGTGAATAATGCTGCAATGAACGTAGGGTGCATAAGCCTTTTTGGATGGTTGATTTCAGGTTTGTTGGGTAGATACCCAGGAGTGGGATAGCTGGATCATAAGGTATGTCTATTTTTAATTTTTTGAGAAATCTCCATAGTGTTTTCCACAAAGGTTGCACCAGTTTGCATTCCCACCAGCAGTGAATTAGAGTTCCCGTTTCTCCACAACCTCTCCAACATTTGTTGTTTTTTTGTCTTGGTGATTATAGCCATTCTAGCGGGTGTAAGGTGATATCTTAGTGTAGTTATGGTTTGCATTTCCCCAATGATTAGTGATGTTGAACATCTTTTCATGTGCCTCTTGACCATCTATATATCTTCCTTGGAAAAATGTCCATTCTGCCCATGTTTTGATCAGGTTGTTTGCTTTTTGTTGCTCAGCTGTGTGAGTTCTTTATATATTATGGAGATTAATCCCTTGTTGGATATATGATTTGAAAATATTTCTCCCAGCTGGTGGGCTGTCTATTCATTTTGAGCCTGGTTTCATTTGCCTTGTAGAAGCTCTGTAATCTGATGAAGTCCCACTTGTTTATTTTTTCTTTTGTTTCCCTTGTCTGAGTAGACATGGAATCCGAAAGGATCCCGTTATGATGGATGCCAATTAGTCTACTGCCTATAATTTCTTTCAGGAGTTTTATAGTTTCAGGTCTCACTTTCAGGTCTTTGATCCATTTTGAGTTAATTTTCGTGTATGGTGATAGAAGATGGTCTACTTTCATTCTTTTGCATGTGGCTGTCCAATTTTCCCAGCATCATTTATTAAAGAGACTTTCCTTTCTCCATTGTATGTTCTTAGATCCTTTGTCAAAGATTAGCTGTCTGTAGATGTGTGGTTTTATTTCTGGGCTTTCAATTCTGTTCCATTGATCTGTGTGTCTATTTTTATACCAGTATCATGCTGTTTTGATTACTATAGCTTTGTAGTATATTTTGAAGTCGAGGATTGTGATGTCTCCAGCTTTGTTCTTTTCTCTCAGAATTTCCTTAGCTATTCGGGGTCTTTTGTTGCACCATATGAATTTTTTGTATTCTTTGTTCTATTTCCATGAAGAATGTCATTGGGATTGCATTGAATCTGTAGATTGCTCTAGGTAGTATGGGCATTTTAACTATGCTTATTCTTCCAATCCATGTGTATGGGATATTTTTCCATTTCTTTACGTCATCATCAATTTCTTTCAATAATGTCTTATAGTTTTCATTGTATATGTCTTTCACCTCCTCAGTTAAATTTATTCCCAGATATTTTATTCTTTTTGTTGCGATTGTAAATGGGATTGTCTTTTTTAGTTCTCTATTAGTTTGTTATTAGCATATAGAAATGCAACTGATTTTTGTAAGTTGATTTTATACCCTGCAACTTTGCTGTAGTTGTTGATTATTTCTAATAGTTTTCCAATGGATACTTTAGGGTTTTCTATATATAAAATCATGTCATGTACAAATAGCGAGAGTTTCACTTCTTAGTTGCCTATTTGGAGTTCATTTATTCCTTTTTCTTGCCTAATTGCTCTGGCCAAAACCTCCAGTACTATGTTGAATAAGAGTGGCGAGAGTGGGCACCCTTGTCGTGTTCCTGTCCTCAGAGGAATGGCTTTCAGTTTTTCCCTGTTGAGTATGATGTTGGCTATGGGTTTGTTATATATGGCCCTTATTATGTTGAGGTACTTTCCTTCTATACCCACTTTGTTGAGAGTTTTTACATAAATGGATGTTGGATCTTGTCAAATGCCTTCTTTGCATCAATTGAGATGATCATGTGGTTTTTATTCTTCACTTTGTCAATGTGGTGTATCACGTTGATTGATTTGCAGATGTTGAACCATCCCTGTGTCCCTGGTATAAATCCCATTTGATCATGGTGTATGATCTTTTTGATGTATTGCTGTATTCAGTTTGTCAAAGTCTTGTTGAGGATTTTTGCGTCTATGTTCATCTGCGATATTGGCCTGTAATTTTCCTTCTTTGTATTGTCCTTGTCTGGCTTTGGTATCAGAGTGATGTTGGCCTCATAGAATGTGCTAGGAAGTGTTCCATCTTCCTCTATTTTTCGGAATAATTTGAGAAGGATAGGTATTAAATCTTCTTTAAATGTTTGGTAAAATTCTCCGGAGAAGCCATCTGGTTCTGGACTTTTATTTTTAGGGAGGCTTTTGATTACTGTTTCAATCTCTTTGCTTGTGATTGGTTTGTTCAGGTTCTCTATTTCTTCTTGATTCAGTTTTGGGAGGTTGTAGGAGTCTAAGAATTTGTCCATTTCTTCTAGATTGTCCACTTTGTTGGCATATAGTTTTTCATAGTATTCTCTTATAATCCTTTGTATTTCTGTGGCAACCATTGTAATTTCTCCTCTTTCTTTTCTAATTTTATTTATTTGAGCCTTCTCTCTTTTTTTCTTAGTGAGTCTGGCTAAGGGTTTGTCAATTTTGTTTATCTTCTCAAAGAACCAGCTCTTTTTGTTTCATTGATCCTTTCTACTGTTTTCTTGGTTTCTATATCATTTATTTCTGCCCTGATTTTTATTGTTTTACTCCTTCTGCTGACTTTGGGCTTTGTGTCATTCTTTTTCTAATTCTGTTAGGTATAGTTTAAGGTTGCTTATTTGGGATTTTTCTTGTTTGTTAAGGTGGACCTTTATTGCTATGAGTTTCCCTCTCAGGACTGCTTTTGCTGCATCCATATGAGGTGGTATGGTGTATTTTCATTTTTGTTTGTCTCTAGATTTTTTTTATTTCTCCTATAATTTCTTCAATGATCCACTGGTTGTTCAATAGCATGTTGTTTAGTCTCCACATCTTTGTCACTTTCCCAGTTTTTTTCTTGTAGTTGATTTCTAGTTTCATAGCATTATGGTCAGAAAAGATGCTTGTTATGATTTCAATCCTCTTAAATTTATAGGCATTTGCCTTGTTTCCTAACATATGGTCTGTCCTTGAGACTATTCCATGCACACTTGAAAAGACTGTGTAATCTACTGTTTTTGGGTGGAGTGCTCTCTATATATCTATTAAGTCCATCCCATCTAGTTTTTTGTTTAAATCCACTATTTCCTTATTGGCTTTTTGTCTGGATGATCTATCCATTGATGTAAGTGGGGTGTTAAGATCCCTTACTATTATTGTGTTGTTAACATCTCCTTTTAGGTTTGTTGATAGTTGTTTTATGGACTTTGGTGCTCCTGTGTAGGGTGCATAGATAATTGTAAGTGATATGTCTTCTTGGTGGAGTGTCCTTTTTATCATTATATATTGCCCCTCTTTGTTTCTCATTACCTGTTTTATGTTGAAGTCTACTTTGTCTGATATAAGTATGGCAATTCCTGCTTTCTTTTGTTTGCCATTAGCTTGGAGTATTGTCTTCCATCCTTTCACTCTGAGTCTGTGTTTGTCTTTGGAGCTGAGATGTGTTTCCTGGAGGCAGCATATTGTTGGATCTTGGTTTTTAATCCATCCCACCACTCTGTGTCTTTTGATTGGAGACTTCAATCCATTTACATTTAGAGTGATTGTTGATAAATGAGGACTTAATGTTGCTATTTTATCCCTCACTTTCTGGTTCTTTTGCATTTCCTTCATTTCTCGTCCCTTGTGTTTCAGACTGCCAATTCAGTTTGATAGTTCTCTGTGATGATTCTCTTAGTTTCCTCTTTATTTTTCATATGTGATTCTTTTCTGATTATTTGTTTAGTGGTTACCATGAGGTTTGCATAATAAATCTCATAGATGAGATAGTCCATTTTCTGATGGCCTCATTTCCTTAAACTAAGTCAATTCGATCCCTTTCCTCTTCCCCTTCTGAGATATTGTCGCTACTTATTCCATCCTGTGTTGCGAGTCTGTGTTTAAAGTGATGAGGTTATATTCATTTTTGGTGTTTTCCTTCCCTTAACCTTGATTTTTATAATTAAGTGTTTGCTGACGTATTCTGATATAGAGCTGTAATTTTTCTGGTTTAGTCTACCCATTTTTCTCCTTGCTCAAAGCTTTGTATCCCCTTTCTCTCTTTTTTTTCCATCATGAGGGCCTTCTTGAGCATTTCTTATAGTGGAGGTCTTGTGGCAGTGAACTCCCTTAGCTTTTGTTTGTCAGGGAAAGTTATTATTTCTCCATCATATCTGAAGGATATTTTCACTGGATAGAGTATTCTTGGCTGAAGGTTTTTGTCTTTCAGAATTTTGAATATGTCATTCTAGTCTCTTGTAGCCTGTAGATCTCTGTTGAGAAACCAGCTGAGAGCCTGATGGGAATTCCTTTGTACATTATTTTATTTTTTTGTTTAGCTGCCCTTAATATTTTTCTTTGTCATTGACTTTTGCCAGCTTTACTACCATATGCCTTGGAGCTGGTCTTTTCATGTTGATATATTTAGGAGATCTATTAACTTCATTCACTGCTATTTCCAGCTCTTTCCCCAGGTTTGGGAAGTTCTCAGCTATTATTTCTTTGAACAAACTCTCTGCTCCTTTTTGTCTCTCTTCTCCCTCTGGAATACCTATCATCCTTATGTTGCATTTCCTAACTGAGTCAGATATTTCTTGGAGAATTTCTTCATTTCTTTTTAGTCTTAGTTCTCTCTCCTCCTTTATCTGGAGCATTTCTGCATTCCTATCCTCAATAATGCTAATTCTTTTCTCCATATTGTCAGTTCTGTTCTTTAAAGATTCTGGATTTTCCTTTATCTCATCCATTGTGTTTTTCATTTCCAAGATTTCTGATTGGTTTTTCTTTATGGTTTCAATTTCTTTTGTGAAGAAATTTCTGAATTCATTGAATTGTCTATTTGAGTTTTCTTGTAATTCATTGGGCTTTTTATGATAGCTATTTTGAATTCTCTGTCATTTAGGTTATAGATTTCTGTGCCTTCAGGGTTGGTTTCTGGGTGCTTGTCATTTTCCTTCTGGTCTGGAGATTTAATATATTTTTCCATAGAGCCTGCAGATTTTGGCTTACTATTTCTCATGATGAGGATATCTGGTCACAGTTTCACCTGCCACCACTGGCTGGGGGTCAAGAGCTGTGTATTCTGATCCCGCTGCAATCCAAGCCCAGATTCGGCTGAAGCCCAGGGTGTGCAGGGGAAGGGGCTGTCTCTTTTGCTGCCCTATTCCAGGGGCTTCTTTCTTCCCTCACTATCTGCTTTCCTGGGATGCTTGGATGTTGACTGAACCCCCACAACAGTTCTGTCATTGCTTCCTTGTGGGAATTTCTCAACAGTCTGTGAGAAACCTTGGACAGCAATAGTTTTCCTGCAGATGGCCATCCCTCCCCACTCTCTGTCTGTGAGCCTCGCAGACTGTAGTTGCTGATCAAATAGGGAGGGGGAGGATTTCTCCTTCCCTCTCCCCACTTCCTCCAGGGCTTCCAGCACCTCCACCTTCAGATGTCCAGCTGCATGGGTCTCTTAGACATCTTTTGTGATGTGTGATCGTCCTCTGTTGGTGTGCAAATGATGTTTTTGTCATATCTTAGGGGGCAGAGATTTTAAAGGAAAAAGCTCACTCCACCATGATGCTGACATCACTCAGAAAATTTTAAATTTTATTTCAAAATACATAATTTTAGGGGCTGGCCCCATGGCCTAGTGGTTAAGTTCAGTGCTCTCCACTTTGGCAACCTGGGTTTGGTTCCTGGGCACAGACCTACACTGCTCATGGGCAGCCATGCTGTGGCAGCGACCCCTATACAATATAGAGGAAGATTGGCACAGATGTTAGCTCAGGGGGAATCTTCCTCAGCAAAAAGAGGAAGATTGACAGTGGATGTTAGCTCAGGGAGAAACTTCCTCAGGAAAAAAAAAAAAAAGATTAATCTCAAAAAGAATAAAACCCATAATTTTACGCTGAAAGAAAAGTTGCAAATAGTAGAGTTACCATATGTACTTTTCACCAACTTTTCCCTAATGTTAACATCTGTATAACCATAGTACAATTATCAAAACCAGCAAATTAACATTGTTGCAATACTATTAACTAAACTATTCAAATTTAGACCTTATTCAGATTTTACCAGGTTTCTATTAATGTCCGTTTTCTGTTCCAGGATCCAATCCAGCATCACACATTGCATGTGGTTTTCATTTCTACTTAGTCTTCTCCAATATGTGACAGTTTCTTAATCTTTTTTTGTCTTGCATGATCTTGACCCTTTTGAAGGTTATGGTCAGTTATTTTATAACTGATCTCATTTTGGGTTTTCCTGATATTTTCTTATGATTAGATCAAAGTAAAGCATTTGGGGCACAAGTACTACAGAAATGACCTGTCCTTCTCAGTGCATCACATCAGGGGGTACATGATGATGTCTTGTTACTGGTGATATTTACCTTGAGAGTTGGTTAGGGAGGTGTCTGCTGGGTTTCTCCACTGTAAGGTTACTGTATTTTCTCAGAAACTAATACATATCTTGTGGAGAAATACTTTGAGACTATGTAAGTGTCTTGTTTCTCATCAAATTTTCACCCACTAATTTTAGCATCCATCAGTGAATCTTGCCTGCAACAATTATTACTGCAGTGTTTGCATAACCCCACAACATAGAAAATGTGATTTTCTATTTCCCTCATTCCTTTTACGTTTATTAGGATTATTCTTTAAGGAGGAGTTGCCTCTTCCCATCTATTTATTTATTCAATAATTTCTTTATGTCCATATATAGGGTAAATATAACTTTTATATGCACTGGGAAACCAAAAAATTCATGTGACTCACTTTATTGTGATATTCCCTGTATTGTAGTGGTCTGGAACCACAACCACAATATCTTTTAGCTATGTCTCGTACTGTAGTTGGTAAAAATCACAAGCAGGCAAACACAATTCAACCCTCCAGTCTGAATCCTATCTGAAGCAACTACTCCAAGTTGACTTTTTTCCTGGGATGCATTTACCTAAAGATTCCCATAATTCAATGCTGTCTTTTTCTTGGGTATCATCCAAATTGTTCCAAACATATGACTCAGTGTGTATAAAGCTGTCAAGTTAGAGGGGAAAAAACGGATTCTTGTTTGCAAAGAGTGATACAGATATTCCGACACAGAGCATCACTTCCTTTTTCTTTTGATTTCCAGTGTCCTTCTCACAGAAGAAACAATACCAAAAGAACAAAATCATAATGTATATGGGAATTAAGTTGTCATCTAATTTAAACGCCTGTTGTACAATGAGAATCACTCTCCAACAGACATATATAAAGTCTTCTTTCTGTTGTGTCTTAATTTATCAATTGTGTACATTATTATCTATCCATGGAAAACCCTGAAGTAAATTATAATAATCTAGTCGAGGCAGTACACACTGTGCAATTATGCTATTTCATTTAGTATTTTAAAATTAGGCTTTATTTGCTTTGTTATTAAAGGTACATGGGTAGGGAGAAAGGAAAGGATAATAATGGCTATTTTCACCAAGTTTACCCACAATAGCCTGATTCAATCAACCAGTCACTTAAATCCTTTAAAAAAATCATGTTTTATGGGCTATATAACCAATCATACTCATTATTTTGTTATTACACAATCAAACTGATTTATTCAATCACTTAGCCAATAAACAACAATTCTCCCAGGTATTGTGCAAAATCTGGGGGAAATGAAGATGAATAAAAGAGTCTGATGGAGACTGAGAAGGTCGCAGTGACTACTGCTCCAGTCTCGAGGGCTGTGATGACAAATGCTTTCCTGACTTTGTCCTCTAACACACTCGAAATTGTCCTCTCTTTTAGCATATGTGCCAATCTATCCTCTTCTAGTAGTTCACTATATGGTGCCTAAAATAGATGCAGAGACATATTAAGAACTCAGTAAACAATTAAAAATATTTATCTTAATTTTAGATCTTATTTTGTGCTGTGTACAGCTCTAAATCTATAAATGTGTACTGCATATAATCAGTGCTATATGGGTCAATGCCTCTCCAGGGGGAAAAAATGCCTGATTTGTAGTGTTTGCTGATCTCCGTGGTAGAAATACTCCCACCATGGCCAATTTCAAGCTCCCCAATGGTTTAACAACTGGCTTATAAAAATCCTGAAAATTTAACAGTTGACTTGATTGAGATGGTATGAGCTGACTTCGTACACCACTGCATGTGATCTTCACAGCAAGACTATGCTGTGGTATTAGAATTGTTGTATTATCTCCATTTTGCAGACAAGAAAACCAAGAGCAAAGGGAATTAACTTGTTCAGAATCAGACAGTAAATGGTAAACCAAGGATGCAAACCCAGGGCTCTGTGAGGCTAAAACTAGTATTACAGTAAACTGATTGATGCTGTAGTCCCTTAACAAATGTGGAGTAAGATGAAGAATTATGAAAATTCCCATCTGAGTCTTCCCAGATGAACCAAAAGCATTCTAGGTTTTGAATCCCTTCTCTTTGGAACATGAAGCCATTGCTCCCTTGGCTGTGAGACCCAAAGTCTTTTCCTTCTTGGGTTCGGGTTGTGTTTATTCTGTGGCTCAGAGCTGAATCCATTCATCGAAGAGTTTGCTTTTCACTTGAGACTTTGCCTGTTATCTCTGTAGGCAAATATTTCCCTAAGGACTAATAATAATAATTGTACAATTATAATAATTGTATTATAATGATAAAAAGCAGCTATCGTTTATTGAATGCTTACAATATACCGGGCACTCTACACTCTACATGTTCCACTTGATTTCATCCTCATAACCACTCTGTAAGATAGGCACTATTATTATTCCCCTTTTACATGGGGAGAAACTGAGACACAGAGGAGGTTGAAATTTTTTTCCCCAAGATCACACAGCTAATAACTAACTATGATCCAAGATTCAAACTGCAAGTGTATGTTTTTTGAGCCTGAGCTCATTATGTTACCCTGTTCAGTTGCTCCATGCTCCATGCCAAGGTGCTGGCTGATTTTATATCTCAGTGGCCCGATTCCATGTTCTATTCCTTGATGTGCTTTTCCAGTACATTTTAAAAGTCTCCCTTCCTGCCTATCCACGGTTAGCTCCCTCCATGTTACCTAAAGCAGGTGTTCGCTTTGCACAGAGGAGCTGGGATGCCTCCTCATTACCACAGGGCTGCTCTCCAAGTTCACCTGGCTATAAACCTCCCATGCTATTTGATATGAGCCATTCTTCACAGATGGCACTCACAGAACTCAATAATGGAACCAAAGGTTCAAGTTTCATATAATGGGGTGGGAAAAGAGTCACTGTTGGTGGCTAGCCCACCCCTAACATTTGAAGGGCCTGGGGCAACAATGCTACTGGAGGCCCACATACCATGTGTCCAAATATTTAGAATTACAAATCAAGCCAGTAAACTGTTAAATAAAGTATCTTCTGTTCTTCATAGTGCCTTTGGAGGTCAGGTTTTAATTTAGAGTTATTGAACTCCTCTGAGTTTCTCGTGGTGGAGCAGGGAGAACTGGCCCCTAACCCAACGGCTACCTATTTTCTTCCCACCCCTGACTCTGTCCTTGCACACATGAATGTGGACACCCCAGCCCACACATCCAAGCTAGATCCCCCTCCCAGCAAAGAGGTGCCCCTTAGCCACCCCTTGACTCTAGGAGTATGCACACGGGAGCTGTGGCCCACCCCAGGGAAGGCAGACCAAAGGAGAAGGACTTTTGGGCAGGAAATTCCAGGGCCCAGAGGCTAGAAGGGAGGCCCCAAGGCTGGAGGAGGGCCTGAGCACAGCCCCCCACAGCACAGGGCTCAGGGTCAAGGCCCCTCGTGCACAGATCTAGAGTTGATACTGATGGTAGGAGCCCTTGAGTCTGCTCTTCCTGGGGCACAACTTTGACCCTTTGGGCATTAATTTTGAATGACTCCAGTATTTAACAAGTTTCTAGGGGAGTGCTGATGCTGCTGGTCTGGGGATCCCACTTTGAGAACAACTGCTCTAGGGTTTTTGCAGATTCTCCTGTACTCCCAGCATCGCTTCCATCTATAACTGCTCCCCCCGACCTACATAATTACATAATTGATAGCCCATCTTCACATCAAGTAACCACATAGATTTAAATCAACAATGTAGGCAATTTGCACACCAAAAAAGAAAAAGTTACCAAACACGTGCAGTTTTTCAAATTAATGGTAAATTCTAAAGGTCTTAATGATAATAACATCTTGTTTCTTATCATTTTTTGCTACAGACAAGACCATGGACACTCCATTCAGTTCTGTATTCTTCCCAGACAACAGCATCTCTGGGAGATATTTTATGGGAATCTAATGTCCAAAAATACTGACTTTCATAATTAGCCTAAACAATCCGACACCTCTTTCTTCTGGATTTGTTACATGTGATGCTATCTAAACCCTTCCTGTTTCTATTTTCAGCACACTATTACCTCTAACAAAAACAGGTAACCTCTCCATGTAAAAGGCTAGCGCCTGTGTGATCAGCTGTGAGCAGAAGGCCACATGCTACAAGGACAGACCCGTGGTATTTAAGCCAAGCACCCTAAACAAAGCAAGGGGAGCAGAGAGCTGCCACCTGTTAAGTTTCTAAAGGAGGGTCAAGCTCTGGAGCCACACTGTCTATCAGTCAAACCATATATATTTGTTTCCCAATAGTCTGTGTTTGTGGCTCCATTTGCCTTCTTGGCACATCCACCAATGGGCAGCCTGAGCTTCTCAGACAGTTTTGGTTGGAGTGTCTCTGCAGGACAGGGAGGCAAGGCCCAAACTGAGACATAGTGTCTATACTCACATTGACCCTAAATATACATTGACAAATAAATCTGACACCTTTCCCAGTTACTCACTTTCTGTACACTGTGCACTACTTAGATTCAGCCCATAACTTGAACTTTACTAAAATGTTTAAGTTCTCCAGTACCTTTCTGCTCCTCTTCAAGGGAAAAATTAAAAACCTAAAAGGATACATTTTAAAGAGAAAACAAATTTTCTGGCAGTAGCTCATGGCCTCTCTCACATTATACATTTGCAATATTTCTCAAGCTTTCTGGTTTGCCCATTGACTTCCATAATTCACTCCTAGCCTCCTTGATCACATCCAGCACATTTGTTTCTTCTTCTGCTTAATGATCCACGCTGAGGCAAAGGTCATGGGTGACTCAGCCTGTCTTGATGACCATGCCCTGTCTACATAGACCAGAGCCACAGTGATCATGTAACACCTGGTGTGTCTTCCCTGAAACACACATAAAGATTGGAGTCCTTCAGGGCAAAAGTCTGATGAAAGGACCAGATCCCTCATTCACTTTGCTGATTTTTAGAGGATTTCAATCCAGAAATATTTCACTTGCACAGTGTCAACGTAAATAATCCATAATCAACCTACAAATCTAAATTTAGGGTGAGTTTATTATGAGCCAGGTCTGAGGACTATAGGCTGGGGGCCTTGGGGCCTTCCCCAAGGAAGGAAGCTCAGCAAACAAGTGGGATGTACAGACTGGTTATATACCTTCTTGGAACAAAGAGCATACATCACATATGACAGGAATATCCCTTTTACAACAGTCATGAGATTGCTTTGCTAGCACAGCAGGTCAGTGGTCACAAGGTGAACTCAGCAGGTTGGTAATTAATCCTTAGTTTCTAGGAAGAGAAGCTTATTCTTAAGGAAATGCTGGTATGGGGGGAGGGGAAGCTACATCACTATCTTTAAAGACATCATTCTTGTCTTTGGGACATTGTAAATGTTTAAAGCAGATGTACAATGCAAGCTCAACAGGCCACATCAGGTCTTTCTGAAAAAACAAGGTCAGGCCAAATTAGTTTTAAACCAAATGGCTTCCTCATATACTCCAATGCATTCTATTTTTTTCATTTATTTATTAAAAGTTTTTTATACAGAGTTTTCAAGCTAAATCATTTTTATTTTAAATAAAAATCATTTTTTTTTACCAATACAGCAGGTTTAAAAGTTAGCATCACTTATTTTGTGAGTAAAAATGATTATATATGATTTACTAATTTAAAATTATGGCAAATTTTGTGGATTTTGTCTTAGATGCTTTTAATTGCAAAGAATAGAGAACCCTGGTTGTCTCAGATCAGGGAAGTCTATCATAAGTCTTGCCCAGACAAGGAAACAAGGATCTCAGACACACAGCTAGGACACACGGGGACACAGAAAATCAAGTCCTGAAGCCTCACCGGAAAGACAGGATCTCAGTCAGGCCCTGTGGGGACGGGACATGCAGGTCAGTCAGGATATAGGTGGCTCCTGGATCTGTGTCGCCATGCAGCCCCCATGGCTGGCTACATAATTTTCAGGGTCTGGTGCAAACTGATAATGTGGGGCCTTTTGTTCAAAAAGCAGGTAAAAGTTCCATGATAGGTTCTTAACCAAAAAGCTTTTTCCTTTCTTCCACTGTCTCTCTCTCAACTTGTCATGATGTTTTTTATTTGCTATTTAATGTCATTATACGTAAAGTTAAAATTTTAGATTATCAGCATGATTTTTTACTGTTCATCTTTATATGGTGTGATGCCAGTTTTAAATGCAAATATAAGAGCATTTAGCTCATATGTGGAATCATCAAAATTACACAGTTCCTATTTTGTAGTTCCTACAGGCACGTATATTTCATTCTTACCAGGACGGTGGAAATGCTGCACAAAACTAACTCAACTGTTCTTATTTCACTTCTTTATATGTGCACATTCTACCCACACTGTCCACCTTCAACTTACAGAGGAGTCAGGACAGACTGAAAGAGAAAGGACTAAAAGTTGCCCCAGCGGTGCCTTTCCTCCGATGTCATCATTTTCATTGTAAGTGGTTGGCCAATCCAGGGAAGTAACTAATAAGAAGGGATATGAGAGGGTTCCCTGGTCATTTGCGTTTCTTAAAACATTGCATTCTCTGTGTTTTCAAAACAAGCTCTGGTTCTGATGCAAAGTGTGGCCTGTTGGGGCTGTGAGTGCCCTGCTTACTCAGTCTTAGATGTTAACATCCTTACATTGAACTCACTTTGAGTCTCTCTGCGCTTCCATGCAGGCAGGTCCATTAGATTCTGGGGTATCATAACACTACATATAAATGGGGCTGTGAGGAGTGGCAGACACTCATACTGCAGCTATCTCAAAGATAAAATCATAAAAGTTTCAAGAGAGCAACAGCAGAGCATTAAATCAAGCGTTGGGCTGTGTTCATGGTCACATGTTCATGAAGCCGACCCTGGCCCCCTCTCCAGCAGGAAACAGTGATTTCAGTCACCACGTGGCCCAGTTGTGTCTGCTCGTACTGCATTTGCTGCTGCCACCTGCTTGCCTTTACTTGTATGTGTTTTTCACATAGTCCTAACTTGAACTTATTCATGGCCTTTCATGGCCCCTGCTCTTTATTTCTTCTCACTTCTTCTGATGCCAACTGATCCATTCTCTCCACATTCTCACCCAGACTACTGAGAGAGATACTCAGATTGTCCTTCTTTGGTTTTATGCCAGGTCACTCCTGAGATGGAGGGGGCGGGGTGGGGGGCGGTGGCGGGGAGAAGGAAGAGGAGAGAAATGAAGGCACATGAATTGAATTCAGGAACTTGAAATTGTTTCCTCTGCCCTCAGATAATGACCTTTCAATCTACAAATGAATGACTGCAGAAAATAACTGAAGTGGACAATGGGTAAGTGAAAAGAGAAATACGGTTTTATAGACACATTACAGCTAAAAATCAGTCACTCAAAGTTTTATTAATAAGATTTAAGCAGGAGTGTTTTCTAGTTTCATGCTACATATCGTAATATGAGTTCTTTTGTGGATAAAAACCATTATACAGATTTCGCCTATATGATTAATTCTGCCAAAGAATTATTATCGGCAGGTTAATATTTCTGCTGGATTTAGTTAATAATTTTCAGAAAGAGGTTTTTTTCCTCCCACCGACTTCATGGGAGGGAGGATTTTCTGTCTTCAGAAATGTGTGTGAGCAAAAACACAAAATGGGAATTAAGGATTGGTTTTTATTTGTTTTATTATTCGTTTGTTTATTTTTATTTTTGGTTTGCAGTAATGGATGGCATCACCCAAGGCAACCCATGCATGATTATGAACTGCCATTTTCTTCATGAATTCATTTTTTAATAAAAACGCCATGTCTGACCATGGCATAAATCCATGGTGTTTCTTTCTTGGGACCATACTTGGGAATGTTGGTTGACCACTGATTCTTTGCATGATCGTTTCTATCCAATTAACAATTATGAAAATCAACCAAATACTAAGGAATTCTTTTCTTTACCCTAATGTTGATTTTTATGAGCCTTCTCTCCACCTCATTTTTAGAGAATAAAAGCAGACTGTTGATGTGGAAGTAGAAAAGGGAACAGATCATAATGGAAAGTACCAACTTATGTATTTACTTCATTAAAATCAATTAAATTACATTAAACTAATTAAATTTAAATATATGAAGTTAGAGAAGTGGATTAAAATGAAGGAAAACCATGAAATATTGATTGATACCATTTCAAAGTTTCCTAAGAATAATAAAGAATTCCTTAGACCAAATACTCCTACCATTTATTCATTTTTGAGAAAAGAATACATTTTAAGGGGCTTCTGCTGTGTTGAGTATGGGGTCACCTGAGGATGTTTGGTAGACATTGAAAGAACATCCAATGAAGGGAAGCTGGCAGAATAAATCATCTGTGTGGAGGTTCGGGGTGAGAACACGATATGTTCCAGCACAATGGTGAGGAATCCTTCAGTAGATAGCGTGCTCCAGAGCAGGCGCTGACCTGCTGATGACAGGAAGCTACTCGAGAACTGGTCAAAGTGGGGACCAAGAAATATTTGGAAACACCAACCATTTTCTTAAAGTTATGTCTAAGGTTGCCTTGTTTAGAAATCGTTAGAGTCAGGTCTATTTTCAGATTCATTAACCTCTCCTAGACTATTTTTCTCATAACCATTATTTAAATCCTGCTATTGAATATCATAAACAGTTATATAAACAGCTTATGTATTATAAACTGAGCCAGAGATTCCAGGGAACTTAAGGTCTGGAGTAGGAAGGAGACTTACTTTCCATTGTTTACCCCTTGACACAGTTTGACTTTTTTCCTACATGCATTTTTATTTTTAAATTAAAAAAAGAAGAATATGGTTGGGGGGACACTGCAGTACACCTTCTATAGATGGTAGAAAAGTAATCATTGTACAGTTAAATACTACTATAAGACATATATACAGTTTTATAAATCTACCTTGTTACTATAGAAACAGGTGTAATATAAATGCTCAGATACATCCTAGACTTACACAACGCAGTGATATTGTAGACTTGAGCACATGTAATGAGAATCTCAATATTTCTAATGAAAGTTATGCAAGTCTATATTTACCAAAGGAAGCATATGTAAAATGATTAGGTTGTGCTTGCCTTTTTGGGGAAAAAAGCACATAGAAACTTTTCTAAAAAGTAATTTCCAATGGAATAAAGAAATCTGACGTTCAGATAAGAGCTTTTTCATGGAATGTAATTACAACGACCATCTTTTCATTATAATGCACTAACACATAGCAGTTATTTCATACAAAGTGGGGAAAAGGCATCCTTACCATTTTGTCAATTATATTTTCTTTTAGAAAAGAATAAGAGAACTTATCTATTTTTTTTCTTTTAAGGAAAGATTGCCTTTATTGAAGAAATAGATGTGGTCAAGGAATATTTGGCACCTGAACATAAACAAGGAAATACATTCAAAATTTATTGCAGCACTGATTATAATAATGAATTAATGAAAACAACCCAAATGTCTCTCAATAAAGGAATTTATAAAATGAAATAATATCCAGAAGTCAAAATAAACAGATTAAATCTATATGTACTAACACAGCAGGAACTAAAAAACAATGTTGAATGAAAATTATAGAAATACCACTTACCACAGACATCATAGAGGTAAAATTTAAAAATACACAATACAATAATATACGTTACCTATGAATCCAGTTGTATGCAATAAAAGTAGACAAAATGTGGATTGACTACACTCCAAATTCAAGAGAGTGGTTACCTCAGGGGAGGTGAGAAACGAGCATAGAAAGGAAAAAACAGGGAACTTTAACCGTGTCTGTATAATAATTTTGTTATAAATAAAATAAGTTAAATTAATAAATAAAATAGAAATTTTATTATCAAAAAGAAGAGAAAAAATTGAATTGAAGCAAATATAAACTGTCAGTATTTATTCATTTGAGAGGCTGGCTTACAAGAGTTTGTTATATTATCTATTGTATTTATCAAAAATTTTTCATTAAAAAAGCTTTCACACAAGCAAAACCAAAGAAATAGATTGGCTCTATCTACAGAAAATGTAGAAATGCCCTGAGTATTATCAATTATTAGAGTAAATAGTGCATGCAATAATTTGGAAAGTTAATGAGTATTTCTAAACAGTGGTCATTTGATTTTGATCAATTGGAAGTTCCAAGAGAGTGGACAAAAGAAACCAAAGAGAAAGACAACAAATAAAAAATATTAAATAAAAATATATACTATATTTCTATGAACAAGAAACCATCTATGGTCCAATGTATTATTATTTTATGTACCACTGAGGAAGCAAGGTGGAGAGGAACATTGTCAACTACGGCTGTTAGATGTCATCAATCTACAAATGAATCCAGATTGCAAAGACCTTCAAATGTAAAGCAAAACGAAACAAAGTGCGTCTTAGAATTGGCAAAATGCAAAAAGCTAGTGTTCTGGATCTTCCATCACAAATTAACCCAACAAAGAATGCATGGGACTTTTACTGGGAAAACTTATTAAAACTAGTTAAAACTCTTTCATGAAAGAAGACTTACATAAATGGAGAGAGAACCAATTTTTGTGATTGGGATTACTTAATATTATAAAGATTCCACTTCTCTCCATATTAATCTATAAATTTATTGCAATTCTAATCAAAATTCCAGGGAAGGTTTTTAAGGAACTTGAAAACGTTATTTCTAAAGTTTATATGAAAAAATAAAAATCTAAGTAAGGCAATTTTGGAAAAGAAGGGGAAAGGAATGCTGTATCAGTAAAAAATGTATTCAGATACAAATATCAGAACACCCTACTATAGGGGCTCACACAGACAGAGGATGATTTGACTCAGGCATCAAGCCCAGAGGCGGTCTAGGATTGATATTGACAGCTACACAATGCTATCAGTGACCCAGGCTCTTTTAGTTTTTCTGTTCTGCCATTCTTAATATGTAGACCTTTGTCCCCATGCTTGTCACCTCAAGTATTGTACCTCTAGGCTTCATATCTATATTCAAGGCAAGAAAAAGGGGAGAAGAGATGAATGGCTTTCTCATGGTAACGTTTTTTACTTGGAAAAAGAAACTATCCTTATGGAATTTTGCTTCCATCTCATTAGTCATAACTGTACCACATGGCCAACGCTTGCTGCAAGAAATGCCGAGAAAACAAATATTTTTAGCTAGGAATATTTCTATCCCATACAAAATTGGAGTTCTGTTTGTAAAAAGGAAAGGAAGAATGGATATCGGATACGTAATTAGGAGAGTCTGCTTTAAGGGAGGACTTACTCTTCTCGTAATAAACAACCAAACAAACAAACCATTAGTCTACTTCTGACGCAAGTCAAACAAATTGGCCATGGAATAGAACAGGATAAGATAGGATAGTATGGGATGGGATGGGATGAGATTGGAATAGAATAGAATAGAATGCTCAAAATAGATCCATGTACATATGGGAAATTGATATTTGATAGAGGTGGCCCCACAAGTCAGCAGGAAAAGATGGATTGTTTAATAGACGGTATTTGGAAAACTAGCCCATTGTATAGAGAAAAATTAATTTGGAACTTTATATCACCCATTTATAAGATGACTTCCAAATGGATAGAAGACCCACATGAAAAGGTAAAGCTGTAAAGTGAATAGCAAAATATGTAGGAGTGGGGAAGGACTTCTTAAAATCTCATGACAGTGTAAAAAAATAGATTTGACTACATGAATGTTAAGGATTTTTGTATAATGAAGCACCCAATAGACAAGATTTATAGTTGGTTGACCATTTGGGAGAAGATACTTGCATGTTAAAAACTGACAAGGGATTAACATTTAACAGTGCTGTCCATTAAAATTTTCTGTGATGATGGAAATGTTTTGTATCTGTGCTCTCCAATATGGTTGCCACTACCCACAATGGGCTATTGAACACTTAAAATGGGGCTAGGATAACTGAGAATTGAGTTTTTAATTTTTAAATTTGAATTAATTTAAATTTAAGTAGCCACATATGGCTAGTGGCTACTTTATTGGGCAGTGCAGAGTATTCAAAGAATTCTAGCCAATCAACAAGGAAAATATAAGACTGTACAAAAGAAAAGTGTAATAAGTTGATAGAACAGGAAGCCCAAACAGCTAGCAATTATATGAAAAGATCCAAAATCACAAGTAATTAGAAAAATGCAAATTAAAATCATAAGATAGTATTGCTAAAAGTTAGAAAGTCATAAAACACCAAATATTGATAAGGACGTGGGGAAAAGCAACCCTCATTTACTTCTGAAGGTTGGGGGTAGACTCATGTAGACATTTTGGAAAACAATATGGTGAAATTAAGGATGTGTAGGATCAAATAACCAATCCACCCATCTCACTTTCCCTAGAACAGTTTACACGAGCTCATCAAGAAGGTGCGTGGTCAGACATGTTCATCATGATACTGTTCACAATGGTAGAGATGTAGGGGCAATGTAAATTCATCATGGCGGAAATGGAGAATTAAAATGCAGTGGAGGCGTACTATAGAATACTCTCTACAGTCAGAAATAATGAGCAAGAACTACATACGGCAACATGGACAGAGCTTAAAAACCTAGTGTTTGGTGAAAAAGGTAAGAAACAGATTGAGATATGTAGCATAATCCTATTAATGTATGTTGTCAACATCGACTCACACAGAAACAGTGTTACATTTTTCAAGATGCTTACATATCCAAGGACAAATACCAAGCATATTACTCTTGGTAGCTATGAGGGGGAGGGTGGAAGGGAAGTGGGGAGCAGGGATGAGGGGATAAAAAGAGAGAGGGCTGCTGTGAAGAAGAGTGATGACAATGTGCCACAAATGAAAGAATATGACTATTTTAACCCTTTGTACCTGATGTCCAAAGGTGGGGGAGCAAAATATGGCCTGGTACCTGAAATTCCTGGATCATCTAATCACTGTCTATGGTTTTGCTGATACTGTGCATATTTTATGAGCTAAATAGAAGCATATTTTGTGTTCTGTTGCCACTTTTATGTCAGTGCTTGCTTTAAACACAAGCATGCTTACAATTCATTGTGTTGGGCTCTACTCGTGTCTATGAACTCCATCAGCTGCTATTACTTTTGCATAACAGACTATTTTATGTTCCACTCCAGTTCTCTCTAAAGAACACAATGCTTTATGAAACCTGTATTGCAGAAACTCTCTGAATATTGAATGGAAACTATAAGAACTGAAGAGCAAAAAGACCAAGAAAAACAGAGCCGGTGACGATTCACAGGCACTCACGGTGGCTGCTCTGGGTGTAGGTTTAGATACTATTCTTTCAGACGAGGTTCTCAGCCAAGGGTATCAGTTAATCCTCTGCACCTGAAGTGATTTGCATAATCATGTGTCTGGGCCTGGGATTTGATTCCTATGGCAACTCTGAAGCTTTTTCAGATTCTCTCTCTCTCTCCTTTCTCTTTTTCTTAGAATTTTGCAGGAGTGGATTTGTGGGGTTCTTTTTTTTTTTTTCTTTCTTTCTGTCTTTCTTTCTATAGCAGCTGATCTTGAAGTCTTTCATACACTGAAAAGTAATCAGAGCTGCAAAAGAAAGTGCTTGGACACTGTTGTAGTTTACAGCACCTTCCCTAAGGCATTATCATGATCTCTTTGTAAATTACTTTACTTTCTTGTTTTTTAAATTGATTTCTTAAATAAATTAATGACCTCTCCAAAAATAACATGTGACATTTTGATTTGAAAAGTATACCTTTAAAATAATGGAATTAATGTTTATGTGGATTTCCAAACTACAGCCAGAAGAACAGTTACTTCTTTCATTCCTTGCAAAGCTTTCCTCTTCCTCAAAAGAAGCATGCCTCTTGAATGCTGGCAATAATGATATGTTCCTAGAAATTTTAGGCATGCAAATTTATTTTCATGAACTCCCATTATTACCAATTATCATCCCACCTCCAAAAAAAAAAATCAAACAAATTTAGCACATATCTCACTTAGGCTATTGAGAACTGTTAAGTACTTACATTTCAGAGAATAAAGCCTCTGCAATTAATCAAATTCAGAATTTAAAAAAAAACAACTTAGTTTCTCAACTGACAAAATTGTTTTGCATCTCCCAAGCTAGCGAAAGAAAAAAATGTTGGAGAGAATCCAATGCATGATTGAGCTTTGAAATATTTCTAGGAAATGCTTTCACCTGCTGCAGCTTCGCTACCTTTAGTTTGGACATCAGTTACTACAGCTTGCATGGGAGGAGGATCTTTGTGGGGTTTGTATTTGTTTTTTTGTTTCTTTGTTTTTTTGTCATTGATTCATTCATGTCATTAAGCACATAAATATGTGTATATGACATATTTATGCCCTTGAACCCAGCTTCTATGCTGTGGAAACTCAAACCAGCCCACGTGGAGAGGCTCACGTAAAGAGGAACTAAGGGCCCCAGTTGACAGCCAGCATCAACCTCCAAAAATGTGAGTGAACAAGCCTTCAGATGACTCCACTCCCAAGGCTTGGTCACTCATATATATGTGTATATGACATATTTGTATATATGTATATATATATTTATATGTATGTATTTATAACTATGTCATATACACATATACATGAGTGACCAAGTCATCTGAAGGTTTGTTCATGACATATTTATATACACATATATATGATATATATCTATACATTTCCTATTATGTGCCAGGTATTGTTTTAGGCCCGGGGAATGCAATACCCATGAGCCCTTACAGCACTTATAATCCAAGTAGGGGAAACAGACAATTAAGCAGTTTAAATAAGGTGTCATAAGCTCTCCTCTAAGGTAAATAAAGAGCATTGTGGGAGCTCATAGCAGAGGCATCTGACTCGACTAGACTAGAGATTCAAGTCAGGCTTGCTGACTGAAGGGATATTTAAGCAGAGCCCTAAAACATAAGCCAGACTCAGTCCTATGGAAACAAGATCATAGGAAGAATGTGTTCCAGGCACAGGGACTAGGAGATGAAGCTGGAGGGAGAAGTCTACAAACAGAAGCATGATATTAGATGAATATTTCAGAGACATCATTCTGCTTGCAGAGTGAGTATGGAGAATAATGAAATCTATCAGGAATCCAAACAAAAGCTGAACTGCAATAATGCAGTGAGGATAGAGAAAGAGGATTTATGTAAAAAGTAAATCCACAAGATAGCCAGTTGATAGCTGTTGAGGTGAGGTGGGCGAGGGCAGCTGAGCTCAGCCCTTGAATTATAGCCACAGTGGTGAGCAGTTATGTGATGGGCTACTGTATTAGTCAGGTTCATTGATACTAGCTGCTGTTACAACTCAAAATCTCAGTGGCTTAGCACAGTAAATGTTTATTTCTCTCTCACTTTACAGTTCAAAGCTGAGTTGGGAGGAGGCAGATTCTGCTCCACATAGTCATTCAGGGATCCAGGCTGATAGAGGCTCCATTATCTTCAATTCCTGGCTGCCTTGGGGTCCAGACAAGGGGTGACAGATTGTAGAGAAAGCTCTCAACTGCCTCAGACCAGACAGAACACTTTAGTTCCACTCATGGTTCATTGGCCAGAACTCAATTACCCCATCTAACTGCAGGGGAGGCTGGGAAATGAGGATGGGCTATGTGCCCATGAATAAAATGAAATGGTCCTGAGGAACACATTGCATCATCTCTGCTTTAATTGCCAACCAAAATTGACTCAATTTCCAGAAGCTGAGCTCCAAATTGGGAAACGCAAATCCAATGCTGACATATTTATTTTCCCCATTTTTCTAGGTGGAAGAGCAGCCAAAGGTTGAACAGTCATTTGGAGATTCTGTGTTTTCACAGTTGTGTATTTTCACTTCTATCTGAGAAGGTCTACTCTCACTATACAGGCTACACAATCACCAATGTTAAACCTCCCAAATAATTCTGCCACCACTTTAATTTTCTGAGAAAATAGGTTTTTAACCATACATATACACCTCCATGTTTTCTCTTTCAGCAAAATATCTATCATCGCAACTAAGATGACTATATTAGTTATCTATTACTATTTAACAAATTGCTCCATAACTTAGTGGCTTAAAATAACAACAGTATTTTGTTATCACTCATGGTTTAGGGCATCAGGAATTCAGACAGGGCACAGTGGGAAACACAATGGCTGTGTCTGGGACCTCAGCTGGAAGACTCCAAGCCTTGGGAGTGGAGTCATCTGAAGGCTTGTTCACTCACATATCTGGAAGTTGATACTAGCTGTCAACCAGAGAAACAGAACCAATAGGCTACATAAAGATATATATATAAGAGAAGATTTATTATAGGAATTGGCTTATGCAGTTATGGAAGCCAAGAAGTCCCACGCTCTTCAGTCTGCAAGCTGGAGAACCAAGAAAGCTGAGAGTGTCATTCAGTGGGAGTCCAAATGTCTGAGAATTGGGAGGATGGTGATGTTATTCCCTGTCTCAGTCCAAAAGCCCAAGATCACTAACGTCCATGGGCAGGAAAAGATGGCTGTCTCAGCTCAAACAGAGAGAGAGAATTTGCCTTTTCTCTGCCTCTTTGATCTATTTAGGCTCTCAATGAATGGTACGATGCCCACCCACATTGGTGAGGCCGTCTCCTTACTCAGTCTTTCAGTTTAGATGCTAGTGTCTTCCAGAGACACCCTCACAGACACACCCAGAAATAATGTTTTGCCAGCCATCTGGGCATCCCCTAGCCCAGTCAGCTTGGCACATAAAATTAACCATCACAAGGTCGATGGGGGAACTTTGGCCAGCCTGAGTCACACCCCAGTGGCAGGGAAGGTGAGGTCTGATGATTGGCAGCTTCATCAGGTGTCAGAGGAGTAGCTCCTGAGTGGAACAGAGCGGCTCTGATACCTGAGGGCAGGGGTGAGTAGCTGAGCTTCAAAAGCAACAGCTGTGACCAAAGCTCGTATAAGTCTTAATTCTTCATCAAACTTTAGTCTAGAATCTTGGTAGAGCTGAACAGGAGAAAGTCAACCTATTGAATCTCAGTTAGGAGTAGCCAGTGAGCAACCTCCTGTGCTCTTATGCTATCAAGTGGGGTGACTAAACCATTTCCACTCTATAAATTTGGAATGTCACATTTTCTTCATATGTATATGTTCATTGCTATATCAACTTTGAAGTGGCATAGTTTCACCTCAGTCTTTAGCCTATACTGAGGTTTATAGGTCTCCTGTGGAATGCCAGGTTTAGTGTAAAATCTACTGTGTATTAAATCACAAAGGAAAAATGACCTTCCTTATCCTATTGGAATATGATTTATGAGTCCACGCTTAGATGTTTTATTACTACATATCATAACTTTTATTAGTGCTTCCATTAATATTGCCAGTCATGAGGCATAAAACCAACTCTGAGTATAACCACAGGCTTTTATAAAACTCTTTCTGAATCACTAGTTTTTCTGTAAGTCACATAAAACACTTTTGTGGAAAAGTAGCAATTCACTTGGTTTTGGTTTAGCACTCGCATTTCTTAAGAATAGAATCATAGCTGCTCAGAACTGTGGGAGCTCTCAGAAGCCATCCAGTCTACTCTCTGTTTCTCTCTGAGTGGAGTGTAGGCAATCTGTACATTTAGTGGAATGAATGAATCTCCTCCATAATGTCATGTTGCTGGTAAACTCATTACAGCATCCCAGGGTTTTTTTTTATTGTTTGTTTTTGTGTTTGAGACAAATTCTAGTTATCAGAAAATTTCCCTAGTTTTTTTTTTCCTTTGAGCCTCACAGAATTAGCCTACACATGACAGGTGCTAAACTTCACCTTTTCAGACTACCGTGACTTCCTCAGGGATTCTCTTCTTCAGGCTCCACGTCCTCAGTTCTGTCCAACTTGCTTCGTGTGTTGTATAGTTTCCAGAGCCACCTCTATCTTTGGCCACGTTCCAGTTCTCACTGGGGGCAGTTGTTCATCATATTACAGGCTACCACCCTTTCTGTTCTGGTCTCCATTTTGCATCTTATTCATAGTGATGTCTCAGGAGACTGTCAAACTATTTGCTGGAGTCCAGATACCTTATTTCAAGGCCTTTGCCTGACCAAGACAAGCTATCAAAAAAAAAAAAAAAGAAATGAGCTGAGTTTTGTCTGGAATTTTCCCTATGTGGAACATTAAGGTTACCAATCTATGGTTTGCAACATCCTCTTTCTTCCAACTGAAAAAAAAAAAAATGGAGACTTTTCCCTGGCTTTGATTATTTGATCCTTTTCCTTTCTCCCTAAACCATCAAAGACTATAACAAAGTTTCATTGATCTCATCCACAGGTCCTCTTAGGATCGTTGGATATAACTGTGGCAGGATAATATCTTGAGATGTTACCTAAGATTTTCTTTTCTGAATTTCTTTTACTCTTTGACCTTTATTCATTTTGTCAATGCATTCATTGCTTCAGGGAAAAGTTGTTATAGCAGAAAAGCAAAGAAAAGGCTTTTTAAATTCCTGAAGCTTGTGCTTTCAGACACAAAAAAAAAAACCTGGGCCCAGAGGGAACTCAGGTCATAAAAATTAGATGGGGAAAAATTGTGTTATCTGCAGTCAGCATATGCTTTTCTTGATCCTGTCACATCCCCTGCTCCCCTTCATCATCGCCTGTGGTCTATTGAGATACACAGATTTGTTCAGAGTGGAGAAAGAGAGAGGAGAAACACTCAAAACGTACAGAAATCCAAGAACAGAAGAGAATGTGAGTATCCCTGGGAAAGAGGCAAGGTGTGAGGGTTTCTCATGCCCAGAGAAGCAGGATGAGTGGAAGTGTCTAAATGATGTAGCTAGGCAACCCAAGACAACCTCACAAATCTCTATTCTCCCCAGTGCAACTTGGGGAATGGCAGAATGATTTCCCATGAGCCTGAGGGTGGCACAGAAGTGGTGCAAGTCATGCTAAAATGGAGGCTTAAAACAGAAATTAATGAGTACAAGAAAGGAAAAAACCCACATGTAGTGGATACTGAGTTACTTCACCCAGATTCCATTCTCAGCATCAATTCATCCAACACGCAGCTGCTTGGAATCTCAACTGCAGCCCTGAACTGCTTCACCCCAGGTTACGCCCCTGCCAGGAGGGTGGCCTCTGTCCAACAACCAACTGAGGCAAGAATAAAATGGTCCAGGCTTCTCACCTCAGTTTGAAACAACTCTGAAGAGCCACGCCAGTTCCAGAACTCTCAGAAAGACTGGCTGAGACCTCAGTTGCAACCACATTGCAGGAAATCTTCTTGCTCTGCCCAGTCCTGCCTCCCTCACCTCCTTCTGGGTTTATCTACCGAGAACTCCCCCCAGTACATTTTCTAACTCAGTTGTCCACTTCGTTCTGTTTCCAGGGAATCCAACCTAAGACATTTGCACACCTGAGCTTGTAACTTGAGAATTCATAATTCTGCTTCAAGCATAACTTTTCCAGGTTTGGAGATAAATTATTTTAGAGGTTCTTGGTGCACCATTATACTTTTTTCCTTCACTCATCTTGGGCTTCAGTGCTCTCATTCCAATTTTGCTTCTACCCTTTCCTATCTGATAATGATTATGAAAGTGAAGCAAAGTAGGAATGGAGTGTTTTAACCTTGATCGTATTGCTTGTTACCATCATTGTCCAAACATTGGACCAGTGTCTCCTTGGCCATCTTCTTTCTTTTTTTAAGATCTACTTTCTTAGCAATTTTCAAATGTGCTGTGTAGTATTATCAACTATAGTCACCATGCTGTACATTACACCCCCGGACTTATTTATTTTATAACTGGAAGTTTATACCTTTTGGCCATCTTCTTTTGAGTAAACTAAGAAAGACTCCTTGCTTTGCCTTTAGCATTTTTCAAAATCTTATCTCATTCGAAGATTTTAGCTTTTCTTTTTCAATTTTATAAGCCTCGTTAATTTTATATCTTAAGATGGATGACGACTTCAGGGTCCCAAGCTAGTTTATAGAGACCTCCGTTGCAAGTCCTACCTAACAGGCCTAGTATCTCACTCCAGAATGCAGGGGTAGTTGGCACTTTTTGTTTTATTTGCAGACTTGGAAGCCTCAGCTAAAACTGACATAGAAAGAGTCTCATTTAATGTCTTATTATACTGCCAATAACCTAAATACCTGTCATCAAGTGAGTGTTTAAATTCAATCATGACATAGCCATCACAATGGAAACCCATATAATCCCTAAAAGTATTGAGGGTGATTTATGGGTAAAATCACAACATGAAAAATGTTATCATTAAATAAAAGAATAAGTTTTTGAAAGTACTTATAGGCAAACAGGTTTTGTGTTTTTATTTTTAAAATAATATTTGGTGGATATATAAATACACATATATTCATAGCAAATGTCAGGAATAATGCAAAAGTTATTAACAGTAATCATATCTGGGGAGTGGAATTGTAGAAGTTAAGAAGTACAGAGAGGAAGAGTTTATTTTTATTTAATACTCAAGTATTGTTTGAATTTTTTATTACAACCAATTATTATTTTTATAAATTAAAAAGAAAGAAAAACACCCACTTTAGTGGGGAAGTATAGCATATGCTGTTGTGTTCTGTTTTTCCATTGATTTTAAAGTGGACTTTCCAAGACAACTGGTCTGGGAGACAAAACATGGGCTCCACTGTCGGTTCTGCTATTAACCAATTTAAATGCAGGAATATGCTGTCCAAGAGGGAGCATTATTTTATTGCCTTAAAAATTATCCACATAATTAAAAAATATTTATAAATTACAAAAGAACATGCATATATTATGTAAATTATGTAGCATAATATAATGAATCTCCATGAACCTGCTACTCAGCCCAAACCCTTCAACTTTAACAATAACCTGCTTTCACCTCTGTGCCCTCTCTACCCCATCATGTAACCAGTAGTCCAAGTTTTGCATTTATCATCCTCTCCCTTTTTTTAAAAATGTAGTTTTTCACATATGTCTAAGCAACACATTATTTTGTTTTGTTGGTTTTTGAGCTTATAGAGAGGGTATCATACAGTATGAGTCTTCTGGGAATTGCTTATCACTCAGAATTATGTTGCTAAGATTCATCCATGTGTGTGGCTGTAGTTCATTGATTTTCATGTCTCTATATTATTTCATTGAAAAAATAGAATATATCAAAATGTATTCATTTTCTGTTGTTGGATTTTGAGGATACTTCCAGTTGTTTCTGTTATTACAGAAAATGTTGTTATAAGCATTCCAGTACATGTGCAAGCTTCCCTAGGATGTATATTTAGGAGTAGAATTTTAGATGATAAAATATGTCAATGTGTGACTTTACAAGAAACTATCAAATTGGTTTTAAAAGTGATTTATAAATTTATACATACATCATAATATACACTCAGAGTTCACACCGATCCACATTCTCACCCTTGGCTTTGTTAGATTTTTAATCTAAGAGATATAAAATAGTATCTCAATGCGGCCTTAATTTGCATTTTCTGTTTTCTGAGGAGGTTGAGCACTTATTTTTATGCAGTTTGACCACTTGTGTTTTTCTTCTGTAAAGCACCTGTTCCCAGCTGTATCCCCACAGTACCTCTTACATTGTAGGCGTTCCATAAAAGTTTGTTAATAAATGAATGAATCCTCACATAGCAAAATAAGACTCAGGAGATGGATTTGTTAATTTAAGAAAGATGTTTAACAGGGCCACGGGGTGGCGCAGCGGTTTAGTTCGCGCTTGGCAGCCCAGGGTTCGCGAGTTCGGATCCCGGGCGCCCGCGGACGCACTGCCTGTCAGCCATGCTGTGGCGGCGTCCCATATAAAATGGAGAAAGATGGGCACACATGTTAGCCCAGGGCCAGTCTTCCTTAGCAAAAAGGGGAGGATTGGCAACAGATGTTAGCTCAGGGCTGGTCTTCCCCACAAAAAAAAAAAAAAAGAAAGAAGTTTAACTTCAGGCCCTATTTGCCTTATGCTGTAGTTTAATAACTTTCATTATATAGCCATGTGACTGATTGATAACTGAACTGGTTCTTTTGCATAATTGATTTTTTATTTAAAAAAGTGTTCACATAGGGGACCTATGGTAGCGTAATGGTTAAGTTTGCACACTCTGCTGCAGTAGCTTGGGGTTGGCGGGTTTGGATCCAGGGCATGGACCTACTCACCACTTATCAAGCCATGCTGTAGCAGAAGTCCCACATAAAGCAGAGAAAGATGGGCACAGATGTTACCTCAGGGCCAGTCTTCCCTAGCAAAAAGAGGGGGATTGGCAGCAGATGTTAGCTAAGGGGTAACCTTCCTCACAAAAAAAACAAGTGTTCATATAGAGATGATTATGATCTTAAATTATCTTAAAGATGATTTTGCATAAGATATTAGTTACCTTTGGGGAAGCAGTACCCTGCTTCTATTATTTGGTTTTAATGGTAGTAGAGGAGTTCTAAATTTTGTTTGGGTAGCTGAACAATACAAACAGTGCTGATGTTTTCAGAATATTAAGAATTTTTCAGAAAAACATGAAATATTGGAACAAATTTCAACAAACAAATTCGCAGTGTTTTTTTCAAACAGAAAATGACTACTATAAGTAAATAATATAAAGTCACATCTATGAAACTAGGTTCAAGGAAAACTATAAACAGTTATTCCCATTACTGTTGTGTATTAATACTTGTAATATGTCATATGAGACACCAAATTTATGAAAAATTAATAAAAGAAAACAACATTGAGAAAATTCTATTCATTACCTTTATTTTTATGAAATTTTTTTCTAAATGTTTCTGAATTAGAAGTAGGTTTTTATGGCCGGCCCGGTGGCGCAGCGGTTTAGTTCGCGCTTGGCAGCCCGGGGTTCGCCGGTTCGGATCCCGTGCGCCCGCCGATGCACTGCTTGTCAGCCATGCCGTGGCGGGGTCCCATATAAACTGGAGGAAGATGGGCACGGATGTTAGCCCAGGGCCAGTCTTCCTCAGCAAAAAGAGGAGGATTGGCTACAGATGTTAGCTCAGGGCTGGTCTTCCTCACAAAAAAAAAAAAAAAAGAAGTAGGTTTTTATTACATAGTTTTGGCTAATAGTTGTTCCATAGAAGCATGATTTTAAAACCACCTTTCTCAAAGGAGTCCACATAGGTAAAGAAGTCATTGGGAGCAAAAAAAATAGGGACTTTTGTTCTATATGTCTTCTCCAGCGTTTTTTTAAGGAAGTCACGAAGTGTGCTGCTCAGATCTCCCTCAAAGATGAATTTACACATTTAGCTGTAAAGAGTATGGTTAGCTGACAATCGCCAATTGTTGGTACCTTCAGACTCTGCTTCACCTTTCAAGCCAAGGCCACTCTTCCAGGGTAGGCCCCAGCCAACTGAGTGTGGGGAGGGTACCGGCCATTTCTGCACTGAGCGGGGGTCCTCATGGGCAATATGTGCTCCCGAACTCCGTATTATCTTAGCCAAGACTCTCAGACCTGCATCATGGTCTGAGGCTCTCCCTGCCCAATACTGTTTCCTCCCAATTCATCTCTAAATTTTGATCTAGTTACCCTTCAATAAGCCTTTTGCCCTTCCCAGAGTACCCACCTGACACACCTTATCTGTAGCAAGGGCTTTAACTAAAACACTAGCTGGCACCATTTGTTTTTACCGACATGCACGTCCAGCATGTGTGTGGCTGAAGTCCACTACAGGGAAAAACTATTAGTAAATTTTCTCATCAAACTTTGGATTGATAGAGTTGTGATTAGACTTAGGAGAGTGTAAAAGTGTTCCCATCATATAAGATCTTGCATTTAAGAGATTTATTCATAGCTTAAAAATGCTTTATATCTTTATAAAAAATTTTCCCATGGCAGTAATCAATGTAGAAAACCTCATGACATCCTTAGTTCCTAATACTGATACTAATGACTATCATTTATTAAGTACTTACTATATGGCAGGCAATGTGCTAAGCATTTTACATACATTATTCCATTTAGTTCTAGAGGCTGATGTCTAAACAATATTAATTCATGAATTAGTTAATTGCTGTTAAGAGTTTCAGCTTTAGCCAGGAAGTACATTAGCACTGGATCTGAAAATTGCTATTCTGGCTGTATAATGAATATATTCCTTCAAATGTTAACGTAGAATGGTGGATCTTGGGAACAGAAATGTTACGGTTATTATTAGCTTTGTCGAGTAAAGTGCATACCATAGGAGTAATTATGAACTTTTCAACTACATTATTTACTTAGAAAAGCACTATTTTCTCTATGAGAAAAAATATTTTTAAATTATGGCTTGGAAAATTATGATACAGTAAATCTGTGTTTGATTTATACCATTTTTCTGCATGTATTTCTTTTAAATTCTAACCTCTTACTTCACGAAATGGGATATAAAAAGCATTATTCTTACATAAGGGAGTGTCAAGGATGGGGAAAGTTGTTTGAGAGTGGAATTAACACCATTAGATCCCAAAGTAGGGACTCCTGGCTATTTTGAATGGAGTTGGATTTTGTCAAATGTTTTTTCTGTGTCAGTTGTTACTATCATATGATTTTTCTTCTTTAGCCTGTTTATGGCAGATCACATTGATTGATTTTTTAATGTCGAACCAGTCTTACATATATGGAATAAATCCCACTTGGTCATGGTATATACTTCTTTTTATACATTGTTGGATTTGATTTGTTAATACTCTGTTGAGAATTTTTGCATCTAAGCTCATGAGAGATAGTAGTCTGTAGTTTTCTTTTTTTGTACTGTCTTTGTCTAGTTTTGGTCTCAGAGTACTACTGGCCTTATAAAATGAGTTGTGAAGTGTTCCCTGCTCTTCTTTTTTCTGGAAGAGATTGTGTAAAACTGATGTTAATTTTTTTAAATGTTTGGTAGAATTCTCCAGTGAAACCATCTGGGCCTGGAGATCCATTTTTGGAGACTTTTAAATTACAAATTCAATTTCTCTAACGGTTAAAGGACTATGCAGATTATCTCGTTCATTCTGGTTGAGTTTTGGTGTTTTGTGATTTTCCTCCTAGCTGTTTTGAAGGGAAGGAGGAAAACATTCAGTGAGAGGATCACATATAATATGAAGATCTTACTAGTAATTTGAGAAGTTTATAGAGTGTGAAGTATTTTATACTCAGGATTTAACTATGGACTTTTAATGATGAATCTAAACCATTGCTGAATGCAATGTCGAGGGGTTTGTTTGTTTTTCCTCCTTCCACCCTAAGTTGCTGAGTTTATCGGTTCTGTGTTCAGATTATCGGAAGTAAATGATTCAATTTTTATGCTCCCCAAACCCCAAGATCTTAACAAGTATTTCACTTGAAATCATACATGCAGTCTAGAAAATAAAAACCTTTCTCTGCTGTTGACATAATACTTTAGATACATGTTTATTATTTTTACAGCTGTACTGGTCAGGGATAATAAGGAAGACAGAAATTAAGTGTTTCAAATGGAGATTTAATGCAGGGAATTGATTACACTGATGACAGAAAACTGAAAGAGCAAAAAGGTGAGATAACCCAAAGGTTAATAACTGCAAGAAAATAATTTATCAGTCCCATCCAGGGTTGGAGAACAAAAGAGGAGACATAATGTTGCAAAAACTTAGGTGTGATGAGGAGCACATGTGGCTGGTGCTGGGCTCCCCAAGGAGGTGTTGTGTGGCTGGTGCTCGGAGCTCCAAGCAGGGAATCGGGGCTGGGGCTGGGACGCCTACACACACTGGATGCCTATTTGTCTGTCAAGTGATAACTACAGAACAAGAGGGACAACTAATACAGTGACATAGGAACCCATTTCAGAGAAGACAAATCAAGAAGAGCCACTGTTGAATAGACATTTACCTGAAATAATACACTACAGAATTCACAGCAAAGATATAGATGGACAAGAGATAATTCAGCTGGAAAGTGACAAATTGAAAGTGAATGTCTGTGATGACTTGTACTCATCATCAGGAAACTATGGATTTAGCATAGGGCCTGGTACATTTACTGAATGGATAATTTAGTTTACTTTTGGGACAATATTGCAAATACAAACAGCAGGGTAATCATGCCTTACAATGATGATGAGCATTTAAGAAAATGCACATACCTATTTTATAAACCTAGTATCCAGGAATGTTTCCCTTTACTTCTTTGGGTTGTTTGGAAGAATTTCTTCTGTATGGTCCTTGTTGAACAGAGTGCAGTGGATAGCTTAGTGCCTTCAGCAGTAATGCTCCTGAGAATAGAGAAAAATATAAAATCTTATTTCCTTTATAGTAAATAAAATTACAGATTGTGTTTACTATGATACTTAACAGGAAAAAGTCCACTTGTTTACACTGAGGAGTAGTAAAAGTTGTCTTTGGGGCTGGCCTGGTGGCATTGTGGTTAAGTCCAGCATGCTTTGCTTTGGTGGCCAGGGTTTGCGGTTTGGATCCCAGGTGCAGACCTACACCACTCAACAAGCCATGCTGTGGTGACGTCCCACATACAAAATAGAGGGAGATTGGCATGGATGTTAGCTCAGGGCTAATCTTCTTTAAGCAAAAAAAAAGAGGCAGATTGGCAACAGATAGCTCACAGCAGATCTTCCTCACCAAAAAAAAAAAAAAAAAAGCTGTCTTTAACTTGTTAAAGTAAAGGAAATTGACCAAAGTACCACAATGCTCCCCCTTCTAAGACAAACCAGAGACTCTTCCATTTGAATGTGTTCAGTTTTCACTTACAAATCATTTTTCTGGAAGCGCTGAGTGTGCTTGTCATAACATTACACAGAAACCATTGTAACTTTCTCTTTGAATTGAAATCAAGTGCTGCTATCTGCTGATTGGAAATTAAAAGTGCATTTAGTGTGCTACCTGAAAAATACCCATCGTTAACTTTATGCCTTTAGAAAACATAGGTCTGAAGCAAGAACATTTTTAGTTTTGCCTATTACAATAAATCACAACAAGCTTCCATGATTTGGGACCTAACATGTTTTGTCATTGTAGAAATTCAAAATTATACCACTTAATGTAGTTTATGAAAATATCCAATTACCTATGAGCCTCCAAGTTTTCTAACCAAAAATGGAACCCAATCAACCAAGTGGCTCTTAAATGATACAAGGGAAGAGAAATTTAATTCCATAGAAAAGCTCTCTGAGCATGATGCTTGCCTTTTTCTCCTTTTAGTCTCAGAAACTTTTATAATGCCTGGTATACAGTAGGCACTCAAAAACTATATGTTCAATAAATAAACCGTCATAAATTAAATTTCTTTTAATTTTTTTCTCAAACGGTCTAGGTGCCTCACGCACAAATGAATGACATGTAATTCAGGAGAATATAAAAGATTTTAATCAAACAGAAGAAAATGGAATAAGCAGAGAGATAAAATTCAAAAAACTAGAAAATAAGCTTGGAAGTGGTAGAATGGCCATTGGCAAATCTACGGATTTGGTTTCACATGGATAGACGACGCACAGCGCCTCGTGAACACTTGTACAATTCAACGTGATGGAACTTCCAAATTTACCTTTTTGCACTGGGTGTCTCACCCTCAGCTGAGTCAGGTATTGACTAGGTTACTATTAATAATCCTTGGTTTATTATTCAGATTTTGCTTCATACTACGAATTACTTTATACTCCAAATACTACAGATTTTGCCTCTACTCCTTCCCTTGCTGCCTGCTGGGTCCTTGAGGTCGGCCGCTGCCAGATCTGCTCCCTGAGAGCTGGCCCTGCGACAGCCGGACACGGGATCAGCCTCTACTTGGAGTCTGGCCAGCCTCATTCCTGGTGCCACAGTTTTGGGTTTGACATCACACGACTGCCCTTCCTATCTCACTCCATTCCAGGAGTTAGAAAGAACACAGAGCTTGGCGTTGTGTGACCGCCTGTAGCTGCGGCGGTGGCACTGCCAATGCAGCAAGAATTGGCTTGTCTCGGGGTAACAGCACATCTTATTTTGGTTTGAGGCAGGCCCAGGAGGGGCGAGACAATTGGAGGCATGTTGAAGCCAGAATCCTTGACTGGTTCAAAGTACATCTTGGAGAAAAGTGTGAAGAGCAGGGGTTTTAGAAAGAACCACACTTATAACCTATCCAATTATATTTTTGCAGTTGTTTGATACTATTTCCAAACTCATAAAAAAACAGTGTACTTACTATTTTGGATTTTTAATTTAAAATGGACTCAAAATGTAAGCATGTTGATGTTAATCTTTGGTTGCTTTAAAACATTCCTTTGAAGACAATATGTCTATGAGCTAATTTAGGCACAAACTGTTTCTGTAGGCTTACGCTTGTGTATTTTTACTCTTACATAATTATACCACTGTGGAAAAGCACTCCAGGATAAGTTCTCAAGAATAATATCCTAAATCGTGCTACAAAACGGACGTGAGAAAGAAACTACCACTGCTTAATGGGTGCAGGGTTTCCTCTTGGGGTGACGAAAATGTTTTGGAACTAGATAGAGGCGGTGGCTGTGCAACATGGTGAAGGCACTGAATGCCAATGAATTGCACTTTAAAATGGTTAGTTTTAGGTTATGTGAATTTTACCTCAACAAGAAAAAAGTGAAAAAAAAAGAAAAGGGAGGAGAGAAAAAAGAAATCACCACCATTCTCTCTGCTACCACTGAGCACTAAAATCTAAGAACTGGACTCTACTGCAGCATCTAGCAACAGCAACACCAATGCCATTTACGTTTCAAGAACTTGACCTTGCAACCATGATGCCCTCTGAAAGCCAAGTATATATGCCACAGCTCATGCCAGCATAGAGGAAACTGCACAGAACTTGCTCTTCATGTTGCTTAGTGCAGATGTTTCTAAACAGCAATGCCCAAGTTACTGTGTTCTAGCAGCAAAGGAGACTTGAGGGAGCAAAACTCATAATATGGAGGTTTACTTAGATATAAAAAGGCCGTTCAAAAGATGGTGTGCTACCACAAACGGTAAGTCTTCATTACACTCTCCTTGCCATGTGGATGCTGTGAATACGGACTGAGAATTTGATTAAGTTCTAAGACAGAGGAGCTCTTGCACATTTTACTTCCCAGATGATTAAGGCAAAAGTTTGGTTTTGCTACAGCACCCAGTTTCTGCTTGGGATCATTATACTCCAATCAACATTTGGAGTACACACTCGAATCCGTCTTTTGTTGTTAAATTAGCCTGCGTTCTTCTCCCAGGCATCACATCCCCATGGAGCATGGCTACCATTGACCTATTTAGACATAGGACTATGCTTTCTAAGAGGGGGAACCAGAGAGGCCACCCTTGGGATTATCCACACAATTAAATGGTGTTATATTGATATATCTTTATGTATATTTATTATGTATAGGGTTTTATGTCGCACAAAATACACATATAATCTGGCTCATAGGATTTCAGGAGAAAGGTGATCTGGACACAAGTTATGGCATCTACCATATTCTTGAGAGAGGTGGGTCTAGTTAGTGAATATCAACATGCTGATATTCACCTACACCTTTTCAAACAGGTGGTAAATATCTTTCTACAGACCCTATCCCTGTGTTGTCCAGAGAGAAGCAAAGTGGGTAGTTTATTTTCTAACAATTAGTATTGGCATTAATGGGGCAAAGATGAATATTAAAATCTAAAGAAATCTGTTTGGTACAGCTTGAATGAGCACAGTGCCCTGACTTAAGATAGAGGGAGTGGAACAGTGGGCAGTCTTTGTTTTTAGTGCTGTAGAGTCAATTCCATCTCCTAGCGACCCTGTGTACAGCAGAGCGGAACCCTGCCCTGTCTTTTTGTGCTATCTTCTCACTTTCTGGTGTCATATCAGACAATGTTCCACTGCTATTCACAGTGTTTTAATGGCCAATTCTTTCGGAAGTGGGTGGCCAGGTCCTTCTTCCTAGTCTGTCTTAGTCTGAAAGCTCCGCTGAAACCTGTCCACCGTGGGTGACCCTGCTGGTATTTGAAATACCGGTGGCATAGCTTTCAGCATCGCAGCAACACACAGCCACCTCGGTATGACAAGTGACAGATGGGTGGTGTGATTCCCTGACCGGGCAGTCTACTTAGGCCCATATGCACATCTTTAAGCTCAGAGGCTCCTGAAGGCATGTGTATCCTACACAGACGCCTTCAGTGTCCTTGACTGTTCAGAGTAGAATGGAAGGATACATTATGGTATTTGGTTCTGTCTTGTGCCTCTTGTCGACTGGGCCCTCACATGTAGATAGAAGACTGACACAGAGCCAAATGGATGGGCTGGAGTAAGATGCTGAGGAGAGTAACACAGGTGTACCCGTAACTAAATGGGCCAACCAAGTCTCATGTCTCCTTCTTAAAGACGGGAGTCTATAGAGGCAAAACTTTTCTCTGAGAGCCCAGGAACGTTAAGCATGACACCTACAAATATACCTGTGGGGCTGAGATCTTGAACCTTTTACTTGCTTAATAAGCCATCTCCTGTCTGTCATTTTGGAGATGAGTGATAGGAGGGCATCAGATATCAATGCCCCTGAGGATGCTTGAATAAGGACATAACCAACATAAAGCTCCCGAATAATCTCACTTAAAGACAGAACCAGAGAAGTGATCTGGCCACTGTATTGTGGCACAAGACAAGAAAATTTAAGGAAACTTAGGGTGGAACAGTGAAATTATACTGCCGACCCTCTCAAGTGAAGTCAAACAACTGGTAGTCCAGATGGAGGGGGCTAGAAAGGAAGTCATGGGCAAGTTCACAGCAGCATGACACTGGATTGGACATGCTGCCATTTACTCAATAATGAAGACCACATCAAATACCAAGTGAATACAGGTGAAACTATCTTATTCAGCTATCTCTAGTCCTCAGTAAAACTCCAGAAGCCATGATTTGTTCTGAGGGGATGTACTGGAGATTCGAAGGGCAACATGTACTAGCAATGAACAATTGGAAAGCAAAAATATTTTTTTAAAGATTTTAAAAGGATATTTATAATAGTTCCAGTAAATGATATACTTATGTTTAAATCTAACAGAATATGTGCAAGATCTGTATGCTGAAAGCTACAAAACACTGATGAAAAGAATCAAAGATGATCTAAATAAATTGAGATATGTATCATGTTCATAGATTGAAAGGCTCAATACTGTTAAGATGTAAATTCTCCCCGCAAGGACACTGGATGCTCCTTTCCTCCATTTTTCAAAGTAGTGGACCAGAGTTAGTAGGACTCCCCAGGCCAACAACTTACCTGGAAAATAGTGAAGTTCTAGACATAGCTGGACATTTCCTTAGTGGTTACTGGTTGATTTAAATTGTCAAAACCTCTGTAATATTTGTTTTCCTAGAAAGGTATCAATTTTTCTTCTACACTTTCAAAATTTTTGTCATAGAGTTAACAGTATTATTTTTATTTTTGAAATCTATTTGTAGTTATGTCTTTTTGCTTTTATCTAAATACTGTGCATTTGGGCTTTTTCCCCCCTGATTAGTCCTCACTAGAGCTTTTTCTGGAAGTATTCCTTTGAAGCAGCCTACAAAGTCTCCCTTGAGGGACAGCCACCAGCTGTTGGCTGCCACAGCTGTGGCTTTACCTCATTGACAGTGTTGCTTATGTACTATCTCATACTTTAAAATAAATCCGTAGCTTTAGTAGTGCTATTAGATTCATTATTCATTATTCATTTACTGAGCATACAGTTACAAGTACCTACTATATACTGGGCATTATGGGAAATACTGAGAGTAAAGAATGAAATAGTTCAAGTTAAACCAGATGATTTCTTATACTGTAATATAGTGAAATAAATGACATTGTTTCTCTATCCCATTCTATTACAGTTATGTAATCAGGCTCCATTTTTGAAGTGAGTTTTTGGACAAATAATTAGATATTCTCATACAGTACTCTAATAGTATAACTGTTAGATTTTGAATCCTATAATGAAGACATCCAAGTATAAAATCGTGGTCAGAACACTGTGACTTTTTATATTTGAGTTAAACTTTAAAGTGTCCTGGCCTTATAAACTGTTTCCTAAAGGAATTTTTCATCTTTCTTAATTTATTATAAACAGATGTCAACATTTCAATTCAAAACTACAAAATTTCTGACAATATTCTGTGACAACTGCAGGAAGTACACTCACAGACTTTCAGAAAATAACTCCTGAATGAATACAACACTCAAATGGAAGTTTCTCTGGTTTATCTTACTGGAATGAAAATGGTATTTTTGGTCAAAAATCTCTAATTTAATAAGGTAAAAGATAGCTGTCACTATTACCCAACGTGAATAGCAGCTTTTCCAAGACAAGAAAAAAAGACTAAAGTTTTGCAGCAAAAACTAGCAATCTTGCACCAGAATGAACGGACCTAGAAACACATTCCAAACTTCACTAAAACACAACCTCAGTTCTGAAGAAATGTTTTTTTATTACAGTGGGACTATTTACTCTATAATATTGGTCCCAGTGAGGAGTGTTAATAATAGCAATAATGATAACAACATACAGCTATATTGTGTTTACTATGTGACAAGGACTGTTCTAATATATAAACAGATTAATTTCATCTTGTAAATTAAAAAAAGAAAACCTGGCAACCTTGTCTTTTGCTGTTAAAAGCCTAAGGTTAGTGATTACTAAAGAAATGTGAAGACTCTAGGAAAAAGTGGGCAGTATGTCTAATTCTTTCCAAACACGTAAATAGAACAAAAGGCACAGTAGTTTAAGAATGCCAGAACTAAGCAAACCAGTGGTATGTTCTTTTTTGACATATATAAAATCCTTCAATCCTTCATACTGCATTAATGATAGTATTTTTTCAAGGGCATTGGGCTTGACTGTAAGAAAATTAATTATTGGGGCCAGAAGTTAATCATATATGATGAAAACTTCCTCCAGGAAAAGCCATGTTTGCAAACTAACTCAACCCTGATTACCCATCTGTTAAAACTTCACATTTATATCATACCAACTGAAGACATAAACTGAAAGTGGTTGATTGATTTTTGGTTTCCTCTCTGATTAGCCATTCACAAGGCCACAAAGGGACCATAACACTAGTAGTTTGTTTCCCCACTTCTTTACCTACGGAGTTCTGTTATGGAACTTGTTGGCTTTAACCATGAAGGAAAGTTATGGTCACAACCCATCAATCAGGAACAGGATAGGAATCTATATTTGACTAGAGGAGTTTAGTTTCTGGTTTTCAACTGGTCATGCTGGTTAAATTAAGACCTTTCCTGGGGCCGGCCTGGTGGTGTAGTGGTTAAGTTCTTGTGCTCTGCTGCGGCGGCGTAGGGTCTGCAGGTTCAGATCCCAGGCGCAGACCCACGTACCACTTATCAAGCCATGCTGTGGCAGGCATCCCACATAAAGTAGAGGAAGATGGGCACAGATGTTAGCTCATGGCAGGTCTTCCTCAGCAAAAAGAGGGAGATTGGCAGCAGATGTTAGCTCAGGGCTAATCTTCCTCACACACACAAAAAAAATAAAGACCTTTCCTACAATTACTTATATTGTGAAAAGTTACTCAAAGAGCACATTAATATAACCTTTCAAAAATCACACAATGGAAGATCTTCATTTATGCAATATAAGTCAGTCATCGGGGATATTTGGATAATGAAAATCTAGGATAACCCAAACCATACAAACTCTACCTCTTGCTTTCTCCATTAGAATATGCACACTGGAAATCTAAGTTCCAACCATTTCCTCTACTGAAGATAGTGAGATTTAGCAGGAGCCACCTAGATACAACTTTTTGAATGTTCACGAAATGCTGACCCTTGATGATGGAAGCGATTTTTATTTAAAAAACATAATTATATTTTTAAAAACCTAAATTGACCCAATTCATTTTAAAAATAAGAGTTGATCCATGTTTTCAGTTTATTGCCATACGCAAAACATTTTATAAAATAATATGGTAGACGTCCACTTCAACATCTTCATGTAAAACTTCACAGTGCAAGAAAGTGATCACTATTAAGTATGAAGACATCTAAAGCCAACTGGTATTTTAAGTATAGGGTAGAATACTTTTGCGAGTCTTCCTAAAAAATGTTGGCACATTCATTAAATGCCCAGGTTATAAAAATCACTTAGTATCCACTTCTTATTCTTCAGTATACATTTTTATCACCATGGCATTACATTAAATCCTGGTGGACAAAATAGTTTAAGAATCTAAAAACTTTTCAGGTAGCACAATGATTTAAAACCAACTAGGAGATGTTACCCTCCAAATATTTTGTATGTAATTTTTTGTCCATTACCACAATAACAAAGTGAAAAGGCTGGAATACCTTAAAAAGAAGCTGAAGGAAAATATTTCACTTTTCCTTTGAAAATACCCTTTCTTAGCTCTTAAATAAAGAAGGAAAAACTTTAATTTTTTCTGCCGGGGGAGAGTGTTTCAAAGTAAAAACATCAAATTTATGTCAGTTGCACGAATGTCTCTTTTAGGAAAGAAAGTGAATACTTTGATTCAAAGGATTCTAAAATATTTCATCAGTGTAAGAAAAGTTTTAATTTAAAGCTAAAAAATTGTAATATATTTAACCGACATAAGTCAACCACTAGCATATCCTATTGTTTTTCATAAAATCCATATTAAGGAACAATAGGTTAGATAAAAGATTTCTCTGTTCAGCATTTGGTCAAATTAGCTAAGCAGCCCTGGGCGAACCACGCACTCTGCATCTCAGGATCGTCCTTCTCAAATGAGGAGCCGGGACCAACTGCCCTTTAACATCCCTCCCAACTTACAAATGTATACAGAATTGTTCAGCCGACGTAATCCTTTTGTGAATGAGGTGTTTCAACTCGATGTATTTTCCAGGTAAAGTTTCCCATTTAAATAGTAAAGCTGTTCTTTAAACATTTAAAATCTTACTTTAGAATTTATTTTCAATGTATTTCCCTCTCACATTAAAGATGAAGTATGACCAATTACATAGTCTCCTAACTTCCTGGCGTTCCAGTCCTACTGGCTGACAGAGTGATCAGCAGATACAGCTTGGGCCGACTCCATTTCTGTGCAACTCTGGGCCACATTCTGAATCTCAAGACGAAGATGATACCACCTGCTCTATATCTCTCTGTTTTAAAGCCCAACAGAGTTACCATAATACACCAAAGTATTTGTAAACTACGACTTACCATACGAATGGAAAGGATTGTTGTGATAAGCTCAAGTTGGTCTTCTCCTGATAACAAAGTCTAGGCATTTTTTATAAAATATAACTTCTTGGGGCCGGCCTGGTGGCGTAGCGGTTCAGTTCGCACCCTCTGCTTTGGCGGCCCAGGGTTCGCCAGTTCGGATCCTGGGCACGGACCACACTGCTCATCAAGCCATGCAGAGGCAGCATCCCACATAGAACTAGAAGGATGCAAAACTATGACATACAACTATCTACGGGGATTTGGGGAGAAAAAAAATATAAGTTCTTTGTCGATACTTGTGCATTTGTGGCTCTGATCCTTCAGTTGCCTGACTATTCTCCCATCGTCAATTTGTCTCCTGCTTCTAACTGCACCAGGCCTGAGATTCAGTTTGTATCTCCTAGAGTCTAGAAGTCTGACCTTTCAATAGGTGAAAACCAAAACCTAGAGATCTCTCTGTTACTTAAGCAAATGGAGTATCATCGTTACTCACTTTAAAAGACTACTGATTTCCAAAATTGGCGAGGCATCAGACTCACCTCGGAAGCGTCTTAAAAAGTGAGATTCCTGGGCTCCAGCCACAAGTAGTCTGATTCTGCATGTCTGGAGAAGGACCCAGAAGAACTGTTGTTTCTCAAAAGCTCCCCCAGGTAATCCTAACAATCAGTAGTTCAGGCTGTGGGACTCACTGCATTGACCTCAATTTCTTCTCTAGAATTTTAGCAGTGCCAGTTTGTTTTTAGTATAAAAATTTCCCCTTGCATTAATCACAAGTACATTCAAAGTAGATTGCCCAGGATCTTGGCTTAGCTCCATAGGGAACCAGTCACTACAATTCTTTGTAATAATATTAAAAAACGATAAATTAACTTCAGAGTGAAGACAATGCATGTAGATGCTGAAAGGTGGCTGGTTCTACATTTGCAGGACAACTGCTTCCTACTTTACTTGTAGTTAGTCACTAGTAAATCTGAAGATCATCTTACTAGTTGTCATTACTAAACTAAGGATGGCAGAACTCCTCTAAAAAACAGAAAGATGGCTAACTAGCTAATCAGTATCGTAAAGAAAATGTTTCTAGAGACATAAATGGGAAGTATTTAAAAAAACCACACAGCGTCCTATAGAAACCCCAAAACCTCCACACTTCTGAAGTCTACCAAAAAGAGGAAAGTTGACCAAAACTATGGTTGTTTAAAAATACGTTCAATTAACTGTGAAAATATATGTGTAAAATAGGTACAATTTCATCCTTTAGGAGGTTTAACAGGCATAAATGGAATTCACTATCCCTTTATCCTACCCAAATAGTTAATTGTGAAAGCAACACATGAAGTATTTGGTATAAGGTAGTTCTGAACACCATCTCTTCCAAATTTAATACAAAAGCCACATCTGGATTTTCCAGGGGTCCCAGGTGTATCTAGGCACTACGGAATGTCGTCATGTCTTTTGGTTCTCTGCTGGGGACACACCAGTCGTCAGCCTCATGGTTGGTGTTGTAATGCTTCCAGGCAGCTTTGTTATACACGGGGAGTCTTTCTATTGAGTCTGTTGACAGAGCCTGAAAGAAAAAGTGGGACCTAAGTCTGGCATTTGTTTTACATTCTGTTATTTGAGAAAATACACAATGGCAAAAAGATTAATACAAATTAAACAATACTTCATTGGATTTGTATTTTATTAATCATAACACCATCTACATACATTTTAAAATAGTGTACATATTTGAAACACTTTATTTACTAAGTCCTTGGCACCGCTTGGTGTGCATGCTGACTGAGTTGCTTGCTTGCAGTAATTCTCCAGCCAGCCTGCAAGCTGCTGGATTGTAATAGATACCTCTTATAAAACACGACCCGGAAGTTCATTAATTGAAAAAGTTAAGTGTAAGAGCGTAAAAACTGACATATGTACCTTAACATACGTAATCGTACAATCACTTAATGAAATCTATTTTAATTATTCATTAGAAGAAATACTATTTTTTTCAGTACAGTCACTGTACTTTAAAAAAGTCATCATAACAATATTATTATCAATAAATATAAAACTATGCCCAAGGCATCTTGACTTTTGCTGGAACAATTCTTGGCCCTGGGTTTGAGCTGTGTCTTCTCCTCCTGTCATTAGAGCCACCAATTTCAGTGACAGCATATGTGATTCCTGCGTCATGCATCATTTCATGTTCCCAGCACATCATTACCATTCATTCACTGTTCTATTTCAGCTTCCTGAAAATCACTGGAACCTGAGATAAACTATCTTCTTTAAGTTAGGATATTTCAGTAGGATTTCAACCTTAAGCCACAGGAATTTCCCAAGATATAGAAAACACTGAACTGGAAATTTCATTCCAGTAATGGAAAGGAGGGTCTTTCATGTTGATGATTTTAATGATTCCTTAACACTTCCTATCTTCTATTTTTTTCCAAAATGGAACTAAAAGCCTTTCACCTATATATTCTCTTTAAATATGTCAGAACTACCAGAACCCCTTGATCTATTGGCTGGATCAAAAACGTTACATTTGGTGATAAAAATATCACCTTCATGTTGCCCTTTTTAAGTTCCTCACAATTGAGAGAGTTAAAAAAAAAAGAACAATTACTATTATCTTGAAAGAATTTAACGTTTTCGGACAAATTTATTTTTTCCAATATAAATCTTCAGCATTTCCTATAAAATGGGTGCCATCTAGTGGACAGAGCAAGAAACTAGAGTCACTAAATAAACATACCAACAGCCCACAGTTTAAGCGGATTGATGGGGCCCAGTGCTTTCCATCCCGGTAAAATACACTCATCTCTGCATAAACACATGGAATGTCCCAGGCCAGTAGGCTGTTCCTGCTCCCACCAGGTGAGCTATATGCGTACCAAGAGTCACCTGAGCCTGTTCCCGAATCTGTTTATGCACTTACAACTGTAATTATAATTACAAAATTTAATCAAGTATTGCTTAAACAAAGCAAAAAAAAGTGGGGGGGGGGTTTGAAAACTAAGATGAACGCTTTAGAAAGACTCATGAAGGCAAGTCACATAAAAATTGCTCTCAAATCAGAGTCAGAAGACATCTGCAAAGGACTGCATAAAAATTAAAAAGGATTATGCACTTGGTTGTTTCTTTGTTTAAAAAAGCCAAGACGATGCATTCTAAGTATAGCTTCTGCAAGAAAGACAACTGAAACTTCAATCTGCAGACACAAATACAAAGAAAAGGCCTTGGCAGTACATCAAAAGATTGATGGATCAATGTCCATCCATGTGTTTTATGTTAAAATTAAATTTGTAAGATATATGACTTTTGATGATGCCCCTCTTCAACCCCAATTTTTTTCTAACAACCAGAGTCCGGATCATTACAGATAAGAACATTTCTTTTCCCACAGTCAAGGAGATTATTTGTCAAAATAGATGAGATCCTATGTAAAAAACCATATTCTTATATTTTAATAACATAAAGTAGAGGAAAATGTCATTACAGTTAAATATTGGCATCTTTTCTTATAACCAAAAGATGTGTCATTAAATCAAGAAGACCACAGTTATTACCTTAATGTAGATCACTGCATCCGTCCCATAACCCTCTAGGGAATACAGCTTTAGGTCTCCTTGGAAGTATTGTGCATAAAGTCGTGATATGGGCAATCCATAACCAAAACCAGCCTGTACGATGAGAAAAATGAAATTCTATTCAGAAAGCCACACACTGAAATACTTTTCTAATTAAAATAAATGCTCCTGAGTATCCAAGGGCTATCAGAGCCTGCCTCTATGAGATCCATTAATACCCAACTATTAATAATGATCAAGCTGAAGCCTCGTTGAGTACTACATTGGATGACTCCCCTCTGGTCATTTACAACTCCTCATTCTTCTTATTTCTATAAAATGACTTGTAGAGGTCTGGAAAAAGCATGTTGCTGTTCTTCATTGGCCTACTCTAGAGTATCCCAATACTGCTTTTGCCCATATCATATAAAATCTGTGCTCTCTTTTAGGAGCAAGAGTAGAAAAAGCCTTGCTGCAGCCTAACAGATATATCTCATGACTTCATACTATGAATCTCTTGCCTGTGTTCTGAACTTGGAGACATCCATAAGAGGTCTACTTTCTTAATTCTCACTGACAGGTCACTTCCCTACTTAAAAATCTTCAAAGCATACCACACCAAGACCCCACCCCCAACCATCCCCAACCCATTCACTGCCTTGAGATAAAAATCCAAGCTTCTTGAAAGAGCTTTCAAGACCTAATATCAGCTCTTTGCTTCCCACTTTCCAGTCCAGCTGAACTAAATCTCCTGCTCTTAAGTTCCTCAAACATATCCTGTTATTTTTCACTTCTGTGTCTTTGTTCATCCTGTTCCTAGTATCTAGAATGGCCTTCTTACCTGGATAAATCCTACCAATTCTTTAATACAAAGCAAAACATTTGGGTAAGTATAAAAACGGTTTTTATCACCATGTCAGATGTTCAATGACATTCCATATAACACTTTAGTTAAGAGCTAATATGGATTCAGGATTCAGAGTGCTACTAACAAACCCAGGCTCCGTTTTACCTACCTCCACCATTTACTACTTCACTTTTCTAACCATTAGAGTTTGTTTGCCCCTCCTAATTAACTATCCATTCTCCACATTTCTCCTGGCCCTGGGAGGCTGACCTGAAAGGATGATGTCAGCAGATTCCAGTGCCCTCTGCTTCCAGTGGGTCTGGCCAATGGGGAATAGAGTAGGAGTTCAGAGCGGGGGTCAGGTCAGGGGATTCATTCTCCCACTTTCTTCCCTTGGGCAGGCTGGGCCCCTTGAGAGTAAGCGGCTGCTCTGCAACTTTCCCTTCTTCTGGGTTCTGCTAACTTCTCCTTCTCCTTTTCCCTCTGATTCAGGGTAGGGACAGCTCTACTGCTGCTAGCCCTGGATTCCTGCACTAACCCCACCCATATTTTTGTAATCTGTGTCTTTGTAAATAAGCCTTCCTTAAATTATCGTAATTTGAGGGAGCTATCTCTTTGCTATTGGGACACTGACTGATACATTAACTGGTTTCAGAAATGGCCCCAAGAAAACTGCACAAGCAGGCGGCTCAGGATTCCATGGTGCCTGATCTGCTCTATTACTGCCTCTCCCTCAACCACACCTATGGACTCATGGGGCTTCCCCCATAAATAGTTAAAGAGAAGAAAAACTGCATGGGCTGGGCCCACTGATGGATCTACACAGTGTGCCAGAACCAGCCAAAAGTGGATGTCCTTTCACTGTAACCTCTCTCAGGGGTGGCCTGAAAGACAGGAGTGAAAGTAAACCCTACCAGTGGGCAGAACTTGAGGTGCTACACCTACATGATCCATGGGCAGTGGCAAACAGGTTGGCTGGCTAGTCAGGAACTTAGAAAGAATAAAATTGGATACGGATGAAAAGGAGGTCTGGAAGAAAAGAATGTGGATGGTTCTCTCCGAATGCGCTTACAGCGTGAAGATACTCTGTCCACGGAGATGCCCACCAGAAGGCATCCGCATGGAGGAAGCTCTCAGTAATCAGGTAGACAAGTGACCACTCCTGTGGATGTCAAGCAGCCTTTCTCCAGCTGTCCCAGTGCTTGCTTACTGGGTCCACTTACAAAGGGGTCATGACAGCAGGAAGGAGGCTCTGTAAGAGCTGAACAACTAACTGTCCCACCCTCGATGAGGCTGTGTAGATGTAGAGGGGAGCCTGTGCCCTCCTGTGTTCTTAAAAATTCGCATCAATTTTGCATCCTAAACAACAAACATTTATATGGCATTTACTATGTGCCAGGTACTATAAAAAGTATTTTTACCTATATTAACTCACCTAATCCTCATGATAACTTGATTTTTAAAGTTGGGGTAACTGTGGTATTAAAAGATCAATAATTTTCCCAAAGCTACACAGCTAGGACGTAGTGGAGCCAGGAATGGAACCAGAAAGATTAGATCCAGAGTCTGAACTGAAATACTATGCCACTCTCCACAAAAATGCTACAGTATTTGTTTACTACAAAAGTAGTTTATCCCACCTCTCCCCTTACTTCTTAGAGTAAAATCAGAATCTGAGAAGATGCTCATGTTTATTATTTGACCTTGTCTGCCCCTTGGCACATGGATGCCCACCCTGGGAGCCACACAGCTCAATTTAAGAAGCACATCACTGGAGCAATCATTTTATAACTTTGGTAAACCATGGATTATATTACAGTTGTAGGTACAGGATTTGTGCTGTGTAACAGGTAAAACTATTAGAATAAAGTCCTTCCAGTAACTTCCTAGAAAGAGTCTAAAATATATCCACCTTATATTGTATTTCACCATGTTATAGCATAACTCCAGTGTATATGCCAGAGGAGTTTCAAACCCAAAGAACATTTCTTCCAGAATTACCGGTCAGAGATTTGGCAAAGCGCTTTTCTGGAAGTTAGAGGACAAGGATGGAGTCAATTCAAAAGCTAATCTTATTAAACCTGAAAATAGGTGACTAAGATCAATAAAAATTACCATCAAAACAATGATAATTTGAGCCATTTCCAGGTTGATGATTAAACTGACCAGAACTCTAGTCTTATTTCTGAGTCTAGAATATGAGCTCTAATTACAAGTACTTGAGAAAAAAAAATCTACACTGAAGATTAAATCAGTGTTGACCAAATACTAGTAAAACTGATAATTTAATCTTCATGTTAGAAACAGTGTATCAAATGTGGTTTACCACATGAAAACCACTGACATATCACTTTCAAGCCTGGCAACGAGACTAAAACAATACTCTCTGTCTTGTGCTCTTTTCAATCCTAAGAAAAGAAGAAAGTGTTTTTTTTCTAATAGCTTCTCTTCTTCCTTGTGGTGTACCCTACACAATGGCTTAACTGATTCACTTGGTAACTGATTTTTTTTTGGCAGTTCACAAAAATACTTCATTATCTCTTGATCACATACCAGCGGCACTGCTCGGGACGTCTCCACCCGAGGCCGGGGTGCGGTGGAATACATGTAGTTGAAGAGTCTGTCAATTTTCCTTAAAGGAACACCACCTCCTCGGTCACTCATCTAAGATGAGAAAGGATCATGCACTATGACCAAGTCTCATAGACAGCAAAATACCCACGCGTACTCACAGTGTCACGGTTTCACTGCTGGCTGGAGAGTACAGCTTTCCAAAATGAATACCACGCAACCCAAGTTGGGAATGTAAACATTTCCCTCACTGGCAGACTTAACACAGCTCCTCTGATGTGCAGAATTCTAATACATAATAAACTCCCTCGTAATACAAAGTCAATGCTGTGGCTCTGTGTATTTACTGAAGTCATACTAACAGTGCAGCACAGCACAGAAATGGGGCATAAGCTAAGTCTATCTTGGATGTAACAATAAATTTGTTTTTCCTTTGGTGGGCAGTTTGGCAAACATTGAAAATGCCTGAACGTTTTGACCCAACAGTGTTTATCCTAAGAAAATAATCAGAAAAGTATGCAAGGTATGTATGAGAATGTCTATCACAGCACTGCGGAGAATAGCTAAAACTGGATTAAACCTAAATAGGGGACTATTTACGTAAACGAATGTACATTCTAAAACAGAATACTATTTAGCCATTAAATATTATGTAGAACTGTATGCACTGGCATGAGAGATGTTCACAAAATATTGTTTAATAGCAAAAAAGTTACAAAGAAGCATTTATAATATTAAAATTTTGTGAAACTAATAAAAAAAGTCTGTAATGATATATAATTTTATTGTCTATGGAATTATGAGTGATTTTCTTCTTTTGGATTTTTACTTTCTGAATTTTTTTCACAATTTCTTTTATCATGGAAAAAAGACAGCATAATTTTCATTTTCAGGGAGGAAAAAACAGAACCACTTCACTGTGTTGTAGAGTCTCATCTACAAGCAATTTCACAGCATAGACTCCCAGACAACTTTCTGGTGAGTGTAGAAAAAAATAGGTCTTTATATTGTTCTTATTCTTTTTCTGACTCAAATCATATGATAGATTGAATTTAATAATTGATTTACAGACTGTCTTCATTTTGTTTTCCTTCACAGTTAACATGGACTTATTTTCCTAGCTACTGTACAGTTTATATTCTAATCTGCTACAGCTATTTTCCTTTATTGCAAAATCTAAATTGATTCTATTATCTACAATATTAACATAGTTCTTATATGCAAACAAATCTACTTTTAACATATGTATATATACAGATAGATAAAAATAGCGCTGAACAATATGTATTAAAAAGTCAATAGGCTGGATGGATGGCTTACAGTTGAGTTTTTATGTAGTCTTTAAAAATCTTTATAGTATATATATTACTTTCATAATGGAAATTACATAGCTATTTTAATTTTTAAAATAAAAATCTGCTTTGAAATACCATTTGAAGACTTGCCTCTGAGATATCTACAATTAGATAATTGCAGTATAAAAATACACAAGGACTTTATTAAGAACTTGTATGTAGCATTATGCTTGAAATTGTTCTCAGCTATGAATTCAAAGCCCTGTGAAGAGATTTATTTTATTAAGATGAATAAAGAGCTCTGGCTATTTTCTGAGATCCATCAATTCATTAATTATTCATCCTTTAATCTAATGCTCTGCTGTACATTTGCTGGTAACATGAGTAAGAAGAGTGGGTGTTCTGTAAATATTAAGTAAACAACATATTAGAATAGATATTAAGATAAAAAGGTAGACCTTCAATAAACATTTCCTGGTTTTCCTTAACTTTTTGGCCAGAAAGACTACAGCAATCCAGTAGGTCTGAAACAAGAAGTGATTTCTAGCCGTAGGCTCATATGAGAAAAGCAGAGAGCTGAGCACAAAGGACAGAGGTGACTCTGTCAGAGGTGACAGGAATATAGTTAAAAACTGATAAAGGTAACCTTCATTGCTTTGCAGCCAAAAACACAATAAACTGGAACTGGTAGATTTTTAAAGTGTCAAAAGAGCTTCCAAGAGAGCTGTAACACACTATTATACCAGAGGATCTGAGTTCTTTGGGAAAAGAGAAGGGGGGAATAATGGGAGAGACAGACATTTGGTCTGTACATATTTAAGACAAGAAGAAGGTACTCTGAAGACAAATATATTGAGAAAGAATGTGAAAATTAAAAAGTCTCTGATTAGAACAATTTGGAAAAAAAAATCTAGAATCATGGAACATAAGCCAATGCCAAGGAAAAGGAAAGAGATTATGAAAGACATGAATGGTGGGGAGTAATATCAACAGGAAGGCTGAGGAAGAGAAGTTTGCCAATTATTTTTAAAGTTTTCTCTTCAGTACATGAAATCACCACTTCTCAATGTCATCTCACCAAGAGTTGCCATCCCTAACTTCCTGTTCCCCATAACACTGGGCTCCCTGGGCTAATTTATGTGAATTTCAGGTCCAAAGGAAATGAACCACTACTGACTTGATGACAGCTCTGAAGGCAGGAAATTTACTAACCCTGAACTCACTCAGCGCTTCTGAAGTCTCTTACTCAACAGCTTTTTCAATGTCAAGTTTGTAAAATCACCAAGATGTTTACATTTTAATTTAAAAGACATGTGACTATAACACTTATGTTATTTACTGAATATAGACCAAACACAAAATCTGAAAGCGCAGCTAGAGTTGTAAGACAGAAAAAAACAATTCTTTCACAAGATTTTCATCAGAGGGATAAAAGGTGAAAAATGTCAATAATTTGAACAAACTAAAAGAATGGGGGAGAAACCCCCAGGCATTGATCCTGAAAGTCAAGAGTAAGTGACGAGGATGAAAGCTCTATTGAAAAAAATTAAAGCAAGCATTTAACATGTAAAGAGATTACAAGAATAGACACAGTCACGTGACCTTGGCTGTGAGGAGGGAGAGCAATAGGTGGAGGCAGAGACCAATACAGGTAGGGCTTTCTAGAACAGTCTGCTCAAGATCCTAACGAGCTTTTCTTTCTTTTTTTTAACAGCTTTATTGAAATATAATTCACATACCATATAATTCACCCATTTAAAGTATACAACTCAATGGTTTTTAATATATTTACAGATATGTGCAACCATCACCACAGACAATTTTAGAATATTTTCATTACCTTAAAAGGAAACCCTGCCTCTTTATTAATTACACTCCTAAGCAACCACTAATCTACTTCTCGTCCCTATATGTTCGCCTATTCTGGATATTTCATATAAATGGAATCATAAGATGTGGTTTTTTTCTTTTGTGATTGGTTTCTTTCATTTAGCATAATATTTTCAATGTTGTAGCATATACCAATACTTCATTCCTTTTATGGGCAAATAATATTTCATTGTGTGGATATATCACATTTTGTTGATCATTCATCAGTTGATGAACATTTGGGCTGTTTCCAGTTTTTGGCTATTGTGAATAACGCTGCTATGAACATTCATGTTTAAGTTTTTGCTTGAATATCTGTTTTCAATCTTTTAGGGTATATACCTAGGAGTGGAATTGCTGGGTCATTACGAACCTTTCTTTACACTAAATAGACAGATTCCCTAAGCAAAGCCTGGCCACCAGCACAGGATGAGTCTCTGCTGAGTGCCTAAGAGCTCAGTGAACCTTGATCCCTGCAGTGATGGATGACCACAAGTAACGGAAAGCAGCCACAGACAAGCACGCTAAAGCACATGACACAGAAGCAAAAAAAGGTACAAGAAAGACCATGCTGCAGCACTACTGAAGTCATATGAGACTTATTTTGAATGAAGTAGACCTTAATGGGCAAGTAGCTGATACGTAACTAACCAAAAATTAGACACACATTAGCATCTGCGATAAAAAAAAGTGACACATTCACATTATTTTTTCAGCAAACAGATGGTACCGTCATATATTTATTTGTGCCTCATTCTTAACAGCCAAAAAAGATAAATAGAAAAAAGAAATTCAGAGGAAACAAGCAGTGCAGAGAGCAGAGACATTAATTTTCTAAAAAACAACTATCATTAATATCCTCAGAGTGATAAAAGAAGATAAAACTAGAACAGAATACTGCAAAAAAGGAAAATTAAAAAATAAGAGTTCTTGGAAATTTATAATAAGATAAGAGAAATAAAAATTCAACAGAAGGGCTGGGAATTTAAAGTCGAGGAAATCTCAGAGTAGAATAAAAAGTTAAAGAGATAAAAAACAGGAGAAAAAAGATAAAAATCAGAGGATCATTTCACAAATCCCAACATCCTCCTCCAAAAATGACTATCAGAAAGAGAAACAGCTTGGAAGAAAGTATCAAAGAAACAGTGGAAATTCTAAATTCTAATGAGTAAGAAAAGGCCCACACCAAGCCCAATGAGTAAGGAAAGGCCCACACCAAGTCATGTCATTATGAAATTTCAGAATAGAGCTGAAGATGTTACAAGCTTCAGTTAAAACAACAACATCTGACACCTAAAACTGGTTGTGTATAAAGGAATGGGACTTGGAATAAGCATAAGTCTTCTCAAAAGCAATAGTAGGAGTGACATCAGCAAAAACAGGGGAGAAAGGAACTCCAAAAAGTCTCTCCTCCACCAAAGCACTGAGAAAAAAGCAAATATTATCAGAATCTTTGTTTAGAACTCTGGAAATTAACCAAAGGCTCGCAGCAATTTGGGGAGCATTTAGTCAAGAAAAGCAACAGTGAGTTTTGTGGTGTTTTAAGTTGGCTTATTCCCTCCCCCATCTTCAGCCCCATCAATAACATGCAGTCAGAGTGAAAGCAGCAGCCTGGCAGCCACTGGGAAGGCTATCTTTTTTTGACCTGATTCTGAGTTCCCCAATGTAAAAAGTCTTGAACACACTGACTCCCCATCCTCGGGAAACATTTGTCAAAAACAATAGAGGTAACTGATTAACTTGACGGCTGCCTGAGGCAGTCCACAACACTTAAGGCAAACAGGCTAACCAAAAAGCTTAAGAGGAAAAGCTAGGAAATGAGATGTCCATAGGGGCTTAGAAAAGCTCAGGATATCATGGGAATCCAGAAAGTTATGTTCACGCCTAAGGCTATGCTCAAGTTAAGGAAAGACTTGAGAGGGTCCTATGCTTTCACCTCTGAGTGATCTTGGGGCTCTGTACAAGCAGGATCTAAAGGTTAAGTAAGAGTTGTCAACTGCCTGGGTGAGTGTTGAAGTTGTGCCCCAATATGTACACAGAGTCCTTTGATAAAGACTGGGAGATGACATTTAAGGAAATCTCAGTTCAGTCATTAGTTGACTACCACTAAGCTAACTGAGCAGACACTTCAGTGGCCACATACAACAATGAATACAGACTTTACAGAATTAGTTTTTAAAAAGTCACTAAACAAACAACAATAACAACCAACCTTGGAGAGGGGGGAAGAATTGGATCTTCAGAGTTGTCACATTATATTATTTTAAATGTCTAATTTTCAACAAAAATTATAAGGCATGCAAAGAAATAAGAAAATATTGGGGCCGGCACAGTGGCGCAGTGGTTTAGTTCGCGCTTGGCAGCCCAGGGTTCATGGGTTCAGATCCTGGGCGCCTGCTGACGCACTGCTTGTCAGACATGATGTGGTGGTGTCCCATATAAAGTAGAGGAAGATGGGCACGGATGTTAGCCCAGGGCCGGTATTCCTCAGCAAAAAGAGGAGGATTAGCAACGGATGTTAGCTCAGGGCTGGTCTTCCTCATGAAAAAAAAGAAATCAGAAATAAGAAAATATGGCCCATACACAGGGGAGAAAAGGAATCAATAGAAACTATACTTGGGGAAACTCTGACTTACAAAACAAAAACCTTACTATTTCAAATATATTCAAAGAACTAAAGGAAACCACTTCTAAAGAACTAAAGGAAAGTATGAGGATGATGTGTCATCACATAGAGAATAGCAATTAAAAAAAAAGATAGAAATTATACAAGAAAACCAAATAGAAATTCCAAAGTTGAGAAGTATAATAACTGAGATAAAAAATTCACTGGAATGGCTCAACAGCAGATTTGAACATGTGGAAGAAAGAATCAGCAATAGTGAAAAGAGATCAATTGAAACTATCCAGTGTGAGAAACAGAAAAAGAAAAGAATGAAGAAAAATGAACAGAGCATCAGAGACCTGTGGGATTTCATCAAGTGTACCAACATGTGCATACTGGGAGTTCCAGAAGGAGAGGAGAGAGAGAAGGGAGAAGAAAGAATACGTGAAGAAATGATGGCTGAAAACTTCCCAATTTTGATTAAAAAGATGAAGCTCATCAAACTCCAAGTATAATAAACTCAAAGAGATTCAACCTGGACAGATCATAATCAAACTGTCAAAAGCCAAGAAGAAAATCTTGAAAACAGCAAGAGAGGTGACTCATCACATACAAAGGATCCTAATAAGATTAACAGCTGATTTCTTATCAGAAACCATGGAAGCCAGGAGGCAGTAGGATTAACATATTCAAAGTGCTGAAAGAAAGACTATCAGTTAAGAATTCTATATCCAGTAAAATTATCCTTCAGAAATGAAGGAGTAATTAAGACAGTCTCGAATAAGCAAAAACTGAGAGAGTTCATCACTGGTAGACCCACCCCATCAAGAAATAATAAAGGGAATCCTTCAGCCTAAAATGAAAGAACACTAGACAGTAAATCAAATCCACGTGAAAAAATAAAGAGCACCACGAAAAGTAACTACATAGGTAAATATAAAGAATAATATGTGTGTTTTTTGTTTATAACTATTTTCTTTTATTTAAAAGAAAATTACATAGAGCAATAATTATAAATCTGTGTAGGTGGGCATACAATGTATAAAGATGTATGCTTTACGACAGTAACAGCACAAAGGATGGGAAGGGGAATGGAATGGACCTATATAGGAACAAGTCTATATATACTATTGAAATTAAGTTGGTATTAATCTGAACTAGATTGTAATAAATACAGACATTCATTGTAATTTAGGACAAACCACTAAGAAAATAACTCAAAGAAATATAATGAAGAGAAATAAGAAGGAAATTAAAATGGTACACTAGAAAATATCATTTTAACAAAAAAGGCATTACTAATGGAGAAATAAAGAATCAAAAGAGACATAAGATATATAGAAAACAAATGGCAAAATGGCAAACATAAATCCTACATTAACAGTAATTATGTTAAATGTAACTGGCTCAAACACTGCAATTAGAAGTGGACATTGGCAGTATGGTTTAAAAAAACATGATCTAACCATATTCTATCTACAAGAGAGACACTTTAGATTCAAAGATACAAACAGGCTGAAAGCAAAAGCTTGGAAAAAGATACACCATGAAAACAGAAACCAAGAGAGCTGGGATGGTTATACTGATATCAGACAAAATACACTTTAGACAAAAATTGTTATTAGAGACAAAAAAAGGCATTTTACAATGATAAAAGGTCAATATGGTCATGTGTCACTTAACGACGTAGATATGTTCTAAGAAATGCATTGTCATTGTGCGAACATCATAGAGTGTACTTACACAAACCTAGATGGTACAGCCTACTACACACTAATCTTATGGGTCAACCATCATACATGTAGTCCGTTGTTGACTGGAACACCGTTATATGGTGCTTGACTGTACATCAAGAAGATATAAAATTATAAACATATATACACTTAACAACAGAGCTCCAAAATACACAAAGCAAAAATTGACAGAATTAAAGGGATAAACAGACAATTCAAAAATAACAGTTAGAGACTTCAATACCCCACTCTGAATAATGGATATGACAACTAGACATAAGATCAACAAGGAAATAGATTTGAACACACTATAAATCAACTAGGCCTAAAAGCCATCTATAGAACACTCCATCCAACAACAGAAGAATACACATTTTTCTTAACTACACCTGGAACATTCTCTAGGACAGACCAAATGTTAGGCCATAAAACAAGTTTCAATAAATGTAAAAGGACTGAAATCATATAAACTATATTTCTGGCCACAGTGGAATGAAATTAGAAATAACAGAACAAAATGTGGGGAATTAACAAATACATGCAAATTAAACAACACACTCCTAAACAACCAATGGGTCAAAGAAGAAATCATAATGGAAATTAGAAAATATTTTGAGATGAGTGAAAATGAAAACACAACATAAAAAACATATGGGATATAGAAAAAGCAGTGCTTAGAGGGAAATTTATAGCTGTAAAATGTCTCAAATCAATAAGCTAAACTTCCACTTAAGAAACTAAAAAAAGAGCAAACTAACTCCAAAGTAAGCAAAAGGAAGGAAATAATGAAGATCAGAGTGGAAATTAATGAGATAAACAATAGAAAAACAACAAAGAAAAATCAACAAAGCAACAAGTTGGTTTTTTGAGATTAGTGGTTTCCAAGGACTGGGGAGAAGGCGAATTGGGGAGTGACTGCTAATGGGTATTGGGGTTTTTCTTTGGAGTGGTGAAAATGTTCTGAAATTAGACAACGGTATGGTTGCACGACTTTGTGAATATACTAAAAATCACTGAATTATACACTTTTAAAAAGAGGAACAGTAGATGCCTTCAAAATTCTGCAAGATGATTACTTTCAACCTAGAATTCCATGTCTGATCTTAAGTATTGGGAAAATGGCAATTGAGGCTGGCTGGGGGAGGCTCTAAGAAAGCTAACTCCTCAGCTACCATAACAGAAAGCTAGTATTTGCTGTTTGAAACTTCAAAATTTCAGAAATAGCAATATCAGAATACTACTTAAAAATATAGCAATAAATCCCAGAAGAAATAACCAAAAGACTCTCTCTGAGTACTGACCCACAAATGGCGAGGAACTGACATATTTGATTTTTATAGTCTGCATTTATCACTTTAAAACAAAATTTAAAATGATTATTTAAAAAAGAGAAACATCATCATACTCTAAGAAACTGGGCCACCTGAATAACGTAGTGGAAAAGGGCTGGCACTGGGGTAGGAGGACCTGATTTCATGTCTTGTGTCATTTATTCACCACATAATCATGAGCTAAGCATTGTGCTTTAGTTTTCTCATTTGTAAAATTAAGAGTAAAATTACCTGTGCTCCTAACTAAAGAGCTGTTACAAGAATCAAAAGAAACAATTAAAATATAATTAGATTGAAAAGCATTGTTTAAAAATGAAAAATTGTATACTATCTATATAACACTGCAAATACTCAAATATTTTAGATTTTACTTATCACAGCAGATATTCATGATTACTGCCAAATTGTCTGTCTCCAGGATTTCCTTTGACTTGAATCATTTGGATTAGGAACTGGAATAGAACAGACTCAAGGGATAATTCCATAATCTGCCATATAAATGAAGCAATGTGCTTATTAGCTATTAGGGATAGGATTTCTTTCTCCGAAGAAAAAATTATGTCTTCTGGAAATTATGCGCATGCCTTACATCAATTTTAAAAAAAGCATTTACCTTCACAGTCAAATCCTCATTACCCAGTGTGACATGGACTTGAATAGGTGGGTAAACACCCTTGTCAGCATGGTGTTCCATCGTTGCTCTCATTGCATTCTGAAATATATTAGGGTTACATCAAAAATACAGCCTTAAAGAAAAAGAAAAACTAATTATAATTTTCAGGTACATATGCACTACTTGAAATTTTAAAAATTTTAATTCAATGGGAAAATGTCAAAGAATCATAATTCTTATAACCAGTTTTAAAGAACTACTTTTTAAAAAAATTATTAAGTCAGTTTTGGAGGATTTGTGAGATATTCTGACTTAAAGATTCCAACTAAATTCTGCATATTTTCCGAAACCAGACATCTCAACACTTTTAAGCAGTTTACATTAGAGCAAAAAATTTTATCCAAATATTTTTATAATTTAGTAGGTAACAGGCAAACCTTATTTTTGAAAACAGTTTCATCTCTATTTTTAAGAGCCATTTTAACTGTCATAAGTTGTTTTAAGAAAAGAAATTTTTTTTCCATATAGTATTAACAGCAATGGTCTTATTATGATGTAGAAACTAATCTAATTTACCACTAGTCTGACACTAAGGATATTTACATTGTAAAACTATTTTGATCAACTTCTAAAGGATACAGGGTACACAATGCCAACAAGCACTAAACGATAATGTGACACATAGCATTGGAGTAGAAATTGCTAAGACTAGATACAGTTAAAAAAGCAAATGATGGGACTGAATTTGGACATAAGAGTGTGTGGCCCGGGCACACCAATCAGGATTGAGTGTCCCTAAGGAGGAGATTCTATCATCTCTACCAAAGCCATTTAAGATTAGGTTCCAGATGGATACCATTATTACTGACATTATGTACAATCTGTTCTATAATATGTTAATATCTCTTTTATTAAGCATCATGGGGAACGAGATCTTTATTGTGACTGAAATTTCAAGGAAAAAATTAGTTTTAACTCCTTTAAGTGCCAATTGCTTATTTATTTAACCACTTTGACAGGAAGATCTTTGTAAGGTATTAGATAGTTCTTGCTGTCTTAGAACAAAAGAGCATTCTTGAACCTTTGCTGTTCTAAGACAGTTAGTTTTTCCATGTTTCAGTGTATTTTTCTTTTTCAAGATCAGGCTGAAAGCCACCTCTTCTCTCTTCTAGTTTGCTGCTGGTTGAAGGCATGGTAATTAATGTCAGAGAGACTACAGGTTTCATTTAGGGTGCTCCTTTTCAGCCACAGGGACCCCTTCCACTCCTCATCACTCACTTTCCTGTCTACCAGCCAGTGTCATTAATGTGTTATTGGGAAAAAAAGTTCTCTCAACATTACTAGCACAATTTTATTTAGTTTTCAAAATTTGTTGCAAAGAGCAAATATAACAGCAGAAGCCCTGTAAATCAATATAAATGACTTTCTCCCCAAAAAAAGCACCTAACAGTGAGACTCTGGTCCTTTAAGGGTGGAAAGTTGAGAATCATTCTTCTAAATATTTTGTACTGTAAAAATATAACTTTATAGAGCACTTCTAATGTGCTGTCATTGTCCTGGACATCTAGCATGTTATTCCCAGTCTTCATAATAACCTAGACAAGATTACCCTCATTTTACAGAAGAGGAAACTGAGGCTCAGAAAGGTTGAGTGACTTGCCCAAAGTCACACACACATTAAGTGGGAGAACTGGAATTCAAAGGCAGGTCTTTCTGATTCCAAAGTCTGAGCCTATCACTACACTGAGGTGCCCATCAGTGCTGACAAAAGGCTGATCTCCAGAATGTGACATGACACTGAACATGAAAAGACATCTTTTAATGAAACTGAGGAAAACCCAGTAGGAAACTTTCAGAGCAGAATCCTAACCTCAGGAAAGGACGGATAAAGGTTAGGTAATACTATTTTACAAACCTTGAAAAGTTCAAACACCATGTGATAGAGATGGGATGGTACATAAACCACTTGTATTGGCTGTCCTGGTGATTTTGCTACAGAGCAGAAGAGAAAAATATAAAAGTACAGAGAGATGTCCTTAAAGCATTTTCAAGAATAAATTGTGTAGTGATGAAAAGAAAACATTTACTATGGAGGAGAGCAGTATTTGGGGGAGAACTGCCACACCAGTTCTTCACGGTATTAGTGTTTGAACCCCCTGTTCACGTAGATTCATAACTGACGGTGACAACACGAGTCCTGTAGTCACTCTTGCAATCCTGCATAACAATCGAACCAACCCATCTTCCATTCTTCACTATGACAATGAGTTTTTTTAACGGACACTCAACCTTAAGGTCAGAATTTTATTCTCCAAAAAGAAGTGTTAAAGTCTATAAATTCCATAGTCCAACTCACATATTCTTTTCTTAAAAAAGCAATTTTTTAAATGTTTCACCCAGGTGGAATGTTTTCTGTTTTGTTTCAGGCATTTCTATGGCTATAGATCTGAATAAAAATTTAAGCTAGCATCAATCTATCAAGGGATACTAATTCTACATTCAAACATTTAATAGGAGCCAGTTGGGGATGGAGGGCAGACAGTGTGTAAAACAGAACTTTTAGTAGAACAAAGGAGTAAGACTCACCATTAGAATTTTAATTCAGCCAATAATTTCGACTCTCTTCTAAATAAACTGTCCCTTGGAAACATGGGTGGGACATCTGGAAACTATCTACAGTTCAGATTCCCAAACTATCACTTGTACATTGTGACTCTTATTTATGGACTGTTATGGACCAAAAGAGTTAATATGGCTTTACAAAAACACCAAGCAATCCTATTTTCAATTGAGTGACTTCTTCCACTGCTCTCCCACTATAAGGTCCAGAACACAGTTTACTAAAAGCCTATTTAATTTTATTCTTCTTAAAGAGTCATCTTAACTTAGGAAATGTTTTTCCCTCTACCAAACTACCCCACCTTTAGGAAAAACAGTGAGATTCATCAATCTCCTTCCAAGGCATTTAAACCTTCTTTTGTCCAAAAGGCACTAGTCAGGGTGAAAAGAAGACCATCAGAGATGAACAGATTCTCAAATAGATGAGCATCTCTCTTTTTACACCTCCAGTCTTTTGACTTCCTCAACAACAACAAATTATTTACAACTCAGGAAGTAGAAATCTTAAAGGGTAAACCTTACATTATTGAAGTGCATATAAAAGTCAAATGTAATTTTCTTGGCATCATTTTTTTCTATGACTAACCAGAAAATCAAAAATAAGCAAAGAATCAACATTATCAATTAAAAATAAGGAAAATGGGAAAGAAAGAGCCAAAATGTCTTTCAGAAAGGATCCAACTAAATTATATACACACACACTTTTTAATGTGATTGCTTTCCCTCAGCTTTCATATCCAAGAATAAGTTGATAAAAAGTCCCTTTATACTAAAACAAATCTAAATTCTTCTTATCATTCCTTCTCAGGTAATCATAACACTAATCATTGAAGAAAAGACATCAGGCTTACCATTCAGTTCTTCAAGTTCTAGTTCAGGAGAGTTAATATAATACAAATCACACAGACGCCTAGCATTTTCATAGCCATCTAGTGTGAATCAAAACAAAAAAAGCATTAAATAAATTTACTTTTGTTTCACGCATTAAGATGGCAATAGTCTTGACAAATGAAATTTTAAAACTTTCTATAGAAGAAAATATACTTTAATAATCTTAGTTTGGGGAAGGTCTTTTTAAGTATGACATGACAAAGCCTAATAGCCATAAAGGAAAAACGACAGATATGATTACAACAGGATAAAAACATCTATGTGAAAAAAGACACCACAAACAAAGTAAAAAGAAAAACAGCAGGCTGAAGAAAATAATTACAGTACATATAACAAAAATTTAGAGTTGGTAAGGGCTTAGGAAGGAGACATCCTAATTCACTGTTTGATATCTTTTTGGAGGTATCAAAATTTTAAATGTTTTTAATTCTAGGAATTGTGCCCTCAAAAATACTAGCAAAAGTCAGCACATATCCAAGGATGTTCACTGCTGTATTGTTGGTAATAGAAAAATAATAAAACAACCTAAATGTGCATCAATAGGAGGACAGATTAACACATTCTGATACATCCATACAGCCATTCAAAACCTGGGGTATATTCATAGGTACTAAACATGGTAAGATGTTTGTAAACTTGCAGAAAAATATGCAGAGAGTACCCCATTTTCCAAAAACAACAATGTAAGACCAACAATTATGAATGTATGTGAGTATAGGCAGTATAAACAGAAAAATGTGTGGAAAGATGCAAACCAAACTATTATGAATTATAGCTCCTAGTATAAAGAATTAGAAAGGGGGAGGGGCCGGCCCGGCGGCATAGCAGTTAAGTTCGTGCACTCCACTTTGGCGGCCCAGGGTTTGCAGGTTTGGATCCCAGGCACAGACAGATGCACCGCTTGTCAAGCCATGCTGTGGCAGCGTCCCATATAAAGTAGGGGAAGACGGGTAAGGATGTTAGCCCAGGGCCAGTCTTCCTCAGCAGAAAAGAGGAGGACTGGCAATGGATGTTAGCTCAGGGCTGGTCTTCCTCACAAAAAGAAAAAAAGAATTAGAAAGGAGAGAAAAGGGGCTTGAATTTTTTGAAGTGAAACAGATACTCTCATAGTATCACCATACTTTGCCTAAGAAAGCACTGTACCAAAAAAATATTCATTCTATAATGTACAATTAACATTATTAAGTTATAGTCAAATCCATGCATTTGCTCCTCACATTTCATCTCATGATATAATAGTTGTTTTAATAGCAAGAAACAACACTCAACAATTTTAATTTTTGCATCCTGTCTGGAGGAATATAAGTATTTACCTTTAATAACTTCAATTACATTGCAGTTCGGATTTATACTTCCAATGTGTTTTCGATGAGACGGGCTTCCTTTGCCTTTCCCACCAAACAATAAAGCTACCAAGAAATAAAAAATAAAAAACAAAATAAGCTAACCTACTGAATGCCCTTTTCCAGACGTGAATACAGCTCCTCTAAATGGTGCCAAACAACAGAACAAATATTTTCCTTAAACATAAACACAGTATTTTACATTCAATAAAAACATCTTTGTATTGCAGTCTATTTTCTTTTCTTAATACGCAAAAAAGTAAAATTAAATGTTTACTAAAGGGAAATTTTCTACATAAATTTAAAATATACCAAAACATTTCATTTAGCTTCTTCTCTTGACTTACAGTGCTGATTGAGTAACATTCGAATTGAAATGCGACTCATGTAGAAACGATCCAAAAAGTACTGAACATTCTGGCTGGTGACAGGATCCACCCCGAAGCTCTCCTTGTACTCAATCACACCCTGGGCCATCGTGGGAATAACGTCATTGTGTCGGTTCCTGATCCGTATCACGGTGTCTGTAAAGCTAAACAAATCTGTCTGTCAAAACAGCCAAATTTTTTTTCTTTTTTGGTGAGGAAGACCAGCCCTGAGCTAACATCCATCGCCAATCCTCCTCTTTTTGCTGAGGAAGACTGGCCCTGGGCTAACATCTGTGCCCATCTTCCTTCACTTTATATGGGACGCCACCACGGCATGAATGACAAGCAGTGCATCAGCAGGCGCCTGGGATCCAAACCTGCGAACCCTGGGCTGCCAAGCGTGGACTAAACCGCTGCACCACCGGGCGGCCCCCTAATACAGCCAAACACTTTGACAAGTGAATTTATACTAAAATCTAAGATTAACCCACTATACTAGGCAAGAATTTCCCAATTCAGTAAAAGGAGCATCAGTGCATGCTTTCCTACACTTTTTAAAATATATTTCAGACCATAAAATCTATCAAATCTGTGAAAGTATAAGGGCTTCCAAAATAAAACTTTTGAAATTTAATTATTTTCTTGGAACTCCTACAAGTAAGGCTGCCACAAAACACAATCCTAAAAGTGTTAAGGGTTTTCTTTAACCGTTATCATCTAAGATCATCTGAGCACTCACTACGAGGATGCATTCCAGGGACATCCAGCATAAGAGAAGACAGAGCATTTGCTTCTAGGAACACATGCTCTGTAAGGAATGAAGATGAATGAGCCAAGAAAGCCTGTCTGTTTTGTAACTATTCCCTAGGGTTCAAAGAAAGAAAGAACCACTTAGAGAAAAGTAGAAAAGAAGTCTAATTTCATTCATCATATGAGTTTAAAAAATTGGAGAGAAAAAGTAGACTACTGTGTTAAAAGAAAAAATTTCCAAATTATCCTGTCGTCTCATTTCTGTCATTTAGAAGACCTGATTGCATGGTTAAAGAACTAAATAAAAGAGGGAAGAAGTCTTAATTATGAAGTAATAAAATCCATCTTGTAACATACGCATCAGAATTTACACTTCTGAATGAATGCTTTCCCATTCAAAGTCATCATCTTGAGTATTAATAACTTATTCCGATGATGCTCTCACTGCTCAAAACATTTCTGGAATGCCTAGTTTGTAATTAGCTTCAAAACCAAATTGTTAATCCAAAATACAAACAACAAAACTCCTCAAAAACAACAAACAACGCATCATTTCCAGTCATCCCTTTATTTGTTTATTTCACCTGTCTTTTTTTTGAAAACCAAAAACAGTATTATTCTGCTTGGCCACTCACCTTATTTTCTAGATTCAGCTCTGAATGACTAACCATTTTCAGACGGTTCTACAGCATAATGTTTACTTTTAAGCAAGACTGCTTGGGTCCAAATCCTGGTCCCACCAAGTGCTGGCTATGTGACCTTAATGCTACTTTAAGTTACTTAACCGTTTTGTGCACAAACAGCATTATGTCAACTGAGTTGTTTTAAAGATTAAATGACATCACTTGTGTAAAGTGTGCTCCATACCTATGCAGAGAGTAAATTCTAATGTTACTTTCAGACCAAAATCATGTTTTAAAAATGAAATGTTGCCATCATCTTTAGAGACAGTCAAAACAATGTGGAATAGACTCTGAGGACAACAAAGGAGGTGGACTTTAAGTTCTGGGCAACATTCATTGGAAGAAGCAGGTAGCTGCCTGAGGGCACTACTGGGGTTTAGCAATTCTGGTATGTTGGTTGTTAAATTGGTCACATTGCTTACATTATCTTACAGAACACGGGTCATAAACTGAGACCCACAGACACTTTTTTATAGGCCTCCAGTGTTTTAAAATGTTTTTAATTAGGTGCCAATCTTTCAAACTGGGAGATTTTACATTAAAAATCTAGATTTGTGACTTTTCTTTAAACACACAAAAAGATCAGACGATCTGGGTGCATTCCTGTATGGCAATGATCAGCTGGAGCTGAAGATGGCTGTAGAAGCATACACTCTCCAGGTTAAAAGTCCTCACCAGTCCCCTATCATCCAAGTGGCACTGAGGCCACATCTGGATTTCCACTAATCATCACACTTGAACGTGTTTATTCTTACAGCATGGTTATGAGGAACGTGAAGCATTTCTTATACTCAGCCCAATTTACTGATTTATGTCACCTGCCTTACCTGTATGGGCTGCTATAGACAAATATACTGTCATATGACCCAGAGTAATGCGAAATGAAAAGTTCATCAGTTTCCCTAAAGCAACCCAATAGCAGGTTTAAGCTCAATACATTTACATTTTTTATATGATGTCTAAAGAATACAAAAATTCTGTTCAGAATAGGGTCAAAACAGTGTACTTACTCATAAATAGTTTTAGCATCTTCAGCACTTTTGTCCTTAAAATCAAGAAGCTCCTGAAAACTCTGGATATACCTAAAATGCAAATCAATAGGGTAAATCTGTTCTTTTATACTTTTAAAGTTCAAAATTGTAAGAATACTCAAATGATATTTTTTAATATTTCTTAATTTTCAATTTAGAATAGTGCTAGAAATTATGGTTTTAGTAGGATTTTTTTTATACCCATTCACACTGAAGCAAAGTGCCTGGCACAAGTAGTCGAAAGTGCACATTTTCTCCTAAACACAGGTTAAATTTGGCTTAAGAATTTTAAGATTTCCTACTTCTTTTTTTAAGTTCTATACTCTAAAACAGTTTTTCAATTTCTTAAATTTACCCCTGTACATTACAGTATAAATACTGATTGTCATGAAAACTGAGTCTGTCACCAACAACTATGTGATCTAGGGCAAATGACTTAATTTTTCTTAGTCTCAGTAAAATGTGGAGGCCATCCTACCTTTGTCTAAGAGTCTAATTTAAACATCTGTACTTTAAAATTATAATTTTAGAGGTTTATGTCCAATCAACAAACATTTGTTGAAAGCCTACAATTTACCACATAGTTTTTTTAAACAGAACTAAACAAAAGTCATGAAAATGTAGGTTTTTAATTTACCTGACAATTCAAGGTAGCAAAACACCTGTTAAGGAAGGAGCAAAAGGAAGAAAGCCAAATGAATTTCTCAAGGTCATGCCTTTCTCAAGGTCATGCCACTAAGCACAAAGGCAGTGCAGGGCCAGAGCTAAAAACACCTCCCTGCCATTCAATGACCTTCAACAGGGTAAGGCCTGCTTTGGCTTAACTGTTGGCACTTCACCTACTGCCAACTGCCCTAACTCAGTAGGCATCCAGGGCCAGTGAAAATGTTCTAAAAATCTGTAAATCCATATGTTGATTTGGAAAGCTGTTCCTAGCAAGCAATGGGCCTTCTGCATTCCAAAGTCAAGTGATTCCACTATCTACTGTTTTTCTTTAACCCTTACTTTTCACTTCATTGGCAAGAAAAACTATGCTCTTTATTCAACAGATATTTGAGCACCTATAATGTGTTGGCACAGATCAGATTTGAAAATGCAGTATATTCTATTTTTACGGAAGAATTTAAAAAAACAGGAATAAGCTTCCACAGAAAATTATATGTTCTCCTTTATATTCCATCATAGTTCCTAAACAAATGCCTCTTCCTTACACCACGTTTATGACTGTTCCATATGTGAACTAGACAGCATCTATCATATATATATATATATATATATATATATATATATATATATTGCAGTCATACCACTTTTGCTTATTTTTAAAAACTGATGTTAGATCAGCTTCTTCCACAAACAATAATGCCTACAAAAGGAAAGTTAGGATCTCCATGAATCAAAATTGTGAAATGTCTTGCAGCTAAATTTTTTCCATTTAAGACTGAACTCCGGCAAATTCTTTTGTTTGAAATGTACAGTGCTTAAGAGAATATCACTTTTAAATTAATAACATTAACAAGAAAGGCTGTATATAGGTGGCCACATATGTGTCCCCACCCTTAATACCTCTACTGTCATTTTTTTGGAAGAGAGATCATAGTTTCTATATGATTCCAATAACTTCTAATTATTTAAAAATGGTAGAATAAAGGTTTTAACTTTTGTGATTTATTAAGATATATTTCAATGAAACAAATTCAGTTTATTAAAAAATATATACACCCTTTAATACATTTCATCATTCTGACTACAGCATGATGTAGTAGAAACAAACAAATCTGGGTTTGAATCCCAGCTCCACTATGAGTGGTACTGCCTTAGGCAAAGGACTTAGCCTGTAGGTGCCTCAGTTTCCTCATCTGCAAAACAGGGATAATAATGCCTACCAGGCAGGGTTGTTGAAGGAATTAAAGGCAATGAAGATAAATTCCTAGACATTAACAAATGGTAGCTATTTTTATTATAACATAACATCCCTGCAGATTTAATAACACAAATCTTAAATTTAGTGTATTTCTGTGCTGTTCTGATGGGTTTTTTCAAAACCAAGGAATGGGAGAATCCAGGATTCAGGGGACAAGCCCAGACACACCCCAAAAAAGAAGGAATGCTGCTACTACATTAAGATTCCACTGAAGAGTAAAAAAAAGTATGTGCTGTAACCTTGAGTAAAGTCCACAAATCCATTGATATTGCAAACACAAGAGAGGAATCTTACCAGCTTTGTACCAACTGAACTGAGGGAGTCCTGAGAAGATTATCTGGAAGAAGACTTATTTCTTTCATTATATTCGCCAATCTAACAGGCAATTCTTGCCGCAGAAACATAAATGAGGTCTTTTCACAAGCATTCACAGATCCTGAAACCAAACACAGTGGCAACAGCAGTGAGTAGAAGCCATGAGGCAGCAGAAGCCAAGAGACAGGGAGAACACAGGGAGTTATTTGGCAAGGGTGGCAGTGTCACCATAATGACAGGGCAAGGATGAAGAGGCAAGGGATGGGATAACCCAGCCACTAGGGTTGTGACACATCCTGAATGACCTTCCAATTCCTAACATTCCAATCGCCTTGGAGAGCAAGGAAGACACTTGCCTGTCTCCATTACTTGCATCTGTACTGTGATCGCCCCTCTTGGAACTAAGGCACCTGAGCAAGTCTGAGCAAGGCACAGTGTCTAATTACCAGTAGGACCTACAAAAGCCTAATTAACATTTAGAAAATCCACTTCCCAACTTTAGGTTCTTAAGAAGTGAATACCTGTCTAAGAAACAGAGAAATTTTGACATGTGCATGGGAACCACTATTCTAATGATCATAAGCAAAGAGTAAATGTAGCGGAGGGCTTTTAGGCCACAGAAAGTAAAAAACACCAATGCCTGTTCAGCAACCATCTTCAAAATTCTCCCCTAGCAGGTCCTATTCAACTGATTCCTGGAAAGTGGCCTGCTCTTCCTCCACTCCTATATCAGGATGCTAAGCAGAACAGTTGTAGAATGTCCTCTGGCAAGCAGTTAAACTACAATGCATTTTAAACTCACTAATTTAATTTTGCTGTTTTAGCAAGAGACAACCTTAGCAAAAACTAGATTGTCAATAACAGGAATTACAGTATTAAAGGAATATATTTTCTTGTGAAAGTTTAATGGCCTACTTGTGAACAAGACCCAATTCACCCCTTAATCACACTAAAGTCATTTTAAAGTAAAAACAAAAACGGAGGGCTTTGAGTCAAACAAATTTGCCACTGTAAAGCCACAATTTTAAGATAAAGTTGCCAGCCAGGCTGGTATCTTTCAAGCCCACTAGCAATCTGCTAGTGACCTAACAGCACTTAAAATGCAGAAGATAACTTTTTCTACTGAAATTTAATGAGTTTATTAGAGTTTTCCCTTTTCCCCCTCAGCGCCCCTATATGAGAAGTCCAAGTCAAATGCCTAACTTTGCAATTCCTCGGCCATCTGTTGCATCCTTTCTAGAGCAAACCAGGAAGCACCCATCAGAGGAAGAGGAAAGAGGACAGTCACTGCTACAGGGGTGAAACGTGGTAAACCCCAGAGCATCTGGTACTCCTGCACTTTACCTGTGCTCAAGACTTACCTGCTGATGATGAAATGAATGTGCTGCTGGTGGAAATACTCTTAAGAAAGTGGCAAGGAAAACATTCTATGAAACATGTGGGCCAGTTATAACCTGCTTCTCCTAACATCACGCCAGTTTTATGCAATCAAAACATATGCAAAACTGAGCATTTAGCATCACTCTGCGGAATCCGAACACGACTCCCGGAGGTGTCCACACACTTGCCTCTCACCGGAGCTCGGCTCTTCGGCAGGGGCCTGGCAGCAAGCGCAGATCTGCACACGTGCGCTGAAAGGCGGGAGGTCATTCCACCCGCTGCCCTCCTGGTTTGTTTTTCAATCATACACAGTAAAAAGGTACACGCCCCGGGTTACTTACCCGGCCTGCCAGCGCCAACACCTGAGCATAAAGATCTGTCGGTGATGGAGGAAGGAAGCACCTAAGGCGCTGGGGGCGGGGGGGGGGTGAGGCCGACGTCGTTAAGGAGGAGGGGGGCCACGGAGAGGAGGGGGGGCCAGCGCGGGCCGGCCCGGCCGGGGTCAGCGGCCGCAGCTCCGCCGGGGCCGCGCACAAAGGCCCGAGGCCCGGGCCGCACTCACCGAAGTCCAGGAACTGCTTCATGGAGAGCGGGGACGGCGAGAAGCGCGCGTAGAAGTCCACTTGGCCCGGAATACCGCGTTCGGGCGCCGGGCCCGAGCCCGAGTCCGAGGTGAGGCTGCGGCTGGCGCCAGGGCGGGCGGCGCGCAGCCCGGGGCCCGGGCCGGCCGAGATGGCTCTGCGCAGCAGCCGCGCCAGCCTCATGCCGAGCCCCGCCGGAGGAGCCCGAGCCCCCGGCGCCAGGTCGCCGCTCCGCGCCGCGGCCGGGCGGGACGTGAGGGACGTGGCGGGCCGCGGGGGCGGGGAGCGGCTGTCACCGCCGCGGCCGCCGCCCCCTGCGCCACTGGGCGGGGCCCGGGGAGGGAGGGAGGGAGGGGGTCGCGGAGAGGGGCGGGGAGCGCGCGGGGGCCGCCCCCGAGACGAAGCCCCGCCCCCGACCCGTGGGGCGGGGCCCGGCAAGCGGGAGGGCCAGGAGGGAGCGCGCAGGTCGGGTGGCAGGAAGCCGCCGGGTGCACGAGGAGGCCTCGCTTCGGGGCCGCCTCCCCCGACCCAGGCCGGTCCCAGCCTTCCCGCCGGAAAGCCTGCTGGTGGCTGTGGCGCCCCAGGACGCTAAGTCGCGGTCGCAGTGTGATGCAACCCCTTTTCATGCCCTTTTGGAACAGCCGCCTTCCAGCTTCCTCTGCCCTCCAAGCTTCAGCCAAAAGGCTCGAGGACAGGGCCGCGCTCCGCTTCCACACACCGCGGTGTCCGGCTGTGAGCGTGTTCCAGAAACTCCTCTGTGATGCAAGCCCCACATTTTCCAGATGAAGAAAGTGAGACCCAGAGAGCTTCAGGAGCCGAGCCTTGTCAAACAGTGGAACGTAAATAGGAATGGTGAACAGTGGAGAGTGTGGTCCTAAATAACATCACAGCGACTGCTGTCCCAGGAGAAGATGATTGGCAGCCAACTTGAAGCGTAATCTCCAGGCTTTCTCGACATGGTCAGAATGTATTTCAAGAGCCCCACCACTTCGACTGCTCTTCTCTTTAACTGTCTTCTTAACATCACAGTTTGGCTGCTCCATCCTTTCCAGGTTTCTAAATAGTGAATATAAGATTAGATAATTTCTAATGTTTATTTAATCCCATAGAGCTGCAAAGGCTGCAGTCTACAATGAAAATCACCGCTGTACCGTTTCCACTGCTTCTTCCCATATATCCACCCCCATTGCTTTGGTATGTCTTGGCTTATATCTTAGATGCAGCAAAATTACTTTTCCAAGGGTGTGTAGTTTATCAATGAAAAAAATATATATATGTATATCTTCAGCAGTTACTGGTATAGAATTGGTTACTGGTATTCTTAACAATTCATTTCTCCATGGTGGTCAGGCTTGGGTTCTATAAAAATATGATATGTGTAAAGAATGGGATGAGGGTCTGTTTTTAGCGTGTGTTGGCCTCACAAGTTTAGCTTGAAGAAGGACATTGACCATCCAGAAATAAGTGTATGTAGTTGAGGGGATGGGGTGGAAACAGCAATTGAACATATTCTCTGAATGTGGTGCCTCTGACAATATTTTCGGGTGTCTGCTAACATGGTGGTGATGATTTTGGTAAAAATATCTTAGAGGAAGCAGTATGAACATAATACTATGAAATATGTAGAGAAAGTAATCAGAGGGTGGTATCTATTTATATGCTTGCTGCCCCATCAACCATACTCTGTACCTTCCAAGTCTGGCCTGCCTTCATCCATTCTATGAATATTTGTTGAATGTTGACTATAGGTACCAGGTAATGTTCTAGGTGGCTGGGAATAAAGCCACATGCAATTCAGAGAAAATCCCTTTCAGATATACCTGCTCTTACAAAGTATATACTGTAGGGTCCAGCATGGTAGAATCTCTCATCATCTCTTTAAATATTAGAGAGCCTGCTCTATGAAAGAAGGATTAAGTTTGTTCTGAGTGGCCCAGAGCAGATGGAAGACTTGTGGGTGGTAACTGTAAAGAGACAGAGCTGACTCACTCACACATGGGAAACCTTTGGTTGGTTACAGTCCTTTGACTGTGAAGTGGGCAGCCTTACAGGAGGAGGGCGTTCCTGTCAATGACAGTTAGAGGACAGCTTTCTAAGGACACTGCCAGGAGGATTGGGGGAAGCAGTGTAGTGTAATGAAAAGAACCTGGGTTCTGGTATCAGATCCGGCTCTGCCACGTACTTAACTACATGGCCCTGAGTAAGTTGCTTCATCTCTCCGAGCCTCAGCCTCCTTACCTAAAAAGTGGGAATCATGTCTGTCTCACTGGGTGACTATGACGTAGACAGTATAACTATCTGTGTTAGCACAATGCCCAGGGCATACTAGACACTCAGTAAATGGCATCTATTTTTTATCATTATTGCTGTATTTTGTTATTTCCTTATTAGGATTTTATCAGAACCACTCACACACATGTTTTGCCTGAAGCCAATTTTACCTAAAGTTTGGGAGAAAACAATTTAAAATTGAATGTTAAACATCCTTAAAATAGTCCCTCAACCATTTCCACAACTCTGCTCCAGCCTTCTGTCATGTTGCCTTCCTCCTTCCCTCTCTCCTTCCTTCCAGACCACTTCCTGAGCTCCAGATTCTTCTCACACCATCATGCACAGTATTCTTCAGCTCCTTCAACTCCTGTTTGCAACTCTGCTGCTTTCCGCCCGAACATGTTGAACGTGTCAAGGTGCCCAACCGAACACTAACTTGTGAGGAAGCACAAAGGCTCAGAAGAAACCTCAAAATTTATTTTAGCAAGTTCATTCTCCCAGAAACCAATCCAACTGTTTTATAAGGTGTTTTTTCTTTTCTCCAAAGAATATTCAGCAAGCTTCCGCCAAATATGCAGACAATGAATATAAGAAAACACGTATAAAATGGCATCAACTTTTTGCTTCTTGGTCTAAGGCCCAGAAGCTGGAGAGAACATCAGATTTTTTCAGGTGTCTGTTAACATGATGGTTGTTAAGACTGTGGTAAAAATAATCTTAGAGGAAGCCGCATGAACATAAGACCATGAAATGTAGAGAAAGTGATCAAAGGGTGGTATCTCTTTATGTGAAGTTTACTAAAGGGCTATATTATTTAACCGTGTAGATAGAAAGCATAATCATATTCTAAGGCTCTATAAAATCTTTATATATATCATACTTGGACCAGATCCTCTAAATTCACTGAGAAGTCATTCATGTTGGGCTAATTTGACTGAAAAGAGTGGAAATATCAATGGAAAACAAGCTAGACTGTATCACCCTGTCTCCAGTACCCGCTGGCTTCATGGGGCTCAGAGGACAAGAGGAGAGAAAAGTCATGATATTTATTCCCCTACCCCTTCCTGCCAGGCCATGGTTTGTGTCCCTCTTAAGTGTGGCCATGGCACCCCCATGCCCAACGAGTCCTAGACGTGGTACCAGTTTCCCTGTGTTGTTAATTGGGGTGCTTCCCCTTCCCAGCTGCTGAACTCTGCCCGCACCTCTGTAAACAGTCCCTTCAAATACTCTTCAGTTTTCCTTTTGAGTGTGCTACCATCCCTGCCCCAGGACCCTGACTGATATGTTGGAAAGGTGATTTTCAAAAAAGGTAAAATCATGTCTTCTGTGCAGCTATCAAGTGAACAGGTCATCATCACTTTGTATACTTTAAATATCTTACAATTTTGTCAATTATACCTCAGTAAAGCTGAAAAAAATAAAATGAACACACCAAAAATTTAATTAACACATTAATCAAATGAGGGAACCAGAAAGATGTTATAACCAGTTCAAAGAAGAACTCAAATAACAGGAATACAGAAATGAATTTGCAAACGGCTGCAAAACTGGCTTTTTTCCCTTAGGAATCAGGAACTCTCCACCTGACACAATTTATTTGCATGGATATAGGCAAGAATTATTTGCATTATCAGTTATCTATAATTTATAGAATTATAACTAGTTCAAAGACAATGAATCAGTATCAGACACCCTAGAAAGTTGTGCTCTAAACAATGCATTGTATTCCCCTGAAGCATGATTTTTCCCTACATACATTTGCCTTCTCTAAGGAGTGCTGTCATTCAGGTAATTACTTGTGCAATGATGTGGAGGCCATCCTATTCCCCAGGATTTGTTTTAGGGAAAACACCGTATTTATCTGGAGTAGATACTTTGATATGCTGCTGGAGTTGAGAGAGAAATCCCCAGGGAAAGCTCACAGAACAGCAGGAAGCCAGGAGAGGAATTCCCTTTGTGGAGCGAAGGGGAAGGGGAGGTGACAGAAGATTGCAAAGGCTGTTTCACAATGAGAGCACTCCTTGTAGCCCTCAGTAAAGTTTACTTAAAAAAGAAAAAAAAATGTTGAGACTGTATCTTTTTTGCCTTTGTGCAAATTGGTGAAAAGGATGAATTCTATGTGAGAATTGGAACCAGTGGCGACAGCATTTGCACACCTAAGTGATGGTGGCGGCGGGGGTGGGATGAAGGGGACTCTGAGGTCGCAAACGCCTAAGAATTTATAGACATGGGCAGGGAGAACTCTGGACTTGGACAAGCTGGAATTAGCGATTTGAGCCTAGGTCCCTGAGGGGTGAGAAGTCTGCTGAGGTCTGAATTATACATGCCATCAGCAAAATTCAAGTTGTTCTCTTTTTAAAATTTTGTTGGGGTGGGGAGGTGCAAATTTCTAGTTTCACCACCAATTTTCCTTTATTTCTTCCATTTCATTTCTTCTTAGGTTTCTAGCTGCCTACATCTGGAGTTCATTCATTCAATAAATGTTTCTTTAGACATGCTATGGGCTGAGCATGCACTGTTTTAAGTTCTGGGGATACAGCAGTGAACAAGATATCCAGGTCATCGCTCTCATGGGGCTTCTAATGGGAAGAGACAGATAATAAATACATAAGATTATCTCAGAGAGTGCTAAAGGCTACAAAGATAATAAAGCAGAGTACTGTGATAGATTGTGTCTGTGTGTGTTTGTGTGTGTGTTGTATGGAAGCTACTTACAGAGGAGGTCAGGAAAGGCCACAGAGAGGTTGAGGCCTTAAGATACCTGATGAATAAATGAAAAGCATCAGGAAAAGTTAACATTTTGAGGTATATGAGGAAGCCATTTTGTTCAAAACTAATTTGGCCTGACCTTGTTTTTCCAGAAAGGCCTGACATGGCCTCTCAATCATGCATTATACATCTGCTCTAAACATTTACAAAGCAAAGATAATGGCTTTAAAGATAGAGATGTATGCCTCCCCCCCACATCAGCATTTCTTTCAAGATAAGCATTTCTTCCCAAAAACAGGGTCAGCCTGGCCTACTGTGCTCATTTTGTGACCACTGACCTGCTGTGCTAGCAAAACATCTTGTGACTGTAGTAAAAAGAGATATTCCCTTCCATCTTTGCTTCAAATTGCCTAGCTCCTGCCTGAGCTCATCGCTTTCACAGGACTGTGCTAAAAGCAGTAAGAAGCAGCCAACATATGTCAACACTGAATCCTTTCTACTGTTTCTCCTTGGCTGGGATAGAGTCTGCCTTCCAAGATATCACAGATGATGGTGTTATTAAATGTTTTGCACAGCATGACAAGGAACACAGTATTCCAGCCTGTAACATCTGACTTTTCTTTGCCTGCATCCAAACATTTCCATGGGGCTAACGCCACATAGCCAGGTCTCAGTGCAACAACAATGGAAGAGGGGGTTTATTCTGGGTGGTGTATCTGTCCAGCTAACATTTGTCTGTGGTAAAAGAGGAGATTGGATATTGGGAGACAACTCACTGTCTCTAATACAAATGGTAACTGAAGCTGTTGAGATCACCTGGGGAGGGTATGATGCCAGAGACAATCCTCCAAAGCAACAATATTTAAGGGATGACCAATAATAGAAGCCAAGGGAAGAGTTCTTTTGAAAATGAGAGGGTGTTCAATACCATTAGATATGCTCAAGCAGTAGAGTAAGATGAGAACTGAGAAGTGTGCTTTAGACTTAATAACCAAAAGATTGTTGGTGGCTTTGGAATAAGTGGTTTCATGAGAACGGTGATGAGGAAGTAAAGACAACTATAAATAAATGCAGTCACTGTGAAGAACCATGCAGTTGAATGGGCTTGTTTATGTATTTTTCAGTGGGAAAGTCTTGAGTATGTCTAACTGCTGGAGGTAAGGGACCAATGGAGCAAGGTGGATATAAAGAAGAGGGAGAAGTTAAGTGCCTGACTAAGGTCCTGGAAGACTGGAAGGTTGTCATAGATGGGAGGAGGGACATGTCTTCGATCAAGATGCGTTATCAGTGTGTTTAAGAAATGTGTGGAATTGATGTGGGTAGACCTGGGCTGGAATCAAGGCTCTCTCACTTTCTAACTGTGCAACCTTGGCTAGGTAGCTCACTCTTTCCACTGATTATGGCCTTTTCTCTTATGGAGCACCTTCTATAGTACAGCACTAACCAGTGAAATAGTTATTTTTACAAAGGAGAATGCTGAGGTTATGTAGCCCAGTGGAGAGAACATGTGTGTGAAAGTAGATTAGACCAGGGCCCAAATCTAGGCAGGAAATTGAGAAAATCCTTGTATGATGATTTACATTTTTTTGTGAAGCAGGAGGCAGAGTATGGCTGAAGCTAAGGGGAAAGGTGGGAAAAACCCACTGAGTAAACCATGTAAGAAAAGGAAATTCTGTATAACCAAATAGTTTTCTTCTCTTGATAATCCTTTCAGAGGTGTGATGGGATTGGCGGATTTTACTTTGTATTAGGCAGGACTCTTGTAGACTCAAGTACAGAAAACCCAGTTCACACTTCTTTAAATAAATAGACTATTTTGTCTCACGTCACTGAAAGATTCTGCAGGAATGGTGGATCCAAAGCATCAGAGTGTGTCCTGCTCTCCTCCCCCTCCTCCTATTTCCTCCTCCCCATATTTCAACTCTCCTTTCCTTGGTGTTGGCTTCACAAGCTTCACGGGGCTGACTTTCTCTTCATAATTTCAGAGGTGGACAGAGTAGCAGCAGGTTTCAGTAGTCCTAGATGGGCAAATTCTCAGCCTCCCTCCTTCATTGCTCTAGAAAAACACCAGGATTGACTCTGATTGGCCAGGCTGGGGCCATGTTTCTACCCCTGGAATAGGTGTGGAGAGGTGATTCTCACACACACATACACACACACACCCCCTCATGGACTGAGTTGGAGAGGGAAGAATCCCCAAAGGACATAGCAGATCCTTTCATCCAAAGAAGGGATGCGGGACAAGTAAAAACAATACACATCTTTATCTATTTCCATGTTCTGCAGACTAGAAATACATTTTCTTATATTGTATTTATACTTACAAACTTCTAACTGAAGATCTTTTTCATTTTTGCTAGAATTCATTACTGGGATTTGATAAACAAATTCAATCTATGAAATATGACATCCTTTCATACTTAAATAATAATGAGATTCTTCATATTTTTGTTTTTATTCCCTTCATTTCCTGATTGTTTCTTTTTTAAGTTGGGTAATGTACATACTCATTTCCACCCTCTTTTAGATTAGAGAAGATTTAGAAAAAAGAGGAAACAAGATTCACCTTGGTGTGAGCTTATTGGACATATATCTTGGAGAATCAAATTGATCTTAAAAGCAGCAAAAGTATTCCGAATCCAGCATTAGCTGGAGGAAGGCAGCTACATCCTCTCTACCTATTTTCTCTTTCAATTTCTTACATCTTTTAGCATTTTCTTTGGGTGAGTGGCCATATCAATCACAGTTCAGTGCATAAAATAGAAACCACTCTAGATGATTGGCATACAAGGATTTAATTCAGGAGATTACATATATACAAAATAGACTCAAGTGGGCTCTAGGTTGAGCCTCTGAGGATAATTTCTAGGATAATGACCCACCCAGGGAGTTAGTGTAAATTGAGGCCAGTCACTGGAAATTGAGGTGAAGACAAATACTTGTAGCTGTGATCCAAGGTCGGAAAAAGGAATCAAGAGGCCACCACCAGTTAACCCTTCTCTGGTACTCAGAAAGCTAAAAGATAGTCAACACTGAACCTTAGGTAGGTCTCCACAAACATGCTTTCTAGTAGAAACATCCACCATGAGTCCACCTTTCATATCTCAAATGAAGGTATATAATTCATAGAATCTAACTCACATGTAAAGCACTAGCTGCAAGGGAGTCTGGAAAAGTATTTTTTAGCTTTCCCGCCTTCTGACTAGAAGAAGGGTGGAATCGAGTTTGAGCAAGCCAAACCACAATGGCTTAGACTTTTTATTTTTGTTTGTTTTCTGGCAGGAGTAGCTGGGTTGTTTGTGGTGGGAACAGGCAAAGGAAAATTGAAGAATAGTTGCTGTTTGAGAAAGGAAATAATCAAATTGCAAAAGCTTAACTCTAAGAGTCAGCCTGAACCTTATTTCAATCTTTCTGTTTTGTTACCGATTTAGAGAAGTCACTATAACCAGACCACATATCACTGCTTCTGTGAGTCAGCTACTAGAACTGGCATATTATTCCCCTTTCAGCTGTAATGGTGTTCACTATAATGGGATTTTGCTTCTAGCTGGGCAGTTATCTTGAAGGCATGGCCCACAAGAGTAGCCCTAAGACTACTGTCATCTATCCTGTCAAAACAGTGAAAGCTATATACTCAGATATAACAAAGACTAAAATGTCCCCTGTTTACTCTTTATCCATACTTTTGAAGATGTTAGGGGGTTGGAGATTGTATAGAGGTGAGTAGGATGGTGTCTATTTCCTAGAGGCCTAGGTTATCATCCTGGTTATTCCATATACCATTTTCAGATGAGGAAATTAAACCATTAGGGGTTAGTAAACTTGCCCAAGTTCACCCAAGTAGGAAGTGGCAGAGAAATGACTTGAATGAAGACTGACGCCAAAGATCCTTGCTACCCAAAGTGTAATCCATGGACCAGCAGCATCACAGCACCTGGAGCTTGTTAGAAATGTTGACTCTCAGGCTCTCTCCCAGACTGCCTGTATCAGAACCTGCATTGTCTCAAGATCCCAGGTGATTCTTAGGCATGTTATAGAGTGAGGAGGACTGCTCTTAACCACTCTGTTGATTAAGACTTCCTAACCAGGGGATGGCTTCCTCAGGTAGGTAAGCGCCCTAGAACTTCAGTTCCATCAGCAATTTGATGACACCTTGGAATCAAACAGACCCCCAGTCTTCCTAGGGAAAAGTGCCCTTTTTTTTTTTTTTTTTTTGCCTCTAATGGATCTTTCAGTCTATGCATTGTGACAAGTGGGAGGGAGAAATGGGAGTTTTCAAACTGTTCTTCCAGAGACAAACTCTGGTCTAATATGTGTGATGTAACTCAAGCACAAGACGGGCCCTGTGAGCACTTCCTCCTCTGCACAGCAGTAAAGGTGATAAGCAACAAAACTGCAGCACGTCTTCCCACTAAGGAAACCAAAGAGTTGATAGTGCGTGTAAAGAACTGAGAGAGGGTTCAAAAAACGAGTCTGCTCTTTTTACACTCTTCCATTTAAGAAAAAAAAAATCAAGAAGAATCAGGACACAGCAATTTCAAGATGCCTACACATTGACTTTGTGCACATGCTCCAACCCCAACCCACACCTGCATTATGGTCACTGTATTAAGGGCTGAGATGGAGTTTAACAGAAATAGGGTCAATCTTGTACAAAATTTAGACTGCTTATCAACATAGGTCATTTAAGAGTTAGGTTCACAGTATTTTTACTTAGTTAAGGGTACTTGGGCTCTCGCAGATTGTAGCTTTAACACCCATTGTAAATCATGGGGTATGACAGATAGTGAAGAGGGAAGAGAAAAAAGGTCAGTGACAATCAAAATAAACTGTTTCCCCATCTGTGAAATAAGGAAGTAGAACTAGATTTCCATGTTTCCTTCCTATTTTAATGTTTTATGATTCTACATAACAAACAAGTGTAATTATAAAAATGGCTCACATTTAATGAGCACTTCCAGATCATCTCCTTTACTCCTTACAAGAACCTGTGAGATGAGTACTATTATCAATCCTATTTTACAGATGAAGAAACTGGGGCACAGACATGTCAGTCACTCACCAGGGTTGTATTCTAAGAAGTGAAGCTAATTCACACCCCGGCAGTCTGACTCAAGCCTTGCTTACTTGCCCCCCTCTTTATGGACTATGCCTCTGGATTCTCAGCTCTTGTTACTGGTGCAGTGGAAGCACCACAAGCAGAAATGAGGCATTTCCACACAGAGGGCAGAGCTCTTTCCATCAACATTCAGGCCATCCAAAGACCTCTAAAGCAGCTCTCAACTTTGGCTACACTTTAAGAGTCACCTGGGGAGCCTTAAACAGCACTGATGCCTGGGTCCCATCCTCATAGATTCTGATAGGGTCAGTCTGGCACATAGTCTGGGCATTGGGATTTTTTCTTTTTTTTCCTTTTTTTTAATGTTCCTTAGGAAATCAAATGTGCAGCCCAGGTTGAAAATGACTACTACAAATTTTCTGAGAATGGGGTTTGTTCTAGAGGCAGGTTCCACCCACATAGGATCAGGTACTGACCTTATATGCCAACCATTGATTGTGCAATATTTTTAATTCTGCTACTTATATAAAGTGAATTCACCTATGTTTGTCAGTACCATCTGTTGTTTTAGATGATAGCTTCCTATAAAAGGTCAGAGCCAATGTCATTTGTCTGTGTATACCCAGAGCCTAGTAACATCCCTAGAAATTCTATTTCCAATTGGAAAAAAATTATTAAACCACATCTATCTCCATTTCACAACGACAGGATCTTAACAGAACACTCACTCAAATCTGTCTGCTGGTTATTGGTGAATTAAATACTTACCCACCAGGGTTTGAGATAATGAAAGAAGCACATTCTGTCCCTGTCATTTCTTGAGATTTTTTTGTGAATGTTCTAGAAGGATGAATAGTGAGAAATTTTATCTGACCTCTGATGGCATGGGTCTCTGCCCATTTCCATGACCCTGGCACAGGCAGCCTGACAGATGGCTCCAGGGTAAGGGCAAAGAGAAGCTTGAAGCACTTCAGCTTTGCTGACTGCTACAAAAAGTGCTTACTGCACTTGACTCCTTCATGCCAGTATAATCATCAACCATTGCCTGGTGAGTTTGCCCTTTGCGGCGCCTGGTCCACCCTTGCACTGTGCTAGACCAGTTTTCTCACTCTGATTTGTTTTACAGTTCACTTATCCTTCGTCAGAGGATTTAACCTTGAATCCCTTTATAACTTTCCTCCTCCATAGGTCTGTTGGTAACACCTCTGCAGCGCTGGCCTTAGCCACTAGTACACAGCACTCCCACATTCTAACAGCTGGATCAGATGCCTTTCCGAGTCAACAAAACCTGTTTTTTAAGGTACAAGAGAGAAAGAAAACACTTGCTATTTGACCGTAATCAGATGCCTACTACCTTCTTTGCAATAGCCACTCCTGTGAAATCATTCTGAAGTTCATTTTCTTCATCTCTTTGAACCTTGCCTTCTCTTCAGTGCAAGGGGTTGGACCACGATAGCGACTGAACACTATCCTTTGGTCTCAAGGAACTGCCTTTAATCATTTACTTTATGCTACCCAAGCTGATTAAACAACTCTTTCACATTCCTACATTTCATTCTTGTCCTCCTTTAAAACAAAATAATCTATCAATCCTGGTCCGTCTTGCCACATTGTCCTTTTGTGGGTTAGTGTACTAGAGATCAGTTTCTCATTAAGATGTTTTCATTCAGGGTAGAAGGCTTGGTCTTGTCCTTACCTCCCTAATCTGGACAATTTAAAGCATTTCCTACCTACATCTATCCCACATTCTAGAATATTCTCAACCACAAGGGCGTGAGATAAGCCATGACTGTGGACAACCCATTGGGAGATTGTGGCAAGTAATCTGCAACCAACAATAAAATGTCAACATTTGCAAGTGGATCCAAGGATATCCCTATAATAACACCTCTATCACTCCTAGGCACTCCTGTATGATTTTTTGAGAGAAAGAGAAAGGGGTGGAATCACAGGAGTCACATAAAGCACCATCATGACCTCCAACCCAGGTCATTATGCCATAGCCCTAGCCAAACCATAGCTACTGACACTCTTAATGGTTAAAGTGATTACACATTATTGCAGTTATTTAACTGGGGTATATCCATGGGACTGTGGCTAAAAAGGGTTCACAGCCACCAGCCCATCATTAAAGTGCCAATCACCTATTTCTTTGAGTGGTAACACCTGTCTGATCTTCAAAGAACTAAAAAGGCTAAGACTTAATATATAATACCAAGTACAGTGGAAAACTATTACCTAATATACTGGACAGATAATACATTTTAGATTGGAAATTTATTCAGGCCAGGGCATGCTATATTATCTGGGCATTACATACGTGCCTTATTTTCATTTATTAAGTTGTGATAATCCAGCTAGAGAAGTTTCATAAAATTGCTTTAATCTAAATGAAATCCTTTGGTGAAGGAAGTATTTTCTGACCAGTCAGTTCTGCCAAATCAGTCCTTGGTGATCAATATAATGGCACATGTCACAGCTGGACTGCTCTCACAACCAAAATGTGTTCTAAGAGGAAAGCAACTTAGCCATAAGAACTTTTATTCTTCATGCCATGGTATATAATACCCTACCTTTCACAAGCATAATCCCTTGAAGCAGATGAATCAGTGCAAACGGATATCTCCCAATTTGTAGGTATCTTGAATAAACCATCTTTATGATAATTTTGAGCATCAACTGAACAGTAGAGCCAAAAGGAAAAAAAAAAACACCACCCTCAATCACATTTACATTGCATTTTTTTTGGGTAGTAATATCTTTGGCTGATCTGAGATTCTATGGGACACTAAGAATAAATAAAAACATCAAAAACTTTAGTTTGGCTTGATGAAATAAAAAGAAAGGAAATTCAGGTTCTCATTTATAATTTTAGAGTTTGTTCCACACATACAATGCTGTTACTAAGCAAAGAACACTTTCATAAAAAAATTTATTTCACACTTTTATACAAATATCCACAGGTGTTTTCTAATCATGAAATAATTTTACAATGCTAGTTAGTATAAAAATGTATCAAATGCAAACAGACCAGTGACTTGACTTGAGATGACATTTTAAACAACTATAAATTTAAACACCACGACATTCTTGTTTCTCTGTTGTTGAACCACCCTTCCCTCCCACCCTGCCTTCAGGACATTTGTTTTTATAACACAGGTCTATAGACACTTTCAAAATATCAGCTTCTTAGCAACCTATAAAGCCAGTGCATTAGGTTCCAAGTTACCTAAGCAAGAAACTGAGATTTTAAACACTGTTATGACCTATTTTAGGGAAATTTTTGTAAACAAAATATCATTTGTAAAACTATTTTCGTGAATGAAAATTCCAAAGTACAACTAGAATAACCTCCTTAGTATCTTAAGGGCATAAGATTTCTGTAAAGAAAAGAATTAAAAGCAACAATGGCACACGTTAGCTATATTTTGTTCTTTTAAAAGACTGAGACACTGTTTACACTATATCTAAACAAATTAGCACCTGTTTGCTGTTGCTCTCCATATAACTTAACATTTTGAAGTACAGTAATTAAAAAAAATTCAGCTTCCGTATCTATTCAATCTCCATTGAAAGTATAGAATAATGTTTTTCTCCCCCACCTTCATTTTTAAAATTAAAAAAGAATTTAAGGTTCTTGTTAGAGCATTCCCAAAGTAATTTTGGGAATATAGATAGGGAACGAAACAAAGCGAAAAATAGAACATCAACTCACTGATTAAATGATTCCAATAACATTTAAAAACCTAAAGGCCATGATGTTCTCCCTGACTTTGGTGTCAGATATTCAGTAGTCTTACACTGGATCAGTCTGGATCCACCACAGGCACTCACCATTTCTTTCAAGTCCTGAATATACAGTATTTGCAGAAACTGCACTCAAGTTCAACAAACAAACCCATAATTTCCAAGTATTCTTGAAAGTTATAGCATGAAATTCAGAACTATCACACAGGGCTCTAAACTCAAAAATATCCAATGTCTGATAAGAATTAAACATCTTATGGTTAAATCCTATTTCTTAAACCAACCTTTTGGGTTTGGAGGAAGGGGGTGAGGGCTGTCATGAAGGGAGATGTTTTAATAACTTAAAACTTATCTGTAAATTATAACAACTCTGGCACATTTATAAAGAATTACTATTTTCTTTTTGCAGTAAATAATTTAGGTCACACCAATGACCTCCCATGTTCTAATTCTGATTGTTTAATCCAACCTGAAGGGTAAACTGGAGAATCTTTGGCCTGTTAGTCAATAACAAAATGGTTTGTAAAAAGGAAAAAATAAATACCATATACAAATAAGTATAACTAGCATTCAAGTCTGTTGCGCCTGTGTGTTTTAGTGAGAAGGGAGAATGAAACCTGTATATATTTGGTGTGAGCAAGTGTTCACACATCTAGGAAATGGAAAAAGATGGCCGGATGGCAACATCACCTTCTATTGCACATTTCATTTAAGATAGCACTTGAAACTGAAACACAACTACCCCGATGGCAGAGTCTTGTGATGCGGGACAGCTGACTTGCGGTTCTCCATTCCTACGGGAAGAATGTTTGCAGAGGCAGCACCGAGGTTAGGACGGTCACTCTGTTAGCGCGGTGATTGCGGGTGCCTTCTTCTGGCTACACCATCGGGAGGATGTCGCATAAGCACAAGGGGCCAGGCCCTTCCCCAGCACATGTTTAAGTCAGCCACACCAAAAACAAAGGCAACCCAGAAAGTTAAATTAAGGCAGTTAAAGAAAAATCCATTCCAACCGTCTCCAATTTGGCTGTGCAAAACAGGAGCCTCAGGCTACATAACTATGTCCACCCTTGAAACTGTAGGTTTGTACTGTGTGTAGTCTGAAATCAATATCCAGGTATTGAACAGGCTTTGAAATCCATTTGAATTTCTGAGTTGGGCAAAAAAAAAAAAAAAAGCAGTTTGGGTACAGTGAAGCTTTTTTGGCCCCCCTAGGAGTAGCTTTCATTTTCATTCCACCTTGTGATCCACTGTTTTTTTTCAAAGTTATCATTATATTTTTCATCTTTGATCTCTCGCTCTTCTTTCCGGATCCTTACAGCATGGTATCGGGGAACGCTATCATCGTACCTAGAGCGTTTAAAGAATCCACACTGGAGAAGGGGGAAGAGAAACAGAAACAAATTAAATTGACTCAAGAAAAGCAAGTGCACTAAATGGGAATGTCTAAGCTTTCTGTTCAGCTATGCCTACCTTTGGAGGAAGGAAAAAAGGCATGGTTTTCTTTTAAGAAGGAACTAATAGATCGAAAAGAAATGTAATAGCCAGTGGGGATAAATGGAAGAGAACAGCTGTAAAACTGGAAGAAAAGTCCGTTTTTCCATCTTGTCTTTACATTTTATAACAACGTAAACTACCTCTACTAATAATTTAAGAGTTAATGAAACAGTGCTTCCATTTTTTATAATCACAATACTATATGTAAAAGATCTAATTTTCAGATTATTAGAACATCATTTTAATTTAAAGAACAATTTTTTTTAAAGGCCATAAACCAAAGATTATTTCATGCCCCTCTCCCACTAACAAAATGGAAATCAGGTCACAACTATTTCTATCACAAATTACTATCTGAAGATGCCAGTGTTCAAAAGGGTCAATTTAAGAATCTTCTCTCCTCCGAGGCTCCAGTACACATCTCTCATTAGCTAGAAGGTAATTTACACTGCCTGGATTTGCTGTTGTGCTTCCAAATTAAGCTGTTTCATTAATAAATCATGTAGTAACTGTGTCCTGCAATAAAATCAATCATGTACCTCAAAGAACTTGAGGAAAGCATCACTAGATTGAATTTCAGAGCACCCCCTAATTTTTCTTTTTTTTTTTGCAAAAGGAAAGACATTTACATAATTAAATTATTAATGAATATATATTTCATTCATTTAAAAAATATTCAATCTGATCCAAAGTAGATTTTTACTGAGAACATATCTGGAAATTTAAAATCAGATTTTAAATGAATAAAATATATATGTTTTTTTAAAAAAGATGTCTGCAATTTAAAAATGCAGATAGAAGGAGGATGAGGAAGATACTTAGAATGGTTGATTAATGTGTTTATTATGTGACATCAACAGGAACAGAACATTTCAGTTGGATGATGTTATGTTCTGAAAATGTCATGGGGCAAAATAAAATTATGTGCATAGTTATCACTAAATCAATAGGAAAAATGGACCAAGAAGTTTTGTTTTAAGGCCCTTTCCACATGGACTCGTTTATCATTCTGTGCAAAAAAGCCAATACCTATCTATTACAAAATGTGGCTCTTGCCCCATTTAAACTAAGAAGGAAATCAAGGGCGATATGTAAAACTGAAATGGAAATGTTGGTATTCATCATGACAGTGCCATGGAAAGGGATTATAGGATTAGTTCTATCCCTTCACGCCCACAGAAATGGAAAAAGGAATCACCGCCAATTCCTGTTTCCATGGATTTACAAATGAGAGAAGCAAAACATGAACTTAAAATCAATTGGGACCCAAGTTTGAATGAAATCTCTAGAACATGAAACAAGGTCAAACTCCATTACAACATACTGAAATAAAAACCTTCCAGAGCATTTTTATATGTTTTTATATAGAAGGTCACTTTGGTAAAGAACCATCTTCTGAAATTGGCCATAATTCCATCATGCCAATAGTCATAGTTTCTTGTAATGGTCTTTGACCTATAGTAGATATGCAGGAAAAGGAAGTTGCATGCTTAGCTAGCATAAAACAATTTCTGAGCAACAATAAAAGCATTCCAAGCCTTCCCGCATCACTTTATAGCACGGAGATCAAAAAGATGACAGTGAGAAAGCCCCTCATCAAGAGAAACACAATGTTTCCAACATGCAACCGGTTAATTAGGCAATCAACACAAGCTTCTATCTGTGGGAAATTCCAAAATGGACAAGAAATCTGGAATGATTTCTTATGCATCTTTGAAATTCCGAGTGGGATGCTACATACTGGATTAATAACATGTGGCAGACTGGGCTACGGTGGAGGTCTAAAGCCTCCTTTTGTGTATATATAGATTTCAGTTTTCTTCATTGCTGTGGGTGATGTTGAACAATAACAAAAACACAAAATAACTCACCTGCAATGAAAGATTCTTTGTGCATTTTTTTAAAAACTGTAAGCTTTCAAGTGAAATAAAATAAAATAAATCCAAGCAAGGCAAGCCAGTGTGGACATTTGGAAACATCTGTTAATGGGACACACATAGCAAGCTGTTGCTCTCAAAGTTAGCCACCACAACCATAGCAGGTCCCACAGCTAGCAATTAAAAAACATTGATCAATTACCAATTACGGAAGTAGATCAATACTATGCATCAGAAGTAAGCCTCTCTTTATCAGACGGCTGAGCATGGATCTCAGCCTTGTGATATGTGGCATCATAATGATCTTTCTTATTTCTCTTGAAGAAACCACACTACAAGGAAGCAAGGTATTTAGTCAGTTTTACAGTTTTGTGTACACAAGCTAAACAAAAGAAAATCTCAGATTTTAACCTGTTTCTATTTATAGCTTGTTTACAAAGAGACCATTATGGATCAACCAGAAGTGAACAGCCACTGCACTATGTTACACTGTGACAGCAATCAACCCAACTCTCTTACCATGGGTTTCTGGTCAAATATTTATATGGATGACGAGTCAGCTAATTGATTTTTCTATCTGTAACAGAAATCCCGAGAGCAAAAACTACCCTAAGAGGGAAAATATATATACATCTGATTATAGCTTTGGATGGTTTCTTCGTACAGAAGAATATGGACTGTAAAACAGACAAAAGATTGACCTCTACAGTTTATTGAGACAAAGGTTAAAGAATAAATTCTCTAAGATTTAGCACAAATCCAAATAAAATAGACACTGTGAGTATTTTTCTTCCTTTCACAGTAAATTTTATGGAACAAATGCCATCTACTTGAGGCCTTTGGATTTGTGGGGTAAATCACAATATAAATTCGAATACACCATTATGAAAGAATGATTGCTGTCATTTTCTCAAATTCTGAACAACTATGTACCCCTTAAGTGGTAGGAACCTGTGTGTCTCAGGTCACTCTAAATGAGTATAAAAGTAAAATTCCATTTTCTACTATAATTTCCTTCATTCAACGATGGAGAACTTTTTCTATTTACTTTTATCTAGTTCATAAGGCCATGGAACTGTCCTTTGAAATATAACTTGGTCAAATAAATCTCTGCCCTCTTGGAAAATTCTGCTTCCTAGTCTGGCAACTCATGAAGGTAAAAATCTAGATCTGTTTTGTACAATGTGGTAGCTACTAACTACATGTGACTATTCAAATTTAAATTAAATTTAAAAGTCAATACCTCAGTTGCAATAGCCATATTCCAAGTGCTCAGTAGCCACATGTGACTAGTGACTACCATATTGGATAGTGCAGTTTCAGAACATTTTCATTATTACAAAAAGTTTTGTTGGGCAGCGTTGATCTAGACTATTTTATCTTGATATTTATTTGTGATTCTCAATTTAATAAACAGTGGACCCACCCAGCCAACTTTCAATTACACGTGCAGGTAAACAGGATGGGAAAAGGAATGAACCAGGAACCAAGAGTCCTGGTCCTGCCTTCAACTTGGCCAACATTCTTAATATGCATGGGCATGAGCATCTTTGTTTGCAATATGAAGGTGACTGGACCAGCCTGGAGGACCCTCCTCTTTTACCTCCAAACAAAATCTTATGCAGAATCCTGAGAGTCAAAGCAGATAAAATCAGAACTGCTCTCGTTGAAGTGGGAATGTCAGCCCTAGCCCCACTTGCCTGGCTTAGTCTTGGCATCTACATGGATGTACAAAACCCAATTAAAGACCACTGAACTAGAATCCTTCCCGGACCTCAAATTCTGATTTTTTTAACACATAAAAACAAATAGTTCAGTTTCAGAAAGAAGAGTATCTATAAAGTAATAAAAATGATTTTCATGTGGGGTTGTAGAAGTTGTCTGATTACTTTAGAGCTTACTTGTGAGTCTGGATACTTTAGAACTTCAAAAACAAAAACAAAAACTAAACAAAAAAACCCAATAAGATCATCTAGTCCAACCCACTTATTAAAGAGCTAAGGCAAACCAGTGCCCCAGGGAGGTGAAATGATTTGTCCAGTGCCCCAGGGAGGTGAAATGATATGCCCAAGATTATAGAGTTTGGGTTTCTTAACTTTCAACCCACTGCTATGTCTCACCCTCATTAAAGATTGCTAATAAGACCTGCTCTGAAAAAAATTGAACTTGTGACCTCTTCCAGAGAGCACAAGGCCATCCTCAAATATCAAACCTTGAATTCAGTTTTTGATGTCAAAATAATTCTCAGAGCATCTTCTATATTGGCTGGCTGTGCTTACCAGAGAAACCTCCTGCCTGAAGTTAATAGCATAGGTAGGACTGGCTAACATCTCATGCAAGGAGAAGTCTTGGCATGAGCAGATACCAAGCTTCAATCACACATTTGGAGGACATCAGAAAATTATCTCAGATTGCCAAAAGGAGGTTACTTGGAAAAATAAAGCAAAAAAGAGATGCCCAATATTTGAAAGTGAGAATATTCTGAACCCTTGTCCATTATACTCTTGGATCTAAGGAAAGGATAAGGATGGTTTGATCCTAGAGATTGTTGGTTGAGGTTCATAATCCTTTATCCAAAATCCTCTGTACCAGCCATGTTTGGAAATCCAGAATTTGGGGCATTTTAGAAAAGTAATACAATACATAAATAATGCCACTATAATCAAAACATTGGTAGTTCTGTAGTGAAACTAATGAAAAAAAGACAAAGACTATAAATAGCTTCTCTTCACATCATGTCAAGTTTTGCTGCCAAATAAGTCATTACAAACTTTCAGTTTTCAGATTTTTTGCAATTTGTTATTGTTGATAAAAACTGTGGACATCCATTACTCATTGAGAATAATCCAAAATCTACAGGTCGTAATCTTTGGCAACAAAAGTATGCAATCATCTCATACACACTTTTTGTAATGTAGACTATTTTCTGGTAGGAAGCAGGAGGAAGATACTACATTTTATTTGCAGGACCAAATTCTAATGAAGAACTTCATATCAAACCCAAATCTTCCTCATGTTTGATACAGACTATGATGACCCCTTGAGATGGAGTTATTCATTAATTTCATGCTTCCCTATTCCTAATCTAGCTGCAACTGTAATAAGCCCCAATGGCTACCATGAACATTTCTTTATAGACATTGAAATTAACTGGGTTACAGATTCAGACTAATGTGACACCCAGCAATTTGGCTTAGATTCAGAATTTGATCTTAGATGAAAAAAATACTAAAAGTAGTACAACTTTAAAAATTGTTATTTGCCAAACACGCTAAATTATATGTGAAAAACACCAAAATTTACACATTTAAGAAACTTCTTATAATGTACAAATAATACACCTTTAAATACAAACTATGAGGTAGATATACAGGTGTTCATTGTAAAATTCTCAAATTTGCTGTACATTGGGAAAATTTCATAATGAGATATTAGGAAAAAGGAAGCAATAAAAAAACGTACATACTATCAGTGTTAATTCACCTTTTTAAAAACATGAAATAAAGTTTATACCATGAAACTCAAATGCCAGATATGACTTACCTTCCATAGTATATACACTAATAGAGCAAGCATCAAAATCCCAGCAAGAATAGCCACTAGGATGATCCACCAAGCTACTCCTGAATAATGAGCTACAGTCTTTGAAGGAAACACAGTCACACGAACCTATGGGGCATAAAAAGCAACAACATCATAAACTGGGGTGAATAACTAATTTTGCTTCCAGACACATTTTGGACAATGCAGGCTATCGATAGGTGAGATGCCTTTTTGATGTGAAATCCTTTCCTTTAATAATGAAATATTGCTTTGAGAGGCCTTTCTTGGAGCTCTTTTCCCAGAACCTGGATAATGCTGGATTGTGTTTTGACAAAGTAGTTATTTCTTTGCTAACTTATCTTTTTAAAATTTTTGTATTCAACAAAAGTAGAGACTACTGTATAATGAACCATCATTTATTCATCACCAAGTTTCAACAATTATCAATACACAGCCAATCTTGTTTCATCTGTATAATCTGGTATCTTTTTGAGAAAGATCAGCTTCTCTCTTAATTAGTTTTCAGCAAGGGAAATAAAAGGTCTAGTTTATGCATAATTAGCCTCCATTCCTCACTGAGATTTTAAAGATGCTGTGAAATATAAAAATAGGAATGAAGCTGCATTACTGATACCATTTTAACTTTTCCTTAGGATATCAAACTAAGGATCCTCATAAACAATAAAATTTCCTGTAATGGCTTGGTGCCATCTTCTACAACAATGTGTGTGGACAAACTAGACCCTGGATTCACTCAGGGGCAGCTTAGAGCTTTAAGCAGCAGCTGATGAGAAGCTTAAGCTCTAAACATTTGATAGTTGGCAAATACCAATTAGATAGAAATAGTGTTCATTCAGAAATCTAAAAAGTTGCTTAGGGCAATTTGCAACAACTCGGTTACATGGGTTTAGAACTCAAGTGGATTTTTGTGATGCCAGGAGACTATTTTTCAAGACATGTAAAAGACTTGGTGATTTCTGTGAATATGGTTTTGTAAACTACACTGATTAGAGATCTACCAGTTTGAAGATTCTGATGTTTCTGAATTAAAAGAGTGTCAAGGGAAAGGTAAACAAAACTTGGAGGATTCAACTTCTGAGAAGTATTTTTAGTCAAGTATTCCAAATTAGCATTGAACTCTGGATGCTGCCTAAAAATGCTTCTATGTCTACACTGTGCTTCAATACTTCTATATTATAATTCTCTTTTTCTTCAATCTCTTCACTAAAGTACTTCACTTTCTACTTATAGCAGAAAACAGCTTCTCAACCTCATTTGACTTATAGAATATACTTAAAAGCAAGAGAACTGCTTTTCTTTAAACAGTTAATAGGAAAGAATTCACCTTGAGAGTTCTCAGCCTACTATATTGACGACAGGCAGGCATAAACACTTTTCTCAGCTGTTTCCTGTAATGCTCTCAGTGAGGTTTCCACAAGCTCCCAGCCCCATGGCGGCCTTGTGGCTCACTTCCCTCCCCCACTTCCCCTCATAGGCGTCCCGGCTTTAAGCTAAAACAAACTCTTTCTTGAGATTATTGGCTCTAGCACAGGGGTATCCATGAAGTAGGGAAGAAAGAATGGTCAGAGACCAGTGAAGAAATAATATAGTTCATGTCACTGGTAAATCTGACTCCTCAAAACAAAACTAATAGATTATTTCAATAGCCTATGCTGTAGCTCATATAATTTTGCTTCCCTAGTATCTAGCAGAGAGAAGGCACAACAGTGTGTCCTTGTGGACAAGGTGACAACTTGGAAGGGCCATCCTCATTTTTAAGAATAAGTTGTAATACCTGGAAGTGGAGACTGGTCCACGGCAAGGGGAATCAGCCTTACTACAATCACACCACGTACTAGAGCCTTTTAAGTGGCTGATAACAGGTGGTGGGGAGGCGGCAAGGGAGAATCACTCCCATAAATTGCTGCAATCCAACAGCATAAGGGCTGCACAAGGTAATTTTTGATTTTGTGGGGGTGAGGAGGGTGTGGGTAGGAATCCAGCTGAGAGCTCTGTGCCCCAGGTCTGGCTACCATTCAAACCAGATCTTTTAGCCTTTTAGAAATTGCAACACTACTCACTGAGCATCAAAGACTAAGGACTGAAACTAGGGGCTGGGCCACACATTTAAAGGGCACATGTGCTCTGCAAACCCAGTCTGTGTGCAAGGCCACACTGCAGTCCAGGAAGGACAGAGAGGCCAGTCAGCAAGATTTTATTGTTTGTTTCCTTAAATTGTCAACTGAAGTTTGTTTCTTTTTGTATGACAGTCCTTCTCCAGCTGGGACTGGGAATAAGGGGGACTGGCCTTAGAATCAGGTAAGGGGAGACCAACTGTGAGCTGCAATTCCCAGAGGTCTGGGAAGCCTTGTCTCATCTTGTCACAGCAACTATTACTGATGGACAATGACAGGTTAAGGTGAGTAGAAATTACTCCAACTCCAAAAACAATTTTTTTCTTGGTTTTGTTAAAATCTAGGCATTTCCATTGGGGTGACCTATGCATGTGAACCTCATCCATCATGTGCCCATAAGGGGAAAAAGGGCTTAAGTTCTGCTGATGCATTGAATTCCATCACCAGTGAGCAGTGATTAGACCACATTAGCTTGCCCACTGCCAAAATCATTTCCCTAAATCACTCTGTAATGTAATACCCTCTGCTCTTATTGAACCTCAGTATAAAAAAAAAAATCACCCGAAGAAGGGATTTTCATATCTTTTACAAAACTCTCCATTAAAGACACCAGCCTCTTAGCGAGTGTTCCTTATATCAGAAATCCATCTTATAAAAGGATCCATATCTCAAGATTTTCTCTGAATTTAGAGCCAAAAAAGAAAATCTCATTCCCGTGAAGAATGACGTGTCTACATTTACCTATCATATTTTATCTCCGGCAGCCAGGAAGCTTAAATACTGTCTTCTCACTCCCTTAGGAATGAAGTGGGTATATATAAATACAAGCAATCAACAATCCCCCCCTTCCTTGGCTTAACTCAACAATTCTCTCCGGGTTCACTGTCTCCTAGGACTATGACATTCTTAACAACCAACACTGTATCTTATTCAGTTTTGCCTCACTAGCATTTGTGTAAGGAAGGCACAGAGTGTGTCCTTAATAAGTGCTTGTTAACTGGATGGATTTGGCTTAATTGATGATAAAATCTAACCATCTTAACTAGTTCAATTAGGTGACCAGCTCTCTCTGACTTTGTTACAACAATGTCTTAAAAGTGTTTTATTGAGAAGTGAACACAAAACTGTTGAAATTGGTTGGGTTAAAAGGAAACACAAAGGTTATTTTTTTCCTTTCTTTAAAAAAAAAAACAGGATTAGAGTAAAAGCACTGGGAAGAACTTTTGATATTAAGACCAAAAGACAAGATCAAATTACTCAACCTCCTTTGCTTCTATCTCCAAAGAAAAATAATCTTCGGACTGGAAAGAACAGATGAACCAAGATAAAGATGAAACTGAAACCCTTAATAAGTGAGGGAAAAAAAGAAGGCATCCTGACACTTGAGTTAAGCTCAAATCTTTAGGTCCAGAAAAACTGCACCTTAAAATACTAAAGAAACGTGTAGATAAATCTGAGCTATTGTATCTCAGAAATCACAGTTAATAGAAGAGGTATCAGAAAACTAGAGCTCAGGAAATGTCTCAGTTTTCAAAAGAAATAGGTTCTAGATATGAGACCAGTACCCATTCCCAAATCTACCAATTATCAATCAAAGTAGGATCACAGCAATGACTCCAATTCCCACCAGCAGGCATGGGTTCTCCACGTGCTAAGAACACAAAATGCCCAAGAGAACCTCATTTTCATTTGTGACCCAGCCACTAGACTGGATACCATGGCCCCCAGTTCCATCAGCTTCCAGAAAACAAGAGCATTTGATGAGGAGTTGTGAGCCTGAGGTCTGGTTTCTCCTCCACATGCTGTCCTGTGACCCTGAAAGAGAGACAACTTTCCTTGGACTCAGTTTTCTTATCTGAATTTGAGACTTGGAGACTTAATGGGGAGCAAGTGTCACAGAGTCAAAGAACAGGAGCCCTGAAAGACAGTTACAGATTTCAATCCAGGACCCCAAATTATGTCCCCTCTCTGCACTTGCTTCCTTTTCTTGTAAAATGGGTAAAATGTAGTCTTCTGAGGTTTAAATGATAGCATATAGGTAAAGTGTCTAGTAAATTGTAGACATTTTATTAATGTTAGTCCCTTCCCTCTAAAGTGTACGTTCTCAGGGAAGGTGTGGTTCAGTTGACAGCCCCTGAGGATGCTCTATTGATAGGATGTAGAAAGGTGGGCTGGAGTAACATGCAAAGATCATATAAGGCCAGGGTGACCGTACATCCTAGTGAGCCTGGGACAGTCTGGGTGTATGCCACTTGTCCAGCATCCTGCCTGGTTTAGCATCTGCCCCAGACAAATGTATTCTTGTTTGGATGATAAATTATAACAGCTAAGGATCACCATTTTTCAGAAACCAGAGTGATCAGGGAGACTCACTGGATTTTCAGCTGGCTGAAGGACTGAAGCTAGAACATCTCCATAAGCAGATCAGTGGATCAACTTAAGAACAGTAATTCACAATCTTTCTTTCTCCAGTCTCTTTTGCAAAACATTGCCATCCATGACACGCAGTCATTTTACCTCGAGAGCCTGATACAAGCCCTTGTGGGTTCCAGACCCCCATAAGGAACCCCTCACTAGTGGTACACCACAAGCTTCTGCTCCTAGTACTTTTCCATATTTTCTTAATTACCTGGATGAAGACACAGAAGGCATGCTTCTGAGTTTTGAAAAAGATAAAGCTTGCTGGGATAGACAGTTAAGAGACAGCAAATAACCGAGGCTCAAGATTACTTTGTAAACTGAAACAACAGACCAAAAACAAATCATACAAACTGTGAGGATACATTTAAAGGCATGCATTTAGATTTTAAAAAATTGCTCAAGGACAGGCTATGAGAAATATAGCTTGACAACAAATTCTGATGAAAACACCTAGAAGTTTTAACAGAACACAAACACAAACATAGTCGCTGCTAGAAATGCAAACACAATCCTCAGCAAACATTTAAAAACCAAATTTTAGGCTGGACTGACAGAAGTGTGGGGCTGAGATGCTGGGAGGTAATGGCCCCAGGGCAAACTGAGTTAGGCAGACCACACACCAGCTCTCTGCCCATCCGGGAGCCACACTACCTAACTAGTGCCAGCCCAGGCAGGAGAGCAGCCTGGAACCAGTTCAGCAGTGCCCGACACGACAGATAACTAAAGAGCTGGACGCTTAGCTCTGAAAAGAATAAGAGAGACATGTCCAAGGAGGTGTGACAGTTTCCTTCAATTATTTCAATGGCTGCTACGTAGCCAAAAGATAGGACTTATTTTGTATCTGTTCCAAGGGGCATAACTAGGGGCTGATTCTATAGGATTCAATTCTAGATTCATATATGAAGAGATCTTTTCTAATAACTGCAGCTGGCCACACATGGCACCAGCTACCCTATAATGGGACAAGGTTACCATCACTGGGGGCACTCCAACCACGGCTGCAGCATCAGGGATGGTGTAAGACATGGAGTTCCTATAGTTGGGAGGTGCACTCATTTTTCCATTGACCCAACAGCTGTCAAACCTACCCTGTGCACTGCAGAACTAGATGACCCTAGATTCACTTCTTTTTTTCAATGATTCTATTAAAATACAGCTTGGGGTGGCAGCACCTTCAGACATTATCTGATTTCTCCTTCATGGGAATAACTGTGCTGTGGGGGAAATGAGTGCCAAAGTAGCATGTCAGGCCGTGGACGTGGGAAGGAGGAAAGAGTGATTTGCTCTGGACTGAACGAAGACTGGGGACCCCTCACCTGAGTGCCCGCGTTTGGCAGCTTGATATTCTCGGTGGCAGCAGTTACATCAATGGAAGCCCGCACGAGAATGTCCAAGTAGTTCATTTTGGAATATTCCTGTTTGGAGACAAAGTTAGCAAATGCATTAGGGAAGTGAGGAATTCCTAGGAGGTGGCAAATGACTTCCAGGGGAGAGCCTCACGGCAGCCCCACCTCTAGAAACGTGCTATTCCATAACCTCGAGCGCAAAACAACGGAGGCCTTGCTGTCCAGCCCCTGCAGTGGGCACTTGATGTTCACGCAGTTCACGTTCACGCTGCAGTTCTGGAGAGAAAGGGAAGAAGAGTGGTTAAAACGCAGCGGGCTGGGGAAGACCATCCTCTCATCCTCTGTCACACAGTCACAGCTCTGGAAAGATACTTACAAGAGTCTGGTATTTTCTTTCAGCAAATAAAGAAAATTTTCTGTTATCATCTATCTGTTTTTCAGCAATTTCCCGTTTCTTTCTTGAGTTCTGAGACTCCTGAAAAGAATTATATCCAAAATAGATCCACTTAATGTCATTTTTCGTCACTACTGTACACACCTCTTGAGCATGCCCTCCCAAATAATGGCAGATTCACATAATCGATAATTAATACTCGCCCTTCTCCTATCCTCAAAGGCACAGAAATAATCGAAGTGTAAAATCTGCAAGTGTTACTACCAACTTCATTTCAAGTTTATTAAGGTAATTTATTCCCACTCTGACCTTAAAACTCAGGGAGAGAAAGAGGCTTTCACTGTCCTTCTGTCTCCCCAGCTCAGTACTTAACACATGGTAAAAAGTCAGCACATCCTGAATGAATAAGTGACACTGAAAAATGGGGAAAGAAGCAAAAAGAACTAGCATATGACTTATTCAGAGTAGAGTACTGAAAACGAGGCCACGTAAGAAGTTTTAAAATTGCGTTTTCCTTAAAATAAAGATTAGGAATAATGGATCACCTTGTTTTTCAAAGCTGATGAATGAGAATCATTGTATATGCCACCAACTCTGAGCACTGATCATACTCAGTCATCTTAGAACTTAAAAGAAACAGACATGCAATAACAAAGCAAATCTTCATCAAACTGGAGCGTAAATGATAAAGCAGTTACGTAAGTGTGGACCAGTATAGAGGGGTCAAGAGTGCAGGCTTTGAAAGCAAGCAGAGCTGGGCTTGAATGCAGAATCTGCCTCTTAACTGCTGAGTGACTCTGAGAAAGTTAATGTCTCTGAATTTCTATGAAATGGTAAGGATAAGAAAAATACCTCATAGGACTATCAAGAGAATGAAATGACAAAATGCAAACAAAATGCTTATTAGTACCATGCCTGAGACATAATAAGTACTCAACAAATATGTACTATTTTAAAAAATAAGAATGAGGGGCCAGCCCAGTGGCCTAGCCTTAAGTTCAGCGCACTCTGCTTTGGTGGCCTGGGTTCAGTTCCCAGGTGCAGACCTACACCACTCATCAGTAGCCATGCTGTGGTGGTGACCCACATACAAAATAGAGGAAGACTGGGGGCCACAGTGGTTTAGTTGACACTTTGACACCCTGGGGTTCGCAGGTTCGGATCCTGGGTGCTGACCAGCGCACTGCTTGTCAGCCATGCTGTGGCGGCTACATATAAAGTAGAGGAAGATGGGCACAGATGTTAGCCCAGGGCCAGTCTTCCTCAGCAAAAAAGAGGAGGATTGGCAATGGATGTTAGCTCAGGGCTGGTCTTCCTCACAAAATAAATAAATAAATAAAGGAAGACTGGTGACAGATGTTAGTTCAGGGCAAATCTTCCTCAGCAAAAAAAAGAATGAAAAGCTTTCAAGGTCACTTGCCAAGTTTCCAATCTTTTTGTAATGAGTTTGGTTCTATTGGGAGTTCACACTGTCTGGCCCACCCCAGGAGCACGTCCCAGTCCTCCTTATATGTCATATGGGATCATAAAACTTCAGAAAATGTCATTTGCTTCAACAAGCACAGAATGACCCTGACTTATGTACCATAATGGTCACCAATCAGCAGAAATCCTCAGCCTGACTGGGTTACTCAACTATAAAAGAGAAATTGTGACACCAAAGAAAAAGTCAGAATGTCAGTTTCCTAAAAGTAAAGATTTTACCCTCAAAACTTACTTCTTCTTATTTACATCTATGGGGACATGAGACAAATCCGCCAACATACCTTTAGTCCCAGGAGGTTTATTTCACTTTGTGGCTCACAAGCTATCTTATCCAATCCTTTGGATTCTACTTTCACCAAATAAAGCAACCACTTGCCATTGCTAATTTCTTTGGGCCACTGGATATTCAAGGTTGCTGTGCCGAGGTTTTTAAGAGGTTTACCCAAGTTAATTACCTGTTAGAAAATAACACGTATTATTTCAGTGTAACTCTCTTAATGTAAAATTAAGTAGCAGCTCTTATTGCCAAGAGAAAAAGCCAAAATATCTGGCATAATCCTACAATAAAAGCACAGGCTTGAGCCAGACCTGATAGCCTAGTGGTTAAAGTTTAGCGCTCTCGCTGCTTCAGCAGCCTGGGTTCATTTTCTGGTCACAGAACCATACCACCTGTCTATCAGTAGCCATATTGTGGCAGTGGCTCACATAGAAGAACTAGAAGGACTTACAACTATGATATACAACCATGCACTGGGGCTTTGGGGAGGGAGTAAAAAAAAGAGGAAGATTGGCCACAGATGTTAGCTCAGGGTAATATTTCCCCACAAAAAAAAAAAAAAAAAAAGCACAGGCTCCAAACATGGACTATAGATTGTGCTTTAAGATTCTTGTCAATAAAAATAGAAAGAAAGAAAAAAAGGTCAAAGAGAAATGATTGCTTGTTCAATCCAAGAACACCTGCTGTGTGCAACAGAATCTGCAGAATCTGTAGATCCAACAATGCACTCAACATGCTCAGGGAAAACTCACACCTGCATTTGTGAATTACTCTGTAACCACCCTGCTTGGCAGATGACAAAGCCTGTGCTGTGGCAGGGCACCAACAACCTGCTTCCAGGCAACCCCACCTACTGCAAAAATGAAGCTGCCTCTGTCCTCTATCACCCAGGGGAGGCTTGGGATAGCAACTGAGAGACTCTGAGTAAAACCATTATGGCCGCCATGAATCTACAAGTCCAAGCTGGAGATGGAGCAACTTCCTGCAGCAGAAGCCAAAAGAGGTAAGAACCCTCTTTGCCTGAGTGGAGGACTGCTCTGGAACCCACAGACTTCTTTTTCAGCCATACCTGCTTGTGTCACCACTACCTGTCACAACTGTGTCTATAACGCTAAAAGATGCACAGAGGAAAATTCAGCCTCTTCATCCTGCTGGAGTCAGGGGTGGGCCCATTCTTAACATTTCAGACTTTCACCTAAACAATGGTCACTATGCTTTCAGGAACGTGATTTGAGCCACGCAGACCTGAAACCACGTATGAGTTATGAGTCAACTCTGTACCATGCATTTATGTTCATTTGACTGGACTTAGAGTCACTGTGATGTTCTACTTTGAAATGGTTCAGAGCAATCATTAGTCTTCCTTACCGGCATATGCAAAATCCACATTCACCATCACAAAATTGGGCTTGTGAAAGGTAACTGTTAACCACAAGCAATAAGAGAGGTGACCTTATAATGGAGGAAGAAATAAATCACAACACATTCTAAAGCCAAATATAAATTACTTTGAGATTTTTCTTTGTATTATAGACAGACTCTGGAGGGAAAAATCAAGTATCCTTTTGTCTCTACACCACCTATACATCTAAAACTTTCTCATGAGAAAAAAACCAAACTGAACTGGATTTTGAACAAAGTCCTGTGTTGAATGGCAGTTTTTGTTCTCCATTCTGGAAGACAAAACTTTTCCTATAAGCCAGTAGGTTGTTTAAAAACTGGCAAACTCACTTTTAACTGAGCATTTATCATGCTTATTAATATTATTAAAACTACACATTCAACACCATGTATCATATATGTCAGCTTCCAGTATACATAATAAAAGGAGCAACTGCCACAACTTACCCTGAACTCATACTCTATTAAACTTCCCACTTCATCTTCAGATTTCATAGCTCGCTCACCAACAACTGTACCTCCAAAATAGACCTGGGAAGGTTTTGCAACTCTGTTAAATTAAAAAACACCAGTTTTAGTGAGGATTGTAAATGGTTCTTTCAAACACTGATTTGTTATGCTAAACACAAACACTTACCCAGAGACCGATAAAAGCAGTTCAATAACCACTTTCGCTGTAGCTGTAATTGGAGCCAAATTATCTTGATTGCTTGTTCTGAAAATGAAAAGGAAACAATAGGGTTTTATTGTAACAGTCAGTTTTCTCATTACAATTACACTTCTTTTATGAGTTAGATCAGGGCCAATTCATTGACTGGCTGTGTTTTTATGAAATAATTCTGAATGGAAAGGTTGAAGTAACTCTTACGTTTCCAACTTCAGATTAATATCCAGATCTCTAGTGTCAAAGGTGACCTCAGTTGTACTTAAAATCAAATAAAAAGTAACCTAAAAAACAGAAATAGCCATTAACACAGGCCAAGCATGTCGACATGGTAATGGTATTTGAAACAGTAAAATACAATATGTCAAGGAGTCACCTACACTGGAATTTCTTTTAAAAGGATTTCCGAGCTCACAGTCAGCTTGTGAGCCGTTTTGGTTGGCAACACAACTCAATTGTTTCTCCTATAACAGAAAAACACACTAGATCACAATACAGTCACTTGCCACAGTGTTGGTTTTTCCCTCCCAGCTGGTCTCTAAAAAGACTTACAGGGAAAGCCCTCAGTTCTCTATATGCAGAATAAGTCAAAGTGTCTGGAAACGTTGCAATGAGTTTAGCTTCGTGAGCATCATCGCCATCTTTCTTGGGATTCCTTGGATTGGAAGGGCTGTTTGTCACTGTTATTTCTAAAGCAATGTCCTTCTGATCTTTTAGAACTAGTTCTGGTACACCTTTTTGACTATAAAAAAACAAAACAAACAAACGAAAACATGGAAAATGACAAAGTCCCCAATACATTTTCAGTAACACTTTCTTAACAAAAAACCACTGCAAAGCCAGAGTCATTTTTGCTAGTAGTAGAGAGCGATTCTTACATTGGCAAATAAGAAAATTTGTCTTGATTTCCTTCTCGGGTACAAAATTTATATTCCAGCTTAAGGTTGCTGTTACATACATTGTCGTCTCCACATCCCTCTTTTAAGAAGTGCACCTGTAGGAAAAAAAACCATCGTAGTTTATGCCATTTAGGACTCTCAGTAGGTGACTGGCTGTTTTCTTACAATTACCATAGCAGAATTCAAGCTTCAAACATATTTTGCCATGCATCTAACGCCAAATCTGTCCTTTAACAAAACTGTGTTTTAAGAACACTTTGACCAGGGCATTGAGGTAGGGTGGCGTAGGAAAGAGTGGGAGCCCTGCACCCACACAGCTCTACGTTCCAACCTGGCTCTGCCGCTCACTTAGCTGTGTGGCTGCGACCAAGTCACTGAACCTTTCAGAGTCTAAGTTTCGTCATAGGTAAGATGGGGATACCACCATCCTATTTTATAGGGCTACTGTAAGAATTACCAATAATAATCATGATGCTACCCAATACACGATTACGTATTTTAACTCATTTAATCCTCACAACATACCTATTAGGAAGATACTATTAGGAGCTCCACTGTACAGATGAGGAAACAGAGTTTCAGGTCAGGAAAGCAAATAGCCAGTGCTAATGGGTGCTCAATAATCACACTGATAAATAATGAGGAATACTGTCCCCTTGCTTGTTATGTCTAACATGACTACAGAGCTGGGAATACACACAAGAAATATTAATGTGATAATCAATAACATCAAAAGTATATTAAAAAAGTATACAAAAGTATAAGGAACTATACTTGGCGACAATGAAGACTGAGGATGCGTAGATGTAGGCATCAGCTCCTAAGCCTAATGCAGTGAGAACTCATTTCTGGAAAGCTCTGTTAGTGGGCCACCAGAACTAGGAGCCTCAGAGTGTACAACTAGCACCAACTGGATTTTGACAATAAGTGCATAATGACAAGTCAGGATGTCACAGCTCCCTGGCCTAATCTTGCATCTCAACCATCCTAAACCCTAGCAAATAGACCCCACCTCATATGAGGTATACAGCAAGCCATATTCTAACATAAGTTTTTCTTCCTAAGATTACTCCCGACGCTACATTAGGCACTAAAGGACTATTTCATTGCTACTACTTTTTTTGCCTTGCTGAATTTTGATATTCCTTAATTTTAATGTTCAGACTAACAAGTTTGTTTTCTACATTTTAATGTTCTCAGTGGTAAAATATAACGTATTTTTCTTTCTACGTACAGCTAAAGGAGAAATATGATGTGAGAATAATAAGTTCTGCCAATTATAGTCTTAATAAGTTGCAGTAGCCAAAAATTACCAAGAAAAATACTCTCTGGCTCCAAACTGTATTCTGTATGTTTCTATATTCACTGCTAATTTGGGAAACAAATCTTCCCAAACAAACAAACTTGGCATATATTAAAAAGCTGACTTAACACAAAGAAATGGCCTTGAAAGCAAACCACTAGTTCTACTTTCAAAGACTTTTGATTTGGCATAATAATATGGCAAAACAAAAGTCAGAAAGACTTACATCTGTATGAACTGTCTTGGGTTCGTCTGAATTCAGAATTGGAAGAACTTCTGGAAGTGAATTCACTCGCCTCCGAGTGCTTGGCTCTTGGATCTCCACGGAAGCAGTTATGGGAATGGGACGCAGTTTATCTCTGATATTTTCCTGAAAAGGATGCAAAGATATGGTTAAGCACGATATAAATGCTACTGGGGACTCCTAAACAATGCCTTATTTTGTATCGAATTGAATAACTGAATAATGGGTTGCTAGTATAAATTTCAGAAATCTACATAGGCCACCATAAAACCCAACTTCTGTCCCCTTTAAAACACTGACTTGACTGTCTGCAGCCCTCACCTGTAGCCAGAGGGTTTCCTCCATGCATGCCTTCTGCTTCTGCCTGTTGAGAGTGAGTTCTTGGGTATACTTGGGCTCAGAAGCTTGGTTTCGAAACTGAACTCTTGAGGACAGCCCAGATTTTCTTCTTTCCTTTTCAGCCTCGAGTGTGCCCACAATGGCTAGATAAAACGAACAAAATCATGTGAACTTTTAAAGTGCATTCATGCACAATTCAGCTATAAATAGGCAGAGCTCTTTTAAAAAATATTTCAATTCCTTGTAGAAGAACACTTTTTCCCACTGCCATTGTTTCTCTTCATGTTGCTTGGTAATGTACATTTTGACTGACTTAGAACGTTTCAAATCAAGCTGTCCTTTCCTGCCCATTGCTGTTAACAAATGTTTTAAAGTTAAATTTTCACTCGGCCACATGGGGGAGCTCGAGAATAAGTCAAAACCTCTGAGCAGCGTCTAAGAGTCAGTTTCTTGCTAAATTTCAAAAACTCACAGAGTACTAAAGATAACAGGAGGGGGACTCAACACTCCCTACAGGCCTAAACTGACTTCCCTTCAATAGTCCCATGCTTAAATGGCCTAGCATCCTGATATTCAAAAAAGGTCTCTAGACCTGCAGCCGCAGCAGCATCTCCTGGGCTGTGTTAGGAAGCCCCAGCCAGACCTACTGGACCAGAATCTGCATTTTAACAGGATCATGGGCAGTTCTTATACACATTAAAGTTAATAAGCACTGATAAAGGTCAGTTGTCTTTATAAGAGAAATATATATATTAGAGATGCAGGTCTTTTGACAATAGAATGAGGCTTTTCACATAAAAAAAGAAAAATTTAAAGGAGACTGGCCCCATGTCCTAGTGGTTAAGTTCCACACACTCTGCTTCAGCAGCCCGGGTTTGCGGGTTCAGATCCTGGGTGTGGACCTACACCGCTAATCAGCCATGTTGCAGTGGAGACCCACGTACAAAATAGAGAAAGACTGGCACAGATGTTAGCTCAGGGCTAATCTTCCTCGGCAAAAAAAAAAAAGGAAAAGGTAAAACATATTCCTTTGAGTGGCTAGAGGGCCTGTAATACAAAGCATCCAAAGCATCCACCCTCTGAAGCTCTGGAGGGCACATCCTGCTCTTCATTACCTATACATGGAGCCTGGAGGCAAGCCAGGAGTTGGATGATCAAAATCTCATGTCGTAACTTCAGAATGCATTCTTTGCGGGTTCACTGGATGTAGCTGCTATGTTTCTTTTGTTTTTTTGGAAGATTGGCCCTGAGCTAACATCTACTGCCAATCTTCCTCCTTTTTTGTTTTTTTTTCTGCCCAAAGCCCCAGTAGATAGTTGTATGTCATAGTTGTGCATCCTTCTAGTTGCTCTATGTGGGACACCATCTCAGCATGGCTTGATGAGCAGTGCATCGGTCCGCACCCAGGATCCGAAATGGCAAACCCCGGGCCGCTGAAGCAGAGCGTGCAAACTTAACCACTACACCGCTGGGCCAGCCCCTGCTATGTTTCTCTATGGGCCAATACTTAAATAACTTACGTTCATTAATCACTCACTAACCATCAGAAGGGGAAGCAAACCAAAGTGTGCACAGGGCCAGAGAAGGTAGCCTCAAGGAAAAAAATCTGCTCCAGAAAATGTAGAAAATTATCAACAACTCATAGTTCCAATATTCATGTTCGAGTTCGGAAGGGACTTTTTGAGAGCATTTATTTTAATACCCTCTTCTTACAGATGAAGAAATGGAGGCCCATAGAGCTAGGTGACTGGCCCAGGGACATACAGTGAGGGACAGAGGCGGCACCAGCTTCTATATCTCTGTCACAAACACAGAAGATGACTGTTTTATGTGTCCAGTTCCCACTTCCTCCAGGCCTCTGCATGAGTCGCTTTCTCCCTCCGCCAGCTGGACCCCCTCCTCTTCCACTTCCCCCGACTGCATGGCTAACCCTACTCCTCCTTCAGATCTCAGCGTGGACATTACTTCCTCCAGGAAGCCTTTCCTGGCCCCTCCTGCATGATTGGACAGTATTCTACTACACTAGCCCACTGCACTGTGATTGCCTGACCATATTCCCCCGGCAAAGCCCTGAACAGGGACCACATCAGTCTGTTTGCCACTGTATTCCCCAGCAACAGCACAACACCTGATATAAATATGATTTGTAGACGAGACGAACAGAAGTGGCAGTAACTGGCATCAACATACACACAATGCACGTTTGTGCACACACACAACGTGATGTTACTCTTACACTGAAACCATAGCTCTTCAGATGTGAAACCAAAATTTAGAAACACTGACAGTTTCAACAGTAATTTCTGAGTCGATCTGAAGAATTCTTAAATGTCATGGCTGCCAAATGGAATACGCCTCCATTTTAGGCCCTCTGTAGACTTGACATCATCCATTTATGGGTGACCTGCTAACTTCACAGTGAACCAGACGAAGGCTTGCATGCTGAGTGCCCCTCACACAAAAGTAGGGGAGGGTGTGGGTGCATTAAAACCATTTATCTACCAAACACACTCTAACCTTCCCTAACCCTCCAGACAGTTCACATCATCTTAAAATCCTTGCAAGTCACCTTTGCTGACCTTTTGAGGGGCAAGCCAAGTAGAATACTCATTAAAGCTCAATTATAAATATCTGTATGTATGGATCACCACATCTGAGGATTGCTGAGTTAAAACAGCCTGGTCAAACAATAAGCTCACATTCTCAGACACTGGGAACAGATTTTAGATGTATTAACTTAGGAGCATTGTAGAAGTTCTGTTTTATCTGACTTAAAATTTCCCAATACTGTGGAAATACAGGTAGTGAAAACAGGCTTTCTCTAAATGCCTTCAGAGAAAAAAGTTCTATCCACAATAGCCATCAATAAACACTTGGTTAATGAAGTAGTTACATAACATAAAATTAATACACATAGCATCAAACACTGCATTAACGCTAGAAGAGAGTTTGCACTTATTTTATAAAAATGATTGATTTGGGGGGATAAGGAGTGGTCTAATGAGATTTTACAGCTATAGTCAAACTGAGAGTGGTCTGAGAAAACGACAGATTGTAGAATGAAAACGTTTCCCCGTTTCCTCTGCTTGCCTAGTCAAAGAAGCAGTTTCTCCTCGTCTCTCTAATCCACTTCCGAACAGAATGGTAAAAGGTCTGTTATCCAAGCAGCCAAGTGTAAGGTATTGCATTTGGGTAAAAATAACACAGAAGATACTGAAAGGATGACAGATCATGAGAAATCATAGAAGATGTTTTCTTGTCATTAAAAGCCACACAAAGAATTGTTTTCTATATTCAATAAATGCCAGCCACATCAAAAAGCAAAGTGAAAGGCCACCAGTCCCCAGTGCATAAAGTCATAACACACCGACACCAAGCATGCTTCACGCCAGGTCCGCAGATTGCATGGAGAGATGATAAAGCAGGGGATCGCCCAGCAGAAGGGGCCCAAAGAGATCAGGGAGATGAAGAAACCACCTGAGGAGAGCTTAAAATCAGGAAAGATGAAGCCTAAGTGGACTTGTGACAGTGTGAATTGGGCGAAGGCAGACTTATTGCCAAATTTTGGGATATTAAAAGGGACATCTTTTTAGTAAAGAAAACCAAATAATACTTTAGATAACGTGGAGAAACCATAAGAGAACTCATTACCTCCAGGTGGAGTAAAAACAGAAAAACATGAAAAGGACAGAACCACCTTGTCCTTGCAGAAGCTTCCACTGGTGGCAGGGCCACCAGGACCGTGGCCTGACCCAGCATGGAAATCACTCTCACTCTTCGTACCTCCTCTTTGGGGAAAAGATTTCCTTTAAGTTCCACAGCCCCATCTTCACTGTGGAGCTGAGCAGGTGGCTGTGCAGGTGGCTTACACCTGAAGAGGTGTGGTTGCTACTAAAACATACCAGAGAACGCCCCGGTGATAATTGCTATTGTTAGAGCATTGTTAACCCTGTCAAAATTTGTGGCAAAATCCTGTTTGGATTATCAAAAAAGGAAGCAGAATAATACCTTATAAATGACAACCTGCTTTCACCACATTATCTCATTTGACTCCACCACAATGCTATATAGTAATTTCTATTAGAGGCATTTTTTTCAACTGATGGGAAAATAAAAACTCTAATGTTAAGGGACTTGCTCTGTGTTGTTGGCTCAGTCGGCAACAGAGTTGGAACCAGGAGCAGAGCCCAAGTTTCTGAACTCGCAAGGCCAGCCTTCACATTCCCCCAGGGGCCTGCACTCAGGGAACAGAGCTTGGGTGTTCTGGGCCACAAGGCCTCTTTGGGAGGGGACTGGGAAGCAAAGAGAGTATAAACTGGCAATTATTCTGTGTGGTACTCCAGCTCCACTGTCACTCTCCTACAACCACCACCCACCACCCTCACAACCACAAAACCAATTTTCCACACTGCTTTTCAAAGACAGAAATGGAGGAAACGGTTGTGGTAGCAAATGAGTACTTTTCCAAGGCATTTTGTCCTAAACCATCTGCTCTGGAAAATTCAAATGGGGACCAAATGGAGAGTTTCTCCCTCATGTGCTTCACCCTGCTGATTAAAGAGAAGACAACAGATACACTTAATTCTTTAAACAAGAATTTATGGACCCATTTTGGCTATTGCAGTTTTATTTTGCTGTTATTTATGCAGAACTTTCAACCTGGCAGACAGAAAATATACAATTTTTAAATATACTAGGTACTTACATATTGAAGGATTGTAACCAGTGGGTTTGGCAGTATATTCATAACAGGCCTTAACCTTGAGGCTGTATAAAATCAAACACGTATTTCTTAAAAGATGCATTACTGCAGTAGGAAAAACCGCAACATGTTCCCCAGCTCTCAAATCACCCCACTGCCCGCTGATGAGTAAAATGTTATATATTCACTTGACAGATTCCTCTTCCCTTTGCCCATTTCTCTTTAATCTTCCCTGTGGCTCCTCAGGACACAGGGTCATCATAAAGCAGAGGTATGAAACTGAGGGGGATTATGTGGACACAGCAGAAAATCTCACCATATCCCACTAGGCGCTCCGCAGGCCGTTTTCTGGCGGAGATCAATTCTGTTAGGTGTTACTGTGACAGTTTTCTGAATATTAATCACAGGTCGGGATCTGAAGACAAAGGAGTGAAAACAAGCTCAGCCTTCTGCTACCTTGAATATAAGATGAATTCACATACTAGAGGGCATCCTTAGCTGCCCACTATGTCTTAAAAACCACAGGCGAAAGAAAAATGTTCCCACATGTGATTATTTTCCCCCATTGCTAAAGAAAATAACTGTTAATGGATATAATTTAAAACCTGATTATACAATATTTATAAAAAATTTTTAAACATTTAAAATGATAAAATGTTTTATAGTTTTAATATTAGAGTTTTTAAATTGAAAGAGTAATATGTACAATATGTAAAATTTCCAGAGTTTTCAGGCAAATATTACGTCTCCGTCCCCACCCAAACTCCTAAGTATGTCCTTCCGGTCACACATCATAGTCTGTTTCTGTTAAAAATATTATCTAAAATTAAATATAGAAACATACATATAAATTTTATTAATGGGAGCTTTGTATGCCTATTGTCCTGCATGTGGCTTTTTCTCATTCAGTAATATTTCAGAGGTCTTCTCATATCGATACATATGTATCTAGTTCATTGGTTTTCACAGCTAGTGGCGGTGCACTGCACCAGTCATCATTTCTTTAACCAGTCCCTAATTGGTAGACATTTACGTTGTTTTAGGCTTACAGCTCTGACAAACATCCTTGTACATGCATCCAGGCACACATCTGAATTTATCTGTAGGATAAACTCCTAGCAGCAGAATTTCCGAGTCGAAGAATATGTACATTTTTAATTATGAGTAATTCTGCCAAAACACCCTCCAAAAAGGTTACACCATATCAGGGTTTCTACGTAAACAGACAATCCTGAACTTACAGGTTTCCATCTAACATATATGTGCCCTCCCTTATCCTCCTCGGAATCCCGTACCCCCAACCTTAAGTCTTTGTCCTCCTGCTGCCAGAACTGACTACAACTTTTCTACCCCCACAATCTCTCTGTAAGCGAAAACTTGAATCCTTTAACCTTTCCCATCTCTGCTCTAACTCCAACATCACAAACACCCAAGAGGCCAGAATCCACACCTTAGGCCTTCTCACCATATAAAAACATCTTTTTTTCTCCCATATATATTCTCCTCTACTCTCCACAGCCAAAGGGGTCACCACCAGCCTACGACCTGACCTCTCCACAGGCACAAGAAATGCAAGTATAAGGCGGTTGGGGCGCAAGTGGGATGGGAAGACCCTGCACCTCTCACCTCTATCATTCCCCAGCCAGTACTCAGAATGGGTTCCACGGTGTCATTACCATATGGATTCAGTGAGACTGACTTTAGTGGGCTTGTGGTAAACCCAGCCATCCTGGAAAACAGTGTTTCCATAGGAAAATGCATTCCAAATCCCAAATGGCTGGCTCAAACTTCTGGAATCAATCTATTAGTAGGCTACAGAGGGCACGGGTATATTCATGGGGAAGGTGGCAGCCAATAAAAGGGTAAATGCTCCCAAATTCCCTTCTTAATTTCCCTTTATTTCAATTGTTCACCTTTCTATTGTTATTTTACATTTAGACAGCTGCTAGTTTCTAAGACACTAACTAGATACATTCTCAAACTTTTGAGAGCATATTTAAAAGATAAAAATTCACAAATATTTTAAAACGAGTTGCAACAGATGCTAGTGTGTTTTACATATCATAGTATTAATGCTTTAGTGTGGCATAAATTTCAAAAGGAAATGTTTTTACACACACTTCTGCCCAACCTATTTTTACTTCTGTGTTTTAAACACACACCACACACACACAATTTTAAGTGCATAGGATATATGAATCATGAAAAATGTGTCTTTTAACACTTAAAGCAAATCTTTGACTCAGCTGCCTCGTGTTTAATTTGGCATTTATTTACTAACTGCCCTGAAGTACTAGTACGATTTAATGGGAAAAATGCTTAGGACCGAAGTTGGGATCCTGCTCTCGCAGGATCCAGCCTTAAAAGCTCAAGCAAGCCCTGGGCCTCCATTTCCTCGTTTACAAGATAAGGGAGTCGGTTCTCCTCTTGTTATCAAAGGATTCTGAAATTTACTTTCACACTATCTATGAGGAAAGAAGGAACAAGTTTACAGGGTTCATAATCTACTTACGAGGACAGGAAAGATGAGGGTATTAAAATATCAATTATCCACAGAGGCAAATATTTAACTGACTAAAGATTGGTCATATACTGGGAAAGACTTGGAAACCAAATTTTGGTACAGGAAGTCAAGTCTTCTGATATCTGAGGGCTGCACCCTAAACTAAAACTAGAAGTTCAAATTGCTTTTTGATGGAAACTTTGCTGAAACAGTTGACTGTTATATATTTTTCTACCTTTTAAAAACGTTGAATATTTTAAAGTTAATACCTCTATGAACAGAGAGAAACAGGCATACAAAGCCAGTGTTTGATAGACAAACAAAGCCGAAAGCTTTAACCTAGGAGGGCACACAGTTCCACACCACTCCCCAGGGTGACAGCTCAGAGAGTCAAGAGGTTCCTGGGACTGACATTTATCACCACAAACACAAACCACTACTGATGCATCAACGTCTTTCCCGAGCTCTTTCTTTTCCCAGTCACATACATGTGTTTATTTAGTTGAGCGAAATTTTTTTTTTTATTTCTTCCTTTGGCCTCACTAATATCTGATACATTCTTCTCCACTTATTTTCACATCTCCTACTTTTACCATCTGTAACTTCTCCTGTGGTTCTTAGTTTTCACATGAAACGGCTTTCATATATCTTGCCATTTAACCAGAAAACTATTTTTCTGTAGTAGTCTATACTACATTCTATATACACACACCAAATTCTCTTTTTTATAGTATTCTCTTTAGAAGTGTCCTGGTGTCGGTTTCTTATCCCCAGGGGTTTTGCTTAGGATCATACTTCAGATGATGAGGCTACAGCTATACCTGGCACCCTTCTGAAATCTACATGGCAATGATGGCACGAAGTGTACACATGGCACATAGTTTGTTTTTTTCTTTAGGGTTTCACTGTACATTACTGCACATTTCTTTAAAGATATTCTTTGCAATAAAAATGACTATAAAGCCAAATAGTCTTTAAAAAAAAGCCAAATGGTTCATTCTCATTAGCATCAAAGAACTGCAAATTCAATCAAAAAATGAGCTCACATATCACATGGGCAAAAGTAAATAGATTCATCATGTTCAATGTTGTGAAAAGTGTGAGAAAATAGGCCCTCTCATAGGTTGCTGCCATGAGCATAAGTTGTTACTTTTCTGTGGGTATATGTATTAATACAAAAATGTACTGACTTTTATCCCAGGAATTCCATTTCTAGGAATTTTTCTTAAGACAAAAACAGTCCCACTACACAGAGATATATACAATATACTATAGCACACTGTTTATAAAGGTAAGAAACTATCTAAATCAAATGCATATAATAGAATAACATTAAGTTGTTAAAAAGGATAAGATTGATATATCTGCACTGACAAGGAGAGAGAACTGAGAGAGAGAAAATTTTTAAAAACCAGATTGGAGAACAGCAGTTACAGTATGGCCTCTTGATGGTACTCTAGAAGGAGAGAGACACTCAACTAACAAAAGTCGTTCTGTGGAGGATGGGAATACTGGGGAACTTGTCCTTTCTGCAATTCTGTATTGACTTTTTTATAAGAATGTGCTACTCTTAAAGTAAAATAAAAATAAAAATCAATTTTCAATGGTGATTTCCAGCAGTGACGAAATCACTGGGAAACTCAGACTCAAACACAGCTGATGGGCAAACCATTGCAGCCTTTCTGGGGGTCATTTTGGTGAACCTGAATGAAAAGTCTTAAAACACATATACCCTTCAACTCAGCAACTCACTTTTAGGAATTCATCATAAGGAAATATCTAGGACATGAACAAAAGTAAGGACGTTTACCACAGCTTTGTGTACCATGGAAAAAAAACAAACCTGGAAATCAACATAAATGTCCAGTAACAGTATGGCAGTTGTGAATAAACTATGATCCAGCCATGTGATGCCGCAAAGACAGCCATTAACTTCATTTCAACGACAGGGAAAAAGCCCACTATGCGTTATAAACTCACTTACCTGGAAAAAGTCCACTAGGCATTATAAACTGACAAAGGCAGGGTATAACACAATATGTACATTATGATCTCAATTCTGTTAAGCATACAGGTACATCACAGAAAATAAAAGACTAGAGAGACATAAACCAAACTTTCGGAGTTTAATAATGGATGGTGAAATATAGGGGGTTTTTATTTCCTTCTTTATATTCTTTGTACTGTCAAATTTCCTATACGTCAGATTTCCTGTATGTTTTGGTTTTTATACAAATAAAAGTTTTTAAAATATATTTATGAAGTAGAAATTTTTACCAATTCTGACCTTTTCTCCATTTTTCAAAAATTAGCAAAATAGGTTATTACATTGTTACACTATTCTCAAAAGAAAAATCTTCAAAATTCATACAAGCCTTTGCCTTTGAAGTATAGGCCTTACAAATTTCAACTCACAAGATCAAAATTTTAGTGTAACCTGATTATTATTGAACATGCTTAACTGAAGTCAAAGATAACACACCTGAAAATAGTTACTGAATCTGAGAGGGAACCAACGGCAACATCAGGGTAGGAATTTCTATCAAGGTCCATATTTCCAGCAATTGAATATCCAAAATAAGGTGACTGACCCTCCAGAATCTGAAATGAACAGAGCATTAGAATGGACACTGGGCCACCAAAACGAGAAGTTTAAGAATTTACTTATAAATAAATTACATTAAATTATAAATAGGTATACATATGATCTAACACTTCATACATTTTATTTTATAAAAGTCATTGGATTTACATCATATCTCAAAGGATAAAAGAGGCCTTTTCTCTCTCTTATTTATTTATTTATTTATTTTTTGCTGAGGAAGATTCACCCTGAGCTAACATCTGCTGTCAATCTTCCTCTTTCTTTCGTATGTGAGCTGCCACCACAGCATGGCCACTGACAGAGGAGTGGTGTAGGTCCACGCCTGGGAACAGAACCTGGGCTGCTGAAGCGGAGCATGCCAAACTTAACCACTAGGCCACCAGGGCTGACCCAAAAGAGCCAATTTTTGATGAGCTTGTTTACTATATTAAGTCAATAAGAGTATTTCAAACCAAACCTCTCTACTTACCCTCCAAGTGTTATATTTTTCTCTAAAGCAATTTTTAATTTTTGGTGTCTGAATTCTCCATGCAATTACAATCATCTCTTCCAATTTGCTCAGTTTCATTTCTATATAGTATGCTACTAAAGGAAATATATCACATTTCCATCTATTCATGCTGTCATGGTAGAAAAATCTTTTCCTTTGGATTACTTTGACTTCTAACTTATCAAAGAAATCTTACAATTAAAACAAGCAAGTCATTGTATTTATATCTACTTCTAAGCTATCTTCTAATAATACATTTTTTAAAAACATAAAATTCATACTATTGTAGATTTGTAAATAAAATATGATTAGTGTTGAAAGTTCACTTAAACCTAAACCTTCCATTACAAGTCAAAAAGCTGAGACCCTGACTGTGGAAATCTAGGTTATTTGGTTACCTGTGTTGGTTTGGTATTTATTCCATTTGCAGCTCCATGAAAGATAAAAACTTTTCCCATACCATCATAGGGAGCTCCAACTGCAATATCTGTTGACAACATCAGATTTTAACAAACATTACATTTTTAAAACATTCCAATATAGCGTTTTAAAATAAGATGCCAGAAGTACTCACTATTATAGACAATTAAATAATCTATCTATAAATCATAACCATTTCACAACCTATTGTCTACCTGGGTAGCCATCTTGATTAATATCTCCAATATTTTTGACTGCAATGCCAAACATAGAATCTTTGGTTCCATTAAGACGAATTGGCTTGACATTATTCCATCTGCCTTGCTGGTTAATGTAGACGTACACTGCCCCTCCAACTTCTCCATCTCTATCAAAATACTGCGGGGCTCCAATCACAATATCTTGCCACCTAGAAACATAATGAGGGGAAGAACTGTGGATCACCAGCTAAAATACCAGCGAACTTGGGGAGAATACCACCAGCCCAGGTACTAAGGACAAAAGAGATATGATAGAAAGGACCTCAAATCTGGCATTTATATCTCATCAATTAAAATATTTTTTAAAAAATCAAGGTAGCCTGTAATAAACACCCAAAGAAAAATATTGAGGATAAGACCTTGAAGCCAATCCCCAGGTTAGATCTATAGTGAAGAGAGACTCCCAGCAAAGATTCCACTCCCCTCCACCTTCCACCCTGGACCCAAACTGGCACCAACAGACACAGATCTATGTATCAACCAGTTCCCAATCCCTACTTTCAACAGGACATTCTGGATGCTCCAACAGCCCCTTAAGAAACCACAGAAGAAAACCATGTAGGTGTCATTTTTCAAGTTAATCTTTTTTTCCAAATTTTAATTCTCATGGACCCATGATCTCAAGACATGAGTAAAGCTGAAAATGTAATCCTACACCCTGGGGAGGGTAATGAATGTCTGCTGCCAAAATATAAGTGATGAAGATCTGATGGAATGATAAAAATCTGGCAGCCAAAATATTCTTTGAATCAACTAACCTGAAGGGATGGCTCTTTTCAACACCCACAGAAGCCAAAGAAGCAATGATTTCTTTGCAAATATAAAATAAACTAAGATGCTCTTACCCATCTTTGTTAAGGTCCACCACTGCCACGTCATAGCCAAATGAAGAAGCCAGACCCTCCCCATCAAATATGTGCTCAGGGAGAAGATGTGCAGACTTCATGTCTCTTTTTAGCAAAACCACAGCTCCACTGTGATTGGCTCTCGGGGCACCAGATACAAAAGTGATCTCATCTTTAGAAACAATACCTTTCCCTGAGTCCAAAGAAAAGCCTAGAAAAACAAAATATAGTTCACATCAACTCTGTTTTTCAGGAGGTATCTAACACTGGTAACTCCGTCACTATCTTTTCCTTTTGCTTCCCACTCCTTTCCTGACCCTGCCCACCAGCTATCATATTTATGATAGGAAAGAGGTAGGTAGCTAAGAGATTTGACACAAGTATAAAGTAGTAGGCTACTTCACTGCTTTCTACAGAAATTTATCAAGACTTTCAAAGAAAAGCACCTATGCTATTTAGCATTTGTGTAACTTGAATCATGAAGCATGCATGCATCTTACTCAGTTCGAACCCCATTTTAGTTACTGGAATTGCTGTAAAAGGAGATCAAGCTAGACACTGAATTATCATGGGAAAGTTACATCATATACAGAGAGATACAACCTGATGTAGTATAACTGAGTGCATGTTATAGGGTCCCGCTATAATGTAATGATTAATAACTTCCATATTCAATCTCCTTGGTAATCAGGCAAGAACAAATGCTAACATCATTAATATACCACAGACAGCATTTCATTATTTTGGACCAACTGAGTTCTCAGACACAAACATGCAAACAAAACCATGACTGATGAGATACAGTATTTGAGAACCTAGTATAAACAATAGAGGTGAGCAAGTCGTCATCTATATTACATACTTGTTCAGAGGGCAGCAAAACGTTAGAACATCTAATTATAAAGCCATCAGGTAGGATGTCAGATTACAAATATTGAGATTTGGTGGTGAGCAAATATAAATGCCCATACCGAAACCATTCAAATTCAGCAAATCTTTCTACATAAAGATAAGGCAGATGCAGAACAGTATAAGCTCACTCTTTTTATTGGCTTCTATTTACGAAAAGCTTCACCACTACTGTTGCAGTTCTCAAACGGTCAAGTGAGTCGAAAAATATGATGAGCTACAAGTTTCCAATAGGGCGATCTAATCAAATCCAGCTCTGAAGACCATCTGGCTGCAGAGCCTCAACCATGGCATGCTTTTTATGTGTGCTTCACTTGAAATGAAATAGAAAATAAAAAAATTTATGCTCTGTATGAATCAAAAAAATTTTTAAATGACCATGACCAAGACAATTTATTTGTCATCTCAGAGGTCACAAACCTAGGTAGCTATTCATCATCACATCAGGGAATGTGTCGGGCTGCTCCCTGGGAGGCTGTGTTTTATAAACAAACTGATCGGGATCTGTATAGGAAACGCTGGTCAAAAACAGCAGGCCTGTACACATGCACGGGATGGAAGAGATTGAAGAAAAAGCAATTACGCTTGGTGAGAGACATGACGGCTGCTGCCGTTCTTGCTGGACGATGAGGACACCATTGTATCCGGTAAGCCACCCTCTTTGCTGGCTTCCAAAACCTCAAGATCATTTTATTCCTCAAACCCACTGATTTTTTGAAATGACAGATACACAGACAGCATGGACAACCAAAATGTAACAGTACAAACTTGACTTTTTCCCCCAGGCATCCACTTTTGAGGAAATCCATTCTAAAAGTAGCAAATGTGTTCAATAAACAAAGCCTAATATTTTCAGATCTTGCAACAGCAACTAAGTTTGTAAAATCCATAGGCATCTATCTTAAAGACCAAAGTGTTGGTTTTTTGACCAGACCCATTCAAATTAAATACTTTTCATCATAAACTAATCCCTAAATAATCCATTTGAAGAGAGGTTGTCTTGTTAAAATATATTCAAATAAAACATTGGTTTTTGATCATATTTACTTTGAAAAGGATTTTACCTTTAAAAACCATATTTAACAATTGAGACTGCAAACCGCTCGGCCCTGTGTTCCCCTCCTGTCCTGCAAAACCACTAACAGCATTCACATACCCAGCTGTTTCCCACTCTGCTCCAGTCATTTTCACGAGAATTTCTTTCCTTGGCTGGGGGATTATTAATTGTGTGACCTTGGACTAGGAAATTAATCTTCCTGAGTCACAGTATTTTTCATCAGTAATGGAAGGACAATAATTCTTATTTTCTAATATTGTTGGGAAGATCAAATAAGATCTATAAAGCAGTAAATAAGACCTGTGCAAAGTACGTGACTTACAGCACAAGGTAAGTGCTAAACAAGTGACCAGTGTAACTTTTCTCGTCCTTCTATGCCCTCACACCAAGTTTTTAATTTGGGGGGAGGGGGTAATGTCTGAAAAGTTTTTTTTTTAATTAACAGTACTGTTCATACATATCTGTACATTAGAACTATATTTTAAGAATATATTTACTAACACATTGTTTAGAATTATTCTTATATCTATACCTATTTTTTCTTTTTTTTACCTTCCATTGTCCCAGTAATATCTCTAGCATATGGGTACTTTTCTTTTTTTAAAAAAAAATAGGTTACTATTTAGGTTTAGGAGATTTTTTACATTTTTTTTCCAAGAAATGCACAGTAATTATTCTTTATGTCAACTCATACCAAGAATTAAAGCTGTTAAAAGCCTTTGTGTAATTACCATAATGCATATGAATAATTTAGGACACCCATTAGTAATGCAAACAAGCCTTAGGAGTTAAGGAATTGGCACTTAGATATAATCTGGGTGTCCTCAAAGCTGCTTTAGCAGTCCTGCTCAGCTTCAGCTAGAAAGCAGTCCGTGCCACCCACCAGGGGCCTGTGACATGGGGGTCCCAATCCAGAAGCAGGGCCAACCCTTGGAGAACGGCAATCACAGAGGAAGGACGGGATGGGGGTGGTTTGACCTGCCACTTAAGTGTAACTTCATAAACGTAGCTCTTAAGAGTATCTCTAGAAAGAGGAACTAAAGGGAGAGGGAGGCAGCTCAGATTACTGCTAACATCCATGCATTTTATCACAGCTGCATGGATGGCCTGTTTCAGGTGAGAGAGGCTGACATCAGCCTAGGAGACAGATTTCTATGCAGAAGGACAGGCGATTTTAGGAGATAGTAGGTTTCCTCCCCCTTGAGGGAGCCCAGGTCAGAAGGGAAGGATGCCAAGCATTAGTCAGGCTACCATGGGATCACCAAGGCTTAAATCAAATTCCAGTCAATGCAGCCCCAGCCCCCTGGCTCCACCTGGCCTATTCTCAGCCTCGAAGTCCAGGGTCCGGTGAGGGCAGTGTCACACAGAGGCATCTGAAAAGGTAGGCATGCCACCTACTCTCGTTCCTACCTAAATAACTGTTAGCAGGAACAGGAACTAGACTTTCATCATGGTCAGTCTCTCCACCAACTTCATAAGGCCCATCTTCAAAGATGTTCATGTCAAAAAAAGTGTTATTCTTTTGCTCTACGCGAACAATCCCTAAAGGAATGAAATGGTAAAAAAAAAACAACAAAAAATGAAGATGAAACAAAAGAAAACAGATGGTTCCTAATAAACATTCCTCATGTTACCACTAAGTGCAGGAAGAAAAGTTTGGAGGAAGAAAACGCAGAGGAAAGAGATGACGTCTGAGGTTATTAAAGTTAAAAAGTCATGTTCATGTAAATTTTTACATCAAAGAAATTTGTTCTAGTAATAAAAAAAAGCTTCATGCATTTTCATGAATTATCTTTATAATGCCATGAAACTAGATGGAAAATGGAATGTTTACTTAGTTAACTAAACCTACAGAAAACAATTTCTTTTAATTATATGAACGTGATATTTCACATTTTCTGTAATCCTAAATCAATTTACCTTCCTTATCGTACTGTAAAAGTAAAATTAATATTTTGATCTTTTCTTCAAATCATGTTAACCAAGATTTCATCTTTTTAAAATTTTCACAATTAATAATTTAAAAGATTTCATATAGTAAGCCCACAATATGACTTTTTAAAAATGGTAATTTTTAAGCCGGGGTTTATAAGACAGATAAGACATGTTTCCTATAAATTAAAATATACATAATTGGTGTGTGTTTTTATTGTTTTATTTTACTATATATAGCATCTACTCTTGCTAAAATAAAACTATTTCCATATTCAATGTGTTATTTTGAATAGGTCAAAATAACCTGATGAATACTGTTACATGAAAGATTCGGTTGTGGGTGAGGAGGTCAAAGGAAATTACTCCAAAAGGTTACTATGGGTGACATACAGAGGAAGGTGTTCTCAGGATCATTTCTAACAGGAATTAAAACTTGGAAATTTTTGAATGGGAAAGTGAAAATTTTCCTAAGTTTTTCCTGACTAGTGAAAATGGTATAACATCGGATTTATTTTAATAAATATCTCAAAAAAAAGTCTTACTTCCAAATCAGATGCATTTCTGTTCATTATGGATTAGAGTCAGGTTAACTGTCCTTTATAATAGAGTGGTTTTCTACACCTGCTTACTTTCTTGAGAAGTTAAACTTTTATTACAGGAGCTGACTAGGTTCATCCAATCAAAAAATGTGGGCAATTCCCCTCCCTCCCTCCCAATATCTGCTTTTTATCTACATCACGATAATAATTAAACAATACCAAACAACTTTTCCGCAAATTATCTGAAATTATCATCTCAAAATTCCCTAATCTGTCATCTACCCTTCTAATTTTACTGCTTTATTAGCAAAACACGGCCTTTTAAGATAACATATAATGAAAGAAATGTCTGCATTAATACGCTGTTATTTGTACACTACACCACTCAATTCTTCTCAGTTTTCAGATCGCTACCTTAAAATTAACACTTTCAGCTTCAGGAAACAGGCAAACAAACAGCAAAACCTACTAATGTTAATTATTATAGTCTTACAGAAAAAAGTTAACAACATATTACTGTAAATTGTTGGTAGAGGGGAAAAAAATCTCTTAAAACATACATTTCCACAATTATTTGTTTTTAAAAATCACATAATTTAGAGGTTTTAATATCCTATCCTAATTCTATAATATTCAAATGACTTATAACACATTTTGTTTTAATTTAAAATGTACTAAATCATAGTGCATTTAATAGAAATCATGTAGTCATTCTAATCTCTATTTCTGTAAATACACGTCATACCTTTCCAGTTATATGTGCCCGGGGCTCCAAACACAATGTAATGGAAGTCTTTAGTAAAAGTAGCTGCTACACCTTGCTGGCAAGAACCAAATTTTTCATGGCCTCTCAATCGGCCATCACAAAAACTCCAGTCTCCTCCATCCATATCATCTTCAATCCTGAGATTCTGACTTAGGACGTAACACCTTCCAAAGATGTCTCGGGATTCCTGCTTTGTGTTAACATGTTGCCTTTTTTCATATCGATGAGCACATGTCTGCAAACAGAGGGAATAAAGTAGCCCATTCATGTCTATGAACCCTAACCTTATGTCTTTTTTATTACAAATTGACGAAATTGTCAATAACAAAGAGGTTAATTCTAAATGGGATGCCAAACGTGTCCTCATCTTGGGACTGAATCCAAAACCAGCAAATCTTCCCCAAAGTGGCACTAAGGAGACTATTATCTAGCATGTAGAAACTAAGACTTCTGTCGTCTTCTCTCCTGGAGAATAATGCTCCAGTCCGAATACTGAATGCCAATCTGTATGTAATCCACAGGCAATTTATTTGCAAATTTACCTGTCACATAAACAATGGGAAATACTTTATTTCATTTTCTTAATTTAATTGGCTTTTAGTGGCTGTATAAACCATCACATCAGTATGTTTGTGAAAATAAGTAATTATGCTCCAGAAGAGAGAAATCATGGACATGTTTTCATAGGGATCAGGCAAACACAGCTAAAAAAAAAGACATTTTCCTTTTACCCAGACTATTTCCTTATAATTACTCCTAACCTGTACTCTAAACTCTGAGATTAAGTTTATTTTAAAAGTGGCAGAGAGAATTACACTGCCAGGAGAGATGAAATAATCTCTATAATTTTACAGGGTATTCGTGGCTACCCTCCATGTAACACAAGCTAAAAACACTTTACAATATCCAAGTCAATTTCCCATAATGCATCCCTTAAATATCAAAATTCAATGTTCAGTAAAATCCTCATTTTTCTCAAAATTCTATAAAAATTTGTTACAGCAACCAGATTTTGAAAGAGACAGAGAGATCATCATAATCCATCCGGGCGGAGGGCACGTCCAAGGCCATCTAGCATAATGCATCTAACAAACCCTCTCTTCTTTGCTACCACCTCTATTTGAAGAAGCTCAGAATAAATGAGAGAGTTTAAAATTATCTGATCTTACTTTCTATGACCATTCCCATATTTTTTATACCTCATCTATAAAAGTTACATAGTTCCTGGGACAGAAACCATGTCTAGTTTTGTTTTAAGACCATCTAGAGTTCTAAGGACATTCAATAAAGGTTTTTAAGTAAGTTCTTTGAATCTGAAAGTTATAAAGAAAAGCAGGTTGTATAGCTGTTTCAAAGTATGTCAGGAATCACAGGAAAATTAATGCTTTGATTTCTTCTTGACACCAATTCCTACTTCAAAGCAGTAAGTTTTCTAGAATGTACTCTCTATGCAGGCAGGGGCTCTGCCTGTTCTGTTCGCTGCTGTAAGGCCGGTGCTGGCACATCATGGGCACGCAGACATTGTGGAATGAACATACTTCTCTACACTTACCACAACTTTGCCCCCCGGACCTTGGCTCTGGACAGTGACCCCCATCCATTGATCTTCCTTGCTTTCCGAGGAAGGGTCAGCTGTGGAAAGCAGCACAGGTGACATACACACAGTTAGGACTTCAAAGGGACCGAAACAGGCAATGAACCAACAGATGAACAAAAATACAAAAGAGGGTTTTTAAATTGACTTGACTCCAAGTCTAGCTACTGAGTAAATTCAGTTACTCAATCCAGAAAAATTATTTCCCATCTAAGAAAATGGTAAGTGGTTATTGGTAAGAATCCTGCATAAAATTCCTTATATAAAATTCATAGTTCTACCTGGTAGCCCTTCACCCTCTCTGACACCCAGGGTCCTGAGTACAGAAAGGTATTTGAAAATGCTAAGACTAAGGGATTGCCCTCCAACACATGCCCCTTAAAGCAACAATGTAAAAATCTGGTTTCCAAACTCCAACTACCATCCAAACTAACAAAAAGTGGGCACTTCTCTACATGCTCCCAAATTTCTCACATAAGACCATGAACTGTTCTTTTCTATACCGGAGATGGGAAGACAAGGCCTCAGATTCACTTTATATCTTTCTATCAATGCCCAAAAGGAAAGTGATGTATTTATTTTTACCCCCTCCTCCCGCAAAAAAAGAGAGAGAAACCACAAATACCACCATGTGCTCATTTCAGCATCAGTTTGAACCTACTGTATGACCCTATATCCAAATTTTTGCCTTCCTCAATAAGAAGCAAGGCAGGCATGATTTTCAATTTTGAATCATTACAAAAATATGAAAACTAAACAACTTTAAGTAGACAGAATGAAAAATGCCAAAATTTTAAATAAAGAGTGATTATGTCTAGATTACCAGTGGGTTTTGGTTTTTTCTTTATGGGTCGATGTCGTTTACAAGTTTCCCACAATTAACATGCATTATATTCTAATCAGTAAAAAAAAATTACTTCTAAAAGATGAAAAAGCAAGAGAAGAACATAAACATGAACCTGCAAATCTACTTAGACCACGTATGTAAAATTAGCTTTGCGTGGAGCTTCTCAGCACACTAATCACTGACCAACACACAGAGTCCTCACAAGACAAGCCTTTATCTGAGACAGTGGGGCAAAATTTATCCATGTTGGTCGGCTCTCATTTCCAAGAGATCTGATATTTAAAATAGTCCTTCTCCCAAATATTTTAACAGCAAGTGAGAACTGTTGGTTGCTGAGTACAAGACACATTCAATTTTCTTGGCTGCTCTGAATTTAGTTTTTCAACAGCCTCCTGTAGAACCTCAACACATCACTAGGTGGCACCATCAATACACCGTTACCAGTTTAGCAAGCAGGGTTAGGCGGGGCAGCGATATGGTGCATCCCAACAGGATTTAGAAAGGAAATGTTTTCAGGGCAAACAAGAAACAGTCACGGCTGATGCAATTAAAAGAGGCCCTCTCTCCAAGAATAAATGCCTATATCCCCTCGCCTTCCTTCCTCACGGACAGTGCAAGTGGGGTACAGGTGAGTTGGTACAAGCAAACAGTGAAAGAACGCAGAACACACCATCGTTATCAAATTCAATCCGTGTGCAAGGCCCCCGGGAGGTGATGTCGCAGCTGTACATGCCTCCTGTTCTGTTGGCCCTCTGCAGTGGAAGGGCCACTGCCCTCGGGGCCCCCACCAGCAACCTGTTGACAAAACAGAGAATTTGGAGATTTGAGTTTAATACGCATTTAACATTTCAATTAGAACCAAGAGATTATTCTTTGTCCAGGAGTCCACTAATCCTCTGCCGGCTCAGGCAGTGGGGGAGGGCACAGGCAGAGTCCTGGGACCCTGTGACCAGCTCATGCAACACACAAAAATACAACCGCGAAAGTTACGCACAAGAGAGGTTATTGAAACTCGGTGAAAAATGTGCCCATCTCCCACAGTATCAGCAGCTCTCTGCCGAGTGTGATTCCGGTGTTTTAAAAGGCACACTTTTCACAGAACAGGACACCTAAACTGAAGCCAAGGACAGCATATGGAACTCAAACACACCCGCACTGGAGGAGGAAAATGGTCACATTAAACTCGACAAGGGATAAAATGTCAACTTCTAACACTGGGCCTGCCTGAGGTATTTTTCAAAGGTAATTTTGACTATACCTAGGTTTTCAGTTTATATGCTGTTAAATTAACTAAACGAGGAGGCCATTAGACGTGGCTTTAATGCCGTGGCAGCCTACATAAGCAGGACATCTAAGCCTGTAAAAGCTTCAAGGTTACAAAATCGAACGCTAAGGACAACCAATCACAGGCAGCCAAGCAGGCTTTAAGCTATAGCCAATCAATAACTTCCTTTCTCTGCTTCCGCACTTTCTCTATATACGACTTTCTCCTGGCTCCTAACGACTTTCGGTTTGGCGTTGCCAGATTCGAATCGAATTTTGCTCAAATAAACTCATTAAATTTTAATATGCCTCAGTTTATCTTTTAACAATACTGATTTAGAACCTAACCTTTGCCCAAGATACAACTCAATTACTTTTGCAGCCTTGGCCTCTTTCCGAGTCAATTCTTACTTCTTTATATTCTTGTCATCTCCGACAAGCCCCTCCACTATCATCAAATCAGTCTCGCACAAAGGATTCAGGAGGGTCTGTCTGGGTAGTGCCACTTATGTACGAGGCATTGTAATGTTCCCCCCTTCCGGGGCCGCCCGGTGGCGCAGCGGTTTAGTTCGCGCTTGGCAGCCCGGGATTCGCGAGTTCGGATCCGGGCGCCCGCCGACGCACTGCCTGTCAGCCATGCCGTGGTGGCGTCCCATATAAAGTGGAAGAAGATGGGCACGGATGTTAGCCCAGGGCCAGTCTTCCTCAGCAAAAAGGGGAGGATTGGCGACGGATGTTAGGTCAGGGCTGGTCTTCCCCACAAAAAAAATATATATATATTCCTCCTTCCTTTCCACCCCAGTGTTCTTGTTATCTCCTAGAAGAGGGGCCTCTAACCTAAACCCACAATCCTTAACATCTCACTGTTTCACTGCCAGGAGGCATGTTGAGAGACCCACCACCCTCCTGCCAGGTTCCTTTCACCCATGCTCTTCACTCACTGTCAGTTTTACAATCTTTGAGGTCTGGCTGACTGATGGAACAACTAGGAAAAGAAACAGAGAGAAAGAACACACACCTGACAGGACAGAGAGAAACAGCTGAAAGAAAAAGGAGGCTGGAGCTAGGGCAGAGGGCTGGGAACACGAAAGTGAATAGACAACAAACTCCCAAAACAGAACACAAGCCACTTCTGGCCTTCAAGAAACCCACAAATAAAAAAAAAAAGAAAAAAGTCACCCCATAATCAAAACAGTTCCTACCACCTCTGTCTCTGCTGTGACCCCAATAAAGAATTTAATGTATTTTTTTAAACCAAGGCAATACAGCAGGTGCAACGAGGAAAATGTGCTCGGAAAACAGAGGGGAGCCAGACGCTGCCCAGGGAGAGCCAATGAAGCCAGGTCTTACAGAACGAGGCTGGCTTGTCTGGGAACACGTGTCTCCAGCACCATCCTTCCTCGCAGACCGCTGGATGGCAGCACAGTCAGCCTCCACCCTGGAGTCATCCTACATTCGAAGGGATAAAACAGCACACACCAAGGTACAGAATGGAACGGAGGCGGAGCAACCAGGGCAGGGTCCTCAGTGCCTGGAACTTCTTGGCAAAGGCAAGGCCAAGGGCCACAGCAGTCTCCACAAGGCCACCCCACGCCTATTCCACTAATGTTGTCCCTGATCCCAGAAGCTCCAACAAATAGCTGAGAGGTGAACTGGCCTAGACTGAGAGTGAACAAGTTCAATTACCTGGCAGATTTGGGGATGGAACCCTACCCCAGGTACTGGGAGGGATAAGCAAGGTGCTGGGGTCAGAAGCACAGAGTCACAGACGTGAGCATTGGAAGCACCGGAGAGAGCGTCCAGTCCTCTAACTTCACAGATGAGGAAACAGAGGCCTTTGGAAGGAGGGTAACTACTCTGCCCCTCAGATCTCACAGCTAGTTGGTAGCCAGGACAATTACTTTGGAGCAATGTTTTCTCCATTCCTTTAAATTGCTTCCCAGGAAATAAAACCCAGGACTTTAAGGCATTTACAATCTAGCTGAAAGGGAAATCCTACACAAATGAAACACTGAAACAAGAACTGCTCTGTTTACTGACAGATGTAAGACTAAATTCAGACAGGCTGAGAGAAGGCGGAGTCACAGCACTATTGCAGCTGGGTGGGGTGAAGGTCAGGGAAGAGATTTCCTGTAAAGGTAACCAACTTACACCAGTAGCCTATAAAGAGCAGCCCAGGAGTTCCAAGGTTATTACTGTGTGTCTTCTCTGACCACTTCCCCTCCTCCTCATCCACACCCAAGGAGGCTGGCAAGCCACCTAAGACAGGCACCAGGCTTGTTCTCTCCTGTTTACTGTACTCTCTCATTCCTTCACTTATTCATTCCACAAACTTTCAAGAGCCTCCTAGGATGAGTAAGGATTGTCGCCCTCTCTGCCAAATTCTGACCCCGAGGGAACTAGATCCATAAGCAGGTCTTTAAACCTTAGGCAGGTAGAGGCAATGCCAGGGCAGGACAGAGTGTCGGGTGTGGTCCAGAGGAGGGCACCAAAACCTGCCTGGGAGGAAGGCTGTCACCAAGAGATGACAGTGGAACTGGAGGTGGCCAGGTGAGGGGCACAGCACGTACAAAGGCTGAGAGGGAAGGAGCCAGAGGAAATTGGGTGAGGGGGAATCAGTGATGCAACAAGACGGGGTTGGGGATGGGCAGCCTGGTCCACAGAGCTCCACATTCTGAGGCAAAGGGTCAGAGATGCACGCCTGCAGAGCCCCAGGCTTCTGATGACCCTTGTGCCCTGCAGGGACCGGTGCTTCCGCGTTTCCTGTTGTTTAAAAAGCTGCGGAGATTGTTCCACTTACATAGACAGTCCTTCAGAGCAGGCTGCTTCCTCCAGCTCCTGGCTGCGCTTCCTCTAGCTCCCGCCTGTGTGGTAGGGTTCTCCCTCCTGGGGACCTCCATCTTCCACTGGTTCCCCTGACCCTTAAAGGGCAGGACTTTAACATGTGTGTCACAAAGAATAGGCATTTAACTCCAGTTTGCTGGTGGTTATAGGGGCTATAGCAACAAAATCTCACATGTACTAAAAATGCCAAGCTCTGGCAGAAGTCCTGTTTTACCTGAGGCAGCTACTGCAGATGAAAGTGGACCACACAGAAGGATGGAAGCAGCAGGAAGATTGGGAGGGCAGGGGGAGACAACAGGTAAGAAAAGAGACAAAATAGGAGAAATGTGTCTCTGGAGAATAATGTTAGCTGTCACATTGCGCCCCGGGGGCTCTGCCTGCATGTGTTCCCAGCACCCTCCTTCCTCCCAGGTCTCTGGACAGCCGGCACACTGAGCCCACTTTGGAATCTGTCCCACCTGGAATGGAAGGAGGGAGGGGTGCTCTGCAGCACTTGGCAGATCCCCACTGTGGCCTCAGGCCCCAGTCAGCCAGAGGAAAAGCAGGCACCCCTGCTCTGGCTGCACCCGGTTCCATGGGACCACACTTACAGGAAAACAATGATTAGAGGCAGGTGGAGTTAAGCTGGATCAAATTAGAGTGCTAGAAAAGGTAAGGAAGCACATTGATGGGAGAACACGGGAACCACAACCAAGCTCAACAAATGTCAGGTGTATTAATCCTCCTCTCTGTTTCAGGGAACAAGCAGACGCTTAATTCTGCTTCGAACCAGCCTTAATCACAGGTCACAGCCCATTACCTGAGGCTAGATCTGGCAGGGACAAATAATCGAAAATAGAGCTCTGTCCAGTCAATGACACCATCCCCAACCCATCTACTTCCTAATCTAAGTCCTTTAGGACCTGGGCAGTGGTCTAAACCATTCAGAACACACCCGACGCCTGAGCTAGCAGAGTGAGTGCAGCCCCAGGCGGGACAGTCTGAATCTCGGGGAACCCTCGGGCCACACCAAAACCATAGTTTCTGCTCAAATCTCAGCTTTCTTCCCTTTCCCCACCCCAATGCCCTTTAATTGCTGGGTTCAGTGTGAGCAGCAGGCACTCTCCGGGCACCACCAAGATGTCCATAGAAACTCCCAGGACCTGGGCAGCAGCTGCTGCTGTTCAGTTCATTTTCTTTTAAGAAGCAGTGGTGGTGGCTGCGCTGATGACTGACCCACCCACTATGTAAGGAGGAATTCAGAGCTACAGTAACAGCCCACATTGAGAGTGACAGGGACCCAGGGATGTAAGTTATGGCTTTCAAAGGGAAGTGGTGGAAATTAACAGAACGGGGCCTAAGAAGTCAATTACCATATCAGGTCAAAAGAAAATATCAAGGAAGAGTAAGAATCCAGGTTTGAACTAAGATTGTTTTAGATACCAAAAGGAACGGGAACAATTACTTCCCAAACTGCTTTCTAGAGGGCCAGTGGACAATCACCTCCATTGTTTTGACGCTATACTGACATAAAAAGCGCCTGGGGATTCCAACATTTTGGAAACCCACATTTAAAATAAAAGACAAAACTCAAACCTTGCAAAACCACATCCTCTTTAAAGATGAGAAATAAAATTCACAATAGTAAAATACAATGTAAAAGGTTAACTACACAGGTGTGACAGTGACTGAGGATATGACATAAATTCAGGTCTTTGGAGTCTAGATGAGAATTCTTGGCACAGAGATTCAGGACCCACTATCATGCTATTAACCACAAGGTTACTTCAAACTTCAAGTAAGCCACACTCCTGATTCATATGTTCAAGTGCTCCTCCAAGTAGAGCTGATATACTTTTGCATAACTACTTCAATCAAAAGTTCTAAACACAAGGGCACTTTTAAAACTCTAAGGACAATAGCAGCTTTGCTTCATTGTTTTTGGCAATAATTCATTTCCTCCAGGATTAAAGATTCTGCCTCTAGCTATGCAACTTTATCCCAGGAAACATGAAATATTGCTTCATTAGAACAAGACACTATTATTGCTTAATTTAAAACACAGCCTTCTTAGTTTGTCCAAATTAAGCCTAAAAAAACCAGAAGATGGTGTTGCCATGGCAACTGTGTCGCCTCTACATTTAACCCATCTTCAAACCCAATTTTTAATTTTTATTCAATTAATAAATACAAATGACAAGAAACCAAAAAGAAAGAAAGAACTTATGGTGGAAAGCAACAGATTCCAAACGCATCCCAAGCCCCACTCCCTGGGAAAACCTTTTTTAAAAAATTCTGGATTTACTTCTCTATGACTCTAGATATTATGCTTATTTCTTGATTCATCAGCTTTAGGCAATAACTGTTGACCTCACAACATGAAAGGGGAAGAACTTAAACTACTTGCTACTTTCCCTCCTATGTTTAATAATTATATTACTTTAGTTCTTCTATTTGCTACCCTTTAAGTTTTAAATAAAATATTTAAACCTCTATTTTCCCTTCATCAACTTTCAACAAAATCTCTCCATTCCCCAATTGGTGAGACCACGCTATCAGCACTCTGACCCTTTTTCCCAAACTTCTCTCTTGGTTTCTCCAAGTCCTACCATCCATTAGCTACACTTTCACACTATTATCAGAGCTATTACCACTTACATTTTGTCTTGTAACCACAATTCAGTCATCTGTTCTTTTACATAACCAGGTAAACATCATTTAGTGCTGAACCAAACTGCACTGATGTTATCATCTTTCTACCTGGGACTAGTATCAGAAGCTGTTTGCCTCAAAGGAACTGTTCCTAGCATCAAGGTCAAACAGACTTTTCTTACATTCTATCAGTCGCTTGGTGTACTTTGCATTTGGACCATGACTTTTGCTTTTCTTGGCGTTTCTCATTGCCTTTTTTTTTTCTTACATTGTTTGCTTTTATTCTAGCCTCATCATTTCTAAGCTCCCAGTCATACCTTGTATTAAATCAGGATTTCTTCTTTGTTCAGGCTTCCTCCTCAGAGCCCTTTGACCTCTTGCTACTACACAGACTGATTGTTCTTCTAGGCCTGCTGTATGTACAGGGTCATCCTAGGACTTCCCTTCACTGCCCCCTGGGTTGATCTGCTCTGACCTGGGATCCCATGTTTTCCTCTTATTTGAACTATTTTCTTAAATATCTTAAGGAACAGTACATGATAGATAAACTGAGTCCTTCCATATACAAAAATGTAATTATTCTGCTCTCACCCTTGATTGATAGTCTGGTTTAGGACTCTAGGTTGAAAAACATTTTCTTCTGAACTTTGACGTTACTTCTCTAATTTATTCCAGTATCCAGTGTCACCAAGAAAAATTCTGATGTCAGTCCAATTTTCATTTCTTTGAAGGTGACTTTTAGGTTCTCCACTTTACCCTAGGTGCCCTAAACAGTATGATGGTGTATCTGTGTGTGAGCCTTTGTTCATTACTGTGCACCACACGGCCTCTTTCGATCTACAGACATAGAACATTAGTTTCCAGGAAACTCATGGTGCATTGATTGATTCACTCGCTCCATTTTCTGTTCTCTTTCTGGAACCTCTGTTAACTAGTCAGGTTTTGGACCTCCTGAATTAATCTATCTTTCCTCTCATTTTCCTTCCCTCTCTGTGGTTCTGAGACTTTTAACTTAATTTTCTAGTATTTCTGCTGAAAATTTCAAATTTCAGCAGTTATATTTGTAATCTCCAAAAACTCTTTCTTTGTTCTAATCATGCCTTTTACATATCAACGCACCCTATTCTTACTTTGTGGATTAACATGTTCTAAAAATTCTGAACATTTTACCTAGAAGTTTTTTTTCCTCACTTCTCTTTCTGTTCTGGATTATCTGTTTCTTCCAGTTTTTCTGTTGGTTTACTCCAGCCATTCCCTTTTATGCTGCTAGCTCTCATCACATGCCTGATAATCCTTGGTTCTCTTGTTTTGCTATTGTCTAAAAAGGTCCACTTTTGGCTCAGTCTCACTCCAAGCAGGAATTCTGAAAGGGAGCCCTGGGGGGGCCTGCTGATGGAGGATCACTTTAGGCTGAGAGGGTAGGGAGCTGTTATCAGACTGCAAACCACTCTTCAAATGCTAGAGGAGGAAGGCTTACTTCTTAGGGTGCCAGCATTCCCTAGCTTTCCCTAGCTGTTGTTTTTTTTTTTTTAATAATGCCATAACTACCTTGCCTACCTCTACAAGAATCCATTCTTTATTTTTAATTGAGTTGTAATCGATTTAAGCTTTATAAAACATGCACCTGCCAACATTCCCATCTCCCTCCCCCCAAAAAAGTGCTTTTGTTTTATTTTTGGCCAGAGTGCTAAATACCAACAGCTCATACTCTGTAGAGATGGGGAAGGGTGGTGTCATCTGGGGTCTGTGGCCCTGCATATAGACCTTCACTTCCAGATCCAGCCTCATTCTCAGTCCCTGCCTTACCTGATGACTCCCAAGGTGGTCACAGGGCCGACCGTCTCCCTTCCCCAGTCCCACATGATGTATGAATTCCAGATCATGGGTCCTTCCCTTGTCAAAGTCATAAGCCAGAGATCCTATCTGCTTTCTGCCTTCTAGTAATCTCTCAGCTATTATACAGCCTTGAGGAAAACCTGTACACCTAGCCTGCCATCTAGAACTGGAAGTCAAAAGCCAATCATTTCTTGAAGGAATCAGATTTTCATCCCAGCCTAGTTTCCTCGCAGTTTGAAGGTGCATGTCTTTCTCCCAACTCTTACCACAACATCTCTTTATCATTACTGCCACCCCTCATATACCAGGTATGCCTACATATAAGACTCCTTGCATGGGGAAAAAAAATCCAAAAAAGGTTTTTCGGCCAATTTGTATATTTAAGCTTTTCTGAATGTAGATGAACTAGTCAACTGACAACATTTGATCATTTATATAAAAATTTTAAATAACATTAAACATTCATTTAAAAATAGTTTTATTTGTATTTCATGAAGCAATTTTATTCAAACTCCATATGCTTCTTTGACATTACTTTCTGAAAGCAATATCTAACGCAGTTTTCCAGAGCATTTCCAGGACATTTTAAAGTTGATAACAACATCTAAGACTTGCAATTATGGTGTCAAATCCTGAGGAATTATTACTAAATGTGAGATAAATGTCTTTGCCTCCTTCTTTAAATCAATTTATTTTACTTAAAATATTTTAAAACCAAATTTAACCTCTATCAGCATCCACAATTATAACTGATTGAGGTCCTTTTAGGCTAATGTGTTTATAACAAACAGGACTTTGTTGTTTAAAATAAAGTAATCAAGAGGGCAACTCTCATAGGAGAATGATTTTATAAGGGCTCAGATATAATGTGGAATAATTTAGGGGTGAAAAGTAGATCTTACCTTATATTTAGGAGTACACAGAAAACAGCTCTTTAAGACCCCGAAGTCAGAGAGTTCTCTGGGCCATGGACAGGCATCTTAGGAGAGGCCCCTGGGACACTCCTTCTCTCCTTCTGGGAGATCTGGGCCCTTTTACACAAAGGCCACATTGTATTGAGTCATTTTTGGTCAACAGACTATCCACAAAGTGGTTAAGGCTTCCAGCCCTTAGCTAGGCTGACCATAGGTCCAGGTTTCCCCAGGACAGTCTTGGTTCACACCTGTTGTCCTGGGCCCCCTTTCACTCTCAAAAATGTCCTGGTTTGGTAGACAAATTATACAGTCACCCCAGCCTCAGACAGAAAGCTAGCAATGGAACTTGACTGATGCAACAGGTTGAATTTAATAAAGCTGTGCTTGAAATTCCAACTGTGTGGTTGGATTTGGCCATGGTTTCACAGGCACTGGTGAGTTGTTTTGGCCCGGGAGGCCCTACAGTCAACCTCCACGTGACCAGGGCACCTGAGGACAGCTGGTCTGGTCACCAAAACTCCACTGGTCTTATGAAACCCACCACCCCCATACCACGTTGACTCTCCAGGTGTCCACTGAGAGCAGCCTGTCCCGCCTCTGGCTAGAGGGGGAAGTGCCTGCTTTCCAAGCACCAGTGCTCAACAGAGAATGTCCACACTCCTCCACCACCCCCAGCCACCATCAGCGAACCTGGTAGTCTGCCCAGGTTGCTGGAGTTTTGCCCTTCCTCCCCTGTCTTTAGTTAAGGACCCTCCTCCCCTCCCTTCTCCACCTGGTGAAGAGAAGCGGAGGCGGCTTTAAAGCTTCCTTGTGCTTTTATCTAAACCCTGCACCTCTGCCTCTGAGTCAAATTCCTCCAGAGGAGAAAGGAACTCTCTCTGTGGAACTAGAAAATCATCACACCACGTTAGGTTTTCCAACCAAAATATATATATATTATTCAAGTTATGAAACTTTAAAAACTATTTTCCTTATTTGGTGACTAGTTATTCAGAGACAAATATATCCAAGAACTCTGCACTCACCAAAATTTATATCCAGTGGTAGTGGGCTGTGCAATTTGCAAACATTATTGTATTTAATGTGACCTGTTTTATCAGTCCTGAATAATCATTTCATAACAACCTGAAAGGAAAACTAAGTATATGTTGGATAAAACTCTCATTTTCCTACAAGTGGTTAAGAAAGGAAACTGATTTCTTTTTCAGGGAAAGTCACTGCTATTCACAACCATTTAGAAGAAGTGCCCCACTGTCTGGTTGGGCGTCTGGACACGAACTCTCTGCCCTTGCTGGCCCTCTGCATAGGTCAGGGCTGTGAAGCATCCAAAATGAAGCTCCATGAAGACACGAATCTTGCTGTTTTTAACCCATGGACTTGTCCCAAGCTCCTAGAGCAGGCTCTGGCACATGGCAGTGTGCAATAATATTGACTGAAGAACAAAGTATCTGAGGTCGTTACCACCAAGTAACTAGATGGCAATAGCCATCCATGCAATGACCTTGAGTTGGGCAGGTGTATTAGTTTTCTATGGCTGCTGTTACCAAAATTTAGTGGCTTAAAACAACACAAATTATCTCATACTTCTGTAGTTCAGAAGTCCAAAATGGGTCTCACTGGGCTAAAACTCAAGGTGTCAGCAGTTGCTTTCAGAAGGTTCTAGGGGAGAATCTGTCTCCTTGCTCTTGCCAGCTTCTAACACTGGCTGCATTCCTTGACTCACGGCCCCTGCTTCCATCTGCAAGGCCAGCACCGAAGCATCTTCAAATCTCTCTTTTGCCTCCCTCTTCCACATTATAAGGATCCCTGTGATTATATTGGGCCCACCTGGATAATCCAGGATCCTCTCCCTAATCTTCAAGTCGGCTGATTAGCAACCTTAACCATCTGCAACTTTAATTCCCCTTGACACTTAACCTAATACATTCACAGGTTTTGGGGGGTTAGGACATAGACTTCTTTGCAGGCATTATTCTGCCCACCCCAGCAGGAAATCTAAACAGTCTCTTTCTTATTCACATCAAACTGTACTCAGACACTGAGAACTTGCATTTCGATGACAGCCTCAGCAAAAATATTTTAGGTATTTCTGAAGAGCACACTCCGGGTTTAACCCTCTCCCTCACTCTCAATCCTTTAACTGCGACTGGGCTTCTTTCAAACCCCTCAACCACCACGCTGTCTCCTGGCTCAGGACCTTTGCACATGTTCCTTTCTCTCCCTGGAATCTTCCTACTCACCCTTCTGGTCACTGCTTAAAAATCTTCCTGGCTAGGTCACATCCCACCTCTTGTAATTTCTCATTTACCTTTGTCCATAGCGATGACCACGGTTAGTAATTCTATGATTATGTGAGATGACTGTGTATTGTCCCCATGGAGCTGACCTTCTAGTGAGGGAGATGGACATCTGTTCACTGTGGCAACCCCTACGGTTCAGCTCAGTACTTAGTGCTTACAGGACACTCAACAGATATTTTTAATGAACGAACCACCGTCATTATAGTAATTTACACAGTTAAAAGTCAAAGTTCACTTGTAATAATTCCAACACAGATTTAAACTCTGAGAAACCTTCAACTGTTTCTACAAGTAGCCCTCTAAAGGCAGAGGAAAATGAGGAGTCCCGCCTGCTGGTGGCCCGCCCCTTATTCCTCAGCCTAATACCAGCAAGTCAGACACTCCTTTGAGGGCTCTAGTTTGTTATTTGAAAAAATGCTTGCATTCTGTTTATCCTGTGATTTTTAAAATATATGTAAAAGTTAGGTTATAATTAATAATGTGGCATTATTTTAAACAAAGTTTTGCCAACAAATCTTTGAGTAAAATGATGCTGAAATGCTGGCTGCCAGTTTGAGAGCACAGCCTTTCAATTTCAATCATCCATTCATTCTTTCATTCATTTGGCAAATATTTCCTGAGCTCCTTGCTAAATGAGTGCTCTGCCCTATGCTGTGACTTGGCCACCTCCCCACCTCAATTGGACCTATTAGAAGAGTCAGTGGTTCTCATTTCCTGGATTCCTACTGATTAATGCATTCCTACTGATGCAAAGGACACTGGTCATTCACAACAGAATGCTTAGCAACACCTTCCACAGACAGTCGTTTGCCTCAAATGCCCACACCACATTTGGAAAACCAAAGGAGGGGCTGCCAGGTTTCAAAAAGCAGCGTTAAGTAACATAAATGCCCTTACCTGTAACTCATCAGCTAAAACAACAAATACCAAAATGAGCCCATTAGATACGTTTTGAGAGAAAGCTTTAGAAACTTTGACTTGTCAAGTGAAGATTGAATTCTGTTTCTGGTTTTATACATGCAGAACTAATAGCCCTCATGTTTTTTGTTTTTTGGGGTTTTTTTTGAGAAAGACTGGCCCTGAGCTAACATCTATTGCCAATCTTCCTCTTTTCTTCTTTTTTCTCCCCAAAGCTCCCAGAACATAGTTGTATATCCTAGTTGTAGGTCCCTCTAGTTCTTCTATGCGGGACGCCACCTCAGCATGGCTTGATGAGCGGTGAGTAGGTCCGCGCCCAGGATCCGAACAGGCGAATCCCAGGCAGCCAAAGCAGAACACACGAATTTAACCACTACGCCACTGGGCAGGCCCCGCCCTAATGTTTTTGAATGTCTTTACTTGGCCCACTTTGGATTCTCCACATGGCTACTTACAGATGAGAAAATACAGGAGAATCACCCTATTCCTACACATGGGTCACCATCTGGAGCTGGTCCTGTGACACTGCAACCTTGTGACCAGCATCCCTTCCCCCTCCATGCCCCACCTAGATTCCAACCAGACCAACCATCTGAATGCATCCTCTCCACCAGGCTCTCCCTTCACACTTCCACACTTTGCAAATGTTCTGCAAATGCTGTCCATTCACAGAATGTCTGCCCTGTCCCCAACTCCTCCCTACATCTCCACTCGACTGGAGCATCACCTCCATCAATGAAGCTCAGCCCTTTCCACCTCCTCAGGTGCTGGTCACACATGTACTGTAACTGAGCCCTACATCCCTTTGGGCAGACCTGCTGCCCAGTGACCCCCACCAGACCCTGGTTTCCTGGGGGAGCTCAAGGAGCCCAGCTTGATCTCATTTGAGCCCCTAATTTTAGGGAAACAAGGATGAAGGTGCAAAGGAGACCTGGCCAGGTCGCATGGTCAATTATGCAGCCTGCATTTAAGACTTTAATAGTCAAAACAATTAATCACCTGCAAAGGGAACTAGAAGGTCAAAGGAAGCTAGACGAGGAAACTGACGACATTCCACCTCTTTCTGAATCAAATTCTAAAACCACATTTCATTACATCGTTTGGGAGGAATCCCCAGAATGTCAAATTCCTCCACAATTTTAGCAGTGAGATTAAGCACCAGGGGCTCCTCTTCATTGTTAGAGATTTAAAAGATAATTCTAGGGGGTACTATTCAGAGAGAGCCCTTCCTAACCTTTTCTCCTCCTATTTAACTGAAAGGGTCCTATTTATTACCTGTATATTCTTCAAGGTTGGGAACTGTGTCCACTATGATCATTCCTATCTTGCCCCACAAGAGCAGCTTTAAACTGTGGGCTCACTTCCCTTATTTAAAAGGAGAGGGTCCAAAGAGTCTCTGTGACTTCCCATGTCTAGTTCCGTTCTGACCCTCTAATCCTGCACAGTTAGGAACCAACTGGGCAGTTGGAGAAAGCGCAGCAAGGTCTATGCAAGCAGTCAATACTCGCCCGATTCATCCTCCCCGCTCGCTGGCTGCTCCTCTTCCATCAGATCTTAGACTCTTTCCTCATCTCTAGCTATACTCTCGTCTTGAGGCTGGAAACACATTTACAGATGACTCTCAAAACATCTCTTTTCAGCCCAGACCTCTCGCCCAAGCCCCACACTCAGATCCCCAATTGCCCACTACACATCTTCACTCAGCATCTCACACTTAATGTGTTCAAAACAGAACTCAGCTTTTCCCCCAGCCATGCTCCCCAGAAATCTTCCCTATCTCAATAAATGTATACAGTAGTCCCCCCTTATCCTCAAGGGATATGTTCCAAGACCCCTAGTGGATCCCTGAAACTTAGTAGTTTAGATAGTATAGAACTCTATGTATACTGTTTGTTCCTATACATACATATTTGAGGTGTGACAGTAAACTGAGCATGAATTTCTTTTCCCTTCTTCACAATTTTCATGGATAGAAGATTCGTTCTTATTGTAGATCTTAGCAACCTCAGCATATGATTTTTTTTCTTTCACGTCAAGAACTTTCACCCTTTCACTTAAAGGAAGCACTTTCTGGCTTCTCTTTGGCATATACGAATTGCCGGCATCAATACTCTTACACTTTGGGGCATTAAGTCAAATAAGGGTTACTTGAATACAAGCACTGTGATACCTCAACAGTCGATCTGATAATGGAAAGGGCTACTAAATGACTAACAGGCAGGTAGCATATACAGCGTGGATATGCTGGACAAAAGGATGACTCACTTCCTGGGCAGGATGAGGCAGGATCACTCGAGATTTCATCACACTATTCAGAACAGCATGCAATTTAAAACTTATGAATTACTTCTAGATTTTTCCATTTCATATTTTCAGATCACGGTTGACCATAGTAACTAAAACTACAGAAAGCAAAACCGAGGATAAGGGAGGACTATTATACTACCTACCCAGGTGCTCAGGCCAGAAACCTAAGAGTCATCCTTGATTCCTCGCTTTCCCTCACATCCCACATCCAGTGCCCATTCTCTTGGTTCTGCCTCCACATTTTACTCTGAATCTGACCACCTCTCAGGGCTCCTTTGCTGTAAGAATGGTCCAAGCCACCATCAGGTCACACCTGGACAACTGTAGTATCATTCTCACTGGTCTTGTCCCACCCCAGCCCATCCTCCACAGAGCAACCACTGTTCTTTCTGCCTCTTAAGTCACACCACATCACTCCTCTGCTTACAGCCCTCCAACGGGTTCCTATGGTCGCTAGAATGAAATTCAGATTCCCGCCATGCTCTATAAGGCCCTACATGAACTGCCCTTTTATTTGCCTCTCCAGCCTCCTCCCCAACAGGTGTGCACTCCTGCCACACTGGCCTGGTCTCTGTCTTTTGAACACACTAACCCAGTTTCCATCTCAGGCTCTTTGCAGTTACTTTCTTCAGCTCAGAAGACTCTTGCCTCGGATCTTTGTGGGTTGCATCCTTCACATCCCTCAGGGCTCAACTCAAACGTCACCTCCTCAGAGAGGCCCTTCCTTGATCATCCTAGCTCTCCCTACGTGACTCCCTACATTCACCCTATTTAATCATCTTCATAGCCCTTATCAGTACCTGAAGTTATGATATTCAGTTGTTTGCATCAGCTGCCCATCTTTCCTCCACTAGAATGTTCCTGGCTCCGTGGGCACAGGACCTCTGCTCTTGGTCCCAGAATACAACACCTAGAGCAGTACCTGGCATAGCCTTGGCCTTCAATACATGAGTTGACTATAACCCTAGGTAAATAGTACTCATGCATCTCAATAGTTTTCTTCACAAGAGAGGCAGCAAACCTGAGATATGAGCAAACTAGTCACATTTGTAGGACACTCTATAATTACAAAGTCCTTCACATATACTTACTCAAATATGTCTCAGCAACCGAGAGACGAAGAAACCGAGGCTCAGACGTTACCTGACATGGGCAGGGCATCAAGTCCAATACCCTTGTCACATGTAATACTTTTCCTACCACAACTTGGAGCCACTGCCCACCATCAGGCCACACCGTGGCCATCCACCACGATTTGCCCCAACTCCCTCACTTCCCAAGCACACAAAGGCCTTGGTGTCTCTGCTCATGTGTTTCCTGCCATCCTGCCCCCACCCCTCAAAAGCTCTCCTCACCAACAATTTCCAAACTCCAGCTCCAGGCTTTACACACGAACTTGCCTTCAAGACCCTGCACTCAAGTTTCACCTTCTCCAAAATAAACTTCCCTGTACAAGGATTTCTCCCAGCTCCACTTGATAAGGCTATAAACTCCTTGAGGCCCGGAATCTGGTCCTATTTTTTGTTAACCTCAAGGGTGTTTGGCTAAGAAAAACCAAAACCCTATTTAACTATACTAACTGGCTGATCCAGTTGGGCAAGTATGAGCTGATATTCACAGTGGAACAAATCTGTTCACTTCCTAGGCTAGGTTTTCATGTTTATACAGAAAGGTGATAAAACGCTGAGGCTCCCTTTTCTCTATGAACTACAATTTCACTTTCAGAAGACTAGATTTCTAATAACCTTCCAAGAAATCACATAATAAGGCAAATTAAGGCAAACAAGCTATTATTGTTAGTAATACACTGGCAGCTACCATCTCCCATGCTTTCATATTAGGCACTCTGCTATAAGTTCATTAAGAAGTAGACACAATTACCACCACCCATTTCAGAAATGTGGATGCAGGTTCAGAGAGGACAAGTAACTTGCCCAAGGTCACACAGCTGGTAAGTGATGAAATAAAAGCTGTGCCCAGCACTCCCCAATGTTGCTCTAAACCACAACCCCACAATCTCCTTCCTGCTTGATTGGATGAAAACGTCACTAAAGCACTTCGATCTACCCACCTTTTTAAAAGAGAGTATTTTACAAGAGTGTGGTTGGTTATAATTAAGGTCTATAAAGTGCTTTGAGATCCATGCCACAGGGGCCCAAAGAATACCTGTTGCCTTTATCTGGATCACAAAACCAATAATTTCATCCTGGCCTTCCCAAATTTCACAAGAGACTTTTTTCCCCCGTCTCCTTGGAGAAACATGCTGGAACTAAATCCCTTTTCCAATGACTATGAAACTCCTGTGACATTTGAGCCTGAGGGTTCTAGTTCTTACCTGACTCAGTACCTTTTACCATAGGTGTGTCTCTGACTGAGAATATGGGAGCTCAGGCAATAAAGGATCACCCAAGGCAGAATGTGTTTTTATTATCCACAACACTCAACTCCTCCTCCAGCTCAGAAACCTCTATCATCTACCAGGAAAAAAAAAAAAAGATGTGAAATCACGGCATCAATTTCAACTATTTAAATGGAATGCCAACAAGAGTGGTCAGATCAGCAAAATAGAGAAGTGGGTGGGGAAGGAATTCTGGATCTATCCCTGGCATCAGTTTTTGGCGTGACCTTGATTCAACACTTGCTTCTAATCTCCCAACAATAAGGATTTTAATAATCTCAAGAAAAGATTACCATTAGTACGCAACAAAGTATATTTAAAATGGCCAAGAATTCCACTTCAATAAAAATTTATAAAGTACAGGTATAAATATATAACCAACTCCTTTTGAAAATAAAGTTATTAGCTGAAAAGAGCTTTTCAGCTGACAGAGCAACTCATACCAGTAAGATGTCACTCAGAGTTATAATAAAAATGCTGTTATCTACTGCAGTAAGAAAAGGAAAAATGAAAGTTTCCAGGCAATCTTGTTCTTTCAGTTTTACAAAGCAGCTGCCAGACCTTGTCAAATGTGACACGTGACCATTTCCTGTGCTTCTGAGTTATTAGATACCTGACTTTCCAGTTGCCAAATCACATTTGTCCTTCCACTGAATTGTCCTTTTCAGGAACCAAGTCTAAGAACCCGTATGAACTGGACTGTGAGCCCACCCTCCCGTCCCTGACCTTCACACAGTGCTTGACACATGCTAGATGCTTAGTAAATTGCTGTTTAGTGAATGAAGTTTATTTTATAAGTAATTTATCATCACATTCAATAATTTTAAATTCGAGAACTATGTTGTTATCAAGGAGGCTTTTATATGCCAAGTGTACCAAGCATCCACGTTACCAGGGCTAACCCAAAAAAAAGAGATTTATTTCGTAAAAGCTATTATCAAATAGCTCATTTGTGAAGGAAAAAGTGACTTTTTGATTTCCATCATTTTTCAGTAAAATATTTTGAATAAAACTCAAGAAGAGAAAAGGTATATTTAAAAAGCACACACCTGGTAGGTCGCCATATCTATTTTACTATTCCAATAGCTTAGGAAATCCAAATTTTTCAGTGTTTTGGAAAGGAAATTAATATGATCACGTAGTTTATTTTCTAAATGAGATAACTGAAAATACAGGCTTAGCAGCTGTGCCAGAGACTGCTGGCTGTTGCCCAGTATTGGCTCTCCCCTTTTTCCACAGTACAAGAATTTTTAGCTGGGCATAAGGCCACCCCGAATAAAGACTGCTCATCCCAGCCTCCTTTTCCAGCTGGACGTGCCATATAACTCAGTCCTGCCAAACGAGACTCATGACAAAGTATCACATTGCTGCTTCCAGGAATCTTCTTTAAAAGAGGGTGCACAGGTACCTTTGGCGCTATTCTTTGTCTTTTTGTTCATCCTGCCTAGAATGTAGATGCTGCCATCTTAGATAATGAGGTTGAGGCTACATATTGTGAAGCAACAAGGAGAATGAGTTCTGGGTCCCTGACACCTCACACCAGCTACTCAGACTATTATATAACAGGAAAACAAAAAACAACAATGCAAAAAGCAAAACGAAAAGAGGTCTTTCAGGATAAAAAAAGAAAAAAAAGATTTAGAAATGGAATACTGTGAACAAAAAAAGAAATACAATTTTAAAAGTGTATGTATATAAATATTTACAGAAGTTATATTGCTGAACATTTACATTGTTTACTACTCCACTCCTACACTTAAAGATGATATTTAAAAATATTTAGCAACTAGTATGGCTTGGGAACCAATTAATCGACACAGATGGTGGCATAGCATTGGAGCTATGTCCCAGAGGCCCCTATTGTATTAGGACATTTCCCCTTTAGTTGCTGGATTATGGGAGGAAGGTACTGGGGGAGCGGGGTGCTATGGGAAGAATGGACAGGGCAGTGTTGATGGACACTCAGTGAGACTAGAGCAAAGCTATTTACCAACCAGAAGTATTTCAATAGTTTAACAACTAGTGTTCTTCACTGGTGTATGCTGGCTGAACATCAGTCCTACCTGGGCCTTTCATTATCAAGGTAATATGGTAAGTGCTTATAGCAGCTACTACCTCCAGATAGTGCACGCCTTTTTACCTGCCCCATAACAGACTGGCGAGCCAAAACCATAATCAAATACTGAAGAAGTTACAAGCACACCCGATGGGTTCAAATCCCATTAGCTGGGTGTCATCTGTACGGGTTATCCGTGAAATGGCTTCATCTAAATCTTCTCATAGGGTGTTTCAAGGATCAAATGAAATAATGTCAAATAACCTTGTAAACTCTAATGCAGTGATGATGCACTACACATGCTCTTATCAGTGTTCAGTTAACACACATTCCAACAAGCCATTCTAATTCTAACAAATACTTCTTAGCAAGTATAGGTACAGCTGGGGCACAAATGCTAAAGCCACCAGGAATCCAACAGCTTGGGCATGAGACTGTCCACTGTGGTTGTTGAGAAGATTCCAGCGAGCCCACTGGTAGAGCAGCCTGTGATAATATCAGATGGTAGGACACAGTTTGTGACAGAAAGTCATGAAGAGCAGCCAGCCACTCCTCCAGAATCAGCCATGATCATTAGAACAATGCTGGGCAAGCCACTGCACTAGGAATTGACGCTCTACTTAAGGTGAAGCAAGGGAGGTACAAAGTTCTTCACTGCAGCACTGCTTGCAGCACCAAAGGATTAGAAATTACTTGAATATCCACAGACTGGTTAAATAAATCATGGTTTATCCTTAAAACTGAACACTATGCAGACACCGAAAATACTAAGGACGCTCTTTATTTACACCAAACAAGCTCTAAAAGATGCCAAGAGAAAAAAGGCAAAGTGCAGAATACACATGGCATGCTACCATATGTGTGAAAAAATATATATGAATATATTGCTTGCAAATGTATAGGTACCCGTGAAAGGATTTACAACAAACAGAACAATGGTTGCCTCCAAGAAGAAGAGGGTGGGTGGTTTTCACTACACATCGTTTTGCAGTTTTTATATTTGTACCACGTGACTGTATTACCTATTCAAGAATACATTAAAAATGTAATTTTTAAAATGTCAGTCAGTGGACTCTGGGTCATTGAAAGTCTTGCAGAGAAAATGACAGAGATGGTCGCAGAGTTTAAAATCAGTGCCCAGAAGTCATGAGGAAAGCAAACCTTGTAATTGGGTCAGACAAGCTCACACATGCTAACTTTATGTAGGCAGTTGCAGGCAGGCAAAAGTCAAAGACTGATTTTTACAGCCTGTTCCAGAAGTATGACACCAATACAGGAGCGATAAACCCGTACCTACTGTGCACCAGGCACTGTGCTGGCCACACGGGTATTACGATAACATTCAAGTAGATCGCAGAGGCTGGAATGTAATGAGGAGAGGAAATCCAACCAGCTGAGGGGGTGGACAGCCTTCCAACAGAGTACCACAGTCAAGTGAGGTGCAGAATAAAATGCAATGACGTCAGAGAGAAGACCTCGCACTCTCACTAGAAAAGTCCATGGCACTGACAATTCAGGGGAACATCTCAGCTCTGGAAAAACATCAACACAAAATCCTCACCCCTCCTATCCTCCTTTAGAAGAGAACGAATCAGTTCAGTTCAGGGCATCTCAATATTCAGAGCTAAAGCACGGTAAGTACCACTCACAAACAGCACCTGCAGGGTTCAAATGCCTTAGTCTTAGATGCTGTGGACGCTGCCCAACCTGCCCTGCAGCAGCCACTTGCTACAGGGAGGAGCCGGGTGAGTCACGGCCTGAGTCAGGCACCTCGCCTTTCATCTAATCTAAGCATGAATGAGAGGGTGGAAGGAACCAGGACTCCTTGTTCAGAAACAACAGAGGGGGTGGGGATCCACAGGGGGAACACACAACTGCTTCTGGATTTGCGGTCAAAGGCAAACCCTGGCGAGGTTCCTCATGGAGAAACGCTTATCCCAGGAGCTCAGGGTGGCAACTCTCTATGATGAGGAAAGATTTTCAGACAAGTTTAGTGGGACGTGAATGGATCTGCTTAAGCATCTGGTGACATTTTATAAAAACAGACAAATTGGCTAGAAAGACCCCTGCTCGTGGGTGGGCAGTGGAGGACCAGGGTTCAAGTGGAAGACCGAGTAGGAAGACCTCTGGGGGCAAGAGCAGGAGGAGGGATGTATGTACAGCCCTGTCAGTCATGGGCTGTATGACTGACAATAAATCCTAGACTTCTCTTTCTTGATTTGTAAAATGAGGGAGATGGTCTACCTTTCTAGATCATTTCCTGAGTTCCTTCCTAACTTCTGCAGGTGGTAAACAGTTTCAACGGTAAAGAAATTCACAAAAGCATTATTGGGGAACATTACCAGACTATGCCCACTATCTTCGTGCAGATGAAAACACCTATAGCGTGAGCATGAGGTTTAGATCTCTTTTAAAACCGTTTTTTTTTTTTTTTTTTTTTTTTGAGGAATGACACATGTCAGCTCTGGGCATTCAAGCTCTAGGCAAACAAAGATAAATGAGACCCAACTCTCTGCCTTCAGAGGGCCCACAATTCAGAACCATCAGTAAGCTTCTATTCTGGCAGCTCCCAAATAGCTTGCTAGAAATTTCATAATGAAAACATCAGTAAGAAAGAGAGCCTATTAAACTAAACTCAACAGGATCTGGGCAATAGAGAAATACGTCATTAGAACATCAAAGAGATAAGGAACAGAGGAAGAAAATAAAGCTGCTCCCAGGTAATAAATTAACATGCTCTAAAGGAAGCTGGGGGGGCGGGTGTGGTGGGTAGTGGGAACTAGAAAAGTATTTGCAAGACAAGCTAAAGATGGCCTTACTACCAGGGACAGCTGCTAGTCTAATCTGCCATTCCCTGAACAAACACACTTCCTTCCGAACTTCGACCTCGTAAATGTGCCATTGTCATATCAAACCTCAGCTTCAACCTGAACTCAGTATGCCACCGAAATCACTCTCTTTCATTTTAAAGCTAAGAGTTAGGTAGGAAGAGAAGCAAGGCTTAAGAAAGAAACAAATATGGGCACGCTTTTTACCCGCTGCAAGTTTCTCTTTAATTCAGTTAAAAACTTAAGAAAATTACTCTGGCTTCTCAAAGGATGTGCGTGAGGAAGCCTGGAGTTCCACAGGTGGAGCCGGGTGCACAGCTGCTGAATTCAACCCGGAGCGGTCCTTTACCAACTGGAAAACACATACTAAGCTATGAGACGGAAATTTTAACTTCTACCATAAATTTCTTAAACTTTTAATTCTGTTGCCACTCATCTACATTAGAATATCATATCAGATGATATGATTTAGCACAATTCTATATTTAGTTATTTTAAGTTTAGTTTATCAATAGGTTATGGCCTCATAATATGGACATCCTGATTTCTGGGCACTCCAGAACAAGTTTAAGAAGTACCAGGATTTCAGAACCACGTGAATATGTTTAATGCTACTGAACTGTACACGTAAAAATGGTTAAGACGGTAAATTTTATGTTATATCTATTTTACCGCAATTTTTAAAAAAAGGAAGTAGTAATACCAGGGTAAAGGATCATTCTAAAGAAATGGCCATTCCACTTTCTATTCTCTAGAAGTCTTTAATTTATTTGGGAAATTAAATCAACTCAAAGAACTCAACAAATACCTATTGGGTACCCACTTCTGTCTAAAATGGACAAGCTGTTAGCCTTGCTCTTAAGAAACTCACAGACCAGCAGGGATCATATCCATCAAGTAGACATTTATAGCATATCTTCCATATGCAGGGGATCTGGCCAGGCCAAGAGGGCAAACAGGTGTTATCTTATGTGCAAACATCCACTCATCAGCTGAGGCTAACGAATGCTGACCTGGAGAATTCTGAGACTCAGCTGAAAAAAGTACTATGATCATTTGGAATGCCCCCAATTAGTAGGGGGGGAAAGGGCAACAGTGGCTATACACTTGCTATCACTATTCCAGGCCTTTATGTGGGAAGACATTTACAAACCCAAGATACCATTCTATAAAGGGCAAGATTATGTGGTACAGGTTTAATTCCAAGAATGAGCTACTTCACCAAAAAGTAGACGTGTATGGCACAGCATTAGGTGGATCACGCATCTGGCAGCTGGGTTTCGGGACCCACATTGCCCCTACCTAGCTGTCACTTGACTTTTCTGGGTCTCAGTCGTCCCTCTACAGAGAAAAGGTTGGGCTGGTCAGTGCTTCTCAATAATTTTCACAAAAGCACTCCATGACGGAGCCCAAAAGGACCACCAAAAGCTTGAAATCTCTTTAAAGCCTCATATTTTATATTAAAAATGTACACATATTTCATTCTGGACTATAATAAGATACCTTAAAAAAATAACTCACCACCATGCCACCTCAGGAAGACGTTTCCATAATTAATCTGTGGCATGCCCCAGGGCAATGGAGGCTAAGGTCCTGATGATTCACACTCTTGCATAATTTCACAGATATTCTGTTGCCTTTCGGATTGAGATTTATCTCAAGCTACCTCTTTTTGCTTATACCACTTATCTTGAAAGAAGAGATTGAGAATTGACAGTATTTTAGAACCCAAAGTGCTACTGAGCCTCGTTCTCCACATTCCTGACAATTCAACAAGACCAAGTGTCACTTTTATTCAACACATGCAGTGAAATGCTGGATATGTTGACCAGGATTACAATGACAATCGACCAGGCCAGCAGAGCAGGAAGCAAGCCTTGGCGCCCCTGCTGTGTTCCACCTGTGTTCCACCCTGCACAGCACATGCCCACCTGTTGACGTCCTAGTGTCTACCCGGGTGTCTACACTGGGGGACACAGGGACACTGTACCATCAAGATAGTACCAGATTCTGGAGCTGCAGATATTTTCACATGGGCAACGATCACTCAAAACCTAAAATAAGCCTTGTAAGAATTTAACAAAATAAAAAGCTGTGGTTCTCTGTGGCTCAAATATAGCATCAGGAAGTAGAGATTGTTAAAGGGTTTTGACGTTCTGCCATTCCAAGTCCCATATTTCCCATTCCTCGCTTCTTCAAGGCAATATTATAGTTCCCACCTGCCTGTGAACTGCCCCCGACTATGGCTGTAGACCCGCCCATGGGGCAACTTCACCTTTGACGTGACCCCTATGTGTGAGGGAATTATACTCATATTTTACTTTAGGGCACCCACAACAGTAAAGGCTGATGCTTACTGGATGTTCCGGGCACCATGCGAAGTGCTTTTTACTCATCACGTTGAATCTTCACAACCCCATGGGGCAGGTACTGTTAGTGCCTCCATTTTACTGATGAGGACAAGTAACTTGTCCAAGGTCAAATCAAAAGAACGTGAAGAAGCTGGAATTCAAACCCCACATTCCTCTGCCTCTAGAATGGAGTTCTTACACCTACAAGGCAAACTTCTACACAGGTATTGAGTAACTTAGGGCTAATGATCTATTGTTATTCACTGAGAAATTAGAAGAAACCAGAAAAAAACCTCACAATCTCCCACCAGGACAACTCCCCACCTACCTGCACCTGTGCCCCTGTAGTCTATGGTGTGATGCTCCAAGAACTAGGTGAACTCCTCCACTGATGTACCCCTCTCACCTACTCGCAGACATCACACACCAGCAATTCTCCCCTCTCCTGCATTCACTTTTCCTTTTCTACTGAATCATCCTCATCACCAAACCAGCTCACTATAATTTCCTCCCATTTAAAAAAGTAGTAATCCACATCCCTCTTGGCCCCATTTCCCCTCCAGCCCTTGCTCTGCTCCCCTCTTCAGCACAACCCAGAGTTCCTATTCTTTGTCTCCAATTCCTCTTCTATTCTCTTGCCAACCCACTCCAAGCAGGCATTGCTCCCACCTCTCCTCCACAAGTGCTCTGATAAGGTCACCCATGGCCTCCACATTGCTATTCCAGTGATCAATTCTCAGTGTCATTTGACACAACTGATTGATCGCTCCCTCTCCAAAACTCCTTCATCCTGTGGCTTCCATGATAGCACATCTCCTAGTTCTCCTACCTTACTAGCCCTTCCTCTCAGCCTCCGGTGTGGTCCCCTCACCTCTCTAACCTCTACATAGGAGTGTCCCACAGCTCTGCCCTTAGTCTCCATCCTCACTCCTTTGGAGATCCCATTCATCATTCAGTCTATCACTCCTCATGCGATTTAGAATCCCAGGACTCCATGATTTGTATCTCCAATCCAAACCTTTCCACCTGAACTTCGGACTCTCATTCAACTGCCTACTACAATTCCACTGGACGTCAAGACGTCTCAAACCTAACATGTCTAAAATCAAACTCTTGCTCTTGCCTCAAAATCTATTCTTCTTATTGGGGCTGGCCTGGTGGCACAGTGGTTAAGGTCACGTGCTCTGCTTTGGTGGTCCAGGGTTCACAGGTTTGGATCCCAGGCATGGACCTACGCGCCGCTCATCAAGCCATGCTGTCGTGGCATCCTACATACAAACTAGAGGAAGATGGACACAGATGTTAGCTCAGGGCTAATCTTCCTCGGCAAAAAGATGAGGATTGGCAATGGATGTTAGCTCAGAGTCAGTCTTCCTCACAAAAAACAAACAAAATCAATGTATTAAAAAAAACTATTCTTCTTATAGTCTTCCCTAAACCATCATATGGCAACTTCAAACTTCAACCTTCCAGCTGCTCAGGCCAAAAACCTTGAAGTCATTCTTTTCTTCTCTCTCACCTAATATAGAGTCCATAGGAAATCCTATTGACTTTACTTTCAAAATATATCCAGAATCAAATCACTTTTCACTATCTTCACTGCTATCACCTTGGTCCAAACCACCATCATCTCTTATCTATTATTACAGCATTCTCCTAATGAATATCACTACATCAATCATTGCCCTCATACAGTCTATTCTCAATAATCTAGCAGCTAGAGAAATCCATTTAAAATCGAAGTCAGAACATGTCATATTCTTCTCATTCAAGAGTAAAATCCAAACTTTCAATGACCTATCAGGCTCTATACAATTTGCCTCCAAGGAGACTATCGGCTTCCTTGCCATTCCTGAACATGCTAGGCATGCTTCTGCCTCAGGGCCTCTTGCACTTGCTGTTCTCGCTGCCAGAGATCCTCTACCTCCCAATCTTGACACGGCTGGCAGCTTCTCCCTCCTTCCTGGCTGACCTATTGCAGACCACTCCCTACCCCACTCCTACTCCCTAGTCCCTTTCTCCACTTTATTTCCCTCTGTATCACTTATTACCATCTAACATAATACCCCTATTTATTTTGTTTATCTTCTCCATCAGAACCTAAGCAGGGATTTTATCTATTTTCTTTGCTGCTGATCTCCAGCATTAGAACAGTGCCTAATACATCGTAAATACTCACCGAATATCTGTTGAACTAACAACTTCCATAGGAAAACCCAAAAAAAGCTGGTTATAGTTTCTCCAGCAGGTCCAGAGCACTTTCCCTCCAAGTTTTAACTTGTTCCTCATGTTCAAGTGAGGATGAAAATCCCTATTTCTTTTAGGTTGAAATAGAAAATATATATTTATGTATACACACACACACAGAAATAAATGAGCTTACAGAAGACCAATTTCTTATCCTAGGATAGTGAAAAACCTTCTCAGACGGCCTTTGGCTGGTGGTGCTGCTAAGCTTGGGGGATCATAGTCTCTCAGCACTTACCTCCTGGGATCATCCTCTGAACGAGGGTCCCCTCTCACCATACCCCCACATCCTTTCTCAGTTAACCTCTGTAGCAGCCTTGGGCCCTTTCTAAATACAACACAAGGCTTAGAAAGTACTTTTCTTTCTAAACTGGTTGATCTGATGTGGTATTTGAAACGGCTTTACCATGTTCTGGGCACTAAAACACTTCTCCAGCTGGCCCCCAAAGTCCTCCCTTGAGCTTCAGACCATCTAATTCAGCAGACCTCTCCTTCAGTCTGCCCTAGGTCCTCTATCCTTGAGTCTCTAGAAGGCCCAACAGAGTCCAGACCCATCTCTTTTTGCACTTGTGGGTTTACACGAGACCTCTTCATCATCCAGATCTTAAAGCCAGCTCTCAACTTTTTCTGAGTATTGTTCTAAGTTGACACCTGGGTCGAGTCTCACTAGCAGCCATGAGGCCTCAGTGGCCAATGCCATTTTCCTAGAATTATGTCTCTGCATATCCATCTGAGCCTCTTTAAGCTCTTCCTTATTGAAAACTTTTAGGTTTATTTGTGTCACAGCAAAGCTGCATTCCTTAAGCCTAATCAATAGGTTTTCAACACCTCACATTTACCCCAGGTACTTTAAACAACTTTTCCTACCAATCTCCAATCTCCCCAGAGCCTTGTAGAATTCTAAACATTTCCATTTCACTACTTTGAAATACCTTTGTTCTCAAGGGACAGACAGAATGACACTGCCAGTAGGAGGGGAGTCAGGCCATCACCTGACAAGACGAATTGGTGGGAAAGGAACCCAGGAAGGATTTCTTACTCTCCTTAGCAAGGAGGAAGAATAGAACTTCAAACTCCAGTGCTGCCAGATGGGCCGTCCACACCAGGGAACAACCATTCCACACCTTTGGCTGTGATTCACTTTGATGGGGATCCTCTAGTTAACTTTACATCACATTGCTTTGTCAGGACCACAGAAGACTGTGACCACTTGATCAATGGAGGTATACCCTAAGGAGGAGGACTCTGATTCTACAAGACGAGAGGTTATTTGGCTCAGGAGACTTACAGTTCAGTGACATCCTACCCTCTGGGTCTGAAATGTTTATTACCATTTGTATGACACACACAATTAAAATAACCTCAGTACAAATGAATGTCCTTTTCAAAATGAAGAAACTGTAGTGACATTGGTATCACTGAGCAAAGCCAGCACAGCCCTTGGGTAAACAGGCATTACCCTGTGCTTCATTCATTCCTCATAGCACTAACCAATGGGCTCCTTCCAAATTATTCCAAAGTTTATTTTGATTTCTATACTCCCAGGCTTAGAAAGCATACTTCTCTAAAAGGTTTTTCTTATACTATATCTGAAATGGCTTTTCAAAAAAAGTAATCTTTGGATTGTATGACATGCAAAATATATCTAGCTGTTTGGCAAATAAACATGCGAGCAGATGTCTCCATGTCACTTGTTTCTGCCTTCTGTACTTGCTTTAGTGGCACTTTCCCACTCCCCCTAATTCAGAACAGTTTTCTTTACCATTTAATTGGTTCTAGAGACTTAAAGGTTTTCTAGTCTTTTTGTCAATTTGGGATTAGATGAAGTGATAGCAGTATCCAACAGTGGAATCCAGCACATGTGCATGCGTGTGTGTGCATATGTGTGTGTGATGTGTGTATATGTGTGTGTGATGTGGGGAGGGTCTCCTGCTACACTGTAGCCTGTGAAAGGTGTCATTCTGCAAACACACCAACTGTGAAGTAGGTAAAGTGACCTGGAATTGTCTTGCCTTGTTTATCTAAGAAAAGCCAGACAGCAGCAGATTAGATGGCGATCATTCTGCCCTATTATTAGGCTAACAGGGACTGACACTGGTGAAGAGTCAATCTACCTGTCCCAGGTCAGGGCTAATGAACAATTAGCCTCTTAACTTAGTTCCAAGAGATCACTGTTTGCATTCTAAATGCCAGTTTAACAAACAAACAAAAATCTACTAAAACACTACTTCCAGACTTTGTCCATGCATCTTTCAACTTCAGGCAGCTTCATCATCACCAATCAGATCCAGCTTTGCACAAGCTCCTTCCCACTACATATTAATGCCAAATAAAGGACTAGGAAAAATAAATCCTCATCAACCCTGCCCCAGGTGGAGTGCAAATTACCCACTTCCAGGGATAGAGGTGGGGGGGCTACTTTAAAGTCACAGAGGTCCAAGAAGATCTGGAAACCAGACAATTGGTATTCCTTATGAATAACTCCACCCTCTAAGTGCAGAATCCACCCTCCACAGGTATCCTGTGCACCAAGTCACTGCCCGTCCAGAACCTCATCATCCATGCACTGGTCTGCCCATTCATCTCCTCTGCATACTGAAACCCCGCTAGTATTTATCTACCACTTGGCAGCTACCAAAAGGCTACAAGGCATGGTTCTTCTGAGATGTACTTCCCAAATATGGTAACTGTAGAATCGAATAGAAGAAAGGGAGGATGTACACTTAAACATTATCAAAATCAAACCCAAGAAGAGAAAGCACACACACTGCACAGGCCAGGAAGCATGGGTGATGTGGATTTAGAATCAACATGCCTGACGCCACGGCCATTTCACCTCTGACAGCTTTGGTTTCCACAATTATCTAACAAACAAACTACTTACGCTGGGCCAAGACTCGTCTAAGGTACAATTATCCTCACTTTACAGTTGAGGAAAGAGAGGCCAAGAGAGGTTAGGTACTGTGATTGATAATAAAAAATATATATTCAATCTTCCTCCACTGCTCCTGGTACAGAGCTCCTAAAACCTTTGGAATTTCCTAAGTGATGAGAGCGATAAAGGTACCTTTTGTTAATGAGGTGCCTTTCGGATCTCACCTAAGGATGGAGGCTGGCTGCCAGGAGAACCAACCACTTGATTAAAGGGTTGGAACTTTCACACCCTCCTGACTGCCAGGGAAGCAACAGGGGCTAGGGGTTGAGTTCAATCACCAATGACCAATGATTTCAATCATGCCTATGTAAGAAAGCCTCCATAAAAACCCAAAAGGATACAGTTCAAAGAACTTCTGGGTTGGTGAACACGTAGAGATTTGGGGAGAATGGTGTGCTCAGAGAAGGCATGGAAGCTCTGAAGCCTTTCCCCATACCTTGCCCTATGCATCTCTCTTCCATTTGGCTGTTAGACTTAGATCTTTTTATAATAAACCAGTAATCTAATAAGTAAAATGTTTCTCTGAGTTCTGTGAGCCACTTTAGCAAATTAATCAAACGCAAAGAGGGGATCATGGAAACCACCAATCTATAGCTGGTCCGTCAGAAGTACAAGTGACAAGCTAGACTTGCAACTGGCATCTGACTTGGGGGGAGAGGCAATCTTCCAGGACTGAGCCCTTAGTCTGTGGGATCTGATGCTATCTCCAGGTAGATAGTGTCAGAATTGAGTTAAATTGTAGGACACCCAGCTGGTGTCCAAGAATTACTTAGTGGTGTGTGGGAAAACCCCATACACATTGCAATTGGGTGCAGAATTGTAGGTATCCTGGCTAGTGTCACAGCTAGTAAATGGCAAAGCAGGATTTGATCCAAGCTAGGTGGGATCTAGGATCTAGACTCTAGCTCTAGAGTCTGCTCTTATTCACTACATTATGCTGCCTTCTGGGTAAAAAAGAAAAGCTCGTCTAGCTCAAACCTAGAAAACGTTAAGAACAGAATCTTGGATCACATCTATGGGAACCGGCACAATAGATCTGGGCTGGGCCTAGAATTATATTTTTTATACAAAGATTCCCTAAGTTACTCTGATGACCAGCCAGGTTTAAGAACCCCTAAGTTCCTTGCAGATATAAAGTTACTTGATTCTAAAGTTGTACTCAAACCCAGAACAGTAAGACAAGCAATGGGGGCTGGCGCTGCCCCCAGTACCCATTATTGCAGGGCTCACTCTTGACCACTCTCCCAGGAGGCTGTCGGAACTCTGGTTCTGACATGTAGTCCACTCAGATCACCATTCTACAGCTCTCACTGGAGGGAGTCAGCAGCTTCCATACTATTCCACCAAAGAGTTACACATACCCAAGATTCCCTTGCTATGCTCGAATAACTAAAGCTTTAGGCATCAGTTCACAACGCACATGCTTACTCCCATTTGACCCCCGCACCCTTGTCAAATGCTTTCTGGATCTTATTCTATAGCCATCCTTTTCCATCTAGTCTCATTATAACAACCAACAAATCCTGAGTACCCCACTGCAGTGCAGGTCAGCCTGTATTTCTGGGGTTAAGTTCTAAAGTCTGCGTTTAAGGCAAAAGTCAAGTGTAATTAAAAAATCACTCATGAAAATCCCTTAACTGGGACCTGGGCCCTTGAAAACTCAAAAACCAAGAATTAACGTCTCGGGTATCTCTTTGCACTATGACTATAGCTTCCCTTTCCCTGGCAGCAGCAGAGACCAAGGGCTACTTGAAGCAGGGAAGGGCAAAGGGTTAAATAAAGGGATTTCTCCCTCTCTCTACCCTGAGCTGGAAGAGTTGATTTTACAAGTTAAATTGAGTGTATGATATGACTCCATTGTATTTGCGAGGCATATGCTAGGTGCTATCGGGCAAAGAAATGAACATAAGACATCTGCCCTCGCATAGTCTATAATCCAGTTGGGAGAGATTGGATCATCCCCTGAAAACGGTAGCTAACAGTTAAACACAAAACCATCAGAAACGTCAGACACATGATACTAAGTGCTACAGACATTCAAAGGAAGAAGAAACTGCCGCAGTTTAGGCTGGGCTCAAAAGATTTTCACGGAGAAATTTAAACTGGTTCTTGAGATATGACTATGTTCTTTCTTAAGATGGGCTGATTTGCAACCAATCAGTGTTCCAAGTAAAACTGACCCTGTCATCTAAGCATATGATATACTGTCCCTTTTGAAAGTGCCAAATAATTCACTGTCCAACTCTATCCACAGTAATATGTTGAGTCAAGGTCCTAGGGGAACCATGTGCCATAGTTCCAGTACTATTTGCTTACTAAAGCTTAACTTAAATCTTAATATTATTGTTATGCTAAAAGAGTATTATACAACTAAGAACACAGAGTAACTGCTTCTTTACAATAGTGGAGAATCTTATTATATGAGCATTTAACCTGACTTTCCTGACAAATTATTCATATTATATGAATACTTACTCTGACCTTTTTTTTCAACCCTAAGTCATTACTTAGATGGTCTCCCACCAGCCTGCATTAAAATTAAACTTGTCTATTTCTGCTGTCTTGCAGAGTCCTAAGATCTCCTCCAAGTCTTCCTGCCCATTTTGGCTCTTTCTCCACTCTCAGGACTCAAGGCGACAGAGCACAGTCCTTGGATGATGGCCCTGGGCCACATGGCACTCTGAATGAATGCAAGGAAGCAAGTGCTTAGGCATACATCCTGAACACAGCTCTGATCTCTGCCTGGCTCCAGTTACCCCTCAAAGGGGAGAGAGTGACAGGCAAAGAAGGAAAGACCTAGAAGCTGATCCAAGGCCAGCTGGAATACAAGTCAATAGGAAGAGAGTCCAGGCGCAGATATATAAACAGACAGCCCTGACCCATATGGGAAGCAGTTTAATAAATCAACATAACATAGTACATTTCCAAAATGCAGATGCTGGCCAATTTCTCCAGGTCTGAAGGACATTTCTGACTTTTCCTTTTAGAGATGGCGTGAGCATGAGTCAGAAATACCAAGCTCAAATCCAGATTCTGCTAAGATTCTGCCCAAGCAGTTGTGAGACTAGACATCTCCCAACTTTCGGCTTCAGCTTCTTCATCTATAAAGGGAACCAGTTGGACTAGATGATCTCTAGTTCATTAAACATGATGTTAAAAGTGGAAGCATCACAAGTCTGAGAAAAATCAAGAACAAATATCATAGAGTCAGAACAGAAGTGGCAGTGGGCCTGGAGAGCCTTTGGATGACAGTGGTGATCAGAAGGTTCCCAAAAAGAACATAATGGGATGGAGAGAGATCCAGAATTGTTCCAGAAATCCAAAATTCTATAGGAAAATATCACTTATACATCTCTTCCCTCTAGGTTCTGTCCTGCAGTCATAACCTAGATCCATCTCTTCCCAGAAGAGTCAAGAGTAATGATTTATAGGGCGGACATACCCACAGATGTCATCCTATACATTCTACCTGGCGGGGAGTGACTCAACCTACCTAGGAGAAATGAAAGATTCCAAAGAACTCAGACTCTGACCTCAGTAACTCAGCCAACTATCTAATAATCTTTTGGAATCTGAAACTTCTTTATTACACAGCCTAAAAACCTGAGCAAAGATTTACGGTCTCTAGTTCAGTTTTATAGTCCCCAAGTTTTAGGAATACCCAAAATGTTTTAAGGCTTTCATGTTCAATATTGTTCTGTTATATAATCTTAACTAGAATTCAAGATGTTATTAAACATCTAAATAGTATTATAGAAAAATTAACCCACAAAAATCTATGGCGGTTTCTATAACAGTGCATTCATCTGATATTTCCACATCTTTGATGTTTTACTTCTCCTGCCTCAATTAAGTCCCTTGTTCAGTAAATTTACTTTTGTTGTAAGTCTAATTAAGAACGATTAAAATTAAATTGCTTTGAACACGGGTTTCATAAATGTGACTAAGAGTTTAAAATATCAATTACCAAACTACAATAACCTTTGGCTTTACTTTTTGGCAGTCAGAATCACAGAAAAGTTTAACACCTGCACAGTAGCTGGCACATAGTAGGAATTCGATTACTGCTTCAAAATTTATCAGCAGTAACAGCTACCATTTAGTCAGCAAGTACCCAGGCCAGGCAAGAATTAAGCACTTTGCATGTTATCTCTTAATCCCCACAACAACCCTATTAAGCAGTAATAGCTCCATTTTACAGATAAAGAAACTAAGGCTCAAAGTAAGTTAACAGCTGCTGAATGGCTGAGAAGGAATCTGAGCTCTGGTCTCTCTCACCAGTCCCCTGAAATACTCCCACTGAGCTTTTCCATACAGTGTGGAGTTTAGGAAGTTAGACCAGAAGTTGTGGGGTCTCAGTCTCTCACCAGCTGTTATTTACACCCACATCCTTTACAGACAAAGGTGACAACTGATGCGTGTGCTGGTTCTCCTGGGAGGACCAATGCTGCTCCTGAAACTGGAATACTTTACCAAAAGAAGAAGAGGGGGCAGCATTTGACATAAACCACAGCCCCCCAGAGTGCGGTTACTGCCACACTCCAAGTTCTAGAGAAAGATACAGTCCCTTAAGGTGGGTCTCTCCCCATCGGAGTGTCTGATCGGCCACTCTTCTCTGTCAGCCCCCAAGAAGAGTCTTTCTACAAGGTGCCAGACCCCAATCACAAGCTTATGCTTAGCCTCAGGAGGACTTGCAGCAGCTCTGATAGCAGAGAAGCCCACCAGCAGTAACAAGTCTTAGCAAGCATGACGCTTAGCGTCAACAAGACTCCTGGCGAAAGTCACATTTTGCAAATCTCCATCCCAAGGATATTTTCTTGCCCCAGTACTTCCCCTTCACAATGTTTGCTTGAACAGTATTTCAAGGAAGCCGCCAGCTTCAGTAGGCATCTGGTGCAGGAGACAGAATGCCAGAAAAAATGTATTCCCTCTGTTGGCCCACAATCATTTCTGCACTAACTAGTTCAAATTCTCCACATGCATGGATGCACATCTACACACTCAAGTTTTCAGAGACAGTAAACGTCACCCATTAACTGAGTTAACAGAAACCACCTTTCATTTCAGATTCACAGCTTAACAATTATTTCTACTGAGAGAAAGCAGAGTACAGTGTAAGTGGCTGGCCAGGCCTGCAGACCACCCGCCAATGGTCTCCCTGCCCCCAACTAATTTCTTTGCTTCCCTAGCAGGTGTTATCAAGAAAATCTGTCTTTAAGATTCAGGGGCCCACAATAGTCACCAATTCTAAAGTTCTTAACTGCTGAAATCAAGAGGTTTCCTCCGGCCCTAAAATTCCATTCGCCTCTCATAAACACAAAGTCCTCTCCTTACTGTGGCTGCACTTTGCTTTCTCCGGTCTGTTGGTCCTGGAAGGACATGGGTTCAACTAAAGGCCGGGGGGCCCTTTTGTGAGTTTATTTTTCGGTAGCACAGATCAAGAATGCAGCCCTACAACGATTAAGGCGACTAAGCTCCAAATACCCTCTCCAGCCTAAATAGTTTGATCATGTGGGAACCAAACACTGTCTAAGAAAGAAAAGGAGAAGTAAGAGCCGGTCTCCACTTTCCCCCAGGAGGAGCCCGGCAAGCGCTATGGTGGGGGTCTGTCACTTCCAAACCTTGTTTGCAAAGCCTCAGCCCAAATCGGACATTTTACTTTATTCCCCGCACTGGGCCTGCCCAGTGAAGGGGCCCAGAGGGTCTCGGTTGCCGCCGGGCACACCACTCAGAAAATCTTGTTTTCTCAGTTGATCTAGTTCTGCGAACAGGTGCTTGGTTAGTCCCATCTTTTTAAAAAATGGGGCAGTGTAAAAGTATCTCCTACAGAAGCGCCCGCTGTGCAGGAAAAGCCCCGCAGAACACGATGAAAAGCAGCTTTCCAACTGCTGCGGGGATCGCGACTCTGCGGGGGGACGGGGTGTTCCGTGAGTTTGGGAAAGGCCTGAATCTTCCTGAACAACGCCCTCAACAACCCCACAGCAGCGATACAGGGACCCTACACCCCACGTCGCCCCCGGCTCAATCACACGAGTGAAGCTCAGCAAAGCGTGCCACCTGCCGGGTTCCCAGCAAACATGCCCAGAGGGAAGGACCGCCAGAAAGCACTTTGTTTAAAAAAAAGTAAACTCTCCGGAGGCCGAGGGCAGCCCTGCCTGGCACCGGAGCTGCAGTCCATAGGGGTCGGCCCTCGGGTTCTCCTCCTTCCCGGGCTGAATCGGGGGGAGGCGGCGCGCCGGGCGGGGCCAGGGCCGGGCGCGCGGGGCGGCGGACCCCGCTCCTCCCTGCGGCCGCCCGCGTCCCGGGCGGGGCAGCCGCGGGGGTAGGGCTGGCCGGCGGGAACGCGGCGCGCCCGCGCCCCTCCTCGCGCGCGGGCCGGCGCCCCGGGGTGGGGGGTGGGAAGCGTCGGGGAACTCACAGCCGCTTGTCCTCGGGCTGCAGCTGCCAGTGCATGGCCAGCGAGAAGCCGAAGAGGCTCCCGGGGTCCCCCATTTTCCGGATCACATTCTCCTCGCGGGTGTCCAAGTTGAAGGCGGTGCCGGGCCGGGACAGGAGCCCCGCCGACAGGTAGAGCAGCCACAGCTGCCCCGCGGCCGCCATGGGCGGGCGCGCCGGGAGGGGAGCGGGAGCTGCAGCAGCCGCCCTGCGCTCCGAGCCGGTAGAGGCTGCCGCGCTGCTGCTGCCGCGGCCACCTTCGTCTCCTCTCGCCACTGCGCCCGGCCCCACCCCCGGGACGAGTCGCGCTCTCCGCCCGGCCGCTCCCCCTCGCGGGCAACTCCCGACCGCTGAATGAGCCCGTTGTTCTCTGGAGACTCGCAGGCGTTTTATCGAGTGACGAGGCCCCGGCCCCGCCCCTCCCCACCTCTGGCCCCTCCTCGCGCGCCCGCCGCCCGGCCCGCAGCCGGCACCTTCCCGGCCGGCCCGGCTGCGGTGCGGCCCGGCGCTGCCCTCCCCGGCCAGCCCCTCGCCTCTGCCGCCGCCCTTTACCTGGCCCGGAAGCAGCGGCGTGGGAGAGCAGGAGGCGAGCTCCGGGCCGAGCAGCCCCATCCCGGGGGGCCTTCTGGAAAGAAACACGGGAATTGTGGTTGCCATTTGGCGCAGAGCCAGAAACGGATTTACTACCTGTTAGTAAAGGAAAGTGCTAGGGATGCGCCGGCCCTGATCGCCTTAAGCAGCGTGTTCTCGCAGACCAGACCCACGTGCAAATGCAGACTTCATTCATTCATTCCACAAGTGTTTATGGAGCTCCTAACGCGTGCCAAATATTTGAGGAATGGAGCTGCATAGATTGTTCTCGGCGCTAAAAGACCTGACTGTCAAAAATGATAATAGCACAAACTTTGATAGTGCTGTACAATTTACAGCTCACAGCTATTGTCTCATTTACTCCTAACAATCCGATGAGGTATTTTCTTTTTGCAGATGAGAAAACTGAAGCTCAGCTTTGCCCCAGAGCACCCAGGGCTCTGTGCCCAGGTGAAAAGGAGAGCTTGTGGGAGAAGTCAGACTGGTGTCAGCAATTTAAAACTTGGTTTCCAGATGTTCTGAGGCTGAGAAGAAGCCCCTCAACAGTAAAGGATGGGTTGTTTAAATTGGCCCCAAGATCTCAGGAGCCCTTCTTTCCTGCCCCCAAATTCCCAGGAGTAGTTGGAAGGAGAACTTCCAGCCCAGAGGCAGCGCCGAGATCTGTGTGGGTGGCCTAAAAGGCTTCTGTCTCCAGGGCATGGGGTGGGACCTCCAGTGAGGTGTTGACCCCTGGGACAACTGGATCCTGCAGGGGTTCTTCACCAGGGGAGAGGGAATTCAGGGTTACTGTGAATTTGGATGACAAAAAAATTTACATTTTCATCAACATCTAACAAATTTAGTGTTTCCTTCCATTATGAACACAGGCAACACACCACAGTGGCAGTAGAAGTGTCTTATCACTTAGTCTCCAGAAGAATCCACAGGTTTTTTTTGCATCATGTCACAGTTGTTGCAAATATCTTCAATTACAGTAGTTATTTGATAGACCCTGAGCTAGATCTTGTTATGTAATACGTCAATTACAAAGTATATATATTGGTAAAGCACAAACTTTTTTTAACATTATGCTAACCATATTTAAATATAATTGGTTCCTTTTGCAATGCTATGTATTTTGTTTTATGCATTTAAAACCCTTGCTCTGAAAAAGGGCCCATGGTCTTCAGCAGCCTGCCAAAGGGGCCCCATGGCATTAAAAAAAAAAAAAAACTCCTGGAATGCCTTGGGGAGCCTGCCTTGGAATCTGACATCCTGCACTGGAAACAGAAGCACAACACAGTCCCAGGGAAGAGCGGGAGCTCTGTGTATGCACGTGGGGGGGGTGGGTAGTGTGCCCCTTCAGCTCAAGGGTTAATTGTACCAAGGGAGCAGCCCATGCCACACAGAAAAGCTGCCTGAACATCATCAAGGGTCCATAGGTGATAACAGCTGCCAGAGTGAGTCTCCCAGCATAGTCGGGGTATGTCCCACTGCTCTGCCAATCAGTAACTACAGTCAAATACAGTTAAAAGTGGAATGCAGTGGATTCAAATTCAGTAGACGATCTTGGAGATCACGCTGTTTTAACACATGCGTGATAACCTTGATACGGTTGAGAAACTGCTGGAAACTATAATAAGCTAAGAGACATCTGCAATAAGATTTTTCATGCAAGTTAGCCTTTCTTCTTCGTGTTAAACACATACTATTCCAGACAGACAGGTCCAAGCTGTTATAGTTAGAGCACAGTGAACCTCACTGCAGGCTGGTCCTCAGCAGGAGCCACTGGTGTGGCTGTAATGGTTGTTGAAGTACTTCTGAACTGGTTGATAAAAGCTCTGCCCCAAGCTCCCCAAGTTCAACTGTCCCTGCCCTGGCCACTTTCCGAGGACCCACCAACTTCCCCACAGTCCAGCAACTAAAGGTTTAAGCTCTTAAACCCTGGCACTGCCAGGGATTGGGTACACCAAGGGATTGGGTGTGCCCATGTCATACCAGATATTAACTATACTGAATATCACCCCTTGCTTCAAGAGTAACTCTGTGCACCCTTCATTTCTTCCTTCCAAGATATGTTGAGTAGATGATGTTTGAATAGCCAGAATGATCTATTCGATCACAAAACTCAATCACAAATACTGAGTGTGCTCAAGTTGAAATTTTAGATAATGTTAAATTCAAATAAAGCAACTAAATGTATAGTGCTACTAAGTTGAGTGATGCTTGTGTGGGAGAAGGAAGGGAGTAAGAGAAACAAGGATGAGAGATTTGTTCTGGAGTGTGCAGAGTGCCCATCACAGATGAAAAACTTATCATCCACACTCCAACCTTCCACATTTCTCCTGCCTAGGATGCCAAACATGCTTGAAGTTGAGTCAAACTCAAAGACTCTTTTAACAATAATCTCTTTGAAGATCGTCAGCTCTTCCTGACTGATTAACAATCAAGTTTTGTGAATCATTGTCATTTCCATGGTAAGTGGAGTTAGGCCAACATAAGAGAGAAGCGTCTTACAAAAGGGAGACTTAGAGATCCTTCAGGATCTGCTGAGGACAATGTCAGTCTCTGAGGACAAAGAAATGAAAGAAGCAAGAAACCTGAAAGCTATGAAATAAAGACCTGGGGAGGGAGGTACATAATTTTAATGAAAAAAAAAATCTAGGACAAGAAGAATTGTCCAGAACCAAAGGGAGAAAGAGAGAGAGAGCTTGATGATAAAGGTGCTGACCGTAGGGCACAGGGTGTGTGTGTGTGTGCACTCACACACATGCATATGAAAAACCAAGATGTGCACATGCAAGAAGGGCTCTACAAATCCAGCTAGGACAAAATGGTGTCATGTTCCAAAAATGGCTGATTAGAAAACAAACAAAAAGGAATAGAGTCGTGTGTCGCTTAACAACGGGGATGCATTCTGAGAAATGTGTTGTCAAGCGATTTCATCATTGTGGGAACATCACAGAGTGGACTTACACAAACCTGGGTGGTACAGCCTACTACACACCTAGGCTATATGGCACTAATCTTATGGGACCACAGTTCATTGTTGACCAAAACATGGTTACGTGGAGCATGACGGTACCTATGAACACAATTATATCATCACAGAAGAAACTTTTACAAACTGAAGAAATTTAAATAAAAATGCAGTGAAAGCAATGAATACAGGCATTTGCTCAAATGAAAGCTTTTGAATTCTTATATTTTACCAATATACTTTTCAAAAGAAAATTATTTGTTCTTTACCCCACCTTTGGTAGGGGAGCTTCAAATAATTTTAAACCATTGGCCACCTGTGGAGAAGTCTGAGGAACTCATGTCATGTCCGACATATTTTCTACTTCCTGAGACCTACTTGAATCATTTTGCTCTCAGGTTCACTGTGATATTGACTTCATCACCAGTAGCAGAGAATATCTTATTTGCTGCTTTTAGGCAACACGGAAAGTAGCTATTGAAAACATCTCTTTTTTGTTCTGTGGTTGCATTATACCGGCAGTTTTACATATTCCCGGGAGCCCTTGAATGAAAGGCCATCTATCAGAGAGGTTAGCCCAAGTCCCTTGCTTCAGATCCTGCCTCTGCTCCACACTGGCCAGGTGGCCTTAAATGAGTCACTTAATCTCTCTACACCTCAGTTTCCCCAGCTATGAAGTGGGGTTAATGATAGCATCCACCCTCCCAGAGCTGCCTCACCTTAAGGATTAATAAAGTTAGTGTGATCTGAAGCACTTAGAATGTTGTATTAAGACTGGAACTTCCACCTGTGTACAGGCTTTCAAAATTTGGCATTTACAAGTTATGCAATGACCCACCATATACCTATAGTTTTATGAACTAGATCTGTATAGTGAATGGTTTCAAATAGGGATTCTACAATTCAATGGGAGATTTTTTGTTTCAGAAAAAGAAATAGAGTTTCCCCGTATTGTCTTTTTGTCTCTTTATGTAAGTGTTCAGGGGTTTTCCTTCCACAGGGAAACTTAATGCTTTACGTTTTGACATTTTCTTTGCTCTAAGTCGCCACACATTTTATAGGAGTAAATCCACCTTTGGTTGGGATCAGAAGAATCCAAATTGCCAGCTATAGCTTGTTTCAACACCCAGATCTATTTTATCTATTTTTTCCAGTTTTATTGAGATATAATTGACAACATTGTGTAAGTTTAAGGTATACCATATAATGATTTGATATACGTATATATTGCAAAATGATCACCACAATAAGTTTAGTTAACATCCATCACCTCACATAGTTACAAATTGTTTTTCTTGTGATGAGAACTTGCAAGACTTACTTTCTTAGCAACTTTCAAATATACAATACAGTATTAACTATAGTCGCCATGCTGTGCATTGCAGCCCCGGAATTTATTTATCTTATTAACTGGAAGTTTGTACCTTTTGACCACCTCCACTCATCCCCTCCGCCCTGCCCCCACCTCTGATAACCACCAATCTGTTCTCTGTTTCTATGAGTTCGGGTTGTGTGTGTGTGTGTGAGGAAGATTACCCCTGAGCTAACATCCGTGCCCATCTTCCTCTACTTTATATGGGACACTGCCACAGCATGGCTTGACAAGCGGTGCATCGGTCTGTGCCCAGGATCTGAACCTGTGAACCCTGGGCCACCGAAGAGGAGAGCGAACTTAACCGCTATGCCACCAGGCCAGCCCCTGGGTTTTTTTTTTTTCTTTTTTTTAGATTTCACATATAAGTGAGATCATACAGATTTACCTTTCTCTGTCCAACTTATTTCACTTAGCACAATGCCTCAAGGTTCCTCTATGTTGTTGCCAACAACAGAATTTCCTTCTTTTTTATGGCTGAAAAATATTCCATTATACATATATGTATGTATATATGTGTGTATGTGTATATGTATGTGTGTATATGTGTGTGTATATATATGTATGTGTGTGTATATATCACGTTTTATCTATTCATCTGTCAATGGACACTTAAGTTGTTCACCCAGATCTATTTTAAAGTAAATTTCATTTGAATGATTCTAATTCACTTATAATGAGCTCATTAAAATGCTGTAGAATATTTCATGTTGCCATTTTAGGTGGGATTCTTTTTTTTCAAGTTTGTTTTAAGAGAATTTTTCTAAGCCAGGAAGCCACATTTTGCCAGCCAGCCAGAAATAAAGTCAAACCTTAAATGAATCAAGTTAAATTTAAAACTGAGCTCCCAAGGCTGAGGTGAAAACCCCACTTGGAGAATTTGTTTTTCCATCACCACCATCATCAGAAATAAACATGAAGCTATGTGTATCTCATGCCACACACGATGCAGTCTTGCTAGGCCAAACTTGGAGGAGTCATTTTTAAAGTTAATTTCTTTAAAGAAAAAACTTTCTTACTTTTTATAAAAATACCTTCAATTAAAAAGAAAGACAAGCTGATTCTGAGTTAGGACTTAACCAGTGATCTCCGGAGTATGTCAGTTCAGGTCAAGGCAAATACTCAAGGAAGCCAGCTTAGCCTCATCCACTTCCCACTGAGGGCCTGAAGCAAGTTCCTCTGCTTCTCTAGGACTCGAGTTTTCTAATCTGTAAAATGGCCAGAATTCTTACCTCATCAGGTTGTTATAAGGATTAAATGAGATTATATCTGTGAGGTATGTAGCACAATGTCTGCTATTAAATATGTGCTGAATAAAATGGCAGCTGTGAAAATGAAGGAGAAGAAAATATACTAGAAAATAAAACAAGAGAGAGCTTCAGGTAATGGGCATTAAGCATGGGGAGAGAGAATATGAGAATGAGGTCACTGCACCCCACATTCACTTCATGTTAATGGTCAGGATAAACCATTCCTTCCCGTTATAGCTTGGCAAATAATCCCTGTCATATCACAGTTTCTCAGTGCCTAAGGTTTGGCTGGAAGCAAGTTTGTGCTTCACGCTGGCTATGGACCACTTCCATCTCTTACCAGCGTTTGGAGAAGCAACAATGGGTCCTAAACTCGGCATCTTAAGTTTGGAAGAGAAAAACAGTTCAGAGGACTAGCCAGCTAGCAGGCCTGGTGGGAGAAAGAGATGAAAGCTGAAGGACATTTCCAAACACATCCTTATCTTCCTCTTTTCACAATCTGTTCAGCCGGGGGGGAGAGTTCGTGCTAAGGATTATCCAAAATCATGGCCAACTTAAAAATCATCGTTATTTTGTTTGAAGCTTTATCTTGTTGAATACATCTTGCTGCTAATATTAAAGCAGCTTATACTACTTAAAATAAATCGGCAGGGTAGTTAGGAGAACATGCTACTTGAGGGGGAAATCAGACCTGAACTTCAAAATTTCTTCAAAATCTTTGAATCTGGAAAGCAAGCTATTTGCACATGAATAAATAAGTACTCAATATATTTAACAATCACTTCTATTGGCATATTAACAAGACATTTGAAGGCAATGTAATAAATTCTGCCCTCTGAACAAACCACCATCTAGAACAAATAAGAAAGAAAGGAGAAAAAGAAATTTGGACCACCTAAGAGCTGAGAATGTTCCAGTAACAATGGCTTTGCTGTCCCAGATCACAAGATCCAAAGTGAGCAGCCAAATGGTTCTGCATTATACAGTGTATTTCCAGACATTCCCTGGTGAAAAAGGAGAAAAATGGGCTCACTGATCCTTACACCATGTTTCATTTTCAAAAATCTTTAGAAAGTCAGTGCATCCCCACAAGGCAAAAGCCATTGTTCTAATTTTATTTCTGGAGACATCGAAGCAGGGACTTTTTGTAAGAATGTCGGGATCTCTGACCAAACTAAGACTCAGGATATCCCGACTTCTGATTTCATAACCGAGACCACACCTTCATACCCTTCTTCAGTCTTGGCCGACGAATAGTCCACCGAGACCAAATTTCCTGCCTCCCAAACAAGGAATTGTAGCAATTCATGAAGTGTGATCTTGAGCAAAGGTGTTCTCTGGCAGGAAAAAACCACCAGTAACATTTTATCAGTTCGGTTGGGGTGTTCATACGTGAACACATGCTGCTTGTTCTTCCCGCTTACAGAAGGTTGGAAAGCATAGAAAGGCTAACTATGGGGATTCATGACCTACCTAGTCTAATGAACCAGGGAGAATTTTTTCAGCCTTGGACCCTACTGGGAAATAGAGTCTCCACCCCATCACTACAGAAGAAATTTACTTTCCCCAACCCCTGGTTGCTGTTGGTTACAGAAACAGTTGGGTAAATGCCACATCGGTTGAAAAGATGGTAAGAGAGTATGGGAGACAGTCAGCTCTTTGATTTTCAAGGGCTATTAGAATTTCTTAATTGACACTCTGTAAATAGCCAAAATACGTCTATTTCTCTGAGACTTTCCTTATGTGCTGACTATAGTCATCTAGTGATGTCTTTAGTGGTTATAAACAGTTTCAATCTGTATTTGTTAAATAATTCAAATGCAGGAAAAATAGTTTCAATGTTTTGTGTATTTTTAAAATATATTTCAAAGTTGAAACATTTTCAGATGTTAATCAAAAGGATATGTATATTCCAGCCATCAGCCACTTAGGATAAATATTCAAAGAGGAGAGTAGCATTAAGTAGACACCCTATCCATCTGCCCAGGCCCTCCCTTCTCAGACTCCATCAACACTCTGCATACACCTCTCTCCTACTTCATATTGAGTGATACTGTGATTTATCTGCTTACAAAACTGTCTGCTACTAAACTGTTAGTTCCTTCAAAGTAGGGGCCATGCTGTATTCATCTTTGTACCCCTGTCCCAATAACTAGGCCTAGAACATGGAAACTACTAAAAAATGACTGACTGTGGTACCTTAGGGTTTTCACTAATCATCACTTCTGTGCCAGTAGACTTCTTTGAAGTTGGAGGTTTTCTTAGAAAATGTGTCACTCTTGTATTACATGCTTAAAATGGAGCATACCCAACAGTGCACTTTATTCAAAGGGCACATCCTCCCTATCCAGATTCTTCCAAAGATCAGTAATTCTCATGGAAATGGAAAACCCCCACATCAAGTCAGCCAGTTAACCAGTCACCATTTTGGATGCAATGTCTCTGATGCTATAATCCTGCCAACTATTCAAAGACAGCTAGGAAACAGTGAAAGTGGACTGCATGATCTGGAGTGGAAATTCTTAGCAAAAGATTTGGGGGAGGTTGGAGGGAGGGTGGAGAGGAGGAGGGTGGATTGGAGACGGGGGCATGATGGCTGCAAATCAGAAGTCTTCTGAACAAAGAGAGCAGCGGGGTCCTTGGAAGGAGAGCTTCTCTAAACTGGAAAATATATTTGTTTCACTCTTTGGTCTACTGTCCTAAAGTGCTCTCAATGCTGCCACCTTCAGTGTATCTCATCCTTTAGTCACCAAAGAGATGACATGGTGACATGAAGTAGGAGGGGTTCAGGTGATAGACTTCCCTAAACTCCCCGCCTCCACACCCAATCCACCCAACAGTATATAACTGGGTCAGTCTCTGCACCTTGTCCTCTCCCCATTCCAACTGCGCATGCCTACATGGGAGGAAGCTCAATGCCAGCTAGGCCTTCTCAGGAAAAGATTTCTGGGAGAAAGCATGCATGAGTATCATAGCAGATATGGCTGGGGTTTATGAGCCTAAAGCAAGACTACAGATGTGACTTTTTATTGCAATGAAAATTAAAAGACTAAAGGAAATGGGCTTCTGTTTGCACCTGCAAGGATGACATGATGTGGTTCAAAGCCACAACAATAGTTTACATAGAATTCTGGAGACATGGGCAGTGTGTGAAGGAGTATGGTTATAGCAATAAGATAACAGAGTATGAGGTAAACAATAGGAAAAGGCATGCAGTGTGTGAGCCCCAGAGTTTAATACTTACAGACTATATTGTTTTATATAAACATCAATTTTCTCTGTGATTTGTTCAAGGTTGATAGTAAAATTGTCAGCCAAGAGTTATGTATTTGAAACCTGTGCAATTACACTCAATCATATATTCCATTTAATGGATCTCTCAGTTGTTACTAAATATTACTAAGCAGTCAGTGCATACACAGTGTATGCATAAGGGTTTCTTGAGAGTTTTCTTCTTCTATTTTTTTGCCATTATTGGGTAAGAGATTTAAAAATGACAACTTATAATGCTGAATTCTTTCTCTAAGATCACAAGAAAGTGTTTGAGGCAGACTCAGGATAGCCACAGATTTTTGATATTCTTCTCATTGAGAGGTGGTGTCTACTTCCCCTACCCTTGAATCTGAACTGGCCTTAGTGACTTTCTCAACCAATAAAAATTAGCAGAGGTGATTCTGGGACTTTCCAGGCTAAAGCATAAGGAGCCTTACAGCTCATTCCTGGGAGTCTTGGAACACTCATTCTCAGACCCTGAGCCACCAGGTAAGGAGTCCAGCTTCCGTGATGGAGCAATCATGAGACCACATGGAGAGGAAGAGGCCCGGCTGAGCCCAGCCTTCCAGCCGTCCATGCCAAAGTGCCAACTATGGGAGTGAAGCTGTCTTGGACCCTATAAACTACCCAGCCACCAGCTGAATACCAACAAATAATCCCTGCTGATGCTATGTGGAGCAAAAGAATCACCCCCCCTGAATTCCAGACCCACAGAATTGCGAGATATTAACAAAGTGGTTATTGTTTCAAGCCACTAAGTTTTAGGGTAGTTTGTGATAAAGCAATAAATAACCAAAACAAATGTGGTATAAATTTCCCACGTGGGACTCTTATGATGGTGGGCATCAGCTTCTACTCAGCTGGCCCCTCCTCTGCCATCTTTCTCAGTGAGAGTTAAGTCCACAGTGCTAGGCCATGGTTGGCAAAGATATTGAGTCATGGTCTTGGAGAAATGAGATCAGTTATACTTGCTTAAAGGTGACCAGAAAGAGTTTTAGGGGTGATGATTTCATGACTCCATGACTATTTCCCAACCACTCAATAATAGGTCCAAAGCATGTGCAAATAGGGTAGGCTTTATACAGTGTCTCCCAGCCTCTAGCACAGGGATGGGGGAGAACAAAAAGCAGCTCTTTGTGGCATTATGTGGTTGATGATAGCTTCCACTGTTCCACATGGTGCTCCCTGACCCACTTCATCTTTAAGAGTCTATAAAAGACCCAGATCCTATTAGCATTACACATATCCATTATCACAGCGAATTTTAAAATGGCACTGCAGAGTTTCTGGTAAGCAGGAGGGCAAATCCCAAAGTGTCATTCCAACACTGAGCATATGAATCCCAGCATAAGAGAGGCTTTCTAAAAACTTAAAAGATTCCCCACCAAAGTTTCTCAGCCCCCTCTTCATTAAATGCTTTGGTTTTGTCTTTTTTTTTCTCTCCAGCTCTAGTTTCATTTTGTGAAAAGGTTCATTGCCGTATGTGCCATGAGCAGACAAGCTTATCGAATGAACTGTAAATCTAATCAGTTTGGCACAGGGGTTTCATGGGAGCCATGTAAACAATAGCTGGAGCTGTGTTCAGCTTCAGTGACTCCAACTGATTCCCAGTTTGGTTCATTTGTGCAGAATAGTTGAAGGTACAAAGCCACGCGCATTAATTTCCAGAGAGCGGTTCTAACAGAAGAACAGACTGTCGATCCCGAGGAGGTTTTCAATCCAAGCTCTAACTACAGGATTTTTATTTATGGCATAAGGTGTGTCTTTGAGTTACTCAATTTCTTTTCATTTCCTCAATATTCTGTATTTCTAAGGAGATCGTGGCAATTCTTGTTGAAATTGGAATCCTATGGAGAAATGAGCAGAGCACGTTTGGCCTATGGCCCGCCCGAGTAATGATCAAAGTGTGGTCCTGAATCCTCATCCACAGATTTTTTTTAACATGGTTGTTCCCCAGGTTACCTCTGAAAATGGACTTAATTAATTTCAGCAACTAATTCAGTTCTATTTCTCATTTGTATACTTTTACAGCAACATGTTCATTTTTTTAATGTGAATGACACTCTGAAGATTATAAAGCTTATGTAGTTACAGTGCTGAAGTCACACAGAGTTTTCAATGTCCTAAACCATGTATGCTTAGTTTCCAGATGGAAAAATGAAAATTTGCCACAGCTCCATTAGGAATGCCAATTTCCCATCACTCCCTAGCACTGGGCAATGCAGTTAGGATACTGTATAAATTTAAGACATTTTCTGGTCCTCTGAGCCTTGTATTTACATACTAGCTGGAACTGTAAGTGGAAATGAATGGGGATGATGATATTTGCCTTATCTCAATTTTTCTGTGAGAGGGAGAAAAGCACTTATGCTTGAAATAAGCAGATGTGAAAACACTTCTCACTAATCAAAATGTTTACCACTAGGTTGGGAGAGGCTGCCTGTTTAGAGGCAATGAACCTGATACAGATACTTAGCAAGATGAGTGTATTTAGTATGACAGAACCTTGGAGGAGGACTCTAGTAGTTCAAGATGACCACTAGCAACACCACATTTCTTTGCTTGTTAGGCTTTTCACAGTTCATGCGCTTGGATTCCAGAGTGCCTCTCATGTCTGTTTCAGTATAGACTCTCACACCAATATACTCACATCTTCATCACTATACTCAGAAATAATACAGCGGAAAAAATGCAAAGAACCATATCACTACAAGATTTAAAGAATTACATTTGTAAAATATTTCATATTAGATTAAGGAAACTTTAATTGGGATAAATTAAATATCTAATATTCTGGAAGACAACAAAAATTGTGCAATTGCTCTCAATTTGATCCTAGGCAGTTGAATATATTCATAATAGGAAACATCAAATAATATATATGAAGATGACAGAATATTACCGATGTGAATATGTAAAGATCTTGGCATAACAAACCAGTCTAATTTCTTTCTATAATAAAATTATGGCCACATAGACCGGTAGAAAGTGATAGGAAATCCACCTGTATTTTCTTGGTTAAGACCACTGTGGTCATAAAATTCACAGAATACCATCTGAAACTAGCTTAAGCTATACAATTGGTATTCAACAAAGGTTATGGAACTAATTATGACAATAATAACTAACATTTATGGGATATTTACCCTTAGTAGGTGCTGTTCCCAGCAAATATTTTATATTGATTCATTTATTTAATCTTCACAATAACCCACATCATAAATATTCTTAGTGGTCCCATTTTATACATGAGGAAAGTGAAGAGCAGCAAGGTCGCATAAGTCCCCCAGGTTACACAGATCAGACGTGTCCTTGATCCCAGGCAGACTGACTCCAGAGCCTGCAGGCATGACCCCCACACCCAACTGATTCTCAGAATACATGACTCTAAGCTATCAATCAAGAAAACATATTATCTTTTGACTTTATTTTGGTATGAATTAGAGTCATGGCTTACAGATTGAACTCAAAACATAGTAGTGTTCAGTGGGACAGGGTCCACCTATGATATTCTGAAGAAAGTCCCATGGGGTTCATTCTCAGAGTCTATCTCATTCAATATCAGTATTTATTAGATAGATAAAGAGTTAGAATATATGCCTTCAATTTTTTTATTGATGTCATAATAGTTTATAACATTGTGAAATTTTAGTTGTACATTATTGTTTGTCAGTCACCATACAAATGTATCCCTGCACCCCTTGTGACCACCCCCCCCTTCCCCCTGGTAACCACCAAACTGTTCTCGCTGTCCGTGTGTTGGTTTATCTTCCACATGTGAGTGAAATCATGCTATGCCCTCAATTTTTACATGACAATGACTTTAGTGAAATTGTTGATATCCTGGAAGACAGTGGAAATTCAAACTAACTCTCAGAAAATGGGGAAAACAGTTCTATAAAAACTATTCAATTCACTTTCGATGTGCCAGAGATGTTTATTAATCACAGTGCCAAATCAGCCACTCCCTACTGCATGTTCTTTGAATGACACCCTCACATGCCCAGCACCAATGACTGGACATGAGTGAACACCTGACCTAGGGGTGTTGGGTCACCCTTGGGTCACAGTCAGTCCACAGGCTGGAGTGAGAAGGTGAGCTGGGCCTATCAGATCCTCACTCTTGGGAATTTGCTTTGGAAAACAGAGTGACCCAGTTGGCAACAGTAACTTAAGTTGAAAAGTTATGATGTAGGGACAGGAAAGGAGAGGCCATGTGCAAGCCAAAGCTATGAGGGAGCAGAAGCTTTGAGTAAGCAGAGCAGGATGGTCAGTTTAGAGAGGAGAATGGGGCAGAAATATAGAGTGAAAGAGAAAGGGAGAGACAGGATGTATACATGAATGAACCTGAGAAGTCAGAGACTGCTGTACTTTGAGCTGCTGCAGTTTCTGGTGACTCGCAGATTCCATTGTGGTCCACGGGCACTCTTACAAGCCTCACGGTCTTAGATAATTCAAGAGGGTCTTTGCTCCTTGCAAACAGAAAAGCCTAACCTGAAAATCAAATGAGTGAAAAGGAGTTCACTTTTGGACAAAATCACTCTACTTCAAAATAGGTTAGGGAAATATTGATGTACAAAAAGGAAAAAAAAGATCTAAAATTAAGAATAATTTACCTATGTGAAGCCATTTAAAAAATTTTCATTATTAACTTATTTGAAAAGGAATGTATTATATAAATCGTGATTTTTAGAGCTAGGTTTTTTTAAAAACTTTCTGCTCTATTTTAATCAAATCTTACTTAGCACACAGTGTCATTTTAGCCACGCTTTTAAAAAAAAGATATAGAGATATAGAGCTCCTGGCAAGGGTTCCAAGAATAATTAAAATTATTAAAGAATGACTTACAAGTGAAGCTACAAGGAATTGGGGCTGATTGTTCTAGAGAGAAGAAAGCTAAGGAGTGATTTTTTATTGTCTTCAAGAACATAGAGGGTTTTTAATCACAATTATGTCTTGTATTCATAGAAGTAGGAATGAGCTTTGGTCAAAGCTTTTCTGCAGAACCTGAGGAAGAGTCTGTTGGCAGGCTACAGAAGAGGCCAAGGACTGCCTAGTCCTGGATATGTTCGAGAAGAAATTTAGAAAACACCTGCAAGTCTTGGATGGTCGAGAAGCAGAGCTCAGGAGCATCTTTGGATCTGAGCTGCCGACAGAAATACACAATGCTCATCCATGAGTGCCATGGGAGCCATGAGTCAGATAAGAAGGAAGAAAAAGAAGGAGTACAGAAGAAAAAGAGAGGAAGAAGAAGAAACAGGGAAATATGGACATGTGTCGGAGGAAGTGGTCAAGTTGCATTGACCTTTCAGATGATGTCTGAAGGTCACTCTGAACTCCTTTATTTTGTACAGTCTGGTATGTAACAGGGCAGTCATCATCATATCACATCCTGGCTTAGAAGTGACCCAAGTTGAGCATGACAAACAGAGTGGCCAAGAGTTTAGGCACCTCATGCGCAGTCTCCCTTCCCCACTCTCCACAGAACTTCTTGGGGACAGCTTAAATACCTGAAGCAGGCAGGCCAAGACTGATTCATCATGTCACTTCAGGAACCCACCTGAGAGTGGCAACCACCACAGTGGGAATGCCTTAGTCAGAAGAATATCAATTATGGTACCACCCTGCACTGCCTGTGCTACGCACAGTTCTGCCCCTGGGTGAAGGCGTAATTTGTAGGAAAATGAGAGACATGGTCCTTATTTTTAAGATATTGTGCTGATGAAAAGCGACCTGAAGGCAGCCTTGTCTCCATGTTGGAGCATGGAGGGCTAAATCCTCATCCCAAATCCATACTTATTTCATGAGAAACCTTGAGGATACCACTTCTCTCAATTCTCCCATTTTCATTCCTATAAAGCAAGTTAGGCTGACTTTTCTCTGACTGATATATCATACTACACATAACATACAACATAGGCATATCTGACTGAGTTGCTATGTTTAATTAAAGTCGGAATTTTTAAAAAAAGATTGAAAGAGGAACTGTGTGGTACTCATTACTCAAAATTCTTGGTTTATGGACCACTTTAGAGGTCATAAAGTTTTTGTTCTAAAAGAGATCTTAGGAATCCTGTAAAATTCAATCTTCTCATCTGTGTAGAGTTGAGGAAACTGAGGCCCATAAAGGATTAGGGGCAGAATCAAGATCAGATCATGAGTCTCCCTAATCTCACCACGTATTTTCCCCAGCAGACTAGATCATCAACCACAAGCCAACACACTAGAATTCATAGGGCTCTGCAGTAGAACACAACCATGGAAGTTATATTTGCCCAGAAATGCTAAAGTTGTAGAGCAAACACTTGGCAGAGGCTGAGGCGATTCCATGACTGTGTCCTGGCATCATGTTCCACTGAGGCTGGGTCCTGTGTGCTTTAACAGGGCACGATGGTCAATATCCCTGCCTCCTAGGTTCCACACAAGGGCTCGCAATCTTCTTGGTTTCACATTTCTTCTAGTCCAGGGGTTTCTGGATGAAAAGAGACCAACAGAAAAGTATCCCTCCTGTTCGTGGAAGAGTATCTACCCTAGATTGTGTCAGTCTATCTCCACGAGTTCCTCCTAAAGCCAATCAATTCAAATTGACTGATTCTAATATGCCTTGAATCATACTTGCGCTTGGCATGAGTGTGAATCCAGTTTAACTTCCCATAAGTGAATGAAATTACTCTAAAAAAACAGTGTTTTTAAAAAGTTTAAATATGAGTCTCATGCTCACTATTAAACAAAGAAACTTAGACAATAGAAGGGTATAAAACCAAAAGTGACATTTTCCACCCCATCCAGTACCACTCCCCGAGATAAACGTTGTTAACAGTTTGGTTTACATCCTCCCTTTTATGCATGTAGGAACATGTTTATAAATATTTAGCTTTCAAACCTTGACTAATCTAAGAAGCTTCTTATTAAAGATCAAACTCTCTCTTAATAGTGTATTAAGCCCTACTATGGGGACCCTAAAAACAAACAAAATAATATAAGTACAGAAGAGGGCAATCTGGCTGCTGTGACTGGTTTTGGCAGGTTACTCTAAACATGCAAATATGTCAAATGTGGTCATTTAAAAATAGGACTCCAGCTCTTACTAGAGTTAATAATAAGAACTATGGAAGTGAAATTACTTTCCAATGCTGTTGTGCTGAGTCGCAGAAAGGTTTCAAGCATAGGAAAGCTCTATTTAATACTAAATGGTATCTTACTAACACTAATAGGAATTTACTTGGCACAATTTCTCTGGTGTTCTATGTTCTCTGTAATTTCTTTCAGTTACAGTAGTAACTATGGCTAGGGTGATGTTCCCCTAATATCTGGGGAGGTGGTGATAACTTGGTCTGACTGAAGGAACATTCTCTCCGGTCTCACCATGACTAAGGCAAGTCCACGCCCAAATACCTGAGGGCTGTGCCTGAACACGCTGTGGTTGAGGCAACGTAACCTCAGGTGCTATTTATCTGAAGGGCTCCCAAGCTGCTGAGCACCTGGCAGCTGCTCAAGTAGAAGGGACACCTGTACCTGGGGAAGAACAGTCATTCCCCATGGTAAGCATTCACTCCTTTCGAGCCTATAATTAGATCAGGTAACACCTTACAAGCCGACTGCTGGCTCTCATGGTCTCAGACAAGCTATTAGCTTCCATTTAGTCCCCTGTAGCCGAATAGGACACATGGGGGTGAGGAACAGCGAGTGTGTATTTAGCACAACTGCTCGATGAAGCTCTGTGCATCGTGGTCTGAGGCACCAATGAGTCCTGTGAAGCCAGGAGAGGAAAAAGGGTAAAGCCTAAATGACGGTCAGAGCAAGCCAAAGGCTGAGCGATTTCTGTGATCCCCCCTCACTTTTCCTCTCATTTAGGCACAACTTTGACCTCTAATCTAAATCTCACCACAACTTTCTCTGTGCCCCTGGAGTGCTGTTCGACGCCTCGGTTTCTTCATCTGCAGAATAGAGTTCACAGTGCCTATCTCCAAAGGAGGATCAGTTGGTTCATGTCCGAGATGGGTACTGAAAACATCCATCAATAGTCACAAAATCTCATTTACAGCAATCACAAAAGATTGCCCAATTTCTTCTGTTTTCCTGGAATTAAAAAAAATCAGTTATGACATGAAATAAGCTAGGGTGAAGATTTGCAAATTCTGAAATAATTTTTTAATTTGGGGCTTTCCTTTGGATTATGATCTAAGAAAAGTAATACAAGAGTGTTCTAGACCATGGGGAAGACCACCTTGTAACCAAATGCTGTCTTGAGTTCAGCATCTGCATTTGTTTTTTCCAAGAGACCTGGCGCTAAACCTTCAGTGTTGTATACAACACTGTACACACATTGTATACAAGGCAGTGTGCTAAAGTGATTAGACAACCAATAAAATGGATCAATGGATAAAAACCCAACTGTAAAAATGAAAAATTACAGCAGTGACAACAATGAAGCCTCAGATAATGGTCCTTCATACTCAAGATCAAAAGAATCAAGTCAACTAGTGAAATGTAAAACAACTAAACACATCTTCCTATTAACCCCAACATCAGCAATTTAGTTTCCATAAAATATCATCTGTTGTTCATTTGAATTATATTGATTTTATAATTATGGACGTTTAATTGATAAATGCATTTTGGTATTATGCTTGCTTAAGGGTCATAAACTTAAGAAGTATATGCCTAGTTTCGTGTGTGTCCATATTTCGGTAATTTTACTCAAAAAATTTTTGAGTTATCACTTGGGCTAATAAGAATTTTTTCCAGGAAAAGCAGTCTATAAATTAATTTAATTTGAAAAGCACTGAATCAAGAAGTTAGCTGGGGTTTGGTTTATTAAATAGAAAATCTCATTCTAATGCTATTTTATCAGTATTTTTATCAGTTGTTTTGTCAGTAACTTTCAAGCAGAGATTTTAAAGCTGATGGATCGTCCTAACATTATTCAAAGTTTTCTTTATTTTTACCATTTTTTTTATTGATGTCTTAATAGTTTATAACACTGTGGGGTTTTAGTTGTACATTTTTGTTTGTCCGTCACCTTGTGGATGTAACCCTTCACCCCTTGTGCCCACCCCCCACCCCCCTTCCCCTTGGTAACCACCAATCAGTTCTCTCTGTCCGTGTGTTCACTTATATTCCATATATGAGTGAGTTCATACAGTGTCTGTCCTTCTCTCTCTGGCTTATTTCACTTAACATAATACCCTCTAGGTCCATCCAGGTTGTTGCAAATGCAAAGTTTTCTTTTTTAATGCACATTTATTCATGTATTCACTTGTTCATTCATCAAACACTGAATACCTACTATTTCCAGGCACCGTGCAAGAATGAGAATGAGGAATATGAGAGTATTTTTACCCTCAGGGTTCACACCATAGTTGATAAACTGAAGAAATGCCCAGTAGAAATCTATGTGCCTAGGAAGTGAGAAGCCTCTTTGGGGAGAAAAACCCCAAGTATATGTGTTCACTTCTGAGCATGTCTGCCCAGTTGGTGGAGGGACCAAATATCTTATTTATTCCTGTCTTGTCTATCTATTCCTGTGATAGTACCATGCTGTTTTAATCAAAACAACTTTATGATACATTTTTAAACCAGGGCAAGTCCTACATCATTCTACTTTTTCAGGAGTTTCCTAGATATTCTTATATGGCTTATTTTTTTTTTTCAGATGAACATTAGAACATTTTTGTCAAGTTCTTTCTAAGATCCCATTGGCATTTTCACTAGGAATGTGTTAAAAATCAGAGCTTAATTTGAGGGGATTGACTTCTTAATAATATTGTGTCTTTACTGGTAGAAACATACAACATGTTTCTCCACTTACTGAAATCCTTTTTACATGTCTCAGTAAGGAAATTGGCTTTTTTCTACATACAAGTCCAGCATATTTCTATTCCTATGTATTTTATGTTTTGTGTATGTCTATGTCTTATTGTGAATGGGATTTGTATTTTTATTATATTTTCCATTTATTGCTTGCATATAGGAACAGTATTGATCTCCATAATTATTTTGTAACTTTTCCCCCAAATGCTTATTAGTTCTGATAACTGAGTACTTCCGAGTCTTTTTACACGAATGCCCTGAATGGCAGATAACTTTTTAACTGATGTTATTAACTCAGAATTTCTTTATATTTCTTATTTCGCTGGTATTTGCATTTGATTCCTTAATATGGTATTTGTTGTAATATAAATAAATTTGGAGATACAATTTAATTAATAAAATTGATTCTCTAGAATGATGCATCATGCATGTTTCCCAGTACATTCATTCCAATTTGACAAACATAGTTTATTTTTCAGCTGCTTCCCTTGGTTTAGACAGTCTTCTAATTTTTAAGTAAGAATTATTTTCTCTCTTTTTAAACATGCATCTCTGGTAAAATATTTTCTTATAAAACAGCAATGTAACAAGTTCGCAGCCTTTATGCTACACTTTATTTAGTCAGACGCCTTACATTAACTTTTAATTCAGTGATAACATTGAATAATAACCCACTGTTTCATATTTCCAAACAGTGACAGGTCAGAAGCAAAAATCTGGTTGCTGATCTGCTGTGCTTGTGCCATATCAAACTCTGGTTTTTGAGCAGTGGAATTTTGGCATTTTTGCTCTGCTTGCTCACTGCTTTGGCCCAAGGAAATAAGCTGGATGAGAGCCCTTCTTTTTTATTCAGAGATGCCATAGATTAATTTTAAAGACTTCCTTTCATCTGCATAACAGAATCGGTTCAGATAGCCTTTTAAGCTATTATCTGCAGTTTGGAACTTTGTGCTGGAAAGTCATAGAAGTTATACAAAAGGGGTCTGTTAGGAACACTGAACAATGAGAGTTTGACATTTTTCTCCTTCAGCCTCCAGAACAGAACCAAAGCAACTATTTTATTGCATTTATGTATTTCATAAAAGAATGTGGGGTTATATTTATATGCCAGCCAGCTTTATGGAAATGACAAAATCGTGCCGTTTGTTTAAGGGGACACTCTCATTAATACCTCCTTCCCATTGAGTTGGTTGAAGGAAAGTGGCAGCAAATTATTCTGTGTGTTCTACTAGGCACTCAAACTGTGTGTACTTGTTTAAATGTAAGGAAGAAAGGAGCAAAGCCTAATCTAGGACAAAACAGTCTTATTTTGTATAGGGAGGGCAGGGAAGGACAGAATAGTATTTAGTGTGCAACACATTGATAATTTTGGCTGAAATGAGGCTATGTGTACAAATATTTTAAACAGAAATTAAACATAAAAAATTTCTTTTATCTTTCCACATAAGTGCTCCTTGGTTACATTAGTTTTCCTCTGTTTCCTCCTTGACTGCATTGATTTTTTGTGAGCCTGCATGTGCACACATTCTTTGAATATAAATTGCTCTAATTAAAAACCACCTGAGCCAGGGAGCTCACTCCAGCTTGGGAAATTCAGTTCTCAGCCTAATAGGGTGAAGATTTAGCAGAAAGGTTTTCATGTCCCCGTTGCCCTTCCAAAGGACCTGTGATTTTCCAGGACAATCTCTTCTTTGAACCCAACATGAAAACACATTAGTGCTCTTTTTGGAACATAGAAATATACATAGGAAATAAAGACATTGTTTTATCAAATCCTCATCATCTACTCTGACGTAAGCTGGCTAGGAAAGAGAGTGTCTCCTTCCTAGACGAAAGTGGATCGTGTCTGTTTCTCCACCCTTAATCCTGCTAAACTCGATTGGTATTATGAAAAAGTAGAAGCGAGCTTTCCTGTTTTCTCTTCCCTGGAGTTTCGCCCCAATCTTCCCTCTTTTATCTAGCATGGGTGGTGAGCCCACTGCCATGTAGCACGTGTGAATCACTGGCTGGGTAACCCGGGCCGGGTCTGAACTCCTTTTTCTGGACTGCTTCTGACACATTATTAATCATGTTAGCTGATTTATTTAGCTGATTCTGCCTCATTGTGAGATGAGGAGGAGCTTTTACTGTTCGAATCTGGGCTGGTCAAAACAGTTAGAGAAGAACAACAACCCCATCTTGCAGCCTGACTTTCCATATGTGAGCTCCACCACATCAGGCCCCAAAGGTGTCCTGGCTGAGCCTGGTTCAGAGTACACTTGTCTAAGGCGTTCTGTCTACACCACGTCCTCTGACACACATGGTGTGTTTGTGGTGGCCCTCAAGCTTGCCACTGCATATAGCCAAGAGGCCAACTTCTTCCTGTCTCTTTCAGAGCTCACCCATTGCCCCAGACAATCCCTTTCCACCCAAAGACTCAAACACAGGTTTGTGTGACAAGGTCCTTGCTGCCTCCCACGGCTCTGGAAGTCTTTCCAGTACCTCCTTTCAGGGGCCTCTCTAGTTTCTTCCCCCTTTAGGTTCTCTACTTGGAATCCAGTTCTTGCTCTCCACCTACCAGTATGGACTTGATGCCAGCCCTACCCCTACACTCATTTTTGGACAGAAACTCCAGCCCCATTCACCTTCATTAACCAGTCTGTGGTCTTAAAATCCCAGCTCAGTTGAAAGCTTGGACCCCCTCTGCAAGGTGCCTGATAAAGACACACCCAGGACACAAATCAGACTGTGGGATGCACAGAATGCCCAGATCATGCTCACTGTCTCTCAGACTTTGTTCTCATCCTAGTATCAAGAGTAACACATGTCTAGTCATGCTAATTAGTCTGGCATCTGAGGACATTTAAGGAACATCCAAACCAAATGTTGACAAAAGTCACATGGTTTAGTTCATATTAAATTAGCCAAGCACTTCAGTAGATACCAACAAAAGGGTATATGATAATGTGCCACTTTGAAACCCTTTTTTTTTTGCTAAAGAAGATTCGCCCTGAGCTAACATCTGTGCCAATCTTTCTCTATTTTGTATGTGGGACACTGCCACAGCATGGCCGCCAATGAGTGGTGTAGGTCCGCGCCCAGGAACTGAACCCAGGCCACCAAAGCAGAGTGTGCTGAACTTAACCATTAGGGCACAGGGCTGGCCCTGAAACTTTTTAATTAAAGAAATAAAAGTTTAAAATATTTTTTCTACACTTATTTAGCATCTACTATATATGCCAGGAAGTGGACTGGGCACCAGATAACAGAAATGAATAAAAACATAGACGGTTACCACAGGAACTTTATGATGTAATAGGGGAAATGAGGCACACAACAAATAGCAATGGTGCTCTGATAGATGTGAGCACTGAGACCAGCAGGGACCTGCAGCAGAGCTGAAGAGACTCTGAGTGGAGGGGATGGGTCATTCTCCACACATTTATCAAAAGCCTACTATGTTCCTGACACTAGGAATAGAGTTGAAAGACAGTCCCTGTTTTCAAGGAGCTCACCATCCACTAGGAGGGAAAGATAAACAGATGAATATGCAACAATGTGATACACGCACAATAGAGATATATGTGTGATGCAACGGAACTCAGAGAAGGGGCCCTAACCATAGGCACTCAAGATATGCAACTGACCAATCAGAACTGACTCCAGCCATAAACAATCAGTTCCATAAATGGCTATACTGGCTGATTATGAAAGAACCCTGTCCCCAGCCCAGACTGAATGGCCAGGGAGCTTCCTGGAGGAAATGATGCCTGATTAGACACTTGAAGGACAAGTAGAAATTGACCAGCAAGGGCATTTCAGACAGAGATAACAGCACATGCAAATGCTTGGTGGAGTGAGAGCACAGTGCATATCCTGGAGAATCAGCGTGCCTTCACCTAACACCCCAGTGAGCATCCAGGCCATGCACCTAGTGGGGCTTATCAGGAGCAGGCCCTGTGAAATGAGGTGGCTTGCTTGTTGAAACCATCTAGAAGCCGTGAGAGGTGACATTTGAAGATAGTCAGGACTGGAAACAACACACACACACGACACTGCTGTTAATAACCAGAAGCCCAAGATACACTCTGGATGATGAAGACCAACCCCTGAGCCAAGGACGAAAAGGGAGAGACTGGTAAATAAAGAAAAGCAGACCGAGGATAGAGAGTTGGAAAAAAAGACAATAGGGTACCTCAGGAAGGCCCTGAAAAGATTTCCCAAAGGAAAAAAAAGTAAAGATCAAACCATAAAACTGCTCCAATAATAATCTAATTTGTGACTTAAGTGAAGATAAGTTAATAAGACCGAATGCAAAAATGAAAATTAAATGGAGAATGAGTAAATCCAATGTAACAAGCGTAGTGGGCATCTGTCGTTTCTGCCTGCCCAGACCCACCCCCATTCTTCTGTAACGACGCCTCCCTTTCCCGTGAGGGCCCCAGGCCATGCGGCTCAGGTGGACCTGACCCTCCCAGCCCCTCTTCCACTACAGGTATGGGAATCTGACCCAGGCCTGTCTGAGGTGGCCCGTTCCCTCTGCCTCAGTGATGGGTTCACAGGTGAGCATGTGATCTGGGCTCAACCAGGCAGTCTCTGCCAGGACTTTCCTGGTGGAGTTCAGGTGAAGAAGCTCTTGCTCATTGGGAGTTGGAAGCAGGTTGCATGTGAGCCTCAGGGTGCTGGAAACCACCTTCACCAGTGGTGAGAGATGGCGTCTTGGTTACATCATTTCAGCCCCTGGAGCAGACATCCATCCCTGGGCTTCTCTGTTATTTGAGCCAATTCCCATTTTTGCTTGAGCTAATTTGAGGGGAGTCTGTCACTTGCAACCCAAAATGTTCTGATTAATGCAAGAAAATTTTCTGTCAGTAAAATAATATTTTTAAGTGACAGCCATTCTGCCCAGTTACTAAGGACTTCTCTAACTGGCTAGACCCTACATATATTGAACTCTCATAAATGGAAATATTGGAAGTGAGGCTAGATAGCATTCACAGAAATCACTTAGTTTTGATTTATTAAAGAATTTTTGGTACAAAAATTTCATGCCAACAAAAAGCACTGCAATAAGGGGTCTCCCAAAAAAATGTTTTGCATGAGTCAGAAACACCACCTAATTTATGCTTCACTGCATAAACATTTATTGGGCAGGTCTGGGGCCAGGCACTGTGCTTGGTGCTAGGGAGAAATAGTAAGACAGCCTCCCTGCATAGAGAAACTCAGTCTGGGGAGACATGTGGACGCGAGCAGAGGAAGAGCTATAATCCAGAAGAAGCAAAGTCCTGTGGGAACCCAGGGGAGGAAGCAAACAGCTTCCTCTCATCAGAAGTAAAAACAACCCTTCCATTTCAGGGGAGAATAGATTGCAGACATGCTCACCTACCACATTCACTTTAAATATATTAATTATGGTGGGGAAGATTCCCTCAAGCTTTCAGACCTTTCCACACTCAGGTGGAAGAAAGGGAATCTATACTTGTGGAGTCCCCGCCCTGTGCCAAGCATGGTTACTTTATCCATGTTAACTCAGAAGAGATGGTGCACCGTGACATTATGGAGGTGCCACGGCCTTGATATGTTCTGAGACCACCAAGAAAACAAGTCAATAGCTACCTAATCTGACTAACAGTATTGGTGATTAAAATACTGTCGACTCAAAATGTAACGAGTCACCAAAGAAGTCAGTAATCAAGGTAATTAATATTTTAATGCAAAAAAATCCAGAATAAACAAAATATCAAAATTTTAAATAAAGACAGGATCAGACCCTGCTCTTCCGTGACCCATCCTCACTCTCCTCTCTCTAATTCCAGGCTTGCTCCGGAGATGGTGGCTCTGTTTCCCTCGCAAGGTTTGTCATCTCCTGTCTGTCATCCTGTCCTAAATAGGAAAATAATCCTTAAAATGGACGTGGCTTGTGTGACCATATAGGGGGACATCGGGATAATGTGAAGCTAGAAATTGTACCTAAAACCTGTGCCTCCCTATAGAGGGAGGGAGGAAGCGGGACGTACCCTATACCCAATCTAGGCTTGGAGTGGGGAGGAAAGCTAGCACGGATGATGGAACCCTGTGTTCACTACTGAGGTGGGGAGAGGGGTTGGGTAGAGGGAGGGGACTGTCTGCCCTGTAAGAAGGCCTCACTCACTGGGGTTATTAAACACAACATCAGACCCTCTCTAATGAGGATGACCATCTCTAGTTCCCCGATGGGACAAGCCAAATCCCCTCAGGAGTTTTCAAGACACCAGTGAGTAATGAATTGCACACCATTTCCCCTATTTCTTCTCTGTTCTCCGTCCTTTAATCCAGTCCCATTTTCTACAAGCCTTTGGGGCCTAATATCCCAGTTACAGAATTGTCCTCATCAAGCTCCATGCAAAGCAAAGGTAGTGAGGAAGAAGTAGAAAGAACTAATGGGCTGCCAACTGAGAGTCAGGTCACTGAAGAGAGATTGGGCCCTGAGATTTAGCCAAATTCTGCTCCTAAACCATCAATTTTTTTCATCTATAAATTGAAGGTAATATTTCTTGCCTTGCTATATCAAGGTGCTCCTAAAGAATAAAACCTACAAAACAAAAAAGGCTTCAGATGCAAGAAACGATTCTGTATATTTAGCTAGAGAAGTTTTCAAACGTTATTTTTTATTTGCTTTTAATTTAACAAAAGGGTACTTGGCATTAACTATGATTGGTACTGAATGAGGAAGCATGCCACTTCATTATCTACATTAAAATAATCAAAATAGGTAGTGTTTATGTGCCACACACCATGCTAGGTTTATATATATATTATCTCATTTAAAGGTAGAGGTTTTTTGGGGGGTAAGGAAGATTGTCCCTGAGCTAACATCTGTGCCAGTCTTCCTCTATTTTGTATGTGGGATGCAACCACAGCATGGCTTGTCGAATGGTGTGTAGGTCCAAGCCCAGGATCTGAACCCGCAAACCCTGGGCCACTGAAGCAGAGCATGTGAACTTAACCACTATGCCACCAGGCCTGCCCCTAGAGTTGTTGGGTTTTTTTTTTTTTTTAAATAATGGAGTTCAAAGATCATTAATGGGAATTTATATATCTTCTGTTTATTAAGAGACTCATTTTTTCATTCATTTGCCAAATACTTATGAGTATTTGGATAAATGGATAAATGAGCATATAGGCTTTTCACTTCTTCATGTTTAAGGCCTCATAGGATTCCTTCACATTATCTTAGGAGACTCTGGAGTCTTATTCATAAGAAAGAAAACTGATTTAACAAATAATTTGACTATATTGACACTAAAAGTTAACTCAGGCTCTGAACTTGCAGCCAAATATATTCCCCCTACTGAAACCTTAAAACCAAGAAGTCTTTTATATTTTGACTCTTGGTGGTCTCACTTTTCCTGGAAAATCACCAAAATGCCATGATGTAGTTCATGCATAGCTGTCATTCAAATAACATTTAGTTAACACCTAACACCTTTAGTTGCTCAACCTTCAGGAATAAATAAGGCACAGCACTCACCCTTGAGGAGGTCATTGTTGAGTGAAGGAGAAGTAACCAAATAATTACAATACTTCATGATATGTGGCAACAGAGAGGAACACGCAAAGTGCTGTGGGCATGTGAAGGATACAAACCACAGATTCTGGATCCTTCACATTCTAGGGAAAAAAAAGTACAAAATCCACTTCATCACAATATTGAGGGATGTCTTCAGACTCCAGAGAAAGATCTGCCACCACATGAGAAAAAAACTGGCAAGAGTGGTATTTGGAAACCTTATCAGGAAGCGTGGATTATCACACTCTTGAGAGATGTCCCTTTACCCCAGCGTGCAAGTCAGATGGTGAAATCAATCACTGAGGCATCAGATTTTGGAGCCAGCTGGGGAGAACTGGCTGGATTCCACTTCCACGGAATGGCCTGGGAGGGGCAGCTCTCTGGACAGGCATCCTGCACTATTTGCTTAAAGCCCTTTTAGCATGCGCTGTAAGCAGCAGCTGACTGGACTAGCACACACCCCACCCCCATGACTTTCCCAGGTGTTCTGGTAAAAACCAACCCTGGAAGTCCTTGAGTCTAAGGGAAGGAGAAGGGAGAGAGAAACAGAGCACAACAGAAATTCTCAACTGAGTGAGAAAAATAAATTTTCTCTCTCATTAAGCCAAAGAGGATCCGTTTAACAAACCAAGGCTACAACTAGGGCGCTACAATGTCTTCCCAATTAGACTTTTATTTTGGCCACTTATCCAAGAAATAAAAGAATTGACACCCATGTGGATTTACGTCACTTGGAAAGAGCCCCATACCATTCTTGCCAATAATTGTAATTAGTTTCCCACATGTTATTTGAAGGCTGTTGACCATTGACACCTTATCTAATGAATAACTTGTCGAATTGTAAAGATGTTGTTGCTAGAAGAGGTAGACATCCAGCTGTGAGAAATCTGAGGCCCAGACAAATTAACTGAATTGTCACACAGGAAGTTAGTGGTAGAATAAAGTCTAGAAGACCACAGCGGACCTCTGGACTCCTCACCCAGGGCTTTGGTCAGAAGGTGTCTTGTATATGTTATGGCTCTCACCGATACAATAATACTGAAGAAAGAATGATAGTGTTTACATTTTTGGATTTTCTACATATTAACATGTTTCATGTATATATTTTTTCTTGGCAAGGCTGATGACTCTTCCTAGCTATCAGCTCAGTCCCTTCTCATGCTTCAGATTCTTTGATTCAGGGAGAACAGCCCTAAGGCTCAGCCTGAAAGCTCTACACGCACTTCCAGGCTCCTCACATCCACTGTGGAAGGTCCGCCTGGAAGCCTCCCAGGGCAAGTCCTCCTGAGGGAAAGGGAGAGGATACCACCCAAATTGCTCTGTGAGCTCCGGCCACCTCCAGTGAGCATGTGTTCCCAGGCCCTGGCAGAGACCATCACTGGAATTTAGCAAGAAGCCTGCAGAATAATTACTGTTGCTCTGGGGCTGACAGCTGTTAAGGACTCATCAGGGAGTGTCAGTTTTCCACAGGCAACTGCATTTCTGAGAAAAGGGCCTGACCTTGCGGGGGGGGGGGGGGGGGGGAGGGGATCCCACAGAACTAGCAGCTATTTCTATTTCAAGAGAACAAGTTGTTGAACCTGAAGTGGCAAGAGAGTTCACAAACCCCTTGATCCTCCACTTTTGGCACATTCCATCCACTCTGGACTAAGATGTGGGTCTGGACTACAAAATAAGCACTTGGTGAAACTTCCCCTCCCCTCCTCCAAAACACATGCTGAGAACAAGTGAACAGCCTTAAGAATTCTTCACAACTGAGGAGGAAGTTGTGAAGACTTAGGTTTGAAAGATGACGCCAACCAGTTATGGCACATGCTTGGATACCCACTAACCCCCTCATATGTGAGAGTGCCAGCAAGTGCATGTATGGGGTCTGGTGCTTTAGAAGAAATAAAGTAGGCATCAGATACCATCCCTTCCCTGAAGGAGCATACGATCTGGGACCAGAGCTAATCCTCTTGGAAACAATTAAAGACCAAAACAAGGCTCAGCACTACACATAATTCAAATATGGTATCTTGTGGCACAGTGTTTAGGGAGCAAAAGGGTCACTGAAGGCTGGGGTGTGGTCCTCAGCCTCCCTTTCTTCTGTAATGCTATCCTCTCAGGAGTCTGTCCTGGCCTTCCTGCTCAGTCTGACTCTCCTAGTTCAGTGGTTCCCAAGAACCTATTTTAGGACTCTCTCAGTTGCTGCTGATGCGTACCTAACTTGAATGAGCCTAACTCAGTGGGTCTCCATCTCGGCAGCATGTCAGAATCAACCGGGGAGCTTTAAAACCTACCTATGCCCAAGTCCTATCCCAGACCAATTGAATCAGAGTCCCCAGGTGAGGGGCTCCAGCATCAGATTCTAATGGGCAGCCAGGTTGAGAACCACTGGTTTAAGCAATAGAGGGTAATTTGCAAACTCACTGAGGAAAACCACAGGAGGGGCCAGATGGAGCTGCCCTTCCGGACATCAGGACAAGAACATTGAACACGGTCAAGATCCTCTCTGTTGCCCTGCTTACTTCTTCCATGTATCTGCTGCTTCTTCTCAGACCAATTCCTCTGTGACATGGCAATCATTGTTAATAGCAGCTCTGGCTCACACTTTAGCAACTAGAGAGGATAGAGTTTCCTTCTCTGAGTTCCATATTGACTCCCGGCCCCAATTTATAAAAAGGCAAAAACTCTAATTGGCCACACAGGGGTCATGTGCCACCCCTTGACTTGTGTTGAGATATTATCGTTGGTCCAGCTTGGTTCATGTTCATGTTCCTATCCCTGAGAAGTGGTGCTAGGGAGACTAATAAAGTCTTGCTGTTCAAAGTGTGGTCCATGGACCAGCAGTGTAGGCATCATCTAGGAGCTTGTTAGAAATGGAAATTCTCAGGCCCCATCTCGGACCTGCTGATTCACAGCCTGCATTCTAACAAGATCCCCTGGTGATTTGTATGCACATGAAAGTTTGAGAAGGACTGTTCCATGCCCTGGTATCATTTTCTCAGGTTGGCGAGAGTATAGTATAGACTCCTTTCTCTTGGCTTCATGTCAAAGCCTCAAAAAAAGGATGCCACCACTCCCCTTCGGCTGCTTCCGACAGCAGTAGTACCAACACCAGGTCTTGCCTCGTTGGCAAGAAACCCAATCGAGTTCCCTGAACTATTTCTTTTTCCCCTTCTTAAAAGCTGGCTCTGATCAGGCTTGTGGGACGGGGTCTGTGATTTTGCTGCAGAAGCTGATACGGAAGAGGATGTGCTGCACTGGGCCAAGTAGGGTCCAGCAGCTGGTGCTTCTCAGCCGCACCCTGTGATACACACAGATGCGTCCACACTGACCTTCCTGGCTGAGGACGTGTGGGAACTCAGAGCTTCCCATGGGAATGGATGACAGAGCAAGGAAGCCAGAAGGTTGATGTAGGTGTGACGGCATCCTGCCAGTTGACCCTGGGTACAGAGCCCCAGCATCTCTGCTAGTCAGCGAGAGGGATTTGCCTCTGAAACCTGGAAGCTCGTGGGAAGCACAAACATATAATCTAGGTGTCTGGTCACTCTGTTTGCTCAGGGATGCTCTAGGTCCTCCCTGGAGGACACCATTTTCATGTTCAGTGTACTCCCCAGACCCCAAGCCCATCTTTTGTGTTTGGACAGTCAACCAGTTGTTTCTCTTACCTTTTCCATCCCCTGTCCATTTCCCTTCCCACTCCAAGAGGAAAGGGTGAAAACTAGTGGGCACTCAATAAATATTAGTTGAAGAAATAAATAGATGAATAAATAAGCAAATGAACTTTTCACATTTTTGAAAAAACAAGTGAGCTAGGTTTTTATCTGCTTTGATGGATAAATAGCTTTACTTCTGGGAAACGGCATGGGGTGACCATAAAAAACCATCGCTTCATTTTTGTTTCTCTCTCTCCTGCATCTCCACCTTCCATAAACAAGAAATCCTCTATGAATTGTACTCCAGAGCCTCAATTTTTTATTCTCCCTAATATGAGCTACAGGAAAAGCCTGCCTTTGGTCTCAGTGGCTTCTTACCAGCAGGATGAAGGATGAAGGATGAAGATGATTTCCTCCCAATTATTTGAGCACTTTTCTCTCAAGAAGAGATATATTTCTATCCCCCTATTCCAGAGCAGAATTAGAACTGAGAGCTGGCTTAGCTGCTTCATTTTGCAGAAGAGGTAACCGAACTCTGGGGAAGGGACGAGATCTGTCCAAGGCCATACAACCAGTGAGAGGCAGATTTTGAGTCTCCTGAGTTCAGATCCAGTTCCTTCTCCTTTCGTACCACAGTGTAGCCCATTGACCGCCTTGCTGTCACCCTCAACTCAGAGGCAAAGGCATGGCCACTTTCCTGTGAGTAGAAGCAACCTAAAGGGCCCCTAAGAGTTCATTCTGGCAGCCCTGTCTCTAACGGGGGCTTGGGGGAGGACAGACCACATAGGATTCCAGTGGCCAGTTCCACACCAGTCCCAAAGTTACTGACCTGATTTTCCAAAATCCCGTTTTTTCTGTCTGCCTTACCCAGCCCAAGCAGCAATGGAGATGATTTTGCTCAAACTTTCCAAAATAACTTCCCTTTGGGCTGAGACCAAGCATGTGTAGCTTCACGCCAAAGGAATATTGGGAAGTTTATGAGCCACTAAAAATAGACAGTTACAACAGAAACTCCCTCCTACTATTGCCATTTTCCCTGTTGGCTACACAAATACAGAGGCAGACTCCAACCATGAAGGGTTGAAAAAAGCAGCACATGATCCCAGCTGCAGTGTAATCAGATGGGAAATAAGTTTAAGAAAGAACAATGCCACTTCAGGAATGGGTTTGACCCAAATATCACAGCTGGACAGTAGAAGACCCATTGGTGCATCCTCAGGCCCTGAACTCCTCCTCCCACAGCCAAAGAAGGGCAGAGGCAGGAGTAATGTGGGATTAACCCAAAGCCAGAGTGCATACCCACCATAGGCCTTTGCTCCTTTGCAGACTCTCATCTCTTTTGAGAAACGGAAGCCAGGTTTAATCACGGTATTGGTTAAAGAACATTCCAGGGGCCACCTGGTGGCGCAGCGGTTTAGTCCGCGCTTGGCAGCCTGGGGTTCGCTGGTTCGAGATCCCGGCCGCCTGCCGACGCACTGCTTGTCAGCCATGCCATGGTGGCGTCCCATATAAAGTAGAGGAAGATGGGCATGGATGTTAGCCCAGGGCCAGTCTTCCTCAGCAAAAAGAGGAGGATTGGCAACAGATGTTAGCTCAGGGCTGGTCTTCCTCACAAAAAAAAAAAAAAGAATGTTCCAGAATAACTCCAGCTGGGCAAATGGCTTCTTTGAAGTATGTTTTTGGGCTGGTTATACAGACTATCCATTGCTTTCCACATGGACTAGGTCTATACCTGGCTGCTTTAAAGATTTTGTTTCACTTTATTCACTTTATAGAACCTGGAAAATAACTAAGTTAGTATTGTCTTTGGTCCCAATGTACCTAGTTTCCTGCCAGCCACATACCGGGAATCCTTGAAATACACTCTGCTGAGGTAAGGGCTGTAACTTAGAGGCTTGGGTTAGTCCAGTGTCCACCAGGCCTGTATGGCACTCTACATGGAACTGGGATGAAATTATGGAATCCCACTTTAAGAATTTATAGACTCCCACTTTAAGAATCCCAAATTAAGAATGAGAATCAATCCAGATGCTTAAGAGAAAGCAATTGTATGTTTGGTTGGTCCTGAAGCAAATGATTTTCGTGGCCCTCAGGCTATAGATGTGCCATAAAATGTCTAAAGTTACACAAAATAAGGAACAAAGAATAACAGAGGTCTGCAGAAGAGAAGGCGTATCTTTTCCATCTACTTCTTCCAGAAGGTGAGTAGGGTCCTGATGTAAGTCTCCAGATTCTGGTTCTCCACCAAAGGAATCATTTAAAGTTGTGCATGTTCCAAGCATCATCTGGGCACTTCTTGTACTTGAACTCTGTTTGTGTACTCTGCCCTGAGCAGTGACCCACTGTAAGATGGCTTTGTTCTTCCTACCTTTAAAGCCTCCTGGAGGAGAAGAACCAGAACCTTCCTTTACTGGCCATTTTAATGTTTTAACAGCTCTTTAGAGAAAATATAATCACCTTTTTTCCTAACCTAAATCCCTCATGTTGTGATTTAAATCTATTTCTTCTTGTTTGGTTCTTGGTGAAGATAGGAAACACCTGGAGCCCTTCCTGTGTTTATTGAACACGTTGTCTCAGGTTTCCCATTTTATTCTTTTTTTTTTTTTTTTTGCCTTCTTATCCATGTCTTCTGAGTCCTCTCCAAATTCTTCATCTCTCTTTCTCAGTATGAAATCCAGAAGTAGTCACAATACTTAAAATTGGACACCAGTGCCCCAAATAGGAGATATATAGAGAAAGTCTTTTTAAAAGATTATATACATATATATATATATAATCTTTTTAAAAGATTGGGATATGCACTAGCTCATTGGAGCCTTAAAACCACCATTCTGTGAGATGAGTGCACAGCTATTGTTATTTCTATTTTGTAGATGAGAAAATTCAGGGAACTGAAATGAACGGCCAAGGGTCACAAATCTTGTAAGGAGCTGGACAAGGAGCCAACGCAAGCCTTCTAATTCCCAACGCAGGGCCCTCTTCATGACATCTTCTCGCCTTTTGTGGGTAAATTCTGCATTGTAGAAGGACTGTGTAGACCAGGCCCCTGTCTATCTAGACGCGGCCCCTCCCTCCATTGTTCTTCTGCACCCTGTTCCCATTTCTGTCGGAGCATGGTAGACACTCCACTCCACTCCACTTGTTTTTTACTCCTGGAGGGCAAAGACCAGATCCTGCTCATCTTCGATTCCTCCTCAGCAACTTTCCAGAGTAGCTTGGCCCCTGTAGGTGCTCAACAGGTGTGAAGTAGAATGAATGAATAATGAATGATTTAAGTAGACTGAATGAATGAATGACCCAAGCATCATAGGGAGGCGTAGAGAAGGGTGTTTACGCATCCAATCCAACTACTATGAGGCAAATAGGCTTAATAAAATAAAAGGTACAATTACACAACTACTTTAGAGCATTGAATGAAGCTTCCACCTCGATAATTTTCATGAAATAGGCTTGACTAGTCACGGGGTATTATCCAGCATTATACCACTCAAATTATAAGCAGTTATTGCTGTGGTTATAAAATATTAAAAATGTATATAATACTCATGTTAAAAGTTAAATCAACTGTTTCGAGTCACTTCAGATTCAGGAAATTCTTTTCTCATGTTAATTCTTTCTCGTGTTCACTATTCTCCATGGTGAAATGGCTCCTTCTTTTTTTCCTCTGGAACATTTTCAAGCAGTGTCTTATCTATCACTAAGTACATGGCAAATAGTTATTGTTCACATCCATGGATCACATTTTTATTCCTAACTTCCCGTAGAAAACTACATAGCCTAAGCCAGCTTAATGTTTATGGAGCGTTGCCATTACTTGTTGTTCCATAAAAGATAACAGTATATTAGAAAGCCCAACCTCTGTTTAGAGAGTGACCTGGCTTTTAACTTCTTTATGGTTTGGGAGAAGTTAAAGTTTAGATAGCTAAAACTAAATATTGGAGTTATGGTTCACATCTAAAAGCATAGTTTTAATAGAAGTACTTCATATAGCTGGGAAATTTATGTCCTCAGTGACACATTGTAAAAATGGTCTTGTTCTCTGCTCGGGAAAAATAAAAAACTTACATTCCCTTGCGTAGTCATGCATGGTTAGCAAATTAGGAGCCAGCAATGCATCAATAACAGCGTCTTCTCACAACTAACGGAAGTCTTAAAAACCAAGTACTTATAAAATTTAAATTTTCTTCCTATTTTTATTCACTGTGAAAACTGAAGAGAAATAGTAGTGTTTGATGTTATTGCTAAAGTACCATTACAGGATTAAAAGAAAAAAGGCGAAGGCTGAGTAATTGTTTATGTAATTATTTATGGCTTCTTATCTAAGATCAAATTTTTTTAGGTCCTCCAAAGGGAGAAGGGAAGTGGTTGTTTCCTGTACACAAAACTTGCTTTGTCACAATCAACAATTCGAAGACCATAATAAGCAGTATAGGACTTGATGGTTTCTCCACCAGAAAGGACAGCTCCTTGAAGACTTTGAACTGAGTTCTTTGATTTTGACAAGCCCAAAATTCCCTTGCTGGCAGTCATCATGGTGCTCAACAGTGTACAAGGGGAAACAATTTCTGGCATTTTCAATTCTCACAACTTGGAGATCCCCTTTGACTAAGAGAAGTCCAATGTGAAGAAAAGAGGACGGAACATTTTCCACAAACAAAAAACCTGATTTTAAACTAAAGTATCATAACCTGGACTACAGTGTGGTACAAAAGATATCTTAGTGAGCTGGAGGGAGATCATAAGAATTGTTGAGGGTGAGCCAAACTGAAACTGTAGGTAACCAAAGGCTGGCTTCCTAAGGGTGCTACACCTGCTTGCTGGAGGGTGTTGAGCATTTGGGAGATCACTTGCTCATTCCATTGCAAGATTCTTGTCCAAAGAGTTGACAAAGAAACCAAACCAGAAAGCTAGGCCATGGCCAGTGGAAGGTCAACACTTGGTTTAGACAAATCAGGCTTCAGGCTTGATAGGGCTCAGGAATCTGGAAAGTCGATGGGTATATGCAGACTGCAAAAAAGTGAACATACGGGTGAGCTGACCGGATTCAATGTCCAGTCTTCAGGCTGGGTCATGTGGGAAGTATGTTCTGAGAATGTGGTTGGGTCAAAGTGCAGCAGAGCTGAAAGGATAGGGAGAAACAGATGGTACCCTCATTAGGTTTGAAGTTCAAGTGTTTGGGTGGCACCACCCAGGTCTAGAGCACTGGTTGAAGGATATGAAACTGACAAAGCAAAATAGGCAGGAACATAGCTTTGACCTCCCCTCTCCCCTTCAGTCTTGTCTTAAACCAAACACTAGCCAGATTGAACCCCTTGGAACTTTTCTGAAGAAGCTAAACTTTCTTTGCCTTGCTTCTGGGACTTTCCACATGCTGCTGCCTCGGCCTGGAAGGTACACAATCATGCCACCCCATCCTACACACACTCAGGAATCACTCTTTATGGAAGACCTTCCCTGATCCATGCTTCATGCCCAAGACTGGATTAGGTGCTCTTCCCCATGCACCCCATGGTCCTCATAGATATACCACCAGAGTATTGGAATTATATATCTCACTGGGTTTCAAACTTATTTCTCATTAACAGAGTACTTTCTTCAAAAGAAGTCTTACTCAGAACCCAATGCAAAAGAGCAGGTGCTCTGAGGAAGTGGAGGCGAGAGAAGGAGGGAGATGCAAGGGCCCTGCCTGCTTGGCCTCATTGCTTACCCAAGGAGGTTGCTCTGAGAAATCTCCAAAGGTTGAAGGGGCTCAGAAAATGCTTTTAAAAGCCCAAGCCTAATATATATGATTGATTACACATAAAATACGGGCATCCTTCATTTAAAACTGTCCCATGAAGTCTTTACTTATATTGACACTTATATTGAAATAGTATCAGTCTGTACGGCATGACACCAGCTAATCAGAAATACACCAGCTATTAACAACCAGCATAGCTGTCCCAGTGCATACTAGGTGAATGTAAGTGCTGAACACATACAAAATTTATCCACTAGAAATCCTAGATTAGAGTGTATTTTCTCCATGCTATGAGCCACTAGCACTCAGCTATACTCCCCTAAGTTAAACAACCACATTTTTAACCTGAAGTGGCCTTTCTTCCTGCCCATCATTTCACATTATGGTGAACACCCATGATGGTGGATAAAGTGTGAAATGATGGAGTTGAGCCTCTCAAGAAGCAATGGAAGTGACTCACGTAGGATTTGGGATGCAAGTTTTAGGTGCCTCATGTCTCCTCCAAATAAGTGGCTGAGGAAACAGTGATGTATCAAGATCAGCAGGCAATTAGGGATTGGTACACATCATAGATATCGTGGTAGCCTGGGAGGATTAACCCAAGTTGTACAAATGAGAGTTGAAAAGAATGAAAGAGTGTTTGCCAGTATACCAGGCCTGGGACATAGCTCCATGGGAACCCTGCTAGCGTGACTCTGCATACTTACTGCTTCGGTCAGAGCCCCTAAGGCCAGAAGGCATCTACTACATGCCCACCGCACCCGGACAGCTGGGTATGCCTATGCACATATCCCTGGAAGGATTTCAAATAATTGGTTGAAGTTAGTTGGGGAGGGGAACTGGGGACCTGCACAACAGGAGTGGGAATGAAATGTTTCACTGTAAATCTTTCATATGATGTGTATTCTATATGTCCATATATAAAATCACTGGCCTTTTTATTTGTCTGTCTCATCCGTTAAACTGTAATTTCCTTGAAAGCAGAAACCATATCCTATTCATCTCAATATCTCCTGCACCAAATACAGCACCTGGTATGTAGTAGGAAGGTAATAAATGGATGGTTGGATGGATGGATGGGCAGATGGGTAGATGGATAAATGCATAGATATCAGCAGAACAGCAATTTTAGCATCAAAGAGGGATGACCACAAGGACCAAGGACCCGAGCAAAGAGCCCAGGTAAGAAAGATCTCCACAGAACCAAACAAGTGAGGCTCAGAATCCAACTGCAGAGTGACTGGACAGCAGTTGCACAAGGGTATAGTAGCAAAACTGACCCCTGCTAAAGGAGGTCTCCCTGCCCAGAGCTAGAGCTGGGCACAGTCCAGGGCCCAGGCTCCTCCCAGAGGCTTGGGGCAAATGCAACTCCATTGTGCACAATAAGATTCCCAGGAAAGTCAATAGAGGGACATTCGAAGCCTGATGGTTAGTGCTTGTAAGATACTAATCTGTCTCTGACTTGAGTGGCTTTCTCAGCCCCTAGAAAGAAAATGAGCATTATGAAAGGATCTTAATTGGCCTGGACATTGCCAATAGTAACATGTTACCATGGTAGCTAATGCACATACTTCTTTCTCAATAAATAATACCTCCTTATCTGCTTTCTTAACAAAGAATGAATGAAAGAAGAAAAGAAAGCAAGCTACACTTCCTGCAAAAGATGCCCATTTCCTCTGCTTTTACTTTTCTGAATTCTAGCTGTTGACCGAGACACTGTCCTGTGATTATTTGGATCTCAAAGATCAAACAGCCCTTACTTCATAACAGATGCAGTAAAGCTGTGCAAGGGAGCATTCTGCTCTATTGGACTGCTGTAAGGTGGAGGGCATTTTCAGGCACCAGAGGGAATTGGGAGAATTATTCAGAGTCCACTCATGATACATTTGCAGTAATTATGGAAGAAGAAATGGAAACACGAAAGGCTTTTTGAAACAAATTCTCTCTTTACAGTGCAAAGGATGGTCTTACAATATTTTAGGATGGCATTATGTGTGGATGCTTTTAAAACTTCTTTGGTGGAGACAATCTGGAATCAGAACCCAGGTAAAGATTAAAGGGCTTGGGGTGGGAGGGGTATGAAATTACTTCTTTGTTTCATTGGTTCAGCTTTAGTCCTTCTCTTCATAGAAACCAGACAGAGGAAAAAAACTCTGAGGTCATCTTATGGATGCCCTGCAGGGTCAGCGCCAGTCTATTCTCCTTATGTCTGAGTGAAGTGCTTTATTCAGGCAATTTTGAAAGGATTTAAGTAATGCAGTTTCCACCACTTCCTTTGGCAAATTTTAGTATTCATGGCCTTGAGCAAAGGTTTGGGGTTTTGGGGGGGTTTTTTACAAAATGGCAGGCAGATAATGGCTGGCTGTTGCTTTCAGGCCAGCAACCTGCAGGCCCTGCTGTTGGTAGAAATGCCATATATGTAATAGGAACCTCACTGAGAGCAGGCTCCCGAGATGCCTCGACAGCAGGGTACTTTCAGGTTGTTGTGGAGTGGTAGAAAAGTTCATTTTCTTCCTTTCATATTTTGTCTTACCCTCTGGAGGGAACCATCAGGTGCTGCAAGCCCACAGTTTTCTGCTGAGGAAAAGCCCCAGAGCCCCCTGCTAGGGGACAGGGCTAGGCAGGCAATCCGCACATTGGCATGTGGTTCAGCATGAAAGCCTCTGCCCAGAGGATTGTTGGTGACAAACCCAGGTCAGTCAGATTCTGTCTCTGGTAGAATCTTGAATATAAGATACAAGAGCACTGATTGGCAGTGAACAGTGAGAGCCCACAAGTGAACAACAGTTAGGAGGAAACAGAAGTCGTGAGTATCGTTGAGCTGTGAGCTAGCAGAAATCCCTGATGTAAATAAAAGATATACGGGATGGAATATGATGCAGGTGGTGGGTAGATGCTGGGAAGATCCAAGGAAAGACAACAAGAGCTCCGCCACTGTCATGGTGGAGGTTCAAAATGTCACCCTGAGGGAGTAACAAGATAGGCCCTAGAGAAATTTTAGATCTTTCCAATTCCTGAACTCTATTCCCTCTTCCACAAGGACCCTCTGTCCTCTAGTCTGGGCTCTTGTGGGATCCCCATCTCTTGCATTGGCTTGCCTGTCATTACCACATCCCCCAATACCTGAGGCAGCCTGAGATTCTCCAGTCCCTCAGAGCCTGACAAACCACCCCTATCCCAGAGCCCCAACCACATCACACGAATGGGCTTGGGCCAAGCAACAAGAGTAGAAAAAGAAGCTCTGGTGGAAAATCTAGAGGACGTGAAGTACAATTTAGAAGGCCAAGTTCTGAAAACTCATTCATGAGCCTTCTCTTAGTCATTGGCCTCTACTGGGGAATAGAATAATTTGCCAGATGTTTAGTGTATAGCAAAACCAGGAAGAGACTCTTTCCCACATAGGGCACATCTGTCCCTCAGAGATGAACTCTGGCACACAGTCTGCCACACAACTGTGAATGGAAGCTCGCTGGGACAGGCAGGTGGAGTGGGGGCCGAGTCATAGGTCTGCCCAGTCCTTGTCATCTCTTCGCCTCAGGCAGTAAGGCTGGGAAGCCAGTGTTACACAATTCCAGGATAAATGAGGTCCCTGGAGGTGTACAAGTCAGCCCTGCATGGTAGTCCTTTAGGAGGCCCAGTGGCAGGAAAGCACGTTCCCTCAGCAGCTGCAGACCCTGAGCCTGCTCCCTCCCGACCCCCTGTACCTCCAACCTGTGCCATCTCACTGTGCTTCCAAGAGATAGCCCCAACTTGATCACTTTTCCAACACCAAAGTCATCGTGCTCAGCCCTCTTCTCCCCGCTCCCACTACAGCTCCTTTTGGTGTGACACGAGGGACCCAGATCAATAGCATGAGCCAACCATGATATTTAGCCATTAACAAATAGCAACTCTTCTTTCTGAATAAGGAGCATGTGATGCAGGACCTCTTGCGGAGGGACGAGGGGCAGCTCTTCTGTGCTCCACTCCTCCGTGGGTGATCAAAATAAGCAGGGGTGCTAAGGAGGGAGGACCAACACAGAGCAAGCACATCTATCATTAAATTTCTCTACAGCAACTCATTACTAAATAAATTGTAAAGAGAAAGAAATATGGTAACTTCAAAAGCAAAAACGCCACTTATTAGTGTGTTTGATTACATCTAGTTACAAAGTAGGGAAATGGGATTGATTTGTTGATTTTTTTTAAGTTCCAATCTAGTACTTCTAAAGTGCACCCTTTTATGAGAAAGTGGCTGGCAAAGGTGCATACTACTGCGGAAATGTTTTAGTCTTTTTTTTCCAATGGAGACTTTTAGAATAAGCAATTCCAGAAGTTTTCTGGAATTTATGGCCAAAAATGTAGGTGGAGCAAAAAGCAGCCCCCCCTCTCCCATAGCACTGGTGTTCTTTTATCTGAATGCTGAATTCCTTAAATCTCTATGCACAGTTTTTGTTCCCAAAATGTAGTTATGAGTTCAAGATGGCCCATTGTTCAGACCCTACATGCTGATGCTCTCTCTTGACTGTAAATTACCCGAGTCCTGGGTCCTGGCAGGCGAAACCTCACAGGCCACTGTGCAAGCTGGCTAGGGGTGCCTGTCTGGAGGCCACTCACAGGCAGGACACATCCAAGGAAAGAACCAGGAAGGACGTAGGCACTCTCAGGCCTGCTTCCTCAAGAAATGCATCCCTTGGAGTTTGCATTTTAATTGACACATGCTGCTTCTACCCTCAAAGCTAGGATGGGTCCATCAGAAACTATGGAAATGTCTGCAAGTTGCAGGAAAGTCCTCTGGTTCTGAAAGACAGGACTGGAGAAAGGGCATTGTGTTCTAAGAGAGTGAGTAATGGGAACCACCAATGGGGAGAAAAGGAATTCTTGCCTTCATTCAAAATTTTAAAATACTTCGTTAAAAATTTTAAAATGCTTTCCCCTGCTGGACTAGAGTTAGAATGTCCACCACGTGCTGTTAATTCAGTTAAGACCTCTCCCCAGAGCTGAGCTTGTTTGCAGTAGGGCTTTGCAATGCATGGCTTTCCGTCCTGATGGCTCCATTCCCATGCTTTTGGCTCTCTGAAATTCTTTTGCAAAACAGTGCCTCAGATCCCAGCTTGCAGGTCTATCAACATTCTATATGAGGATTTAGAACAAGGCTCAGCATTCACCAGAATTGCTCAGCCTTCTTTTCTCTCCTGTTATTGCTATGTTAATGAATCTGTTGGGTGTCACTGGGACCTACAAGCTCCTACACCGCAGGAGAGCCCTGCATCTGAACTCTCCAGCTGTTGCACTTAGAAAGGAAGAGAGGCCCTGGCCAGACAGAGGGGCCCAGGGAGTTTAGGAAGCCTTCCAAGACTTAGATCATCATGTGCATATGTAAAAGATCACAATTCTCCTGGTTATTACCAGTGATAAATGGCTGGGTGGGCGGTTCTGCACCACAAGAATTGCTGAAATTGAGAAAGCCTCCTGGAATGAACAGTAATTGCGGAGGAAGCAAGAGGCCTATGGTAGAGTGACCTTAGTGGCAGAAAAGCCATGTGTCACATTGCTGCAATAATTTACGACAAATATTGCTCTGTCTGGGATTTGCCTTTAAATAGAAATCGCAGACGATGCAAGCCCAGGGGCATCACCTCCAAGCACAAAGTCCTGCCACTGGGGAGAGCTGCACCGAAGGGTTTCATGAGTTTGGGGAATGTGGCATGAAAGAGCCCAACTGTTTGAGTTTCATCTGCTATTTTTTAAAGGCCAGTGAATTTGTGAAAGTTCCAGCTGGGAATGAACAGCCTCTATCTCACAGGCTCTCAAGAAACTCAGGATTCTTACCTTGTCACTGTGCCTGAATTCTCCTAAGCAGCTCAGACCTCGGGACCGTCTCTTAGGGGTCACACCCGTGAGGACTTCATGAGTATCTCAGGCCTAGGGGAGGGGTAGCAGTGTCCACTAGTCTGGACAAGGCACACATATCCATGGAGACCCCTTGGCACCATGTTAGCCACACACATCTTTTAGTTTCGTCTCCATTACTTGAGAAAGAATGCTGAAAAGTGTGAGAGATGACTGGGTTGGGTTGGGTTACCTCTTCAACACAGGTAAGGAAATGCTCAAGGCCATAGGAAACTGGGCAGACATTCCAGAAGTAGGACTTCCAGGGATTCAGAGATGGTTCCATCACAGGGCTGGCTATAGGAAGCACTTGATCTAGGAGTGGGCAGAAAGTCTCACCATTAGGCTCCCCAGCGGGTGAAAGAAACAGTCGCAGACTTTGGCTCCCACTCAGGGATCCCTAGTCTTGGGCCCAACTCCTTCAAACTGCAGTTCTGTCTGTCCCTCCCCAGCATTTGTCAGTCAGGAACTTGCCTCCTCTTCCTCTGGACCTCATGGAAAATTTCCATCCCTGCATTTCCTCAGGGAGAATTGTCTCAGATAGTTTGACCTGAGGGAAGGACTTGACTTGGTCATCATGGTTTAAATACCATATTCGTCTTGTGCTCCCCATCCCCCTAGTCAGATAGGGCGACTTGGATGGTTATCAGGCAGCTTGTGAGGGCAAGGCATTCCGCTCTCGAGGCCTCAAAGTGAGTCAACAAGGAAACAGAACCTATTCTGTTGCTAAGCAAACACTCTTTGTGAGCACTGGGCCCAAACAAGTTTCGTTATACGGAGTTAAATGTAGAATATGAAAAATTTAGTGCCAAGGATCAGTGGCTCAAAATAAACATGGAGGTGAAATATTACAGAACACAGGTCACAACTCAAAAGTATGATACAGTGTTCTTAAAGCAGAGATCCAGAAAAATATCTGTTAAAATGCAAGACATGGTCAGAAACAAGCTCTGATATCAGGGCTTACACACATATACACACAAGTGTAGGTTTGTGTGTGCAGTGTGCATTTGTATACATGTGTGTACACACACACACACACACATACACACACATTATGTATCAAGAGAGAGGGGTGGAGGTGGGGGAGGATATCCTGGCCACCATTCTCACTTCCACTCCCTAATTTTAAGAAGCAAAGAAATGGCCCTCAAGATTAAAATTTTAGGTTAGGGGGCCCCTCTGAGACATTAGAGATAAGGGCATCAGAGCAGCTAATAGAAATTCTTTTTACTCTCACATGGCACCATGTGATTTGTCTTGACACAGGGCCCTGGTTACCCAGCCCCCTCCCTCTCCCTTCCCTTCACTCAACCCCTTCCTCTGGCCCTCTTGTCACTGCCCATAGCTACACAGATATCTCTGCAGACATAGTATGGACCATCTTAGGGAATCATCTGCAAGGAATCCTGTCTACCTGGTTTGTTTTATTGGACAGCAGGTAAATGAATTATTTACAGGCAGGCGAGAACCGCGTTGAGCCTGCGTGCAAAGCTATGTTTGCACAGGCAACTGTTCTGACCACAGGCAAAGTAGCAGAGAGGAGTGACCGATGTCAGCTGTCACCAGCACTGAGAATTCCATGTTGAACTGGATCCAGGATCGTAGAGCAGTGGTTCTAGATAGGATCTGAGATAGCAGGATGTCATGCTTGTGAGCACCTCACTGGAATTCTGCTTCATTGACCATGGGTATCCCTCATCATTTCAAGAGCTGAGCACTTTCTTCTTAGAGGAACAGATAATCTTCTCAAAGCAGAGTCTTTGCCTGTCCTCAGTGCTGCCTTTTAGCTATCAGCTGTAGGAAAACCTTCAGTGTGTCAGAGTTAGAATGCTTGACTTTTGCTGTTCCAAGACACTTACTACTTGAGGGCCCCCAAAAACCTTTCAGAAAGTTCACAGAATAATATGGAAACCGAAAAAACAAAAGCAAAATCTTGGGGCTCAGGGAAGACTGAGATGAGGGAATTCATCTTGCTATCCACTCTCTTTATGAGTGCCATTACTAAGATTATGCTAAACTTGATACGTATTTTTCAGGCATTTGGCCAAAGTGCAAAGCCACTTTAAATTTTAAATTGAAGGAGAGTTATTCCTTCAAAATTGCTACCTTGATGAATGTTTTTATTTCTTCCCCTGGATGGATTTAATTCAAAGTCATTTGCTTATTGCACTGAGAAATTCAAGCTTGAAGATATTTAATTATGCCTAACCTTTATCCCATTAAGTAGATTAAAAGTCTAAAGCATTGGCTGGCCTCCTGTATGGCTGGTCTGTTAGATATGTATGTTCAATTGCAGTTTGCAAAAAGCAAGAAATTACATCAGCCTTAAAACAGTATTTATTCAGGATTTGGTTCTATTTTGAGCTTACATGTGGTGTAACTGTACAAAGCAGGAGAGTAATATGACAGTGAAGCCACTGAATTCATAAATATATTTCTATTCACAAGAAAGGCCAACAGAGTCATCCAATGTAAATTTATCCTTGGCTGCTGAGTGATTACTCTTTCAAGGACTTGGGAAATTGGCAAGACTTCTGGTTCTGTGCCAACAGTGTTCTTAAATGCAGTCTTATAATAGGGGGGAAATGCCAAATCTAAGAAAAGAGATGCAGGTATCTTATTTGGGTGAGGCCCTTCACAATATGGAATCTAATCTAAGCACTGTGATGTCTAGTAAGGTTTATCTACTCGCCCCAATAAGCAGGCAGAGAAATACCTTGGTAAGAAATCTTAATGGTGAATGATGCATATACCACAATATTTTGATGCACGACAAGATTTTCCTTGATATGTTGTGCTGAGACATATAGTAGAGGTGGTAATCCCTGTGTTAAAAAGAATATGGAAGACATCTGCAGTGGGGGAGGGTGTGTGTGTGAGTGTGTGCAGTGGTATGCTGGTAAATGTTTAACAACCAACCCTCTGAAACAAAAAGCCCTAGTTTGTAGCATTTACAAATTTCCATGACGTAAATACTCCCACCATGGCTGATTTCAAGCTGCCAACGTGACTTCACTGAATACAGCTGGGAAGAGATGCCCACTAGCACTCTGTTATATAGTATTCCCAGCATACAGCTATAATAGGCAGAAATAATTAGGAAGTGATGGATTTTGAGTATTCATTACCTTTGTTTTTAATTATTGTTTATATAAATTTTAATAATGGCTGTAGTTAGCTGTTGGCTTGCAAAGTTCCTGAAAATGTAACTTGGCTCTCAGGAGCTGGCTCCAGCACACCAACGTGTGTGTGTGTGTACACACACGCACACATGTGCACATGAAATGTACCTGAGGTCTGGACAAAGTATAAACCTATCTACAGGCCAAGGAGTGTGCCAATATTAGAGCCCTTCCCTTTGAGTTTGAAAAGAATTCCAGAGTAAAGTAGAACACCTAGTGGATAGAACAATAATTGGCCATGATCAAGAATCCAGAGTGACTCCAAAAGCCAGAGGATAAGTTCAAGACTCCCCAAGGTTTGGGTGACATTGCTGTCAGGCGGCAAATGAAAAAAGGTACTTCCACCCCAGAGCACAGGATTTTAGTACCATCCTTTCAGCTAATAACTCAGAGAACACAATGTTTTCCTTTACGGTATCTGAATCTTTAGCGAAGAAAATGTATTTCTGTAGCTTGAAAACATCCTTGATCGTGGATCAAAGAGCATAAAAGAAGGGGCTGCTATAATTCTCATTGACCAATTCTTTCATGTAGTGGACTGTGGTCACATATTTTTCTTTTGGTGTAAAAACTTCATGCATACACTTCTTTTGGTAATTGAACCAATCCTCCAGACCACAGAATTGGGTTTATGACCCAGGTCTGCCAAATTAGAGTATTCCATCCCTCTGGCAATAATTGGTCCATAGCATTTGTGTTTGACTCCCCGGATCCAGCTGAGACTAGATCAACCCCTGGACTTCTCAGTTCCCAGTTACATTAGCTAATCAACTTCTTCTCCCCTCACCCCCCACTCCCACTCCCATCCCCATCCTGGAACTCCTCCTCCTTTTTAATTGTGCTCTTGGTTTCTGTCACTTGCAACCAAGAGTCCTAACTAATAAAGAGACTGGAATAGTCAAAGAAAAGAACCCCTCCAGTTAACATCATTAAGAAAGAAAGGAAGGAAGGAAGAATAAAAAGGATAAATAAGGGAGGATCAAATTTAAGTGATAAATTCATGTGTGGGAGGTAGTTGGGATATCTGCTTAATAGATTTTGTTGATTATTTGGGGGTTAATATTTATGAATTGTTACCAAAAAAACATCATAAACATTCTTCTGAAACACTCAATACTTTCCAGATATTTTTTTACAAACCCTTTCTTGAAGCAAGTTTTGGATAGAAGGACCAGGAGCAGTGGAAGGAGAAGTGATTTGCTAAGAGCAGACTAGACAAGAGTGTTCCATCTAAATATCTCTTAATTCTGCCCTCCTCACCTTTCCTATCATTTGCTGTGGCCCTGAGTTGGGCCCTCTTTATCTCCTGCCTGGGCTGTGGCCATACTCTTTTCTCTCTTCTTCTTGGTTCTAATCTCTTCTTTCTTCACCGAATTTTTATATTACTGTGTAAATTATCTTCCTAAATGGAAATCTGATCACGCAAAATAAAGTCTAAATGCCTTGACATGGCCCATGACATCTTTGACTCTGGCTTTCTAGCTTCATTGCCCATCATGCCCACCTTGGACCCTGGCATTCCAGGCAAATTTTCCGTTATTTCCCAAACACATTGGGCTTTTTCTCATTGTTGTGCTCCTGTTCGTGATGTTCCTTCTTTCCAGGATAATTTTTCCTCTTTTCTCTTCCTGAAAAAGTCCTGGATTTCCTTAAATACCCAGTTTAAATATCACCATAAAACCTTCCTGAAATTCTTCATGGAAAGGCCTCTCTTTCTGCACATTAATAACACTTTAGTTCATACCTATATTATTACAACATAGAAGAATAATTTATACATTTATTTTCCCTACTAAGCTGTGAGCTCCTTTAGGAGAGAGACAGTTTCCTGGATTACCATTACCCAGCTTGTTATTTGGTACATTTTGGACACCTGACATATTATTTGAATGAATAATTGCATGAATTATAAAATTAATGGTAGCAGACATTCTTTAAGCACTTATTATGTACTAAGCACTTTACTGGATTATTTTAATTCATTCCAGAACCCCATGAGGTAGACACTATTACTGCAATTTACTCAGGAGGAAACTAAGAGTTGAGTCACCCAAGGGTCCCACAGGAGACAGTGGTGGAACCAGGATTTGACCAAGGACATCTGACTCCTCTCACTCCTACAGTAAACTGCCCCTCTAAACTGAAAATCTCCTCTTGCTCCAGATATTTGGCTATTTCTTTTTTGCCATCTAGGATTGGAGATCAATACAGTCTGTTCTTATTCTAGAAGCCATTGGACATCCCATGAAAATTCAATCCACAATCCCAGTTACGCTCTTATTTGAGCTTGGAAGGAAGATCTGCCCAACTCCATCTCCAAGACATCTGGATGTAGGGCAGAAAAGGATTACTCACCCCTGAGGGGACAGCCCTTTGGGAGAGCTCTTTTCTGTCCTTTCCAGGGTGGGGCTTTAAGATTTAAAGAGCTAGTCTTAATTAAAGCATTTCCTGGCTGAGTAAATATTAAACTTAAGTTCAGCTACGCCTTTAGTTAGCAAGTTACAGCTTGAGTCTTCGCCTTCCATGTTTCCTCTCAGGTTCTTCATGGGGGACAGAAGGTGGGAAGGCAAGTGGAGAACACAGTCTAGGGAACAGGGAGACCCCAGGAGTGCTGATGAGCCAGAGACCAAGTCGACCTGTGCTGCAGATCTGTTATTAAACCCCAAACACTCAGTTACCCCTTCCAACTGGTTAAATATTAATCTGTGGCACAGTTCCTGCTGTTGGGCATTAATTAGACTTTGTTTAAATAAGTAGTTCTGAGAGTTGCCTGCCAGGAAAGTTACCTTAAGCAAAGCAAGGGTTTCTCCACATTCAAAGAGGCCAGATACATTTCAGTCACAAATGAAGGACTCTATAGTTTTATGGGACAATGGGAATGTCACTGGACTTAATTCTAGTTTTCTCATTTTAAGTGGAACACTGGCCAGAGGCCTAAAATGAAGAGTGCTACACCTGGAAACCAACCTAGCCCATCCCCCTGAGCTCACAGAAATGCGTCAGACTTTCCGATGACCTGCATTTACTAAGAACTGGGAACTGAGGGCAGGACGGGCTGACCAAGCACTTTATTAGAGCTGCTATTATCGTGGAACCTATTGTGTGAACTGATTTGGATCTTTTAGGAAGCTGTGTGTTCTAAAATAAGAAAGGGTAGAAGCTGTGAAAAGTAGAGATAGGGGACTGAACCCAAGGATACACTCCCAGGAATTGCTGGTCAAGGAGGTTGGTGCCTACAACACTTAGCAGACAGTGGGCCTTCTAACAAGTGTACACCTGCTCTTCTGGAAGCAGTATCCTGATTTTACCCTAGTGAGCTACCTTTTCTCCTTGGTCAGAACCATCAATCAAGACACTTTGCCCACCCTCAGTCAAGCAGAGGGTCTCTGACCCAAGCAAGACTATTCAGATGCTTTCTCTGAGGAATCTGAATTTTGAACAAAGTGACAAAATGACTTTTGGAGTCGATTCCTGCTAGTAAGATAGGATCCATCAATTCTGCTGCTTAGAACACACCTTCAACTGCTACTCAAACTCCACAATTCCTGCCTGTCCTGTCTACTTCTTTAACTTTCCTTTTGATTCTGTGAGCTACTCCACAGCCGTTAAGTAAATGCCTTTTCTGTTTGTTAGTCAGAATTTGTTTCTCTTGCTTGACACCTAAGAATCATAACTGATATACAATGCAAATACATTTACATTATATTTATTTATATGTTGTGTTTATGGGTCTGAGTTTAAACATCATCTTCCTACACACACTGAATATTTTTCACTTCTCTCTGTTTCAGTGCCTGAAGTCCACCCAGTGAACATAGTTTAGAGATTTTTTTTAAATGCAGACGCAGAGAATAGACCAGTATAGGGGTGATCAGTCAAACACAAACTGGTAACAATTCAATCAAACTGCTTTCCAGCCACCAAGAGGGAATGAGAGTTTTGTCTGGGCAAAAAGGAGGGAAGTAGTTGAGATGCTTGGGGCTGACTGGGAAATTGAGCAAGGCTGGGGAGGATCCTGATAAAGCAGTTTGAGAGCTCTGCTGCCTAGGAGGGGGCCTCCAGGGAGCAAAAGCCATGAATAAAAGAAGGTCTACAGTAAATGCCTTGTTTCTCTTTCTTCCTCTTCTTGATCCCTTGTCCCAGCTGCCAGATATCATGTTAGCGCTATCATGATAAGAAGGTGGCTTCATTGTCAGCTACACAGGTGTTTGTGGGAAGGCCTGGGACTCTATGGTCTCTTTAGTGTTTTTATGGCAACACATTTTCATAGCATCAAGGAACTGACACATTTTCTGGACCAACCATTTTCCAAATGTTCCATGCTCCTATACCTCCTCCATTGCTTCTGTCATCACTAGTCTACCAGGGAGGCTTGGCATTATTATTGCCATTTGTCATCTTCTTAAACATTAATATGAACTATTTACATATCGATATCCCTAGTATGCACAGATCACACATGCCCTGGCCAAACTTGATTTTGGATCAGGGTGGGTAAATCCCAAGTCATTCTAGTTAATAGACATTTTAATATGCAGAAATATACACTAATTACTACAGAATGATGCCCAGTAGGTAAAAGAAGCTATAAGTTGTCATAGGTGAGCAAAAAGTACATAAAAATTTGGCCCCAAAGAGATTTCTGGGCACTTTTATATTCAAATTAACATAGAGTTATGTTAAGATACCATTTGAGTCTGTAGCTGTGTCTTTTGTTTAGTCCTGGGGCATTGATAATAGTCATAGGTCAATTTATGAGCTTTTCAAAGAAATTGTTTCCCAGACCAGGCAATACAGATTCCTCTGTCAAAGCCCTTACTCATTGGTCATCCATAAGAAGATTAAAAAATTGAAGTCAGGACCAGACCTGTCCAGCTAATTAAATTTCCCGAATTGTATTACAGAGTGATCTTCCCAGCATAGCTCTAGGCAATGTTACCTGGGGGTAAGGAGAAGAGAAATTCCACTCCCCACTGAGTCACTCACTGCAACATCTTGGGTAACTTACTCAACCACCCAAGGCTTTAACTTACTCAACCACCCAAGGCTTTACTTGCTGGAGGGACAGGATGAGGACAAGGAAATAAGAATACCAAATACATACACAATTTGGAAGAATGGAGGAGAGATTAGTGACAATATCTGCAAAGGATTACAAATAACATCTTTTTGGCAGAAGTGTTCATAATCAGAAATGTAAATATGCTTCACTGTGTGTATTCCTCCTCTCTACAAAATATTTTCTCCACAGAGACAACTGAGACATTCATTACTCGAAAGACAGATGACTGAGATTTTTAACAGTCACATTTCATCAGTTCAAAGACACCTATTCCCACATTTTATCATTTCTGAAATCTGGGTGTGTCTTACAATCCTTATTTTCACATCACTGAACTAGGGATGCATCTTGCAATTCATGGCATCTTAAATTTAATGACACACGGCATTTCTTTTTTCACTTATACAAATCAGTCTACACAGACTTACCTCCTTTGACCAATTGGCTTGCTGAAGGGACTGTGGTGGCCCTATTGGCTTTGGAGGCCTGAACTTTTGCAAGGGGTTACACCTTCCGAGATAACCAGCAGCACCCCCAACCCAGTAGGACAGATTCATTTAACACACAGCCTGATGAGTGAGTGCTCTGACAGGGGGACACACAGAATTCTATGAGACCAGCCAGCCAGATACGGGTTGGAGGAGGGTTGTCAGGAAGACGTCCTGGAGGAAGTGATGTCTTAGCTGAGACTTGAAAGAAAGGGTCAGAACTATCTAGAACACTGCTACTCAAAGTGTCCACTAAGTGTATTTGTTAACAGCCTTCCCTGGGTAAGTACAGAAATTGAGTGTAAGCGTTCAGAAACTTTTATAACAGTTGGACGAAGTAATTTTATGTCTGTTAAATTTAACAATAAAAAAATTGGGGAATGTATTTTATGTGTCTGTTTTTAAAATTTTAGATTCCCTGGTAATTAATTTTATTGTATTTTATAAAAATACCAATTAGGACAGATTGGAAATTTTAAAAAACAAAGCAAAAAACCAACTGGCTCTTCATCACAGATCTTCAGAGAAACACTGAGCTAGGGGCAGCAATGAGGAGAGACTTGGGAGAGATCAGTCCTGGACCTGAGAGAGAGAGAGGAAAAGAGGGGGATGGGGACAAGTGATGACCATTTTTATAAAATTTCACATGGGAGTTAAGAGACTGGAAAAACACTGACCAAAATGTTACAAGTTGATTATCTCTGGATGGTGGTATTTCAAGGGATTTTTTCATGTCCTTAATTTTAAGCTTCTTCACTATAATCAATCCTGTAGTGAACATGTGTTGGTTTTGCCTACCCAGCATCCATTCCCCTTCCTGGTGAAAGGCTCTCCGATTTTCTTCTGGGAAGTCTCTGCTCCCCAAATGTAGGTGGTCTTGGAGGCACCATCCACTAAGTGTCCCGCTCTCCCAAGTCAGGGTGTGGGACCCAAGCTAGACCAGTGGGTCCCTCTCCCTGGGATTTGCAACAGAAGAGTGTCAGGGGTCCTTCGGCCCACGGTGGAAGTGTCTATTTGGTGCTGATACCAAGGACTCTGAGGTACTCTGGCTTCTGTGTGGTGCAAGCCTGAGTCTTTGGTGTTTCCTTACGTTCTCTGAGCTACCTCATTCCCTTTGGACAAATTCCTTTTGGTTCAAGTTAATAGAATCAGTTCTTTGCTTGCAATCAAAGAATGTTGTTTGTTAAATATGTGTGTAGTACCCTTGCAAGAAGAAAAAAATTGTTCGTGAAACTAAAGCCTGCAGGGATTGACTGATAGCTTTGTGGAATGGTGAAAAGCATGGGTTCCGGAGTCAGAAGTCAAGCCTCAAATCCTCCTCCAGCCACTGACCAACTGTGTGGTTTCAGGCCAATTTCTAAACCTAATCTGTGTCTCAGTTTCCTCGTTGTTAGAAAAGAATAAAAGCACCTACCTCAGGATTATTGTGAGGATTAAATGAGGTAATATACGTAAAGTGCTCAGAATAGTGCCTGGCACACAAATGTGAGCACTTATTCTTGTCTGGTGGATAGAGCCCTGGACTGGAATACAACGGCTGCTCTGGACACTGGATTATTTCTTTGTCGGTTTGGTCTTGGAAGTTCATTGGTTTCTACTGCAGAACTGCAGCAGCTGTGCCATTCATCCACTCACGCTGTCTCTACTTCTCTTCAGATTTGTTCTCTTTACCCGATCCTTACTCTTTGCCTATATTTTATAGTCAAATCCTGAGAGGAAAAGGCTCTGATTGGTCCAGTTCGTCTTCATCATTATCCCTAATGGGTAAACGCTGTTGCCCGGCCAGCCTATAGATTAGCAGCTCTTGGGCGGGGCCTCTTCTAGTCCAATCAGCTCCCACGTGCTGCCAACCCATCAGTGAGAGGCAGGGAACCGCCTTGGGCAGCCTCCCTCATCACCCCACGGGGCTGGCGGTCCACTAGGGCACCTCTAGGGTATATATAGAAGGTGTAGCATGCGCATTGCAGCAACATCAGCTCTCAAGAAGCGCATCCGCTTCGTTGTTTCCTCAGGTGCTGCCCGGAATTGTCAGAGGGAGCCAACCCATAGTGTCGTCTGAAAGTCGGCTTCTAAGAGTTTCTTCCAAACATTTATAGAATGCACCGAAAATGGATGTTTCTCTACCTTCTCTTCCTGGCGTTGCTGCAGGCATATTATGTCATGGGGGAACTTTTCAAAAAATTCAAATGGAGAATGAGCTTTCATGTAGAAAATAATGTGCTTATCAGGAGTTTTAATTTTCCCCATTTACTTAATTTGGCTGGCTTAGTGTACTAAGGGTTGGGCAGTTTTATAAGATTGCTAAAAAGATGAGTTTAGGAATCCTGAGTGAGGATCCTATCGGGGCTTCGTGCTGATGGTTGCAGATGTTAAGAAATCTCCTCTTTCTCAGACTCTAAGTGAAGCAGACACATGGCAGCACCTGCCTGATAGAATTCTTCCGCGCTGGGGCATGTGGGACTGGATTCTGCTGATATCACATAAATTTCATCTCTCTATAAAGCTCTCCTCCCTGGAGAGCACTTAAATGGAATAAGAATCAGGAAGCTACATAAAACGTGGGCTCCGGCTTCTGTTACCCAGGCCTGGGAGGGGGAGCAAGCAGAAACAAGAGTCCAAAACAGAGGAAGCCCTTTATAATGGCCTTACCAGGAGTTGGGACTAATATCTGGATAATGGACTGAAGTGTTAATCCATCCAGCTGTTGGGGACATGATTCCCATACAACAACCCCATGTAACAGGCTGCATTATAATATGTTTCTGCTGTTCCAGAATTAAGGTGTTAAAAATTGCAAGCCCCATTTCTTGGTTTAGGGATAATCTTTCAGCTTCATTTAGTTTCTCCATGGAAGTCAGGAATTACAGAGGTGGGGAGAAAAATCTATGTGCTTCCCAGATAGCATCTGGAGAAGAGGAGATGGGAAGTTTGAACTGCGAATGCAGAGGTTTGGGAAAGGTGTGTTGTGGTTCCCTGAAGCCGCAGGGGGTGAGGATCATGTCAAAGTCATGGGGCATCCATGTGGGAACACATGTCCACCTCCCTATTTCCTAGGGGGAAAAATCAGAATGGAAAAAGTGCACACAGTTAGCTCTTGTAAATTGTAAAACTTATGCCTCAGTTCTAATTTTTTCTGTAACAATGTAAGAATCATAAAGATCTATCAGGATAGAAAGTAAAATCGACAAACCATGTGCTCTCCTGGTACCCAAATATCTTAGTCATGCTATGTCTATGCTTACATCTGCCCTCCTTCCAGCAGCATCCATCTATGACATTCCAATCACACCAATCTCTTTGCCACCTCGTGATCAAACCAAGGTTTCCCATACATCTTTCTCTTTTGTGTATATTGTTTCTTCTGCCCGGAATACCTTTCCCTGTCTTTTCCATCTGGCAAACTCCTACTTATCCCCTTAAACCTCAGTTCACTATTTTGTTTTCCTGGGGAATCTCTGCTGACTCTCCCTTCCCTTCTCCAGAGTAAGGCATTTCTTTCACTGTCTGCAGGTAGTGGCTACTGCCAGCTGTCCCCCCAGATCCATTCTCCCTTTCTTTAATATAAATAGAACAGTAGCTAGACATATGGCTGCCCAACCAGAGACTAACTTTCCCAGCTCCACCCCAGCTTGCAGCTGTGTGCGACCATGTGGAGAATATGAGCTGATGTGATTTGTGGCCCTTCCAGGCCTTAATGCATTGTTCCTCTATGCTTTACCCCCTTCATGTGAGCTGAAACGTGAATGCACCATGACCCGGATTTAACCATTGTATCAGTGAGCTATCTCTATGTAACAAACCAGCCCACGGCTCAGGCTTCAAACAGCAATCATTTGATCTCAGAGGGTTGGCTAGGTGGCTCTACTTCCAGCTGTGGGTCTGGCAGGGCTTGACTTCTTGCTGGGGTTGAGCTCTGATCTGTTCCACAGTGTTCATTCTGGGGCCCAGGCTGGAAGGGCAGCAGCTAACTAGGGAAGCTCTTAATTGTTGTGGCACAGGCGCAAGAGGGCAAGCCTAACCAGGCAAGCACATTTCAGGCTTCTGCTTGAGCCATACCTACTAACAGTCTAATCTTGGCCAAAGCAAGTCACATGATGAAGTCCAAATTCAAGGAGAGGAGAGGTTGGGGGAGTAATAATCTAATGTACCTAAACCATGCAGGCAAGGATACAGTCCTAGAATGGAATTGCTTTTTTATCATTGTTTGTTTTTCTTTCCCCACTAGAAGTTTCTTGAAATCAATAATTATGTCTTAAATAATTTTTGAATCTCTAGCACCTAGCACAAGATCTATCATAAAGTGAGTGCACAGCAGAGCAGAACCCTGCCCAGTCTTTTGCACCACCCTCTCACCTTCCAGGGCCATATCAGACAATGCTCTGCTGTATTCATAGTTTTCATGGCTGTGTTTTGGGAAGTGGGGGGTGGCCAACTCCTTCTTCCTAGTCTGTCTTAGTCTGAAAGCTCCACTGAAACCTGTCCACCATGGGCGACCCTGCTGGTATTTGACATACTGGTGGCATAGCTTTCAGCATCACAGCAACATGCAGCTGCCACAATATGACAACCGACATGGGTGGTGTGGTTCCCTGACCAGACATGAACCCAGGCCACTGTGGTGGGAATGCCAAATCTTAACCACTAGACCACAAGGGCTGGCAGATGAGGCTATCACAGTGAACAAAACAAGACAAACTCCCGTCTCTTAGGGAGCTTATGTTCTGTGGGAGAAAGAGAGAGACAACAAGCAAATAAGTAAAAGATAAAGCAGAGCGAATGGAGGTGCCTGGGAGTTGGGAGGGATGGAACTCTCTGTGAGGGTGGATGATCTAAGGAGGTGATGATGCAAATATATAGCTATCTGGGAGAGAGCTTCTGGATAGAGGAAAGGTCAAGTATAAAGGCCCTGGGGTAGGATCCTTCCTGATATGTTCAAGGAACAGCAAGGATGCCATTGTGGCTGGAGCAGATCACACAAGCAGGAGAGTAGTAAAAAGTGTCCTCAGATGTGGATTTACCAAAGAAGACAGCAAAAGCCCAAATAGATTTGACCCTCTGGGTGTCCTTACAGCCTATTTAGTCGATAAATGTTCATACAACAGGTTTCCATGGCTGTCCAAGGCTGTGAAATCCATACTGTTGAAGTGGCACGTGGTGTCCTTGCCCAGGTATCTCTGTGAATGATGAGGGCAGTGTTCAGGACCCAGGTACTCAAAGCTCAAACCCATTTATATGCTTGGGTTCATTTGTCTATGCTCCTTCTCCAAAGAATGATTCTGGAAAATCAACATCAATACTCAATCAACCTCAAGTCCAAGATGGCCCTAGAGGTATGATTCTAAGGAGCTGAATGACAGGCATTCATGTCTCCTCGCCATTGCTCAGAGGCGGACAACACTGAAAGGAAGAGACTGGACTGTGTCGGGCAGACCCCACCCTGCCTCTCTGTAAGTCCATATTGGCCACACATGTCTTCACTTAAGTTCCAAGCCCATGCACCTCTCTCTGCCCCACCCTTGCTCCCACCTCATTCCTCTTTTCAAAGAAAAGCCATAGCCATATTTTAATTGTTGCTTTTTTGGTGGAAAGGTGATACTGTGGATCAGGAGAGAAGAAATTTCAAACAGAATGAACAAAATTGAAAGTTTCTGAACATACTGTCTTAAGGCAACCTCTTGGGATCCATTAACTGACTAGAAAGGAAGGAAATCAGGGTTGGGAAGATGGGGTTGAATGCAGCTTCCCCTGCCTTTTTATATATTCTAGATGGAATAGTTTGGGTAGTAAAAGTCAAATGCTGTAAGGTTATTGCCTTTCAAGCCAATCCTATAAAAACATTGTGAGAACTGGTGTGTTCCAGATGTGGAAGCAGTGGAGCAGAGGAGGCATTTGGGAAAGGGTGTGCTCAGTTTTGTGGATTCCAACCTGCTTGTTATCTGTTGTTAGGGGTTATTCAGAATTTCAATGGGTCTCTAGGCTCAGCACTCAGAATCACAGGTCTCTAGGTTCCCCAAAGGGAAACAGCCTTGTTTCTTATGATGTATTTGGCTACTAAATTATAATTTTATTTGTTCTATTAAGCAGCTGAAGTTCAGCACATTTTTATTCATTTTGTACAATAGGCATTAAATGACTCTGAATGCCAGACACCTAATCAGATTTAAAAACTCTTCATGTTGGCCAAAGGTTTATGCTTTTGTGCTACAGTGAATTTCCCCATGATCTGATCTAAATAGGAAAGTCAGTTCTTTCTTCTCTAATGCTTCTCAAGGAAAGAGGTGAAGCAACCCAAGGCTTTCAGAGAAGATCCTTCGCAAAGCAAGACCTTATGAGATGTTCCCCCACCACCACCTTGGGCTTTTATATTGGGGCTGAGGGTGGGGAGAATGGGCCCAGTTACACAGGATTAAAATGAACATTCAGTTTAGACTCACTTCATGATTAATTTTTTTTTTTAGCAGCCAAATTGTATCCTACTATGCTAAAACTGAGCTTAGGTCTTATGCAGGCTGGATGCAGATTGTGGCAGAATCACCATCTGTACCCATTCTACTGAAAAGCTAAACCTTTCGCCACCTTCCAGAGGGAAGTCAGTTCTAACCCAAAGCTGTTGAATCCAGGTAACCAGATGACCAGGGACTGGCATCCATAGCTTGTATTTTTGCCCTGATCATATCCTAAGGTTGCACTTGGCAATTTGTCATATCAGAAAAAATAATAGGTCTAAGGTCACAAAACATTAAAGATGTCAATTTCAATGTAGATCTCACAGGAAGACAAAAAAGATTTTCATCTTACACCCCATGCTGAAACCTTCATGAAAGTCTTTTTTAAACATCTATAATTTTTCCCCAAGGGCACCATTTCACTTTCCCTTCTCTCTCTTTTTCCCCACACAGCTTGTAAAAAATTCCAACAGAAGTCAGTTCTGGTGCTCAGTCTGCATATCCCATTTAGCAAAATAAAATCATGGTGGTTTATCCATACAATGAAATATTACTTAGCCATAAAAAAGAATGAAATATTACTTAGCCATAAAAAAGAATGAAATACTGATACACGGTACAACATAGATGAATCTTGAAAACATTATGCTAAGTGAAATAAACCAGAAACAAAAGGTCACATATTGTATGGTTCCATTTATATGAAATATCCAGAGTAGATAGATCCATAGAGACAGAAAGAAGATTGGTGGTTGCCAGAGGCTGGGGGGAGAAGGCAATGAGAATGACTCCTTAATAAGTATGGGGTTTCTTTTTGGCGTGATGAAAATGTTTTGGAACTAGACAGAGGTGGTTGCTGTACAACATAGTGAATGTACTAAGTGCCACTGAGTTGTTCATTTTAAATTCGTTAATTTTATGTTATATGAGTTTCATCTCAATAAAAATAAATAAATAAAAGCATGGCAGTACGTTCCCCCAACACTTTCATTAGAAAATAGTAGATAATAGATCAAAAAAGATCTATTGATGTCTATTGATTCTTCACTGTAGAGAGCTTATGAAAGTATATTCTCAACAAAACTGGTGAGCTAAGACTTACCAGTGGCTAAAGAAATAAGATTTTATTTTCACTGTTCACCCAAGAAAATATCCTAGACACAGTATGTCCATGTAGATTAGGCTCTGTTGACACCCCCTTTGGCTGGACCATGAGGCTTCTGAGGGATTTGCCCAGGTCCAGAGGAGGAAGTGAGGCCTGAACCAAGCTGAGGCACCAATCCACACGAATGTGAGTCCCTTCGGTGAGGAGGCCATGAAGTCAATCACAGGATTGGAGAACTGGGCTTACCTTGGGCCGTCAGCACCAGCCAATGACTCCTGCTATGGTGGGTGGGGTGGTGAGGCAGAGGGAAAGGGCTGGCATGTACCACTTTATAAGCCACACTGTAGCCAAGCCAGTCTAGGGTCATCCTTCCCATATTAAAATCATTATAGATATTCTATGCACTCATCTGTTTCTACGATTTTGTGTTTCGTTGTATTTTATTTTGTTCCTTGGTAAAGTTCCTTTTGAAAACTTCCAATTTTGTCTCAGATTTATATCAGACTGCCTATCTTTGGCTATTTTACTGCTGGTGACAGATTCCAGGGACCAGCTGGCATTGTTCCATCTCTGAGCAGGGTGGTGGTGGCAAGTAATAATAACACTAGCTCATATTGTAGAGCAGGTTCCCATATTGTATCACATTTAACCCTTCCAACACTTTAAAACAAATATTATTTTTCCCACTTTAGAAATGAGGAAATTAAACTTAGATTTAGAGAAATAAAGTGACCCATAGATGCCTGGTAAAATCCAGGGACACTGGGTCTGATAATGAGAGGAAACCCAAAAAGAGGTGTTATGGGTTGAATTGTGTCCCCGCTAAAAGAGGTATGTTGGAGTCTTAACCCCAGTAGCACAGAATGTGACCTTATTTGGAGATAGGTCTTTACGGAGGTAATCAAATTAAGTGAGGCCATCAAGGTGAGCCCTAATCCAGTATGACTGGTGCCCTTATGAAAAGGAGAAATTTGGACACAGAGAAAAATACTCTTGGAGGGAAGACAATGGGAAGATGACCATCTACAAGCCAAGGAGAGAAGCCTGGAACAGATCCTTTCCTCTCAGCCCTTAGGAGGAACCAACCCTGCTAACACCTTGATTTCAGAATTTTAGTCTCCAGAACTATGAGACAATAAATTTCTGTTGTTTAAGTCACTCAGTTCATGGTACTTTGTTACGGAAGCCATAGAAAACTAATACAAGAGGAAAGGAATTATGGGTAAGTGTGGATGTGGATTCCTTATTAATGGGAAGGGTCAGCAAGCAACATCACTAGAGAAACTTCACAGTATACTAGTCATTCTGCTCAGCTTTGGGCATCAGCACCCTGAGAGGGACTGCACAGCCAGTTTGGAGTTTCCAAGTGGATGAAAGAGTCCTTGCCCTGGAAGGGAACCCCAGCATAATGGGAGCCCTGGGAATCAGCTTGTACCTGGAAGGCGCTGATCATCGTGGGCACAGGAATATATACAGGAGATGTAAAAGGAAGGGTGGGTATGTTGGTGGCCAGCTTGAGAATGCATCTTGGCCCCCTTCCCTCTTCTTCTATCTCCTCCCTCACTTCAACTGTCTAGGATCACTTTCCAAATAAACTAGCATGAATTTTGGCTACTCTGAATTGAGTTGTGTGGGAAATATAAAATAGGCACCACATTTCAAAGTATGAAAAAAGAACATAAAGCACCTCGTTATATTAGTTTCCTAGTACTACTATAACAAATCCCCACATATTTGGTGGTTTAAAACAACAGAAATTTATTCTCTTATGGTTCTGGAGGCCAGAAGTCTGAAATCAAGGTGTTAGCAGAGCCACACTCCCTTAGAAGGCTCAAGACGTCCTTGGCTTGTGGCTGCCTCCCTCCAATCTCTGTCTCTGTCATCACATGGTTTCTCCTCTGTGTCTGTGTCTCCTCTTCTGTCTCTTATGAGGACACTTGTCAATGGATTTAGGGCCCACCCAGATAACCTGAGATGATTTCATCTCAAGATCTTTCATTTAATGACATCTGCACAGACCCTTTCTTCACACAAGGTCACATTCACATGTTCCGGGGGTGAGGATGTGGACATAACTTTTGGGGAAACACCTTTCAACCCACTACACTCTTTAATACTTTTTTTTTTAATGTTGATAACATGGTGTATTAGTTTGCTAGGGCTGCCATAACAAAATACCACAGACTGGGTGGCTTAAACAACAGAAATTGGTTTTCTCTCAGTTCTGGAGGCTGGAAATCCACGATCAAGGTGCCCACAGAGTTTGTTTCCTCTGAGACTCTCTCCTTGGCTTGTAGATGGCCACCCTCTTGCTGCCTCTTCACAAGGTGTTTTCTGTGTGCACACACATCCCTGCTGTCTCTCTTGTGTGTCCAAATCTCCTCTTCGTATAAGGACACCAGCCAGATTGGATGAGGGCCTTTTCTAACAGCCTCATTTTAACTTAATCTCACCTCTTCAAAGGCCCTATCCCCAAATGCAGTCACATTCTGAGGTACAGGGGTTAGGGCTTCAACAGGAATTTTGGGGGAACACAATTCAGCCCATAATACATGGTGAAATAATACTTTTGTTATTTGGGATTAAATAAAATATAATATTAAAATTTAAATTAAAAAGGAAGGGTGGGGACATCTTAAATGCACTTTGACTCCTCACAAATTTGCCCGGGGTCTGCCTTTAAGTCTCCCCACTCTCCTTCACCAACCCTGGCCACAAGAGGGGCTGTTAATGGGAAATCCTAGGACCTCGGTTCTCTGGGTAGTTTTGAGGAGCACATGAGGAAAGGAAACCACAAAGAAAGTCCTAGTGGTGCTGGGTACTGAGGGACTTTCAAGGACAGAATGAGGAGACCTATTAAATCTGTTTGAGTACCTATTCTGTAACCATGACACCCCACCACCACCCACACACAAACACCATCTCTGCAAGCAGCCGCAGAGGTGGAATGTGCGAGAGCCCGAGGCCAGCAGGAGGAGGAATGTGGAACCGCAAGTGACCACGAAAGCACTGGGAATTTGCAAAGATCTTTGGGAGGGCGTCCGACTTCCCACAGGATGTGTGATAGGGGGCTTGAGCTAATTTTATTTAGATCTCAAAAGACAGGGTGACGTCAACTGACATCTGGGTTACACTTGTTATCAAGGAGTTGAAATGAAGACACAGGAGGCATGCTTATCAAATTTGTAGAGGACAGGAAGCTGAAAGGAACAGCAAATACATAATTAGAATCCACAAAAGTCTCAACAAGCTAGAATGCCAGCCTGAATTTAATAAGAGGAAACTTAATAAGGATGAAGAGAATGTCCTGCACTTGAGATAAAAATAAATAAATAAAACAACCTATCTGTAAAAAGCACATGGAAGAGGATCAGGGGTTTGACTCATATGAGGGCACCCCAGAAACAGATGGGGTCTGAAGTTGTTCTAGTAGAAAAATGGGATGAAAAGGAGGGAGGAGGCAATCGGGCTCTTTCTTCCTGGTTAGACCCCTAGAATGTCAACTTCAGGTCTGCCCACAGTACATTAAGAAGGATGCAAACTGTAGTGTGAGCAGAGAATGAATGACCAGTGCGATTAGGGAACCCCAAACCACCTAAGCCAGGAACAGTGCTGTTTAGCTGAAGAAGAAAAGCATCAGAGGAGAAGTGAGAATTCTCTACGGTATTTAAAATTCTGCCACGTGAAAGAGGGACGGGGCTTGAAATGTATGGTTCTGAGGAGTGAAATCAGGACAGCAGGTGGCTGCTTCAGGGAAAAACTAGAATAATGTAAAATGAAGAAAACAAATGTATCCATTAGGATTTGTTTAACTGGAAGTAACAGAAAACCTGATTAATAATAGCTTAAACAAACAAACAAAAATTTTCATTACTTAAAAAAAAGCCTAGAAGTAGCCTGTGGTTAAGGCCACAGGCTTTTTCCAGTCTTCTTCTCCACCATCCTCAGAGTATTGGTTTTATCTTCCTCTCTGTTGCCTCATGGTCACAAGGTGGCTGCTGAAGCTCTAACAACACAAATCAGCCTTCAAAGCAAGGGAGGAGGAGGATGGCAAGGGGGCAGCCAATGTAGCAAAGAGGACCTTTTCCTTAATGGTGCTATCGTTTTGTCAGAAAACAAAATAATTTCTCAGATGTCCTCATATATCTCATTGGCCATACTTGGTTATATGGCCAAATCTACCCACAAGAGAGACTGGAAAAGGAATATCCAGCTTTTCCAGCCCACACAGTGGGAGGCTGGCAAGGGAGAAGGGAGTGGCTTTTTAGTAGTTCTCAATAGTGTCTGCCACAACAAAGTTGCCTGTAAACCAACCACCGATAGATCGTCTTAGTCTTTTTAATGCAAATATACATGTTTGTATAAGCACATATGCTCACATAGAAGTTTTCACTTATGTGTATTGTAAATAGTTGTATTTTCTATTTTTCTTACTTAATATTTTGAGTATCTTTCTATAACATTTTGAAATTCTTTGAAAATATAATTTTCAGCAGCTGTGTAATTTCCTGTATGTTATTCCACATTCACCCATTCCCCTACTCTTGGACATGTAGGTTATTTCTGGTTTAATGGAACTTTCTAGCCATCATCTCCAGAGACAGAATGGTGTGCCTTGGAAGGTAACGAGGTGCCCACCCTTGGAAGTTTTCTATCACAGGAATGAAGTAAATAGACACAGCATGGGGGAGGGATGGTGGTTGTTGGAGTCTATGCTGTTTCTGGCCTTTCCCCACCTCCTCGAGATGCTGACGGTAGGGTGTAAGAGAGATGGAGATGTGGTCACGGAGGATCGCTGTGCCCTCTCTGTTTCATCTTCCCATCCTGCTGCCTGAGCCCACAGGCTGTGTGACATTCCTACTCTGGATATCCCCAAGGTCAGCACCCCACACACTTGTCATGACATCTCTTTCATTATCTCCTGTCAATGAGAACAGCCTGAATCACTCTTAACATGCTTTAAAATTGCCTGAATGAAGACAGCAACTACTCTGGCTCTCATCAACGTGGACAAACATAAGAATCAGTGTGAAGGGCTCAAGCCTGGAAAGAGGGACCAAGGAAGGAGAGAACCTAAGACACAAAGAGCTGATGACAACATTCCCGTGATGCTCCTCTGCTGCCTCTTGCTGCTTTGAAGCCTATTTGTGGCTTTCTGGCGTGCCACAGGGACAGGCAGGGGCAGGTATCTTCATTTTGACCACTCAGCAAACACCACTAAGGTCATGTAGGTGAGCTGGGCAATAGAAGGAGTGAGAAGTGTCATTTGCCAAGGTTAGTGTGCTAGGGGGTCACAGACACTAGAGTGGTGTTGGGGGACAGGACAGACATCTGCTTTATCAGTGAAAGATTTGATGTCAGCCTTTGCTATATATAGTTACGTTTTAAGGGATGTGATTTGACCTAAGTCTAAATGAATCTAAATTTTCCTTCCATGGAACCGATAAGTATTCATTCTCTTCAACAGGGTCAACAGGCCAAGCCTGTAACTCAAAAGCTAGAATTCGAAACCAAGTTTTTTAAGACACAAGCAGCTTGCAAGATGACCACTCAATGACCCAAAAAACAGTCATTAGCAACTTTGCCAGTTTATTCTCAGATATGCGGAACTTAGCTCATTCCTTCAGTACCTTGCTTTTTTAAGTGGTTTTAGGGAACAAATATTTAAAGGTCAAATAATTTTGATAGACTTCCTTGATACAATATTGCTAACACCAGGCACAAAACAACCCAGTAAGAAAAGTTGCAATGATTTGGTCTCTTTTCTAAAAACGGAGCTCCAGTTGCTTGCTGGTTGTATGGAAGTGGAAAGGTCACACGGTGTGCAAGTTCAGCAGCCCCAAAGGTCATTTTCTTGCCTATGAGGGCTTTGTGCCTACCAAAAATAGCACACAGCACAATCCCATTTGCACCACCAGCTCATTAGGGGCAGACCAAAGGCTGCAGCAGGGGATCTGCGCAGAGGAACTCATTTGGGTCTCAGCTCTGCCAACACCTGCCCCAAAAGCATGTCTCTCAATTCTCCACGTACAAGTTCTCATGTGGGGTCCATGCATCTGGCCACCAGAAGGAATCTTGAAAAGTCCTTTCTACTAATAGCTGCCCCTTCTCCCTAGGTTAATATCAAAGAAACCCTCTTTAATTTTATAAAATAACCCTCTTAATATAGGGACAAGGCTCATTCTGTTGATCACAAGTCTCTTAAAATTTTATTGATTCTAAGTCTTAGAACAGAACAAAGTGTGTCTGATCTTGGTGAAGCACAAGTTTGAGAAGATGTTCAATATCCCACTTATATTCTCTACTGCAACTCTCATGAGATGCAAGACATTGTGTGAGGCAACCTGTTGGTTCGTGGGACTGCGCAGGCCATGCCCCTGGTCTCCAGGAACTTTCAACGTGGAGGAGAAATCAGCTGGACAAACAATTAATCTAGTTATTAAGAGAGAAAGGATAAGGAATGCATAGGTTAAATGCGTAAAACATGAAGAGCTATGACACATCTGGGACATCTGTCCAGCCCCACAACGACCTGCTTTCTCTGAGAACTGCCTCCTCCCTCACATACTGCACCAGCAGCCATGTTTACACACCATCACCACCCCCTTCCTCAGCCACAGCTGATCGGACCAGGAGTGGATACATGACCAACCTGAAGCAAATTCTCTTTCCTGGGCATTTGGAATTGTGATTCAGAGTACCTGTAAACTCGGACACTTTAGGGTGGCTGTACCTCTGGAGAAGAAGGAAGACAAAAGAGAACAAAGAGGACCAGCCCTCAGACGCTGCCCCCACCCCCAGAGATGGAGAAGATGGCTGCCTCGGTCACTCACAGCTATGTCCTTTCTGGTTCCAGGACCCCATGGGGCCCCGGTGACATTCCTATCTTCCTGAAACATCCTTGTTTCCTATGAGAAATTTCTCCTTCCTCTTTGAGCTGGCTCAGGTTGCTGTTACATTCGAAACAGCCTTGACAAGGACCCGCGCGCTCACATGCTCTTCTTCATGTAAAAACGAGATGGATAATCCAAAATAGCCAATAATCCCAAAACTATTTTGGCTCTGGAGGACACTGTGAAACGAATATGTTTAAATTGCTGGAATTCGTAACATCTTGAATGAAAGTATAAGCCCACAACAATGTAAACTTGATTGGCAGAGACCAGCAAAGAATGTCCACTTCCTTTGTCCTGCCATTGGCTCTGCTCTGCTCTGCACTCTGGTCCTTAGAACGTGTAAGCACTGCCTCTTCCCCTCCCTGCCACCTCATGTCCCCAGTTGCCCACGGCCGCCTCCATTATGTCCAGCTTAGTGCCTATGTCTTTTTTGGGAGGTAATTCTTTTAAAGGCTCTTCCTGACAGCAACAAGCAAAAGAGTCTGAGAAAACAGTCAATAGAGGAAGCAAGAAGACCACCAGATTCTTTTTAGAAAGAGTTTACCATTGCACCTCAGCTGGTTTATAACACAAATAATGCTGAAATAGAAGAGAGAGAAGGCATTTGAGTGGCAGCTTCCTGGCCAATGAGGGTCTCCAGTGTGGTTCAGAAGTTTTGATGGAAGAGCTGTGTAGAAAGGAACCTGTCTGAGGACCCACAGGAATAAACACTGTTGAGGGGACAAGAGGGAAGAGGACTATTTCAGAGCTGTCGGAATGTTTGTCTGCGCAAGAAGAGTGTGCTGAGCAGGGGTGTGGGATGGAAGAGGTGTGGGTGTGGCGGGAACACTGGAGCAGCAGTTACAAAGGCTGGGTAGGGCCCCATATTCCTGGAAACAGAATCCACCAATTGCATTAGAAGAAATTTCTTTGTCTAACCCAAGCTTTCCTCATGGCAAAATAATCCTTTCCTCTTCCTCTTGGCAGCTCCCCCACGAGTAAAATTAGGTTAGAAACACATACACTCACTCGGTCTCACACACACTCTCACACACTCACAGACACATTTATGTGCACAGGACCACATATTCTACTGCATCTTCCCAGAGTTCCCCTCTTTACTGCCCAACACCTACATCTTAAGTAGTTTATGGACCTATTAAATACCACAGTGACCAAGAATCATGTCTGGGACCTTATAGATGTGCCCATGAGGAACAGCTTCCAGTTTATAAGAACTCTGCCATGTGGATGACTTTATTCAATCACAAAACAAGGAAGCTGGGAGGGACCTCAGAGACCCCCCTTCTAATAAACTCCCTCAATTTCCAGATGAAACCAAGGCTTCGTGCAGTCACAAAAAATGATCCTAGTTCAAGACCCCATAGCCTTGGCCAGATTATTGTCTCCCAATCTAACAGGACAGGCCAGCCTGGCCTGGCTCCCAGCCCTAGCGTGCAAGGTTTTGCCAACAGGCCTCACAAATGTCCAGCAGAGAGGTGGCCAAGCTTGGGCCCCACCCTGGCTCGTTATCTGCAGGCAGGGCTCTCCCATGACTTTCTGGCTGGCCCTGCTGCCACCTCTCTTTGTGGGACAGCTGTGCCAGCTTGGCTGCTGGTATGCTTAGTCACAGGTCCTGCCTTTGTTTGATTGATAAGCACGGTCAAGTTCCAAATCCTACTGCTACAACACAGACATTCCTGCCTTGATTCTCCGCAAAGCCTGCACTACCTTGACACTTTGCCACCTAGGGCCTAGGGTGACCAGGCCTGAGGCTTGGGCACAAGGGAAAGAAGAAGAAGCTGCCATCTCCATCAGTCACAGTGCCAGGCTTCTCTTTCCAAAATCACCCTTCCACATTTCCCTGCCAGTTGGCTCTTTTTAATTATTCTTTTGTGCCTCAGTCCTCCCATGTCCTGAAAAGCTTCCTTCCTGGGAACCACTTGAAGCATCCAGTAAAATCATTGACTAGCTTAAAGGATCTAGGTCAATGTTTCGAAAAGTGAGGTCTGCGTCAGAAACACTGGGTGCTTGCTAAAAACAAAGGTTGAAGGCTCCATCCCAAGCTTTCTGACTTAGAACCTCTTAGAGTAGGGGCTGGAAATCTGATTGTTGAACAAGCCCCCGAGGTGAATACGATGCGCAATGAACTGTAAGACCCAGTGTGGGTCTGACTTAATTACATCTTGCAGTATGATATAGTTTTGTTCCTTAAGTCCTCCAGGTCTTTTCTTCTGAGACTTCTGTGAAAAGAAGTACAAAAAACTTTAAAATTGTCAACTTAATGACTAAGATTGTTATTTCTTGGGGGCAGGAGTCCATTTCTTTCTTCCTGACTTCACCTCATCAAGTCCCAGTGGTGGACAGGATTATTGCCCACGGAGCATACCTAAAACCGGGGGCTCATGGACCACCTGCCATTCTCCCACTCCATACAGAATTTTCAGTCCCCCGGAATCCTGTGAGATCCATTTCAAAGTTTAGCGACCATTTTAGGGGCACAAATCTATGGTGTTTCTTTTAGTGTAGCAAAAGTCACTGGAGCCATTGACCTCAATTTTACCTCCATTTTATCTTCTTTAGAAAAGAAGATAACAGAAAGATTCTGAGAATTCATTTCAGCTTTATTTTTAGAAAGAAGCCCACAGGAATGTAGAAGGCACCATGCCGTTTACAAACCAGAGGCCAGCCCAAATTCCAAAATAACTAAATGAGATCTTATTCTTGTGCCCAAGATGACTCTTCATCCATTGACAGAGTGGTGACAATTGATTTTAGGTCTGCAGCCTTGTTCTAGCCATGAGCAAAAAGCTGACAATGCATCTTTCACATATTTTGTGTCTGGATCTTGCCTCTAAAGAATACAAAGCACTTCCACCTATCTGTGTGTTCTCTGTCATGGAGGAAGGCAACTACCCACTCTATATCATAAATTATCCTTCTTTTGCCAAAGGAGTATGTGATTTCTCCAAGGTAGAGCACTTAAGTAACAGCAGAATTCTAGAAATTAATTAAGGTGGCTTGATCCTTTGGTCAGAGAACCGAACTACACTCTTTCCACATGAAGTCTTTCCTTTGGGTATTCAAGACATTTTAATCTTGTTGGCATTCAGTCTGCAAATAAAGCTGACCCACAAGTAACTCCATTTCTGTATCCTTTTACCCATGTTTTACACTCTGTTTTCTGACATTAGGGATCTCACCTATTCCTGTTACTCATAAGAGAAAAAAAAAGGATGAATTAATTAACATTAGAATGTTAAGGACTTAACATATTTTCCCCATAGGTATTGGATTATGGAAGAGAAGCTTAGAAGAAGTTTGCTTCACCCAAAGAAATGGCTGGCTAATGGTGAAATTCTAGGTGTCAGTAGGATAGGGAACATCCTGGTATTCCTTTAAAAGTGTACTCATTCTGCCCAAGCAGAATGCCAAAATGTGTCTATAAGATAGAGTATATTAGAATTAAGAAACTGTCAAACATAATATGAATTTAAGCAACCAAACTCAGTTCCAAAGCACCTCAAGAAGGTGATGTTGGAGATCTGGAATCACAATGTTAAATAAACCTGTAAAAATTATCTAGCCTGGAGACTTCCACTGTGGATCAAGATGGAGAAACAAAAACTGGATTTATTTTTTTACCCAAAACAACTAAAAAAACAGACAAAATATATGAAATAATAGTTCTCAACACATTGGACATCAGGCAATAAAGAGCAGTGATCCCTGAAAGACGGGAAACAGATGAGGTGAGCCCTAAGGTTGCCCCAGCTTACTGCATTGAGAGAATATCCAGGCCACAGTACAAGGAGGGGAAACCCATACTGAGTCTGGCTGTCTCCCTGAGTAGAGGAAACTGGGGAGGCCAAGGTGGCTAGAGTCCACAGGGCAGAGAGGAGAAACCTGCGTGGAGAGAGGACTTCAGAAATCTGCAGAGGGTCCCCCTTAAGTATTCAGTTGAGTATTGTTCAGTGTCTGCATGAGAAGAAACTGCCTGAGACCAGGGAAAGGACCACCTGAAAGGATTAGAGAGGACAAGGAGCAGAGGGAGCTCACAAAGGGCTGGGAATAATGCCTATTCCCACCAGCCAGAGTGGAAACCTTATAATTCACAGGGTATAGGGTCCTATACCCTTATAATAAACCTTATAATTCACAGGGTATAGGACTCAGAAGGGTCCTAACTCAGTAGTAGGGAAAACTAACCCTAGACTAAACACTGCCTTAGTCCCACCTAACAAAGCTTACTCAAGAAGAAACAGATAACCTGAATAGCTCTGTTAAAGAAATTGAATTTGTAGTTAAAAACTTTCCCACAAAGACAACTCCAGACTCAAATGCCTTCACTTGGGAATTTTACCAAACATTTAGAAAGAAATAATATCAATTCTACACAAACTCTCCCAGAAAATTAAAGAAGAGGAAATACTTTCCAATAGTCTATGAGGCCAGCGTTAGTCTGATACCAAAACCCAGACAAAGACATTACAAGAAACAAAAATTACAGATCTATATTTTTCATACAAAGATGCAACAATTATTAATAAAATTTTAGCAAATTGAATCCAACAATACATAAGAAGTATAATATGTTATGACCAAATAGGGTCTATCCTAGGAATGGTTCAGCATTCAAAATTCAGTCAATGTAGCTCACCATGCTAACAGACTAAGAAAGGAAAACCATGTGATCGTCTCAATAGATGCAGAAAAAGCATCTACAAAATCCAACATCTGTTCCTGATAAATACTCTCAGAAACTAGGAAGTGAAGTGAAAGGGCGTCTCTATAAAACAAACAAAAAAACCTACAGCTAACATCACACTTACTAGGAAAGACCAAATGCTTTTCCCCTAAGATCAAGAAAAAGGCAAGGATGCCTGCTCTCACCATTTCAATTTAACATTGTATTGGAGGTTCTGGCCAGTGCAACAAGGCAAGACAAAGAATTTAAAGTCATCTATATTGGAAAAAAAGAAATAAAACTTTCTTTAGTCTCAGATGACAGGACCATATATGTAGAAAACCCTATGAAATCTACAAAAGAGCTATTAGCGCTAAAAAGTGAGTTTAGCAAGACTGTAGGATACAAGATCAATATACAAAAATCAATTGTACTTCCATATGCTAGCAAGAAACAACTGGAAATTGAAATGTTAAAAGCAGTGCCATTTGTAATAGCATTAAAAAAGAAATACTTATATAAGACTTATACATTAAGAAACACAAAACCCAAAACCTTGCTAACAGTAATTATAGAAGACCTAAATAAATGGAAAGATACCATGTTCATGGATCAGAAGTCTCAAAATTATTAAGATGCCAGTTTTCTCCAAATTGCTCTACAGATTCAATGCTGCAATCCCAATCAGGGCACCAGCACAGCTTTCACTACACACCTATTAGAATGTCTAAAATTAAAAATACTGGACATACTACTTGTTACCCAACTATTAGTGAGGACGTAGAGAAACTGGACCTCCTGTACACGGCTAGTGGGAATGTAAAATCAGCCAGTCCTTTTGGAAAACAGTTGGACAGTTTCTTTAAAAGTTAATCATGCATCTACCTTATGATCCAGCCATTCTACTCCTAGGTATTTACCCACGAGAAATGAAAGCGTATGTCTATAAAAAACACATAACTGAATATGTTCATAGCAGCTTTATCTGTAACAACCAAAAACTAGAAACAACCCAAATGTCCATCCAAATGGGAATGAATAAACAAATTGTGGTATATCCATACAATGGAAAGCTACTCGGTAATAAAAAATGAATGAACTCCTGATACATGCAACAACATGGATGAATCTCAAAATAATTATGCTGAGTGAAAGAAGCCGGACAAAAAAGATTCAATGCATGATTCCATTTATATAAAATTCTAGAAAAAGCTAACTAATCTATAGTGACCAAAGGTAGATCAGTGGTTATCTGGGGGGCAGAGGAGGTGAGGATGGGCAGAAGGGAGGGGTTGCAAAGCACATGAGGGAAATGGATATGTTCATTATCTTAATGTAGTGATGATTTCACAGGTATATACTTGTGATGGTTAGTTTTATGTGTCAACTTGACTGTGCCAGAGAGTGCCCAGATGAAACACTATTTCTGGGTGTGTCTGTGAGGGTGTTCCCAAGTGAGATTAGCATTTGAATTGGTGGACTCAGTAAAGTAGATTGCCCTCCCCCTCTGGGTAAGCATCATCCAATCCACTGGGGGCTTCAACAGAACAAAAGGTGGAGGAAGGAGGAATTTGCCCCTTTTTTCTGCCTCACTGCTGAGCTGGAATATCTCATCTCATCTTCTGCCTTCAAACTGGGATTTACACCATTGGTTTCCCTTGTTCTCAAGTCTTCAGTCTGAATTACACCACTGACTTTCCTGGGTCTCCTGCTTGCAGATGGCAGATCATGTGACTTCTCAGCCCCCATAAGCCAATTCCTAAAAACATATATATGTTATGGGTTCTGTTTCTCTGGAAAACCCTGACTAATACATTTGATAAAACTTATCAAATTACATTTTAAATATGTGTAGTTTATTGTATGGCAATTATACCTCTATAAGCTATTTTTTAAAAAGAGAACAAATAAAACAGACACATATGATCCAGCCTGAGAAAGTACACACAGAAGGGCTGCTACCATTCTTCAAGCCCACGCCAGTCATTGCCAATTGATCACACAGTGATCCAGGCAGCCGCTACCAATCAGAGTCAGATCTTGAGAGAAAATCTACTTTGCATCTCTGACCCAGGTCAAATGCCTCATCTTATAAAGCTGAGGCCTAAGTGCAGAGCAATTAGTAGCTAAACTGAAACTGGTATTGAGGTCTCCTGGTTGCTAGTCCAGTGTGCTTTCCACAACACAAATAGGAGTAGGGAGAAACTGAAGCCAGTCTAATAAAGAGAGGCTTGCAGAGAATCATGAGAAAAAAATCAAGGATTTAAATGGGATGTCCAATGTGAACTTTTGAAGAACGTCAATGAAGTGTTGTAGTGCTGGTTCTAAATATATCTATTTTCCATAAGACTTATAATAGTTTTCATGCAAAGGAAAGAATTATCCACAAGAAAATTGATGTAATTCATATTTTTTACAGTTTTAATAATGAAAATGTTAAAATGACTCAAACTGCCTTTGACCTAACATGAAAGTGATTCTTAAGCCCAGAAAACTGCCTGATTTGCAAATAAGGCCAAGAAGCAAAATGATGTAAGATTACACAAAATGTAAGCCAATAAAATCATATGTAGATACACAAAAATAATATTAATCTTGATGAGAAAATACATCATTAATTTGAGCCACAAATCTTTCTCTTAAAAAGCAATGACATTTAATAGCTATCTGTAAGCCATGTGTTCACTTAATAATACTCACATGTGCCGACTAAAATAAAGACAGAATACTTGCAGATGGCAGACTGTGGTTCTGCTTTTCCAGGGTTACTGGTACTGTGCATTCCCCATGAGCAAGAGCTAGCTTTTCTCATCTCATATTGCCAGGATAGCAGAATCCCTGGCATATTAGCAGGCCTCTCCTCTTGCTCCCAGCCTCTTAGCATGTGAGATAAAAAATGCCCTTGCTGTTCAAGCCAGTCAAGCTGAAGTTTTCTTACTTGAAGCCAAGGGCATCAGAATGGACACACCACTGTGCGAGTCCCAATTTCCTCAATTATAGGAGAGAGAGAGAGCAAAATCTGCCTAATAGGGTTTTGAGGTCAGTAAATGAGGTAACGTGTTTAGAATTCTTTGCACAGTGCCTGTCTCACAAAGTGCTAATAAATGTAAGTTCCCTTCCCTTCTCTTTCCTGTTTCTCTCTTACAGAATTTTCAGTTTAGACATTAGGAAGACAACGTTCAACTTATACGAAGCTTATAGAACTGTTCCTTCATTATGTCTAAACTTGCTAAACTTGATGCCACCAATTTTGAGAGAATTCATTATCACATTACTATGATTTTTCTCTCTAGTTTCTGTTAAACTCATGAAAGGATTTATTCTAGAAAAGTATTAAAAGGAGGTCTGTGAGAGCTAGCTCTGATGGCCTAGTGGTTAAGTTCAGCACTTGCTGCTTCAGTGGCCCGGGTTCGCTTCCCGATAGCAGAACCACACCACCCATCTGTCAGTTGCCATGCTGTGGCAGCAGCTCACATAGAAGAACTAGAATGACTTACAACTAGGATATACAACCACTTACTGGGGCTTTGGGAAGGAAAAAAAAAAAGGGTCTGTGAATTAAAACCTAAATTTTCACTAGGCAAGCAACAAAGAAAACGGCAGACAAGATGCTTCCTCCTAAAAGAAAAGCCATTATGCTGGTAGCCTGGCAGATTTGGTCCATGTTCATCCCATCATGATTTTTTAAAACTCTGTATTTGGAAAACGTCAAATTTACAGAAAAGTTGCAGGCACAAAGAATAATAGTACTAAGAACACGGGTATACCCTTTACCCAGATTCACCTATTGTCAACATTTTGCCCATTTGCTTTATCATTCTCTCTCTCTCCCCATCTCTCTCTCTCTCCATCTTTATATACATATTATATATTTTCTGAATCATTTGAGAGTAAGTTGGTGATGATGCCCATTATAATAAATTTAATTTTAAATTTCATTTTAGAATTTAAACACTTAAAAGAATATACACTTGTGCATGATTTGTACATGGTTCAAAATCCAAAGTGCACAAAAGGGGATAGAGTTTTAAAAAGTCTTCCTCCCATCCCTATGCCCTAGACACCCTGTGTCTCTGCATGAGAGTTTAAAACTCAGAAAGGAACATATCTTGAGATTCTCTGAATCCATTTTCTTTCCCAATTATATGAAAACTTCCATACATTCAAAATAATTGAGAAAATTCTACTTACCCAAAAGAGAGTCCAAGAGACCTAAACCTACTAGAACCCCTCAGGAGTCATTGCTCTTTCTGATGCTGCAAAGGTTTGAGACTTTGGGATTTACTTAGCCATTTATTTATTCATGCATTTCTTCATTCATCTACCAATCATTTATTGAGTCCTAGGCCTTTGCTAGTGTGACAGATGGCATTTTCCAACATTTCCCATCCCACATGCTCTTCTGACACTCCTCCCATGGAGAGGTAGGGGTCTACGTTCCCTCCCCGACTAGTGACCACAGCAGAAGAGACATTATTTGACTTTCAAGGCCAGGTCATAAAAGGCAACACAGCCTCTTCCATCAGGTTCTCTTGGGATACTTGTTTTTGGAATCCAGACACCATTGTGTGAGGAAGCCCAAGCTGTCCTGTGAAGGAACTGATAGTTTTCACCATCTTGCCAGCCATGTGAGTGAACTGTATTGGAAGAAGATACTCCAACCCTAGTGGAGTCACCCCAGCTGGCACTGCATGGAGCAGAGACCAGCTGTCACTGCTGAACCCTGCCCACGTCACAGATTCGTGAGCAAATTAAATAACTTTTGTTGTTTTAACCCATTAAGTTTTTGGATATTTTTCACAACAATAGTTAACCAGAATGGTTAGGCACAGGGGATGCAAAGATAGAGAGACCTATTAGGTAGGGTGCCTGCCTTCAAAGAGTTCATATTCTAGGGGAGGAAGTAGGCAAGCCAACAAAACTTAATTAAATGCAATGGGATGAGGGCTCTGTATACAAATACCACTCTTATATAAAATTTTAAGAGATGGGAGAAACTACCTGAATTTGATGGCGCCTCAGAATGATTTGAAGAAAACAAAAGTTCAGTTAGTTCTTAAAGGATATGTAGGAGCTCATCAGGTAGAGGAAAGGTCCTTTCCATCACTGCAGTGCCCTGTAACTTTGCAGTAGAATGTGAAGAAGGATGGTGAGGAGGATGGGCCAGGGGTAGGATAAAATCAGAGAGAAGGAAGGACCCAAGTTAAGGATTCTGGTTAGAGTGAGAACAGAGACAAGGCAGGAAGCAGGAATTGGGGAGGTTGGGAGGGGGAGAGAGCAGGAAATAAACGAGGTCACAGGACAGTTGGGGCTACTGGGCAGGGCAGCGTCCTCAGAGAGCCCAGGACCAAGATCCCGGCCTGATTCTGCCTCTGACCTAGGAGCCATGTGAGCTGTAGGAGCCTGGGAGGATCTCTTCAGGTCTCTGAACCAGTCTTCCCTCTGTCAAATGAGGGGCTGGAACCTATGAGCTTTAAGACCCTGTCCAATTTTATGACACTGAAAGTCATAAGTGTAAGGGCCAGGGTTTCTCAAAAGGTGGTCCCACAGAGTCAGGATGCCTGGGAACCTACATTATTTCAGTTCCTCAGGTTATCCTGATGGCAATTATGTTTAAGAAACACTGTCATATGAACTGAATGGAATTGAACTTCTCTTGTTCTTGGTTTCTTTGCATAAAGTAGAGAGCAATGAAATTTTTCCATTCTGTTGGCAATACTATAAAAATGCAACACAGAACTGTATAAGTATATACATATAACTGTATGGTATATACATACAATGGAATACTACTCAGCCATAAGAAAAGACACAATTGTCCCATTTGCAACAACATGGAAGGACCTAGAGGGTATTATGTTAAGTGAAATAAGTCAGAGAGAGAAGGACAGACACTGCATGAACTCACTCATATATGGAATATAAGTGAACACACGGGCAGAGAGAACTGATTGGTGGTTACCAAGGGGAAGGGGGGTGGGGGGGGCACAAGGGGTGAAGAGTTACATCCACAAGGTGACGGACAAACAAAAATATACAACTAAAACCCCACAGTGTTATAAACTATTAAGACATCAATTTAAAAAAATGGTAAAAAAAAAAAAAGATTTCTTTTAAATACCACACCATTTTACCCAAACTGCAAATTGAATGTTTCTTTTCCCCTGAGGTAAGAAAGCAGTACATTGCTTTCCCTTTTTTCTTAAGGTAGCAAACTTACTACATGGGAGGGGCCAGTAAAGTGCCCTCCTTGACCTCAGAAGCTGAGGCTACTACTGAGAAGACTTGAAAGCGCCAGTGAGGGAAGGTGGTTGGTAATTCAGGGTGGAAACTTACTCTAAAACCCTCTCTGGCTAGGCAGCTGCTGAAAGCATTGGCCTTTTGTTTGTGGTAAACACTGCAAAAACACCAGCATCTTCTGGAATCTTCTAGACAGTCGGTTGTATAAGAGATGAGGGTGATTGATTTCATTGGCAGGTGCAGAAACAGAGCCATGAGAGGAATCTTCTGGAAGAGAAAATCGGGGCCTGGACAAGCTTCTTGAAATCAGACAAGTAGAAGCAGAGCAGAGGCATAGGATTTGCTTTTCAAATGTTAATGAGTGTTCTTAATCAGATAAACGCGGCTTTCACCACGAGTTCTGCTCCCACACACCCTAGCTTGAGACTCAGCTAGACCTGCCACACACTTGATTAAACTCAGAAAGGATCTTATCCACGGGCAGGCCCTGGTGTTCTTCTCTTTTAAATCACCAGGAGGATTGTAAATAAGGCAAATTTAGGAAATATAAATTCCCCCACCTCCCCCAGTCCCAACAAATTCATAGGAGCACGCACTCACCTATTTTGCCCAAAGGATTCAACACTTAGCTGAAAATTTTATCAAATCCTATAAGAAAAGGAGGGAAAAGATAGAGAAAAAGATTGAGAGACCGGAAAAGGGAGCTGGTGGGAGAGACTGGCCATTTCCTGGCTGTGCAGTCTGGAGCACTCCCTTGGGTGGGCTCCTCGAAAAGTGAAAATAGACCTCAAGCCCTGAAGGGAGTGGAAGGAAGCCCCGTGGGGAGCGAAGCACTGCGTGCTGACCGAGTGCCCCTCCCACTGCTGAGAGGTCTGCAGACTTATTGCTGGCTCCTGAGGGTCACTGATCTTTGGCAGCAGCTGCTGGCAGCTCTGTCCTCTCCTCCCACAAGTGGTGCGCACTGCTGCCCGGACAGCCTGCCCACCAAATCAAAGGTCCGAGGAAGCGGCCCCTTTTGTAAAGCACTCCAGGAATTTGTGATTTGTAGGAGGGAGACACCCCTAGGTGTGAGAGCACAAACCCCAAAGAAATAAGGATCTACAGCATATATTTTAATTTTTCCTTTTCCCTGAGCTACAGCACTTCTAAGGGGTCTATTAAAATCTAAATCCGGGGGCTCTCGCAGCTCAGAACTTTTTAAAAAGGTGTGGAGAACTGTAATAGTCTGTTGTCTGATCTAGCTTCCTCCTCTCATCCCAACTTTTTCACTGGTTTATTTCCATTGCATTTAACTTCCAGGCTGTGGTTCTTCATGACATAATTGTGCTGAGTTGATTTTTGCAAACTCAAATTCACATTAATGCCAAGAAAGAAAATTCTTACAACCTGTAGGACTTCAAAGGCAAGGGGGGCTTTACACCATTGGGCAGTCGATGTGCTCATGAAGTTGCTGCTGGATTTCAGGCTCAGGGTGGGGTCACCCGGAGGAACAATGGGACTCAGCCATTACTCACCACCTGAGTCTATTCCGGTCCTTACAACCCCAGCCAAAAGATAAACAGCAAGAGGGAAAAGAACTTCACATAACTATCACCACAAAAACAAAGAGCAATGTTTGTGTGTTTTACCCACCCATGTGAGCTCAGGCACAAAGCCATATTGGAGGCTTCTTTTTCTCCGACATTATGTAACAACACTCTTCCCCAAGACAAGTCCCTGTACCCCCAAGCAAGAGGAATCCAGATCCCCTAACATTGAAGGGGTTAGGAGATAGGCACGGTCAGGCTGCCTCCTCGGAGAAGACAAAGCAACCAGGTCAGGGAATGGAAAAAAAAGGAAATGGGGTCTTTTTCAAGGTCCTGCCATGGATTTTATCCACGTAGTGCACGCAGGTAGATTGGAAAGTCCAATAACACAAATCTTATAAATGAGAAAGACAATCTCCGGCCCTCCTCCCCTGACCTTTCCCCTTTAGCTGTTTCTTATATTTTTTCTCCAGATTTCTAATAATAAGCTTATACTGCTATTGATGTATCCACTTGGGACATCATTTCTTGGCTTCTCGTTATGTTAGAAGACTCTTACATCCTCATCCCAGTTTTGCCTCCCCCTCTTCTCCCGATGTAGATAAATTATAATTTTGGTTAAATCAACAGTCAGCGTTTACATTATTAGCCATTGTTCCCCTGAGGACAGAAGTGAACTATAATCTGATTTCCTTTGTCTTCTGGCATCCATTGTGTGCCATTCCAGCTCCTGTGCCATTCCAGCTCCTGTCCCTTTGAACAGCACCTGTTTTGTCCCTCTGGGGAAATGTTTAGGGTCTTCTCTTTATTCACAGTTTCTGAAATTTCAAAGTGGCATAACCTGGTGTGGATCTTTTCAAATTCACGAGGAAATTTTCTGGTATCATTTCTTTGCCAATTCTTTCACTTTCATTTTCTTTATTCTCTCTTTCTGGGATTCCTGTTAGGTGAATGTTGGCCCTTCTGGACCAATCCTTTAATTTTCTTATCATTTCTTCCCTATTGGCCGTCTCTATCTTTTTGCTCATCTTTCTGGAAGATTTTCCCACTTCATCTGCCAAATCTTCTTTTTTCAACTCCTCTATTTTTAATTCCTAAGAACTCTTCTTTCTTGTTCTTGCATTGTTCCTGAATTAAAGCATCCTGCTTCTGACTAACGGGTGCAGCCTTCCTCTTATTTCCCTAAGAATATTAAATATTTTTGTGTGTGTTTGTGAAGTTTTATTTTGTTCTCTACTTTGTTTCTGTTTCCTCCTAAATCGTTTTCCCTGCTTGAATGATTTTGGTCTCTTTCATCTTGGAGGTTTTCCTCCAGAATCAGGTGACCCCTGGATGTCCATTCATTTTGAAGGCCACATCCAAAATCGGATTTGTGGGTTTGCTTTGAGGCATGCAGGCAGGGCTTGTCAGCTGGTGAATTTCACTGATGGAGACCAAGCGGTGAGCCAGCCTTTTCAGGGTGGGGCCCCAAATGGCATTCTCTGCAGGTCTTTTTTCTGTAGCCACTCAGTTCCGGCAGGCAGAACCCCTGCACTCCTGCTGCAAAGGATGATGCCTGGCTGCTAGCAGAGGCAGGGGCTGTGTGGCAGAATTACCACCAGTCAGTGGTTGTCAGCGCTGACTTTCGCTTTCCGCCTGGTATCAGCCTCAAACCTCACTCCTGCCCTCCGCTGCACAATGTGGCTATGCTCAGAGTCTCTTTGGTTCAACACCTCTAGAGAAAAACTTCCAGCCTTATGCAAACAGGCAACAGAGGAAGGGGAGAGGGATGCCTTGTCTGGTTGCATGGTCAGGGGATCCAAACCCAGACTTCCAACAATGCCCTGTATTCAGTTTCTCAGCTCCACCCTGCCTCCTGCACACCTGGTGAACAGAACCTCAGCCCTTCCGGGGTGCTGTGGCAGGGGGGAGGCACAGTTTACTCCTCCTTGGATGACCCCTGCAGGCTAAGACAGTCACCACCTCTCCATCTGCTTTCCGTCTGCCCAAACTATGTAGCCTTTTCAAAATCTGTGCCTTCTAGGGCATCTGTTTTTATGTATTTTATACCTTTTTTTATTCCACTACTGGAATTTTTAGTTGGAATTTTGGAAGAGAAAGTCTTTAGTCTGCCATGTTTAACCAAAATCCCTTTCCCTCTATTTAGATTTCACACTGCTCTACAGAAATCTGCTTGCCTGTAGTCCACGGAGCCCATTGGGTTCCCTGGGCTTATGAAGGTGGAAGACTTTAACCTTGGATCTGCCAGGTACAACATGTGTGCCCTTGGGTTAATTGATTCACGTCTCTGGGCCTCATTTCTTCATGGTAAAATTGGGGATGGGGAGGGCTTCTGTGTATTAAAATTTTTTTGTTAAATTGTTAAATTATTAACACAGAATTAAATTAAATTGCCTGTTGTGTTAAAGATAATATTCATAATAATAACCAAGTAGGGTGGGCACACAGCACCCCTGTTTTTCAGATGAGTTCTACAAAAAGGTGACCTTGACCCTCTGGGTGGGGGTCAGGGTACTTGTCTGGTGCCCTGTGACCTGATTCTTCCTTTATTATGTTTTGTCTTCCATATGAGATCCAGATTTTCCGTTAGATGGGTGATTCTTTAGTTTCAAAGTTAAATGTGGTGACTTGGGGGGAAAAAAAGAATTCTTTTGTTTAGAACAACAAGAGTTCTGGTCATCTTTAGGAATATAGAAGAAAGGAAAATCAAGGTCCATAACTGCGGGGAGGTATCTTAGTGCTTTTGGGCTGCTGTAATAAAGTATCATAGACAGGGTGGCTCATAAACAACAGACATTTATTTCTCACAGTTCTGGAGGCTGGAGGTCTGAGATCAGGGTGCCAGCATGGTCTGGTTCTGGTGAGGACTCTCTCCAGGTTGCACACTTCTTGTTGTGTCCTCACGTGGAGGAAAGGAGAGTGAAGGAGAGCTCTCTGGGGCCTCTTTGAAAGGGCACTAATCCCATTCATGAGAGCACCACTCTCATGATCCAATCATCTCCTGAAGGCTCCACCTCATATACCATCACATTGCGGGTTAGGATTTCAGTGTATGAGTTTGGGGGGACACAAACATTCAGTCCATTGCAGGAGAGGATGTTCTAGTTCTCTTTGTGCCCTTATCTTACCTTTACTTTAGATGATCTTTCTTTACTTAGATGTTCAACTTCTCAGTTTCCAACTTGAAATGGCCTCATACTTCCTGATGCATTTTAAGTCAACAATCATTCAAGAAAGTGAAATGGTTTCCTGTAGTATTTTGCCTCTTTGTAAACTAAGGAAGATTTAATGCATATTCACCTGCTGAACATTGACCCCCATGAAGGCCTGGGATTGGTTCCATTCTTCTGTTGGCCACAGAATACAGCACAGTGCCCAACACATCCCACATCACAGCCCCTAAGAGCTACAAGAGATCCTAGTTTATCTGGTCCAGTCAGCTTCTTTTACAGGTGATCTAGGCAAGCCCAAACAAGATGAAATTATTTACCCAAGGACTCTAAGGAAGAGGCCAAAACTTGACATGGACCTCCCAACTCAGAGTTGACCCCTCCACCTTACCACACTGCCCAGAACAGGTGTTCAGTTGGTATCTCATGTCCACATCACAACTGAATCTTCCGCATTCTCTCCACCATAGCCCAGCTTTCTCTTTTCTTTTTAAATGCTGTTCTTTTAACAGCAATAATGCTTAACAGAAAACTAATAACTAAGTACCTCAAGAGGAAAGAAAGCTGGGCCCTTAAATATTAAATGATTAAGTCGATACCCTAATATAATACACAATCAAAACTACTCTCCATCAACATTTCCATTAATTTACTCTCTCATAAAGCATGTCACAGGTATGCATATTTTCTGCCCATGGATGCTGACTGTTTTGTGTACCTACAGAGTCTTTACTTCATTTAACTTGACAAAACTGACCCCAACTAACCTCTGTGCTCTCTGATCTTAGTGCCACCCTCATTAGGGCCACGTGAGTAAGTTCAGATCTGAACCCCTGGCTGCAAGTAGATTCCACTTGTTTGCCTTTGTGTCTCACCCAGACGGACTTGCCCCACATTGCCATTTACTCAGCAAACGTTCATTGCGGGCCTGCTATCTGCCAGGCACTATTCTAGGCCATTGGGATACAGCATGAGCAAAACAAAGACCCCTGCCTGTGGGAAGCTGACATTCTAGCAATAAATAAGCATTAAAAAGGTAAGTACATTATGCAGCATGTTGGAAGGGGGGAAGTGCTGTGGGGAAATAAAAAAGTGCAGGGTGAGAGGGGTCAGGAGTGCTGAGCAGGGTGGTCAGGAGAAGGCAATATTTGCCTTGAAGGGCATGAGGGCATGAGCCAGGGAGCTATGTGGGCAAGAGCTTTCCCAGCAGAGGGAACAGCCAGGGTGAGGGTCCCAAGGCGAGAGGTTGTTTGGTCTGTTGGAGGTAACAGCGTTCCCAATAGGTGACATATTTGCAGAAAGAATTCTAAGTAAGAGAGTTATCATTCCCCGATTCCAGACAGACCAAAAAAGTAAAATAAAACTTCTAGGTGAAAGAATGAGAACCTGAAGGTAAAGAATCTGTAACAGTGGTGCGACAGTGGCATGGGAAAATTGGGAAACCAGAAAATATCATTTTAGAAATGAAGGGAGCACTTTAGATTCAAGAGATTGCACGGGTATGGTTAACACTGGGACTGAATCTCACTCACCTTTGGATTCACTGCATCTGGCGCAGAGCAGAGCACATGAGAGGCTCGAGAAATGCCTGTGGAATGAAGAAATGACTAAACGAACGGAACCAATCCTAACACGTGACTCTTTCTTGCGCTTCGTGTGGTAAAGGACTGGAATGAGCCCAAGAGCTGGCAATGAGGTCTGCTGCAAGCTCGTCCTTGAACTTAATTTACTTATAAGAAGGGGAATTCAAAACTAATACAGTATTTTATGTCAACTATACTTCAATAAAAGGAAAAGAAGGGGGATTCACCTCAAAGAAAAGTTTAGCCATATTTTTTTCTATTCATTGGTTTATTCAGCCTGTTTAAAACCTGGTCAAATGTATTGTGGAGTCTGAGAAATGAACAAGCTGCTAAGGTAGCTAAGCCTGCAATCTGGTAGTAGAACTGAGCATATGAGTGCAGTGTGTGTGTATGTGTGTGCGCATGCATGCTTGTTTTATCAAAATGTATATTAATGGGGTTGGGAGGAATGGGTATTAGTACAGTCTACAGATATACAAACCTTTTAAGAAGGTATTTTATACTGTCCATTCCAGCATGATATTGAATCGCATCAAGGTTCTTTTGGTTAAAGTAACAGGAACTCTCATGTAGGCAATGGTAAGGAGTAATTTATCATGAGGATCCAGGGGTATATCCTGGAACCTCTGGGCAGGAAGATCAGTCAGAGATTCCCAAGGAACTGAAACCCAGAACTAGCAAGCCAGTGGCAACCAAGGAAGCTTCCTGCAGTCTTGCTGTCTCCTTTCCTCACTCTGTGGGGCCACGTGGTCTCTTATCCCTGCCTCTGTGCATGTATGTGCCCCTCCTTGTCTCTTGAAGAGCTCCCTTCTTCCCTGTCCATCCACACGGCCTCCCCACCATGCCTGGATTTATATTCCCTCAATTTTAGCAATAAGTAGAGCCTGAGACCACTATTTTTCAGTCTCAGTTCCAAAGTCACAAGAGAAAGGACCTGACTGCACTGCTTGGACCAATGTCTCCCTCATCTCCACGAAACCACAGCCAGTGGGACAGTCATCAGTTCAAACATGACTGCCAAGGTGTTGACAACTGACCTAAGTCAGTTTGGCCGTTCACATTCGTCGGGGTCTTTTTTGAAGGATAATGGCAATCGCCACTGGTTAGAGGTACGTGAGAGCTATAGTTCCTGTCCCCAGCGACCTCCCTCTGAGGAGGTATGTGAAGATGAAGGCAGGTCTCATTCAGAATTCCACCACACATACATACATTTACCAATAGGAAGGCACAAAAACGTCATAGCACCTGTTCATATACTCTCAGAGAAACATCAGTTGACATCTTGCATAGAAAGTTCACTCAGGGAAGGTAGAAGTGACAGCACTCCAACAGCAGAATCAGTTCAACTTCCAGTTGCATTAGTGGCTGAATCCTCCGGTATGAGTCAGGGCACAAAACTCAACAAAGCCCCCGTCCTAGCGCCCCTCCAAGGGGAGGTAAGCTGGAGGACTCAGTCTAATACCACGTTACCGTGAGCGCACAAGTGCCTTTACAATATTTCTAGCCAATCCACATTTCATCCACGAAAATCCTTGTACTAATTAACAGACCGTCTAGTTAAGATGCAGGTGGTTGTCTTCTGCCAACTTTGGAGAGTGGACTCCTGACCAGGACCCTCCAAATGCACCTAGCACACCCTGGGATGTGGATTCCTGATTAGGGACTTCAAATGCAAAACAACTAGCCCTTGATTTCGATGAAAAAGGACACACACACACACACCCTGGGTGGCAGTGGTGGGTTGGTTTCGAAATGGCCCCTGCTAGATGAATTGGCCTCCTTTAAAGGGTTGTCTTGGAAGCTCCCCCGTCCCCAACTGCTGCTTACACGTCACTGGCCAGCCCTGTTAGCAAAAGAGTCTGGGAATGTTCTTTTTTAGCTGGCCATATCGCTATCTGAACAAAACAGGGGTCTTTTTACCAAGGAAAAGGAGAGACCACAAATTGGGTGGGCAGCCAGCCGTCTCTGCTGCACTCGCTTATCTAAAGCAAATCTCTTAACCCTGTCTCAGTTTCCTTATCTATAAAATAGGATTATCGATACCTACCCTGCCAGTTCCTCAGGGTTTGTGTGAGAATCAAATGAAAACACTTCGAAAACTGAGAAGCCTTGCTCAAATAGAAGATATTATTCTGACAGTTTATATAAGAAACCACAGTGTTGTATAACCGTCAAAAGGGCCATTCTTTCAAATCAAAATATAACCATACAGAAGCACGTATTCTTGATCCCCAAAGCTTACTTGTGTTTTCCAGACCAGCGTGAAAGTGTTATGTTTTATTGTCAAGGATCCTGTGTGGCACTTGCTGGTTTATGGTCGGCTGACTGGACATACATGGAGGCTATATAAGGTTATGTAACATTTATTGGGCCTTGCTCTGTGCCAGGCACTGTGTTTCACATGGATTTTCTCACTTAATCCTCACACAGACTCCCGGGGTGGGCACTGCTACTATCCTCTCACCCTGCTGATAAGGCAGCAGAGACTGAGCACAATCAGCACCTAACACAGAGAGCTAGGATTTGACTCTCGGTCGGGTCTGGAATGCCTGAGCATCATTCTTCAATTCTGAGATGCTGTGGCTTCTAGTTACCATGTGTACCGGGTAGAACTGTGTCCCCCAAAAAGGTAAGTTGAAGTTCTAACCCCTGCACCTATGAATGCGACCTTATTTGGAAATAGGGTCTTTGCAGATGTAATCAAATGAAGATGAAGTCACACTGGATTAGGGTGGGTCCTAATCCAATGACTATTGTCATCATAAGAAGAGGGAAATTTGTACAGACATGCAAAGGAAAAGTCCATGTGAAGGAAAAGGCAGAGATTGGAGTGACGCATCTGCATGCCAAGGAATGCCAAGGCTTACCGGCAAACACCAGAAGCTATGAAGAGGCAAGCAGTGGTTTCTCCATTAGAGCTCCAGAAGGAGCCAATCCTGCCAACACCTGGATTTCAGACTTCTGGCCTCTAGAACTGTGAGAGAATAAATCTGTTGTCAAGTTTGTGGTAATATGGGACAGCAGCCTTAAGGAATTAATACATCATGTGAATATGTGACGGTCCTACAAGAGCCTGGTGTGGCCTGCTGCTCTCTCCACCCCCAGCACACATGAGGTTGGACGTTGTTCATTCAGGAGTCACCAGGAGAGGGACACAGCCTCAGCTTCCCAAGGAGGCACTGTCTTCACAGAACGAGAAAGTCCTTCCCCAGGCGCGCTCCTGGATCTGTGAAGGGACCACTGACAGTGCCCCGAGCAGAGGGTAGATGGGTCTCTAAAAGCACCTGCAAGACGCTGAGTTCAGACAGAGCAGCTCAGCCACAACTATGAAAACCGACCCACATGTTCAGGCCACAAGATCCATTAGGGCTGGATGAAGGGAAAAAGGCTCTGACTTCTCTTTCTATTCCACTTTTATTTGGATTGCACTGAAATCTTTGTTTGGGAAGGACTGGATCTATTTGCTGAGTAAGGAATCATTTGCATTTTCAAAGTCCAGATTTTTCTACACTTTTTGGTTATTCCACCTTCAAAAATGTTTGTCAAATCTACACATCACCTGTGCTTTTTTAAAAGCAGATTTATAACATTCCCCAAAATGGAAACAGAATCACTTGTCACAAATAAAATGTAAAAATATTAAAATAAAAAATATTTACCTGTTTACTATCTATATATCATGGAACATCCTAGCCAGGGGAAAGGTGGTACGTCATTGGGGCGGGATCAATGCTACTCTGATAGGCCAGAGAGTTTTTATGATAGAACTACTTTGAAAACTACTGGAAAAGATTAAGTAACAATATGAAAGAAGTTTATTATTGTAAACTTTATTTTTGCACTGCTGTGAGGATTCTCAGACCACCACAGATCCACCTGTTTGGCACAACATTCTGTGGAGAGAAAGTTCTAGAATGGGATAAATCAAACAGGCTTTTAAATACATGAGTGCCTCTCACATTTATAGGAACAGATGCTGGTATTTCAAGTCTGAGAAAATTAACAGTATGGACATCTGCCATCTGTATGACCTTGCTTAAGTGTCACTTTATCACCCCTGATAATAACTGCTGATGTGTCTTGTCTTGACTGGAGAAAATAAATAAGACTACTGGGCTAAGAAGAGATCTTTTCATTGTGCTGGTAAGAGGAGAAATCTGAAAACCCAGCCAAAGAATACAGGCTAACCTTTGTTCTGAGACTTGCATGAAGAAGAGAGGAAAGGGCTGCTGGGATAAAGAGATATTTGTTTCCCACTTGCAGGGGCAGACGGGATGTAGCACTCCACAGCACACAACAAGCCCTTCTCCTCCACTACGTCTTGACACAAACAAATGTGTCTTTTTAGGTCTAATATTGCTTTTCCTGGAGTTTAAGGTGAAGACCCCAGTATGGATGTGATCCCAATATGGAGATGGAACAATGAGGAATGCCAAACAAGTCACCCAGATGGTAGGCATTAACATTCAAGAGTTTGGCCGCCATGTAAAACACCAAGGAAGTTGTGTGTGTGTTTCCTGCTCCCAGCTTTTCCTCTGGCACACTGCCATTTACAGAAGTAGCCAGCTAAGAAAATGCAAACTGATTTCTCCAATATTACTCTCAAGTTTCCATAAACAATGATGCCAATAAAAAACAACTCAGAAGAGCATATAAAGACCAGGAATATAACATTTCTCATAAGGGAAGACAGTGGGAAAGGGGAGTAACACTGCTGCACAGTAGTGAATCTGTAGAAATTGTTTCTACAGATTCTGGCCAGAAACAGATGGCACACTCAACTGGGAGTCCTGAAGAGACCCTTGAGTGAAGGGACCTTTTCTGGACGTGTGGGCAGGGTTAAGGAACCAGCAACAGCAGAAAGCAGTTACTACCTTGTATTCCTTTGCTGCCATAACAACTTTCCTCAAAATGAGTGGCTTAAACAACAGCAATTTATTGTCTCACAGTTCTGGAGTCCAAAAGAGTGAATCAAGGTGTTAGCAGGGCCATGCTCCCTTTGAAGGCTCTAGGGAAGAATCTGTTTCAGGCCCCTCTCCTAGATTCTGGTAGCTCCTTGCTTACGGCAGCATAACTCCAGTCTTCTCATGGCATTCTCCCTGTGTGCATGTCTGTGTCCAAATTTCCCCTTTTTATAAGGACACCAGCCATATCGGACTCGGGGCCCACCCTACTCCAGTATAACCTCATCTCAACTAATTATGTCTGAAATGATCCTATTCCAAGTAAGTTTACTAAGGTACTGGGGGTTAGGGCTTCAACATAGGAATTGCGGGGGGTGGAGGCACACACAATTCGACTCATAACACACTGCTAGGCCTGGAGAGGCAAAGGGAGGAGAAAGTGTCAGAGAGCCTGGTCAAGAGCTGAAGCTCGAGAACGGCTGTTGTCATGGAGGGACAGAGGGGTACCAGAACTGCATCAAAGCAGGAGGGAACTGGAGAAATAAATACTCCGACTTCTCTCTTATCCCACTCTCTAGGCACCAAACCCAACCAGAAGGTGGAGGACAAGAGAGCCAGGTGACGCAATTCGAGGAAGTCAGCCTTCCCCTGGACAGGGCAGAGAAGGGAGGAGAATGGGTGGGGGCAGGGCAGTACCATACAGGGGCCACCAGAGAGAAACCAGCAAAATGAACATCCACTTCCACGACAGGATCAGGGCATCCAAATGGGTTAGGGAGAGAAGTTGGTTTATAAGACCCTTCCAAACTAGATCTCGGGAATCAGAGTATTTAGAAAATGCAGAGAGAAAAATCAAGGTGTGCGTTCTTCCCAACGAAGCTATCTGTTTGGAATCTTCTTCTCTTTAACTGATAAGTCAGGTCAGAGTCAAAGGTCCACATTGCTGACTGATGCAATGAAGGCTTCCCAAGAAAACATCACCCCTGGGTGTACATACAGAGAAGCTCTTCCCTCAAAGCCTCTTCAGATTACTTCATCATGTCCCTCTGTCCTCCTGAAGTCACCCCAGGTGTTCCTTCATTTCGTTCCCAGTTTAAGCTCATGCCTCCATCTCCATTCTCGCTGCCATGGTTCAGGACCTCCTCCTTTCTTCCCCAGGTCCAGTCTTCCAGCCTCAGTCAACCACAATCTGTCCTTCACACTGTGGGCTGCAGAGTAAAATTCAGACTCGCCTGCCTGACGATCTAGGCTCTTTGTGATTTGGTCTCTGCCTACACTTCAGGGCCCATCTCCCTCTGATCTACTTCCCACCCTCCCCTCTGGTTCTCCAATAAAACTTAATCCACTCTGTCAGAAAAAATTGTGAAAAATTTTGAAATAGGCCAAAAAAAGATTACTGGGTGTCCTGTCCTACTGGGTTATCTTCATCTTTCCTTGTTTTTAAGCTCTTTTATTTCTGTAAGTTGTAGACTATTTTATATTTTATTTCTATAAATTGTCCACTAGTGAAAGTGATGCAAATGATTCTTGACCACAGAAGTGCAAATTGTGTCCCTGAAGATGCAGAAGATTATTGCCCTGTGGATATTGACCAGTTTTGCATCTATTTGTGAATTCTTTTCAGCATTTCTGATCACTTACATATGAATGTTCTTTGAATTCTCCTTTGAACCATTTGTAACATCTTACTGATTTCCTCATTAATTAACGAGTTAAATAAAATCTTTGACAGACGGTCAGTTTATAATTCTATGAGAGTCATGATTTTATTCTTTTCAACATTTTATCTTTTAGTAACTCCTCTGGTTCTCTGATCAGGCCATGCTCTTTTCCACCTCTCTGTACAGGCTGCTGGAACTGTCCAGAATGTTCTTCCCCATCTTTGTCTACCTGGTGAACTCCTAATCATCCTTCAATAAAGCTCAGCTAAAGGTTGCCTCTTCTGTGAAGTCTTCCCTGATTACCCAGCGAATACTCCTGAGTTCAAGAGCACTGTGTACATGGCCTGTATTTCTACACTTAGGATATGTGTCAGTATCTTCCCACACCAAACTTGGAATTCTTGTAGATAGGGGCCATATTCCACTTATCTACTCCTAGCACAGAGTAGGCACTTAATACTATTACTGAATATTTATTCAGTACCTTTACCTGGGTTTCCTTTTAATCCTCACAATGGACTTACGAGGTAGGTGACATTCGTGTCTCCCTTTTACAGATGGAGAAACTGAACTTAAGAAGATAGAGTAACTTGCCCAGGGTCACACAGCCTTGAGAGGATCGGACCTAGTGTGTGTGTCTTCAGACCGAACGTTCTTCACTGCAATGTTATACTGTTTGTTGATTCAGCAAATCCGTAGTCTTCAGGCCCTTTTTAAGTTATACTTAAACAGAACAACCATGACTTAGAAAACTAAGGGTAGACTTGTGGGGTTTGTTTTTTATCAAAGGATAACATATCTTACCAGCTCGGGACAATGAAGAGCAAAATGATTTTCAATACCTTAATTTCTCCCTCTTAAGAAATTAGCCAAAACCTATCAACCAAAGAGAATTGGCTACCCAAAGGAATTCCTGGTTATTACCATATAGTGCAGTTTAAATGAAAACTACAGTAAGCACCGCGCTTGGCACGTATAGGTGCCCAGCAGGTATCTGTCTATGGCTGTGTTGCGCAAGGGCTTTCATAGTGCAGGGGCCAGCTGCCCTGCAGAGCAGCCAGAGGAGCCCCGCCCCTGTTTTGCCCGGCCCATCTCTCCTGGCCAGGCTGCTTCTGCCAAAGGCAGTTCTACTATCAGGGCTGCACCTGGGGTTTGGAGTTCACGGAAGCCTCTGGAGCATTTAAAAAATGCACCCAATTGCTCAAGTTTGCTAAGCAGGTGAAGAGTGAAATAAGTGCTGCTTCACCACCTGGGTAAGTGCCCAGCCTCCATCCTTCGAGGACCTCGGGGTGATCTGACCTCCTGCCACTCACAGGGCTGAGATAAACAGAGCAAATTGCTATAATAAGGGAACAGAAGGGCAGGGCTGGGCTGGGCTTTGATTACCTGGAGTGGCGTTATTAGGGTACCTTTGATGTTGATAAGCTCTCCAAGGGCCTTTCATCTCAGTGCCCCTGTCCTTGGAGGCTTGGGCTCGGGCAAGCCAGTATAATCATTACCCACCGGCTGTGGATAGTACCGGAGAGCAGGCTGTGCGGAGGCATGGGGAGCAGCGAGGCCAGGCGGGCTGCAGATGCATTTCCCCCCAGTGCCAGGAAAGGTTCTAATTCAAAAACAAATATATTTATCACTTCCAACCGCTCCGCAGGGCAGGGCATCCTGCCTCAGGGTGGAGTGTCAGCGTGCAGTGGGAACAGTGGCAGGCCGCCAACGGAAATTTCACATTTTACCAAGGTTCCTGCCACTCCGCAGTGGTCCTGCAGGCCCAGCATCACACAGTGGAGAGAGTCCAGCCTCTCAGTCAGCCCTAGAGACACAGGCACCAGGCAAGAGCCGGGCCCTCAAACCACCAGCCAGCCAACCCCTGCCAGAGTAGGCCAGATGCTGAGACCCAGTGAGCCATCCCCACTTGGTGACTCAGGTTCTTTCTAAGGTGGCCAAGGTGGGGAATCCATCATGGGCGGGCAAGTGGTGGTTTGTCTGAATCCCCATGACATATGCCCCATGGGCTCCCTGCATAAGGAGCTAGAGGCTTCTTCTACTCTAAGATAATGCCACCTTTGCCTGGTAGTCCAAAGGGCTGGCTGGCCATTTTCCAGAGAGAAGACAAGGAATTGTAGACAGTTGTGGTTTTCCAACTCACTGGACTCCAGGCTGTTGAACAGTCCTTCCTCCTCCAATCTAGGCTTCACCACTGCTGCTTTTTCTAAAGAAAAAGATCTTGTCAGACTAGATCTGACTAGATCTTGTCAGTCTCCAACTGAAAACTCTCCTGGAAGAAGTCCACACCCCTGTGGGTGCCATACCAGGTTCTTCCTTACCTCCCTGTCCTGTCTCAACACTTTCTCCTTCCTGTACCTTACTTACCAGCCCACAACTCCCCAGGCAAGCCAGGTGCTCTCATACCACCCAGGATAACCTTCTCACCTTCTTTACTTTCTGCTGCTCATGCTTCAAGGCCCAGCTTCAATGTCACCTCCTAGGCGAAGGCTATCCTGCCCTTTCTACCCTCATCCAGGCAGAACCTGAATGCCTTCCTCCCTTGAGGCTTCATAGCTTTGTGTACCTACCTTCACTGTGACATTAAGCCACACTGTAGCTGACCTACTGATTATACTGTATGTCTGTCTCTCTGACCTGATTATGAACTCAGTCCAAGGGCATCTTTTTTATTCATCTATTCTCAGTGACTAAGAAAGTCCTTGGCACACAGTAGGTGCTCAATAAATGGGAAGAATGAATGAATAAATCCAAAATCGTCCCCTTTCCTTGGAGAATCTCTTTTCTTACAAGGAAGTAATCCAATTCTGAGTCTTCTAAGGGTCAAAGGACATTTATCTGTGGGAAACTGTTGCTCTGGATAAATTCTGCCTTTCCCCCATCCCCAGAGAAACCCCAAGGCAAAGAAGGCAATGTGCAAACTAACCGCTTCCAGATAAGTGTGCTCTCAGATGCTAACAATTTACTGTGTGAAGAGCAAAGCCAAACCACACCCAGAAGCGAAACTTCCTGAACATCCCACGCCAAGCATTTAGTTTGCTGCTCTGTGGGAATTTTGATGACAATAGCCATCTGAGTAAAGAAGCCCTGTGCAAGAATAGAGAGATTCTGATGGTTCTTTTATGTATAAATCTTTCCCTTTTAACTTCTGGATGCATTGCACCCTACAAGAAGGTAAAATGGTGAAATATCCTTAGTTTATGACCTGGGCTGTACCATTCCTAGAAAATTCTGAACATTCAGTATCAGAACTGTTACTCTTTTCAGATTCTTTTGCTTTGAAAAGGATTATTATTATTATTGTCCTTATTAAGATTGCTGTTATTGAAGATCACTTCCTCTAAAAATAAAATAGGCTAAAATCTGAAGCAAATATTCCAACTTTCCCAAAGATAGAATTTATAATTATAATATTCTTTTTTTTGGCTTTTTAATTATTTTATTGAGGTCATATTGGTTTACAACATTGTGTAAATTTCAGGTGTGCACTTTTTTTTTTTTAGTGAGGAAGATTAGCCCTGAGCTAACATCTGTGCTCATCTTCCTCCCCTTTATATGAGGGACACCTGCCACAGCATGGCTTGATAAACGGTGTGTAGGTCTGTGCCCAGGATCCAAACCTGCAAACCCTGGGCTGCCGAAGTAGAGCTCGCAAACTTAACCACTATGCCACTGGGCCAGCCCCAGCTGGACATTATTATATTTTAGCTTCTGTATAGATTGCATGATGCTCACCGCCAATAGTCTAGTTTTTATCTGTCACCGTACATATGTGCCCCTTTGCCCCTTTTGCCCTCCCCTCACCTATAATTTCAATATTCTTGTAGTGAGATCAAGGTCCAATTAAGCATAATAAATAAACAAATATTTATACAAGGGAGTTGCATTTACAAAGCACTTTCATATATATAATCTCATTGTTAAGAATTGCTCTAACTTATTAGTTCCACACTTGGCAAAAGGAGCAAAAATTTAAACACTTTTCTCCTACCCCCAGTACTGCTGAGCATCTCCTCCCCCCTCTGCTACCCACCCCAGGTGGAAAGGAAACCAAATATCCCTTCATCTCTAACACATCCAATTCCATTTCCAGGAGAAAGAGGTCACAGCTCTCCCTTGCAGAAAGAAGCCGAGTCCTCCCCCCCAACATCCAGACCCCTCCCTCCCTCTCCAGCCTATTTCTCCCCGCTTCCCCCCACACTCAACTATCAATACACTGAACTGCTTACAACTCCCCAAATGTACCATCAACCTCATCACCTCCAACATCATCACCTCCAACACCTCACTCCTACTCGGCTTTTGGGTCTCAATTAGATATCACCTTCCCCCAGAAGACTTTCCCTAGCTCCCAAGGCTGAGTTAGGGCTCTTTCAAACTGCTCCTAGCTGCCCTCTCCTTCCCCTGTCCCAACAGTAATCACATCACCCAATGATCATCAATTACTTGTCTTCCCCACCCTCTAGAGCAGCGCTGTTCAATAATAACATCATGCAAGCCTTACATGTAATTTTTAATTTTCTAGGAGACTCATTAAAAATAGTAAAAGCAAACAGGTGAAATTAATTTTAATAACATAGTTTATTTAACCTAATATATCCAAAATATGATGATTTCAACATGTAGTCAATATAAAACAATTGTTAATGTGATAATTTATGTGCTTTTTTTCCCTACAAAGTCTTTGAAATCTGATGTGCGTTTTAGACTTACAGCACATCTCCATTCCGATATTTCAAGTGCTCCATGCCACATGTGGCTGGGGGCTACCGTACTGGACAGTGGGGGTTTAGACTAAATTCCTCGAAGGCAGGGCACAGGCTCAACCTCTCGCACTGGTTTATCTTGCACTGCGCTTGGCACAAGGGCAACAATGTGAATGTCTTAGTCCGTCCAGGCCGCTATAACAAATTACCATAGACTGGGTGGCTTAAACAACAAGCATTTATTTCTCACAGTTCTGGAGGCTGGGAAGTCCAAGATCAACATGCCAGCAGATTTGGTACCTGGTGATGGCTTACTTCTTGGTTCATAGATGGCCATCTTCTGGCTGTGTCTTCACATGGCAGAAGAGACAAGGAAGCTCTCTGGGGTCTCTCTTATAAGGGCACTAATCCCATCCATGAGGGCTCTACCCTCATGAACTAATCACCTCCCAAAGCCCTCATTTCCAAATACCATCACACTGGGAGTTAAGATTCAACATATGAATTTTGAGGGGATACAAACACTCTGTCATAGCAGTGAACAGTGTCTATGAATGACTTCATCCCCCAGAGGAGGGAGGCTGAGGGTACGAACACTGCCCTGTGGTTCAGAACAATGGGTATCTGTAATATACAGGACAAGTCAGCACATGTGGGTTCAGCTAAACTTCTGTCCCAGGGACACTCTCTAAATTAAAAAAAAAAAAAAACAGTGACCAGATATGGGCTAATCACACTCATATTTCAAGCATTACTCACAATGACAGAAATACCAGTTCAACAAAGTAAACTGATCAGCCCCTCGGATTTAGGATAATGTAATTAACCTTCATATAAGATGGAAACCAAAATGGAAACACAGTGTCTCCAGGAAACTTCTTTGAACTGGATTAGTCTGAAACATTCTCTACCACAGGACCAGGCAGGAAGGAGGCCAGAGGCAGAGGAAGAAGGACAAGTGTGGAATTATCTGAGTTGTACCCACTCTTTGTTTCAAGATTCCTAGAGTTTTTATCCTAAAAGCTGATACTTTTAAAAGTGCTTTTTAGAAACAGCAAAGCAGTGGTGCCAGGAAAAACAATGACATCAGCCCCAAGCCCCAGAGAAGCAGCCTTCAGGAAGATCTCAAGGACACACAAGGAGTGACACTGCAGGGCTCAGAGAATGCGTGGTCTATTTTTGCTCTGTCTAGTCAGATAGTTCTAGATTCCCAAAAAAGCAGATCCCAAGGACTTCTGAAGGAACAGTCTCTAAACCAGCAGTTCATAGGCATTAGTGGGCATTAGAATCATCTAGGGGGCTGGTTAAAAATCCAGATTGCTAGGCGCCCCCCCCTTCAGAGAGTCTAATTCAGTTGTTCTGAGGTGGGTCCCAGGAGTATGCATTCTCATCAAGTACCTTAGGTGATTCTGATAGGGAGTTCCACACTTTGAGAAAAACAAACCTAAATAATGGTAGAACCATCAGTTATCAATTCATTTCTCTCTCACCTCTCCTTTCTAAATGCCCCCAAAGCTAGGCCTCTGGGCCACAAGTATGGTTGTACAATTCATGTGCTGCATGGTGGCTCCCAGCTGAGAGGCAAGTGGGAGCTGAGATCTAGGTGCCTGGCGTGGGGCCGTGCCAGCCCGGAGTAATGAACACTCTTTGGACAGAGGCAGCTCCAACTTGCAAGCCTTGTGCCCTAGTGTTAGGCTGTGTCAGCCCAGAGGAGACACTTTTTTTCTGATTCATACAGTGTTATACATATAGGCTAGCAATAGCCCTGGACCTCGGACACCACGTCTTCCCCAACAGCTAGCACCCTCAACCAATCACTGTTCTCAAAGGTGAAAACCAGAAACGGGTTTAATGGCTCATCATTTTCCTTATGCATCAATGGCCAGCCAGGTCTTTCCTGAGCACCTGTGATGCCCCAGCAGTGGCAGGCCTGGCAGCGGGTCATTCCTCCCTGAGGGAGCCCAGCCAGCTTCTCTGTATGAATGAGGGATGCACCATTGCCTCACTGTGTCTCTTTCCTGGAAAGACTCTGCCTCGCTGATTTTATGTGCAGATGGCAGATTTCTCCTGGGCTTAGTAATTATGTAACAGGAATGATGGCTCCATGGGCATCGCTGCTATACAAGTCTCCAGGTTAAGGGGCTTACCAAGGGGGCAGACTACTGGTGGGACAGACACCCAAGTGACTGACTATGTTTTTACAAATTCTCTTCTCTCTCTTTTGTTTTCCGATTTTATGAACTGGGTGAACGCCCATGACAGACTGTGTGTGTCGGTGCAGACAAAGAGCAGGTCATTGGACCTGCTATGAATCTCAGATGCGTCCTTGGTGAAGTGAAAGAGGACTCCCCTGAGCTGCTGAGAGTGAGGAAATGCAATCTGGTGTGGGCTGGACACTCGAGCTCTGCTACAACCTGGCTAATTGCTACCGGTTGGAGAGACAAAGAACAGATAAGAATTTGCAGCCACTAGAGAAAAGAAATCTGAAAGGGATTGAAGAGTTTAGTAAAAGGACAGCTGGAATCTGAACCTACCTCCATTTGTTCACTGAACAGCTATGACGTGTCTCTTCCCATGTGTCACAAGCACTGACTGTCCTAGGTCCAGGGAGACACAGGTCCTTTAGAGAACTCACTCACAGCATAGCAGGTGGTGTAGGCATAAACAAATAATTGCAATAAAATGTGGTAGGTGGCAGGAAAGGGAAAGGCACCAAGGACTGTGGGCACCCCCAGGAAGGAAGGCCCTGGAAGACGACGGTAGTCCCCCAGGTGGGGCACGGGGAAGAGCAGAGAGAACAGCAGGTGGAAAGGCAGAGAGGCCAACGAGCATGCTCGGTAAGATGAATCACAAGCAATCCTGCCTTGCTGGAGCGCCCTGTGCAGGAAGGGAGCTGCCAGAGTTAAGGCTAGGACGGCAGGCTGAGGCCAGTTGCAACCTCTGCATGAGGTGCTAAAGTTTCTGGAATGTCTTCATGAGGATCGTTGAAAGTTTTTTGAAGCAAGGGAGTAACTGAGATCAAACCTGTGTTTTTGTTTGCTTCCTTACTTGTTTATTTAAATGAACTGATTTTGAAAAGTAATTTGTGTACATGGTAGCAAAATTCAAACACTCTCCAAGGGCAGTACAGACAACGAGTCTCCTTTCCGCCCACTACCACCAAACTCAGAGTCTTTCCTTTCTAGAAGCAACCTCTCTTTCTAGTTTTGCATATATGCTACCGGCAATATCATATACAAGCATATATACAAAGGGCCACGGCTTATTGTTGTGCAGGTTGTGTATAGCACAAAGCCACCCAGCCAAGGGGACAAGGAGGGGTTAAAGTCCATTGCACACTTGCTTGCTAAGTTGCTCCCTGGCATGGGGCTGCATATGCCAGAGGAGGCATCTTTTCCTAATTTGTTCAAAGGCACTGTGTGGCCTGGCTGAAACCATTATACACATCACACGCATACACACGTGCACAGACACTCATTCATTCTCACAGTTTTTTATTTTTATAGAAGGGAATATATCCTATATCCATTGTGTAACACTTTTATTTCACAGAGTATCTCAGATAATTCCACTTGGGCAAAAGTAGATCTACCTCATTTTCTTGCATTGCTACCTGGCTTTCTTTAGCACCTATGATCCATATGGTTGCAAGTGAAAGGCTCAGACCAGCCGAAACAGGAACCAAAACCAAACTCACCCCACTTCAGCATGTCACTCAGCTTGACATCAGTAGTCTCCATCCTCCAGCCCACTTCCTTGGGTTAGCTCCTTCCTCAGGTTGTATCTTCAGGCCTCCTGGAAGCTCCAGGCTTTCTCCTCATGCCTGCAGCTGTTCCAAGCCTCATATTCATTCTGATTCATTCTGATTGGACAAGATTTTATTTTACATGAAACAGTTCTGAGGCCAGGGAAATACGATGGACTGATTGGCTTCCCCCAATTAGGTCCACCCCTGGAGACGGGAGAGGGGCCAACACCAACCAACCATTAGGAGTGGGCAAAAGGGAATGGATTCTAGGGGAGCAACCAGCAAACGGCCCTTACAAATTCCATCATCCAATTACCATCATTCATTTCAATAGCTCCTATCATTTCAATAGCTTGTTTCCAATACCTTGTCATTACAAACAATGCCATAGTGGACATCCTCATGCATACATCTTTGCATGTATAAGAATATCAATAAGATAAATTCCTAGAAGCGGAAATTTGAGCAAAAGGGTGTCTGTACTTGTAACTCCAATAGACATGACCACATTGCCCTTCAAAGGGGCTGCACCATTCACTCCACAGCATCTCTGAGATTGCTCACTTAGACACATGGTTGTCTGTCTGTTGTCAACTTTCTTAGACCTGTACTTTCGACGTTCATTTTAACAACCGTGCAGTTGATGGATTGGAGGGAAAATAAGAATGGAGGTAAGAGGAGCAGTTATGTAATTACAATAATAAAAGGGAGAGAGGATAAGGACCTGAACTACTGTAGCTGCCATGCATTTGAAAAGTAGAGGTGGGATCAAGACATGCATACTCTCAATACAATGAGGCAATGGAGAATGTAGCTACTTTGCCGAAAATTTTGCACTGAGAAGCTTCACTTTGACAAAAAAAGGGGGGGGAAGATTCTGTTATTAACACTTTTCCAGTTGGAAACAAAAAATGAACATGCTAAGAATGAAAAGGCTTAACACAGATCCTAACAGAGAATTTGAGTTAAACACGCTCAGATCTCGAAAACAAACCTAGAAATGCAATGTGTTATCAGAGCACACGTCAAATGCTACTCTCAAAGTGCGTTTTGTAAATTCTAAACAGTCTACAGTATGAGAGAATATGACAACAGTGGTTTTATTAAAGCAGAAGAAAGTATTGAATCCTAAGGACCACTGTTCAACTTGTGAAAAATCTTTCCTCTCTGGATCCTTCCCCTTGGATACTGTCGACCAGAGAATTCTCAGCTCTGACATCAAGATGCCCTGTACGTTGAAGGCATCAAAGCAAATACTAGCTGCAGTAGTCTAAGATCAATCACTGACATCTTTCCCTGGTTTCAAAGTGATACTGTTGATTATGTATAAAACATTCCTGTGAATATAAGATACTGTATATAATGCACTTTGCTACTGAGGTGCGTAAAACCCCCTGCATTGCTCATGTTTCTTAGAATGGCTGAAACTATTTCTCTACTGGGTGCAATGATGAAGGAAAAGAAATATTTGTTCTGCCAAATCCCCTGACATTGTAACTACCCATCCAATCCTGCTTTTCTCATTTTCTGCACCAATCATTCTGAGATCCTTCTTTTCTATAAAATTCTTGAAGGAGAAAACAAAAAGGAGAACATTTTTGAAATAGTTACAAAGAGGCAGGGAGCAAACACATTTCTAGGAGGTTTAATGTGCCCATGGGAAGGAGGGTCAGATAAGCAAAGTGGGATGGGGTGGGGGGTTGGTCCTGGATAGAACAATCCAGGTCATATGATGCTGTATCTGGTAGAAGTCCCTGGAGGAGGGGTCTGGAATTTTGCAGACCTGAACATCAGAGCTGGAGAGGTTCACCAGACATTCTGAAGCCATCTGGGCACCAGCAGAACCTCTCGGAGCATGGCCACATGCTTGAGCCCAGCCCAGCGCAGCCCACCTGCTCTGCAGCCACCTGCTCTCTGCTCAGCTTTAACTTTCTCCAGCAAAGGGTCTGGGCAGAGGCTCTGGACTTGCTGTGGGTGCCGCGCTTATTTCTCCAGCCAGCAAAACCTTCCCGAGCTTCTGCTGATGTCTCCCTCAGTTTCCCGTATTTCCCAGTATATAGGTATAATTGGTTCTTCTTTGCCAGGATGCCAAACACCCCAGAGTTCAGAGAATTCCTTGAACCCTCAAACCCAGATTGGCCAGGCCCTTCAGTGTAGCCTTGAGTCCTGGGTCCAGTCCTGCAACTGACTGATCAAAGGCCAGTAATCCCTGGTGACAAGGCAGGGAAACGTTTTCCCTCAAAGACCTTACTACAGCCAGGTTGAAAAGCCTGCTCTGGAATGCTGCGTCGCTGGCGATCTCTGTCTCCCTGGCCCAGATGTGAGTCCTGTTCCTGTTTCTGTCCTGCCATCTCTCAAGGCCAGGAGAAGACCTGCCTCCTCCATGACGCCTCCCTTGACCACCACCCACAAGAGGCTCTTGCTTGTCCTTCGATCGCTGCTGTCTGTGTTCGATATTGCGGGAATGGTCTCCTCAGCAAGAGCACCTGCCCGGCAGCCCCCACAGGTCCTTCAGTCTCTCAGTGGGGAGCATGGCCCGGCACACAGGAGATACTCGGGCCGTTGAATTAAGGTGGACCACGCTGTTTTATCCTCCCCTAAAACCACAGTCCAACATCAGAAAGAATCCAATGTTTCTTGTAGCTGATCACAGGTAGCTGAGAGTCCAGAAGATGATAAAATCATCTGTTTACTTCCAATTGAGTCACCCTGCAGACCCTACAGAGTCAGACTCTGAATGTGACTAAGTTCCTGCTTCCTCAGGTTTCCTCCCTCTTTCCTTTCACCCTCTGCTTTGTACCCGTCCACGCACCCCCCTCACCAGCGTCACCAAGGCCTCTGAGCCGTGATGCCTCTGGAGCCTGCCCTTCGTTCTGAAAGAGCTGCGTGATTTCTTTTTTCCAAGTGGAGCCCTCATTAGACAAACAAACCTCTCTCTTGCTAATATAACCTTTCACAGCACAACTCTGATGTATTATTATGCTTTAAAAAACTCCTTCCACCAAGGATGAGGGTGAGGTGGATATCAGGAGTGAAGAGACAGACGGTTCTGTCACAAACCAGCAAATTTCTTCCTCTCAGAAATTCCTTAAGGGGCCTGGAAGGCTTGGAAGACTTAATGGCCCTCCCTAAAATGTACCACGGGTGCCCAGGAGGCGGCGACCATAAGGCCGGCCCTTCTGAAGGGTGTGGCATCGCACAGCTGGCCCTCAGCCCATGCAGGGCAGGAACTGCACTGTCCTCTCCTCCCCTTGGCACTGAAGTAGGAGGCAATTTGTAGGCAGCCACTGGGACTCCGTCAGCCCCACTGAGTACCTGGCCTAACCCATATGTTTTCCCTTTCCTTACAAAGCTGTTTCCTCAGCGGGTTCAGTGAGGAAACCCCTGAGCAAACAGAGAGCGTGCTGTTGGCCCCAAGGTTTCTCTGAGGGGTACCCCAGGGACGCAACCCCGGGCTAAGCCCACTTCCAGTCCTCTTGCCAGCCCTCCGGCCCGTCACAACGGTTGTTTCCATGGAGTAGTTTCTTTCAACTACATTCACTTCAGCCTCTGAAGGAAAAGCTTGTCTCCAAACAGCGAGGCAGAGGAAACCTCGGAGGCAGACGTCTGCCGAAGGCTCTGAAGCCCTCTGCGCCCCCTGCCAGAGGGCCCTCCCGCTAACAGAACAATGGCTCCAATCATGCTGGGGACTCCACAGGCTTCCAGGTTGGCTCACGTTCAGCATCTGTGTGGTTCAGGGGCCTCATGTTGTGTGAGGGATGGGGCGGGCAAGAAGTAGCTGACATGTGAGCCGTAGAGACATAGATACGGCTATTATCCCCATTTTATAGGTGGGGAAACCAAGACTCAGAGGTCAAGAGCTAAGAATTGACAGGACCAGAAAGCTAACCCAAAATTGTCTGATTTGAAATCCCATATCTTAACCATTACCCTTTATCCGTGGTGGGCTGTTTGGGTACAGGCAGCCAGGGCCACAAACCAGCCTTGCCATCTGGACAGGAAGGCCCTCGACACACTGCCAAGCTCTAGGACTGGCTCAAGAAATAAGCAGAATGCACCTCAGGAGGTGGACAAAGGGAAGTGGATTTTGGCAGTAGCAGAAGACTCTGTTCTTTGCCAGTATTGTTGTTGCTGTTTTTGATCCAGAAACCCAAGAAAGAGTAGATAATCTCCACCACTTACTGGTACAATCTTGAGCAATTTACCTAATCTCTACATGCCTCTATTTTCTCATCTGTAAAATGGAAATATTAAGAGCCCCTCATAGGGTGGTTGTGGGAATTAAGTGAGTAATATGGGCAAAGCTCCCAGAACAGGGCCTAGAACATGGTAAGCAGCATATATTGCTGATGATATCATCATCATCATCATCCTCGTCATCATTACCGTCCTCAACATCACCATCCTCATCCTCATCTTCATCACCACCACCATCTTGGTCTGACACCTCCCCCTACTTCTCTCCAGGCAGAATCAAGCACTCCTGCCCAATGCTCCCACAGCCTTTAATGACACCTTTATTATAGTCCTTGTCCCTTTGCATCAATGCCTCTAATCTGAGCAGGAGTTGTGACTTTTCATCTCTGTATCTTCAGTGCCCACCGTGCCTAGCACATAATACATATGCAATAAGTGTGTGTTGCACAAACGAAAAATGGTGCTGAATCCTAAAAATATGGCTTTCAGATATCACAAAGGGTATCTGATTTTTATAAGATTTTTAAATATACCCCCCACCCCGGATCATGCCTTAGAGATCAGAACATAATAATAGATGATAAGAAAAGTGAAAGGGCTTTAAATTATGACGTGGTAGACACATGTAAGAGATTTCCATTGTGACAATCATTGTATCAAATAATAGTAACAAGCCCCATTGAGGCACTGAGTGTCCCTGATGCTCTAGAGACCCCTCCCCTTTCAGCATGTGAAGACTCAGAATAGGCAATCCCAAGACGTATCCCCATGAGTCTTGCCCTAAATGAAAATTTTTCTAAGAAATCACCATTGCTTGGAATGTTTTAAAATAAACTTTCAAAGACATACTCCAAAAATATGTTCATAAAATACGGATGGAGGGCCACCTGTGTGCCAGACACTGGACCTACAATTACAAGTTAAGACATGGTGTCTAGGGGCCCAGCCCGTTGGCTAGCAGTTAAGTTCACGCGCTCCACTTCGGCGGTCTGGGGTCTGCAGGCCCAGGTCCCAGGTGAGGACGTACACACAGCTTGTCAGTCATGCTGTGGCAGTGTCCCATATAAAGTAGAGGAAGATGGGCACAGATATTAGCCCAGGACTAGTCTTCCTCAGCAAAAAAGAGGAGGATTGGCAATGGATGTTAGCTCAGGGCTAGTCTTCCTCACACACACACAAAAAAAGCTAAAAAAAAAAAAGACATGGTATCTAGGAGGGGAGACAGACACATGGATAAGTACTTCATATATGGTGACTGATATGCAGAGGTATGCCCAGCATGTTCAGAAAGTGCAAAGGACGAGCCCAGTTTGGGGGTTTGAGGGTTTTAAATGGCAGTAGAGACTGACCTAGGTCAGTGGATGCATTTTGAGGTTCTTTCCAGGGCAGCTGTGGTTCAGAAACACCAAGGACTGCTAAACACATTGCTGCACATTCTAAGAAGGTGCAACTACCACTCTTATAACCCATATTTAAGGGGTCAGCAAGAGAAGCCCTCCCCCTGGGCAGGCCACTGGAGCTGCGGGCCTGCCTGGAGTCCTGGGGTGGGGCACTCCCTCCCACCACCCAGCACATAGTCATCTTTGCTCAAACAAAGCCAGCACTGTCCCTGACTGCTGCCAGCTTACCCGCAGCCCACACGCCCTCCCCAGTGAGTCTACAAATAATAACGAAACGTCTTCTACCTCACCTTGAAAATGCTCACCACAATCAGTGCCCTGGGGAGGAGCATTATCCTGTCGTGTTTTGATGACTTCCTTCCTTCAAGCCTAGGCCTGTGAACCCACTGGTCATTTTGGGTGTGCTTCTGGTTCTCAAGGGACAGTAACTCTCTATTCTTGGATAATTATTCTCATTTATTTAACTGAGATGCTGTGAGAAGTGCCTCACAATAGTGCCTGTTCATGGGTGATAACCTAGATACTCCAGACTAGAAAGACACGTAAGAGTACAAATAAAGGGAGCCCTAGGTGTGGGTCCAAGACTCACCCTCCTTCCAGGGAAAGAATCTTACAGCTCAGGCCCCTGCTGGTCAATATGGCTGCTGCGCATGGCTTCCTCAAAGGGCTAGCCACCCGTTCCTGTGCAGGTGGGACTCTAGAGGTGGGCCCTGCAATGAGGTAAGGGGATTAAGTTAAGAGTAAGGGGATTAACAAGCCAGTTGTCCCAAGCAAAACTCCTCACTTCTCAACTAATTACTCTCAAGTAACCTTTCCCTCCGCGTGGAGGTCTGAGGGCCTGTGAAAGGCTACTCCCTCAGGCTTCCAGGCACCTGGCCATGCAGGTCCCAGGAAGGAACTCAAGGAAGAGGCTGGACTGGGAGGAGGAGGAGGAGGAGGAAGTCTTGGCAATTCCCCAGCTGGCGCTGGGCCAAGGACACTGGCTGTGGAGATAATAGGTTGCTTTTGTAAACTGAGAAGTGCCCCAGAAGAAATTCCACACCGCCGAGGTGCTTGTTGAAATGGGGAAGGCAAAGGAAGGAAATAGCAGGAGGCAACGGCTAATAGACTACAGCCTTGTGGAAGAGTCAGTCAATTCGTAAAATGGAAAAAGTGTAAACTTCTCAAAAACCAGAATTGTTCTACACTTTGGAACATTTGGCCAGCTCAGGTATTGAGTCATTTTTGCAAATTACGGAATTTTAAAATAATAACAACACATTGGTTTCTCTCTTATTATAACATGTTTATGGCAAAAGTTACAAAAACACTGAAAAGTATAAAGAAGTAATCAAAATTCCCAGTAAGCTGGCCAGCCAAGGATAACCACAGTTAATATCGGGTGTACCACTTCCTCATCCTTTTGAACTATATCTACCTGTCTCCTAAGAATTTTGTAAGAAAGTCACATAAAATGGTTGATATAATTAGATATTTTATTCATTCACCTCACAAACATTTATTGGTGGCCCACTATGTGCTGGGGATGCAGCAATGAGCAAAACAGAAACATTCCGTGTCCTCCTGGAGCTGGCACTCCTCATGGGGAAACAGACAATAAATAAATAAACATGAAATATGCCATGTGCCAGGCAGCAATAGTGCTATAGAGAAAAATAAGGTAGGGGAAGGGACAGGAAGTATGGAGTGGCAGTGGATGGGATGAGGAGTGGTTACTATTTTTATGTGGAGTAGCCAGGGATGATCTGGCTGATAAAGTGAGATTCAGCCAGAAACTGAAGAACAAGAAGCAGCAGCCGTGCAGGTATCTCGGGACAGTGTCTTGGGCAGAGGGAAGAGCATTTGCAAAGTCCTGGGGCCACAAATACTGGGTGTGTTGGAAGAACATTCAGGAGTCCAGGGTAGCTGGAGTGGAGTGGGTGAGGGGCAGAGTGGAGCAGATGGGGTCAGAATGGGGGTGGAGTCAGATTATGAAAGGCCTGTAGGCTGCTGTATATCTTGTTTCATTTCACTTATTAGTATATTGTGATTATCTCCCTACTTCATTACATTTTCTTCAAAAACATAATTTTGTAATGACAGCTAAAATTCCAACATGTAGACTAACCATAATGTATTCAAACAATGTCTTTTATAGTTATTTTGATTATTTTTCTGTTATTAACAGCATGATGTTAACACATAAATCTTTGGGAAGGCTCTGGTTATGTCCATACAATATATTCACAGAAGTGTACTTATTTGGTCAAAGAATATAAATACGTAAAAGGTTTTTGATACACATTGCCAAATTTGCAATGATGAATTATAACTCTGTATGTGTAAGAATTTCCATTTGACCACTGGATATGACAACTTTTAAAAATCTTTGGCAACTTGATAAATGAAGACCTGTAATACATTGTTATTTTAATTATCATTTACTTGATCACTACTGAAGTTGGAGTTTTTCATATGTTTATTGGCCATTGCAAATTGTCTAATCAGGTCCTTTGCTCATTTTTTATGGAGGAGTTTTTTTCTGATTGATTTGAAGAGCTCTTTGTATACAAAGGCTCTTTACCTACTGTTATTTGTTTTTCTCAGTTGTTAACTACCTTTAGGCTTGCTTGTTTTTTTACTTAAATTTTTAAACCCTCAAGTGGTCAAATCTATCAACATTTCTTTTATGATTTCACCCTTTGCTTTCTCACTACAAGATCAGATAAAAATACTTACCTATATTTTCTTTATTTTAAAAATGGTTTCCTCAAAAAAAATCAGTCTTACTGGGTGGCCCAGTGGCGCAATGGTTTAGTTGGCGCTTTGGCAGCCCGGGATTTGCAGGTTCAGATCCCGGGCACCTGCCAAAGCACTGTTTGTCAGCCATGCCGTGGCGGCGTCCCATATAAAGTAGAGGAAGATGGGCACAGATGTTAGCCCAGGGCCCATCTTCCTCAGCAAAAAGAGGAGGATTGGCAACTGGTGTTAGCTCAGGGCTGGTCTTCCTTACACACACACACGAAAAATCAGTCTTACTGTTTATGGGATAAATATAAAAATTTTTTCTGCTTAGTCAGAAAAAAATTAATTGAGCAGTGTAATCTTTTCCTACTATTATAAACCATAGATTTATAATGCACAAAATTCATTTATATGTATGTGCATATGTACATAATTACCAGGATTTTCTATCTTATATCCATGAATTTGTAAGTCTATTCTTGAAACAATATCTGGTTGATTTATAAATATTGTAGCATTTTAATAATTTTGATGTTTGGTAGGGAAAACCTCCCCCAAAATTCTTATTTTTCTGTATTTTTTTGATTATTCTCTTCCACTTATTCTTCCTATGACTTTTTTTATTTTATTTTTGGTGAGGAAGACTAGCCCTGAGCTAACATCCATTCCCAACCATCCTCCTTTTTTTGCTGAGGAAAGCTGGCCCTGGGCTAACATCCGTGCCCATCTTCCTCTGCTTTATATGGGACGCCACCACAGCATGGCTGACAAGCAATGCGTTGGCCCATGCTCAGGATCCGAACCCACGAACCCAGGGCTGCCAAAGCGCGAACTTAACCACTAAGCCACTGGGCCGGCCCCCTCTTCCCATGACTTTAAATCATTGTTTTCACAATCGATAAACAATCTCATAGTAATTTTTATTAAACGACTTAACAGTTACAAATTAATTTGCAGAGAATGTTCATCTTCACAGTTGAATCTTTTGTAATGTGGTATGTTTCTAAATTTAGACAACTCTCTCATGTACCTCAAAAAATGTTACCATTTTATGGATTCTGTAGATTTCTTTTAAGATGCTTATTCCAAGGTATTGCTTTTGTGAACTCTTTTCTTTTTAGGAATGTAATTGAAAAAGCTGGACAGAAAAAGAAATAAGTTTATGATGTACATCATGAAGAACAACCTCGTTCCTGTGCTAATGGAATTAGAACATACAGCCCTGATGGACAGCTTCCTATCCGTGGTCCCACAGTTGCGGGGAAAAAAAGGATCCCATGTGTAGTGTGTTTTGTTAAACCAAAAGGCTAGGCTGCTATAACCAAAAGACTCAACAATACAGTGGAGTAGAGAACAAAGAATTTTATTTCCCTCTCATGTGACAGTCAGAGATGAGCATACCAGCCTGGTGGGCAGCTCTAGTCTATGAGATCAATCATGGATCCACGTTCCTTCCAGGTTATTGCTCTGCCACCTCCTAGGACATCATTGTTGTCTCTTTGGTCAAAGCTAGATGGCCTCTATGTCAATGTTGCAGATGGTGCAAAGGGAGAAGAGAGTGTCGGAGGGGCCCCCGCAGTCTTCAGGTCTAGGCCTGGGAATGACACACAACGCTAAGTCCGTTGGAAAGAACTTGATGACACTGTCACACCTACATGTAGGGGGGTGGGAAAATACAGTCTAGTCATGTACCCAGGGAGGACAGGCTTGGTGGACAACTACCAATGCCGGCCATGAAGTATCCTCTCAAGTAGAAAATGTGACAAGAGAAGACAATCATTTAAAAAGGGATATGTCCAATCAAACGATTATACTAGTCTGGTGCACTACTTCTCACTTTCATGTCGCTATTGCTCTTATGGCTGTGATGCAGTGGCATATTTGATCGACCACTTCCTCTCCTCTTAGAAGTAGATGGAAAATTCACAATGACCAACCCAAACTCATGAGAACACGCCACTGTTCTTTGCATTTGAAGACAATGCTACTTTTGGTGCTGTGCTCACAGAATTGGGGCTGTGGCTCTTATCATCAACGCTGACACATTTGTTCAAAATAAATCCTTTCTATTTGTGAATCACCAGGTTCGTTTGTCTACCATTGTGTCTCACATCTGTGCTACTTCATGTGAAAGCACCTTATGGCAGGAATGGCAAGTTGTTCACCAATATCTAATCTCCCTTTCTATAGAATAAGATGATAATTAACTTGGTACTAGCTGTCAGAATAAAGACTGCACATTTCTCACCTTCCTTTGCAGCTAGGTGTGGCCACTGGACTGGGTTCTGGCTAATGGAGTGTGAGCAGAAGGTGTATGTGCAACTTTCAAGTTGTGCCCTTGAACAGAAAGAGCATGCCCTTCCCTTCTTCCTCTCCCACTTCCTTCTGCCTGGAACGTGGACATAACGGGGGACCTGTGGATAAGGCAGCACTCAGGCATGGAAAGCAGCAAACTAGAAAGAGCCTGGGTCTCTGACGACTGTATAGAACTGAGCACCTACTGACTTGGACTTTTACATGCAAGAGAAATAAACCTCTATTCTGTATAAGCTGTGTCGCGGTGACAGCAGTTGAGACTGTGTTTCAGGAACTCTTCCTGGCCACCTGTCAAGTCAGCACAAGGCAGCTCTCTGGGCACCTAGTCTTGGCTGTCCTGTGCACAGTTGTGCTGCAACAGCCGCTGTGTAGCTTTGAGGAATTCATTCTTTCATTCCCTCCCAACCTTCACTTACTCATCCCCGAAATATGTGTGGAGCACCTGCCCTGTGCCACGCACGGGGCCAGGCTTTGAGGACACAAAAATGAATAAAGCAGGGTGTCCATCCCTGAACTTTTTCTGGAGAAGACTGGTCACATTAAGAGGTATATAAGCATGAGTTGGTGGAGAAATTCAGAGAAGGCTAAGAAATTCTGCTGAAAGTAGGTGATATCAAGCCAGAGTCCTAGAGCCATGACTCGCAGGGCCTGTAAACAGGTACACAGGATGCCAGCTCCACAAGAGGGGAAGGTGGCTCTGGAAAAGAAATCCTAAGATAAGAACATTTTTTTTTGCAACCTCCTTAATTGCCTGTCATATGAGGTTCTACAAAGTTCGGAAACCCTACCAGAATACAGCAATATAGACTTTGCACCAACATTTTAAAAGACACTTAAAGCAAGAATGATTTTAACTGACTCCCATGGGTTTTCCCCCTGCAGTCCTGTAACCTGCAGCCCCCCACACCTCCAGTGGCCATTACTGCTCTTTCATGGAAACAGCTGGGTGGCGGATCCAGCCTGGACTGGTCCAGCGCCATCTCCCACAGCCTCTCATCTAAACTTGCTCCAATCAAACTCAAACTCTGGCTGTGCCCTAAACACACCTGCTTTCCAGCTTGTGTGCATTTGTTTAAACTGCTCCTTGCCCCTAGAAACCCCTTCCCCCAGGCTGCCCAATGGAATCTCAAATATTATGAGGATTTTCCTGATACCTGAGTGGAATGTGTTCACACACACAAACCCTCCGACACTTATGTGACTCTGCCTTGCAGATTGTAAGCTCCCTTAGACCAGAGGCTGTGTCACTGTGTCTTCCTCATTTTGGCATGCCCTTAGCATATCAGAGGTGCTTAATAAATATTTGTTGGATTTGATTAGGCTGAATTTTCCCTCTCATGGCATAGTAACGTGAGGGCACAGTGGGAGGACCCAGGGCATGGAGCCGACGTGCTTGCCTGCGTAGCATAGCATTGGTTTTCTCATAGGTAAAACTGGGATAATAATGATACTACCTCCTCTGTAGGGCTTTAGAGAAGAATATTATCAATGCTAGCTCTTCACCCAACCTGTAGCTCATTGATTAGCTCTATGATCTTGATAGAGTCTCCTAACCTCTCTGGACTTAATTCACCTGGGGAATTAAAAAAAGAAAAATGTTGGCTGTTGGAACAGTTGCTTATCTATATGAAGAAAAAATTATACAATTTGTGACCATAAGAGTCAGTGCGAAGCAGATTAATGATCTAACTATGAAAAGGAAAACTTAAAACTCTTGGAAGAAAACATAGAAAATATGTTTATGACCTCAGTAGGCTAAGCGACTATGACTAAGAGTGGCAGGTGGTTGCAGAGCCAGGGTGACAGCACTCTGCCAGCTCCAATGAGAGGTTTCCCATGTTCTCCGATTCTTGCCATTCTGGTCTGCTGCTGTTTCTAGAGTGGACATCTAGAAACAAAGACTTCCTCTGAAGCAAGTGAGGTAAGCGTTACACATATCACTTCTAGATGCCCTCCGCAGCACAACCAGCCACAACTCTATTACTAGAAAAGAAAGGAGACACAGATGTTAGTGGACAGCTTGCAGTCTCTGCCGTACAAAACACACCAGAAAGGAAAAGACTGACACGTAATTACGTTAACTTAAAAATTCTATTCAACAGAGACAACAAAAAGCTAAAAACAGACCAGCATTAGACAGGAAAAAAATGTTAGCAACACATATAATTGACAAAAATTCGTATCCAGAATTTAGGAAGAATCTTTCAAATCAATAAGAAAACGAGAAATAACTTAATAGAAAAACTGGCAAAAGATGTAAACAGCGCTCAGAAGAATACACACCAAATAGCATGTGAAAAATATAATCAGCCTCATGAGTAGTCAGGAAAAGGCAAATTAAAACCACAAATAGATACCACTTCACATCCATCAGCTTTGCATGAAATTTTTAATTTGACAATACTAGAATAAAAAGCAGGGGAACTCAATCACTGCTGGTAGTAGTATAAATTAATGCAACTGTTTTAGAGAATTTGACACTATTGAGTAAAGTTGAAATGCACGTGTCATATGATCTATCCATTCCACCTTTAGATTTACTCCCTGGAAAAACTCTTGCACCTGGGCACAAGGAGACTATGCAAGAACACTCATAGCATTGTGTGCAATAGTGAAAATAAATAAAACTACAAGCAACCAGAATGTCCATCAACTGGAGAATGAATAAACAAATTGTGATGTGTTAACCAGTGAAATGCTATACAGTGACTAAAATACATGAATTAGAGCTAAGCACATTGATATAGATGGATCTCACAAATATAACTCTGAATAAAAAAAGCAGGTTGAAAAGAATCATACAGGATGATGCCATACATAAAGTTTGAAAATATGCCAAACAATATGCCACATATTGTTTAGGGATGCATAAATTTGTGGTGGAAATATGAAAGAATGCATGGAAAGATAAAGAAAAAATCCAGAATACTCGTTTACTAAGGGCAGTGGGACAGCAGAAGCGGGGGAGATGTGGTCAGGGTGAGTGCACAGGGGATGTCAACTGAATTGATACTATCTTATTTCTTGAACTGAGTGGTAGGTACATAAGAATCCATTTTATTTTTTTATTGTTTTTTTGTCTGAAAATATTTCATGATAAATTTTAAAACTGTGTTTTAAGAGAAGGGGTTGGTGTTAGTCACGATCCAAGATAGTCCCAGTGATCCTGGCCTCCTGGCATTTACACCTTTGTGTAGTCTCCTCCCTTCAGTTATGGTGTGTGACTTCCGAAGCTTGCTCATAAAATGCGTTGTGGTTTCCGTCTTGTTCTCTTGCATCACTTGCTCTAGGGGAAGCCACCTGCCATGCTGGAGGACACTCATGCAGCTCCGTGAAGAGGCCCACGTGGAGAGGAACTGAACCTTCCTACCAACTTACCAGCCCTGTGAGTGAGCCACCTGGGAATCAGATCTCCCAGCCCCAGGCAAGTCTCCAGATGACTACAGCCCAGGTGACATCTGATTGCAACCATATGAGAGACCCCTAGCCGGGAGCACCCAACCAGGTTGCGCTGAACTCCTGACCCACAGAAACTAGGGAGAAAAAAACAAATGATTGTCCTAAGCCCCTAAGATTTGGAGTGATCTGTTATGCGGTCGTAGATAACTAATGCAGGGTTGTGCTGAGTGATCACCAGGTCCCCTTTCAGACCTAGCACTCTAGGCTTCTAGGATTCCCACTCTTGACTCCATTCATCTATTAACTCAACCATTCATCTACTACATTTACGAAACTTCAAAAGCCTAAGGATCACTTCTGATTCCAGTTCTGGGCTAGAAATACTCTAAATAGGTTAATAGTTCAGGAGTTCGGTACTTCTTAGTTTTACTAGAACAGATCTAGCTCACAAAAGAGATCCTCCATCCTTAATCTAATGCCATTGCAGAAAGTACAAGAATAGTCTCAAGAGGGAGAGAGGACCTTGTGCTTTAATGTGGGATTATATGTTTCCATAAGTACAGATTCTGGAATTTTATTTGGTATGAAGTAGTAAAAAGCTGGATCATATGTTTTAGCACATATACCACCCTGAAAAGATTCCTCCTACCTGCCAAAATTTTACCAGTTACTAAACTTTTACTAACCACACCCACCAACCTCACTTCCTATCCATCTGAATTATACCAGCTACTTCTGATTGTTTGTCAAATCAACAGGGTCTAGAAAAAACAAAGATAGACCCATAGGCAAATACACTTAAGAATCAGCCTACCAGCAAAGGCACATCCTACAGAAGTATAACAAGGACAAAATTTAAGAGACCCTTGGCTTGACCATGTCAGTTGTTGGCAAATGAGAATATGTACCCGCTACATAACTGCAATTAAACTTGAAGTGTATTCCCAGGGATGGATCCTGATGTGATGCTACTGCGAAAGATGCACAGCCTCCTGGGTTCATAAAAAAGCCTCATAGCTGGCATTGCTCCACTTCGTAGTTCTCCGTCCTTCCTTAATGTTGCTGTGCAACTTTGCAATTACTTGGTGTGTTGAAAAGTCACTGACTTGAGATGAGAAGACCCAGGCTTGACTCCTAGCTATTTGAAAATAGGGGGTGTTTATAATTTGGGCTTCTTTGGTAGACTCTAGCTAACATAAACTAAAGACAACTTTATTGGAAGGAAATTAAAATAACTCACAGAATGGAAGGAAGAGCTCAACAGTCAGGCTTTGAGCCATCCTGGGGATCTTGGCAACAAGAGTCCACAGCCATTGTCTTTACACAGCTCCAGCATCTTTCTCCCCCGGGGAATTTCCCCACAAGATTCAAATCTAGCATAAAATGCCCAGTGGCCTAGCTAGAGCCATATGTCCAACCTTGGGGGTAGGGGACAGAGGGTCTGGAAAGGTGGGACAGTTCTGTGACTGGCAGCCCCACCAGAATGCAATGATTGGAGAACAGTCAGTTTCCCAAAGAAAGGGATGCTGGACTGGCAAAATAAGAGGTATGTCCATTCACTGTCTAGCCTTATATGCTTGTCCTAAGGCTTAAATAAGGTCATGCACCTACAAGAGTTTCTTTTAACTCCCTGCAAATGTACAGTGCTTATTCACTTTCTCTTTCTTGAATTTCGAGGTAAGCAAGATCCTTTCCTTCTGACACCCTTGCTCCTCGGAGGCCTGGAGGGAGCTGCTGCAATCTCAAGGGCACTGGATCCTGCAGCTCCAGGGCTCCGAGCTTCAGAGTTGCAGCTGTCATCAGGAAGGAAAACCAGCACATTGTTTCCAGGAGTATTGTCTGTACCAATAATCTGAGGCTTAGAAGAAATACAATTGCTTGGCCTTTAAGGGAGAAGTATCTCTGAAGTGACCATTTGTGTCTCCCTCGTTGTCATGGAGCACCCATGATGTAATGCAGGACGATACGGTTCCCAGCCTCGGCTGCAGCTCAGTAGCAACCGTTTGTGCTGCCAACACAAGTAAAATTAATCTGCTGCCAAAGGAATTACAAAGAAATCATAGCAAACCTATCATCGGGTCATGTATTACAGACAGCTCTCTTCCTTTATCCCAAATGCTGTTTCCAGAGCTTTAGCAGACTGGTTTCTCTGTCTCCCACTCCACCTTCCTCCTCTTCCCTTGGAGGTCCTTAGTTTGTAATGTCTTTTTCAGGTTCTCTCCTCCCCATAGCAGTTAGCCAGTGGCTCCATTTCATCTCAATGACAGATAGAACTTCGGCAAACAGAGGTGACAAGGAACCAGTGTTCTGGAGACAAGTGAGAGAGTAGAAATGGGAGGTTCCTTAGGAAGCCAAGCATAGGCTTGATTACCCCCTTGGAACCGTCTCTAGTTCTTTATCTCAGATATGACCCCTCGGGAATTGTGAACAATGTGAGGAAGGATGACCAGATGGGGGTCATTGTCCCACCTGGAAGTTCCCATTCGGACCCCAGGAACACAGGTGCACTCCAGCGCTGATCCTGCCAACATGTACCTGTTCAGCAACACGCATCTCCTCCTCTGTGACCTGGAGGGGGAGTTTTCTTTGTTCCCAATTCTTGAAATGGTAATGATTTTACTTGTCATCTCTGAAACTTGCAATGTTGTCATGGGAGACAAATGCATCCGTGTTAGTAATCCTTAGATAAAAGGTGCTTTATGTGTGTGAAAGAATTATCTTTAATTTCATCTCTTGGGTATATGGTGAGGATTAATTAGTTAATCTCAGCAAAGTGCTATAATTGGCAGGAGGAATTATCAAAACTCTGGGGAAGGAGGAGCTTTGATTTTAGTCACTTAAAACCATTCTGCTGTTAATAGCAGCTGAGGCAGCAGTTCTAATCTCTCAGGTGTCACAGACCAGCTTGGTTTCCAGCAACATCCTAGACCATACATTCCTGGCCATGGGTGAAAAGGTGAAAATGACGTTGTGGGGGTGAGGGGAAATATCAACATACAAAGAAAACTCAGGGTCTGAATCAATCTCGGATTCTGTTCTTGCCATTGACTCTTCCCTGGGTCCCCGAAGGCATTTGTGTGAAATGGAGTGGGAGGAAAAGAATTCCCACACAGCTGCTGGGTGGGTGCTGACCCAGCACAGAGCCGCCCCCGGGAAAGCAGGGAGGGCAAGGAAGGCTCGCCAGCCCGGCCAGGCAGCAGACGGACCCTGAACCCCTCTAGGTCTCCATGTCCTCGTTTGTAAGATTAAAAGGGTTTAGGTACTGTAGGTGTTTAGGTATTGTAGGAAGATATAGTAACAGCAAATGCTTACATAGCACTTAGTACATGTCAGCTACTATTCTGAGCCTTGATTTGTACAAACTCACTAATCATGGCAGCCCTGCAAAGGAAGTAGGTTATTTTCCCTACCTTGCAGAGCTAGTAAAGGTTAGGTTTGACCCCAGGTGGTGAGGTCCTACAGCCCACACTATGTCATGCTGCCTACTGAAGTAAAAGTCTCTTCCTGAACCTCTCTGTTCAGGAAGAGCCTGAGGCGGGGCGGGGGTGGGGTGGCGCATTTTAAAAGTGCCAAATGTGAAATTCTTTGAGGCTGTCCACAATTTAAGGCTGGGCTCATAGAAATAAATAGCTCTGTTATTCTTCCAGGTGTCTGAACTACTACAAGCATAAAAATAAAGAGATGGAGAGTATAACAGCTCTCTCCTCTGAGCTTTTGACAATCTGAAAGTGAGTCACGTGTTGGCTTTTAAACCTAGATTGTATCCTTAAACTAAAATAGTTGTTTAGATGATGGTGCTTTTGGCAGCCTCTTAGCAAAACTGGCCAATTATATGAACCCGAAACGCCAAGCTTATCTGGTTTGCGAATGCCATTAGGAGACTTAAGTGCACTGATTTGGGTAATTTTTCAAGGGAATCTTAAGAAGAAATCTAAGCATGAGAATTTTTATCTACTCTTTTCTGGTTCCCCCTTCTAATATATCAATCAGTCAATGAACTGTTGACATTTGCATGGTGTAATAGATAGATATGAGGTCCGTGGCTGTGCCAAAAATTGCAATTATTTACGTCAGTACCTGATTTTCACTTGTTGTCTCTTTTTTTTCTCACCATAACACCCAATACATAGCTGTATATCCTAGTTATAGGTCCTTCTAGTTCTATGTGGGATGCTGCCTCAGCATGGCTTGATAAGCAGTACGTCAGTCCACGCCCAGGATCCAAACCACCAAACCCTGGGCTGCGGAAGCAAAACGCGCAAACTTAACCGCAGCACCACTGGGCCGGCCCCAACTTGCTCTCTTTTTCTTAGTCTACTTTCTTCTAAAACAAGCAATGCATTTAATAAGTAAAGACAGGTGAATTTCTTCAATTCATAATCACTCATTAGAAATTCTACATATCTGTTTTCCTAGATCAGTGCTTTGGCAGCCTGTGATGTGTGTAAGAATTCACTGGGCCTTGTTAAATCCGATTCTGATTCAGCAGATCAGGGTGGGGCCTGAGGTCCTGCTTTTCTGACAATTCCTGGATGATACCGATGCTGCTGGTCCCTAACACACCCTGAATGTCTAGCTCTTAGACCACACTGACTGGATAAGAAGAGACAAGGAGGAGATGGCAGCTCCTCTCAGTGGCTTTGGTGACAAGCCAAACTGGAGGAGTCAACAGAGGTCGTGTCTTTGTAGCCTGGTTTTAAAGGCCTTGCTTGGGAAAGACCTCCCACTTCCAAAGGGAAAAAAAAAGAAAAACCTGCCATCTGAAATTTTATGTTAAGAAAGTTACTCCTTCATCTTCTTAAATACAAAGACTCCAAGAAGACAGATAATAATTTATTCCAAGATTTGGCAAGGACAGGAATTGAGGGCACTATGCGGCATTTGGGACACCACGGAGGAAGCTAAGGGATGCAGAAATGGGGAGGAACCAAGGATGACTGGAGTGAGGGCTGGGCCTGGGGACCAGAAGAGACTCCACAGGGGTACGGTGCCTTCCACTGGTGACGGGAGGACTCCTGCTGAGGGGTAGTCTGGCCTCAGGCTCACAGCCCTGCCCAACTTTCCTGCATTTTGGAGGTGATTGAACGTGAAGCCTCAATAAGGGGCTTTCCTGATACAGAAAGAGAACTAAAACTTAGAGCTGGAGACCGCAGGAAGCTTCTAATAAACAGGAGAAAGAAGCAGCAAGGGAACTCCAGGGAGGACTTAATAGCACAGCACGTAAGAGCACAGGCTCTGGACGGCCTGGGTCCAAATCCTGCCTCAATCACCCATCAACTGTGTATCTTAGGACTTTACCCACTCTGTGCCCTGCTTCCTCCTTGGTCAAACATGATGTGAGGAAACAGAATTTACTGTAATATCCACTCTCATCTTCTTCCTTATAACAGAACTCAAATGTTTACCCGGCTGACTGGGAAACAGTGAGACTATTTCCCAGCCTCCCTTCGGCTAGGGATAAACATATAACCAAGTCCTGACCAATGAAATGTAAGCAGAAGCATTGTTGGGATTTCTAGGAACAAAAAACGTGGCCCTTTCACCCTCTCTTCCTGCTTCCTGCTGCCTGAAACGGAGATGAGATGATCAGAGCTATCATAGCTATCTTGGACCTTGAAGTGACCTTGAAGCCACATGCTAAGGATGGTGGAGGAGAAAGAGATGTCTTGATGATGCTACGGAGCCACCATGTCAATAGTGGCCTGGCCTACTTCCAGATGTTTTGTTTTATTTTTTTACATGGGAGAAAAATAAACTTGTATCTTATACAAGTCATTTTTGTTTAGGACATTTCTGTATAAGCAGCTGAACTGAATATTTCCTGATACATGGGATTACATTAGTAACTACCTTAACCTGTTTCTGTGAGAACGAAATAAAACTCTTAGCGCCATTCCAAGCACACAGTCGGTCTCAATAATTGTTCATTATTATTAAGTGATTGAGAGGATCAGAGCTTAGAATGACAGCTCAGAGCTAGATTCATAGCTATGAGAGCTAAAAGGGAACGTAGTCACCAATCCCAAGCTCCACATTTTAAAGATGACATGACTGAGACCCAGAGAGGCAAGAGCATTTGAACAGGGCACCCAGCCTGATGGAGGCAGCATGGATCTCCTCAGGCCCATGTGTTCCAGAGCCTTTCTCAAAGCTGAGGAGTGGAGAGTGGCTGACACAAGAGAGGATCGATGAAGTCAAGAGGTGACCCCTAAATAATAGGACACACAAACGTCCTGAGGGGGACCAAACATTTAATCCTGAGGCTTTCATTCAAACAAAATCAATCTACATTTGATTATTTACTTAACTGTCAGGAAGCAGGGAGGAGACATGAGGGAATGAGCAAGGAGATCAGCTTTGGCTTCATAACCGGCTGTGCAGAGTTTGTGCCTGGAAGCCTGTCAGGTCCGCCAACCACCGCACTGCTGTGGATGGAGGCCTGAGGCACTGGGAGTGAAGGAAGCAGCCTTCTCTGATGGCTTTTCCTTGGCTGGCGCTGCCCAGGACCCAGGAAGAAATGGACCCTTTGAAGAGTCGCCTTGGAGCCTGTCTGACTCCAGAGGCCCGTGACTGCTCACTCCCCCACCTTTCCAATTGTGACCCAAAGGAATCACTTACCTTCCTTAAACTAAATAAGAAGTAGCCCTTTGTCTGTTGAGGCTTCTCAGAGGAGAGGGATTAGGCTGGATTCCTTGGATTTGTAACAGGAACAGAGATGGTGGATTTACCTTGATGAATTGAGGGCGTCCTGCCTCTAGTTTGCCCAGAACAGCAGTCTCCAACCAAATAAATGCTGGCTCCAGTAGTTCAAGGTGGCTCCATGATAAGTTACCCAGGATGCCTCTTGGGCAGCAGTGGCAAGTGGATTTTTTTCATGTGCTACCTGCTCAGTGAATCCTGGCTTCCTGGAGAGCTGTGTTGAGAAGGATTCTGAAGCTTAGCAGTAAGGAGTTCTGCAGCATGTTCTAATGTCTGCCACGGACCAGGCAAAAGATAGAATAATGGGTCCGCATGTTTACCATCCTTAGCCCAGGATTTCAGATGTGCAAGAGCTGTGTTAGACCATCAGCCTCAAACTAGACCACAAAAGATCTATTTTATGTGGGATTTTGGAGCACCAGCCTGTGGCTCATGAACACATCCCCAATCCCTTCTCACAGACACTGCTTACATAAAGAATAAATTTCAAATTCCATTCATTTTTACAATTTTCGCACTTGGAAGCATTTAATCTGTAGGATTCACTGAATGGGACATTGTTGGGTGTTTACTCTCAACAATTAAAGATTAAGTAAAATATAAAACATGTATAATATGACTTTGGTTTAAGACCAGCACTGCAGTGTAGTAGGTCCCTCTTCTCTGGAAGCAATTCCTCTTCTCTGGAAATCTCCACTCTCCATCTTCAGGGATGGGCCTCCAGCAGGTGCTCAACCACAAGATCCTGTCCTCTGGTCATAGTTGCTTGGTGCCAAGGTGGCTATCTGCCTCGAGCTGAGCCAATCTGATCCATTCTCCTAGGAATGTCATACTTGAACTGGAAGCCGCAGAGGTTAGGAGTTGGGAATAGAGTCTTATAACAGTACAGAGCTGGAGCAGGCATCTCAAAATCAGTACTGTATGGGGGAGGATAATAGGGAGTGGTGGAGACTGTGTCCAACAGGAGAGACGTGCCCAGTCTAAAGGGGCAGCTGCTACTCAACTCCAGCCAATTGTTTCCATGTAAGAGAGAGCCCAAGTATGGCCACATTGTTTGATTTTTGTTTTCAAGAGAAACCAGAAGTATAGATTTTTATGTGAAGGTCTTCCAATTTTTTAAAGTTGTCAACTAAATTTTAAAACTGTGCTAGTCAAATGAATCATATCTCTGGTAAAATACTGCCTGAAAACCAACGATTTACAATCTATGCTTTTGAAAGAAGATATTTATATCAGTCAGGGTTCTATCAGGACATAAATCACTTCCTCAGAGAGGAGGGATTTATAAAGGGACAGTTTACAAAAATGTAATGCAGTGTTGGGACTAGGGTAAAGTGAGTGAGGCCCTGGCCTCAGGTGCAAAATTTAAATAGGCACCAAAAATCTCAGTAAGCAAGATAAACAATATTTTAATGCAATAGTTTAAAAAATCAAAACTAATGCAAAAAAAATCTATGAAGAACAAAATATTAACATTTTAAATAAAGATATGATCAGTATTACCAATATTTCCTTTTGCCTCCAGCTCCAATGTGGCCCAGCACAGCACTAGTCAAGGTATAGGGAAACTCCAAGGGTGGTACAGTTCCCTGGAGGTAGTCAAAGCAGAGCTGTTACCACAGCTCTTTGGCTTTAAGGCAAAAGAGATGAAAAACAGGAGTTTTTCACTCCTCAGAAGGAAAGAGTCATGTCAAGAAGGCCACCTTGAGATGATCTATGACTGCTGGCCAAAGGACTTGGCCAGCCCAAGGCATTCCCCAAGGTAGAAGCAAGAGAGAGGAACACTTGACCTCACTCTTCTGTCTTCCTCTGATCTCCTGACAGGATGCACCATTGGCTAAAACCAACCAGAAGTCAAGGGAACAGCAGCCCACTGATATAGTCCATAGAGCCCATTGACATAGTCTATAAAGCCCATCAATATAGTCCATAGATCCCACTGATACAGTCTTTAGAGCCCATTGATACAGTCCATAGAAGCACAGAGCAGGATGAGAAGGGTAGAAAGTAGACTGGAGGGTCAAATGGAATAGACCTAGCACAGGCCTAGAACTCCTGCCCTGGTCCCCAGCCTCCCTGAGACCCAGGACTTCAGTGATTTCTGAAACTCAGTGAGTTTTCCCAGTATCTTCCTAGTATAGTCCTTTTTCTGCTTAAGCTAGCTAGAGTTGGTTTCTGATATTTGCCACCCAAAGAATCTTACCCAACACACTCCCTACATGAGAGTGACTGATCTGTAAACAGTAAAACCTCAAGTGAATTCCACCAGTACTCAGCCATGCCCAACCAGTCCCAGCTCACACACAGAGGTACCTCTTCATGCCATCCAGCAGCATTTCGGGACTTGAGTGACATGGCATTTTCCAATAATGATCCATTGAAAAAGTCATTGTTCAAGATTAGTTGTCCACAATAAAATAATAAAGTTGAGTCCACCAAGAAAAGCTTAGGCATATTATAGTGATCCTGCCCTAAATTTAAGTATTGAATTACTGTTTGACCTACAATTCCTTGGATTTTCCCTTGGGGAAAAGTACTATTGAATCCATCCTATCCAGCATCCATAGAACTTCCACCAAGATGCTTATGCGGCTTTTTAAAAACCCTGTAAGTATGAGGTAACATGAGACAGGCAGAAAATTTACATTGATTACTCCAAAAAGGAAAGAACAGCAACTTGATAGGAATAAAATGTACCTTGAAAGTGACTTTCACCGAGAACCTTGTTTAGGAGCTGTTACAGGCTGAATTGTGACCCTCAAAAATTCATGTCGAAGTCCAAACCCCTAGTACTTCAGAATGTGATCTTATTTGGAGATAAGATCTTTAAAGAGGTAATCAAGTTAAAATAAGTTCATTAGAGTGGGCCCAAATCCAATATGGCTAATGTCCCTACAAGAAGAGGAAATATAGACACAAACACACAAACAGAGGGGAGACAGTCATCTACAAGCCAAGGAGAGAGGCCTGGAACAGATCCTCCCCTCACGGCCCGCAGAAGAAACCCAACCTTGATCTCAGACTTTGAGCCTCCAGAACTGTGAGAAAACAAATTTCTATTGTTTCAGCCAACCAGTCTGTGGTGCTTTTTTATGGCAGCCCTAGCACCAATACAGGTGCTATAACAACAATAACAGCAAATACTTGTAAAGTGTTTGTTAAGTGCCAGGTACTGCTTTGAATACTTTATATATATTAACTCATTTAATCTTCACAACTTCTATGAGAGGTAAACACCATATTTATCATCCCCATTTCGTAGATGAGGAAACTGAAGCATCTGAGCTTAAGTAACTTGAGTAATGTGACACAAAAAATAAGTAGAATTTAGATGATAAACCTCAGCCTGAATCCAAAATCTGGACCCAAAATCTGTACTTGTAACCACTATACTCTACTGCCTCTTAGGTGTAAAAGTTTTGTACAGAGGAAGATTTCTTCCCCTACCCCAACTCCTAAGCTGTTACTAGCCAGACAAAATGAAAAGTCAGGTCACATGGGTGCATCCATACTCAGGTCCTCAAGCCCCTTTGATGAATCTGGTATCCCTAGAGACATTGAGACCAGATTGTCATGGACTAAATGTTTGTGTCCCCCCAAAATTCATATGTTGAAATCCTAACCCCCAATGTGATGGTTTTAGGAGATGAGGCCTCGAGAGGCAATACTTATACTACTATAAGAAGAAACACACAAGAGAAGATTTTTCTCTAGCCAAGTGAGGACACAACAAGAAGATGGTCATCTACAAACCAAGAAGAGTGTCCTCTCCAGATACTGGATCTGCTGGCACCTTCATCTTGGACGTCTCAGCCTCCAGAACTGTGAGAAACAAATATTTGTTGTTTAAGATCACCCAGTCTATGGTATTCTGTTATAGCCGCCCAAACTAACTAAGATACAGGTCTTAAAAAATCATGGTATTATTGCAAGACATGAGTGATTGAACCAACCTTATTCTGCAACCTAGGCATACAGTTTAGTTCAACATAATTTGATGGGGTTACACAGTGTGTTTCCCCAAGTGTTTACGGAAAGTCATGTTGGTACCCTTGGCCATCAAAGTCCTGTTGGTTTTACCCACTTACCCAGGGATGACTCCCAGGACAATTAAGCCACATGCAGCTCTTGCCTTTGAAACCCTTTCCCGCTGCTTGCCATCATCAACACCCACCACCACCACCACTTGGTACAATTCCCAAAAGGGGTGAGGCTAAAATAGTACCTGCATCATAGGGTTTTTGTGAGAATTTAACGAGCCTGGCACACAGTGGGCTCTCATTAAATGTTAGCCCTTTTCCCCTTTGCAACCAATTGGTAAAGTCTTGCTCAATGCAGATGAAACTGTTCCTTATAAACTTGTGTTGAGTTTACATTTTAGTTCATTTTATTAAATTAAACCTCCTCTCCTGACTTTTGCAGAGTTAATGACAAATCAGCCTTGTGTGCATGCAAATTGGAAAGACACAGACTTTGCCCAATCTGGGCAGTCAGCACGTGGATGTGAATAGGATGTTTGCTGCAGAAACACCTTCATCTCAGCAGCTGCCTGGAAGGGAAGGGAACTCATGATGTATAAAAAAGAAAAGTATTCTCCCCCCAACATCAGCATTCTAAAATGATGACCCTGTCCCATCCCAGTCCTGTTTTGGCCAGACTCACCTGTCCATTAAAAGTGCTCCTGTCCAGCTGCTCTAAAATCCAGGAGTTGTGATTTATTTTGCAGTGCACTGTGCCAACCCAGCCCAGAGCATGCTTCAAAATCCTGGTTTCCCTCTTTACACAAAAGAGTTTGGACAAAACAAAGCTGGGACGAGCAGGGTCACGGGCTTCTGTATGCTATTGGCCAATGAATAGGAGACAACGGCAAAATAGAGGCTGTCTGTCCAAAGCTTTGTGGATCGTGGGAAGTGGCGTTGCCAAGGTGATGATTTAGAGCCAGACCGGAGAAGCTGGTGTTAACAAGGACAGGAGGCCCGAGTCACGTTTCCTGAAAGGGAAGAGAGAAACTCAGAGGGAATTCACCACCAATTGGTAGGATTTCCATGTTTTGTCTAAAATATGTATTTCTAGCCTGCCTTATGTTGGAAAATTGTGTTCAGAACTCTGAACTCTGAACACAGTAGACTTATCACATCCTGACTATCAGAGATAATTTAAAATCAGATGAGAGGGAAGGAAGGGAAGTTGAGAGTCACGTTTGTTGTCCAATCTAACCCCAATAAATAGCATTTGATAATGGTCTATTTATAGAGACATATGGGATGGTCATTAAGAACAGGACCCAGGCATTGGGCCCCAGCTCTAATGACGGATTTTGTGAGAGACACTCACCAATTAGGGAAATCATTAATCTCTTGGTACTTCAGATTAGATAACCAACAAGAATGAATAAGATCTGTACAATTTCATACCGGGGGGAAAAAAGGCAGGAAGAGACTGACTCCTCACATTTAGTTTGGAATATTTATTACTCCTCTTTTAAAACCAGACCACATTGTCAGGAATCAGCAGATCAATGTGTTTGTTTATTTTTGCCTGATTCATTGACTTGCCTACTGAGGATCACTAGGTGTTGGTGTTCTGATTTCTGAACCAATACAGTATTTGAGTAAAAATTTGGGTTTTCCTAAGAGAAAGTCAACTCCAGGCAGGTCTATACTCAACACAAAACTCACCACTGCACCCCTCAAGTCATTTGCTCAGTTTCCTTATAATAGAAACAATGGAAGTTATTTATTAGCAAGTGAGAAAAGTCATGGAATAAAATCAGTGGACTGTGCCTGCTATTCAGCCATAAACAGTTCTTCAGAAACTAGGAGGCTGTGGACAAAACGGAGTGCCAGAGGGCACAGCCAAGGAGCATGGTTATTTCTCCAGCATAAAATTGGGATCTAAGTAGTTTCTGAGAGTTTGTTAGAAACGCAGCACAGAATTTTACAAGCTAAATGCGCACTTATGGTTTACATCAGCAAAACAGCAAAACCTTTTGCATAGCACATAAATGGCTAGCCAAGTGCTCTTATCTATATTCCTTCATTTGACTCTCACTCTGCCTTGAAAAGTCAATAGATAAGGTACTATTATCTCCATTTTATGGAAGGGCAAACAGATGTTCATAGAGTGTCCAAGGCAGCTTTATATGCAGGGAATAATGTAGCCTACAAGGTTTTTATGGCCACCAAATAGTAGAGCCAAGACCTAAATCTAGATCCTCTGATTGTTAGCCCTGTCCTATCAAATCTCAGGACGTGACCACCACCATTCCCCAACTACCAACGTAAAACTTCCTATTCAAACATAAAGGCCCCACTGGTAGTCATGACAACCACTTAAAGGCAAACTCCTTTCTCTGTGGAATTTCACTCAGACTCTACCCTATAGCATCACAAAATCTTAGATAAGAAAATCATCTCTAGTCTAATATTCTTGTTTTATAAACAGATGAAGAAATTGAGACACGGAGAGGTTAAGTAACTTGGCCCAAAATCACACAGCTGAATTACTTGTTGCAGTGGTTAACTAAAATTTTAAGATCAATTCAGTCATTCCACAGTTTACAAGAAACAATTAGAAGGTGTCCATTTACATGATGTGAACCTGATTAAACATCATATTTAAGGGGGCAATTAAGTGGATTTAATTTGATTCAAAGTTAAAAATTCATAGCACATGCTCCAGATGCAAGAGACAGGTAAACCAATTGGGATGTAAATAACAGAAACCCTAATTTATTTCTTAGACAATAAGAAAAATGTATTATTTCTTATAACTAGTCCAGAAATAGAGCAATTCCAAAGTTGGTTAATTCAGTGGCTCCAAAATGTCACCAGGAACGCAGGCTCTTCCTTTCCATCACACTCTGTGATGGCCAGGTTTGGGGCCCGCATATTATGTTACTGCATTTAATTACAGTCCTGTCCCAGGTCCAGGCAGCTCAAGTAGACAACAGCCCAGGGTCAGAAAAAGGAATGCCCCTTCTTCATTCCTCTTTTTTAAAGCAGTGAAAACCATTCTCAGGAGCCCCACTGAAGATATCCCTTCTTGTCTCATTGGCTAGAATTGTGTCACGTGTCCATCCCTAAACCAATAATCAAAGGTAAAAGGTAAGGAATTCAGGACTGGCTTAGAATAATCAAGATCCAGGCCCACCCCTGCCCCCTCTGAGTGGTCACCTCCCTACACTCCCATACAGTATTCACAAGGGCTCATGCCAGCCCTGGTCATAGGGAAGGTCAGAGTCAATACTTTTCAAATTGAAAGTTGTGATCCGTAAGTAGGTATAAAATCAACTTAGTGAGTCACCATCAGCACTTTTTTAATGAAATAAAATAGCATAAAAAATATTAGAGTGCTTTGCATGCAAGGGCAAGTATTGTTTCAAGAACATTTTGTTCCAGTTTTTATATAAATACTCTGTGTGTGAGTGTGTCCTGCGTTGTGATGTTTCCTACCATGGGCTATTGTCAAAAGGCTTGAAACCCACTGCACCAGAAGGTACTTTTACTAAGAGCAGAGTTCTGCCTTATTCATTTCTGGGTTCTCCATGCCTGGTATGTAAGACACTTTAAATACGTCTGTACTGAATTGATGAAAAATTTGAGATTGACACTCTGCTCCCCAATGTCCTCTAGCAAAGATTAATGTATCATGACATTTTCTGGCAACCTTCAGCCAGTGGAGCAGGTAATCTTTCCTCGTGGCCAAAATGATCGAGTGACTACTTTTGGCCACGTATGAGATGGCCATATGGCCTATTTTATTTCATTTAATCTCCCCAGCAATTCTATACAGTCAATTATTATTACCCCCATTTTCCAATTGAAGAAATGATAGTTGCAAAAAAAGTTAAGTAATTTGCTGAAATCACAGAATTAGTGGAGGGGCAGCAGGAATTGAAACTAGGTTGATCTGACTCCAAACTCCTGGACTTTACCCACCACCAACAACATGTTATGTCAACCACCCTTCGTGCCCCTCTGGAAGAGCAGAAGAGAGGCACAGCAGGGGTTCCGTTCTTTTGGGATGAGAGCTTCTCGCCCACACATGAACACCTTGGACTTGACTATATCCAGAGACCTCTTAGCCTGGCCTAATCCAAAACTGTTAGACTTCAAATCCCAAGGGATTCATTCTGCCTCCCAGCAGCCCCGGCACAGGCAGACACCACCGAACAGTTTAAGCAAGCAGTCCTACAGCACAGGTGGATGGGATTCCAGAGCAGAGCACAGTCACACAAATTGGAGCTGTGACTCGGGGCAGCCCTTGCTGGCCTTCTCAAAGGCCTCCAGTTGCCCAGGCCCGGAAGAGCACCACTGGAGGGATCATTCAAGAAGATCTACCTCAGCGCATGGGTCCCAGCCCCCTGTCCACCACATCCTTAGTGACCTCGGCAGTTCCGGGCTTTCTGGTTCAGAGTCAGCAGCCATCAAAACCCGACAGTTATTTCATTAAACTGGTTTCAAGTTACATAGTCTTATAGGACTGAGGGGAAATTAAACCTGCTGGCCTATTGTCTGTGCCGTCAACAACCACCTCTTTCTCAGTGAAATTTCTCCCAACTCTTGTGTCCCCCTACAGAGTGCAGCAGGGGAGGAGCCAAAGGTTTGGCATCACCAAATGAGGTTTAAAATGTCTCTGCTTTCCGAGTGTCTTGTTCCCGTCGCTCTGTGCTCTCGGAGGCTGAATCTTTTTGCGAGATCCCCGCAGTGCCTTTCTTCTGTGTGTTTCCTATGTGTATCCAGAGGACAAGACACCATAGAAGAGTGTTTTCTGTCTTCAGTGTCTGTCATTGCCACTAGCTTTCCAAGGGTCAATTGCCAAATATGCCACTAAATTTTAGTTCAGAGGGGGAAAAAGGAGAAATACATATACACACAAGCTGCTTAATTTGGCCCCGGGTAGGTTTGCCCTCTTTTTCTCTTTTTTAAACTTAGACATATGGATGATGGCTGAAATTGACTATGGAGAAGAAAGTGTTTTCTTCATGCTAAATGCCTTAAATCCCAGTTTACCCTGTGTAGCTGGACAGTGTTTCCAGATCTTTGAGCAGGTCAATGCAGATGTTATGAAAATCCCTCTCCTGGGGAATTTCCTTAGCCCCCTGACAGCCAGTGTGTGTCCAGGGAGAGGGCATATGCCCCTGAGGGACAGTCTTGGAGTGTATTCTTTCCCTGGCAGATTCACAGAGTGCAGAGGGTACCCAGAGGGGGCTGAAGACCCCTGTCGTTTTACCATGAACACCTGCCACCACTGCTGCATGGGGTATGACATCACTGGGGGAGATAGTGGGAACAGGACGATTTGGAGTCAGGGAACTGGGGTTCAAGTCCCATCTCCACTGCTTACTCTATAAGCAACATTAAATACACGCCTGCCTCAGTTTAAACATCTGTAAAACGGGAATAATGATACCTGCTGCACAATACGGAAAGGGCTTTGTAAGTGATAGAGCATTATTATTTATCATAGCAGTAACATGAAGGAGACTGTAAGGACTCTTCTCAGATGTATCCTAGTGTTGCTACATCTACTACATTTAAGGGGAAATTTTTGGAAGATAAATTTCATCATCGTTGTCATCACTGTCACCTTCACTAGTCAAACACCAGAAGTAGACTTGGCACAGATGAAAAACAGTCATCAACATCATCCCTAAAAGGCCAGTTGGTCAAGACATTTCAGACATCGAAAACATGCTCCCCGCCATCAGAACCCTCAGCTGTAACACATTCCTTCACTTAGAGTCGCCTTCAGACCACACAGCACCTTAGTGTCATTTTAAACTGTTTCTACCCACTGCCTCGTACTATCTGGGTTGCACACTTGGGCAGCCTGGTTCCTGTTTGGTGAACCACATTGAAACCAAGGGAATAAGAGCTAATGTAATTGGTTGAAGTCATTTCCAGAAATGCACTATTGGGGACATAGCAAGAAAGTATCTGGATCCTAACAGGAAATCATAATAATTAGAACTAATGTAGCATCCAAATTACTTTAAGGAAAACAATTGTTACAAAATCAGATTACAGACACACCAAGCTTCTCGTTAGAAATTGAAAGAAGCTTGCTTTTTTATTACATCTCTTTATTCTGGTAAATTTCTTGCTCATTCTAGAATAAACCTTAACTAGTCATGATTCCTGTAGTTGTTCATGAAATAACACAGTCAAAATTATACCTACTCTGAAATACAGCTTGCCCCATGGTGTGGAACCAACAGGGTTACTGTATTTAAGAGCAGCATTAATGTACAGTGTCACATGAAACGTGGGTGGCCTCAGAATACGGCACATTTAAATTAGTGCCAGAGGAAAGAAATACAAATGCTTTCTGGCTGACTCAGAAACGGGCTTCCCAGACCCCTTGGATTTCAGCACTCCATGCCCTAATCCTTTATATATAAATAGCTTTGAGGGGTGGGGAGTCAGCATGCTCAGGAGCACTAACACACAGTGGATAGTGGAATCTTTCTTCTTTTTGCAGGAAGTGACAACAAGTAAGCAATCTAGAAAATGTGAGAAAATGGAGGAAAGGAAAGAGAGAGAGAAGATGAAGAAGGAAGTGGAAAGAAAAATAAAATACAATGGCTCTCATCGTGTCCTGACTCTGGGCTTGAGGTCAGAGTGTCCTGCACATGCCCTTCAGGAATGTGGAGGGGCACTGTGATGGCTGATTCTGGGGAAAATTCTCCTTTACTCTGCAGAAGTCAGGTGTCCTCAATACACTGTGGTCCATTTTCTCCCTGTTTCTTAGTGATGGGCTTGCCTTGTTAGTGATTGGCTGGAAGTGAGTACATTATCATCGACCACTGACAAAGCAACAGAATATCTTCTGTCCCTGGGCACTTGATGGTTACTCATCAATCACTTTTTATTGACTTTGAACTAAGATCCATGAATTCAAAAACTGCAATGTAAAATTTTATAGGCAAACTAATGGTATACCAACTTATACAAAGCTGATTCTTCAATAATGCACTTGAAGGGCATAGCCCCCTGCCACTGATGAAGCTCTGTTTTCGGTTTTTCACTAAAGGGAGAAAGGAAGTAACACTTACTGAGCCCTTGGTGTGTGCCAGGCACTGTGTGGGATGCTTTACATGTTATATCAAATCTAAGTCACCACCAACTGTAACACACTCCTTATTTTATCTGCCACCAGGAAAGCAGAAACACTACCAATTAACTGAAGGATGCCATCCAGGATGGATTCACCGTGAAGCTAGGGAAGCTTAATAATAAGCCTCGAGTTCCTGTACTTGCATGGACCCTCCCAAGGTTCCCCAAGGGGCCCCAGCAATGTGTTCACATGACCATATATTTTTGTAAAGTTTGCAAAAGATATTTTAACTGCAATCAGACCACGGTCTCTTTCCACTCTGACTTCCCCTCTGTCACACTTCCCCTTGTGTTGGGTGGCACTGGAGTAGCCATGGGCAATTTGGGGTCTTCGTAAAGGGGAAGTTGAGTTGGGGATACATTTAGTCTGGGTTCAGGAGGATACGTTTATGTGATCCATGCGGTGAAATTATTGCTAGTCATCCATCATTTCTACCCTCCACCATGCCAGCTCTCTTAGCAGTGAGACCCTCAGGTGCAGGGCTTGAGGTTATATCCAATATAAACACGTCCCACCGTGCTCACCAGAAATATATGGCATGGGTAATGGGAAAGAAACAAGATCTGAAGTGTATGAAGCCAAAAATTAGTCTGTGGAAAGTTCTTCCAAATCTTACAGCTCACATAGGAAAGAAGCTTCATAGAGGTTTTCCCAAATTTGACAGCAATCCTAAAAATTTATCTGACATTACCTAAAATAAGTGGTGAAGCTGGAAAACACTTATCTAAATTATCTATAGTGAAAAATAAATCTCCATCAACCATAGAGAAGGAAGACCAAATTGTCTACCTATTCTCTCTATAGAAAATGACCTAAAATCACTGTTATACAGCCAAAAAAAAAAAAGGACAAAGAGATATTACAGAAGTGTGTCAGGAAGCTAATTCATAAATATCATGGTGTTTTTTTGTGGATTTAATGGTGTTGGTGATTTATGTCAGTTTTTTTAAATTTATAATTTGTTGTGATTTCTTTTCTCATTTAAATAAACATTCGCATTTTTATCTAATTTTGCATTCATCGTTTTACATTCTGTTTTTTAGAAAGGTCCCAAAAGAAAATAAGATTCAGGATCCATAAAACCTGGACCCACTCCTGGGTGCCAATTTCAGAGAACTTTTTAAATTGGGAGAGGGGAGGAATACGTGTCTTAGAATTGGTGAAATACATGGTATGTATTATTTCATTTAATTCCACATAACCACACTGTGGGGTAGGTGTGATCACACTCACTTTACAGATGAGGAAACTAGGCTCAGGAAGTTGAGAAATGCCTAAAATTAAGCCTTCAGCATTAATACTGTTGTCATGGTTCCACCAGCAACATTCAAAACTTGAAGCCACAAAACGAGGCCCCTCTGCACTTGGGGGGAATCAATTTTTGAGGGGCCTCAAAGCTCCCCTATCCCCACTGAGTTAGTGAGATGCAGAGGCAGGATTAGAAACTGATTTTTCACTCTAGATCCTGAAGCCGTGCCACTACACTGTACTGACCACGACTGTACTGCACTGATCGTTACTGTACTGCAGCCTCTTTGGAAAAAAACTGTCAGCCACTTCCACCTTGTAGAAATGTATATTTCCTGTTAACCGTCCAAAAAGGTATTTCATTTTCACCCTCATGTGTAATTTTGCAATTTAAAGTCTTTTTCTTCTGTTCAGGAGTTTTAGGAATTCAACAAAGGACCTGTCCCCAAACTCTGCTCCCAGCCCCTGCCCCCACAACCAGGCCTGTCAGAGAAGACACCCCTTTGGGTTAAGACCTTAAAGTTCCCTTCCTTTCAAAATGCACGTCTACCTGGAATTAGACACTCAGTAAGGAAGCTACTCTTCCTCATTCAGAAGTGAACAAGAATGTGTTGTTCAAAGGTACTAACGCTGCAGTATTCGGGGGAGGAAAGCATGGTGCCAGTGCTGGCAGGATTTGTGCAGTTCGTGGCGGTGGGATCCTGAAAAGTCAGAGGGCAGCAGTGCGGTGGCCATTTTCACTCCCATTCTGCCTAGCCAATTGCACTTAATAAAAACTAATTGATTAGTTCCTGGTGCAAAACTTCTTTTGGCCATGAAGCCAGCACCACTAACGAATATTTCAGAGGACTACATACAAGGAGGCCTACTGCCATTGCCACATCTGGGACAGTCCATCATCAAGGACATCATCACTGACCACCAGCCTGAGCTTCCTGTCTCCCTTCCCCACGATTTATGGGAAGAAAGTCAGGGTTTAAAGCAGGAGTTTAACTCGGAGTCCTTGAACCTCCTCGAAATTACACACCAACTTGTTGCAGGAGTAAGGTGAGACTGCATCATTTTAGGGAGAGAATCCATAACTTTCATCAGATACTAAAGGGATCTACGAGCCCCCCGCAAAAGACTAAGAACCACTGTTTGAGGAGAAAAGCATTGAAAAAAAGTTAGTACAAGTCTCAGGCAGATGCTGATACCAAAAATAATCAAAAAATTTTTTTGACCACAACAGCATTCTTTTTTTAAAAAAGATGTGTGTGTATGTATGTGATTAAGAAAACGTTCGTTACATTTAACTGGTTTGTAATGTTTTTAACTTGTTAAATAATCAGTTAAGAATCTCTGATTATTATTAAATCATTAAAATAATGATTTTAGATTTACTTCTTTAAAATGGTTTGTACTGTAATACTAGAGGATTTATCAACTTTCCATTTTTAAAGTACTGGACCATTTTATTTTGAATAATACAATTCAGCAAGAATCCTATTTTTGGTCCCAAGTCAGACTACTAAACAGAAAATATTGAGCTGCATAGAAATCATCCTACCCCAGTTTCATTTTGACCTTCTTTTCCAAAGCTATGTTTTGTATACATTTGCACTGTGCTTATGCATTATTTATTACTTGAACTAAAGCAGTAATTTGTTTCTGTTAATAAAAAAAGGCTCTGCCAACTCAACCAACTTCCTGAATCAACAAAAATCATGGTATCATTAAGGGTTACTTCAAAAAAATATGCAGCTTTTCTTAAGAAAGCAGCTTCTCTTGTTCGACCTTCATCTTGCTTCCTTGATCCATCTTCCTCTGACGTACAAAATGCTTTCATCTCACATTTCTGTCCCTTCCAGTCCTTGACCTACCAACTCACAGAAAAACCTACTTTTGACATCTGAGTCAGGTCTTTCCAGTTTGTAACTTTGAGAGAAAAGACCTATAATTGGTTCGAGAGAAACTATAAACTGGAATGAAATACCTCAAATGGGTGTTTGTTCGGCATTGGTCACACCTATATCCAAACTCACACACTCGCTCCCTTCAACACCACACCTTGAAAAGAGTTTCTTAGACTTATTGCCAATAAAGGGACAAAGTTTTCAGGAGGTAGTGATTTTTTATCATTTCTTAAATGGTTTGGTTTGAAGTTTTGTTGTTTGGGCCTTGTTTTTTCTCTTCCATTTCTGCACGGAAGAATGTTGAATCTCCCTGCCCCTCTCCAACCCTACTGATCATAGCAAAGCAGACACCTGAAATCCTTGATATCATTCCTATGTCTGGGGAATTTCCCATCTTACAGGTGTTCACTTCCCCACAGTAGAAGCCAAAAAATTCACTTTCCCTGCTTCCCTTGCAGTTAGGCCTCACCCGTGGTATCCAAGCTCTGCCAGTCCGATGATCTTACACAAGGCTTCAAGAGAGCCACGTGAGGAAGCTGACACAGTAGAATTCATTTCCTAGAGAGGGTGGTACTGGTGGTGTCCAGCCGTCAGGGGCAACAACAGCATGAGCTGTGCTGTGGAGTCTAGACCTGGAGGCAGCAGCAGAGGCCCTTTGCTGAGTCACCCCCATGGTATGGTTGATCTGAGCCTTGCTCTGCATTCCTGACCTCCAAGCCTGACTCTCTGGCCCTCCTGATTTTGAGATTTTGAGAATGTCTAAATATCCTAAATATCAATAAAGTCCTCTTCTGCTTAAGCTACCGTGAGTGGGTTCCGTTGTTTCTAACTAAGATCCTTGAGAGACACAATGCCCACAGAGGCCTGCGTGGTCTCCAGGCAGCCTGCCGCCTTCTCCCCTTCTCGTAGGGCCTTTGTCCCCCTCTTCCAGTGAGGTAAGTTCTTTCCTGCCTCAGGCCTTCACACGAGCTGTTGCCTTAGCTGGGAATGCTCTGTCCCCACTCTATCCCCGGCTCCCTCCTAAATTCAAAACACAGCTCAAACGGACTAGGTTAAGTCCCCCTCAGACATACCCTTCTGGCATCCTATACTTGCCCTTCATGGTACCTATCACAATTAAAATTAAGTACTTAGTTGGTTAATTCATGTTTTTCTCCCCGAAGACACTGTAATAATTATAATAATAACTAACATTTAGTGAGCTCTTTCCAAATACTAGGAAGCCTTCTAAACACTTGACATAGATTATCTCATTTGATCTTCACTGTAACTCTGGGGAAGGTAGCATTGTAAAACCCATTTACAAATGGAAAAACTGAGGCTTAGAGAAATCGAATAACAAATTCTAGGTCACACCAAGAGGATGTGCTGGAGCCAGGGAATCTGACTCTAGATCACACTCTGTGCTCTTCATAGTGGGTTCCTGCCCCCCAAAATTGTGCAAGATAAGCCATTAGAGGGTGGGAAGAAAATATTAAAATTTATCTGCCTCTCTCTATATATTTATATGTATATATTTATCTCATCCTAATTAATTTATTTTGTATGTCCATTTTATGGTGTACATCATACAGAATGTATGATGTACATAATATAGCAATACATTGCATAATTTATAAATAAATAAAAACAGCATAGAGAGGCTCAATTTTTTCCTATAGGAATGTGCAATGACTAAAGTTTGGAGACCACTGCCCTCAGCTCTGTGAAAGCAGGGCTCGCCTACCAGTGTACTCCCAGCTGCCAACACAGGGCCTGACACGTAACAGATACTCAACAAATACATGTTGACTGACTATGTCCCTCCTACAGTGACAACACTCAGCACTAACAGAAAGAAAGCTCCAATGTCCCATATATAAGTTCAAGTTCCCAATATTTCTATATCTGTGAGGACTTCCTTGCTTGTACCTTCTCAAAATCTGTATCTGAGACCAGTAGTTTTCCTCAATGCTCATAGACAGTCCACTCCCAGCAGAGAGTAATTTTCAGTGGAGCAAGAGGCGGTGGCAGCCCCTGGAGCAGCCTGTGGTTTCTCAGATTATTTTGCACTGACCTGCCGTCACTGACAGTGAAACCCAGGAGGGATTGGTGGTGCAAGGCACCGCTCTGGGACACATCAATTCACTTGCGGAAAGTCTGCACACCCAGCTCCCTCTCTCTTTCTGCCTCTGCTGATCTCCCACTCAAACTAACTTGAGCTCCTCCTTTCCCTGCAGTTACAAAGGCTCATGGAGAACTTGGATGGGGCAGGGAGGCGGGTGCTGTGCCTGAGCAGGGAAAAAAGGGAACAGGACAACAGGACTTCTATCAAAGAGTGAATGGGACAGATAATTTAAGAACATCGTCCTTCTTCCTTCTCTGACAAAGGGGTGTGAAAGTGGAAAGTCACCAAACAAATTCTTGCTAAATTAAAAACATATTAAAATCACCATCTAATGTGGGTGAAAAGATGCAACTAGCCAACCACATGGGCGTGGATTTCCCACAGGGCCCTTGAAAGCACTGCTTTAGACACAGGCTCATACCTCATAAAGGTTATTTGTCAGTCATTTTTAGAATTCCACCTCAGTTGAACTGTTTTTAGATAGGTTTATGAGTTGTTTCTTCTTTAAAAATCTAAGAAATGGGAGGCTGGGTGGGGCGCAGTAGCAGCACAGAGCGGCCTGCAGAAACACCAGACCTAACCACCAAGGAACATCCGGGGCTGGAGGTCTTCAGGTCACGGGAGGTGAGCCTCGTGAAGAGGTCGACCGCTGTATTTGCAGTCACAGGTGCGGCCCTTCACAGGGTGGCCCCACGGGGTCAGCTGACCTGTGGAAATTATTCCTGGAGCTAAGGGCAACCCACAGACCAGGCTCCCGCTGGTGGGCTTGCCGCCAGCTTTGCTTCTTGGATCTCCACCACCTTAAACGCTGCGCACGCTGCCTGCTTTAGACAGGAAGCAGCAATTAACTGCCGCAGAGTGGAGCTGGGTGTCAACGAAGGCCACCCCTGCAGCTGCACCCCCACTGTGTGTTTGAAAACAAATGAGCTACCCCTTCCAAGTCTTCTGTGCAGAGACAACTCTGAAGTCAGCCTCCTCCATGAGGCCACCTGCCAGACTCTTTTGAAGCGCATTTCTCATTTATTTAAAACACATGAAATTTGATGGAAATCTTCAATACATTTTTTAAGATATTTTAAAGACATCTGGAAAAACATTTCATGAAATGCATTTTACAGATATTTTCTCTCCAAATAGGTGTTCAGTATGCGTAGTCATCAATTCAGCAATCATTTAGTTAGAGCTTGCTTCGCACCAGGCATTGTGCTAATTGCTGGGCACATACAATATAAAAAGTATATATATATACACACACACACACAAACATTTTATATATGTATGTCTACAAATGGGTACCTTGTGAAGTTTGAACTGAAATATTAGCCATCTAATCTTGACACCAGATAAATTAATTGGTTAACACCCAAAATGATAAGAAAAAAATCTGTTCCTATTGTCTTCTAACTAGTGATTCTAAATCAAGCGTATTCACTTGAATCGCTTGGGGGTTTCTTATAAGTACAAATGCCAAAACCCCACCTCAGACCCACTAAATCAGAAATTCTGAGAATGGGCCCCAAAAATGTGTGCTTGGAAAACTCTCCCAGGTCATTTTGAAGCTTTCTCTTGTTCAGAGCCACCGATCTTGATAATCTTAACAGTAGCTGAACAGCTGAGATCCACATTACCTAGTTACTAGTAGCTGGCTCAAAACCAAACTTCTTTATCGTGTTGAAGTAATTGCTATTAAATACAACCACATTTAATAAGCGGGGGCTATGCACGGGATGGCAGGGCACTTTCACCTAAAGGCAGATCCAAAGCATGACAGACACCACAACCAAGATGTCAGAGCAAAAAGGGACAAGGAGTCCAGGCAGGACACGAGAGAAGGAAGGCAGGGAAACTACACCTAATCTTTAAGAAGATGCCCCATAAGTGAAATCCATCCCAGACCCCAGAGAGTGGCATGGGGAATTGCATACCAGGTCCAAACCTTACTAGACAAAGGGTCTATATTCCACCACTGGTTCAAGTACCAGTTGGGGCAGACCTAATCAATGGCAGCCCCTAATAGCTGGTAGGTAGGCAAAGCAGAGGCCACCATTCCCCACACTAAAAACCCGGGGCAAAAACAAAGGAATGTTATTAATGTCAGGGAAACCCATTTATTTGAAGAGGTTCATTTTCACACAAGAAAAGGGTAAACAATAGCGAATGTTTATAAAGCATTTGCTATGGGCACTGTTCTAAATGCTTTAAATGAATGAACCCCAGGCTGCTATTAGACACCTACTATTATTAAAAGCCCTCAGGTTGGGGAGCTAGGTCTCAATTAAAGCAGCTCCAGAAAGACAGGTTAAAAAAATCTTGTTTTCATCAACAAGATTCTCTGTGTTCCTTTTCTGGTGGTGTATCCTTGACCTTCAGTACAATGACATTTGGACACTCCAGCCATGCCATAGGGCAGCACTATACATGTTCAGGCAAGTGTTAACACTAACCTTCTTAAGCATGATCATGGCCATGATTATTAGCAAAGGCAACACTCTCCAATAAAAAGAATGTGAGCCACAAATATAAGCCATATATGTAATTTTTACCTTTTCTAGCAGGCACATTAAAATAAGCAAAAGGTGAAATTGATCTTAATATATTTTATTTAGCCCAATATCTCTAAAACATTATCACTTTAACAAATCTATATGAAACAATTAATGATGAAATATTTTACATTCTTTTTTTCATGCTAAGTCTTTGAAGTCCAGTGTGTATTTTATACTTATAGGCCATCTCAGTTCAAACTAGCTGCATTTCTTTTTTTTCTAAATTTGTTGAGGAATAATTGGGGATAATCGACAAATGTAATTAAATATATTTAAAGTATACAACTAGCTACATTTTATGGGCTCAATAGCCACATGCGTCCAGTGGCTTCTATACTGGACAGCACAACTCTGGAGGAAGATGACAGTTATCTACAGGGCAGGGGTCAATACCCAAAATCATCTCTCAGTGCTAACTTTGGAGGATGCAAGCTTTTTTTTTTTTTTAAATAAGAGCCACTTTTCCTTGTATTCTCGTCCTTAGAGGATAGGAATCTATCACCCATGGCTTGAATGTCTTCTTTTTCAGCCTACACAATTTGGAATAATCCCTTTACATTTTAGTAGTCCCGGGGCCGCCCGGTGGCGCAGCGGTTTAGTCCGCGCTTGGCAGCCCGGGGTTCGCAGGTTCGGATCCTGGGCGCCCGCCTACGCACTGCCTGTCAGCCATGCTGTGGCGGCATCCCATATAAAGTGGAGGAAGATGGGCACGGATGTTAGCCCAGGGCCAGTCTTCCTCAGCAAAAAGAGGAGGATTGGCGACGGATGTTAGCTCAGGGCTGGTCTTCTTCACAAAAAAAAATACATTTTAGTAGTCCCTTATGCAGAAACTTTTTTTTTTAGTTGACTAAAGTTAGTCCCATCAGGATTTCCTGGTTTGAGTCTTCTGGAATTCGGTAAGAGCCTATCAACCCTTCCCGGGCCCTTGGGGTATCTCTGACTTGCTCCACAGCCCTCTGATGAGGGCTTCCAGCTGTTGCATGAAGAGGTCCAACCTTTCAAGACCCCAAGATTGTAATAATACAGTTGCTTTTGTACATCCCGCAAGCCTTTTGGTCACAGTGTTTGCCTCTCTTTGCAATTTTTCTCAGTCTCTGCTGATGTACAAGGACCCAGGTAGCACTTAGCGGTCCATCTGTGGATGGTGCATAATTTAGTGCAGAGACTACGTTTGAGGTTTATACCTATTTCAGTCATGCCTACCTTTTTCATGCTCCCCTCCTTCCTTTTTTTAAACTATTGTTACACCTCAGTAAGGAAATTACATCCCAAAAAATACCCAGGATCCTTCTCCATTGGCCTTTTTACTTTTGAAAAACAAATTCTTTGAGAAGTTAAATCAGAATTCCAAAACCATGAGCTTAAACCAGGAGCGGCCAGTCTGACAGTCACTACCATGTATGAACTTGTCTAATATTTTCTAAATCCTGAAACATAATTTGGGTGACTAATATCCCCCGGGATTGGCCAGACACTTGGTTCCTTCCAACCCCACCCAAATTCCCAAGTGGGTCTCAAAAACATGCTGTAGGAGAGCCTGTTCTATTTATTTTCAACATATTAGAACCTTCAAAACTGAAGCTATGTGATCCACAAAATACTTCTCTCCTGGGGCCGCCCGGTGGCGCAGCGGTTTAGTTCGTGCTTGGCAGCCCGGGGTTCGCCAGTTCGGATCCCGGGCGCCCGCGACGCACTGCCTGTCAGCCACGCCGTGGTGGCGTCCCAGCCATGCCGTGGCGGCCTCCCATTTAAAGTGGGGAAAGATAGGCACGGATGTTAGCCCAGGGCCTGTCTTCCTCAGCAAAAAGAGGAGGATTGGCACAGATGTTAGCTTAGGGCTAGTCTTTCCCCACACAAAAAAAAAAACTTACCTCCTACTGCACTAGGTGACCTTGACATAGAGGCCTTGGGAGGGCAACTGACGTGGGGGCTTGATGTTTCAGTCATGGGCAGCCTTGGTCCATGAAAGCCCAACCTCCTGGTGCAACACCATAGCCACGGAGGGATGTGACTGTCAGGGTTCTGAGAGAGACTTGAAAAGAGAAGAAGGGAGGAGAAATGAAAAGAGAGAAATGGGGGGGAAGAGAAACAATCTCTGTGGAGCAGCAGGATTTACACCATAGAAAATATGGAAAGCAGGCCGTGGAGCATTCCTTCCAGATACTGGTTTGCTCCCTGCAGGATAGGATGCCCTTTCTTGTTGAAGTCTTTAAAATGCTAAGTATGGAAAAAGACTGAGAGAAGCTGGGAGGGGGAGAGGGGAAATTGGTTATTCCTCATCGGATTTCATCTCTTAAACAATGCTCGGTGCCACCAAGGGATCAGCAATTTGACGTTATCTTCCTGCTCTCAGGACTTGTACTTCCTTCTCTCCCCACCCTACTGTAGGGCTCAAGACTTTAATTATAGGGAAGGTAAAGACATTGCATCTGTCTGGAAAGCAAGTCAGGCTTGCTCCTTTTAAATCCTGGGATTTTCCATCATTAGCCATCAAATGAATTCCTAAGGAGTTTCTTGCTAATCCCTGTCTAGGTGACTCTAGAGACACACACACACACACACACACACACACACACACGAAACCACAGTATTGATTCAGGTTAGAGTAAACAGCAGGCAGTACTTTATTGACAGCAGAAATTCTGAAATCTTTTGTTCAAAGAGGAGGACTTTTCCTGGGGTTTTTAAAGTGATAAGCAGAAAAGAAGCAAAGGAAGCAGTTCTCAGGGGTGACCAGGAAGCTGGCATCAACTTGGTGCTTGTGGCTGCCCCATCCCTAAGCTGCCCTACAGGGAATGACTGTTCTGCTCCACCTGACTCATGATTCAGGTGATTATCTGAGTAGCTTGGAGGTCTTAGGGCCGATGACCCAAGATGGGCTGCAATAGAGGGGTCCGTGGAGCAAGAAGGCAGATAACTGTTGTCACAAACCTTAGAGGCTCTATTTTCTGGTCAAGAAGTCGCTTTATCTTTCACCTGTCAGAGACTCTCGGCTGGTAGTCGGCAGTGAGCTGATGATTTGAAAACAATTTATTTGGCATACTAAACTCTTGACCGAAGAAAATCACTGACATAGTTCATGGTTTTTACAATTTAAAAAAGTCCCATGCAGGAGGGTCCCTTCAATCCAAGGTTTGCGGCAATATTTAAAAATGAGCCATGAACTGATGAATAGATTTTTTTAATGTGATTATCCACACAATGAATATTATCCAGTCATGAAAAGGAATGAAGTACTGATACATGCAGCAACAGGGATGAAGCTTGAAACCATTACAGTAAGAAGCCACAAAAGGCCACCTATTGTATGATTTCATCTATATGAAATATCCAAAATAGGCAAATCCATAGAGACAGAAAGCAGATTAGTGGTTACCATGGACTGGGGAGAGAGGGAATTAAGGAGTTACTGCTAATGAATACAGGGTTTCCTTTTGGGGTGATGAAAATATTTTGGCACTAGATAGTAGTGATGCTTGTACCACATTGTGAATGTACTAAATGTCACTAATGGTAAACTTTACCTTATGTGAATTTTACCACATGTTTTGAAAAAGAGCCTAATGAGTTTAAAAAAAAAGCCATACTAACCATCATCTTTAGCAGAGGCTCTCATTCCCTTCATTCCTGAGTTCAGCCTTGTTAAAAGCGTCCCCGAGTTAATCAACCACAGATTTTTCCCAATCAGCCCCATACGGGAACTATTTCATTAGATGGGCCAACCCCACACAACAACCGTGTACACTGACCTTGGTCTCTATTAATCATCAAAGTGCTGCTGTCTCAACGCAAGCCCACGAAGGCTTCTCACAAAGGCGATGGAAAGCGGTGCACAGAGATTTTCTTCAAACCAGGAAACACTGTGAGATTCACTTCACCCGGGGAATTTTCCTTCACTGAAACACAAAGGTGTTTCCAGGGTCTGAGCCTCTGATTGCACAACTCCTTTTGTATAAATAAAATAGCACGCACATACTTGGAGATGGGTGTGCTGGTGTATGCATAGATGTTTTCCAGGATACAAACAGAAACTTGTCAATAGTGTCACCTTTGGGAAAAGGACCGGGACGGGGGAACTTCTTTTGTTATTACGTATTTTTTCAAGCCACTTAAATTCTCTAATCATGTAATTACATGACTTTTATAATATATATATATATTTATATTTGCCTGTAAATATAGATAATACATAAATATAATGTAAAAAATACCAGCTGGATCACTTGACTCTATCAACTGGGTCTCATGAATTTAATCATTAGAAAACAGTCTGTTGAATCCAAATTGAGAGACATTCTGCAAAACAACTCTCTTAGACATTTCAAAAATGTCAGTGACATAAAGAATGGGAGAAAGAATGCTAAGGAACTGTTCCAGATTAAAGGAAACTGATAATAAATGCAATGTATGAGTCTTGATTGGATCTTGGGTCAGAATTTTTTACAAATTCTATAAGGCACATTATAGGAACTGGGAAATTTCAATTGGACTGTGTATTGGATAATGGTACTCTATCAGTGATCAATGTTAAAACTTCCTGGATGTGCTCATTGTAACAGGTGATAGGAGAATGACTTTGCTTTTAGGAGTTATATGCTGAAGGGGTGAAGTTTTGGCATACCTACAACTAACTCTCCTTTGTGTGTGTGTGTGTCTGTGTGTGTGTGTCTGTGTGCACGTGTTTGTCTGTGTGTAGAGAGAGAAAGACGGATAAAGCAAATTTGGACTTCTTTGAATTTTTACCTAATAACTGTTTTTAAAAAGAAACAGAAATTCTGATTTTTATTATACAAGTTGCATCGACAAAGAGCAAGAAACAGAGGTGTGAAGTTTAAGTTCTGAGCCACCAAACAGAATCTTCAGCACAGCTTCCCTTCTCCTTAATACAATTATAAAACTGACATTCGGAACAGACAGGAGTTGGCTTTTCCCAGGGGGCCTCCCCTCGACCAGCCCCACCAGTCTTCAGAGGGAAGCTACCGGCTGCCTCCACCCTCTGCAGGTCAATCTGTGCCCAGGCAGAAACAAGTCACTGTGAAAGGGCTTTTTCCAAAAGACTTGTATTTGATAGGTCTACGAGATTCCCATTCCTCCCACTCCAGTTATCCTTTACTTTTGACACATACACACGCTTTTTACTACAGGTACCTCTGATGTTTCAGAGGGTTGATCTTGACTCATAGTAATTCCAGAACTCTGCAGTAATAACCTTCATTATGACAGACATCTCTGGCTCATGGAGCAACCAGTTAGATACTTTGGTTCCCAAGTGGACAGATCTGGTTTTGAATCTTAGATCTGCTATTTACGTGCTGTATTCATTTGACCAATTACTTAACCTCTCTCAGCCTCAGTTTCTTCATCTCTAAAATGGAGTGATAGTAATCCTGATCACTCCACAGGGCTGTTTGCAGAGTTAATAAGATTGTGCATGTGTAGTGCCCAGCACGTGGAATGTACTCCATAAATGAGAGTATAATTACTTTTTTAAAAAATCTGTTGTTTTGACAGGTCTGACTCTAATGTATGAAAATCAAAGATCATTTTAAGAAGTCACCTAAATCGTTGAAAAAGGATTATTTAGTGAGGGATTTAATTTTTCCTGAGCAATTCACTATGAGCAAAATCATTGAAAAATGATACTTCTAAAGGGCAAACTTATTTCACAATGACACTTCCAAGGTTTATTATTCCTAGTATTTAGCTACTTATCTCTTCAATTTTAACACAAAGCTAATCATTAATATTATCGTATTCTAGAAGTAATTATTTTAAAAGCTTTTGCTGTAATAGCTGAAGCCAACCTGGCTATTCCCAGTACCAAAGAAGGTAAAAGTGTTTATTTTTTTTAGGACTGACATGAAAGAGATTCATTTTTGATGCCAAGAAATCACTTAGCATTCATGTGACTTCAACTTCACAGCATCTTGGAATATGTTTATCCTCAATCAAAATTCTTCCTAGAGGCAAAATGCCAACACCTTCTCCTCTCCTGTACCTTCCCTAACAAAACCCAAAGAGAAGTTAGACACAAGGTCATGACCTACAGCTCCTCAGGAGAACACTCTGGGTTGTCATAAACTACCCACCCATGAGCTGTAACCACTTTGAATTCATTTCTTCTTAGCACCTCTTGCCTGGTGGATAATATTGTACCTAGCTTTCCAGTAGAGAAACTGAGGCCTAGAAGTGGAATGAAAAGGCTGCAATCAGAATATCCATTAAGATAAAATCACTGACGTCTCCAAGCTTAGGCCCTAGTGCCCATCATTCATTGTGCGAAATATGAAGGGTTGGTAAAGGATCTGCACACTTTCAAAACAGCCTCTTAACCAAATTTCAGCTTGCAGGAGGGGGGTCCATATTCTTTCACAATCAGCCCTAAGTTCAGCACAAATGAAGATAAAGAATTTTTATTTATAAGCTGTTATCTAATAAACATTTATTTTGTGAAAAATATTTCCATAAGATTTACTGTGAGCTTAGCCATAGGAAAGTGCTAGGCACTGTTTTCAGTGCTATAAAATATTAATTAATTCAGTCCTTACAATGGTCTCATGTTATTATCCCCATCTACAGATAAGCTAACTAAGGCATGAAGAGATTAAATAACTTACCAGAAGTCATGGAATGATCACCAGAACACGTTGTTAAGCAAATTGCTATATAGATCCCATTTCTAGCAGAAAAAAAATTTTTTTAATATGTGTGTGTGTGCACGTGTGATGTAAATGCATGGAAAGAGGCCTAAACAGACACACTTGAATCCCTGTTGGTGATTACTTCTGAAGACAGCAGTAGTGGGGTGGGGGAGATAAGGAGGCCTTTCGTATTTTGCTCTTTTTACTTCTCTATCATTTGCAAATTTTATAATGAGGATATTTCAGGCATTACCATTCATAATTTTTTACCTTAGAAAAATCAAATAATGGACCAGTTCTAACAAAGCAGCCATAGAAATGAGTTTATTCTCCCTTTGAAGTCACCTAAGACTCCATTTGTGATTTATTATTGCAGTAATCACCATCACAATTTTCAAACAAGCATTGATTGCATACCTACCAGGCATCACGCTGGGTGCTGTTGTGTTTACTATGTCACTGGAGCCTCACAAAATCCCATAAGGGATAGATTCAAATTTTTATTTCAAAACTTTAAAAAAGTATTTGGGGGCACTTTCGTTATAAAGATGGAATAATTTATGTAGCACTTTCCTCATATATCTTTTACTATTTCATCCTCCTAAAATATATTAAATTGGAAGCACAAGAGATTGTTATTCCTAGTTTATACACGTGGAATCTAAAGCTCAGAAAGCATAAGTAACTCATCTAAGATCACAAGTGAATTAAGAGTGAAAACTAGAAACAAGAATGAGGTCACCTGATTCTCAACCTAATGTTCTTGCCACCAGCACGTGGCCCAATTGGCCCAATCACATCTGCCATCTTACTGCCAACATTTGCTCATAGAGTGATTAGAAGTTAGCTCTGGACGGGGCCTTAGTGACCATCCAACTCAGTGGCACTTAATCTTGGCCACGCATTAGAATCAACTGGACAGCCTTTAAAATATATCAATGCCTAGGTCTCATCCCAGACCAATTAAATCAGAATCCATATGGATAGGGTTCAGACATCTATATTTTGTAAATGTCCTTCAGTGATTCTAATGTGTACTCAGAACTGAGAACCAACAATTTAGCCTTTAGGATGGCAGATAGGTGTCGTTTGAAAGGCTAGCTCCAATTCATTGAAAGTGGTGGGAGAGTGCTGTCTGAGAAGGACTGTGAGTTCGCATCTGGGCTCAGGGGGAGAGAGTGCTGTCAGCAGTGGGCCCAGTCTGCTGTGGGCAAAGAAGAGATGGGCAGCACATGAGCTGTGTGCCAGCCAATCCTGATCAAGGAGGAAATTGAGGCCGACAGCTTCCGTGATTAACTATGGTAACAAAACTAACTAGTGGCAGAGCCAAGTCAAACCCAGGTCACCTAACATCCAGGTCAGTCCTTCATTTGTTAATATAACTGAGTAGCTCCCAAACCAATTCATGACCATGAGGAAGATGTAAGACCAGCCCTGTAATTAACCTGACTGCGCCACCCACCACACAGCAGCCGTATCATATGCCTACATCCAGCATCACTCACATCAGACTGTGAAGAGGCCCCCGAAACAGGCACAGTCACAGTGGCCAAGTGGGCACCAGGCACTTTCGGTGCCAACTGCACCCTACTGTGTCACCATTCAAGCTGGCCTTAAAGAGAGATAGAGAGAGAGGTAATGCTGGGCCTCGGGTTGGCAGCTGTAGCCACAGCTTCAGCTTATTACTAAGTCATGGGAGAGGCCACTCAGGAACGTGGCTGGCAATGGGCACCAGGCCGCGTCCTGCCATGCCCCAGGCACATTTCTCTTGCATCCAAATCACTGCCTGTCTTAGAAGCCTAGGGGTGGGAGGAGGAGGTGACTCATGTGTGTATATGTGTGTGTGTGTGTGTGTGTGTGTGTTTGTATGTGTGTGACTCAGGGATCTGTCATAAAGGTTCCATGAATCACCCACTTCCTGACCACACAGGAAAAGAGCCTTTTGGACAGGAGTAGGTTATATATTTTCAGGAAACTGGTTACTTTTAATATAAATACACACACACACAGCACCTGAGCTAAAAGTCAACAAGTTTAGTGTCTCCTCATCGAGACAATGCTCTGTTCATAATGGTTTTTTTATTATTTTTTTTATTGTGGCAAAATATACATAACATAAAGTTTACCATTTTAACCATTTTTAAGTGTATGGTTCTGTGGCATTAAGTACATTCATACTATTGTGCAACTGTCTGTCTCCAGAACTTTTTAATCTCCCCAAACTGAAACTCTGTACCCATTAAACAATAAATCTCCATTCTCCCCTTCCATCAGCCCTGGTAACCACCATTCTACTTTCTGTCTCTATGAATTTGACAATACTATCTGTCCATAATGTTTTACTGCATTAATCGTTTATCACTTCATTGCTATCTTCTTTTTAATGGAAAAAAATAGGTAATGCTTTGGTTTCTTGCTATTTCTTTCAGAGTCTCCTAAATATAAATAGAAATGATTCTCTAGAGTTTCTATTCCCATTGGGTAACTATAGATGGAGACGCAGAGATGACCAGAGGGTGCTCCATTTGAGCAAAAAAGTAAGGTTCACAGCACAAAACCCAACACACCCTGGTTACTCATATAAACAGACACCAGTTTGCCATAGTCCAGTGTTTTCCCCAGGTGGGTAACTGTGGCTTTGAAATGCAGCCAGCACATGAGCCAAAATACGTCTATGGGACTCCCTACCTTAGCAATTTTTTGGGGAAACCAATGAAAGAAAAGCAGCGCAAGCAATGAGCATCAATGCCCTTGGCCCATACATTTAAGTGGTTGTTGATAGTCTGCCTTGAAACGCATCTGCAGACCAGCTCTGACTCTGCACACCTCAGCAGGAAGGGGAGCCGTGCCCGCAAGGCCTGCAGCTGCTTCCCCTTTCCCAGGGGTAATGTCACAAAGCACACTTCTGTGCCTGGCCACTGGTCTCAGAGATAATGTGGACAACCTTCTAGTGTATAGGCTTGGGAGAATCGGAAAGAGGTTCACTGCTGAGAAGCCCTGTTGAGGGTTTAGTTGAAGTAAAGGTTCTTAACCTGGGGTCCATGGACACCTCAGCCACAGCCACCATGACCCAAGAAAGTCAAGAATCTTGGGATTTGTGAATATTTTGTGCTCAGACCGTGAACCAACCAAGATGGGTGTTGTGAGGAATACAAGGACATATAAAAGGTGTGATCCCTTCCTTCAAGGAGCCCACAGCCTGATCAGGAAGCTAGGACTCAGAGCCCAGGTCTCCAGGGAGATGAGACTGCCTGCTGGACACAGCCCTCATACTTGCTGGAGGAAGATGCTAGCAGGGTTGGGTTCTTCCGGGAAGAAAGGCTTTGGGGGACGTTGAGTCCTGAGACTCTCAGGGGCCAGTTCTTTTAAAACGTGTGGCCTTTTTGGACTACTGTCACATCTGACAGTTTTTTAAATTTCTGATCTTTGATCTCTTTGAAATGGGCCTTGATCACATGCTGCCAAGACCCTGGATGCTGATCAGTGAGACTTGCTCCTCCATGCTGTCACTGACAGGGGGTGGGGCAGCCCAGCACCAGCCAATTTCTAGACGACCAGGGGCACCATCAGAGGCCTCGCCTGCTGACTCATTTCCACGCCTTTTTGAGCTCCACCCACAGAACAATATGCAGAAGCTTTTCAGACAGCTCACACTGAATGCCCTCCCTAACATCTCAAAGCAGCTACAAAGGAAATTAATGGTTTCCCCTAGAGGCTTTTATTTATACAAATCTAAAACCCCTATAAATACCTTCTCAGATTTGTAGACCTCCTCTTGCTGTTGTTTTTTTTTTTTTTTTTCTCCTGTTGCCTGGAATGAAAGAATGGGAATGATGCAAAAATAAAACCCCTTTAGTAGTACAGGAGAGTGAAAGTTTGCTGGCAAATTGGTGGACTGTGGTAAGTGAACACAGGCATAGTGTCAGGACACACACTACAGCCAGTGACCTTTTCAATATTAAATATGATCGGAGCCGGCCCAGTGGCGCAGCAGTTTACTTCGAGCTTTGGCAGCCTGGGGATCGCGGGTTCAGATCCCAGGTGCTGGCCAACGCACTGCTTGTCAGCCTTGCTATGGCGGCGTCGCATATAAAGTAGAGGAAGATGGGCACGGATGTTAGCCCAGGGCCAGTCTTCCTCAGCAAAAAACAGGAGGATTGGCAACGGATATTAGCTCAGGGTTGGTCTTCCTCACACACACACACAAAAAATTAAATATGATCATTGCACACCTCCCCCAGCAAACCGCCTCCATAAAACCCTTAAATAGCTTCCCATTGCTCTTAGGACAAAGGCAAAATTTCTAACGGGGCCTACAGGGCTTGCCTGTCTGTCCCTGGTACCTCTCCAGCCTCATTTCACATCGTTCCTTCCCTGCCCCACAGTCACGCCCCCTCTTTCTTTCGGGGGTTTTGCAGTTGTATCACACTCCCTCCAGTCTCAAAACCTTTATGCATGCTATTCCTCCTGCCTGGAATAATGTTCCTTCATCTAGTTTAATCTCTAGCATTCTTCAGACCTCAACACAAATTTCACTTACTCAGGGCAAGAGTCCCTAACCTCCCTATCTCACAGTTGTTTCTCCATCTTGCCCATCATCACACCCCCTTTCTTCATGTGCTAAATGAGGCTACCACTTCTCCTGTCACTTTTCAGATTTTCTGTGAATATGAACTGAGATATAATATAGGATGGCAGATACACAATAGATGTCTATTCCAATTTCCTAGTGTGCCTATCTATACTGCAGAGGCTGGAAAGCTAAAATCTAGTTTCCAGACTCCCTTGCAGCTATGTCTCCAGATGTAATTTGTGTCCCGCCAATCAGATGTCCTTGCACAGGGCTTCAATTTAGAAAGTTAAGAAAGGAAAGGGGTGGACGTGAGGTATGTATTTTGCTAGCACAGATCAAAACTGGCATCACAGGCACTACAGCCAACAGTTCTGTTCCCCAGACTACAATGAAGGTAGTATATTCTTGGAGCCAACATTTCTGGCAGTGGCTTCCTGATTGAGGCCGAAGTAGATGTTCTGTGGCAGGCCAGTTCTGGGATACAGCTCTGGAAGTCATTCCTGGAGGCCCAGCCTGAAGCCTGCTCCTTGTAAGCACCTAATTCTCTATATCAAATCCCTTTCTGCTTAAGCTACTAAAGTGGTTTCTGTTACCTGCACTAAACCCTGTCTGATATATATAGGAAAGTGCTTCTGGAACTATAAACTGCTATGGAAATGTGGGTTATGGTTACTCATCAAGGCCCCAGAGCTGCCATCTGGAAAGGGGCCAGGGGAACAGCCATCAGCTATGGAATGTGCAGTTTCAGGAAGAGCAGACAAGTGGCCACACTCTTGGAACTGCCTCCCCAGGGCCAACAGCCATTTTAAACCAGAATGCGCACCGGAAACTTGGAGGTGTCTCCAAGGGTCATTTTGGAATCCAGCTTCCCTTCTATAGTCTTGTTTTTCCCTACCTGGAAAACAGGAACAGCCTGGAGTTTGCAGTGTGTAGCATTTGGGGAGAGTTTTCTAGAGTTGAGCGTCTCCTAAAGCATATCCAGGAAGGGCCAACATTCCTCTATCAGGTGGAAATCTCATGAATCATTCTAAATGGCTCATGCATACCTCTCTCACTTTGGCAAGTCTGTCCTGTACCCTTGAGATTTGCTCACTCTGCAGTCATTCCTAGTTCAGACAGGGGAGAGGGAGAGAGAGGCTACAGGCTTTGGGTGCTGCTCACTCCCCTCACATTTCTCACCTCACAGCGCAGACCATCTCAGCACCTGGGCCTGCTAGGCCTGGCTGAGGCTATTGGGGTGAGTCCCAACAGGAGGACAGCATGGAGGTCTTGCTTCTTCAGCACATTTTTTCTCCAGCTGTCTACGAACTCTGGCTCAGCTACAGAGAGCTCAGCTGGAATGCCCCGGGTGTGGCATTCATGAGCTTGAATGGAAATCCTGAAGCTCAGTGGGAGAGTGGGTGAGACTGAGCAAACATCACCTAAGGCAGCTTTGGGGCCTTGGATTATGTCTCATTTTACCGCTCCTTAAAGGCTTGTGGCGATCACCTACCAGGATGAAAGCATCTCAGCTAGGGGAGCTTGAGGGAAAGAAGGCGTAAGTGAGAGATTAAACTCACAGAGCACTGGAGATCTGACTCAAGAGAAGTAGCAGGGGAGAGAGAGAAAGAATAAATCACCACCAGATAAAACTGCGTGCCTTGCTGGCCTGTGTAAAAATGAACTTGCAGCACTTCTGGGTGGGAAATGTCCCTTTTGGATGGAACAGGAAGCTTGTCTGTGTTCTGGGTGAGACTGGGTGCTCTGGAAGAGTTTTTTGGGAGTCATTCCTCAGACAAAGCTCAGGGCCCAGCTGCCTTTGGGAAAGGGGTGGCTGAGCAATAGGAATCCCCACATTCACCCTGTTTTCATCTAAAGCAGCTCCAGCCATATTTGTTCTACATGTTGGGCCTCTTGAATGATTTCATTGGAAGAAAAGGATATATTGGGTTTAAAAAAAAAGAGGGGCTGGCCCGGTGGTGTGGTAGTTAAGTTTGCGTGCTCCGCTTCAGCGGCCCCGGGTTCGCAGGTTGGAATCCTGTGCATGGAGAGACACACCACTCATGGAGCCACACTGTGGCGGAGAGAGAGAGAGAGAGATTCGGATCCTGGGTGAGGACGGCCACACCACTTGTCAAGCCATGCTGTGGCAGCATCTCATATAAAGTAGAGGAAGATGGGCATGGATGTTAGCCCAGGGCCAGTCTTCCTTAGGAAAAAGAGGTGGATTAGCAACAGATGTTAGCTCAGGGCTGGTCTTCCTCACACAAAAAAAAGAGTAGAGAGAAAGCTGGAAAGTCACTGGTCTGAGGAAGAAGCACTAGGCTGGGAATCAGGAGGCCTGGTTCTACCACTAATTTTCTGAGCAACCTTAGGAAGTTATTTCACCCCTCTCAGCTTTAAGTTTCTCGTCAGACACAGGAGAAGTATCGATTTCATAAGGTTATTGCAAGAGTTCTATGGGGGAATGGGACAAAGCCTGTAGCCAGAGCCTGCCTGTGGGATATTATTACTGAGAGGTCTCCTAGAAAGAACCCATGCTAAGAGAAAGAGAGTTAAGCAAATATAACTTGGACCAGTGATGGTATCCTGGACTCAGAGGGTACAGTCCCCATGGACTCCCAGCTGCGCTCTAAGAGGAGGGGACAGCAAATAAAATCAGAAGAGCTATTGAGCTAAAAATCCATAAGCCATTGGGAGCAAAGACCCACTGCTCTGGACCCATGAAACAAAGAACAACACAGAGGTGAAGATCAGGGGCTCCCCCCAACCCAGCTGAGAGGCCAATTTGGGTCCATTGAGGGACTCCCACAGTGTGAGCAGGAGAGGCAGAACAGTCTCAGCTCAGTGTGGCCCTGGTGCAACTGGGCTTTGGTGGGCACCATCAGCAGCAAGTTCTCCTCACTCTGCAAGTATCAGGGGCCTCAGCAAGAGCCCTCAAGTTTACCTCAAGGGAGGTGGAGGGACCTGCCTCAGCAGGTGAGGACAAAGCCTGAGAAATACAATACCGATTGTTACATTTCCACAAAAGCCCCAGATGGTTGTGGCCTGGCAAACACAAACAACAAGCATAAGATGCAGGTCACGGTTTAAGACAAGAAACGATCCACAGCAGTACCTGGTTAATGCTCCACCAGCTTACATGGATTTAAGTACTATACTGTCCTGCTGCAAAGAAAGAGAAGAGCACTTTCCATTGGGGTAGTTAAGGAAGCTCTCGGAGGAGTAAGCTCTCGCTGGGCCTTGCAGACAGGGAAGAATTGAAAAGTTTCCAGGCAAAACAAATGGCATGAACAGAAAGTACCGAGGCAGAAACACAGGAGGCACTTTTAGGAAGAGTTAGAGGCCTGGCTGGCAAATCAGTCACGTAACCAAGAAGCTGCAAATCAGAGATGACGGGCTCTGAGTAATGGGCTCCTTCCAGAGCAGATTCCAAATCGGACTGTGCATCTGGATTCCTGGTGCATTATCACAACTTCTCGGCACTTCCATTCCTTGTTAAGCAAAATGACGACAATGACCCTTTCCATTTACCTCTACCTGTGAACTGTTTGAGAAAATTCACTTGCTGATGTCTGAAAAAATGTCTTCAGAGGGCAGATGAAAGGTTTATAACTGGTTTTCCAAAACAGAACTAAACATTTCTAGGGGGTGAAGTCAGAGCGGAAAAGTTATGGACTCTGATCATGAAAAAACGACTCCACGTATTTACAGAACTCAAAAAATGTTGCATACAATTTTCAGGGATTCTTGAAACCCTGAAGCTCATCACGGGTCCTTTAAGATCCACAATGCCCAGGTAGAGAAATTCCTGTCTTAGGAAAATTACCAATCTTCTACAATAGCTTTTCTTTTTGCCATTTTATATAGAAATACCCAGAACTGAATAAGTCCTCAGTCATTTTTATGATCAAGTAGTAAGATGAGGTGGCTGAGAACACACACTTGGGAGTCAAGCAGGCTGAGGTTCAAATTCCAATTCTGCCACATGCTGTGCAACTTCAGACAAGTGATGCAAAGTGATCTGAGGCAATCTGGCCATTCAGCAATTGCTCTGGATATCAGTGGTCTGCCACTCTTAGAGGTGGGTGGGAACTTTATGTCTCCTCGCACAAGAACCTGCTCCACAGTGTTATGTTTCAATGAGAGCAACTCTCAGATAGACACATAGACATGCTTGGCGAACTGGACAGCCTTTTCTTATAAAGTTGGACGATGTCCCTAGGAGCATCTACAAGATTTTTGCATTGACACTTCACTCAAGGCAAACTCAACCATTCTTCTGAAGTCAGGATCCGAGCATTCCATTAACATGGGGGTCCCAGAAGGAAGTGTCGGACCCCTGGGTTTGCAAGCCAGCTCTTGTACCTTGTTCCTACAAAGGCGGAAATGACTATGCAGTTTTTCCATTTTATACACCTCTTGCTGCCACTCATTTCACCCATGAAAACCTATTTCTAATATCTCTTACACTAATCAACAGAAGCTCTGATGAGGATACAGATAATAATGACATTTGAAGTCTTTGCCCGTGGCCACCTAGATAGTGTGTTCTGAAGGAGTGCTTTAGATGTTAACTAACCACCACAGGGGTTGATTTAATTGATCTCACATACACAAATGCATCACGCTGTTTACAATGAAGTTATAAGAATAAATTATAGATACTATAATAGCAAGTTACTTGACTTTCTGAGTTTCAGTTTACTCATACCATAATGAGACCAAAAATATCTACCTCACCGTATTCTTTTGAGAAATAAATGAGATACTGATAACAAGAGCTAACACTTATGAAGCACCAAGTGTTTCCAGGCACATTGCTAAGTACTGTCCATGGGTTACTAACAACAACCTTATGTCTGAGGTAGGCACTCTTTCTGTCTCCTGTTTACAGATGAAGCAAGTAAAGATGAGAGTTTAAGTGGTAACTAGATGAAGAAAAAGTACTTAAGGACCTGGTGGGGTTTGTCACAGAGCAGATGCTTGACAAATAGTAGCTATTACATTTATTGTCAAAGTGATGAGCTGTTATATTTCCTCCTAGAAATTTGGCTTTTGATGAACAATATTGCATATTATAAATTTTGATGCTTGAAATTCAGATCAACAAATAACCTCTTAATTTTAGAATGTTTCCGTAGTAGTACCTTAATCACTTTCCCACAGTAAAGTCATCCTTTATTTTCCCCAAATAAACTTCAGGTTATTTCTTAAAGTATAGTGAGAAATCATGCTGATGGGACATCAGGAGACTTGCATGTGGTTTGTTGTGTTGTGTTGTGTTGTGTTGTAGTCTCCCTCTGTTCTGTTCACATCATGATCTTCTAAGGACTCAGTTTCTTCGTGTGTATAACAGGGGATTAAAACTAGATGGTCTCTATGGGTCTTTCCATTTTAACATTCTGTGATCTATAATAACCTCTTTTTTTCCTATGCCCTGGTTTTTTAACTAAATAGGGCTTCAACACATATATAACAAAATTGGTTGGCCTACTTTCTGAATTCTCTTCACATAGTTCTAAAAATAAGATAGTTTTTATTTTAGTCCAGGTTTCCTCTGACCTGACATTTCTGCTTCTGGAATTTATCCTACAGATACATAAACAATGCTAATTATTAAAGTGTTGCAACAGCAAAAGATTGAACATGACCTAGCTACCCACCTGTCTTAGAGTTGCCATAACAAAGCACCACAGACTGAGGGCTTAAACAACAGAAATTAAATAAATTTTTTTCTTGTAATTCTGGAAGCTACAAGTCTGAGATCAAGGTGTTGGCAGGTTTGATTTCTTCTGATGCCTCTGTCCTTGGCTTGTAGATGGTGGTCTTCTCCCTGTGCCTTCACGTGGTCTTCCCTCTGTGTGTGTCTGTGTCCTAATCTCCTCTTCTTATAAGGACACCAGTCATACTGGATTAGGGCCCACCCCAAAAACCTCATTTAACCTAAATTACCTCAATACAATCACATTCTGAGGTACTGGGATTTAGGACTTCAACCTATGAATTCTAGGGGTACACAATTCAGCCCATACCACCACAATAGAAAATTTATTAAACAAAGATGGCACATTCATACAATAGAATACCATGTAGCCATTAAAAAAATAAGGCAGCATTTAAGTCCTGAAATTTTCTCCAAGATATATATTAAGTAATGAAAAACTTAAGTATACAATAGTGTGCAGAGTATGCTACCATTTGCATTTAAAAGGAGAAAAAAAGATATATACATGCATGCTGGTTGATGCATGGACTGTCTTTGGAAGTCAAGTAAAAAAAAAAAAAAAGAAAGTTTGTCTCCCAAGAAAGAGCCTGATGTACTGGGGCATAGGAATGAGAAAGTGATTTTATTTTCACTGTAAACTCTCATGTAAATATTAAATGTTGTGCCATGTGTGTATTATCTATTTTTTAAAAGTAAATGAAGTATTAAAAATTAATTTAAAATGCTGGCAAATTTTAGGTTTAGAAGGGCGCATTAGCCACATTTTGGTTTGCTCTACAGAGCTCAGGCTTGTTAAAGGGCTTTGCTTTATCCCCAGTATTTTCCCCACCCTTGGGCTATTTCTGCACAAATGCCTCTTCAGGATGGCTGTCTCCATGGCAGCTGGCCAGTGCTGCCCTTTCTAGCTCCCGTTCAGTCTCTCTCTCCCTCTCTTTGTCTGTCTGACACACACATACATACATGACACATACTTTCCAGAATTCTGGAGAACTTTGAGTGGCTGTATCTTGAGAGAGTTCCTGAAGGCGTCTTGTCAGGTTATTTCCCACTGCCAAGATGAAGGAAAAGGGGAGGCGTTGGGAAAGAGAAACCATCACTCCAAAAAGAATGGAAATGGAAGCACTGCAAAGTAAATAGCTGAAAATTTCATGAGTGTCATTCAACACTCACAAAGATTGTTTTTAGACAACATAATAATCCACTACAACATTTATTCTGTCTGCAGGATTATTACAGCACAATTTTGCCTTTCCATCTTCCCTGGCGTAGTGTGATTTCTTTAGTAGTCATTCTTTGTCTTTCCCAAGTTTGGGGGTCATACTAATCCAAATGATGACTTGGGGAAATTGGAGGGGGGGTTGTTGGCAGCCTGAAAACTCACGGGAGGACTCTCATGCCTTTAGCATTCCTGCACAATCCCAAATGACTCCTCTCTAAGCAGCCGTTTCCTTGGCATGACCTAGGATTATTTACTGTGCTCTGTCTCGGGCCTGGAATGTCTCCCCCTCTACCCTTTCCCCACCCTCAAAGTTCTAGTTCTTCAGGGAATTGCTCTTTCTTTTTTAAGTCTTCATGAGAGTGTTAATCAGACCCCTACTGTGGGCCATATTATTGGGGTGGAAGGAACAGAGATCTGCTCAATCTGATTCAAGGGGGAGCAGAGGGGGGAGTTACTTTAATAAGTAAGAGGTAAGGAAGAGGACAGGGATGTCACAGGATCTGATACGGAGGTATGGTACAGCCAGTCCTCAAGGGAACTAAAGCTTCAGGGTGTTCTGGATATGAAGTGTCTGTAGAGACGTTAGCAGCAGCAGATCTCAAACTTCCCTCTGCTGGTGCCCCACCATTGACAGAGCTGTGACCCTCCATGTGTCGACTTCTTTCTCCATCTCTACCAGCTGGCCTCTCCTGCTCACCCATAGTTTCACTGGCTTCTAACTTCAGCAATTTATCCATGATTTGGCTGGCTAGGGTCCTGGAATGACCACTTTGTATTCTTTCATGTTTCTCTCTTGCTGCCAACTGACAACTTGTTTCAACGTTTTGGATTTCAAATTCCCAAGTAAGAACACCTGATTTGTTAGGTTAAACTTTTTGGGCCAGGCCATATAGGTCATAGCCAACCAATGGTTTGGTTGATCTTAGGTCAAATGTCCCATCACCCGCCTGAAGATGCTGAGAGATTCTCCATGTAGAAGCCCACCAGGGATTTGACGCAGGCTCTGAGATTGTTTGACCTGCAAGTTCTAAGGATGGTTATTTCTGTTAGCAGTTGTGGACTGCTAGTGTCTGCATGGGTCTTCTTTGCCCCAAAACCAGAGTGAGGGTGAGAGTGGAGCAGTCTCCTGGAAGCCCCTCAAAAATAGCTGAAGGGCCATTTAAAAGAAAGCCCATTTCTGGCAAGTGGGCTGGAGGGGACTTGTGCCATTTCTATTTGGGTATGAAATAGGACACACACTAGATGACTTTTCGGAGTAGGCACAGGCTGATGAGGCCAGAAACTTACAGGCATGGGTTACATATAGATAACCAAGACTTCACCCTTGATGTCATTAAGCCTATATTAGTCAGGGTTCTCCAGGGAAACAGAACCAATAGGATAGATAGATAGTTAGATATAAGAGGATATTTATTATAGGAATTGGCTTATGTGATTATGGAGGCCAAGAAGTTCCACAGTCTGCCATCTGCAAGCTGGAGAACCAGGAAAGCCTCTGGTATAATTCAGTCCTAGTCCAAAAGCCTGAGAACCAGGGGAGACAATGGTATAAGTCCCAGTCCCAGTTCTAGTCCGAAGGCCCAAGAACCGGGCGTGCCAATGTCCCGAGGGCAGGAGAAGATCGATCTCCCAGCCCAAGCAAAAAGCAAATTTCCCCTTCCTCTGCCTTTTTGTTCTGTTCAGGCCCTCAATAGGCCCACCATCATTGGTGAGGGCTATCTTCTTTACTCAGTTTACTGATTCAAATGCTAATGCTAATCTCTTCCGGAAACACCTTCACAGACACACCCAAAAATAATGTTTTATCTGCTATGTGGGCATTCTTTAGGCCAGTCAAGATGCCACGTAAAATTAAACACCAAAGAGCCCCAACTAGGAGGGAAGATTGACATGTAAAGAAATATGTTCCAAAATAGTACAAGTCATAAGGTATCACAAAAGAAAGGGTAATTCTGTAAGGGAAGGCTTCTTCAGGGAAGCAAAGTTGTGAACAACAAATTTAACTGGTAGGCATGGAGAGGGAGACATCCCAGGTAGAGAGATCAAATAGGAGAAAGGTGTGAAGAGGTGAAGTGTAGTATGCTCCAAGTCAGAGTCATTATAAAACATGAAGGGGCAGAAAGAGGAATTGAAGCTGGAGAGAGGTATACAGGGACCAGGTCATGGAGACCTTATACCTCAAAAAGGAACAGGTAGAGTTTTAGGGAGGGTAAAGGTATAAAAATATTTTCATTTTAGGAAAATTACTGTATCAGAAATGTAGAGAAATATTAAACTGAGGAGAAATTAGAGGCAGGCAGATCAGTTATGTTGCTATCAGACTTGAACCAAGGCATTGGTGGGAGAAATAAAGAGGAGAGTGTGGATTTGGGAAATCAAGAATGTAGAACAAGTTTGGGCTGGTGGGAGATAATGAATATAGTTTCTTACATGCTGGGTTCAAGATGCATCAGGGCCACCCAGGTAGATATTGCCAATGTAAGTTTTTGGACAGATGGTCCTGGAGTTGAGAGAGATCAGAGCTGGAGACAGAAATTTGGGACTCCTGTGTATCTAAGCGGAGGTAAAGCCATGGGCTTGAAGGAAATCACTGAGCATGGAGGGTAGGGAGCAAAGTAGAAGAAATATGAGAATGGAATCCTGGCAGAAATGCCGCAATGGATGGTACAATATCTTACAACATTTTCTGATTGTTTTTCTTCCCAACTCAATTAAATTCTCCATGTTATTTTCTTCCTCTGTTGTTATCCCTCTCTTTTCAGACTCTCCTCCCCGCTTTTTCAGGCCACTATGAGCCTACTCAGTGCCTTTGTGCAAGTTGAAAAGGGGTCCACCCCCTGGGCACTTGGCTTGGCAAGCCAGCTTTGGATAAATTAGAAAAAAGTGCCCTTCCTTTGGGCTGAGGTGGCCTTGTGGCAGTGCAGAGCCTAATAGTAGAGCCAGGCTTAATTCACCACCTCAACCTGGGCCTTTGTGCAATGCACAAACAGCTCATCCTTATGGGGCAGCCCTGGTCCCCTTGCAACAGGGTCTACACAAGATTCCAAACAAGGCCCATAAGAAGTACTTGTAGATGACTCTTCAATTTCCTTTTGATTTATAAATTTAGAAAGCAGCATTTTATTTCCTCTCTTCACACCAGATTGTGATCTGGCAAGTTTTGCTAATGATGGTTCTTCAGAATTGTCCCCCAGCTCTTAAGAGTAGAGGAATAAAAACATCAGACCAATCTCTGTCATGCACATGCAGCTCCTGGTTCTCGTCCCTGATTCTAGTGAAGAAAGGCCACAGAATCCTCCCTTTCAAAGCATGGCAGCTCTGAGATGCCGGTGTCTTCGTACCCCGTGGCTTTAGCTTGGCTTGCTCCCAGCCACACGCCATGCCCACCCCATGTCTCTTTCAAGCCTTTCTTCAAAGCAGCCCCCTTCTTGCCTTTGTTCTCTCTCCTTTGGGGATAGTCTCTTTTTGAAAAATTGATTTATATTATTATTGAACATAATTGAAGAAGTCTCTATCTTTGAGTTCCAACAGTCATCTTATCTAAAGGGATTTATTCGTGCTGCATATCGACGTGGGGTACGCACATTATAACACTTCAGGCAAGGTCCATGCTTCTGCAAATGCTCCACCATGTTTAAAATTATGGTGTAAATAATTACAGGTTTCATTTCACTGATATTATTAATAATAAATTTCTGATGTGAATTAGACTCTCAAATGCCTGGGGTGGTTTTGAATGGAAAAGAGAAGATTAGAGGAACTTCAAAGAAGATAGAACATTGGAATCAGCAAACTTTGAAATCAGAAAAGAGAGGAAAAAAGGCTGTCCTCAGTTGCATTGAAAGTAGCATTGAAGATATGTGGACCCCAGTTAATTTTATTAGATTGTCATCCTCACATTTGGCACAAATAAAAGAAACTTACCCATGGTCCTGCCAGCCATCACATGAAATTACTTTCATTTTTCTATATTCCCTTCTAATCTTTGTATATGTAATCATATGTATATGTAAAAGGTTCATAGTTTTAGTCACAGATCCCAAATAATTTCACTAAATGTCAAACCCTCTGATATGGAATTGAACTCAAGTTAATAAATATGAATTGAATGTTTACTATTATTTGAATCTCAGCCAGGGAGAAGGCCATGAGGCAAGTGTTGCCCTGTAGTTTATTATCTCCTACTCAGGTGTACCAGAGACCAAAGCAAGATAGAATACAGAGGAGGCAGCCTCTAGGAAAGAGCACCAGCACGAGGAGTCAGGAGCTGTCGGTTCTAACTATTTCCCTGTCACTAACCAGCTATGATCTTAGGCAAGTCTGCCTCTCTGGGTGCCTCAGTTTCCTCATCTGTAAAATGAAGGGATTGGACTTGATCAATGGTTTTTAAAGTCCGTTCTTCAAAGAACTGCAAGAAGATGCTGGGGCAGGAGGTGTGGCACCACATGACTGATCTCTGCCCACCTTCCTCCAGTCAGAGCAGCTCCATCTTTATCCATTTTTCATGCCGAGTATCTGAGTCCAATGTGTCCAACAATGGGGCAGATGCTGTGCATTCAGGGCTCTCTCAGAGAAGTCAGGACATAGGGTCACCCTGGTTATCAACAACACAGGCAGCCAGAGTTCAGAGAAGGGGGAGGGCAGGGAGGGTAGGAACAGAAAGGGAAAGTTTTATGGAGGAGGCAGGGCTTGAGCAGACCTTGAGGGAAGATGGTATTTGGAAAGACAAAGGGAAAAGGGAAAAGAGGAGAACATTTCAGGAAAGACAGAGTGATATGTTCAGGCACCCAGAAGAGAGGGCCCACTTGGGCTGGAGCTGGGCCTGGGGAGCAGAGGAGAAGGTTGTAGAATAGGATAGAAATAAGGGCCTGAGCACTTGAAGGCAAGCAGATTAATACAAGATTGGCGGCGTAAGCTACAAGATCTCCTGAAGATTTCTGAGCAAGGGAATGACATGCTGAAATTGGTGCATAAGGAAGATTAGTCTGTCAGGTTTTCACAAAGTAAACATTTCTTGATGCTTATGAGGTGCCTGCAGGCACTGAGAATACAAAGCTGGAAAAGGCAGAGGCTGCCCTTGAGGAGCCTGGCAAAGGGGAATGCAGAATGGGATGAAGCAGAGGAGAGCAGAGTTGGCTGGATTAAGGAAGTGGCAGAGAGAAGCGGGGAGAAGGGAGAGATGAGAAAGACATTGCAAAATCAAATAACAGGACTTGGTGGCTGGCTGAATAAAGTAACCCAAGGAAAGGAATAAATAACAAATGACTTCACTTGTTAGTCCTGGAGCTTGAGTGTAGCTTTCTCTTCCTCTTGGGGCCACAGCTAGAACAACTTTCGCAGCCTCCCGTGCAGTTGGATGTACTATGTAACTGAGTTCTGAGCAAATATTGTGAACAGAAGTAATGTGTTCCCCATCCAGGCCTGGTCCATAAAAACCTCCCTTATGTGCTTCCCCACTCTCCTTCCCCATCCTCCTCATGAATGAAGAGCACTCTGAACCTGAAGAGGAGGTCAGAGCCGCAAGATTGAAGGAGGCTGGGTCCCTGAATGACTACATGAAAGCCTGCCTGCCAAACAGGAACACCACCTGGGCTCCACACAGCAGTAACTGATATTCTGGAGTCATTGGTTATGGCGGTTAACTTATCCTGAGACTGAGACAATAGTCATGCCACTTTAACAACAAATGTGGAAGTTAGGATGAGTTTAGAGGAGGAGATAATAAATTCAGTGATTCGTTAGGGTTGTGTTGCTTTGAGGAAATATAAAATCTGACCTAAACTAACTTAAAGAGGGATAAAGGAATTACTAACAACACTTCTGACTTTAGGCATGGCTTAGAATGAAGATTTTTCCACAGTTATGAGTTTCATTCTGATTGGCTCAACTTAGGTCATGTGCCCCACCTGGGAGCCAATCAGAAAAGCCAGGGAATGTGATGCCCTGGTTGTCTTGGGCAAAGTGGCATGCTCTACCTCAGCACTGGGAGAACAGCCAACTCTATGCTGAGTGAGGGAGAGAGTGATTCCCAGAGAGAAATCGGGGTACCACTACTAAAGAAGGGGAAATGATGTCAGATGTTAAAAAGCAGTAAAAGTGCTTTATTTTCTGTTTTGGACATGCCTAATTATTTGGAATAATTAAATTGGAGAAGACTTTGTAAATGGTTTGAAGTATGAAATTGAAACCTTGGTAGAACAGAACTAGACGTGCAGTTTAATCCAGGCTGTGTGAAGAAGATATTTCCTTCCTTTTTCTGACTCCCCAAATCAGAGAAGGTTGAAGGGGGAAAAAAGGAAAAGAATCCCTTTTGGAAGTCTCATTTGATAATGTGGCTTTACTCTGTGCCCCTTGCCTGTCCTTCCTAATGGGTCTTTATCTGAGAAGTTTGGAAAATAAGCAACATATTTTAGGGACACAGCTGAGGAACACAAAAGAGATAATACATAATTTTGGAGATTACACTGCAAACCTCACTTTCCCACAGGCTTTTTTAAAATGCTGGTTTTCAGACTCAATCAATGAGGGCTGCCAGGCTGGGTCACACAACTCTGGGGAGCAGCTTTCACTGAGAATTCAGAGAACATGAAAGCAGTGCCCTCTGGAGTTGTACAATATGCCAGCACTAGATTCAGAAATTCTCCTTCACATAAGAGAAGTTTTTACCTGGATATAGAGAATGTGGCTGACTGAACCCTGCTTCCACAGCTTGGAACATCCAGAAGCCTTCCTCACACTTTTACAAAATCCCTGATCTTACTTCAGGCATTTACTGACTACATTCTTACTTCCTTTGTGATCTTACTGTGTCCTCTTGATCTTCCCTGTCTCCCAACTCCTCCCCCTCATCTGAGTCTGCCATCTTGTTTCTACCCTCTGTGGCTTTTTACGGAAATTTTGCTTAAAGCAAGCGTCCTCTGAACTTAAGAACTCTATTGAAGATTTAAGGTTGTCACCGAGGAAGAATTACCTCACATTCAAGACAGCAAACAAATTAATAAAAATCTCCATTAGATTTTTCTGTTCTCCCCACAAATTCCTCTTTATAAGCCCAAAGCTACTGTTTTGACCTTCTCCCATAAATGTTTTCCTAAATCTTTTCCTGCTCCAGTCCTTTTCCAGTATCTTCTACCTAGACTCTCTTTATACCAGAACCATGCCATCTTGATTGTACTTTTAAGCCTTGAAATTGAGTCATGTAAATCTTCCAACTTTGCTCTTCTTTTCAATATTGTTTTGAATATTCTAGATCCTTTGGATTTCTATTTTCAGTTTGTCAGTTTCTACCAGAAAAGAAATATGAGGAGAAATAACATCTTCACGAGATCAAGTTTCCAATCCATGAGCACAGTATATATCTCTCCATTTATTTAGGTCTTTATAAATTTCTCTCAGCAGTATTTTGTAGTTTTCAATGTGCAGGTCATACACATATTTTGCTAAATTTAACCCTAAATATTTCATATTTTATGCCATTATAAATGGTGATTTTTAAATTTCTAGTTCCAATTATTCATAGCTATCATATAGAAATAAAATTGATTTTTATATGTTGACCTTGTATCCTGCAACCTTGCTAAATAAAATGCAAAATGGTATAGTCACTTTGGAAACAGTTTGGCAATTTCTTATTGAGTTAAACATACTTAACATATGACCTAGAAGTTCCGTTTTTAGGAAATGCAAACATGTTCTCACAAAGATGGGTATGCAAATGTTCACAACAGCCAAAACGGGAAACAACCCAAATGCCCATCACCAGGTGAGTGGATAAACAAATTGTGATATATCCCAATAAAAGAACACTACTCGGCAATAAACAGGATCTAACTACCGATGCATGCAACAACGTGGATGAATCTCATGGACGAATTTCAAACTGAGCACAAGAAGCCAGACAAAAAAGTGAATGTTATATGATTCCATTTATATTACTCTAGAAACTACAAGTTTAATATATACTGACAGAAAGTAGATCAGTGCTTGCCCAGAACAAGGGTTCAGAGGAGGAATGATCGAGAAGGGGCAAAAGGGAACCTTTTGGAAAGATATAAAAGTTCTGTGTCTTAACAATGACGGTGACTGCAGTGTTGTTTACAGTAGTCAAAACTCACTAAATTGTGCATCAAAATGAATGCACCTACTGTATGTACATTCTACCTCTTTACTGAGAAACTGAAACTGCTCAGCCTACCTTTTAGAAAGCAAGAAGCATGTAGGCACCAAGAAACAACTGAACTTCAAGAACATAGCAAACTGGACAGAAAAGAAGGAAGATTTTCTTAAACTTCACTAGATGTTAGCCTCTAGACTCAATGCTGTCCAATAGAACTTTCTGCCCTGTCCACTAGGCATAGATGGCTTTTGAGCATGTTAAATGTGGCCGGTACAACAGAGGAGGTGAATTTTACATTTTATTTAATTTTAATTAATTAAAATTTAATAGCCACATGTGGCTACTGGCACCTGGGACAGAGAAGCAAGGACAGGGAATGTATCTTCTACATCTCTGTGTGCCTATTACCTAATCTCGGGCCTAGTAGTAGCCGTTCAATAAAAGGAAAGGAAAAAATAAGATCCAAACAACCCAATGTATGCTGTAGTCGTGCCAAGTAGTACAGCAGACTCAGTCCCTTTGGTTCCTCTTCTGTTACAATGGGGCTTTTCCTCGATACAGACTTCACACTGTCATTATGATGTTAAAATCAGAAAATGCAAGTAAGAAGCCCAACTTCAACCTGCACAGCATTGTGCAAATGGAAGGTACTGGATGCATGAGCAATGTGGTGGCCGCATAAGGGGCCACCATACGATTTTAAACTGAAGGATCAAGAGGTCCACGGTCATAGCCCTCCTGGAGCCACAGGAAGACTCTGCATATCTATCTTGGTTCCATTTTAACTTGGACATGCTAATGCTGCAATCTCCGTGGAGGATAAACCACCTGCGCCTCATAAACCTTTCGATTTACATACACACACACGTGTGAACTTTCCTATCCTGGGGCCGCTTTACCAGTATTGATCACTGATTTGCAATGGAGCATGCTTTGCAGTTGCATAGGAAATGATGGTGGCGGTGGCGGTGGCGGCGGTGGGGGCCTGCGAGGATGAAGGAGGTGGCGCTCACTACCGGCAAATGAAAGAGAATCCCACTGTGAGTTATTGTCCCCGGAGGATCCGGGAACAGAACCTGGAGTCCTCGTTTGCACTCTCCTCGGTTCAGAAGTTGTTCTGCTATCTCCAGTAACTGCTCGCTCCTCCCTCCGCGGCTGTCTTTTGTCTTTGCAAGCCGGAGACCGACAATGGATTATTATCTGCGCATGCAGGTGTTGTTGAAGAGACCAATTTGTGAACAATGGCCCTTCCCACGTTGTGCAAACATAAAGATTGCTCCGCAGCTGTTATTTGCAGAACCTGTCACCGTTCGCGGCGCTGCCACTGAGCCACCAGCTGTCCCGGAGCGCGCTTCTCCGGGCGCCGCCCGCCGCTGACAGCGCCTCCCGGCCCTCTCCGCGCCGCTGCCCACTGCGCCCGGCGAAATGCCCCGGGGCCCTCGCGCGTCCGGCGCTGCCTGGCTCCGCCCAGGAGGCAAAGCCCGCGCCGCAGCCCGGCCGTGGTCTCGGCCCTCCCCGCGCGGGCGGGATAGCCGAGTTTCCAAAGCTCGCTCCTCAGGATCCTCCCTTCCCATCCCCTATTCATCGGGACACGAAAACAGAATGGAGGACAGAGTTGCTTGGCAAACCTGATAGGACACGAGTTTAAAGAACAAATATTCATTTGGCCATTATTTTAAAGGTGTGACCCAGATGTCAGTTGTAGATCTCCTTGCTCTGTAAGATCTGGGAGAAATTGTCTTGAATCCACCAATTCTATAGTCTAGGAAGGTCCAAAGACCTCCCCTAGAATCCTGCTAATTCCTGGGGGTCTCCTGTCCTCCTGCCCTCTGAATCTGCACACCATTCTTGTTTAGTTCCTACACTAACCCTAAAGCAAAATACAGCCCTTTCACTGGTTCCCAAAATAAATCTGCTGCCAGGAAGCAGTTCCTGAGAGGTTTCACTGAAAACAAGGAGGGGTTTTCCACAAGAAGAAGGGACACATCTTGACACTTTCAGCCAATCTCTCCACCCCCTTCCCATGGCTACATCCCTTATGTTTCAACCTGGAGAGCTCCAAATTCCCCTCCCCCTATTATACACACAGCAACTTGCCAATCTCCAGGCCCTTCCCCCAAGCTTCACTACCCACTTCCTACCAAGGGCCTTCCAAGTGCCAGGGCTCTCTCTCCTTCAAGGAAGAAGCCCTGTTTTCTTCCTGGTACAAAGACCTTCAGTTCCCGCTGGTGTCCTGCTGGCGTCAGCATGTCTGCTGGGCTGCCAGTTTCTCAACAAGTTCACTGGCCTCCTGCGCTCCGTTTTCTCAAGTCAGGACAATTCACACAGAATGGATGGTGAACTACCCAAGGAGCAGGATTTCATAATAGCTTTCAGCCCTGAACTTCCAACGCCGATCTTAAAAACATCAGTTGCTGAATCTTGCAGGATGCAGCAGCCCTGAGCACTGGGCAGCATATACTTAGAATGACATATTTATACAGGCTGAATTCAAACTGTCTAGCCTTTTCCAAGTCCCTGACAGGTGACTTCAGTCTTCCTCAAGCCTGTCCATGCATTTGTGTGCCCGTTTCAAGATTACAGACATGCATATATAATGTTTCTTAGGTTACGGTACTATCAATGCCTTACAGTAAAGAATATTCTGAGTCTGAGCTGAAAATATTCCCTAAATTTATTCAGACACCACTTTCTAAGACCTCTGCCATCCTCAAGTATGGAGCCATAAAATAAATTGAATAGTCCCAGACCTCTTCTTAACCCCATTTTATGCTAATGATAATGCACTCTAAAATGACCAGTCATGTCCTTTATGGAGTCACCTTAGGCCTACTTTCCTAATTTGTAGTTAAATAAATAAAATGTATGTTAAAAGCATAAAATACTCTATAATTCCTTCTCCCTTCACTTCTACCCAAAAAAGGGGACAAAGACCAACCAAAAAAAAAATTTTTTAATCCTGGTCTTAGATAACATCTTCTGGTTTGTTTTAGAATATTATTAAGGGTCTGAAAGAAAAAGAGATGATTTGCAAGAAAGTTCAAATCAGCTTCCCAGAGAGAATACTGAGAATTCACAAGATTTCAATATCGATGGACCCTTGAGAATTATGTCCTCCGCCCCTGAATTCCATAACACCCGGGCAGTAACGTGGATTCACGCGAGAGAGGAGATGGGGCTTCCTGAACACAAGGCAAAACTCATGCGATTCAAGTTGGTCCGCTCCTGGGCGGTGCGTTGTTGCTCCGAACAAGCCCGCGCCTGCACTAGCGCTCTAGGCTGGGTGAGTGGCTGCCGCCCAGGCGCTGTCTCTGTGGCAGCGTTAGACTGTTACTGCCGCCCGAGGAGGAGGGCAACTCTGTGCATGTCGACAGGCTCAGAGGAAGAAGGCAAACCACTTACCTCAGCACCACACTAGGCTGGGGAATACAAATATTTATCTTCAGGGACCTCGGAGAGACCTCTAGGGGAAGGAAAATAAATCTCTACATGTTTACTCACAATGATTTCCAACAGGCCCATCGAAATACAGGTCCAGCATTTCATTAAACAGACTTCTTCAGTGGCCACCGAGCTGTGTAAATACATTATAAATAAAGACACAGGTCCTCTCTTCAGGGTGCGTGGAGGTGTAATGTTTGACTACACCATCTCCAGACTGATCCCTTCTCTGAGGGCCCAGGAAGCAAGGAGTTTGCTGAGGATTTTTTTTTTTTTTCCATTTTCAATAGAGTCATTTGTGGAGGATTTCCATTTTGAATGAGTGTGTGCTCATTTTTACAGTTTTGGAAAAACAGAAATTTGAAAGAAGGGAAAAAGACCTGTGTGAAGGATTTGGAATACTTCATGCTCACCCTTGATCTTCCCAAGGAAGGTACTGGGATTAATGAGCCCAAGAACATTCACTGAACAGGATAAAAAATGACTTCCACAGGGTCTGTTTCCTCATCTGGCTGGAACAACGAAGCTAACGTTGGACTCCAAGTCGTACTACAAGAAGGAAAAGGGCATGACCTCAGAGCACCCTCCCACAGCAAGGGCCCCAGGTGATGCTGAGAAAGCTCTCACATTTGGACGAGGCTCCTGCACGTACACACACACACTCTGTCCACACAATGACTTGGTGTAAAGAAAGCAGGGAAATCACTCCCCAGGCCAAAGATTCTCCCATGTTATTAGTCACCATTCCCTCCTCCTTCCGACTCTCACTGGCAGCTGGGCCGGGCAATGACTCAGTAAGGCAAGCTCACCACCACGGCTTAAAAAAATACTGATGCCTTTTCAAATATAATTAACTCATAAACTTACTAGTCATCTGGGGAGAGAAGAAGGGGGCCAATGAGGGGTGCAGTTGTGTGTTTGGGGCAAGGTGGGAGAGGAGAGGCATTTAGACAATAGTCAGTGGAAAAGTGATAGCTCCTATTTTCATGAAGTTGGCTCGTGTAAACCAGGAAATAACATCCCGATAACCTCTGCACCCTTCTCCATGAGCCATTCTGCTGTGGGGAACTCTTCTGTTCTCAGCAAAGCCCCCACATCACTGATGAAACGAAGTCCCATTAGCACTGCACATTACCTGCTGGAGGAGGATGTCAGCAGCCTGGTGAGGTGTAACAGGCTCTCTAGGAGAAAGGGACAGTTGGAAGCAACAGCGTGAAACTCAGACCTGAGGCAACAGTGAAAGCTGAGTACCAGGACACACCAAGGTCAGATGGAGGAAAAACAATGCCAAACCCCAATGTCTCCAGGACTAAAAGAATTCCCCCTGAACATGGTGGGTCCTTTCTCTGAGTATGATACCTATTTTGGTCATTCTGAGAGACAATATAGGTCCAAAGGAAACCCATCCTAGCCGCATCTGATTGTGTTTGGGGGTGGCACTTGAAACTGTCTGCTCTCGTCTGTCTTTGTGCATAAGGCAAAATGTCTCTACCCTCCACCTTCACTACTCAGAGAGCAGGGCAACAGCTTGTTCCCTGCTGATGCCACAATGACCACATCATAGAAAGACCTCAAAGTGTTTGCCACCCTGACCCTGGCTTGTCCCTCCCTGTCACAGCTGGCTGCTCATGCCAGCTGTGATGATGTGATTGCACCAGAACAGCTCCAAAAGTGGAAAATTAGGGAGGATAACACCCTAAGATTCTCAACACTCAATCACACGCTCCCCAACCTTAATGTTCCAGACTAGCACTCCCATTAGCATGATTTGCAACCGACTTAGTAACCAAATCCCACTGCTTCTGGCTCTTATTCAGGCCCAAATGCAAAGGAATGAGTAAAAGCTGTTTCCTCCGCAGCAGTTTCTCGCCTTCTTGGCAGGTGGAGAGAGTGATGTATGGAGTAGCTGGCATCTACTCCCCTTCCTTGGAAGGGAATTCAGCACACACCACCCCTGTCAGACAACCCACCAGCCAGCTGACTCTCCCGGGGCAGCGGCAGGCCAAGCAGCAAGCCTGGCCCCAGCTGCTGGGTCGGGGAGAAGAAGCCTGCTGAGCAGAGGGCTGCTGCATTGGCTCTGCCCTCTCCTGGAGCCCAAATCCCCAGGCAGCCCTAGCCTCTGTGGCCCATGATCTATGTTCCAGCGCTTAAAACAAGCCTCCCCCATCCTCATGTGTAATCAATTACATTAAAATGTCACTGGAACTTTCTCCTAATGCCCTTTCTAAAAGCCCATCAGTCCCATTAAAGCTTTCCTTTAATCTACCCACCTTCCCTCTATTGCAGTGCACACATCAGCACATTCCCACAGGCACATACTAGCTACATAAGATTAATAGGGAATCTTTCTTCCACATGCTGCGACTCTAGAACGTCTTCTATTTGTTTTCTTTGTGTTCTTCCAGAGTCGGTGCTCCGAGAATCATGGTGGCCTCTCTGCGGGAAGAAGCTGCCCACGCTTGGTCTCTCAGACTGGGCCTCTCCCTCGTTTGGCCCAAAAGAGGCTCCCACGGTCTTTACACAGGGGGCTGGGCCGCAGCCTGACAGAGTGAACAGGGACTTGTCTGAAGCTGGCTCTGCAGAGCAAGCACACTGTGTTTCCTTAGATTTATGGTTGATGGGGAGAAGTTTAGCGTAGGAGCCCATGAAATCATGAGGAGCCCCAAAACCCCACGTCCACCTTGGAGCTACAGCTGACCAGCCCAAGTGTAGCCACTGATTATGGTGCCAAGAAACCCCAGAGTCCTTCCAGTAGGAGCGTCGGACGCCAGCCAGCCAGCTTTGTGCTGTCAAAAAGGAGGCATGTTAAGACATCCCATTTCTATGGCACAAGGCAAGATTTAAGTGAGAAGATCGTTCTGACAAACATGGGTGGCACAAGGTGGATTGAACTACTGTGTTCATGTGGCAATAAGCACTGTCATTGATCTAGCACTCACCAAATACATCTATCTAAAAGCCTTGACTATACTATCTCATTTAACCCTCACCACAACCTTGTGAGGTAAATATCACCATCAACCCCATTTTAGAGATGAGGAAACTGAGACCCAGTCCCGGGATCCAACAACTAGCAAGCGATAGTCCCAGGCTTGGAACGCAGGTCTGTCTGACTATAAAGTTTCCCTTGTCACCACAGTCTGCCATATCTCCCATTATATTATCTTCACACTGGACTTCTGATTTCACTCCCTGTTATCAGCCCTCAAAACAACAGGACATTTTGGTGCCATCCCTCAGCGTGAAGCATGAGAGTCAGTTCCCAGGTTAGGGATGTAGGATAAATAACTCACCGCACCTATAGGTGCCAGGCCATCAGGCAACTGGTCAAAGCCAGTGGAGCTGGTCCTCTGAGAAGGGAAGGTTGGTTTGAGAAGTGGATATTTTCATTGTCTGATAAGGAAGGAATACCAGGGGCACTTGTAATCGGGTGATCGACTCCCTTCTGGTTCCAAACAGCTTTCTGCTACTTAGCTGATGTCCTGGGGAGGGAACTCCTTGGTGTCACTGTGCCATCACAAGCCACCACAAAAAACCACCAAGAAATGAACTCTACTATCTTCCTGGCAGTCGCTACCTCACTCCAGCTCAGGTCACCAGGCCCAACAGAACTAGGGTTGCCAGATTTGCAAAAAAAATAAAAATAAAAATAAGTAAGACCCCAGTTAAATTCCAATTTCAGATAAACAATAATTTTTTTAGTATATGTCCCATGTAATATTTGTGAATATTTATTCAGAAAAATTATTTTTTGCTTATCTGAAATTCATATTTAACCAGTGTCCTGTATTTTACCTGGCAACCCTACATGGGCTCCCAATATAGACTACTCTTTTCAAAAATAAGCCTAATAGGAGCCAGCCCAGTGGCAGAGTGGTTAAGTTCACCCGCTCCGCTTCGATGGACCAGGGTTTGCAGGTTCAAATCCCTGGCATGGACCTTTACACCACTCATCAAGCCATGCTATGGCAGCATCCCCCGTATAAAATAAAGGCAGATTGGCACAGATGTTAGCTTGGGGACAATATTCCTCAAGGAAAAAGAGGAAGATTGGCAACAGATGCTATCTCAGGGCCAATCTTCTTCACCAAAAAAAAAAAATAATAATAAGCTTGCTAATAAAGGTCAGAAACTATCCCACAGATGGTGATTGGGATGTAACCAAGCCATCTAGGTCAAGAATTAAGACCCAGAGAATCCTTACTGTACCCATCCCAGGAGTCCTCCGGTGGGGCTTGGTGAGAGTTATCTTCCCACCAGGAGGGAACTGAGCTAAGCAATTCTGATCCCTAAATAGCCCAAGAAAGGTAAATGAGTCAATGTTACATTGATCTCATTGATTGCAAACACCCAGTTCCTTTCTCCTTGATTCCTGGTCATGGGTAGTTGTCCACGTAACATTCTCCTCTTCCTAAAACAGGGCAAACCCTTCTCTCTCCCACCCGCGTCACATTTTTAACAAACCAAGATCTCCCCAGCTGGAACTCCTCTTTCACAAAGATTCGCTTGGGGGAGCAGATGGGAAGAATGGCATTTACGTAGCCAAAAAAGACTACACTGGATGCCAGGGCAAGTTCACACTCGTAAATACCAGCTCTGTCCAAAGTTTTCGTTTTTCAAGTAGAAGCATGTTGCTGAAACATAGATGCCGTTTCAAAACAAGATTCTGAAAGAGCAGCAAGTAGTTTCACTGGCAGTTCTTCTCTGGAATTCTTTCCCTTCTTCCCTGCTCTACAGAGAAACAGTTCAATGTTTCTACATCGCCTTCTATAGAAAGCCTTTTCCATTCTCCCTGAGAAATCTAGGACCCACCCTACCAAGAGAGCAGCCTCTCCAAGTTCCTGAAACCAAAATTGTGTATGGCCTCTCCTACCTGACTCTTATCTCTAAGTCATCTGTACCACACGCCCTCAAAAGGCGACACCTAGTTTTGCAAGGACTTAGGACAAATAGCCTAAACCCAGCTTCCTCTGGACAAGCCAAAACCCCCAGGCTACCCACATCTGTAAAAGGCAGGCCCGTCCAGTTTCCTAACAGCATGGTTCAGTGCATCTAAGCTCCAGGCCTGGGGGAGATCAGGGTGACCTGTGACCTTGGCTAACCCTGGGGCAGCTACAGCTATTCTCGTCTGGGCCCAGGACCAGTGATTCTCGGGGTAGGGAGCCTGCTCACCGAGAGAAGCATAATGAGAATATCCAGGAGGATGCTTTATTTGAAAAAGCATAATTAATAGTATGTCATTTTATATTTGGAAAACTATTTATTGTTTTTGTAATATAAACTACAGAAAGGAAAGCACAAACATTTCTTGAAATTTACAAGAATCAATCTTTCACATTTGGTAATAACAATAATAGCTAACATTTGAGAGCTACTTAATACTGGGCATTGTGTTAAGTACTTTACATGCATTATTTTGTCTACGCCTCAGCCATCTCATGAGGCAGTACCATTATCATCCCCATGGCCAAGAAGGGAGACAGAGTCACTTCTCAGTAAAGAGCAGGGCTGTGACTCGAGTCCAAGCACTCTGACCAGAGTCAAACCCTCCACATCACTCCACACCATGTCCACGGACAAGGAGCACTAGGATGGCCAAGCTCGTATTTAGCCATGGCCTCTGACACCACTGGCTTTCTGTCCTGCTGCAGGGACCTAGACCATTCCGGGCATTAGGGAAAACGCCTATAAAATCAGTTATTCCCATGCCATTTCCAACAGCCTGGTAGACTGTACATGCTGCAGGGTGTCGATAGAACAACATTAATAAAATTATATGCTGACATGGCTCTTTCTTGTTAAATCCTTACCAAGGAAAGAAACTTTCAGGGAAGTCCACATTTGACTGAAAATCTTCAGCCACTGAAAGAAATCAGTATGCCCCAGCTTTAGATTAGTGCCATAAACAAAGCAGATACTAAACCAATGTTGTTCTGTTGAATTGGGATAACTTTATAAAGAATGATTATTTCTCTCTCCCTATCCCCCACCTTTCAGATGAACCTTCATTCACTGGACAGGCAGTAATTGAGTTCTGCCGTGATGAGGCAGCCCCTGGGCATGGTGGCAGACCCACGATGAAGCAGGAGCCTTTCCTATAATTGAGAACACTATAACTTATTGGGGAAAGTTATGCACTTTTTAAAAACAAATAGATGGGTATTAGTTTTCTATTGCTGTGTAACAAATCACCACACACTGATTCTTTCACAGTTCTGTGGGTGAGAAGTCTGGGCACAGTGGCTGGGTTCTCTGCTCAGATCTCACTGGGCTGAAATCAAGATGTCAGCCTGGGCTGAGCTTCTCATCTGGGGCTCGGGGTCCTCTTCCAAGCTCATTCACGTTGTTGGCAGAATTCATCCTCGATTCCTCCCTGACTGTCAGCCAGGCTGCTCTCAGCTCTTGGAGGCCACCTCCATTCCTTGACTCGTGGCCTCCACCTTCAAGCCAGCATGGCATGTAGAATCCTTCTTTTGTTTTGAATCTCTGATTCCTTCTCTGGAACCAGCCAGAGAAAACGCTTTGCTTTTAAATGGCCCGGCTGATTAGCATAATCTCCATTTTGTCATATCACATGACATAATCATAGTATCTCATCACATTCACAGGGTCTGCCCACACTCAAGGAGGGGAGATTAGATAAGTGTGTGGGTCATCGGGGGTCATCTTAGAATCCTGCCTGCCACAGTATGTATGTACTTGTGGAAAAATTGTCTCAAACATTGTTGGCAGTGGCCCCCCAGGGATCACTGGGACATGGGGTGAAGCAAGGATACTTAACATCATATAGTAGTCAAAGAAGAACTGTCCCAAATAAATTAACCATAGGACCCTCATTGAGAAACACTGAACTAAATGAAACAGAAAGAACCTTAAAATTTGATGGAATGCCAGAGCCCTTCTTTGAGTAACAAAAGGTCCATTAAAGACGGACGTAGCTCTTCTTTTATACTGGCAGATTCCCCCAACCAGCCAAAGATAGAAACTAAATGGATGGAAACTAAATGCTAAGCCACATAATAAGGGAAGCCCAGTGACTCCCCAAAACAAGATTAGGCTCCTTGCTAAAGGAGGAAATATTTCTTTTCTTAATGTGATTTCAGACTTAATTATTCACCACCCTCTTCCCCTATTAATGTCTGTCCTTGGAAGATGCTTAAATTTAACAGGTCAACCAGTGCGAGGACCAGCCTGACTACTGTTCCCATGGTGGCTATCCTGAGGGAAAACTTGATCTTGAGTTTCACCTCTCTGGTTTAGCACACTGTTGTGGGGACTCAGGGGCTGGGGGGTTATCCTGAGAATGAGGTCTTTCCTGTGGAAGGAGAGAGACTTTGGAACAGAGGGAGCAGAGGGCAGGGGAGCAAGGTCCTTCTCACTTGGAGGTTACCAAGCATTTGAGAAAGGTCTTGAAGGATGGGAAGGTTTGGGTTTTTGAGATAAGTCAGGGATAAGTTTGACAATGAAGAGGAGAGTAGCTTGAAAAGGCAGGCAAACTAGAGCAGGTTACTTCTTTAAAAGGAGGAAGATAGTACATGATTGTAGGCCGAGAAGGATTCGGTAAAGAAGGAAAGAAGACAAAAGATATGACACAAGACAAAGGAGACCATGCAAGGTCCCAAAAAAGGCAGAAGCGGATGGGATATAAAATGCAACTGAAAGACACTTCTGTTTCTACAACATGAGGAGGAAACAGAGGATGGGTAAAAACACAGAGACTTTGAGGTGGGTCGGACGAGGAGAGTTGGGTCGGGTGGCCTCAGTCTCATAATTGGAAAACAAGTCCTCCACCAGTGAGAGTTAAAGAAGTAAATTGTATCTTACACATTTAGAAAGTGCTCAATAATTCTTCTAAATGTAGCTATCCCTGCCATGGGGGAAAAAGCTTTGGGAAATAATGTTAGAAATTAAAAGGAGCAAAAGCATCCACAACTAAGGAAGGGAGCTGACATATGCTAAGTTATTAGTATTAAAACCATGGCATTTCACCAAAAAGAAATGAAAATGGAACAGAAGTGTTTCTTAAGGGCACAAGAAAGATATGTGCAAGGTGGCGAATGGTCCAAAGGTTCCTGAAAGAGAGGCCCAGGATACTGGCTCCTCTACTCTCCAAACCTTTCTGGGAGGAAAATGTGTCTTCTCAGTTGAAGAGGCAAGGGTGGCAACCCCCAGAACCTGATGGATGGAAAGCAAGTTCTGTTTACCCAATTTTTCTTCTTATTTATCTATAACCAACCAGGTGTTTTAAGAAGAGAGAGAGAGGGTGGCCTTCTACCAATATGCTAGCTCAATAAATAGGGAGGTTATCTTCCATCCACATTTTGAAGGAAATGTTACAATTTAGAAAAAAAAACTAGCAATTTAGTCTCTTGTAAAAGGAACAATTATGTAATGTACCAACGCTATCTGAAGAAGGTAAGAGGTCTGGGGGAAATTTTGCCTAATGAAATCAGTTTTTCCTAAGCGAGCAGCTATAGCAGAAGGAGGGTAAATGTTTTACCGACTTCTGGTCAACAATGACGTCCAGTCTCCATTTTCGTAAAGAGAACATACAACCCTACCATCCCTAACACAACCTTGGCCTCAAATCTTCAGTTTCATCTGACAAACTAGATCTCACAGCAGCTTGGAAATGGAGCTTTGGTTCTTACATTTTTTAATACATCAAAGACACTTTGGTTTAACTGATTTAGGTCAGCTGTGTGCCATTATTCAGTGGGAATTGATGGGCAAAGATGACATTTGTGCAAATGAATGGGAAAATTTTTGATGCACCAAGATTAAGAAAAACAGTAATATATGTACAATGGTATTATGCTGCAAATATCATGAGTAACCAATAGGGTTTGATACACTGTGTGCATTTCAAATAAGGTTTGTTAAAACAGTCAAACCATGTAAAAATAGTGATGTGCAATTTGAAACAGGTGCCAAGATTTAGCGGTATGACAAGATCAAACAGTAATTTAGAAAGAGAGAGAGATAGGGAGAAATAGACAGTTCTGATGGATTCCATTTCTAAAGTTATCTAAGCAGAATCCAGGCCAGCTTTTTTACAAAACTCTGCCAAAGGTATGACACAATGAAGGACTGGCTGGCAGGCCTCTAACATACCCTAGAGAAATGTGTTATGATTCAGGAATATTAAAGAAATGTACTGCTCAGCAAGAATACCACAGTTCTTCTATATATTAGAAAATTGAGCATGTCCGAGGCCGTTAAGGACAGCCCAGAGCAAAATAAAAGAGAGTAAATCCCGATACTGTTGGGCTTAGAGATGTCCTCCTCCTTCCAAACAAAAGACAGATGAAAAAAGAAAAGAATAGTTTTCATTTGTACTTTAGCCCTGAAGCAAATACTGATGTTGTTTGCTTCATCTCTGCCTCCTCATTTTGGGTCAGGTGGTTGTGAAGAGCAGAGCTCACCTGGATGGTGGCAGTGCTATGGCTCAGAGAGAGACTGAGTGGGGGGCAAGGGATGACAGTGCCCAGCAGAGCAGGGACAGGGTGACCAACTATCCATTTGCCCAAGGCTGAGGGGTTTCCTGGGACTGGAGACTTTTGGTGCTAAAATCAGGAGAGTCCTGGGCAAACTGGGATGATGATCACTCTAGCAGATATGGAGGAACCTACAGGAGTGGCTTCTGGGGGGAACCGAGTAGGTCAAGGCTTTACCACCCCAAGCTGTCTGGAGAACCAGGACTGTTATACCTGGCTTGGTCCCCCAGGCATCGATACCACATCGTGGCTCCCCGAGGGGGTCTACTCAACTCTTCCTCTTCCCTCGTAGTTACCATGGAAGAACACAACACACACAAACACACAGACCTAGAGACACACACACATGCACGTGCATGCACAGACACACATTGTATGTCTTTGCTATAAATATATTTACATGCTAGAAAATAAAAGAGTAAGTTATAGGGTATATACAAGCAAGAGAAAGTAAAAGGAACAAAGCATTTCATCTAGGCTCTAAATCAAATTTACTTCGATTAAAAATAATTTTTCCAGTTACAAAAGTAGTATGCTCATTGGGAGCTGGCCCAGTGGTGCAGTGGTTTAGTTCACGCTTGGCAGCCCAGGGTTCGCGGGTCCAGATCCCGGGCGCCCCTGACGCACTGCTTGTCAGCCATGTTGTGGCGGCGTCCCATATAAAGTAGAGGAAGATGGGCACAGATGTTAGCCCAGGGCCAGTCTTCCTCAGCAAAAAGAGGAGCATTAGCGATGGATGTTAGCTCAGGGCTGGTCTTCCTCACAAAAAAAAAAAAAAGAAAGAAAGAAAGAAAAGTGATATCCTCATTATAGAAAAAAGTATACAAAAAAGAAAAAAAAAGAGCATATTCCCATTCTATTCAGAGACAGCCACTCTCAATACCTAGGTGGACTTCCTGTTCTAGCCATGGTTCTCAATCCCACTTGGCAGCACGTTAGAATAACCTGAGAAACCTTTTAAAAATACTGAAGCCTAGGACACACCCCCTAAGATTCTGATTTCATTGGTCTGGCATCGGCGTGTGTGTGTGTGTGTGTGTGTGTGTGTGTGTGAGGAAGATTTGCCCTGGGCTAACATCCATGCCCACCTTCCTCTACTTTATATGGGACGCCACCACAGATGGCCTGACAAGTGGTTCGTTGGTCCGTGCCATGGATCCGAACCTGTGAACCCTGGGCCACCGAAGCGGAGCAAGGGAACTTAACTCCTATGCCACCAGACCGGCCCTTGGCATCGGTATTTTTTAAAGGTTCCCCCAGGGATTCTAAGACTCAGGGGAAGTTGGGAACCATTGCTCCAGGCCCTTTTCAGTGTGTGACTCCTCCACACACACATACAGATACATACACACACACGTGTTTATAGCATACCTGTCATGCTATTTTATTTCCTGCTTTTTTTCACTCAATAATGTATTAGAAATGGCTTCCCTTGTCAATAAATCAATTTTGCAACACTTTAAATAGTGGGATGGTATTCTAGTGTATGACTTAATTCATTTAACAAATTCCTATTGTTGAATAATTTTATTGTTTCCAGATTTTGCTCTCATATCTGCACTGGGAATAATAATGAAAATTCTGGGCTCTGGAGTTGGACTGCTTTGGTTTGAGTCCCAGACACTACCCTCATTAGCTGTGAGTGACCTCAGGCAAGTCACTTAACCTCTCTGAGCCTCCGTTTCCTCATCTGTTAAATGGGGTAGTAGTGGTGCCTACCTTTTAAATGAGACAATACATACAAAGCATTACTTATTACATTACTATTAATCTTTGCCTACTTCCCAAATTATTTCCTAGGATAAATACCCAGAAGTTCAATTTTGAGTCTAACAGTATGCACATTTTTGAGGACTGTGATACAATTACCAAACCACCCTCCTACAAAAGTATAAAGTGAGAGTATCATGCAATTACCAAAGTGTCTACTCTAAGAGTTAAAAGGTGCCTTCATTCATTTTCTCAAACCCTTACTCATGTTGCACCAATGTAATATCTTAAGTTTATTATTGTAGTTTTGGTGCATGAACATGGCAGAATGATCTGTAAAATTTGAAAATTAAGCATTACATTCCCCTAAGTACTATATTTGAAAAAGATAATAAAATCTGTAATTTATTTATAATTTATGTCCTAACTGCCTGACAAAAATGAGGTAGTTCAGAAAAAAACACGACACAAGACAGTTAAAATAAACATTTAGGAAAATAGCTTAATATTGAAAGAGTGTTATCTATACTGGGAGGATATGAGATGGTCATTAATTTCAGCTCTGAGCTTCCTAGCAACAAAAGTAGAAATAGAAACATATTTCCTATTCCAAAATAAAAGGGAAGCACATAAGTTTATCTAGAAATAAATGTCTTCCTGTTAGTAAATTCTAAAAAGAATTATCATGCATTTCCTTATGTAAAAGCCACCCAGTAACATAACAAGCAATATAGTTTGACCCAAACTTGCTGAAGATGTAAAACTTTTTCATGTGACCATTTCTCACATAGACCCTTGAGAAAATGCAAGGACATAAGATCTGGTTGTAATTCCATGAAGACAGATTTTTTGGTTCTAACATACACCACCTATGTTGTTTTTTTGGTGATGCCAAGTTTGGTCTTTCCAAGTGTGAGTTAAATCATGGTAGTCATTAGTGCTGTTTACCAAATGTTTCTTATTTTCTCCATTTTCAAACAAATAATAAGAATGTACTTCTCTGCCCCCTTAAATTAGGTGAAACCATGTGACATTCTGTGGCCAATGAAATGTGAGCATCAGTAATACGTAGAACTTCCAGGTGGAAGCATTAATGCCAGGGCATGTTTTGCCACAACACTTACACTGCTGTGGTCATTAAAAGTGCTCAAGAACAGATTCTTAGACATGACACCTAAAGCACAAGCAACCAAAGAAAAAAATAGATAAATTGGACTACATAAAAATTTAAAACTTGTACATCAAAGAACGCTATCAAGAAAGTGATGAGACAACCCACAGAATGGGAGGAAATATTTGCGAATCATATATCTGATAAGGATTTAGTATCCAGAATATATAAAGAACTCTTACAGCTCAACAATAAAAAGACAACCCAATTGAAAAGTAGAGGATTTGAATAGCCATTTCTCCAAATGGTATACATACAAATGGTCAATAAGCACATGAAAAGATGCTCAACATCATTAGTCACCAGGGAAATGCAACTCAAAACCACTTCATACCCCCTAGGATGGCTGTAATCAAAAAGATAGACAATAACAAGTATTGAAGAGGATGTGGAGAAGTTGGAACCTTTGTGCACTGCTGGTGGGAATGTAAAATGGTGCAACTACTGTGGCAAACAGTTTGGCACTTCCTCAAAAAGTTAAACATAAAGTTATCTTATGACTCAGCAATTTCACTCCTAGGTATATACCCAAGAGAATTAAAAACATATGTTCACACAAAACTTGCACACAAATGTTCATAGCAGCACTATTCACAATAGCCAAAAGGTGGAAACAACCCAAATGTTCATCATTTGATGAATGGATAAACAAAATGTGATATATCCATGCAATGGAATATTATTTGACAATAAAAAGGAATAAAGTTCTGATATATGCTACAACATGGATGAACCTTGAAAACGTTATGCAAAGTGAAAAAAGCCAGACACAAGAGGCCACATATTGTATGATTCCATTTACATGAAATGTCCAAAATAGGTAAATCCATAGAGACAGAAAGTAGATTAGTGGTTGCCAGGGGCTGATGGATGGGGAAAATGGTTTCTTTTTGGGGTGATGAAAATGTTTTGGGATTAGGTAGCAGTGATGGTTGCACAACTATGTGAATATATTAAAAACCACTGAACTGTACTCTTTAAAATGGCATATTGTGGGGGGCCGCCCGGTGGCGCAGCAGTTAAGTTCGCGCTTGGCAGCCCAGGGTTCGCGAGTTCGGATCCCGGGCGCCCGCCAACGCACTGCCTGTCAGCCATTCCGTGGCGGCGTCCCATATAAAGTGGAGGAAGATGGGCACGGATGTTAGCTCAGGGCCAGTCTTCCTCAGCAAAAAGGGGAGGATTGGCAACAGATGTTAGCTCAGGGCCGGTCTTCCCCACAAAAAAAAAAAAAAAAGAAATAAAAAAATAAATAAATAAAATAAAATGGCATATTGTGATGGTGTGTGAATTACGTCTCAATAAAAAAATTTTTTTAAAGAATGCTAAGGTCAAAAGGAAGCTTCAATCAGCCTGAGTCCCTGAATGACATCAATTAGCAAAACCCTCTCAAATTCTGTTGAGTTAAATAACTGAGTTTTTTTTTATATTGCTGCATAAATTCGTCTATCCTTACTGATATAAAAATAAGAATTCCTTTTAAAAGGAATAAATTTGTATAGACCTCAAAGTTGATATAAACTATTTTCATTATTATGTTACTTAGATATATGCAAGTATAAATTTCAGTTTAAGGTCTTGGGCTTATATATATAAACAACTATAAAGCCAAAACAAGCTTACAAATTAAACACATACAAAAATCAATAAAATTCAAATTACCAACATTAAATCAATGTGGGAGACAATGCTGTTTGTTGAAACTGAATCACATTGAATAGGCATTGACTGCTAGAGCACAGGTCCCTCAAGTCACACCATGTCATACCACGTGACATCTCAATTCTCCATCACTTTTCTAGGTTCAAACTCCTACACTCAGTCTTCGCTTAGCAAAAATGAATCTCATTAACCTGTGGCAAAGTAATTCTACTCTATACCAACATAAAAACACACACACAAATTATGGACAAAGAAATATTATGACAGTATTTGTCTATAAACTGATCATTTAGGTTACCTAGAATATATTTATTTTAGCTTTTTTGGATTTTTGTCAAAATAAAACATTTCATTTTTTATTCTCTTAGTGAATGCTCATGTCCCCAAGAATATATTTGCTAATCCACAGAGGCCCATGGCTTTCAGTTTGAGAAACACTAGACCACTGGTTTTTAAATTTGAGCATGCATCACCTCAGAGGGCCTGTCAAAACACAGATTGCTGGACCCCACCTTCAGAGTTTCCTATTCAGTAGGTCTGGGATGGGCCCAATAATTTGCATTTCTAACAATTCCCTAAGTGATATTGATGGTGGTGCTCCCGGGACCATTCTTTGAGGACCATTGCCCTTTATCTTTCAAATATTAGGTGACTCTCTGATAACCATCAATTAAAGACAAATTTCTATGGAAGGAGCTAGACAGCAATCAATTCAAGGATACACTCTCCTCTGACGCCTGAAGATCACATTCTGTAGGGCTGATTGGAGAGAGAACCAACAGCTTTGCTCACCAAACAATCAGGCTGAAAAGTTAGCCTTCCATAATGAAAACTGTGATAGTTAATGTACATGTCAACTTGACTGGGCCGCGGGGTGCTCAGACATCTGGTCAAGCGTTCTGGTGTGTCTGTGAGGGTGTTTTTGGATGAGATTAACATTTGCATCAGTAGACTGATTAACATAGGCTGCCCTCCCTAATATGGGTGGGCCTCATGCAATCAACTGAAGGCCCAAATAGAACAAAAAACTCTCCCTCTGGTAAGGAGAAACTCCTGCCTGACTGCCTTGAGCCAGGACATCATTATTTTCCTGCCTTTGGACTCAGATTGAAACATCCACTCTTTCTGGGTCTTAAGCCAGCCAGCATTCAGACTGGAACTATACCATCCCTCTCCTGGGTCTCCAGCTTGCAGACTTCTCAGCCTCCATAATCATTAATTCCTTAAAATAAATCTCTTTCTCTATCTATACACATCCTATTGGTTCTGTTTCTCTGGAGAACCCTGACTAATACATAAACTAATGAGCCTTTCTTGGATTTTCACACAGACTGAGCCCAGAGGTAGAACGGGGAAGTTCTCATTAATAAACCTTCGTGATCCATCCTCCTCCAATCAAAGGTTTCTATAGCAACCTGAGTTCCAAAGCAAGGGTCAGGCCACATTTTCACAAACTGCAGCTAGATTAGTGGAAATAAGTAACCCCTTGTGATCAACCAAGAAAACGAGGAATAATAAAAGACTAGCACCAGTGCCTGAGTTGAATTAATTCACCAAGATTTAGGACTGTAGAGCACAGGGCATACACACTTACTCTACCACAGAGATTACCTAATTTCTTGAGGTCAAAGCGAAGATTTCACACCATTACCACTGTTTCATCCATGAAAATATTTCTTTTCTTCCTTTTTCTTAATTTCTACAAACTCATTTTGAGAGGCCACATGGTAGTGTGTTCAGAGCGTGAACTCTGCAGGCTTACATTTTGAGTATCAATTTCATCATCTACTAGTTGTGATGACCTTGAACAAGTTACTTAACCTATACAAACCTCAGTTTACTCATCTGTTCACTAGGAATAAGAATTCTAATCTGTATCAGTCAGGATCTAACCAATAAAACAGAAACTACTTTTAAGTATTTACGATAGAAAGAGCTTAAGACAGGGAATTATTTCCACAGATGAAGGGGGAGCTGAGAGAGAGGAAGCCATTACCTACCCTGGGGTGGAAGATCAAGAGAAGATTTGAAATGGTGGAAATCCAGCGTCACCTGAGGAAGCTGGGTCTCTGAGGGCTTGTCTGGCAGCTGCTGCCAGAGCAGCCACCTAAGGTAGCAATACGGGCAAGGGAGGGGGATTTTCTGGCTTCTCCCTTCCATCACCTTTCTATCCTACCATGCCTTCCACTGGACACATCATCCAGATGCAGTCTGGGAAACACGCCCTACAAGTTATCTCTCTTGTGGCACAGAGAGGGGGCTACATCTGAGGGCCAATGGGCCCAGGGCCAGCTTAAGACTGCAAGGATTAAGTGACAACACATGTAGAGTCCCTGGTCTGCTGTAGATGGCAGGGGCCTTGAAGTTTTGTATTTTAAATTGGGGCTTTTACATCTCACTCGCTTTGTCCTCACCCCCTTCAACAAATTTTCCACTCCTAACGGTTTCTCTTTGTCCTCCTACTCTCTCATCATCCAGTTCTTTCCTCCCACTTCCTCGCCCACACTCAACAGCAGACAGCAAGTTGGCTGGCCTCCAAATGAGACTACAGACTCGAAATCCGAGGGATGGTGGTTTCATATGTCCTCCTCTTCTCAGAATCTGAACTCCCAGCCCCCACATGCCAGGTCAAAAAGACATGGCAACACATCAAGTATGGCGCCAACACAAGCAAGACAACAGGACGTATTGGCCTTTTTATCCTGAAGTTCTCCCTCTGCCCAGACCCATCACCAGTTGGCCACATTAGAGAGTGCAGTTTGCCAGTCACCTCCTTCGAACACTCTGGTTGGGTCTACTTATCTGAATAACAAGCAGATGGAAGGAGATGACCTCTAAATTCCCTTCCACCTTTATCATCCTATGATTCTACTGATAGAGTTAATTCATATATGGTGACCCACAAAACGGAGGCCACCCAAGTAGCCCAGGCCATGTCACAGATCTAAACCTAAGTCAGCCTGCACTTATGGAAAACACCTCACTGTTAAGGAAATTTAACACCAATCTCAATACATCAACTCAGCTTTAGTTAGTTTACCTGACTCTAGAAAATAGAACCTGCTAGTTTTAAAAGGAAATCCCTCACCTCCTCGTCAATCATGCCCTGTTTCTCTGGCACCTCTTCTAAAGCTCTATAAAACTCACTCTTTACCCAAAGTTCTTCAGGAAGAGAGCTCCACTGCTCGTGAGGCACTGTGCTCCCCCAATCCCTGGGTTGGTTTCCCTTGAATAAAGGACATCAAACTCATTACTAAATTGTTTTAGTTTTGTCATTTGATTCTACTATGGTTTGCATTTGTGTAAGGCTGGATTGTGACATTCTCCCTGCCTGCCTGTACTACATTTAACCAGAGGTGAAGTCACAAATTCTTGAGACCTGGTGCTGAGTGGTTTTTCTGTCAACTGGAGAGGCATTTAAGAACAAAAGACCCAAGTCTTACCCTAGGAGCAGCACAGAGTATAATATTCTCAAATCCAACCCTCCTTGCAAATTATTTGTAGATTCAAATAATTCAGAATTATGAAGGGAAAATTAGGGTAAGAAAAATTATTCCATTGCACAAGGCCTATAATGAAACTTTTGTGCCAATCTATATCTTTACCATCCTCAAAACCCATGCACATTTTTCCTTCATGTCTCCTCCCTGCGGTGTATAAAAGACTCAGTCCTCTGACTGTCTTTAACATTTGGAACCCAGATGTGAGCTGAGTCCATCAGTTTGACCAACACATACCAGTCTTCTTGTTAAATCCAATTAGAAAGCAGCTGGCCGAAAACTCAACTTTTTGCTTTGTACCAGATTTGATACAAGTCAGGGCAGGGTTTTAGACATTTTAACCAGCCCTGCCCTACCTGTGGTTCTCAAAGTGGAGCTCCCAAACCTGCAGCATCAGCCTCACCTAAGAACTTGTTAGAAATGCAAATTCTCAGGCCCCACCCCAGCCCTACTAAAATAGAAACTGTGAAGGGTGGGGCCCAGCAATCTGTGTTTTCCCACGCCCTCCAGGTGATTCTGAGGTAAGTAAGGTCTGAGAAACACTGTCATGGCAAAAAACCAGACTGATTCAAGTGAAACATATTACATATTATTGGTCATTTTTCCAATGACCTGAATTTGAATTTAAATCTCAGATCTCCCCGCAATCTGAAATCTACAGTCTTTCTAATGCCTGTTTGATTCAGTACTCACTATACCGGGAAGGCTTTTTTTATTAAAGGAGAGTAATTTCAAGCAAGAATACAATGGAAATTAGAACACTGCTACTATTGTCCTGTCAAAATGAACAAATTCCCCTCTACCAAACTGTCATTTCATGTTTGGGGGAAAAAGAAGGCTATACGCCTTTCTCAAGCATGCCACGCTTTTGCTGGTAAATGCTTCTTTCCTATAATAGGGTGACGTGCACATGCGTCCTTCTGTCCCTACCAAGAAATAGCAGGTCCCGACATGGGAATGGAGCCATATCTCCTTGCTCTTTTTTTCAACCTTGTAAAAGCTCTTCATCCTTTCCAAGTAGAGGGGAGTTTTGGCAAAGAATTCTCTGGGGTGACAAAAAGCACTTTCTTCTCAGTCTTTTGTTGGGCTGTTAGATTTGAAACCCTTTTGCCCTGAGAACAATACACTGCAGAGTTACTTAATGTCGCTTCTTTCCACTGCGCTTTCTCTGACCCTCAAATTAATAGGCCGCCATTTTAACATCAGAGAACCTGTAGCCGCAGTGAATCTGGGTTTAATGTTAAGTCAGCCCCGTAAGTACTATTACTCCAACTCTTAGCTGGACTGCTGTAAGAGGTTTAATTTAAAGAAAGCAATGTGGCACTCCAGTTAGAAGGCCAGTGTACAGGAAATGGACTTCCACATCAATAGAATGCTAACCACCCTGGCGGGCACACAACCCAGAAGGTAATTTGGGAGATTTAGGAAGTCAGAGAAGATGAATAAATAAGAGAAGAGCCAACCAATTTCCTTTTTCCTTTTTATGAAGACTCTGATTGTAGGCTGTAATCTTCTCGTCACTAACGAAATGGGGGAAAGTGGGAGTTCAAAATATGCGGTAGTGTTAAATAACCCATAACTAAATGCATGGGCAACATCAAAAACATATATCTTAGTTGGAAATACAGTGAAGGTCTAGAAACTTGATGTAGGGTTTTTTCTAAATACAACCCCCTGGGGCCGCCCGGTGGCGCAGCGGTTTAGTCCGCGCTTGGCAGCCCGGGGTTCCCGAGTTCGGATCCCCGCGCCCGCCCGACGCACTGCCTGTCAGCCATGCCATGGTGGCGTCCCATATAAAGTGGAGGAAGATGGGCACGGATGTTAGCCCAGGGCCAGTCTTCCTCAGCAAAAAGAGGAGGATTGGCAACGGATGTTAGCTCACGGCTGGTCTTCCCCACAAAAAAAAAAAAAAAATACAACCCCCTAAGGAAAACTCTTTTTAAAAATCTCCTCTAGCACTAAACCAGAACTATGCTATATGTTCCTAAGCATTGCTCCCAGCGATACAGAACCAGCTGTAACTCTATAGCCTCAAGTGAAATGAAGATTTGCCTGTTAGCTTGATAATGAGATCATTTTAGACAGCCAATCTGGGCAAATCATGTCCCAAAGCTAATGTTTCTCCTTGTAATTATCTTATGTCTGTCTACAACCATTAAATTAACCAAATAATTGCCCAGTCTCCAACATGATGTGCAGACAAGCTGCAGGGTATCTATGGGGCTTCTCCTCCTTATGCTTCTTGTCCCCCCTCCAAATATTACTATTTACTCTCCCATCCTTTTTCCCTTCAAAAGTTACTTGGGCTAATAGAAGAAGATAGGCCACCTAGGCCTATGATTTATAGAAGTATTTATTTGCAATGTTCCAAATCTGACTCTTGTGTTCACTGATATTCATCTCTAATGGCCTCAAGCATTCCACCAAAGATGCTCATCTTTGAAAGGATACGGAGAACACAAAGAGGTTGAGATGCACAGACCCAATGCTTCACAGTTTTCAAAGTGCAGTTTCATAGCCATGTTAGTCTCATCCCACAGCCTTGTGAGGTAGTGGTTATTTTACATGCGTGAAAACTATGTCTTCAAGTGACTTTCTCAAAGTCAAAGGGCTAATAAAGTCAAAGATGTCCTAAAACTCAGGGGTTCTGTTCCAGAATGCTCTGAGATTGGGCTGGAATGTATTTACAGGAGTCAAATACCAAGGAATATGTCATTCTGATTCCCTTAACATGAAGGGAGAATACAGAAGACCCCCTGCAGCAGGATGGAAAGGACAGGTGTGTCTGAGCTCGGCTTCTGTATTTGTGAGTTTCATGTCTCTAACCTAGAGCTTCCTAACCACAGCATTGACACCCCCGCCCCTGCCTTCACCATACCAGCGAGAATGAGAAAATAAAGGTTTGTAGCCATCCAGGTATGACTAAAAAGGAGGGCAGCTGCCAAATTTCTCAGAGCCCCAAGACGATATTTATTCTAGGTTAATAATTCCAACTTTTTTTGAATGTGAGATTTGTTTTATTTCAGAAGACCTAGATCCATGTACATTTTGAGTTATGATGTTCCAGAATTGAAAAAAAATTCCTAGATACCTCCATCAAAATCCCTGGAGATGGAGAATCCAGTAAGTTAAGGAGGAAACTCAGCCTTAATGAGACTAAGTTCTCATTGGGCACCATCTGAGCTGTTTTTCACAGACTGAGGAATTGTTCCAGAGCTGCAAGTACAAAACCTCAAAAGTCAGCTAAACCATAGGTAATTAGGCCCAAGGGAAACTATTCATTCTATCCAAACTCTGTCAACACTGATGTTTATCTAAGAGCTAATTTACTGAATGAAACTGGGTAAAACCTTTCCTATGACTAGATACTTGCATGTTCCAATCAGGATATCCCTACTCTATATGGAGGTTTTTTAGTGAGAGTGGCATTATTTTAAAAAAGGTAGACACTGGAGAATGTTATGACAGTATTGTATGTGAAATTAAGGGTGGGATGGCTTTAATGCATGGAGCAAACAGAAAGAAGTGATCCTAAAATGTAAAGGTAATTGATAATTTGAGGAGAGAAATTTCTCACTGTGCATGGAACAAGGTCCAGGGGAGACAAATACTTTTATGTGGAACAAAAGAAATGTGATACTTTAGGGCAACCTGAAGATCAGCCACAAAAAGCATCCCTTAGAGATGGAGAAATAAGGAAGCCAATCAAGAGGCATTGCCCCGATCACATAGTTAAGGGGAAGAATTGGAACTAGTACTTAGCCAGTACTCTGTGTCATTTAGAATGCACTTTTGTTGTAAGAAACTGAAAAATAAACTCAAACTGGCTAAAAACAATAAAACCAGTTTATAGGTACCTATAGCTGGAAGTCAGAGTTGAATCTGATTCAGTGATTTAACTACATTATCAAGGATCCAGGTCCTGTCCTTCTTTCTGGTCTGCTACTGTGGAGGTGCTCAGCTGGGGCTGTCCACCAGAGCGCAAACACGTGGCCTCTCCATGTGCCTTGGACTTCTCATGTAGTGGCTTGGGAGCATCCCAAGATTGAATATTCAAAGGGACCCAAGAGAAAGCTGCAAAGCTTTTTATGACCTAGCCTTAGAAGTCCCAGAATATCATTTCTACAACACTGGTCAAGCGAGTCACTGAGGCCAGCCCAGTTGTAAAGAGAAGGGGAGTAGACTCCCCCTCCCGAGGGAAAGAGTAACATGTGTACAGGGAGGGAAGGAACCTTGGAGACTCTGTACCACAGCATGAAATGACTGAGCACCACAGAGACAGTCCCCTATTCAGAAATCTCTAATTAGCTGTCACCGCCTGTGTGCTAAAGTCCAAACTCCTGGCCTTTGAGACCCTCTGCCTGGCCCAATTTACTTTTCCAGCCTCGTCTTCCACTGTTCTCAGAAACTCATTATTGCCTAAGTCAACCCTGTGTTTTTCCACCTCTGTGCCTTTGCTTATGACATTCCCTTTTCTGCAAAGGCTATCCCCATTCACTTTCTAACCAAATCTTGTCCCATTAAGGCCCAGCTCAAATCCCTCCAGCCCCTGACGTGACCACCTCAGACTCAGATGATTTCAAACCTCTTCAAACTCGTCCCACTGGCCAGGCCTTTACCATGGAGCAGCTCATTGGTAATATACCATCCGACAGCATGGTGCCAGGAGAGAGAATGGATGAGGAAGGACAGGCTTTTGCTCATTATTTTCTTGTTTCAATTTTTCACAACAAGCATTTACTTTTACAATATAAAAACAAATTAAAAACTTTAAGCAAGGGTGAATAGAAATTTATTAGAAAGGTTGATAAGGGCTAGAATAATCTCCATAGTTTCATAAGGAAGAGTAGTTTACTCTGGCAATACTACAAAAACCTCTCTAGATGACATTAACTCTATTAATGTTTCACTATTCGGAAGTATGTGCCTTCCTCTGGTTTATAATTTTTATACTCCAGTGTTTTCTCTGAGACTGTTTAGCGAGAGTGAGGAACGGAATTGGGAGGGTCAGGAAACTTTGAGAGCTGCACCAGGCACGCCCTGCAACCTGCCCAAAATATTTGACAATCGAGCCATCGAGTCAAAAGTCGTCCTTAGCCCTGATCCTGGCTTACCATCTTTTATGAACATGGAAAGAGGGGTCAGATATGAATCAGACCAAGGTCACTTCCCTCTTTAGACTATTTCACAATGTATAGCCTTGAAAATTGCCATCCCAGAAGAGAAATCTGCTCTTTTCCTGACTCTGTTTTTCACAACATAAGCTCTATAAATAGACTCTTCTGCTACCTCAGCCTTTGCTCAACACTGGCGCCCTTAAGTTAAAAAACAAAAACAAAAAGAGACACAGGGGAACAGCCTCCACAAGGAGGTCTTTCAAGCCTTCTTCCAGCTTCCAGACAGGAGTACACATTCCTAACTAATAAGAAGATGTTTTATTTAACAAGGCCTGGAGAAAAAGAATCCACAGCCTCCTCAGGATTAACAATCTTGACTGAGAATGCATCCCTCCTTCTAACCAAAATCCCTCTTTGTGGTCCAGAGTTGGTCTGCCAACCCCTCCATGAGCTCCACCAAAGGGAAAGTGCATGATAACCTGTGATGCTTCTCTGTATCTGTTGGAGAAAACAGATGGTAGATGAGCTCATCCTTGCCTTTGTAAGGTAACGTGGGAGATAACTGTAAATGGTGATGCCCTTGATTTCTGTAAATGAGGCAGGCGGCTGTTGGCCCTGGAAAGAGAATTAGGTAAAGAAATAAGCATGAAAGGAGATCCCTGAATATTTCCACATGGTTATGTCTTAAGGAGGCATTCCTACAGTGAATACTGTGAAAGATACAATTTCTCCCTCTCCATCCGCATACAAGATGTCACCTGGTACATCAAACTACAAAGACAAACCCCAAGGAAGCTCTCAGTTAGGGAAAAGGGAGAGGGACAGGAATGGGGAAGCACATCTGGCTGTAAGTCAGGATTCTAACCTGTCTTCAACAATCTAAATCCTTCCTGCTGGTGTGGAAAGGGAGATGGCAGAGAGCTTCAGAACTTTCCGGAGTAGAAATACTTCACTGTAAAAATGGATCAGAGCTTACTTTCAGGGCAGGGTTACAAGGCCACACTGCCCTCATCCATTGACCTCCATGTCCCCACTCCCTCTCACATGTTTACCGAGGTGGGAATCTCAGGGACAATGGCGTTCCGATGACCCCAGCAGCTGCCAGCTGGGCACATGGCCATTACACGGTTGTCTAGACTTTTGTCCCTTGAGTTATGATGAAACAGTTGGGGAGAACTCACAGAATTCCCTCACCAGCAAGTTCCTCTCAGAGAACTCTATTTGCAAAAACATTTCATATGCCAAAAAAATGTATTAATTGGGGTTAAAAGAGCCAAATGATTTGCAAGTTACTATAAAAACAAACTCACTTTTGGCCCCTGACAACTGCATGGCTTTCCATCCCCATTTATCCTGGGCCTCACTGAAAATGTGACTTTTGAGCAAAAGCTTGAAGGAAGTGAAGGAGCGAGCTACGGGGGCATTTGGTGAAGAGCATTCCAAAGAAAAGGAACGGCCAGGCTAAGGGATCACAAGTGGATTTCCCTTTCCCACATCTGGAACTTCATCCCTAGGAGCAATGTCAGAGGCCAGGATGAACCATAGTTGGGGAGGCCAGAGCAGGCCAACACTTGTGAGAGAGGCCCCAGGTCACCCCTTCAGGCTGTTGGGAATCCCACAGACTTAGACTCCTTCCCTTTTCATCCCTGAGTCCTCCCTGAGTAAGCCCATCCACTCCTCCAACCCAGGCCTCTCCCATGGTCCCTACTCAAAGATCCCCCTTCCTGCTGGACATCTCCAGGTGCACGTCCCACAAGCATCTGAAGTCCATGTATCGCAAATGTACCTCAGCATCTTTCTCCCAAAACCTTTCCTCTACTCCTAGATTTGGAAGTCCACCCTATTGCCCAAGCCGGAAACCTGGAGTCATACTTGCCTCTTCTTTCTCCCTCATCACCTGTACCTGACAGGATGAACTTTCCTATTAATTCTCTGTGCATAATATCTCCAGCATCCCTCCTCATCTCTGTTTCCTCTGCCATTATCTTACTTCAGACATCGATCACATCCTAACTAGTCTCTGGCCTGTCCAAAATGATCTTCCTAAAACCAGATCTGACCATGTCACTCCCTTGCCTAAAATTCTTCAATGGTTTCCCATAGTACAAAGTCTTGACTCCTTAGAATGACATAAAAGGCCCCCCAGGACATGGTCTCAGCTTCGTCTCCAACCATTCTCTCCTTAAACCTTGTGCCAGCCATCCCCACTCTTCCACTTGTGGCCCCTCAAACCTGCTTTGCTCTCCGTCATCTCCTGACTTTGCATATGCTAGTCCCTTTATCTGAAATACCTTTCCCATCCTTCTTTGCATGGCTTATTCTCATTTATCTCCAAGACTCAGCTGGGACATCACCTCCTGTGGGAGACCCCCCCCAACCTCCCCAGGGTCTGTAGTGCTACCCCTCATTGTACTCCATCACACACTGTGATTTCCCCCATCAGCCACTCCTAACCCTGAATTACAATGTTCTTCTCTCCCTCACTAATCTTTGAACTGATTTAAGGCAAGAGCTATTTATCCCTGTTTGTCAAACAAACAGGAACCACCACAGAGCCACATTAAAAAAAGAAAAAAGAGGGGCCGGCCCGGTGGCGTGCTGGTTGTGTTTGAGCACTCTGCTTTGGCGGCCTGGGGTTCACATGTTCAGATCCCAGTGCAGACCTATGCACAACTTGTCAAGCCATGCTGTGGTGGCGTCCCATATAAAGTAGAGGAAGATGGGCACAGATGTTAGCCCAGGGCCAGTCTTCCTCAGCAAAAAGAGGAGGATTGGCAACAGATGTTAGCTCAGGGCTGGTCTTCCTCACAAAAAAAAAAATGGAAGGATTCTTGGCCCACTGGAGAAACCAGGATTTTGTTGGGTATGGGGCCCAGAGCAACTGCTCAACCCTCCTGACTAAGTTGTGCTAGAAATGCAGAGAGGAGTCCCAAGGCGCATCAGTTCTGTAAAGTGAGATTTTGGCAAGAGACCAGAGAGCTTCAGCTTAGAGTATGAGACCTGGGGCTTCTGTATTTAGATGTATGAAAATGAGTGTGAGGGAGGGCCAGCCAGGTGGTGTGGTGGTTAAGTTCACGCACTCTGCTTCGGCGGCCTGGACTCTGGTTCAGATCCTGGGCACTGACCGATACACCGCTCATCAAGTCATGCCCAAGTGGCATCCCACATAGAGCTACTAGAAGGATGCACAACTATGACATACAACTATCTACTGGGGCTTTGGGGAGAAAAAAAAAAAGGAGGAAGATTGGCAATAGGGCCAGGGCCAGTCTTCCTCAGCAAAAAGAGGAGGATTGGCAACAGATGTTAGCTCAGGGCTGGTCTTCCTCACAAAAAAAAAAAAGAAGCAGAGGAAAGTTGACCCTTTGATTACATAGGGGCGGGACCATGACTGTCTTCACAAAATGTGAGTGTCTGAGTCATAAACCAACCATGGCTGAATGTACACCTTTCCTCACATCTTACATTACATCCTTTCCCCCACCTCCAGGCCCATCTGTCGGCTATTACTTATAAGTTAAAATAAACCAAACTGAGACCTGAATCAAGGTTCTGTAGTGTTTTAGATATGCAAAGCAGAGAACCAAACAGAAATGTTACAAAACTTAAAGATATGTTTCTATTTCAAAAGAAAAAAATTTATGATAAATGTTTCCCTTTGTGAATAAGTTTCTGAAACTCAAACAGCATCACAGCAAGGTGAATACACTCCCACGTGCTAATGGATTTGAACCAAGATTTCTTTTGGAAACACGTTCCAGTAAGTCACCTTCACAGGAAAAACTCAAACGATTTCTTTTGGGGGTCTATGGGGGGGGTGGATGGAAGTATTTATTGTAGGGAATAGAAATTTAATCTTAATTTTACTAATAAATTTTCTAATTTCTTTGCACAGCTATTGGTTGTTTTCTGTCTTCAAAATAACGAACATCTTCCAGATAGATGCCCAAATGGATGTGAACCTGACGGGTCTGGGGACGTGTACAATGTCCTTTAACGCTCATCTGCCACAGGATGCAACTTGCCTTGCTTTTCTGGTAGTGAATATGGATCTGTAGTGAGCCACTGCCACAGTCCTGCTGCTGTTCTTGGGATCAGGTGGACTTTGAGGTTCAATTTATGACCTTGAAACAGAGGCTTTTCCTATGTGTGTAACTAACTAGCTGATGTGGGAATTAAATCCACGAGTTTCAATTTATGCATACTAGAAAATCAATCCTATATTTAGCAGCATGCTATGGATTATACCAGCCTAGATAATACAAGCATTCCTAAACCAATGAACTAATCCACAACTATTTAATTATTGAGCATCTACCATGTTCCAGGCCTGTGCTAGGTTCTTCACCTTATAGTGATATCTAGAATTTCAAGCCTATAAGATCAATTAATGTATGTTGATTGATGTTATGTACAAGTTGGACACTTTGAAGAACTTTAAGATTCCATTTAGACTTCTATCCTCCAGGAAACCATCCCTGACCCTCCCAGGCTGGGGGAAGTGTCCTTCTTCTGAACTGCCCTATGTGTGTATTTCTATCATTGGGCTGACCTCTTTGTTTCGCAGTTCTCTTTGTGTGTCTGGCCCTAAACTCAAACATGAAATCCATGAGGGCAAGAAACTCTGCTGCAAATCCTCACAGCTGCACCTAGCACAGTCTAATTAGTGTATTTTCTTTGAAGACATAAAAAAAAATCAAATGAATGGAGAGAAACTATACCCATAAACTAGGACTCAAGTCAAACTTCAAGGTTAAGGACTTCTCAAACCATGGCAGTGATTCTCAAATGGTTCTAGGTGGTACTGCTCCTGCAATGTGTGATGCTCGTTCCTTCCTTCCTGTGTTTATTTAAGAACTACCTATGTCAAGAACTGTGCTGAGTCAGCGTTGATAAACAAAAGATGGAGTACCTGGCCCCGGGGAACCTATGGTCTAGCAGTGCTCTTGGAACACCAATCCTTGCCTGGCCTTTGGGGAATGTCGTATTTTATTGACTCATCTAATTCTACCTTGTTCTAGGAAAATACTTCTAGCAGAAAATAATGGTACTTTACATAGAAGCAACATAATATTACAATCCTGAAAGCACTTCATGAAAACAATTAGTAAACTAAGCCTAATAAGCTGGTTCTGTATTTTCCCATTAAGTTTAATTTACTAGATGTTCATATTTATTGTCAGATAAATAACAAATGCCAAAGAATTAATATAAACTTATGGACGGCAAGCTTTCATTTGAGAGAACTGAAACCATTTTCTGTGACCTGAGAATTGACCATCGCAGTTTGGTTTCAGTGGAAAAACACCACCATAGTCTATATATAGCTGACTGCTTCTGAGTGGTTGAAGTTAGAGGTTAAGGTACACACTCAAACGTTAAAGAGTGTCACCCACTGGCAGAATATGACACTGCAGCTCAGTTCTATTAGACATTAAAGAATACACCAAAAGTAACCACAACAGAAACAATAGTGTTAGTTTGGGAGTTTTCTCCCAAACATCCAAATCCTCTTCCTATTTGGGTGGAATCCAATTGGAGTGTAATCCTCCATTGTAAGAGGCCCCAGCTTCCACTGTAGAAGCTAAACTGGAGAGACCCTCTGCTCCCTAACCTTGCACTCTGCTGATTGAACAGGATCACCAATGATTTTGAATCCTCAGTAAGAGACTCCAGGAAAAGGGGGTGGTTAGATTAGGGTTGCAGCAGTGGCAGAATCCAGCAGTGGTATCTGGTTCCAGCAGCAGGAACAGAATGTCCTGATCAGATTATTTCTGCTGCCTGGCCTCCCTTCGTTCCTGCCTATTGTCAGCATCTGCTTTTCCAAACTTCCTGTCAATTCTGTGAACTATCCAACATCTTTTCAATAAATTCTTTTTCCACTTAAGGTAGCCAGAGTCGGTTTCTGTTGCTTAGAACCTAGAACCCTGGCTGACACACTACACAACATGTACTGAGTGCCTGCTGTGTCTCAGGCCTTGTCCTAAGTCCCACACATGCACTGTCTCTTTCAGTCCTGCCCCAGCTAAACACTATGAGGCAAGAATAGAGGAGGAAATGGAGGCAAAAAGACAAATTAATTCGTCCAAGTTTTACAACTACTTTGACAGAGCCAGAATACAAAATCAGCCAACTCGATGCTAGAACTAATTCTCTTAATCATTTCACTACCTCACAAAGGAAAACATTCTGTGGCTTTTGAAAGTATGAAATTGGAACATAAGACTTGAGACATACTCCTCAGGTCTATGGGTATTATAAGATAGTAAATTGCAGAGAGAAATCTCGCAAAGGTATAAGGAAAATGAAATATGAAGGTGAGATTGGAGAAATTTTACCATGAAGCTAATGAAGCTTAAGTGCCCTTCACTTGCAATGGACGCCTTCCAAAGCCCTAGATTTAATTTTGTATTTATAAATATGTATCCTTTTTCTTAAGGAAGGTCCCTCAAAATGGTATAAGCTTCAGACTCCACAAAACCTGGATCCATGCCTGGGTGAGACCATGAATTTATTAGATTGGAGACTCATTTCCTAGCTCTGGATTTGGAGATCAAACAGAGCATCCTAGACCTACAGAATATGGATAACAGCACCGGCAACCTTCGAGGCCGCTCCCATTCTCCTGTGCCGCAGGAGAGAAGAAGGGAGAGAGGAGTTATTTCTTACCACGGCAGATAGGGTTCAGTGCACACTCAGGAACCCGCAGGTCCCCAGAAAGCTGGTTTCCTTCTCATCCAACAAGAGGAAAGACAAGACATCTGTGCACCCAGCAGGTACAACAGCAGCAGCCAGGACTGGGTGTGAGTCCTCCCGTCTAGGCCCAGGCAGTCATCAGGCCTTCCTTCTTGTGGAACCAGCTGGATGTGGTCCTGACCCTCAAGAAGAGGGAACAGACAGCCAAGCCTCGTCAGGGAGACTATGAGGATCCTGTCTTCATTTAGAATGTTGATATTTTGTTCATCATAGATTTTTTTGGCATTAATTTTTATTTTTTCATTGCATTAAAATAGTATTTATCTAGATTACTGAGTTTTTCGGCACCCCTTTAAATTTTGCACCCCAGATGAGCGACTCACTCGCTTTACCCTCATCCCAGCCCTGACTAGGCATATAGAGAATCACCAGACATGCAAAGGTTATTGCTCCCCAAAATAGCAATAACTCATGCAGCCTATATTTCCAACACAGCACTGCCACCTAAATTCATACTGCTGTACTGTAATCTGGATGCATCATCCATCTTTATATCTAAGTCTTATGCACCTTTATTACTTTAAGGGATAGGCAAAGAAGCCAAATCTCATTACTAAGTAATATTTGTTTGGAAGGTTCTTGGCCCTGGGGCAGGATTGTCCTACCAAGACAAACAAGGTTTAGGCCAGTGGTTCTTTGCCCTGGCCGCACATTAAAATTACTTGGGGAGTTTTTTAAAAACGTCAATGCCAGGGGACTAACCCGGTGGCATAGTGGTTAGGTCCGTGCACTCTGCTTTGGCGACCTGGGGTTCACAGGTTCAAATCCCCTGCATGGACGTATGCACCACACATCAAGCCATGCTGTGGTGGCATCCCATATATAAAATAGAGGAAGATGGGCACAGATGTTAGCTCAGGGATAATCTTCCTCACCAAAAAAAAAAGTCAATGCCAGGGTCCCACCTCCAGAGATTCTGATTTAACTGGTCTGAAGTGATACCCAGGCAGGCTTTTTTTTATGAGCTTTATTGACATATAATTTCCATACCATAAAACTCACCCAATGCAAGTTCAATGATTTTTTAGTAAATATATATGGTTGTGCAACCACCACTACAATCTAGTGTAGAACATTCCCTTCACTCCAAAGAGCTCCCCAGTGCCAATTTGTAGTCAGTCCCTGCTCTCACCCCAGCCCCAGGCAGAACTGGTCTGCTTCTAGTCTCTATAGATTTCAAGCACTGGTGTTTTTTAAACTCTTTCCAAGTGATTCTAGTGTGCAGACGTGGTGGAGAACTACTGTTGTAGGCACCACAGAGCTAAACTCTCTCCTTAGTCCTGCCTCACAAAATCTGAACATTTTCTGTTAGAATTTTTCCCTATGGAGAAATAAATCTCTAATTTCCTGTCAGAAAGTCTTGAGGAAATCGAATAAGTTTTGTGACAAATAGCCTGTAGTCAACTTGACTGAAATACTAGTCAGTAAAAGATGCCTGTATGTATACCTACACCCCTAAGAAGTATGAAACGCCACATTTCTACACAGGCCTAGGATACGGAGTTCTTTTGCTTTGTGGGAAAATTAAAAGCCCACCGTGCTATCTTCAAAGTCATATTCATTGACTTAAAAATTAACAAAGGAGGGGGCCGCCCGGTGGTGCAGCGGTTTAGTTCGCACTTGACAGCCCGGGGTTTGCGAGTTCGGATCCCGGGCGCCCGCCGACACACTGCCTGTCAGCCACGCCGTGGTGGCGTCCCATATAAAGTGGAGGAAGATGGGCACGGATGTTAGTTCAGGGCCAGTCTTCCTCAGCAAAAAGAGGAGGATTGGCAACAAATGTTAACTCAGGGCTGGTCTTCCCCACACACACAAAAAAAAATTATCAAAGGAACATTTACCTCAGACTGAAAAATTACACGGATTGCAAAACTACTGTCTCTAGATGTTGGAAATGTCCTCAGGGGAAAGGTTCTAGAGACGTACAAAGTATCTTTATTATTATGTTGCACAAACATGGATATGATAACACACTACTGCAGGAAAATCCTAGAAAAAAAGTCACTGACAAGTTATCTTGTGGAGTTGATGTCCTTCTGTCACTTGAGGCACACAGGGCAAGCAAGCACTTGTGAAAGGGTGAGCCTGAGGAACAGGAATGAACTTGAAAGAATTCACAGAAATGCCAGACCCAGAGGTCCATAAACGCATGTGAGTAAACCACAGCCAGAGGCTGCTGGGTGAGTCAATGCTCTTTGAACGCAAGCAATTCTTCTGCCTTCATTGGCCGGAACAGCGAACCGCACACTGCACCAGCTATCAACACAGACAGTCTGTGGGAAATGTTACAGGGTGCAGCTGGAACGTGACCCCACCCAGACCGCTCCCTAAGGTTGCAAAGCTTTAAAACAGTGCCCCCAGCCAAGGAGGTACTGTCTCAGGTTAGGCAACTGGAGTTCTCCAGCAACAAGGTTGCCAGGACTCAGGAGAACAGCTTCTGTGGGAAGTTTTCCCTAACTCTGGATAGAGAAAATTTCAGTTTTAGTCAAGTGGATGGTCCAAAACCATGCTTTTTCTGTATTTAGGTTTTAAAATCCCAATATCTATTAAGATATTAGGTGGCAAATATTAAGCTATTTCCTCTTCTGATTATCAGTTCTGAATTCTTAGGCCACAAGAAAACCTCAAATGACTTTGAAAAACATCACCTGAGAAGATTGACTAAACAAGGCTGATGTGCTCCAGCCTACTCTCCCCACTCCAAATCATCAGAAATGACAGAAAATAATTTTAAATAAATAAATCAGAAACAAGGAAGGTAAGCAAAGAAGGGTAGTCTTTGTGGCCAGAAATAATGAACCATCCTTGAAAGACACAAGACAGATGGAATCAGATTAACGAACCTAAAACATACACAGGAGAGGAGAGTGGTGGGAATGGCTCCAAGGGGCCCTAAATTAGAGGGAGAAGATATTGGGAGCCTGTGTGGAAGAGGGGGTTTGGGCCACCATCAGAACTGGTTGGGCCATCGCAATAGGAGCAGTCAGGCAGTGGTCCCATACACACACACACAGACACACACACACCAAGCTTATAGGAGCAACAAGCCCAAGAGGCATATTTTGGGCCAAAGAATCAAAGCAATGCTTCCAGCAGTTGGCCTCACCCAGGAGGAGTGGAAGCGTCTTGGCCAGAAGACTCTCCTGACTCACTCTGCCCAGCCCCACATCCTAGTCCTGCCCTACCACCAGTGGATAGCACCTTCTCAGATACATCACCTGGGCCTCTCAAATCAGAAATGAATACACAATCACAAACCACCAAACATTTGAAGAAAACCCTTACTGTGACAGAGAGGCATCAATTACAAGTAAGCGAAGAGCTAACCCTCAAAAAAAAAAAGTCTTCTGGGGCCGCCCGGTGGCGCAGCGGTTTCGTCCGCGCTTGGCAGCCCGGGATTCGCGGGTTCGGATCCCGGGCGCCCGCCGACGCACTGCCTGTCAGCCATGCCGTGGCGGCGTCCCATATCAAGTGGAGGAAGATGGGCACGGATGTTAGCCCAGGGCCAGTCTTCCTCAGCGAAAAGGGGAGGATTGGAACAGATGTTAGCTCAGGGCTGGTCTTCCCCACAAAAAAAAAAATAAATAAATAAATTTAAAAAAAAAAAAAAAAAGTCTTCAAAAACCCAGTAGATAGATGAATGGCAGAAAGGACGCAGCAGAAGACAGACTTAGAAAGCTGACAGGTCGGGTGGAGAAATTCTCCCAGAAAGAATAACAGGATAAAGAAATGAAAAGTATGATAGAGACATGGAGGGTACATCCAGAAGAGAGAGAATCTAGGAGAGGAACTCCTCAGAGAAATGATAGAAGAAAATTTACCAGAGCTGCAAGATTATCTTGCAGATAAAATTAGGACTACTTTTATTTTCTTTAAACGTTTTTGTGTTTTTCTAATTTTCTTCAATGAGCATACATTTTATTCAGAGGGAGAAGAAATTTAATTACTGATAAGGTCTGAAAAGCAAAATAAAAGGAAAATCCCTAAATCATCTAATGGGCTTCCTCACAGAAATGAAGAAGGAAAAATCAATTAGAACTTCGCTAAGGAGAGAGTTATCATAAACGAAAATTGGTCACCGAATGGAAGTCACAGAAATTCTGCTAGAGGTCTTTGAAAATAGGAGAAAACCTGATCCTTTCCACTTAGGGATAGGGCATGGATTCTCCTGTAGCTTCTAGACTTACCATCCTCACCATATGTCAGAGCCAGAGCTGGCCTTGTGGGGCCTTGAAAACCCACATTAAGAGGTTGGACTGTCTTCAGAAGACAATAAAAAGCCAAAGACGGCTTTTGTGGCATGTTTTAGGCAGAATTGCCATCATCATCCAGGGAAGAGAAGGAGGTGATGTCCCAAAACAGAAAACTTAGGGAATAAATGTCTGTTTAACAAAGGTTTCAAGGGCTGCCATTTACGTCTGTGTCAAGAAATAAAACAAACAGAACTTGCTTTTCAGAGCACATTCCTGTACCCCAAAACAACACCCACATGAGCTTCTCTGAGTTCTTTGTGCTCCAGCCACCCTAGGGAGGTAACACAGTGCCATTGTATTTGTAATTGCAGGTTCTTCCTTATGTTGGAGAGAAGCTCAGGAGGGTTTCCAGGGTCCAAAATTATATTGTGGCAAGATGGGGATTGTGTCCAACCCCTTGCATGGGGATTGCCAACCCCATGACAAGATGCTATTTCCTGGGGTCTTTTTACATTTTTTTTCCTCTGACTTTAGAATTTACAAAACAATTTAGACTTACATACAACCTGTCCCTGTGCAGTTACATCTCCTAGAATCTGATAGTTTTAAGGTCTAGAGAACTAAAGAGAAGAAAAGTTTCCATTTAAAAATATAAATTTATATTTTTAAAATGTTAAAGCATCACCAGAACTCAAACACCAACAAAGGGAACAAATACAGTGACCCCCAAAAAGATGCTCATGATTTAATTGTGAAACTAAGTCCAAGTCCTCGCAGCAGATCTTGAACTAGACAGATTCATATTTTTAACACATATTGAGTACCTACTATGGGCCAGGCATCATACTAGTTGCTAAGAAGATAGCACCTTCTCAGCCTTGAAGGAGGAAGCAGGACAGTCAGGTATGGAGGAGACAAAGCTTGCCAATCCCAGCACCTCCAAGACGAGGCCTCCAAGAATGCCCAGAGGGCCAGTAAGGGAGACAGTGGGCATTTGGCACCTGCAGCAGAGGTGAGGGACCCCTTCCCACTGGGAGCCCCTTGTGGTGGCATCAGAATTTAGTGGGGCTAGAAGGATAAGAATTTCAATAGGCAAAGCCATATGAGAGGGCAGTGAAAGGCAGAGAAAAGTCTGAGGAAAACAAGAGGGACAAGGCACCTTCTGCTCTTAAATTGTAGTTCCTATGTCATCACAACTCTGTAGCCATTCATCTGGCTAGCAGGCTCCGGGAACTGGGGCATTTTTAAACAAAAGGAAGCTTTTCATTTAACATGGAAGCTGACGGGAGTGATGCAGGAAGGGGTGTGGAGGAGAAATATGAGGAGGCAGAGGCTGGAGATGAGGAGGAACAAGGGCCTTTTCTTATAAGGTTAGACAGTTGAGTTGAGGATGGCTCCTTTGCTCATTTATCTTCAAGCTGCTCTCTCAACCTGTCCCAGTCACTGTCCTTCCAACCTAGCCTGCCTTTTAGGACAGTCTGGGTAACTCAGTAGCAAGAAACACATGGATGCTTAGGGGAATTACATCTGACATGAGCATTTCCAAACCAGATGTAAATTAATTACCTGTAATCAGCCATAACCCAGGGATACATGATGTTTGCAAACAGATAAAGGATACCAAGGAGCCTACTCAGAAGGCTGAAGAACAGAAGCTACCCAGTAATCCTGTGAAATTAGTATGTCCCCTTGTGTGAGGTCATTCCACCCTTGCAGTTTTCTCAGATGCTTGCCAAACCACTCAACAATGGGCCTCCTTCCTGGTTAACCATGGGGAGGGCAGTGGGCGGGGCAGTAATAGGACCAGATTTTGGCTCTAACTCAGCCCTGGGGAAATCTTGCTCCCTCTGGGAAATCCCTGATGGCGTCGTCGCTGTTTTTCCTGCATCCACCATCAGTGGGTAAGGCCTGGTCCAACTCCGAGCCACATGTCCTCTAGCCACACCAGGTTTCCTGCAGGCGGGGAGACCAAAGAGTAATGCTTTGTAAAGCACCTTAAAATCCTCTGATGAGGGGATGGGTAACACATTCATACTACGGAAAATTGTGCAATTGTTAGAGAATGAAGCTTTCTTTGTACTGACAAAGGAAGATCTCCAAGATATGGCACTAGGTGAGGAAAGCAAGTTGCAGAGCAGACATACAGAATCATCCCATGTGTTCATATAAAATATACATATATTCTTGCAAATACCTGGGAAGTTTCTGGAATGATATAAAAGAAACTATTCTATTTCTGGGAGTAGGAGAGCTAGAGGGAGTTTCACATTTATTTTATATCCTTTTGTGCTACTTTTATAATCTAAAAAATAGTTTGGAAACCTTTTCCAAATTATAGGACAAAAGAGGCCAAGGAAAACTATTATAAATATAATGTCTCTATTGCTAAATGAAGCTAAAAAAAATTATCATCTTACTTTGATCTCTCTAGCCTAATACACATTTCTGTATTAATACTGCATCTTTGCCAGGCTTACTATAGGGCTGCTTCTTTTCAATGGAGCTTAAGCTTTATAATGAAATCAAATTAAATGTGAGCATATGTACAAGTTATATTTATAGACAGAGACATAAACATGTCAAAACACTGAACAAATCTATAGCTAATACCCTCCCACTTCATCCAAAGGCCTTTATAGTGTTGGTTTGGCCTGTTAAGCATCCCTTGGCTCTTTGTCTGGAACAGTAGAAATACCCTCACCTGACTCCATGAGATCCTGGTAGGGTCATCTATCATGGTACCCCAATTCTCCCACTACCAAAGAGATGGGCTCGCATCCCTGGCTGATCAATCAGAGCACTCCATTCTTTAGGCCACATTTATTTGTTCAGGGATAGGTAAGTCCTTAACCAGGACCAACCCAAATCTTCTCTAAAATTTGACATGTGAGCACTAAAAGAGAAATGTTGTCTCTCTTACCCTGAGCTGTTGAGCTGTAAATACCATGAAGGCTTGAATAAAGCCAGGCAGAGGTAAACAGTGTTGAAAAATGGAGAGTGAGGGAGAAAACTAGTGGCATCACCTCAATTTCTTGATTCAGCCACATTTGAAGCCACAGTTACCGCCCCCCCCCACCCCCGGCTTGGACCTCCCATTTGTGTGAATCAATAAATTCCCCCTTGTGGCTTAAGCTGAATTTTGTTGGTTTTCTCCCTTGTAACCTAAAGGGTCCTAGCTAATTAATATCTCCATTTTCTCACTAGAAGTCTAACAACCCACTCCATGATTGTGACCCTCAACCACACTCAAGATCCAAAATTAAAGTCTATATTCTAATATTCTGAATGCCATTGTTAGGTAGGATATCCTATTTATTCTTCAGGAAAAGGAGGTACAAGGAACTTTCTATATGGAATTTCCCCCAAGGTCATATAATTCATCAGAAGCCAAGTCCAGAACAAAAATAATTTCCCAGACATTTTCTTTTAAAAAAAAATGGTTTATTCTATGTCAAAAGCAAAGGAGAGAGTTATCTGCAAAATCTACTAGGGGAAGGAAAAGAGATATGGAGTCTGTCTTGATGATGTCTTAGTCCAAGGGACAGCAAAGACCAAAACAAATCAACCTCAAATTCCCAAGCAGCTAAGCTTTATCAGACTAACCTTGCTGATTTCTTGTCCAAAAATATTCTCAACAACTGGGTATCTATAGAAAGTGTCTAAAATCCAAGTGTTTTTAACTATACTTATCTTCAGATCAATTAGGTAAAAGATTCCAAAGCTTTCATAACATTTGTCCAAAGCATTATTTTATAGCTTAAATGAAAGCCCTTACGATGAGAGTTCACAATAAGTTTCACAAAATAAAAGCCTGATGAGCAACTGAGGCAAAAACCCAGCATAAAACAGGTTAAACACTTTTAGCAAGAAAATGATAGACAAGAAAGGAATCTTTTCAGTGCAATGGCAGAGCCAGAAGAAGGAGATAAGAACCCTGTATGCGGAGTTGAGATTTCCTCTGCAGCCAGGCATTTGGCCCAGCCATGATTCTACAGAAGAGTGCCCTAGTCAGAAATTCTGTAATCACAGCTAGTAAAGTAATGGCTAAAAAATTGGCATTAAAGAAACAAGGTATAATTCAGATAATGGGCAACAAAAAATCCAATATGAATCCTGTGCCACTTCATGCAGCTGAGGCGTGAGTCTTAGATTCACATAAGATCTCTGAGCCTTAACTTCCTCATCTGTAAATGAAGGGATTGGACTAGATGGTCTCTGGCATCCTTTCTAAACACACAAATGACACGCCTGAAAGTTCCTCACTCTGTGCCTCAGAGATTTTATATATTTTGTTAAAAAGGGAAATTTCCATTTTTAGTCTGTCAGGCAAGCACTACAGTAAACTGTAAGAAACTGGATTGTTGACTTGCTTCTTCCTTGATGTGCAAAAATGTATGAATACTTCCCAAAAGGATACTAAAGGAAGGCACAGAATTGATGGGGTCCTGCCACATTATAAGCAGAGATTAACTGATCATGTGCAAAAAGATAGTTCAGGACAGGCAGGCTCCATCCTCAAGCTAAGCCCATATTCTCCTCCTTTCTTTGCAGTGCATTGTACACCCACAGAATTGGGTAAATTAGAAGATGAGACAAAGAGAGATGCATATTATCACTACTTACAACAGTGAAAAACTTAAAACTCCCTAAACACTCTACAACTCGGATTAGTTAAACACATTATGTTACTTATACAATAAAAAAATGATTCAACAATTAAAAATCATGTTTCGAAGAATACTTGACACCCTAAGCAAATTCCTGGAGAATTTTGCTATATTTTTAAAAATAGGTTTCAAAATATAAGCAGTATAAGTATATACAACATCTCATTGTTTATCTCTAAGTTGCAGAATTATAGATGACTTTTATTTTCATTTTTATGTCATTATACACTTCCAAATTTCCTACAATGAAAATATATAATCTTTGTAAACAGGGGGGAAATGTTATCTTTTTTCTTTTTGTATTGGATAAATTTGACATGTAACATTGTATAAATTTGAGGTGAACAGCATGTTACTTTGATATACTTATATATTGTAATATTTGGTTGTCATTGTTATATTTATCATTTATCACATTACATAATTATAGTACAATATTATTGTCTATACTGGGAGATATTATTATTATTATTATTGGTGAGGAAGATTAGCCCTAAGATAACATCTGTTGCCAATCCTCCTCTTTTTTCTTTTTTCCTTTTTTTTTTTTTTTTTGCTGAAGAAGATTGACCCTGGGCTATCATCTGTGCCCATCTTCCTCTACTTTTTTATATGTGGGACGCCTGCCACCACATGGCTTGATAAGCGGTGAGTAGGTCCACGCCCAGGATCCAAACCTGTGAACCCCGGGCCACTGAAGCAGAGTACACGAACTTAACCACCACACCACCAGCTTGGCCCCAGAAATATTATTTTTTAAAAGAAAAACTATTTGCTTGACTTCAAATCATATATTTTCCTTACAGAAAAAATAATATTCTCTCCCTTCTGTTCTAGCACACAGTAAGCTCTTGATGTTACCTGGGTCTCTTTGGAGAGATTGAGACTGAAAACTGGGAGCATTTGGATGCAATATTTGGGTCAGGAAGGTCTCTCCAAACAAAACAGAAAACCCAGCAGCTATAAAGTAAAAGACTGATAAATTTTATTCTATAAATATTAAAATTTAGGAATGGTAAATACTGTAAACAAAATCAAAAGACTAAATAGATATGATAGCCAAAAATCTAATTTCCTTAATATATAAAAAGCATTTGCAATCCATAAGAAAAAATCCAACATTCCAATAGAAGTAGGCGAAGGACATGAACCACCTGTTCATAGAATTCAAATCACTTTATTCATGTGAAAAAGAATAAACCTCTTTGAACATTTAAAAGATGCAAATTAAAACAATGACATGCTATTTTTTAATCTTTCACGTTGGCAAATATTTAGAAAGCTCAATAAACCTAGTGTTAAGGTGGGGGATGGGGAGCAGTCATGGATGAGAGTATGGTTTGATAGTACCTTTAACTGGCAAGATCTTTAAAATTAAAAAGGCAAGTATTCTTCAACAAGACAATTCCATTTCTAGGAATTTATCCTATAGACACAGTTGCACGGGTAGTCCAAGACACATACCACAGATGTTCATTGCAGAATTGTTTGTAACACTGGAAGACTAGAAACAACCTCAACATCCTTCAATCCAGGACTGAATAATTACAGTGTGCTGCGTAATAGAACACCGGGCAGCCATTCAAAGGAATGCAGGGGATCCACATGTGAGGACGTGAGGCCATCTCCAAGATGTATCATGGGGGTGAGAGGCAACGGGAGGAGTAGGGGCACAGATGATCCAATTCTTTTGTGTAAGGAAGGCTTTTAAAAGGAGATATCTAGGGGCCGGCCTGTGGGGTAGTGTTTAAGTTCCACCTGCTCTGCTTTGGTGGCCCAGTTGTCAGGTTAGGATCCTGGGCACGGACCTACACCAATTGTCAGCCATGCTGTGGTGGTGATCCATATACAACATGGAGAAAGATTGGCACAGATGTTAGCTCAGGGCAAATCTTCCTCAGCAAAGAAAAAAAAGGAGATATCTATATACTAGTGTTCTAGAAGAAATGAAAAGAAAGTATTATCAGAGGCTGCCTCTGACAAGGCGGCGAGGGGCCATGTAAAAGGGGGAGAGGTTTCTATACTGCATGAATTTTCTACCATATGTATTTATCATTTTTCCATTTTAAAAACTAGCTAATTACTTTAAATAAACATTAAATGAATATTTAAGCACGGCGGGGACATCCGTGGCCCTTTGAGCCCCAACGTCAGGAGGAAGGAGATTCGACATCCCATCCAAGCAATGAACACCCATAAAAAGTCAAATACTGAGGGAAGAAGCAAGGCAGACAATTTTTTAATGAAATAAAAAAAATTAAAACGTTGTGCAGATATAACGACAACTACAGAAACGTAACGAAGGCATTGGAGGAGCACTTTCCACCAGCATACGGCGAGTCGGAAGGAGTGTGGCCGCGCCCGGGGACCCCCCCGGCTTCCCTGACCGCGATTGGAGCCCCCTGGCGCTCTCTCCTCGGGGACCACTCGTTCGTGCCATCCGAGGGGGCGACAGCAAATCGAGGCGTCCAACTCCCCGGAGACGAGGAGCGGCCGCGGACGGCCGGACTCGCGCCCTTCCCCGAGGGTGGCGCAGGGCAGTCCCGCGGCGGGCCGGCGAGGTCCAACCCCTGAGATATGCTGTCGGGTGCCAACTCTGCTGGAGTTGGGAAAAGCCCTTGATCTGGCACGGGCCCCCGAGGCCCGCGACTCGGCAGCGGCTGCGCCCCGCCCCGGCGCCGCCACCTCCGCCCGGGGCTGGACCCGGCCGCCGCTCCCGAGCGCCCCTGCCCGGCCCGGGCGCGCATTCGTAGGGCCACAGTGCGACCCAGCGGGCCGCGGGGAAACTGCGCCCGACCGCCGCCCCGGCCACAGGCGGGGCGAAGACGGGGGAGAGTCCCCGCCTCCTACCTGTTCCAGTCTTCTAGAAAGGTTGACGCGCGAGCAGTCTGCTTCCTCTTTTGTAAATGGAGGGAGTCGATCTGTTTGGCAAGACAATGTTGCTCAACTTCACAGATCTTTCTTAGTCTGGCATTTCACTCACACTGTAGGTGAAAATCGATTTGCTTGTAAGTTCTGGTTTGAGAGACTTGGGGTTATTTTATTCAGAATTCCAGACAACTGGTAATTTACGAAGTCCAAGGAAGGAACTATCAATTTCTATCTGAAGGATGATTCTAATGATCTAGTAAAATCTGTGGATAGAAGGACTGACTATAAGCAGGCTCAACCAAAACGCCACCTCCTTCCTGAAATAGGCTTCTGTGTAAGTAGAGGTGTCCTCTTGCTTGCTGTCATGGCCTGTGTGACTGTCTCTCCGCTGTGAATTGGATCTGCACGTCATCCCCTGACTGGACCCTACAAGCTCCCCGAGGCGGAGACCATGTCTTACTCATCCATGTTAGGAGTGGGAGGAAAGACAGAAACCTTACAGACGGTAAGAATAGGAAAGAAAACAGGAAAAGAAGCTATGTCACGACAGCAACACTGACTCACCAATTTTATTTGTCGTTTAAACCGTTTCTTTTTTTTTTTTTTCTATCGTTTTGGTTTTTGTTTTTTTTTTTTTTTTTTGGTGAGGAAGACCAGCCCTGAGCTAACATCCGTTGCTAATCCTCCTCTTTTTGCTGAGGAAGACTGGCCCTGGGCTAACATCGTGCCCATCTTCCTCCACTTTATATGGGATGCCGCCACCGCATGGCTGACAGGCAGTGCGTCGGCGGGCGCTCGGGATCCGAATCGGCGAACCCCGGGCTGCCAAGCGCGAGCTAAACCGCTGCGCCACCGGGCGGCCCCTAAACCGTTTCTTGAACACCAAATTGCTATAGATTATGCTGAGCCTTGATCCAGTAGGCCAGCATTTCTCCATGGTTGCCCCTTGCACATTAGACTCAGATCATATTAATACCGTATAACTTGAATGTCAGGTAACTCCAGATATACGGTGATCTCACATTTTGCAAGGGAAAAATCCCTCAAAAAAACAAGCTTGAGGTTTTGAGGGTTTTTGGCCAAATGGAAAATATAAATGTTTCAGCAATAGATAAGAGAGTCAAATGTTTGAGTGTAGGATTGAATTCATTCATTTAATTACACATAAAAGTTTAAATCACATATGTGAAACAGCAGGTTGATTTTGTAACATTGCTTTTTTTCCACTTGCATTTTATGAAGCAATTTTGTTTAAACTCTTATCTTGAGTCTTTCAATATCTCAGTCATCCCAAGAGGCACACCTGTTTTTTTCTGATTTAAATTTTATTAAGGTCATACTGGTTTAAAACATTGTGTAAATGCCAGGTGTACATTATTATATTTCAGCTTCTGTATAGATTGCATCATGTTCACCACCAATAGTCTAGTTTTTATCCATAACTGGACGCATGTGCCCTTTACTCCTTTTGCCCTCCCCCCACCCCCCTTCCCCTCTGGTAATCACCAATCTGTTCTCCTTATCTACGTGTTTATCTTCCACAAATGAGTGAAATTATACGGTATTTGTCTTTCTCTGTCTGACTTATTTTGCTTAGAATAATACCGTCAAGATCCATCCATGTTGTCACAAATGGCACAATTTTGTCTTTTTTATGGCTGAGTAGTGTTCCATTGTATATATACACACCACGTCTTCTTTATTCATTTATCTGTTGATGGGCACTTGGGTTGCTTCCAAGTCTTGGCTATTGTGAATAATGCTGTGATGAACATAGGGGTGCATATATCTTTTTGAATGAGTGTTTTCATATTCTTTGGATAAATACTCAGAAGTAGGATAGCTCGATCATATGGTATTTCTATTTTTAATTTTTTTAGAACTCCCCATACTGTTTTCCATAGTGGCTGCACCAGTTTGCATTCCCACCACAAGAGGCACTTCTTAAAGCATCTTACACAGTTTCTTTTATTTACATACAGTATTTTTTTAATCTATGTATGGTGCTGTCACTGGACAGTTTTAATACCAAGCCACAGTTATATAAATTCAGGGTGTTTTTTTAGTTTGTGTCGTAGGTTTAGATCTGTGATCTCTTCGACATGTTCACTAATGTATTGCTTTCTAATCATTGCTTATTTACATACCCCCAAAACTTGCATGGGGAGGTCACACCCTGCATCAGTAAGGGTCTAGCTGCAGAGGACAGAATCTATTCTGGCTAGGTTAACCAAGAGATTTGTAACAGGGTATCATATAACTTCCAGAATCACCAAAGTGGGAGGTGCAGGGGAGAGTTTGGCAAGAAACAGACTCTAGGCTGAGCTTCCGGGAATAAGTCCAAACCCACACCAGAGGACTGGCCAGAGAACAAGAAGCCACAAGCCAACTCCGGCTCTGCCGCTGCACCATGCAACATCGCGCGGCCTCTGCTGTGATCAGGAAGCTGCCCCCTGAGCTGAGATGCTGCTGCTGCATATCGCCTCTGCCGCCATCCCCAACCAAAGTGTGTGCCTCGTTCCAAAGTCAAGCTTTATGCAAGTGAGTCTGATTGTTGGAACCTAAAGTACATCCAAAATTCTCACTGCAAGAGAGTCTAGAAAACATCATTTTTAGCTTTCCAGCTTCTTCAATACAGGAAGACAGATCAGAAGAAAGTTAGAATAGACCATGAGCAAGCTGGTCCATCGCATCTGCCTCATACTCTCAAGAATGATTACTAATTTTGTGTTATATTTATTTGCCCCCCCCTTTTTTTTTCACCAATTCCATCCAATGGCCTTTATCAGCAACTGAAACTAGCATTGATTGAAGTTGCTTCAGGATTAAGTTTTCCCTATACAGTACTTTAGTTGTTCAAAATTAAGTAATCGAGAAAATGGCTTGAAATAGGAGATCTTAGAAGCCCTTGAAGAAGGAAACTCTATCTTATATTACAGATCCATCTCCATCTTATATATCCATGAGGGAAATTTTGGAAGAAGAAAACCTTGCCTCATATTTGGGCACACACAGTAGTTTTTCCACGAAAAGCTTTTTTAAAAAAGAGCTTTATGGGCAAATGGACTAGTTTCCATTGCAAACTGCCACAAACTGGGTGGCTTAAAACAACATAAATGTATTCCCTCAAGTTCTGGAGGCCAGGAGTCTGGAATCAAGATGTCAGCAGGGCTGCTCTTGCACTCGAGGGTCTGGGGGAGAATCCTTCCTGGCGGCTGGCGGCGATCAGGGCCACATCACTCCAGTCTCTGCCTCAGTCTTCACATCATCTCTCTTCTGTGTCTGTCTTGTCTTCTGTCCCTCTCAAATTTCCCTCTACCTTTCTCTTATATAGACACTTGTCGCTGGATTTAGGGCCCACTTGGATAATTCAGGGTGATCTCATTTTAAGATCCTGAACTTAGTTATATCTGCAAAGACTCTTCTTCCAGATAAGGCAACATCTACAGTTTCCAGGGATTTGATGTGGATGTTTCTTCGGGGGGGGGGGCCACCATTCAACCCACTACAGCAGGTAAATTTAGGAAATGCTGGACTAAACAAATTAAAAACCAGATTCTTTGCTGCAGGATTTTGCAGAGCCTTCACCTTGCTGGTGTGCATTGTGAACCTCCTAGAGCGAGATACGCTATGCAGTGATTCTCAGATTTATTTGACCATGGAATCCTATTTGCAGAAGTGATGTTCCACAGAACACACTCCAGCATAGGCTTATAATTTACCTGCGGGGCAAGTCCTTGGAAGGAATATCAGTAAGTATCAGAGAAGCCAAAAATAAGTGACTAAATGGTTGAAGGCTCTCAAGGATTTGGCAAGAGTGACTATTCTAAACTGTGACCATGTGTCACTGCTAAAGATCATCACAGCCATAAAATGAAATAAAATAAAAATTTATGCCCAATTATTAGACTGCCTCCTACTGGATTCTATTTTTGATTCAGGGTAAAGTGCAAACTCTCAAAGTTTTGCAGCCAAACTCTCCATCAGTCTTCTCGCCCATTCCTAGCCTACGTTAATTCTTGCTTCAGCCAAACTGATTTACACACTGAGTTTCCTACTTTTGCCATGAGAAATGGCTTTCCCCTATGCCTCACCTATTAATAGCCTAGTGTGGATGCAAATAATCAATAACGAATCTATAGATAAGAAAGATAGAGTGATATTTGTTGAGCTGAGGACTGGTCCAGAAGCGCTGTCTTCCCCAGGGAAGAAAGCACTCTGGGGAAGCGTGGTTTATGGCATGGTTATATACCATTTCAGAACAAAGAACGTACACCAAGCATGACAGGAATACAATTTTCTTTTTCCCAAAGTCACAAGGAGATTTTTTGCTGCAATTTAGTAGAGACACAGCAGGTCAACTTGACCTTAGTTCTCTGGGAAGAAAAGCTTATCTTCAGAGAAGTACTGGTATTGGCGTCAGAGAGAGGGAGACATTACATCCATATCTTTAAAGAGTGTATTCTTGGCTTTGGGAAAATGTTTGAAGCAGATGTGCAATGCATGTTCAGTGAGCCATAAGTCAGGCTGCTGTGGGAAAAACAAGTTTTAGGCCAAATCAGATTTAAACCAGGTTGGCTTCCCCATATACCTTAATATGTGAAAACTTCTATTATTCTTATTATTTTCATCACTAGGTTCATTTCAAGTGATACCTCCTAAATAAGACCTCCCTGGTGACCCCAGACAGAAAGGCTCTCTTCCTCTGTATTTGGCCCTGGACACTTGTCAAGGGCCTTGTTTTAGAGTTCTTTGCATGCAGGTATTATCTTTATCACTGGCCAGCAAACACAGCACTGGTGAAAAATCATGACTTACATCTCTGCCTATCTTCCAAGGGTTCTAGCACAATGCCTTTCACAGAATAGATGCTCAAAAGAAATTTTCTGATTGACTAAACAAAATAATCAAATTAATGTCTTCGGGAACTATGTATGTAGATGTAAAAGTGCTGTCCAGACTCCCCTGGCCCACCCAGTCTCCCAGATGAGAGTGGACTAGGGGCTAGAAGCTTGCCCAGGAAAAGGACTATTCAGGGTTAGAAATTTACCCAATTAGCACTGATGGATAGTGGACCCAAATGCCAATGGCATTGATGACTCGGCTTAGGCAGAGTCCTGTATTCTCTTAATGATTTAAAACAAAGCAACATACCCGAAAGAATTGAAAGCAGGTACTCAAATACACGTACACATGTACACACATGTTCATAGCAGCACTATTCACAATAATCAAAAGGTGGAAACAACTCAAATGTCCATCAATGGATGAATGGACAAACAAGTTGTGGAATATATGTACAACAAAATATTATGGAGCCATAAAAAGAAATGAAGTATTGATACATGCTACAAAGTGGATGAACGTCAAAAAATTATGCTAAGTGAAAAAAGCCAGACACAAAATGTTATATATTATATGATTTCATTTATATGATATACCCAGAATAGGTCCAGAATAGGTCAAAAGGTACAAACTTCCAGTTAAAAAATAAGTAAGTCCTGAGAATGTAATGTACACCGTGATGACTATAGTTAATAATACTGTATTGCATATTTGAAAGTTGAGAGTAGATTTTGAAAGTTCTCATCACAAGAAAAAAAGTTTTGTAACTACGTATGGTCATGAATGTGAACTAGATTTATGGTGATCATTTTGCAATGTATACAAATATTGAATCATTATGTTGTACACCTGAAACTAATATATTGTTATATATCAATTATACCTCAACTTCTTTTGAAAAAGGGAAAATGAAAGGGCTCTTTCCAGTCCCTAAAACCAATGGATACATATGCTGATTTTAGATCATAGATATGCTGTTTTAGATCATTGTCTTACACTAGCTGAAGTTATTGTAAATGTCTGTCTCAATTTATATATTAGTCTGTTCAGGCTACTGTAACAAAATACCACAGACTAGGTGGCTCAAAAAACAGAAATTTATTTTCTCACAGTTCTGGAGGCTGGAAGTCCAAGATCAAGGTGCCATCAGGTTTGGTTTCTCCTGAGGCCTCTCTCCTTGGCCTGCAGATGGCCACCTTCTCGCTGTGTCCACACATGGCCTCTCTGTGCATGTACATCCCTGGTGTGGTTTCTTCTTATAAGGACACCAGTCTTGTGAAATTAAGGCCCCACCCTTGTGACCTCATTTAACCTTAATTACCTATTTAAAGCTCTATCTCCAACTACATTCACATTGGGAGTTAGGGCTTCAACATATGAATTTGAAGGGGAACACAGTTCCATCCACAACAAATTATAAGAGCATAGGACTGCAAAGAACTCCGGAGTCCATCAGTAGGGGACTGGTGGTATAAAAAAAAGTCACCTATTGTATGACTCCATTTATATGAAATATCCAGAATAGGTAAATCCATAGAGACAGAATGCAGACTGGCAGTTGCTGGGGGAGGGGGAAGTGGGGGCAAACTGCTTAGTGGGGGCAGAGTTTCCTTTTGGGGTGATAATAGTGTTTTGGAACTAGGTAGAGTTGGTGGTTGCACAACATTGTGAATATACTAAATGCCACTGAATTGTTCGCTTTGAAATGGTTAATTTTGTAATGTGAATTTTACCTCAATTTTTTAAAAACTTGTATAGCATATGTGCAAATCTGGTATTAATGTGTCATAAGTGATGCCAAGAAAATTTTTTTGTTATAGAACAATGTTAAAAATATATAACTCACTGTCATAACTCTATTCTCATTTTATCTAAGTGAAAGGTCACAAAAGCAAAGATTGTGTCTGGGACTAGTTTGTAGTTATTATTCAAAGCATTAACTGTTAGCAACTTTCACCTAAAGAAAAAAAACTAAACCCAACAATATAAGCAAGACAACAACACAGCTGGACGAGCCCTGTGGTAAGTTGACCTTGATGTGGCACTAGAATGTCAGCCCAGGAGAGCACAGCCCTTGTCTGTCTTGTTTCCCGTATATCTCCAGTGACCCTCACACTGCCAGGTGTCTGTAATTGCTTATCAAGCTTCTCAGAGAAGTCTGGACACTGTAGGTAAGTGGTCACCAAGGTCAGGGTCAGGTTGCACCCCTGCCCGCCCTCTTGCCACACTCATGTATTGGCTGCTTACCCATTTCTGGCTACAAGCTCTGGTTCCCACCACAACCACCATATTTGGTGGAGCCTTTAGACTGCCTCCTCAGGTCACATCCATGTCCTGTGTAAGGCTGACCTGCTGGATTTGGTGACCTAGGCACCAGCCTCACTCAGGCTCAAATCTGGCACCCCAAACTCCAGTCTTTGTGTTACTCAGGAACTCCCTCCTCTCAGGTAAGATGCACCTCGCCCCCGGGGGTAGTCATGTCAAAGGTACACACTTCCCACAGTCCCAACCCCATCTGTGCCAAGGAGTAAAACAGAATACTATTCAGTCACATGAATGAAGAAGCACAAGTCAAAAATGTGGTATTGGGTAAAAAGTCAGAAGGGACTGTGAAGTCACACTTTGAATTTAGCTGAATGGGCAAAAGATGATGATCTTTCTCTTCTGCACTTAAGCATCGCTCCTCAGTTTCTTCCTATAAATCCCCTCTGTTTATTCCCTCTCTTGTGTACCCTCAATCTCTTATATCGTGAGGTTCAAAGTGCTCTCTCTTCTCTCAGTGTGTCTCTCATTGCTCCCATCCCTCTTTCTTCTATCTGTGTCATCCCTACCTAACCAATACATAAAACTGATTACAATAAATACTGTAAATATTTCTTCTGTATTGTCTTTTTTCATTCAATTCGGAGCCCTAAAGAGAACATTTGTCAGAACTGACAGGAGTGATTTTCTATAAAATTGATGTTTCCATACTCTAGCTAAACACTTCCTTGAATGTTTAACTCCTGGATCATGGTGTCTATTATGGGTTGGATTGTATTTCCCAAAAAGATATGTTGAAGTCCTAACCCCCAGTACCTGTGAAAGTGACCTTATTTGGAAATAGACTCTTTGCAAGTATAATCAAGTTTTAGGCTGATGTTATACTAGAGTAGAGTAGGTCCTTAATCCACTATGACTGATGTCCTCAGAAGAGTCATAAAGACACACACAGAGGAAGAAGATGTCCATGTGACAATGGAGGCAGAGATTAGAGTGGTGCACTTACAAGCCAAGGAGCATCCAGAATTGCCACTAAACACCATAGGCTAGAAGAATCAAGGAAGGATTCTGCACTACAGGTTTCAGTGGGTGCATGGCCCTGCGGACACCTTGATTTCAGACTTCTAGCCTTCTGAACTGTAAGACAATAAATTTCTGTTATTTTAAGCTACCCAGTTTGTGGTACTTTGTTACAGCATCCACAGGAAACTAATACAATGTCCCTCAGAGACACTCAATTAAAAAAAATGCTTGAGGCTTCCTCAAGAATTCTTATTACTGACCCTGGGTATTCACTCCTGATTTATCTAATCTTAAGATCAGGGAAGTGGACTGTTCATATTTCTCAGAAAAAAAATATAACTAAAATTTGTTGCAAGTTGATTTATTTTAATGTAAATGTGCCCCAGTAGCAATGAGCATATCTAGGACCTGGGCCGTGGCTTAAAAATATCATTCCCCGTAAGGATCCTTTGAAAAATCCTGATTCCAAGTCTGGGATAAGGAAAATACAAGTGAACCTGGGACATTTTGTTGCACCAGAAAGCAAAGCTCAAAGACTAACCAGGGCATATCAAAAGGTTCAAAGAGGCAGCTTGAAAGGTCTCCTGCTACCCAAATTTGGAACAACTTGAACAGCAAGTAGAATAGTGGAGTAACGATGACAATGGATTATAACACAATGTATTGTTTTTAAGAAATAATCCATGGTCCATGGTGATACTCAAAAGAGAGAGAGAGAGAGATTTTCCTTACAAAAGAATGTCAACTAACAGATGCAGAAGGAATAATGGGATTAGAAAATGACCATTTGGGGACCTGTCATGTAATTATCAATTCAGGCAATGGATGGGGGAACAGTACACTCACATGGACTCCAAGTTTCACTGCACGGAGGACTTACTCATTATAAAGGGGAAAATGGAGGGCCATGGGGGGACACCTCACTGACTGGTGGATCACTAACCGAGTGACCACACTCAGCAACACTTTGTGTGCCTCCTGGTGTGATGCAGAAAGAAACACACAATCTCACTCATGTAGTATTTTTGCCAAAAATATTTCCCTAAAAGGAATCAAGAGAAAACAATCAGATCAATGCAGAATATGATACATTCTACAAAATAACTGGCCTGATCTCTTCAAAAACCCAGTGTTGTGAAGAAAAAAGGGGAGGAAAAAGGACAAAGGGCAATTATTCTATACTAAATGAGACTAAAGACGTATCAACTCAGTATAATTCATGACTCTTGATTGGATCCCAGATTGAAAAAAATAGTTATAAAAAGCCAGTTGGGGGGAAATTGAATACATATTACTCATCAGAATTATTGCTGATTTTCTTAGGTGTGATCGCGATATTGTGGTTATGTAGGGGAAACGTCATTGTTCTCGGGAGACGCATGCTAAAGCAAAATGTCACAATACCCACAACTTTCAAATGTTAACAATTGGCAAATCTAGATGAAAGACGGATGGATGTGAATTGCCTTATCCTTTCAACTTTCTTGTGGGTTTGAAATTTTTCAACCGAAATGTAGGGGTGGAGACTTGAATATGGTCTCAATGGTTTTTCTTCCCTTCATGGTCCTGGTCGGTAAAGCATTCCCCATGTCTTTGGAGATTATCTTTTGTTTCGAATGCCCTCTACTCTGACCCTCCTGAAGCACTTGAAGCCGAACACATCTGTTCCAAGCAGAACATTGTTTCCACTGCGGAAAGTGCAGGCTTTCGTCTTCACAGCTGTATCGCAGGGAACATTCTTCTGCTTCAGCATCTTACATGTTGGTCGTTTTCTCATGGACATGTGTAGCTTTAGAAATCAGTCCCTGTCTCTTTATGACTTAAAGATGAGTCATTCTCCCATTCTCTAGAGAAAAAGATACCAGATGACTTCCTCATTGCCATATAGCAAGAGGGGGCCACACCCACAGTCCTCTGCTCAGCTCACTAGTGGCTTCTAAAGTTTATAACAGATGCCAAGGTGTGTTGGGAACACCACTGGGCTGAAAATTGGGAATCTCCTTGGGAAAGTCATTCCACTTCTCAGGGCTTCAGTTTCTTCATTAGTTAAAGGGAGTTATTGCAATGAATATTTTTAAAGTTCCCTTCATCTTTTAACAGTTTTTCTTTCAAGTCCCTGCTTCCTGAGACCTATCTGTCACCATGGCCCGTAAGCCAAAGCTAGGAGTAAGTCCTCCTCCTTGAGAACAGCCCTCAAATTCTTGGATGCTCTCCTGGTGAAGTAGGACCTTCAGCGCTTCTCACAACAAAACGGGAACATTTTTTTCAAACCTAAGCTACCACTGCACCTGGCCTGTACTAACCTTCCTTCTGGAAACAAATGTGTCAGTTGGCAACTTGTGAAGCCTCAGAAGGAAAATTAATTCCATGTGCACTTAGCATGCTACATAAAGAGAGCATCAAAGGAGGACACTCTGTGTGGAATATGGTTATCTGCTGTCTTTATTCTCCAAAGCTGAACATTGTCTGTTAGCTATAGGACCCTTTGGAAAATTCTGACAGGGCAAAAGGAATGAAGATGATGGAAGATCTGGGCAGCAATTGTAGAGGAAATCAGTAAACTTTCATCCAGGGTGTAACCAGGGCAGATAAAGAAGATGAAAAGTGTAAGAGATCAGTAGTAAATGGAGAAGAAAAAAAATGTCAGAAAATAACATACTGGAGACTGATTCATCTCCACATTCAATTCAACACCCTTATGCTTCAATGCATTTTCTATCCTGTTCACGTTTATAATAAATAATGGTGCAAAAATATTTAAATTACATCCTTCCCTGGTTGATGATTCACGACAAGCAGCAGTTCACAAAACTGTGACAGTCCATCTCCAGAGTCAAGAAGGACCCACTGTGTTCTTATAATTAGCTGATAGAGTTCAGATCTGGCCACCATGAAACCCAAAGTGGGCTTGCCCTACCTCTAGAGAACATGGGCCAAATCAAGCCCTCCTGTCTTTCATGTGACACATGCAAGAATGCATTTAAACAGAGAAAAAAGATTTCCTTTTAAAGGAAAGAACCCAGTCCCCAGGGGGCTCTGACCTCCTTACCTGAGGGCTGAGGTGATTTATGGTGCCCCTGTTTGCATATTTTCTTAGTTAAATTAGATTGATCATTCATTGCTTAGTCAAAAAATTTGCTATAGTCAGTGTATTTATGGTAAAAAAAAAAAGTTTGTATACTTTAGAGAACTAAATGGGGTCCGTCAGGGAGATTTCTCTCAGAAGTCAAAGGGAAAGGCCAGTTCTCTTGGATAATTATTGTGAGCTGTATTTATGTAAATAACTTGTTTTGTTTATTCTTTTACCATCCATCTCTTCCATTCAAATATAAATTCCATAAGAGTGGGGGCCATATCTGTATTTTTCACCATTGAATCTCCAGCCCACAGCACATAGTGCAAATGCAGTAAGTAGTTAATGAAGGAAGATATACATATATTTGTAATCAGAAAAGAAAGCATGGTATGGTTCTCCATTAATTCACATCTTTCTTTATAAATCTCAGCATATTTTTTAGTTTTCTTTACATAGATCCCACAGCACATTTCTCATTAAGGTTATTCCTGGGTATTTTGAGTTTTATTTTTAAAAATGCAATCTTTCTCTCATATTTTAAAGCCTATCAATGCTGGCATGTGAGAAAGCTTTTGATTTGAGTATATCTATCTTGCTTGCAGCCAACACACTAAACTCTCTTATTAAATCCAAAAGTTGGGGGTTCATTTTGCTTGATTCTCTTAGTAAGCTAGGTATAAAGTCATATCATCTGCAAATAATAAAATTTTGTCATTTCCTTTCCAATGATCTAAATCTTACTTCTGTTTCATCTCTGATTGCACTAGCTACAAACTGGGAAAGACATCAGATGATAGTGGTAGTGGTGGGTGTTCCAAAATCCATTCATGTTCTAATGAGAAGGCCTCTGGTGTTTCCTCATTCTGATTTTCACAACTGGAGCCCAGCAACCTCTCATGTGCTCACTTCCTTTCACTTTACTCTTGTTACAGACCACTTAAAATAATCCTAATGTAATAATGTAAGTCTTAGTAACACCAGGTGGTCAGCTCTCAAAGAAGTCTCCTTTCTGTCCTAAACCACAATACGAAAACATTCCTTTGTCTCTTTTAAACATACACACACACAGTCAATGTAGCTTGTCCAAGTCACGCTGCCTCTGGGATTCAGGGGCTGTGGAGGATGGTGGAGAAATGCTGATGCCTCCAGGGCTCCAGCACATCCACAGCCCTTGTAGCCAGGGCAGTTCCTGCAACTCTGAGGACATCAAGAGCTGGCTCCCTCGGCGTAAACTCGCGCATTCCCCTGTAAGTCCTGGCAGCGCTACACGCATAAATGGATAGTAACTCTGTGTTTGACCTAATCAGCATAAGGAGTGAACAGTATATTGAAATGATATAAAAAGAATTACTCCTGCTCCTGCCCCAGACAATGACTCTTGTGAATTCTGGCTCTTTTCCTTGGCCCACTCACCCATCCAAGCTTGAGCAAATTCTTTTTCCATCCCCTCTACTTGATTCAAAGCAGATTGAGACTGAAAACCATTTTGGAACTTGTGGAGAGATCCTGCCCTTCTCTGGTCTCAGACTTTCTCCACCTCCTGCACACCTCTCGTCCTTTTCAGAACCAAGCTCTCCCACTAGCTGCCTCCAGGTGATAAAGACTGTGGACAGAAATACACATCATCAGGTACAATGGCACCAGGACCTAAGTGTATGGACCTGATGTACCACCTAAGCAAGGAGGTCTTTTCTAGAGAATTCATCTTCCCCAGCCCACCGTCAAACTTTGGTGCTATCAGAGCAGCCATAGGAGAAGATTGGTGTCATCTCCACTATCCTGGGGACCCAAGGCCACTCCCAAGACTTCTCTTGGGTTTTCCCTATCTCTGCAGCAAGAGAGCCATTGTGAGGAGGAGACCTGGGAGGCAGATGACAACAGCAGTTATGTTTCCTCTTCAACCAGCCTTTCACACCGGCTCTACTGCTACTACCACCCCCCCAACCCATGTTCAAATAATTCAGAACCTTCCTTCTCTCTTCCTAACCCCTTCTGTGGCTACAGGCACCCTGTCTAGTGAGGGGAAGCAAGAGTACATATGTGTGTCCATATCAGCGCTCATGGACTGGGGGCAGAAAGGAGGCTGCCTTTGTCATCCCCCACCCACCCTCCCGGCCCTCAGCTCCCTGCCTGCTCCTCTCACTCCTGGATGCAAGTCTGTAGCAAATGGGCTAGATCAAACTGTATTCCAGAGCCAACTCTAACCCCAACTATTCTAGTATTTGTCTCTAATTCTATGTTTCAGTCCCTGGTTAGCTTCATTCCAGTCCCCTGCCCTGGCCAGTGTGTACCCCTAATGCCCAGCCCAGCAATCCGAGCCCTGGCCTTACACTAATAATTAGTCATTTAGCTAACACTTATAAGCTAATACACACACACACACACACACACACACACATACACAATTTAATCTTTACAGCAATCCTCTGAGGTAAGGACTAATATTATCCCCCTTTTACAGATGAGAAAACTGAGAGTCCAGGACATTAGGTGACTTGCCCAAGTCCATATCACTTGTAAACAGCAGAGCTGAGATCAAACCCAGGATCTGCAATCCTAACCTCTGAGCTTGTACCAACACTGAATGTTTTAGCCTGTTGTCCCCAATCCTGCCTCAGCTCCACTCCCAGACTCTCCAGCTCTGATGGCAGTCTGAGCTCCTTGATAATGGAACTGAGCCCCACAGCCTGCCACCCAAAGTCAGAAGGCAGAGTCTGCCCACCCTGCCCCATCAGAGGCTCTCCTGACACACCCTTTCCCCTCCCACCGACAACAACAGAGCTCAAGTCAAGGAGAGGTCAATACTGAGCCAGGCCAGGGTGGGCAGCTCACAGAAGCCCTAGGGAGTCCAGCCATCAAAACATCCCAGCTGCTGATTAAAATGAGCTCCAGACACCCAGGACGTGGCCATGGCACCCCAGGCCTACCTTGTAGGGCTGCAGAGGATGCTGCCCCATGAAAAGCATTCCTGTGTCTGGAAATGCCTGTGAAGTCCAAAGAGTGGGCAGCGGAAGGAGGCAGCTGTGGGAAGCACAGAAGGCCTGCGGGTAAGAGAGTCCACAGGAAAGAGGCCTGGGCAGAGGCCTTCACTTCCCCTGCAAGAAGCCACGGTGGAAACCACACATTCTCATTCTAGCAGAACCCCGGGCACTGACTTCTCTGAGCTGTGTGCCAGCAATTCCAGACCGCTGTTCCACAAATTTGTGGACCAAATTCTGTTCTACTTTATGTGGCTTTCCCAGCAAACGGTTCTAATTTTATTCTCACATTGACTCAGCATCTCTCAGCTCCATCCTGTCCCTATCCCCCCATGCCCATGCTTCTAGCTACCTCTCTAAGCACCTCCGAAGGTGTTGATCACTGTCCATTATTATTGATAATCAGATGCACAATTTGTTCAGAATTTACAGCAAACAAGCTAACTCATTTAGTTCTTATATTCATAAGTTCATCTAGTTCTTTGAGATAGGTATTGTACCCATTTTACAGATAGAGAAACTAAATCCTAAACTCAATTACCTCGGGGCAAGCAATTGACATAGCCGCTTTAAGAGGGTCAGTATAATCAAGTTCAAGACAATATCTTTTATTGAGATCAAGATAACTTGATTTTTGGAATTGCTGGGCAAACAAAACAAAACTTACCCACTGGTTCCTCTGGCCTTTGAGTCACCAGTTCAAGATCCTTGAGTTAAGTAACTCAGATCAGCCTGCCTATGAGGAACCCTGCTCTTAACACCTAAGTTATTCCACTTCTCTATTATTCTCTTGGTTCCTATGCAGTTCACTAGACCTAAATAGAGTTGAGTGTTCCCACACAACCGGAAGCAAAGAACCAGTATCAAAGAATCCCCAGTACACTCAGAAGAGAATTTCTACCAATCTGCTCTACAATTCAAATAACTCAGATATAAGACAGAATATTGTAGTCCTAAATTAATGCATGATACAGGGGTAAGAACCCTACCTAATTCTTCAAATCCCTTCCAAAGAGAAGCAAACCTTTCTTGAAAAATAAGAGAAGAAAAGCAAAAGATGCCCTCAGAGTCATTTTGTGTCTTTTTCATTATCTCATTAAGACAATGCCTTCCGGCCACATTCAGTGGACAGGTAGGGGAAAAACCAATGGCAAAGAACAAATGTGAAACGTGCTCTAGGGAAGTGGGCTCCAACCTGGGGCCATGGAATCTTTGGTGGGGGTCAGGAGGTCCATGCACATCTTGGAAGTTCATTCAAAATTTTGTGTGTATGCACATTTTTCTGGAAAGAAGGTTCAGAGTTATCACCAAGAGGCCTACCACTCAGGGAAAAAAAAGCACTAACTTATGGTAAAAATAAATATCTTCTATAATCCAACAGTATTTTCTCAAACCTAACTGCCCCTTGCTCCTGAAAATAGTGACCTCTCCCCCACTGGCACCATGGAGGAGCTGGGGGCTCCAGGAACTCGCTGACACCAGGCTTAGCAGCCCACCTGGTAGTTCCCATAATTCTTGTGCCTACCTAGTGATGCTGGACCCCTCTCCAACGGAAGGCCAAGTATGTTTCTATAGCATCCTAGTTAACCCAAGCTAGAAACATTCAAACACGCTAAAAGAGATAGAACATGGAAAATAAACAGCCAGTCCCCAAGAGAACACAGCTCAAGTAGCTTGTGGAATTGCTCGAGGAGGGCTGGAAAGGCTGGGAGGCTGGAATCACTCAGGGAAGCAGATGAGGTTTCTGAAGGTTAAGGAGGAAGAGCACATCACAAGGGCTGGGCTTGCAGGTGTAGCAAGCACAGATCAGAGGCAGGAATAGATTAAAGCAACAGAGATACTGGGAAGGAACAGATGGACTGGTCCAAGGCCAAGGAGGAAATGAAAGGCAAGATGAAGGCTGTATCATCAAGCATCATTGAGAGATGAGGCTGGAAGTTTTGTAAGGAAAATGTCAGAGATTGGGCAGATTTCAATGGGGAAAGAGACCACATGACTAGGCTCTAAAGGAGGAGAAGACTGAGAAGTAGGGTTTAAATGAATAGAAAATAGAAGAAAGACATGATTACTGAAAAGAGAAATTTTCCAGCACATGGAGTGTCAGGTATTAATTTTGAGGGCATGTGGTAGATGAATGGACTAGTCAGTGAGGGGAGTATAAGACCAGATGCAGGTGTGGATAAATGGGGTGCCTTGGGTCAAAGGAAATGGAGGGATCCTCTCCACAACATGCCTGGAGCCCGCCTGTGCGGAGGTCTACCCTCAGCTCTGGTAACTGACTATTAATGTAGAATTAGTGTAAGTAAGTATGAAGCCCCAACGTCCGTCGCTGCCCATACCTCATCGGAGCAAACTTTTTCTCAACTGGGTAGCCAGGATTAAAGAAAACTATAAATTACAGCACAAGAAAGTCAGAAAATGACCAACAGCTTCCTAGTCAGTTCTGAAACAAATTCTATACCCTGAACCTGAAGTGCATCTACTCTTTGATTTGTTATTTTAGGAAATTATGAAATTCTCAACATGCTAATTACCATCAGTAAATGGTTGGTTAAATAGATTATGGTTTATCTATACTCCAGAATACTATGCTGCTACTTAGAAGAATGAACTGCACCCACATGTGCTAACACAGAAAAATGTCTGAGACTCCTTGCTGGGTAAAAAAAAACAAGTTGGAAATCACATGTGTAATACAATCCCACTTGTTAAAAAAATTATACAAATAAATATGTACTGTATAATTGTGCTTGATATTCATCCATTCATTCATTCATTCAAGAAATATTTATTGAGCGTCTTCTGCGTATCAGGCACTACACAAAATTCCTGCCTATAAGGAACTTAATTCCAGTAGGGGAGACGGATAATATACGAGAGAAATAAGCAAAAGGTAAATGTACCATGTACAAAGTGCTCAAGAGAAAAAGAAATCAGGGAGGGGGAATAGAAGGGTGGAGTACCTGCAATTTTCAATACCACTGCCTGATCCAGGTGACCTCTTGGAGGGATATTTGAGTAAAGAACAGAGGGAAGTGGGCGAGGGAGTCAGGCTGCTACCGGAGGAAGAGCCTGGGAAATACTAAAAGAAAAGGCTCTGAGGCAAGAGTGCCTGGAGGGTTCCAGCCAGTGGGGAGGAAGGAAGGGAGCAAGCAGGAGTTAAAGTCGAAGGGTAACAGAGCACGTAAGAACACTGCTTTTACTGTGAAATACACATGCAAAGAAAAGCATCTAGAAAGTTGTACATAGTGGTTCATTGAGAAGTGGAATTAGGAATAGGAGTGAAAAATTTAATTTTCACATTATAAACTTTTATTCAGGTTTTAAATTTTATCATGAGTATCTATCCTTTTAGCCAGCCCTGGTGGTCTAGCGGTTCAGATTCGGTGCTCTCACCACGGTGGTCTGGGTTCACTTCCCGGTCAGGGAATCACACCACCCATCTGCCAGTTGTCATACTGTGGCAGCTGAGTGTTGCTGTGATGCTGAAAGCTACACCATCAGCATTTCAAATAGCAGCAGGGTCACCCCTAGTGGACAGGTTTCAGCGAAGCTTCCAGACTAGACTGACTAGGAAGAAGGACCTGGCCACCCACTTCCAAAAAAACGAACTGGCCGTGAAAACCCTATGAACAGCAGCGGAGCACTGTCTGATATAACGCAGGAAGGTGAGAGGACAGCACAAAAAGACGGGACAGGGTTCAGTCCTGCTGTACACAGGGTCGCTAAGAGTTGAATAGACTCTATGGCACTAACATGAAATCTACACCTTTTATTGTTAATTTTTAAACTAGCTCGACATGCAAGATTTCTATTTTTTAATGTCAAAAATCATCATTCCAATAAATACATAAATTCAATTAACTTGCTAATTTCCTAGTGTTCTACGTTTTCTTAGATTCTGTATTTGACATCTGTTCGTCACAGGGCCAATTAAATTAACTATATTTTCTTATTTGCTCTATTCTTGATAGTCTGGCATTTGGGGGCTTTATAGACCCAGGGAGAGACTGCCCCTCTTAGGGTTTGCTAATTCCTAAAGACAAGTACAACTAGCCAAAGAGCATGCCTTTCATATGCAAACTAACCAGTCTCTGAGTCTATATCCCCAACTAGCTCCTAATCTAACTCTCACACAACCAAGCCACTATTTCCCGTGCCCTAAATCAAAGCCGGGGCCAAGTACTAGGCAACTACTGTCAGCCCCTGTGCCCCAAGCCCAACGGAATTATGCAAACTAGCCAATTCCAAACTGTTTACTCTGCCCTACCTTGCCTTTCCCAGGAACCCAGTAAAGGCCCCGGTGTAATAATTTCCCCTCCCTTCTGTCCTCTGCCTCTTGACCATCCTGGTGTTTCACCCTGGGCTCTGTTTGATGCAGGGTAAAATCTTCATTCAATGGCATTGACCTCTCTGCGTTGTCACTCGATCATACTGACATAAATCAAATCCTGGGTATCATAATTTTAGAACATGTGGCTCTGTATCTTTAAAAATTCCAGGGATTTCCATGTAGAGAGAAAGAGCCACCATTTTGTTTTGTTTTTCATTGTAACTGTTGAATTAACTTTTTCTCCAGCTCATTCAGACTTCAGCCTGCGTCCTTGAGAAGTGGGGAACAGAGACCACTGAAAACCAAGAAGGGACAAAACTGCAAATTTGAAGTTGCTCTAGTGACTCAGCTGAGAAAAAAAAAAAAATCACACTTTCCTCCTGCTCCCCACGATTGCTCTAGGCAGAAAGGCTTTGGAAATAGAAAGCCAAAGGGTGTCTGTGGTTTTGAATCTGTCCGTGGTTTGAAGCCTGTAGGGGAAGCCAGGATGGGGGCTTCAGCCAGACCTGAAGAGGAGGGGATCACAGAAGAGCACCTGTTACAGCCCTGAATCTCTGTTTTACAGAACAGAGATTGAGATGCCTAATTAAAGGTATCAGAGTGGAGACCGAGTTTTTATGTAAAGGAAAGATTTGAAGCAGAAGTCATTGGAGACCTAAGAGAACCTAAAATTACATGGAACCAAATGTAAGTCAGAGAAAGTGTATGAATGGGTGTCTTAAAAGTGTTTGCTGACCATGGTCAGCTTTTGAAAGAGCAGCCATAAAATGCAAATTATAGGTTTGCCCTAGGGCAGGGGTCTGCAAACGTCTGTAAAGGGCTGGATAGTAAATATTTCCAAGCCACACTGAGTCTGACACATGAACCCTACTCTACCATGATAGCACAAAAGCAACCATAGATATTACACACATGAACGAGACTGTCTGTGTCCCAATAGGACTCTACTGATGGGCACTGAAAATTTAATTTCATGTAATTTTCATGTATCACAAAATATGATTCATCTTTTTATTTTTCTTTCAACCATTTGAAAATGTAAAAAACATTCTTAGTTCCCGGCTATAGTTTCCTGGCCCTTCCTCAGGGAATGGAGTTTAGAAGGTTATAGAGATCGTAGGAGGAAGAAAATGTTGGGCTTTGGTTCTCATTGGTGTGGGAAATCTTGCAAAACTCCTTGAGGAGGGGCTCCTACACCTCATTACTCTTCAATTCCGAGTCTGCCTGGTGTATTCAATCCTTGCTGTCCCTCTGACTCACCAAAAAGTGTCCTAACCCCCTTTTCTGAGGTTGCTGTGGCTTCCTACTGTGTGTTAGGCCAATGTTACATCCCTGAGCTAAAGGAAACCTCAGGACGGGCTTATTTATGAGCCATAAGAGCATTTCTTAGATTTGGGATCTGGAAAAGGCCTTAAAATAATCTAATCCAACACCTACATTTTATAGCTAAAGAAACAGAAGGTCAGAGAGGGCAAATGGCTTGCCCAAGGTCACCCAGCTTGTTGAAAGGAGACCTAGGACTAGAACCATGTTTCTGACTTCTTTCATGTTTCTGTGTTTCCACTCCACTCTTAGGAAAACTTATGAAGCTTGCTACAGAATTTGGGCAGCGGAGGGGTAGGGTAGGGTGGGGGTACTGTAAACAATTAAACACTTTTTAAAAAGAACATAGAACAAAATGCCATTACTACATCCATAAAAATTTTTGTACTGCCAGTCCCAAATTTGAGACAAGAAAGAAGAAATCGTGGAGCTCAGGGTGACAGAGGAGCTGAGAAGTATTTGCAGGGGATCCTCAAATACATTCCTTCACTAAACACTGTCTACACACTAATACTACCAATAATAATGTCTTCCATACATCAATATTCTATAGCAGTTCTCAAAGTGTGGCCCAGGAACCCACAGGGGTCCCAAGACCCTTTCAGAAGCTCCATGAAGTCAAAACCATTTTCATAACAAAACTAAGACGTTTGCCTTTTTCACTCTCAATCTCTCAAAAATGTAAAGCAAACTTTCCAGAGGATACATGGTGTACAACATTGTAACAGATTGAATGCCAAAGTAGATCCAAGAATTCAACTGGTTTCTGTCAAGTAAGACATTCAAGAGATTTGCAAAGATGTAAAACAATATCATTCCTCTCACTAACTTTTTTTGTTTTGGAAAATTTTGTTATTTTTTATGACAAATATATTATATGTTAATATATAATAGATTTTTTAAGTGAGTTAACAAATAAATATTTTTAAATTTTTCAGTTTTAATTTCTATTGCAGTAAATATCAATAAGCAAACAAATGGCTTTTATTTTATTGTGGCTCCCCAATAATTTTAGGAGTATAAAGGAGTCCTGACCAAAAAGTCTGAGAACCCACTGATCTACAACTTTTCAGCTGCCCTGCTCACACAAAAAAACAAATTAATTTGAAAGTGTTACTGAATTTATAGTTGCCTTTTGTTGTTATGTATTTTCTTAATCAAATACTAAAAGTATAACTATTATCATGTGGCTTAAAATGGCCTTTATCACCACAGAAATAAAATGCACATCACCACAGGAATAAAATAAAATATCTAAGATAGGAAAACTCTACTGGGCAAATGATCCAGTTTACTCAACAAATCAATGGCAAGAAAAGAAAGAGGGTGAGGAAAATAGAAATTAAGAGACTTAGAAGATCTAGAAACCAAATGCGATGTGTCTCCTCATGAGACCCTGATTCTAACAAACCAACCATAACAAAGTACTTATGAAACAACTGGGGAAACATGGATACTGAGAAGACATTTGATGATATTAAAGACCCGTTACCTTTATTTAAGTGTAATAACGATATTGTGGTTGTGTTTAAAAGAAGAATACTTACCTTTTAGGGATACAAACTAAAGTATTTATGGATGAAATCATTTGATAAATTTCCTTCAAAATAATCCAGTGGGAAGGGGAGTGAGAGAGATCTAGACAAGATTGGCCATAAATTGATAATTGTCAAAGCTTGGAGATGGATCCATGGGATACCATTCTTTCTACTTTGCTATATGTTTAGAAAAGTCCATAATAAAAAAGTTTTTTAAATAGGTCATGAAGCTAAAAAAGTGGGAAACCACTTCCCTAGTTCATTCTTGACTTAGCCATTTGCAAATCAACATGCCATATAATTTTGGGCAGGGAATTTAAATGAGGCCCTGCCTTGTAACCAGAACATCAGATGGGAGGAGAAGAACACACTCAGAGCAAAATTCATACCCCGGGAGTGATTACAACTCCGCAGAAAGCGGTCATAAAAAAGCCGCCCTCAAAGGGGCCTCTGGCTTTGGGTGGAACATGGGGCCTGCAAAAATGACATTTAGATCTTGCCCTATCTACTTCAAGGCACCCACGTGGGTCTCTATCCGTGTCTTACCTATCTACAAGTACACTAGTCTCCCCTGGAGAGCCACCATGTTATTGTGTGTAACCAGAAGCACCTAGAACAGGAACAGTACTGAAGGTGGAAGGCCTGAGCCCACCTACATTGATCTCTTAGAGTAGGCAGGTTTTTTTTTTTTTTGAGGAAGATTGGCCCTGCGCTAAGATCTGTTGCCAACCTTCCTCTTTTTGCTCCCCAAAGCCCCAGTACATAGTTATGTATCATAGTTGTAGAGTTGTAGCTCATCTACATGGGATGCTGCCTCAGCATGGCTTGATGAGTGGTGAGTAGGTACACACCCAGGATCTGAACCTGTGAACCCTGGGCCGCCAAAGCAGAACACATGCACTTAAACGCTACACCACCAGGCCAGCCCCTAGAGTAGGCAGTTTTTAATGACAAAAATTAACAGATGCATACTGAAGAATGATTTATTTTACCTTTTATTTATCTATATTGATCACATTTTTTAAAATCTGTTGCATAAATGCACACCACAACAACTTGGGAAAACAGTTTGGAATTATTTACTACAGTATAAGATACATATAACCTATGATCCAGCAATTCCATTCCTAGGTAACATATCCACAGAAATGCATATATATGTGTATCAAGAGACTTACACAAAAATATTCCTAATAGCAATGAAGACAATCCAATGTCCATCAATAATAGAATGGATAAATTTTGATTTATTTACATATTGGACTATTATACGGCAGTGAACACAAGCAAACTCTAGCTATACCTACATAATGGATGAATCTTATAAACATAAAGTTGAGCAAAAAAGACATATACAAAAGAATACATTCTGTGGTGTTAATGAAAAAATAATAATTTAATCTCTTGGTATTTTAAGATCAAAGATTGAGTGCTAAGTTTAAAAAAAAAAAAAAAGGTTACTGCCAAACTGGGGAACCTAATCCAGCACAAGTCTAGGCTCTGGGAAATGAGACTGCGGGGCCTTTCCCAGACTAATATTAGGAAAACAAAGTCTCATAGTGCTGCTGATTGGCTGTGGGGATTGTGCTACCCAGCCCAGTTTGCGCTGCTGTGGGCGGGCTATGTAGCCAAGTCAGCGTTTGTTAGTATTATTGCATCTGCATACAGAGCTCAAAAACAGGCAAAACTTTAAAAAGCAAGGAAGTGGTGGGGCCGCCCGGTGGTGCAGCGGTTTAGTCCGCGCTTGGCAGCCCGGGGTTCGCGAGTTCGGATCCCGGGCGCCCACCGACGCACTGCCTGTCAGCCATGCCGTGGCGGCGTCCCATATAAAGTGGAGGAAGATGGGCATGGATGTTAGCCCAGGGCCAGTCTTCCTCAGCAAAAAGGGGAGGATTGGCAACAGATGTTAGCTCAGGGCTGGTCTTCCCCACAAAAAAAAAAAAAAAAAAAGCAAGGAAGTGGTTACCATAAAAACCAGGATAATGGTTACCTGGGGGGACGGGGGAGGTTGAGAAGGAGGTGATCAGGATGGGGCACATGGGAAGGGGTTCTGAGGCTTACAGAAAGATTCTATTTCTTGATCTGGGTGGCATTTTTGTGTTTTTTTAGAATTATTCATCATACTTAACACTTTGTGTTTTATGCACTTTTCTCTGTGTGTTATCTTTCACAATTAATAAAGGTTTAAAATAAACAAATCAGGACTTGGCCCAGTGGCGCAGTGGTTAAGTTCGAGCACTCTGCTTCGGCAGTCCAGGGTTCACAGGTTCAGATCCTGGGCGTGGACCTACGCCACTCATCAAGCCATGCTGTGGCGGCATCCCACATATAAAATAGAGGAAGATGGGCACAGATGTTAGCTCAGGGCCACTCTTCCTCAGCAAAAATATAATAATAAAAAAGATTTTTAAATCAACTTCATTTTATATAACTATAGAAGTCCCTCTGAAATTGTTAGACTTATGATAAGTGTACACATACAGCTTGACTTTTGCATGAAGGTACCAATAGAAAATGGAAGCCATCTATTTTTGACTTGGGGAATTCTCATGTTAAGTTCTCACGACTATTGATTTAAAATCAGATGAGCTGTAGAATAGGTATGTTTAACATACTATCCCATAATGGTGACATTTGGAGTCTAAAGAATCCCAAGAACATGATTTGAAAAAGTATTATATTATAACTAATGTTTCATTTGGACAGTCTCCATTTTTACTAAGCCTATACAAATTGAGCTAACATTTTCAGGCCATGAAAAGTCATTTGAAAGAATCACCATATTCTCAGAACACTAGAAAACCAGTGCTCTGAGGATCATACTCCACAAGTTGGCTCAAACAATGTCAATGGCTCAAATGTCAATATGCAAATGTATGCTTTAAAATTAAGCTTCATTAAAATGCACTTACCAGTTTAAGTGGAGGCTGATTTTGTAACCACATTTGGAATTTAGATTCTTACTATTTTAAAACAAATGCTATGTAAACATGAAAATTAAGTAATCAAATGATTCTTTGCCCACCTTCTACGACAATTTTCCCTTGAAACGATTGATGTACTTCAAAATACAAGTCTTCAAAATATCCCGGTGAGGAAATGCAGTTCCCAGGCTTTGGAAATACACTTTAACAAAGTCAAAAGCAGACTACGCTAAGGTTGCGAAGATCTGGCACAGGGAAATCTCACAAATGCGTTCTGCAGCCCATCCCAGAAGCCCTTCCCAGGCCCAAACCAGCCCCTGCATTCTCTGGTCCTTATCTGCTAACCCCAGGAGGTTAGCCTGTATTCTCAGAACTAGCCTCCACTCCCTCCAGCCCTTGAGGTACTCTGTCCCCAAGCTTGACTGCAAACGGGCCTGTGGTCTCCCCAACACCCCCTTCATTACTGCCCGCATTTGGGAAAAGGGAAGAGTGTGATAATAGGACAGAATACAGAGACCACAAGCACTCGCCCACCCATCATGTAAGGCAGTCCACACCCCTAAAAACCTGATAGGGAAGTGTCAATAGACCCTTATTTTGCAGAGAAGAAAAAATCAAAGCCCAGAGAACTTGTGAAATGTACCTGAGGTCACACAGTTAACAGTGGAGCCCCACCACACCATTGCTTGGTGCAATCCACTTCCCTGCCTCTCTGCAGACTTGGTGTCTTATATCCTGCTCCACTCAGTGGCTCAGAGTTAGGGCTTAGGGTCAGATAGTCCTAGTTGGAGTCTCAGGCCCATCGCTTCCAAGTTATATGACCTCAGATGGAATACTTAACCTCTCCGGCTTCAGTCACCCAAGTCAAAGCTCAATAAATGGTAGCCGTTATTATCATTTCTTTCTCAGATGCTAATCTCCAGTGTAGGCCTCTGTTCTCAAACTTTCTTTTGCCTAAAGGTCACCTGGGGGAACTTGCTAAAAGCAAATTTCTTCTGCTCTGCCCTGGAAACCTCTGAGCCAGGTCCAGGAAGCACCACTTTAATGTTTTAACAAGAGTCCTGGAGATTCTGAGGCAGAGAGCCAAGATTTGGCAAATAGCAATCAAGTGCTTCTATCATCTCTTTTTACTCCTTTGAAATAAAAGAGCTCATCAGATGTGTACATATATTTGTTTCTCTCAGGAAAACTCTGCTTCTAAGAACTTGAGGTCTTTCTTGTGAAACAGATCCCATTCCATATCTGTCCTCTAGCTGGTGGCTTTCAAACAATTTTGACCATAACCACAATAAGAAATACATTTTACATAGCAACTAAGAACACATATGTGTTTATATATACGTATATAAATAAATTTTTCACAAAATAAGGTCCTCATTATGCACATTACTATTTTAAATTCTTTTTTTTAATCTTTTGATACTAAGCACAACTTTCTAACTTTGTTTTACAGTGCAGTAATGAGTTGCAACCAATAAATGAGTTTCAATCAATAAAGACCAACACTAGCAAGACCCAAACATCAGAATTAGCATAGAAGAATTTTAAAGGAACTCTTATAACTATTTTCCAAGACATAAAAGAAAATATGCTCATAATGAATGAACAAATAGAAAATCTAAGCAAAGAAACAAAAGTTATAAAAAAGAACCAAATGGGAATTCAAGAACTGAAAATATATATATATATAAAATTAAAATTGTACATAATGGGCAGATTGAGATGGCAGAAGAAAGTCAGTAAACTAGAAATGATTCAGTTCAAAAAACACAAAGAAAATTATTGAAGAGTCTCAGAGACCTACAGGACAACATCCAGCAATCTAACATACATGTAACTGGAACCCAAGAATGACCGTAGGAGAGAAGGGAGCCAAAAAAAAAAAAAAAAGTCAAGAAATAATGGCCACAAAGTCTCCTAATTTGGTGAAAGACATACATTTACAGATTCAAGAAGCTCAACAAAACCCAAGCAGAAGAAATAAAAACCACACTTAGGCATATCACAAACTACTTAAAATCAAAGATTAAGAGAAAAATCTCTACAGCATCCAGAGAAAAATGACTCACTACTATAATGGTACCTTAAAAGCCAATTTCTCCTCTGAAACAATGGAGGCCAGAAGACAGTGATGGAACATATGTAAGGTGTCTAAGGGATAAAAAACTCTCAACTCAAATTCTATATCCTATGAAAACATCCTTCAAGAATGAAAGCAAAATAAAAATGTTTTCAGATAAATGACGACTAAAAGAATTCATCACCAACAGAACTACACCACAAGAAATGCTAAAGGGGGGCCAGCCTAGTGGCATAGCAGTTAAGTTCGCACACTCTGCTTCTGCAGTCTGGGGTTCACAGGTTCAAATCCCGGGCGCAGACCAATGCACTGCTTGTCAAGCCATGCTGTAGCAGCTTCCCATATAAAGCAGAGGAAGATGGGCACGGATGTTAGCCCAAGGCCAGTCTTCCTCAGCAGAGAAGAGGAGGACTGGCAACAGATGTTAGCTCAGGGCTAGTCTTCCTCACAAAAAAAAAAGAAGAAGAAACGCTAAAGGAAGAAATTCAGGCTGATGGGAAATGATACCAGATGAAAATTCAGATCTTCAGGGAGAACTGGATACCACCAGAAATAGTAAATATGTAAACAAACATAAAAGACTTTTTCTCTTAATTTATTTAAAAACATATGACTATTTAAAGCAAAATTATAGCAAAGTATTGTGATACTTGTAGCGTGCTTATATTAACACACATGAAAACTATAGCATAAAGTAAAAATCAACAAACTTTTTCTGTAAGGAACCAGACAGGAAATATTTTAGACTCTATAAACCATATGGCCTCTATTGCAACTACTCAACTCTGCCACCATAACATGGAAGCAGCCATAGACAATACATAAATGAATGGTGTAGTTGTGCTGCAGTGAAACAAAAGCAGTCACAGGGCAAGATTTGACAAAAAAGCCACTGTTTGTCAACCTCTGGCATAAAGGACTGGGGGTAAATAAAACTGTATAGCTGCAAAATTTTTACATTTTATGTGAAATGGTACTATAAGTAGACTCTAAACATTTAAGGATTTATATTGTAATCCCTAGAGTAACGATTTGAAACAAAAATGTAAAGAAGAATAACTAAAAGTTCAATATAGAAAATAAAATGGAGCTCTAAAAAAACACCCAATTGACTTAAGAAAACAGTGAAGGAGGAACAGAGAAACAACAACAACAAAAAAAAAAAATAGAACAAAGTAAAAACAAACAACAAAATGATAGACCTAAATCCCAATCGGTCAATGAGTTATATGAAATATAAATGGAAAAAACATTTCAATTAAAAGACAGAGATTATCAGGCTCAATGGAAAAGCAAGATCCAACTATATTCTTTCTATATGAGACACACATGCCAATTATCAATATATTACCTCTCAGCCCCAAATTCACCTTTCATTGCAGACACTGTAAAAATGGGGCTAGGCCCTTTAAATATTTTCCCTTTGCCACTTGGCAGAATACTGGCACAATATTAAGTTTTGTCAGTGGCGAGCACTGGAGAAACATTGCAGAAAAAAAATTTCTGTCCTGATTTCAGAGTGCTTTCTCATCAAACACCCTAGAGCACTGTCAGCTTCTCTGGTGCCCAGCTCCCGCAGTGTATAGTAGGTCTGCAGCACCCAACAGCCAGCAGCATCTATAGCACCTCCTGAGCAGTCTCAGAGCAGAAACCACCTCTGGTGAGACTCCCTCTATGTGAACAACTTTTCTCAACACCCTAGAGGGCAAGTTTCTGCCAAGTTCCAGAGGGTCGGTTTCCAGCAAGTTTTGTCAGTGTGACACCACATTGATTTCTCTCCCATTTTGCAAGCCATGGCCCCACCCTCTACAACAAGGTCTAGCTCTCAGCTTTGGCAAGATAGCAGTGGGAGCATTAGGGGGAGGGAGAGACTCTTCCTTGGGCACCAGATCTCAACCTTAGGGATAGTGGCTGCTACTTATATCTGCTATTTTTATATTGTTTAGAATTTTCTTCACTTCTTATTAGCCAATTCCTCATTATACTAATCCTTTCTTTACCTAATAATTCTTTATATTAGACTTTCCTGGTTCAAATTGCTGTGTAATTTCTGTCTCCTCGTTGGACTATCATTGATACGGCACCTTAAATATAAAGACAGGTAGGTTAAAAGAAAAAGATGTGAAAAAATATATACCCTGCAAACAGTAAGTATAAAAACAGCTGAACTGGCTATATTATTATCATACAAAGTAGTCTTCAAGACAGAGGATTACCAGAGATATAGTGGGATACTTCACAAAGACAAAAGACTTCAACAGAAAGATGTAAGTCATAAATGTGTATGTGTCTAATAACAAAACTTCACAATATGTAAAGAAAAAATTGATAGAATTAAAGGGACAAACTAACAACACAATCATTATTGAATATTGTAATACCCCTTTCTTAGTAACTGATAGATGAGATGTAAAAACATAGAAATTCTCAACAACCATCCTGACTTAATTGACATTCTAGAACATTATACCCAACAACTACAGAATACCTGCTCTTTTCAAACACACATATTACACTCACTGAAACAGACCATATAAATGGGTCATAAAACAAGCCTCAATAAATTTCAAGAGATTAGAAGCCTACAGAGTATGCCTCTGACCACAATGGAATTAAATTAGAAATGCATGCTGAACGTATTTTGACTTTTTCTGAGTTACTCAAGACTCATTATTCCAAATATTAACTATTTACCAGATCCATCAGAAGTTAATCAAGGTTCTAAAGAATATCCTAATCAGGACATTCCCCCTGTGCTAATTAGTTTCAAATTGTTGTGTTTGGAAACCATAGATCAGCTTTTGGTACTTTTGCTATCTCTATCCCTGACCATCAGTTTCCTCTTATGTTACTTTCCTTTTATCTCAAGAAGCAATACTTTGAACTCCTATTTCCATGTGTAAAACAGAAATAAACATAATATACATTTCCTAGTAATCTGTGAGGATTAAAACTAAGTAATTTATTGCATTAGCATCTGTCATTCAGTTGTTCAACAAATATTAGATAATCTTTCTCTCTCTCTCTCTCACACACACACACACACACACACACACACACACACACACACACACCCCACAAGCCAAATTTACCTCCAGGCCAGACATCTCTTCTAAGAGGCAAATGATACCTGATGCTTCTGCTTGGAAATGTCATAGGTATGTGGTCGATTGATTGCAAAAATATCCCAATTCTGTATCCCTCCCTATAACCATGCCCTTTGCAATGTAACATTGTAGCTCTTCCCACCAAGAGATGGAGTCCACTTAGGGTGACCAGCTATCTCAATTTGCCCAGGACTGAGGGGTTTCCTGGGACACAGGATTTAGGGTGCTAAAACCAGAGAAGTCCAGGGCAAACCAGGATGAGTTGGTCTCTGAAGTCTACTTCCCCTTTTGAACCTGGGCTGGCCTTGTAACCTGTTTTGGCCAACAGAATACAGAGAAAGTGACTGTGCAAATTCTAAGCTTAGATCTCAAGAGGCATCATTCATTTTTCCTCTTTCTCAGAACACTTCCACTGTGAACAAGCAAACACAGATCAGCCTGCTAGATGATGAGAGACACGTGGCCCAGTCACCCTTATCACCCCAGCAGCCAGCCAGCCAACTGCCAGCCATGTGAGTGAGACCATTCCAGACAAGCCAGCTTCCAACTGACCACTCAGCCCACCACAGACATATGAACAAGCTTATGCAAGATCAGCTGAGCTTGGCCCCGATCAGCTGACCCATAGACTTAAGAACAATACTAAATGTTTGTTTGAAGTTACTGAGTTTAGGGGTAGCCTGTGACACAGCAATAGCTAACTGATAGAGATACCCCAGACTCAGTATGTTTAAAACTAAACTCATAGCGTTATCCCAAATTTGGGCCTCCCTCCATATCCTCTGTCTTGATAAATTGAAGCACCATCCACCCAGTTCTTCATGTCAAAGACCTAGGAGTCAGCCTTGATGCCTCCCTCTTTCTCGCCCCCACCAAATAGTATTAATTCTACTTCCTAGATATTTCTGGCATTCACTCACTTCTCAACATTTTCCCTCCCTCTGCCTAGTTTAAGCCACCATCACATGGCACCTAAACTACAGTAAAACCACTTAGTTGGTCTCCCCATATCTATTTTGTCCCTTCTACAGTCCATTCTCCAGACAACAAAGTGTTCTTTTCAAAAAGAAAGAAAGGAAAAACTCTATGAAAGACCATGTTAAGAGGATGAAAACACAAGCTATAAGGTGGGAGAAAATATTTGCAAACAACATATTCAACAAAAACTGGAATATATAAAGAACTCTCAAAACTCAATAGTAAAAATTCAAACAATCCAATTAGAATATGGGCAAAAGATATGAAGAGACATTTCACCAAAAAAGATATACATGTGGCAGATAAACACATGAAAAGATGCCCAACAACATTAGCTATTAGGAAAATGCAAATTAAAACCACAGTGAGATACCAGCATACACCCACCAGAATGGCTAAAATAAAAAATAATTGCAACACCAAATGATGGCAAGCATGCGGAGACACTGGATTCATACAATGCTGGTGAGAATATGAAATGGTGCAGCCACTCTGGCAAACAGTTTGGCAGTATATTAGTTTGCTAGGGCTGCCATAACAAAGTACCACAGACTGAGTGGCTTAAACAACAGAAATTTATTTTCTTACAATTTCAGAGGCTAGGAGTCTGAGATCAAGGTGTTGGTAGGGTTGATTTCTTCTTTTTTTTCCCCAAGTTTTTTGAGATATAATTGACGTACAACATTGTGTAAGTTTAAGATGTACAATGGGTTGGTTTGATACACTCCCATACTGCAAAATGATTACCACCACTGCATTAGCTAACATCTCCATCACAGGGTTGATTTCTTCTGAGGCCACTTTCCTTGGCTTATGCAGGGCCATCTTCTCCCTATATCTTCACATGGTCCCTCTCTGTGTGTGTCTGTGTCCTAATCTCCTCTTTTTATAAGGACACAGTCATACTGGATTAAAGCCCACCATGATAACCTCATTTTAACTTAACTGCCTTTTTAAATACCCTATCTTCAAATACATTCACATTTTGAGGTTCTGGGGGTTAGGACTTCAACATATGAATTTGGGAGGGGGGTAGAATTCATCCCATAACAGACAGTTACTTTAAAAACTAAACATGTAATTACCATAGGACCCATCAATTGCACTCCTGAGCCTATATCCCAGAGAAGGGAAGACTTAACACAAAAACACATTCAAAATTGTTCATAGCAGCTTTTCATAATAACTAAAATCTGAAAACAGCCCAGGTGTCCTTCAATGAGTGAACAATTAAACAAACTGTGGCACATAAATGCTGTGGAATATTACTCAGCAATAAAAAAGGATGGACTATTGACACAAACAACCATCTGGATGAATCTCCAGAGAATTATACTGAGTGAGAAGAGCCAATCCCAAATGGTTTCATACCATATGATTCATTTATATAACATTATTGAAATAACAATAGTCTAAGAATGGAGAAGAGATTAGTGGTTTCCAAGTGTCAAGGAGGAGGTGGGGGCAGGAGGTAAGTGGCTGTGACTTTAAAAGGACAATATGAGGAATCCTTGTGGTGATAGAAATGTCCCATATCTTGACTGTACCAATGTCAATCTCCTGGTGGTGATTTAAACTGTAACTTTGTAAGACATTGCTATTGGGGGAAACCAAGTACAGAGTACAAGAGACGTCTCATTACTTCTTACAACTGCATGTGAATCTACAATTATCTCAAAATAAGAAGTTTAATTCTTTTTTAACGTTTTAAACCTGTAGATTTTTTCATTGTTCTTTGGCCAAAAACCTATTAGGTCCTCCATGATCTAGCTCCTGCCTACCTTTCCAGACCCACCTTGCATACTCTGCTCACTCACTGTGGTTCAATCCAACTGGCCTTCTTCCAAATCTTCAAATGCCCCTTTCAGGCTCAGAACTCTGCACACGCTGTTCCTTCTTCCTATAATGCTCTTCTCTCGGCTCTTTACCTAGCTGACTCTAATTTACCCTTCACGTCTCTTATATGTCACTTTTTTCATCCAGTCACTCACTAAGTGATGGAGATACAGCATACAAGATACACATGGTCCATACCAACAGAGCATTTATGGCATTTGGCCATCTGGGTCCAGGTTACTTTTGATGTTTGTTTCCTTTTTGTTATCCCAAGACTTTAGCAAAACCTTGTTTAAACATCTCAGGATCCCCCCAGCTGTTCTTTGGATTATGATAACTTAGAAGGCCAGATGGTCAGGGTATCAAAATTGTCATGGAAAAAAGAGTGTGATGGAACCCTCCACTGAGTTCAGCTGGGCCAGGTAATTACCGCAGTGAAAAATGCCCAAGGGGAAATTATTGGGGTACAAGAGTCAGGGCTGTGAAGTCTAACTGCGCTTCCTTCACAGGATGACTTTTGGTGGAGAGTCTGAGGGTTTGGTTATTTATGTTATGATGAAGTTTTGTTTTGTTTAAATAAACAAATCCTACTTTCCTTATATGAACATGTACAATGTGTTGGCTCTGCTATGAATTGGGATGATGCAGATGAAGACCCTAAATGACCACCGGGTGTCATCAAAGTCTTACACGAGGCAGCAGTCAGCGTGTCTCCTCAGCAGTCCACCTTCTCTGGAGGGTGGAGAGAAATTGTGTCCAGTTCTAAATGGAACCAAAGCATATCATCAATCTAGAACTTAGCTATATGGTAACACAGTCAAGGAAAACACAGCCGATGGCTGGAAAAGAAGCAAAAATAATGTCTTGAAATGGTACAAAATGGCATCTCAAAGTCCTTTCAGTAAAATATGTATACTTTCCTCAATGGAAAGCCACTTGGGCCTTTCAGTGGGAAGTTTCCTGTTTTGTTTTGTTTTTTTCTATTTTAAGTTTTTTCATTATCAGTACTTCCTGCTTTGTACTGTCTTTACCTCAGCTCATCCCATTAGCTTAGGTACAGTGGATCCAAAAAAGACTGCAGTAGGAAGTGGGCTGATCACCTCATGACAACTCCTAATCAGCATGTGCCCCAGGAAAGTGTGACTGACATGGAGGGGAGGGCCCCACAAGGCAGGTTGACAAAACCTCTGCAACCCATCACCTGTAAAAGGAAACATAGGATTTGGGCTTAGACCTGCCAAAACCTCACTAATGATCATTTTAAAACTTATGTTCCTAAAGATAACAACCAGCTGCGCTAACCTAGTTCTATTCATGGACTGAATGCCACTCGGAATCTAATGGCTGGAGTTCTATGCTCGGCTCCCAGGTCAGTCTCTGGTTTCCACAGATTAAAGATGTTCGGGATCTTGTTCTGTAATTTGCTGACAAAGTCATCACACCCTGACTCCAAGGTCATATTAGTTATAGTAGCTAAGCTGCCATATACATATATATATATAGCAGGTATATGTACACATACATATAGATAGATAGATAGATAGATAGATAGATAGATAGATAGATAGATCCCAGCCATCCAATGTGATGATGAAAGGCCATGATAGAATTTGCTGGAGCCCAAAAGTTAAGCACTCTATTAGGTGACTCCAAAGAGAGTGTATTTCAAAAAAAAAAAAAAAAAAGATTCCAAAAGTCAGTAGCTTAAAATATGGGAAGTTTATTTCTTGGTCAGGTAACCTTCCAAGGCAAGTGTTGGAGACCGCCCTGGGTGGTTCCCCTAGCGCCATGTCTCTGCATCGCTGAAGCTGGTTCCAGCCAGTGGAAGAAGAAAAAGAGCAGGAGGGAGCCTCAACTCAGTCTTCAAGGTCCCATCCCAGGAGTGGCACACATGACTTCCACTCGTGTTCCGTTCATCTCCTGGAATGGAATCACATCCTTACACCTAACTGCAAGGGAAGCTGGGAAATGACAGTCTAGCTGTGTTCCCCAGAAGATCAGATTTGGGGAGACAGCACTTGGTCTATTCCACAGTTATCCATCACTAGTCCAAATGATGAAGTTTTATTCTGATTAAACACTAAATTGAGGCACAGAGAAGTTAAGTAATTTTCCCAAGGACACACAGCTAGCAAATGGCCGAGTTAGGATTTGAGACCAGAGCCTATAGTTTTAACCACTCCAATATATTTCCAATACTGTTTGATTCTCTGACAACCACTACGTACTACTTTGTAATTTTTAAACACTATTTCCTTTTATTAAAAAAAAGATTCCAGGAGCCAGGCATAACTACCCAGAGGGACAGTCGGCTCCCTGGGAATAACTTGCAGGGTTCCTCCCCACCCTTTCTGCGTTTTCAGAGCGGTGAGCAGAAGCAGCACGGTGTGTCACACAGGGAAAGTCCCTAAGGCTTTCTGCCCTGCGGACTGAAGGAGGGTAGTGTAATGCCGCAAGGGTAAGGAGCGGTAGAGCCTTTCCTAGATTCACCGCGGCAGGCAGCCCCGCGTTCCCCGCGTCCCCAGCCCCCTGCCCTCTTCCCGACAACGCACCTCGACCATCCACGGCCGCCTCGGAGGCCCACGCCCAATACCCCTTCCCGTCACTCTTGTCCCTTGCAGCCGGGAAGGCGCGTCTGCCTTCAGGTCCACCGCCTTCTCCAGGCTTCCTTACGCACTGAAGAAGCAAGTGGGGCAACACGCTCGCCTCGGCCTCAAAACCTGCGGAGCCTGGGCCAGAGAATGCCGAGTTCTCGAGATAAACCAGGCAGCAGACCAGAAAACACGTAATGGTGAGTTCCCAGGCAATAATCCCAGGAGGAAGGTATTATTATTACCGCATTCTGCAGATGCAAACAATGAAGCACAGAAAGGTTAAGTCCTTTTCCCAAGGCCACAAAGTAACAGCACTGGTTCAACCCGGCAAAGTCTTGCTCCAGAGCCCGTGTCAGCACACCCTCTTTGCGTCCATCCAAGATGGCACAACTCTTTAGTGCGTGAAGAGGGAGGGGAGGGGTGGAGAGAAAGGAATCCGTGTACCCAAAAGGTACTCAGAGTTTCAAATGGTTCCTTCCAAGTTCTCCCGGTTTGGTGCTAGTATGTGTGTGTGTGCGCGCGCGCGCGCGCGCGCTCGCCTGCTTTAACCACTGAATAGACAATAAAGTGAAATGGGCCTGACTAGGGTCCAAGACCTGGAAGGCAGACGGCGAAATTGGCTCTGAAACTTCCAGAAGCATGCTGTAACTGACAACCCAGATCCCTGAGCCTCGGGAGGGGGGGGGCGGTGAACGTCGAAGGACAGGCGGTTCCAGGACCAGGGCAAAGCTGCCCCCCTCGCTCCCGCACGCAGCCCCAGAGCGCCGCGCACCAACTCCCCGGGGGCCCACATGTTCCCTGCGGGCCCGAGCAGCAGGTGCGGGGAGCTGGGGAGCTGGAGGCCGGGAGCGTAGGGGCGGGGAACGTCAGAGATTGTTCTCTTTCAGGTTTGAGAACAAACCTTGTTTGAGAGCTATTTGTTTGCACACCTCTCATCACGCAATGTGAGTGCTGCTTAAAGTGCAAAGTGAACATCCCAGCGGTCTGAGTTTTTGTCGGGGGCGGGGACGTACCTTACTGCATCAGCGTTCATGGCCCTCGCGACCTGGACACCAAGATCTGGCAGCTTTCAGCCATCGAAGGAGAATGCGTTTCTCTCGCCCCCTGATGCTTGCCCGCCCGAGGTCTGAGGATCTGGGCCTGTGAGCTCGGACTTGACAGGTGAGGCCACCAGCTCGGCACCTCAGAGCCTGGGGACCCCTCGCCCCATGCTGGGCGCCCCCGCGGGTCAGGAACCCCAGCTTTTGCTCCCTTTGCTTTAACCATTGAATACGCAAAAAAGTGAAATGGGCCTGACTTGGATCAGGAAGACCTAGAAGGCAGACAGCGAAATTGGGTCTGAAAATTCGAGAAGCATGTTGAACTGACAATCCAGTTCCACGACCCTCGCTCAGAAGGGTCATGGCTGTGAATGTCGAGTATCCGCCTATTTTCCTTCAAGCCCTTTGAGTTTACTCACACTCCAGCAGATAGCAAAGGTGATCCTTGGCAGAGACTCAGCAGGGACAAAGCACCTGCCCGGAGCTCGGTGCTCGGGTTCGCGTGCGGGGCCGGGGGGCGCCCGCCTCCCGCCCTCCGGAGTGCCCCCGAGTCTGTGCCGGGATCTCACCGGGGTCTGTCCGGGGATTCCTCCCGCGCAGCGCCCGCGCGCGTCCTTGTCTCCCGGAGGAGCCTCTCCCAGTCCGCTCCTGGGGCCGGAGCCGAGAGCTCGACTGGGGAATTGTCAATGCCCCATCCCATCTGTCCCACTACGATCGCAGCACCCAGCCCGGGAGAGGTGGGTGTGGTGCGGCCTTCTCCCGTGATCCCCAGGCCAGAAACCCAGCCCCGAGCGGCAGCGGCCTTGCCCAGACCTGAGTTCGAGTTCTGACTCTGCTGCGTGTCCTTAAAGCAAGTGATTCGGTCTCTCTAAGCCTTGATTTCCTCGGTGTGGATAATTTTGTTCCCACCACATCAGACAGTTCTCAGGGTCAGCGGGATAAGGAAGGTAAAGAGCTTGGCAGAACTCCTGGTGCTCAGTAAGGGCTCAGTAAATAATGCTCGCCGTTACTATCAGTTATCATAACACATCTACTTTTTCCACTACATGGTAAGCTACTGGAGGACAGGAACCTCCAGCACCTGGCATGGTGTCTGGTGCAGTAGGCGGAAGGAGAGTGGCGGACTGAGACCCTCAAGCTGGGGTGGGGGGGAGGGCGGTGAAGGAAGGAAAGGTAGAGCGAAGGACCAATAAAGATGCGGAAATCCGAGACAGTCTCTGAGCTGAAGGCAAAGGGAGAAGTGAAGATGTAGCTGGGGAGGACAGGTGAGGGTGCAGCTGGGTGGGACAGGTGAGGATGCAGCTGGGGGGGACGGATGAATATGCAGATGGTGGGACAGGTGAGGATGCAGCTGGGGGACAGCTGAGGATGCAGCCGGAGAGGCTGCCAGGACAGCAAGGGCAGAGGACCCGAATGCCATCCACTCCCTGCACGGCCCTTTCCTGCCGTCTCAGGACTCTGAGCCCGACTGGCGGTGCCCGAAGAGTTCTCTCGAGGTCCCCTCCCCTCCATGGGTGTGTTTCCATTATGTCCTCTTAATGAGTCTATGCAAGAAAAAATAACAATGTGAGACCCAGGTATGCAGACCCCGGAGTCAGAGATCCCTATCTGCCTAAGGGCCAAAGGGGCCGCGAGGAGCTGACGGCACCCCGAGTCCTTCGAGGCCGTGTTAGAGGCCAGCGGGGAAACCCAGGTTGAGGACACTAGCAATGCGAAAGGATTGGGTGAGAATTGTCCCCAAGAAGATGCAATGGCCAGTGAAGAAGGGATGAGAGCACAGTTAGTCAGGTCCTAGAAAGATGGAGATGGGAGGCTCCCGTAAACCAAACCCTCACCCTCTCCCAACGTCTCTGAGTTCTAGAACGAACCCCAAAGAGATTTGAAAGCGCAGGTTCTTACGAAAACACGTCTCTCGGAGCAATGGCTGGAAACCCATGTCCCCTCGACGAGAGAGTGCAGCGTGGGGACACAGGGCAGTCCCGCAGCAGCGCGTGTTACCCACGAGTCGGGTAAGGGGGTAGGCGAGTGAGGATGGGCGGGTGGAGGAAGGGCACGCCGGCGCCCACCCTAGCTCCCCGCCGGCAGGGGGCATCCTCTCCCCCACCGGAGTCCTCCGGGTCGGCTTTCTGTGTACTGGAGGACGCCCAATGGTTGACCAGAGGCAATGGGCCACGGGAAGCCCTGAGATCCTGACTCAGGCCAGCGGTAGGGCAGCGGGCTGAAAGCAAGGCGCAGCAGGCTTGTTCTCTAGGGCCGCTGGCAGTCTGCTGGAGACTCCCTGCTGCTCAGGCAAGGCTTACAGTAAACACCCTATGCTTTGCGTTATGACAACAGAGAAAGAAGGGGTACCTAACTCAGAGGAGTCGTTTCTGCCCTCGAGCCTCAGTGTTCATCTGTACAATGGGAACGATGATTCCGTCCTTGCCTCCAAGGGTTGCTGCGAGGCTCCCATGGGAGGAGAGGGTGAGACTCCGTGACCAGATAAAGTGCCGCGGCGACAACCTGGAGGGCACGGGATCCAAAGCTGGAATGTCTCAGCGATGTGATTGGAACATACAAGGGCAGCGCAGAGACACTTAGCCATCCCCCTCCCCCCTCCTACTCTAGGTCCCTGCGGAGTAAAAGAACGGCGGGGCAGAGAGAGGAAACTGAAAGTAGAAAAGGGCAGGAGGGTGCCCTGAGGCGGAGGAGGAAGTTTGACCGCACGGAGGCACATCTATTCCCCCAAACTCGGTCTGAGCACCCCCCCCCACCCATCTCAGATCACTGTGGAGAGGGGCATCACTCTGCTCTGAACTGTGGACGAGAGTGTCAGTTCTCTACGGTACTGTCTCCCTGACTTTAGACCAAAGTGAGGAAATCATTTGGGGATTGTGATGCGGTGAGCAGAGAATTTGGGCAAACATAGATTTGTGTCCGGATTATCAGAATTAACGTCTCTCATATCTCAAGTCCTTACTTGATTCTACAAATACAGTTGTAAATCCTCCCCCCCACCCCTTGCTCATTGCCTCTGGTCTTTTCTCTCACATACACACACAGTCCCTTGTTTTCCAGTTAAAGGGGAACTGGAGTCATATTTCCCTCCAGGAAGATGCTATTTTCCAGATCTCAGCTGACCTGGACTTTAGCCTATTGATGGAGGTTCTCTCATAGATAATAATATACAACAAACTTGCCACCATGAAAAGGTCTGGAGAATGTGCTTGGGGTGGGCACAAAGGAGCAGAGAGAAGTCAAGACTGGACCTTTTATATTTCATTTTCAGGGGGGAAAAGTTTCTATATTAGGTCAAAACAACTACCACTGTGGTGACTGAAAAATTTGGAATTTGGAGTCAAGACACCAAAAGGCAATCTTGATAAATATCAAGAGGTTAATTTTCTAACGGGCCGGCAAAGCAGCAGGCTGAGCGCAGCAATGAGCCGCTGCAGGCCCGTGGTGGTGAGCCCCACAGCTCACCCTTCTACATCCAAGGGCCTTCCTTAATCAAAAAAAGAAAAGGAAAGGAAAAAAAAAAAAGGCTGGGAACTAAATCCTGGCAGATTTGAAGGCGGATTACCTGCCTCATTATTCCGCAGAGAGCGAGCTGTGTGGAAGCTGGAGTTTTAATTACACACTCGCTTTTTCTGGGGAAGACCGAAGATCATATTTTTCAAAGTATCAACTTGTTTTCCATTAGGCAGTTGTTGTAACAAGTTCCTCCAGCGACATGTTATGTCTTTAGGAAGGGGTGCTTCAGATGGCGCGCACTAGCACAATTTTGTGGCTTTTAATTACTATTTTGTTCTTTTCGGGGGTTTCAGAGGCTGGCGCCTCGGCATGATTAGACCGTCTACTGGGCCCGCCGCAACCACGCACACCTCCAGCAGGTGGCGCCACAAGGCAGGCACTGCAGCCGGAAATGCGGACATGGAGTCCAGGAAAGGCTAGTGTCCCTCTACTCCGGGCCACGGTTCCCAACCACCAGGAAACAGAGATATAGAAGAAGTCGCCACTTCCGATTTAAAAGAAGAAATTGCAATGATAAGGAGGAACAGGGTCCTAAAGCGAAAAAACTAAAATAGGGTTAAATGCATGAGATAAAACTTTGTTTCTATATGTTTACCAAGATTTGTATGGAGACAACTTTCTGACCTAAGTATTATCCCACTTCTTTTTCGTAAAAACATAGAAGTTAGAGTTAGAATGAACTTTGAAGGCCATCCGGTCAGGCTGGTCTAGCTTTTCAACCTAGAAGGAAATTCCCGGGATTGCTTTTCGGGTGTCAAGTAGCCCTTAAATATATATAATTACTCAGTGTCTCAGTGTGTCAGGAAAGTACAAGGGGAAATGGTTTCAAATATATCATTAGCAATAATACTTTTGAATTTATATAGCTTTTCTCTCAAGCAACAAGGAAAATCGTTTAAACATTATCTGATTAATTGTCCTAATATCCCTGTGGGTTGGTTAGGAAGCAGGTATTATTATACGTGGTTTATAGTGGCTGACGAGTAAGTGCCAGACACTTCGAGGAAAAGCGGAGCTAGAGCTGGCCCGGCTCTCGGCACCGCTTTATTTTGATTAATGTTTGAAAGCTGACCTCGGACATGGAGGCACGAATCACTGGAATTGGTTGGCACTTGTACACAGAATGGGATGCGAGACCCCATTTCTTCTTCCTCTGAACGAAATGCCAGTCTCCGTCTTCACGCCTTCTGTCCTCCTCCCGCCCGCCACCCCGGCTCCCCACCGCCCCCACCCCCACCCCCACCCCCACCCCCAGCCCCTCGCCTCGCTGCTCACATTCAGCAGCGGCCTGTCTGCACCGCGACCACAGCAGCCGCTACGCCCGCCTCCCGGACCCCGCCCGGCGTTCCCGGGTGCCCGTAGCCTCGCGGCCCGGGGCTTCTGATTGGCTGTTGCTAGGTGACGTCGCATGCGCTCACGTGACAAGGGTTAAATGCCCACCCTGCAGGAGCCCGCCCCGCAGACAATCGTAAAGCCGCTCCAGGCTGCTGCTCACCTGCTTCCGCCTCCCGGAGCCCCGGCCCGGCCCTGCCACCCCTGCCCCCTCCACTGCCCGGCCCCCGCCCGAGCCCGCGCTGGGCAAGGAGCCGAGCGGGCCGAGAGGCGGAGAGAGGATGCGGCCGGCTGCAGCTGTCCCGAGCAGCGCACGGTGATCGCCTCCCCCGGAGGAGGAGTTGCGTAGACCGTTGCCACATTTCTTGTTTTCCTCCTCCCCCCCCCCCCGTAATTACATTGGTTGCTGGAGGGGACAGGGAGAGACGGAGGAGGCGCCTCGCTTCCCCCCTCGCGCCCGCCACCCCTGCTCTTTCCCGTCCCGGGCCAGGATGACTGGAGTCTTTGACAGTCTGGTGGCTGATATGCACTCGACCCAGATCACGGCCTCCAGCACGTACCATCAGCACCAGCAGCCCCCGAGCGGCGGTGGCGCTGGCCCCGGCGGCAGCAACGGCAGCAGCCTCCACAAGCCCCAGGAGTCGCCCACCCTCCCGGTGTCCACAGCTACCGACAGCAGCTACTACACCAACCAGCAGCACCCGGCGGGCGGCGGCGGCGGTGGGGGCTCGCCCTACGCGCACATGGGTTCCTATCAGTATCACGCCAGTGGCCTCAGCAACGTCCCTTATTCCGCCAAGAGCGGCTACGATCTGGGCTACACCGCCGCCTACACCTCCTACGCGCCCTACGGGACCAGTTCGTCCCCGGCCAACAACGAACCTGGTATGCATAACGCTGGCGTCAAGGGCGCCAAATCGGTCTCGTTACTGGGATGGGTGGTTTAAAAATGTTTGGATCTGGCCTTTCACACTGCCTGCTCCCCTCCCGCCCCTCGCCCTTTACCCTCTTCAACCTCCAATCTGCCGAGGGTCACCGGGTACGTCCCTTGGTGCTCAGCTGGTGGAACCAGGTGGTCTTGGGGGGCGAGTGGGCACGCGGTGCATGCCTCATGGTAATCTCATTTCCTTGCCACCTGCTTCTCCTTTCTCTCCGGTATGCGCCTGTGTGCCCCTTTCCTGGAGAGTCCGGTTTCCGGGTTCGGTGGCGGCGTGGGTCAGCGGATTGCAAAATTGCGTCTGAGCGCCGCACAGCGTCTCCACGAGCCCGCCTCCCGGCTCAGGCCAAGTCCCTCGCCGGGCGATCCCGGCGAGCGAGAGCTCTTGGGCTCCCCTGGTTGCGCGGTTCTCATGATTGCATTTGGTTGCAGAGAAAGAGGACCTCGAGCCTGAAATCCGGATAGTGAACGGGAAGCCAAAGAAAGTCCGGAAACCCCGCACCATCTACTCCAGTTTCCAGCTGGCGGCTCTTCAGCGTCGTTTCCAAAAGACTCAATACCTGGCGCTGCCCGAACGAGCCGAGCTGGCGGCGTCTCTGGGCCTCACCCAGACTCAGGTGAGGGCTCGCGGCCTGGGGGGAACGAGGAAGGCGCTGGCCTGGGATGGCCGGGAAGCAGGCGGGTTCAGGACAATATTTTTAGAAGTATTTTTAAAGTAAGTTTGATTACTTCGATGCCGCGCCTTGGGCGGCCTAAACTTCTACGCCCGGAGCTGAAATCTCCCACAGGGCCACCGCGTGTAAGAAAAGGAAAGGACCAGGGTGGGTAGAAATCCTGTATTACATTGTCTTTCCGCGCGCTACTGATTAAGCGGGTAAAATAGTTGGTCCTCCTGACCCCTTCCCGCTGTCACCATCGCACAGCTGTCCCGGGCTTTTTGAGATTACCTCCCAATGGAGTAGGAACCCTCAGAGCCTCTGAGGCCGCGGCACGTGACCCGCTTACCTTCCCAGAGTACTCGGTACCCATCTCTTACCAGCGATCTTTCTACGCCTCCTCCCCTCCCCTGCCCCATGCCAAGATTCCTCCACTAATACTCGGGTCCCTTTTCCACAAAGGTCAAAATCTGGTTCCAGAACCGCCGATCCAAGTTCAAGAAGATGTGGAAAAGCGGTGAGATCCCCTCGGAGCAGCACCCTGGTGCCAGCGCCTCGCCGCCTTGCGCTTCGCCGCCGGTCTCGGCGCCGGCCTCCTGGGACTTCGGCGCGCCGCAGCGGATGGGGGCTGGCGGCGGCCCGGGCAGCGGCGGCAGCGGTGCTGGCAGCTCGGGCTCCAGCCCGAGCAGCGCGGCCTCGGCTTTCCTGGGCAATTACCCGTGGTACCACCAGGCCTCGGGCTCCGCCTCACACCTGCAGGCCGCGGCGCCGCTGCTGCACCCAACGCAGACCCCGCAGCCGCACCACCACCACCACCACCACCACCACCACGGCGGCGGCGGCGCCCCGGTGAGCGCGGGGACGATTTTCTAACCCCGGGGAGACTGCACCACCAGAGACTGAGACAGCCGAGACCAGTTATCCTCGGGGCTCGCCCCCAGAGCCAGAGGGTCCCTCCGACTGGCCGGTTGACGCCACCCACCCTCCCAGAGGTTGCGGCGGGGGCTGGCCTGCCCCAGGCCCTGCTCCCGCGCGCGGCCACCAAGTGGCTGGGAACTGGAAGGCGTCTTCTCGCTCCCCGAGCTCCTCTAGGAGGAATCCGGCAGCGGCGTAGCGAAGGCCGCCCGCCGCGGTAGCCTTTCCGACCTGAGCCCCGCCTCAGACTTGCCTCCCCTCCCCTCCCCGCCCGGCGAGGCCGTCCGGCGCCTTCCTCGCCGCGGGCCGCGAGCTAAGTCCGAGAGAGGGACGCCTCCCCCGCCCGCGAGGCTTCCCGGGCGCTCTGAGGCTCCTTTCTCCTCGCCCGCCCCCGGGCTCAGCTCCAGTCCGTCGGGGTTATTGACCTCCGGGGGTCCTGCCTGCCCGCCCTCCCCAACACGCCCCCTTGACCCGGGAGGCCCGCCGCTTTTTTCTGCCCTGCCGTTTCCAGCCCTTGGAGCCCCCATCCCTCCCCCCTTTAGCTCTCCCCCAGAAACGCTCCCTTAGCTCTTTCCTCATCCATCACCAGTGGAGTTTTTTTATTTTTATTTTTTTAAAAGTTTAGGTGCCTTTGCGGATGACCTCATTTTGATGTTGGAAAAAAATGATTTTTTAATATGTGGACACTGCAAAAAACGTGTTTAAATTATCTTTTTTAAAACCTATTCAGGATTATTAGCCTGGACTTCGACATAGTTTGTAAATAAAGGTGTCTGTGCAGATTTTCCCACTGATTTGTTTGTATAAAAACACTCATCTTTTCAGACTTTTTTTGTAAATCCCCACTTGTGAAAACTGCGGTTTAGCAGCGACCTCAGCAACCCCTCTGTTTTATTTTTCCTTTGAAAAATTTTCTCAGTTAAACTAAGCTACTGATTTGGATTTGTTTTATCTTATCCTAGTCTTTGTTCTTGAAATGAAAGGTATTTTGGGGTTATTTATTATGAAAACAACATGCTCTTAATGTTGATTTTACAATATGAAGAGTTATTTAAATAAATTATTGTTTTCATTGGATGTGTGCGCTCTCTCCTTGGTGTCACGACCTGGAAGCTCGAGCCGCTGCCCAGGCGGGGAACTTGTCAGCCAAGAGTGACATTTACATCTTTCCGAGGCTGAGAGTGCGGGGAGGTGCGGAGAGGAGAGGACAGGCGAGCTCGGCCCTGGGCCCCTGCGGAGTGTTCACGCTCTGCCCCCACCAGAGTCCCGGCGCAGGGTTCGCCAGCTCGCCGCGTGGTGAGTCACTCAGCGCCGGGCGGCTCCAGCCTCCGCCCGCCCGCCGGGCCCCTCTGGCGCCGGCGCCACCGCCTCGCGCCTGGGCGGTCTCCGCCGCCCCCGCGCCAGCGGTCCTGGCCAGGCAATGCAGGCGAGCCGCCGCGGGGGACCTGCAGTCTGAGCCTGAACGCTGCCGAAGCCCGGCTCAGACCCCTTCGTTGGACTCTCCCCTCTGTTTGCCCGGCGGCCCTTATGGGACTGGCTGAGCCGAGAGCTCAGTGAGTCACGCAGGCCCTTGGGAGACTTGGTTGGCTGCTCTGGAATGCAGAGCGACCCCGGCGCACAGGGCTGCGCTAGCACACATACAATCACACACGGTGACTCTCACAGTCACATCTATACTATCACATATGCATTCATCCACACACAATCACACAGTCATACTGAATCACACACACACATAACACTGACACAAATTGACGCGCACATGCACACTCAAACGGAGACTAAAACACATTGCTTCAGGACTGGCATCCTTCCACCTTACACTCTCGGAGGGGAAAGATGCACAAATCATTCAGCTCTGCCTTCCACCTTGGGTCCCACCAAACTAGTCTCCAGCTTTGGAAGCGACCTTACTTTCTGGCATTTCCTGCAAAGGCCAGGGTGGGTGGGTAATGCAGGCTTGAACTGAAAGTCCCTTTCCTTGAAAGTGCTGGAGCCTACAATTGGAAGCTTCCTGGCTTCAATCACTGACTGTGTGACTTTGGGCTACCTACTTAACCTCTCTGTGCTGCAGTTTGCAGATCTATAAGATAGGAGCAATAATAACAGCTATCTCAGAGTTGTGAGCATTTAATGAGGCAATGATGTAACACAGTAGTACCTGGCAAATGGTAAGCACTCTACACATTTTTGCTATTAATAGTATATTGTTTTATCCCAATGCCCCCAAACAGGGAGACTTTACTTTTGCCTGAGATTACCAGGCCCACAGTTAGCCAGAGGCCTTCCAGCTTCACCTGGAGTGGAAGAGCAGCATTCTAGGGCTGAGAGAGCTCTGGCCGCTTCCTACAAGGGAGCCTGGACCGCAGCCATCCCTCTGAAGGGACCTCCCTCTGCAGGAGAGGAGGTTGGGGGCAAGCCAGAGAGCCCTTCTTGACGGATCCAGGCCTTCTCTCCTCTAGGATGGTTATTCAGCCCATCCTTGTTGTGTCTTCAACTCACCTCTGCCAAAAAACAGACATGGGACAGGGTGACTTTCTAAGCTCAGTGGCATCATCCTGAGTGGAATCCTGACTTTTCTGGCCAGATTGTTTTGGGGCCTGCATGGAGTCTGGTTTACAGCAGAGTATGGTCAGGGATTTGGGGCACTGGGGAAGGCAAGGAGACTACACAATCCAATGTCCATTTGCGTTTCCTGCATTGTTTTCCCAGGCTAGGGAGGCCTGGGCTGAAGCCCATTGACCCCGCGATTCTGGCTTCCCCAAGCGGCCTCTGCCTAGCAGACCCGAATTCCTGTCCCCCTCCCCCCAGCTCCAAATTCCATGGTTTTCTTTGAGTGCCAGTAGCTGGTGCCAGCCTTCCTCCGGTGGTTGACTGTGCCCTCCCCTCCTTTGCGCGCACTCCCCTCCCCCTCCTGAAACCAGCGAGAAGAGACGGGGCAGTAAATTGGCTGGTGTCGAGGATCTGCAGCAGACAAGATGATTAAGAGGCCTGCGCTGGAGCGCCCGGGGCAGGGAATGTCAGCCCAAGTTGGAATCACGCAACAGGCCTTGGCATGAGCGAGCCTGGGAGCCGGGAGGGCGGGCGGCCCCAGCACCGGGGTGGGCCAAGGCCCCACAGACTCGCCGGAGTCACCGAACCGGGCATCCGGCGGCGGCGGGGTCGGGCACGGCCGAGGCGCGCCTTTCCCCGGGAACCCACGAAGCAGAGGGCAGGAGCGTGCAGGGGCTAGAGGAAGGGGGCGTTTCCGCAGACAAGAAGAGGGCAAAGAGAAGGGAGAGCGAGGATGCGCCCAGGTCCCAGAAGTGAGGGGGCGGGGACGGGGAGGGCTGAGCGAGGGAAGAAACAAAGCCGGGCTGGGGGAGGCGGGGGTCCGCTCCAGCCCCGCCGGGGGCGACGCACTGGCGAGCCTTTCTCACAGTCTCGCGGCCCTCCGGAGACTCGGAGCCCTGTGATCAGCCCGCCGCCGCGCAGACGCGCTCCCCCCACTGCGCTCCCCAAAGCGCGAATGAAAAATGGAAATAGGAAGCAACGATCTCGGCTCCCTACATTGGGAAACCAGCCGCGCTCGGAACACATAAATCTTCATTGTAATCCCCTTCCATTTGCTCTCTTGAAATATCAAGCCAGAGACAGGATATGACAAGCGCTGGGAAGCAGGGGGAGGGAAGCCGAAGAGTGAGGGGTGCCTGGCCCTCTCCGCTCCACCTTCTGGCAAGGGTGCACGGAACTCCGGCAGAGCGCTGGCACTGAGTTCCAATTAGCGATGCAGGCAGCCCGGACGCGCCCGCATCCCCTTCTACTCCCGCTCCCGCTGCCCCCACCCCCAACCCCCCGGCGCGCGCTCGGCCGCCGGCCACCCTCCCCGCCCCGGGGACTCGGCTAGGCGTAGCCTCATCCGCCTCCCCCTGCCGCAGGACCCGCCGCCCGCCCCGCAGCTCCCGGGCTGGGGAGGGCAGAGAAGAAAGGGAACGGATCCCGGGCCTAATCAGCGCGGCTGCAATGTGGGACCGTTTAGGAGGCTTCCCCTAGGCCTTCTTTCAGGATTACTTGTGAAAATTGTGAATATCCGTCCTGTGGAAGGATTTCCGAGACTGGTGGGGCGAGTTTGAGGGAAGTATCAGGTTTGACTGGGGCGGAGAGAGCGCGGGAAGACTGAGCTTTGTTTACAAACAGTTCTCTGGTAGAAGGGGGGAGGGGGAAAGAGAGGAGTGCAGAAGGGGTCGAATGGTCCCCTCCACTGTTAGAAGCCCCCAAGAAGAAAAAACGATGTCGGGGAGCAGTCAGCCTCCTTGCCTTTCAAAAAGAGTCGTCCTCGCTGGTAGTAAGACCGAGGCGCAACTCTCCACTCCCACAGCGCACCACCACCCCCCCCCCGCATCCCCGTGCCCGTCCGGGTCCCAAGCACTTGCTCAAAAGTCACAAGCCGGCTCCTTTCCCGCCAGGGAACAGCGACCACCAGTGGCTTAAACCTGTTTAGGGTCAGAGACCTTCCTGAGATACAGCTACGGATTCTCTCTTCCTCCTAAAATGCAGGTCCCTTTCATTCGTTTTGGGGGCCCCCAGAAGCCAGCGGGTGGGGCGCGATCCCGCGGTCCTGGTTACGCGTCCCCCTGGCCCTGTCGGACTAGGCTCTCCAGAGACTGGCGGGCTCTCTCAGGGTCGTGACACTCAAAACAGCCCGTGAAGCCTCCCCCCCCCCTACCCCGGGTCCTCCCTCCCAACCTGGGATCTGCCCTGCAGGCCTTGCCCGCTGCCCCGCCCCCTCCTCCCCTACCACGCCACAGGGGCGGGCGCAGAGGCCCCACATCCCTCAGAGGCCCCCCTGGCGGGAGTTCCCCTCGCGGGGACGGGTTTGGCAGTGATTGCCACATTACAAGATGTTACATTCCGCCCCGGGGCCTGGGGCCGGGAGGGGAGGGGAGGGGAGGGGCGGGGCGGGGGAGACAATATGTTTCAAGAACAGAAAGAGCAGGCAGGTCTCGGAGGAGCAGCCCCTCGGCGCCTCCGCGTGGGAATTTAGGCACAGTTTCTAGACAGACCTCTCTTCCCGGGGCCGCCTCGGGCTCCGGCTCCTCACTCGTCCTCCGGGTGGGGCCAGACCTCAAACACCTCAGTGTCTTGGTTTGCGGGCTGTGTGGCAGCGTTCCCAGGATTCTCCGGAGGCCCGTTTTGGGGATCCTCAAGAGTCGTGGTGCCACCGGCTGTGCCCCAGGTCGGGTCCGGCCAGCGTTAGGAACTGGAGACTGGGGGACTGGGAGACTGGGAAGGCAGGGGGACAGGGCGCGGGGCCAAGGAAGGTGGAGAATGGCTCCATGAGGAGGGCCCGGGCAGAGGCTTAGAACTTCGGGGAAGGAGGAGAGGCGAGGGGAAGGGAAGGACGGGACTTGGAGCGCGCCGGGGTAATCCCAGAGGGCAGACGGGCCCGCACAGAGCAAACATGGCGGGCTTTCCCCTTTCCCGCTCCTTCCCGCCTTTTTGTGGTCCGGGAGTCTCAGACATCCTTAGGAATGAAATCGTCGCTCCCAGAACAATGGGAACTTCGGGCCCTGGAACCAAAACGAGTCCCGGCTGCACCGAGTGGTGACCGAGCCTCCGTGGCTTCTCCCTCCGGGAGACGCCGCCTTGCCCCCTCCTCTTGGGCAGCGCCCGCTCCTCCCCATCCCTCCACTGCCCTGGCCTCGCTTCTTAAAGTCTCAAGGTATCTCTGTGCCCGAGAGATGCGCTGCCCGAGTGGGGAGTGTGTATTTCTGGAGGGGTGCTATCTCAGAGCGGTAGAGACCAAAGAAGAGCCTAGGCGGTCGCGGGGCGAGCTCCAAGGACCCTCAGCTCCTTCCCTCCTCATCCCAAAGCCTCCAAATAGCAGGCTCGCATTGGTCGCCGGCGCTGGGGTGATCACGCCTGCACCAACTACTCAGTCAGCCAACTGCCCCAGCACCCCGCTCCCGCCCCCGCCCCCTGGGCCGGGCCTGCAGATCCAGGACCCTACCCGGTTGCCCCGTGGAGGGGGTTTGCAAGAATCCGAGAAAGGGGCCGAAGGAAAGGGAAGGGGAGAATTGGAAAGAAAAAGAAAAAATTGTTGGGGTGAGGGGGCTCCGGCTCCATCACTTTCTTGCTCAGTTGCCGCATTTAGGGTGGTGGCCAGGGCCTCTGGGGCGTCCAACCCGGGGAGAGTAGGCACGCGGAGAAAGGGATTCTCTTCCCGACATGTTCACGGGGAGAACAGTGAAAATTTGCCTTGGGTGGCCAATTTTCTCATTTGCCCCTATTAAAAGAAAAAGCCCAAGAAATTCAATTAAAGCTACCCCGGCCAAGGCGCTATTTGAGGCATGAATGTCTCCCCTAAAGCTGCAGCAATCATGTGGCATTAGACACTTCCGGAATCCTATAGCCAACCTGAAAAATCCCAGACCCCCTTTTTCCCTAATTTTTGCTCTGATCTGTAATTTTATCCACATTTGCACTAGTTTGAGCATTCTGGCTCTCCCATCTGAAAGCCTGCAATTACTATATAATTCTTCGCAATTTCAGATGTCCTAATATGGACTGTAATTTTTGCGCAAGACAATTTCCTGCTATTTCAAGCATCAACATTGTCAAAGTTGTATGTACATAATAAATGGGAATATCAATGCATAGTTTTTAGCATAACATCTTGACTCCTCGATAATTATATCCGTTCGGAGCCTACGCAGAATTAGCCTGAATTGCATGGTAACTGCTGCTGCTTTAAAATTTTTAAAAATTACTCATAATTTTCCCAAAGATTACCAAGATCTCGAGTGCACAATGTCATCAGCGTAATGAAGAGTAAACATTTATGCTAATAATCTGCAATTTTTTTCATCAGCTATAAAGACAGAGGCTATATAGCCGAAAATTTCAGTCCTATTCTGCAAGCGCAGCGCTGCGAAAAGCCTGCGGCGCTCGGAGGCGCCGGGTCCTGGGGACCTCTTTCCACTCTTTACTCTCAGGATAGGAGGATGGGGCTAGGGGATTCTTTTTGGTTTTCTGGTTTTGTTTTGCTCTGGTTTGGTCGGTTTTGTATTTCCTATTTTTCGGGGTTTTTTTCTTTTTCTTTTTTCCTTTTTTGCCTTTTCTTTCCTGTCATTCTCTCAGCCAAAAGCCGCCTTCGACCCTTTTGATTTGATGTAGCAAAGATTGTGTCCAGATTATCTGAAATTGACACTGAAGAAGGTAAGGGTGGAAACCGGTTTCACTTTTCAGAGGGTTGGAAGGCTGCGCTGTGCCCGCCGCGGCGGCTCCCGCTCCGGGAGTAGGAGGGTGGGGGAGTGATTATGTATGCACCAGCTAATTCTTCCATCAAAACTTCTTGTCAGCGATGTCAGGATTATTTTTTTTCCTTTTTATAAAAACAGTTGATGTTTCAGGAAGTGTTAATCCCTGAAGGTTGGGGAATGTGGGGAGGGGGGTAGGAAAAGAGTGGGTGGGGGTGACATGTTTCTTGAGCCTGGGGAAGGCACCCTTTAGAGCCATTCGCCAGTCTACACCGGAGTTAGGATTTGTTGTGGAACTGGGGACTGAAGGAGGATTTTTTTGAGTCGTGGGAGGGAGAGACCCTTACCTTCTGGACTGCATTTGATGGAGGTTCCTATGGCCGTGTGGGACGGCGAGCAGAAAAGTTCGCTTTACCCTTTGATTTCAGGATGTTTAACCCAGGCGGTGGGACGAAAAACACTAGAGAATTCTGAAGTTGGTTTTTAAAAGGTACAGCATGAAAGAGATGGATAGAAGGATAAAAATAATAGCTGGGGACCTGGGTTGCTTCTTTTCTCTCAATTTTTCTTGGAATCAAGTATCTGAGGTTCTATATCCAGCACCCAGACTACCTTTCCTTAGGTGACAAATTGACAATTTCTTCAAAGGGAGAGATTTAGTTCATTTATACATCAAATGACTCTAAGAATAAAAACTTTTTGTGGCTCTTAAAACTAGTGCAGAATAGAGAAGGCTGAAGAGCCATCTGATCCAGCCTCGGTGCAAATCCCAAAAAGAGGAAATAAAAATAAAACATAATCAATGAAGGAAAGCTGTGAACTATAAACATGTTTCCAATTTTATATTTTGAAAATATTGCCTAGATTTAGGGGCCAAGTGCTTCCACAATTAGACTACTGTTTGCAGGACCACTCAGTCCCAGGTTTATGAAACCCAAGACCAGTGAGGAGGGGGGGTGGGGATTGTTGCTTCTGCCCCACCCCCCACCCCTGGCCCCTTTCGAGCGAGTGTGTGTGAGAGAAGATATTAAAGAGGTATCTGTTGTTTGGCAATTTTGCTAAGTCTGTCTTCATTACTTCGACGCTGTGCATTTGCTAATTTGGAGGCCCGGCCATTGACAAGCTTGCTCCATACACCTGCAAGCAATTTGCCGGCTCCGGTACCGGAGAATTGCAGAGATGGCAGCTCGCACCTATTTGATTTTTTTTTCCTTTTCTCAATGCACAGCAAATTTGGCTTTCAGTGCGTTATCTCTTTTGTTAATGCAAAAAGATTCCCTGGGCGAAAAAATTGCTCATAATTACCAGAGAGATGGGGAAACTGCATTAGAATAAATAAACCTGAAATTACTGTAATTATGTTGTGTTTGATGGGCCCGGCTTGTAATCAAGAAGAGAATACAGTGAAATGATGCTGACCCTCTTGGGTTTGCAGCTGTATGCGCACTTTGGGGTCTTTTTTTGCAGAAAAGAGTCATTTTGATAATCATTAAGCTGTGTGTAACCTATTTCAGAAGTGTTTTAAAATGAGGTTCACATTTTTTGAACAAGGGAAAAAAATCCCAAAATTGCATTTTGCCATTACAGACTCATACATAAGGAAAGGTTGTGTTTTCTAAGTGACAATTGTTAAGACGTAATATTCGAAATCAGTATTTAATCATTATAATGAGGTATTGTTTAAATATAACCACCTTTAGATTATTCATAGTTTAATTAATATACTCATTATGAAAATCTTTGAATCAGATATTTGATGAACTGCTTGTCAGTGACAAGGCAGCATTAATTAGGCCTATATTGAGATTAACATTTTTTAAAAGTACAACCGCTTATAATTATAATAGAGCCTAACTAAAGACCGCCTTCGTTGAGCTAAAACTAATAATTTCTCCATTTGAACTGTTAGCAAGAGATTATTAAATTAGTATAAGCTAATATCTCGAAGTATTAAAATCCGCTTGACCAAACAGATTTTGCCTATGGCTTCAGGCGTTGGGCCCTGGCTGCCATCTGAGGTACCCCGTCCGATGCATGAGAGAAATCTGCCAAAACCTCCCCGCTAGCCAAGTCGCATCTCGCAGGGGAAACCAAATCCAGGGAAGTCCCTGCCCCGGCGCAGGAGCCTAGCCTGGGAAGTCAGTTCTCTCAGCATCGAGGCCGGTCCGCCTGCCCGCATCTTGGTCTCCGAGGTCTGATCTCCCCTATTACCTCTCCAGGTTCTGGGGGCCTGCGGGAGAGGAAAAGCCCCAATCCCAGGCCCCGAAGGGGCCTCGAGGTCCCCGGCTCCATCCCTCACTACCTCCTCTGCTCCCTCCGTCATCCCACTCCACCACTTCCCCTCCCCTTCCCAAAGGGCGTCGGAAGAGCCAGGCACATCTGATCTTTCACCAGCACCAATTGAAAAATGGGTGCTTGTCACAACACAGATCATTGCCTTCCCCTCTCTGCTCCCCTCCGTGCGCTGCAAAAGGCCCCCCAAAGCCAGCCGAGGGCCAGTCCCCGCGGGGAGCAGTGGGAGAAGGCGGTTGCGAGGGAAGCGGGAATCGCTCGAAGCAGCCCGTCGGGGCTGGCGGCTTTCCCGAGCTTCCTCAGCTCGCTGCAGGGTCTGGGGTTAAGGTTGGATTGAGGCTCAGAGCCAACGGGCGGAGGAGGGAGCCAGGCTGGTTCTAGCTCAGAGCCCACGTTCTTCTGGAGAGAATTTAGCAAAGCAGTTCCACTGGAGGTGCCCCCTTAAAGGCTTGGCCTCGAGACTTTCGGGCTGGGGGGGCGGGGGGCTTGACTTGGCCAGCTCTCAGGTTCCAACGAGTCAGCGGAGCCACCCGTCCCTCCCTTGGCACCTCCATGTCTCAGAGGCGCAGAGAAAAGCCCGGGATCGTTGGGCGGGAATGGGCCTCTCATTGCGGATGGGCCCGGGCGGGTGGGAGTGGCTGTGGAGAAGCCCGGGTGGCGCCTAGGAACTGTCCCCCGGAGCTCACTGATTGATTGGGGGGTAGCCTGTTAGACGTGTCCTTCCGGCCCCTTTCCGGCGTCTGGCTGCGTCTTTTCCGCGTCGGGATTCAGCGCCCTCCGGGCAAGCAAAACCGAGAGGCCAGATGCCGGCGGAGGCGAGGGGCAAAGCTGAATGCCTCTGCTTCCAGGCTTCCAGGTTTCCCGCGAGGTGATCGGGCACGGGTGGGGTGGGGTGGGGCACTCCAATCTCTCAGGCCGGCTGCCTTTGAGCTCTGCTTTCCCCTCCTCTCAGCTGACATTCACAGCCTCTTTGGTTCCTGAGCCCTGGCTCTGCCATGCCACACCTGTTCCTGATCCCCTTTCCCAGGGACGCCTGCCACCACCCTTCTAACCTAGGTAGGGATCAGACCCCTTGAGGGTCAGGAGGCCTCGCTGCGTTATGCTGGTCCAGGGCCAGGAGTCTCTGATCCTGCAGTTATCTGTCCCCAGAGGTGGGGGCCTGGAGGCACCACCAGCACCCTCTCACACAGCACACCAGACAGCAGCTCTTTCTCAAAACCATAATTTTACTGTCTCAAAGAAACTTTATAACTTATTTACAAAGTTCTTTTTTTCCAAGATACAAAGCAATAAGTTAACATTCTCAATATAAAACTAAACTTTGACATAGAGAACACAAAACACGGTTGATTCCAATTGATCACATTTTCCAAATTTCACAAGTAAAATGTCAAGATTCTCGTTTCACAAAGCATCAGGTTTTACAGCCACACACACACAACGGAACGGAAAAAAGCTAAGCTTGTGCAACATGTTTACAGAACAATAATAATAACAATAATAATTAATAACAATAATAATATGTACAGCGATTAGATCCTGCACTGGAGACTGTGCCTTCAGGGTGGCAACTGGCATTATTCTGTGGTCGAGCCCCTGGGGATTGTTGTAAAGCTGCTTTTGTCTTATTTTAAAGCCGCCTGACACTAGGACAGTAACGCCCACGCCTGCCTGTTTTCTCTCCACTGCCTATCGGCCCTCTCTCTTTCTCCCCAAGGAGGGAATTAGGATTTTCCTTCTTGTCCAGGCAAAGCGACCAAGGCGTTCTTCCCGAGACGGGAAAATTGTGTTGGCTTCATTTCTTTCTTTTTAAAATGCGGGACATGTAAAAAAATGCAAATCATTCGGCTCCAACCTCTCCATACCAGCGAAGTACAAAAGTTACTGTATAAGTTAAAAATCACCGGGTCCTCCTCCTTCGTTTTTCCGGGTGCGTTTAAAGTAATCGGTACGTTTGGACGGCGCGCTCCTCTCGCCCCACAGAACAGCGAACAGGCCAACATTCAGCCTCAGGCGAAGTCCATTTCTCAATAAATAAAACCCCCTCCCTCCAACTTCCCCCAATTCCCGAAGGAGCTGCACAGATGGTTAGCCCAGGAGAAGGGCTGAGAGAACAAAACGCCCCAGTATCCGCAACTGGGCGGCCCGGCGGACCGCGCCTCCTCCGACTAGGTGACTTTTTTCGGAGGCCGCAGAATGAGGACAGCGGGCAGACAAGGACCTCGACTTCGTCATCGCACAGATACAGAGCGAAAGGAGACAAGAGACGGACAGGACAAAAAAGAGCTTTTGCATTTTTCTACATTGTTTTTTCCTGATAGTCCCACACAGCTGAGGGGCGGTGGGTCGGGTCCAGCGGGCACGTCTCGCTGCTCCGGCTGTCTCGGACGGCTGTGCCTGCGCTCCGGGGTCGCTCTCTGCTGTCACCGCGCGGCCCAGGCCGGGGTTCGGGCGAGATGCGGGCTCCAGGGAAGTCGCCGTTCCAGACCGCGCGGGACTCCAAGGAGGGGGCGGGCATCCTGCCTTTACTGTTCCTTCCTCTTTCCCTCTGAGCCCTTCTCCCGGCCAGGGCACGCGGACGGGGTAGATGGACCGGGAGGCGGGTGGGGCCCGGGCCGAGGGACGGGAAGGAGGCGGGCGGAGGAGGGCGGGCAGCCTCACATGAGCTGGGGTTGCTGCATAGCTTCTTGGTGCGCCGAGGGGTACCACGACGTGTAGCTGGGGATGTAGGAGCCCGCGTTGGCGCCCGAGCCCTTCCCGGATGAGGAGTTGGGGTTCCATCCGGGCGGCACCGGCGGAGAGCCGGCAGACAGAGCCCGGCCGTTGGCCAGCGCGCTACTCTCCAGAGCCGCCCCGCCCTGCTTCATCAGCTTCTTGAACTTGGAGCGTTTGTTCTGGAACCAGATCTTGACCTGCAAGAGCGGACAACAACGTGACTTGGGCTAGGTACGTTGTGCCTACCGCGGTGATGGGGAGATAAGGGGGCCGTGGGACGGCGGAGAGAGGATTCTCCCCGGCTGCCCTGCGCGACCGGGCAGCTCCCTGCTGGAGGAGCAGAGCCTCCCCCTCCCCCCATAAGAATCAAAGGCTCGGAGGCCCGAACGCCGGCCAGGGGTGGCCAGCAGGGGCAGCTCTTAGAGAGCCAGGGAGCGTGATGGTGAGGGGTTAGCGGGGATACAGGCCTTCCTTCGCCTGCCAAGTACTCAGCCCGACCCTGGCAATTGTCTGGGGAAGACGCAGCACCTGCACAACATCAACCCTTCAATTTCAATATGAACATCAATAAAAGAACGGAGTGGAGGAAAGGAGTGGAGGCAATTTATTTGCAATGTGACCCGCCTTCTCTTTGCGCCATCCTTTCTGCCCTTGAGTGAGTTGGGGGCTGACTGAGGAGGCCCCAGGGTTTTGTTAAACGTTTCATTTGGATTTAAATCAACTTTTCTTTAGCGTCTGTGTGCACTTCCCAGCTCTGCTCCCTGGCCGGGGTGTTGGAAACACGCGCCAGTCGTGAATAGAACGCCCATGGGCTCCCCGGTGTCTTAGAGAAATCGGGGAAGGAAGGTCCCGTTGCTCCTCCAGTGTATGGGACTTGGGAGGTGAGAGGGCGGAGAAGAGGATTCCCCTCACCCCAACCCGGTGAGGAGGAGAGGGACAGAGGCTCCGGTCCAGGCCGTGAGTGATCAGTCACACACTTTAAAGGCAAAGAAGGGATTAAGTCCCGCGTCTATTGTTCCAGTTGTTCGGGCACGTGTGACCTCAGAGTCCCCAAACAAACGTCTAGGGAAATCCTTCCTGTGCCCTAATCAGATTGTCCAGGGACGAAGGACAGGGAGGCAGCGCGGAGTACGGAGTGCAGCGACAGAGCCAGGGCAGAGAGAACGACGGAGGAAGGAGAGACGCTGGGAGAGCCAGGGGTGGGACACACACACACACACACACACACACACACACACACACACACACAAACACATACACACTCCCCGACCCTGAGGCCAGAGCAAGAAATGAAGCTCCTGGCGTAGGCCGGAGGCAGGAAGCCTGCCTGAAGGAGGGGCAGCGGCGAGGTACCTGCGTCTGTGTGAGTCCCAAGGAGGCCGCGAGCTCCGCCCTCTCGGGCAGAGCTAGGTACTGAGTTTGCTGGAACCTCCGGTTCAAAGCCTGCAACTGCAAACTGGAATAAATCGTCCTGGGTTTGCGGATCTTTTTCCCCTTCCCATTGAAGCGTACTTCACCGCCTTCCACCACCGTGCTCTTCTCGGAGTCAGCCCCTGGAGGGACAGCAGAAGCGGGGCCGCTGTTAATGCGAGGGACAGCCTTTCGTGATGGGGGTGGGGGGGTGGGGCTGCGGGCGAGTGACTACCGAGGGGTGGAGGAGGTAGGGCCGGGAGAGAACGCTCAAGAAACTCCGAAAGCCAGGAAAGGGTCCCGCAAAGTCCGAGGGCCCGACTCCGGCCGCTGCAGGCGGACTGGGGCAGTTCCCAGGCGCGCAGCTCCTGCCTCTTCAGGGAAAGTTTGCTATTTTTTGCAGGCGGTAGTTGAGGTTTAATTACCCTTAATTGCATACATTGTTTATAGCGCTACGCAATAAATAATTACCGAGACTAATACGCGCACATGTGGGTTTCTGTTTTCCAGCAGGGCATTGTGTGCCCTGAGCACAGAGCCGCCCAGAGGCCCAGCCAGTGCCAGGGGACGCTCTCGGATTTATCTTTTGCTGAATAGTTGAGAGTTAGGTGGATTTTTTAAAAATTTCTTCGTTATGACAAGGATCCATAGATTGATACCCGAAACCTCCACTGCTCCGGAGCCCTCCCCACCCCCCTACCCCACCTCTCTCTCCTCCTCTCCCTCCTTTCTCTCTCTCTCTCCCCCTCCCTCTCTCCCTTGTACCTCTTGCTTTCCCTGTCCCTGGCAGGCGCACGTACCTGGGTCCTCCAGGCGGCTCTGGGCGAGGCTGGCGCTGCCGGGGTAGGACTGCACCGAACTGATGTAGGGGCTGGACGCGTGGCTGCTGACCGAGTTGACGTAGGGATAGCCCAGCGGTCGGGAGAAGGACGAGGCCGAGCTGTAGGCGCCGTCGGGCTGCGAATGGCCCGCCGAATGTAAACAGTGCATGGAGTAGTGCCCGTGGGACATGGGAGAAGGAGACATTTGCTGGTTGGGCGGCCCAAACTCCATAAACACCGCCTTGCCCGACACGGGGCTGTTGAGACTTTCTGGCATGGTGGTCATGGTCATCTCTTCTCGCGGGGTCTGGGTGTGGGTCTCTCTCTCTCTCCTCTGCTTCCCTTTTGGGGGTCTCTGTGTTTCTCAGGACAGGAAGGAACCCAATTTAAGCGGAACAGGGGTTTTCACTTTCCATTCATAAGAAAATGGAGTTTGTCTCTTTGAAAAGTCTAAGCATGATGTTGCGGAGCTCCCCAAACTCGCTTCAAAGCTTTGACTCAGCCAAGGTCATAAATATTCATGAGCTGGCGGAGCTGATTGGTCCGCTGTCTTGCATAATCACCGGGGATTGGTCCGAGGCGCTCCGGCTCCGCTGGACTAGAGCGGGCGAGGCGGCCGGGCCTCGGGAGAGACGCGTCCACACTTCCCGGCCGGGGCTCCTCTGCAACAGAGCGCGCCGTGTGGGGCGCACAATGGGCTGCGGCGCCCGCGCCGGGACCTCCGCGGCCCGCGGTTCTTCAGCCTCCCGCCTCCCCGGCGCTCCTTGCTTTCCAGAAACCAACCAGCGGCTCAGCACCGCCGCCCTCCCTCCCTACTATCCCCACCCTCCGCCTGCCCCCAACACCGGGAACCGGGGCACCGCTTCTTCTAGCCGCCGCCACTCGGTTCGGCGCTGAACCAGGGCGGCTCTGAAGCCTGGCCGCGGCCTCCCCAGCGCGGAGTCGCGCAGTGGGGGGCGCTGGAGGCGGCCAACAGAGCTCTGTCCTCCCGGGCGTCGGGTGCCTAGCGCAGCGCTCTCTTGGAGGCGCTTCCCTGGCCTGGGTCCGCTCAGCCACATCCCTGGGGTCGGGTTTGGGGCCCTCCGGGCGAACTCACTCACTCGGCCGCCGCGCCGCCGCCGCCGCTCCCTGGGGCCCGCTCGCATTGCTCCAGGCCCGGCTGGCCGCTCCAGCTCGAGGCTGCACTGGTCTGATTAAAGCAGTGCGCGTGGAGAGCCAGGAACCCGCGCTTCTCCTCCCAGGAAAGGCGGCCGCACCGCCCCCTCCCCCCAACGCACCCCCTCTTTCCCTCCCAACCTTTTCCCTCCTCCTCCTCCCCTCTCCACTCCCTCTGCGTCCAGCGCCCCGGGTTCACTCGCCCCAAGGGCGCGGCGCAGCGTGGAGCCGAGGAGACTCCGGGCTCAGTTCTGCCTGAGCCGCGGACGCCAAGCGGTCATTTTCCGGCCTCCTGAGGTCTGTCGAGAGCACCCGGGGTTTAGGAGTCCTGGGGGACACCGAAACCCGCCGCAAAACCAGGCCAATGATAGGCTCGCATATCCCGTGTGTAGATACGTCTCTCATTGTCGCCCAGGATCCTCCTCATCTCCAGTGATCAGAGCAGGTGCCACTGGGCCTGGGGGCAGGACTGGTGGAGGCAAAAGCTGCCCACGGCGCCTTCTATCTTCTGGGGCTCTAGGCACAGAAAAGCGCACGAAAGCCCCCCGCCACCACCACCGCACAGCCACCTCCGCGAGGCGTGGCGCACCACGCTGGCTGTGAGGGGCTGTTGGTTCCCCATCCTGCCAGCCCCACGGTGAATCCCAAATTACTTTGTTAGGTAATTAGAAAGTGTTGGTAATTATTTCTTTCATAATTTAGCCGTGTGACGGGAACGGGGAAATGATCTTGTGAAAGTTCACACGTGCAGATGTATTAGTTACTGATTCATTTGATTAAATGGTAGTCTCAAGTGCTCGGATCCGCAGCTGAAGGCGCCCTATTAGCATAACACTGATGTTTAATTTTCATACGCATAATTAGCCATATATTTAACACTAATAGCAACATGCAGCTTTTCAGCGTTAAACAGCCCGGGATTTGATCTGGCCTGAGCTGAACCTTCGTCGATGCACCTTCCCCCGTCTGGAGTGCGCAATGATCACAGGACAAACCTCTGTAATCAAGCACATTTTGGCAGAGGGAACACCAATAAAAATGAACATTCAAAACAAATTACATCGGTACCGTCGTTACAGATATTAGTGGAAGGGGCTTCTCTCTTTTTTAACTTCTGTAGCAGCAGCTGCCGCCCGCGGAATTCCTCTCCTTTGGTTCAAGGGCACCATGTTGAGGGTAGAAATATTTCAGACAGCGTGGTTGGAGCAAAAAGAAAAACAAAAGCAAAAAAAAAAAAAAATCCTCCAAACCAATAACAGGTTTGCCAACGTTTAAAAGATCTTTTTTTCCCTTAATCACCGAACCAAAAGGTGAAGCTTTGTAGCAACAACTAGCTAATGACTCCGCCACCAGACGACTCCCGGAGCCACTCGACTCCTCTTGATTTCTGTGTTGCGCTGTGGTTTTAATTGCTCCTTCCTAGCGCCTGTTTTGGGGTGTGGAGTGCGGTGCGGTGCTCCCTGCACAGCAGCACGGATGCCGCCCGGGCCCCTGGTCTCCCGCGCGCTCCTCGCGGGCCCTGCCCACGTAAGTAATCGCAGCAGCTGGCGCGGGGTCGGGGTTGGGACCGAGGGAAGCGGGACCGGCGACTCCCGGTGCTCGTGAGGAAACCCGACGGCTGGGCCGCCCAGGGCCAGTTTATTCCAGGGAACTGAAGGTTGGGGGAAGGGGAGAGAGGTGGCCACAAATCGCGACGGTCTCCAGGACTTTCTGACAGTCCACATCTGGAGGGGAGATCCAAGCCTTTCGCGGCTCAGAGGACGGAGTTGGCTCCGGGAAACAAAGGACCCGCACGCGCCCCCTCGGAAAACGGTTTCAGCGCCTTGCTTATTTTAGAAATGAATTAGATGTGGGTGAGGGAGTGTCTACACTCCGGAATTATTGCTTAGCTCCAGAGAAGCAGGTCCGGGGAGGGGAGGCTGAGCCGGGGCCCTCGGGCACGGAGACGCCCGGCCTTGACTAGCTTCTCAATGTGCGATCTTATCTCTACTCTATGAGCCCAGAGTGGATCCCTCCCATCCCCTACCGCTAGGGCGACACCTGTTCCGAAATGCCAGTTTACTTAGATCTTTGCCTGTCCCAACTCTGAGAGGAAACAAAACTCTCTCATTCATCCTGAGAGTCCGCATTCGGGGTAGAACCTGTTGGAGACACCACAGGACCGGACGCCTGGTGGTGTTAGCCGTAGCCACGCGTGGGCTGGAATCCCGGTGGCCCTGGGTGAGATTTGGGGCCAGTTCAGCTGGGCAGGGGTGGAGTGTCATGGACAAAGTTTTTTTAAATCTGCTTCCTAATTTAAAGTTCAAAGCATGATAAACAGAGCTCGTTCTAATTCAAGTTTGTTTCCTATAAAGCTGCTGAGTAAATTGGCTGGTGCTGGTATAGATACATATATGTGTGTATAATGTTTAAACTTTAGGTTAGTCACTTCAATAAATGGGATTAAAAATGTCCCATAAATACCTCCACCTTGAAATAATTGCTGCATAAGTAGTGTGTTACCCCAGTGGTTGATAAAATCCTGTGGTCCTAATAAAATTATTCTTGGGGAACCTCGGAGTAAACTGACCCATAGATAAGACAGGGGCTAATCGTTGCAATCAGATTGCTCTAGGAGAGAAGTGAAGTCATTCTCTGGCAAACCTCTCCTAAGGCCATCTGGGCCTTGTTGCTCTCTAGAGAATCCGGATTGTTCCGGGGCAGTAGCCTCAGTATCTAGGCCTTTGAATAGCCAACTCTCGAGCACCCCAGAAGTTTTTCTAACGACTTCGTAAATCTTCAACCCCTCCCTCGTCTTTTCCAGCTCTCAGATCCACTAGAATTGAAGTCCCCTCTGTCCAGATTCTACATACCTGGACGCAGAGAAAGGGAGCTGGAGGGGTTGGAGGACTCCAACAGAATCCCAAGTCCAGGGAAAAGCTTCAACTAGCCACTTTGCCAGGCCTGCTCATTGGCCTCAGCTTCTATCTTTCCCCTCCACTCTGAATGTCACAAAGACAAGCTGGCTCTGGGGTCCCAATCACAGAGGGCACCTGTCAAGGCAGCTACAGGTGCCCATGTTTCCTTGGCATTCTAGAGCCTAAGCTATATTTAGTGGATGGGCACTTTCCAAAACCCGCTTCAGTAGAAACAGGAGTTAGCACAGCCATTGACCGACCCGACACGCTCACGGGACTTACTCCTGACCAAAGAAGGATTACTTTCTACATGGCCTGCTAGAAGTCCAACCCTTCTCCACCCCTGAGCCCAGGTGTGAACAGGTCCTGGGGAGCGTGCAGGGGAGGGAGGGTCCTCCAGGCAGGAATGGGCCTTGGGAGACACAGAATGTGGGCCCTGGGATTTCTTGCTTCTGAAGCAGATTGAGCTGCGGGCAGGTGGAACCCAAGGGAGTTAAACCCGGCAGCTCCAACCCCGGCTAACTAAGCTCTTGCCCTCAAAAGTTCCCATGTCTCCTCGTACTGGAATCCTCTGGGTCTCCAGCGCGTGAGCTCGGGTCAGAAGAGAGACAGTATGGGGAGATGTCAGTTTAAGGGCTAGACCGGCCGGAGACTGTTCACATCTGGGTGGGTGGGGCCACTGCTCCAATTCCTAGTGCATCAAATGGTCTAGCGTGAGGGGAGGGGCAGGGGATGGAGGGTCTCTCAAAAGTAACCTCTGGCTGAGGAGGAGGAGCCGCAGGGGACCGGGAAAGTCATGTTTTTGGATTAAGCCCTCTAGAAGGGCCGGGCCCAGGGTCCACAGGCAAGGAAATGTTTGTAACCAACCCCTCCATTCGCAAGTTCATCTTTTCATCGCAAAGCGGCTATGAAGGGGAAAGAAACGGAAGGGCTCGGGGGCTGTTGGCCTCTTTGAGAGCCCTCGAGGCCGGCCAATGTGGGATCCACAAGGGGGGGGGGCGGTAAGGAGACTTAAAAAAAATTCCCAGCTAACAGCTGGGCTCAGGTTTTTCTTTGCGCGCGTGAAAAGTTCAGAGACTCAAAATCAACCACCTACCCTCTCCCCTAGTAACTGTCAGAGACGCAAGGAGCGCAGACACAATGGGTTTTAGAGGTGAAAGCTTTTTACTTGGGCAGAGTCAAGACAAGAGAAAGAGAAAACCATGCATCTCTAGGAATCCCTCGTCTTCCAAACGAGGACGTCCCCACTTCCTTCCAGAAGCCTTTCCCGCGCTGGGACGAGCCCGGCGCCGCCGGGATCCGTCTCTCCGAAGCCGCAGGTCCAAGGCAGGGCTTTGCATCTGAGTTCCCAACTGATCCCAGCCCCACTGGCTTTTTCTAAGACGCTACTAGATGCTAGATAGGTTAGCGCGCGACCTGCCGTTCGCCTATTTCTTCCAAAATCCAGCTGGATTTCAGCAATTTAGGAAAAAAGGCGCCGGGCTTCTGCGACCTTCGGGCGGCTCCTCAGGCCTCGTGGGGCAGTTTGGTCAGGATCTGCGCACCCTCCGACGTGATGAGAACTGTGTGCTCGAACTGGGCGGACCTGAAACAGACACGGCAGCCGTCAGGACGCGCGAGCGCCGGCTAGGCCGGAGCAGCAGCTCGCCAGCGCTGTCGGACGAACTTCCCTTCCCACACAACTGAAAAACGACGGGGCAGAGAGCAAACACCTTTGATTGTCCACGGAGACCACAGTCCATGCATCCTCCAGGACTCTGAATTCAGGGGATCCCTCGGTTATGATTGGCTCTGTAAGAGGGAAAATATTTACCGCAGTGATCTAATCAGATTCTTGTCAAACATTGTTTCGGCTGATTATCAAAAAAGAGAATAAGAAGGCTTTCCTCCCTCCCCCCAGTGCTCCCCCCACGGGTTCATGTTGTCATCTCGCAAGTGCTGATAATTGATGTTGCTTACATAGCATGCTACAAACTAAACAGTAGGAAGAGGAAATGCTACAGCATTCAAAAATGTATGAAGTTGCCTACTTCGTAATTTTTTAGAGGAAAAAGGGCATTTTAATCAAGCCTTAATTAGGACCCCGTGGATAATAACCACCCAAACACCAGTCCCTCTCATAAATACCAGTCAGTTTTTAAAAATATTTGAATTTTAAAAACATGCTCAAAATGTTCATTAATCAGCAAATAACAATTTTCTTATTTCACTCTAATTGCTTCTCCATTAAGTCCCACAGCCAGAAATATGACACCTTCGGGGTCTTAGGTGATTGGAATTTGGTGGTGACACCAATCACATGATCAGCCGGGAATGGGCCGACAGAGAGTACACATACCACTTGCTGTCAGGGAGCAAGGAACGTAATCGTCTCTAGTTACTGGGTGTTAATGAAAAAAAAAAAAAACCCACAAAAACAAAAAAACCAAACACTACATTATGCTGGTAACAGAATTAGAGGTTGGATGGCTGCCGTCTCCTAAATGTGTCGGTAAGTATCTGATTTAGGAAGATGGGGCTCGAGGATATTATTTAATCAGATTTACTATGCATCTGAATTATTTGATTACGCTGATTGGCTTTATTAGTCCTTCACGGGCCTGCCTGGCCTAGGCCAGCACGGCTGCTTCTGCTCGGGGAGCCACCGCTCTCTGAAGAAGAGGTGGGCACTGACCTACAGTGAATGCCATTCCCTCCTCCATGAGTAGATCGCTGTCATTAGCTGCAAAACAAAACACACAGGGAGAGGGAATGGGAATGGGAAATGGAGGGAAGGAGAGAAATAGAATTAAGAGGGGTTGGGCTGCTCCAAAAACTTGGTAATTTTATTTCTTTTAGGGTAGAAGGAAGGGTGGAGGTTTCTAGAATCCTGGGTGGTGGCTACCACCCAGAGGTTAAACACAGAGCTCCTGGGCCTCAGCCTTTGCCTTTTCTGTGTTTGGGGTCAAAGCCCCTGAGGAGGCTGCACCAAGGCCTAGCAGGGGCAGCCTGGGTGTTTTAGACACCTGTCTGACTCCCCTCCTCCACTGTCCCCTGGCCACTTTGGTGCAAGGTCTCCTGGCTTCGCTGAGTCCTGGGCCTTGCTCCCCACTCCACCCTAAAGAGAAAGACATCTTGGAGAACTGATACAAAGGGAAGGCAGCCACCTGGGGTGTGGGTTGGAGTAGGAGGCAAGGACAGGAGTGACTTCAAATAACTCCAAGCGTTGGTGCTGTGTGGGACATATGCCTGAGAGGCCCTTTCTGCACCCCCGCCTGGACTCTTCTGAGCTGCTTCAGGTGGGGCTCTTTGGCTTAAAGGGAGTTCTGACCTGCTGGGTCTCCAGGGGCCTTCCAGGGGATGGGTTCCAGGCAGTAGTTCCTCCAGGGACTGCTCCCACCCTAAGCACTCAGGTCAAGGCCCCAGGACCAACTTTCCTTTAGTCCCTGTCCAGGTGTGCACCCCCTTTTGGGGGCACTCCAGGGAACTGCCTCCTACTCTACCCAAATTCCCCCACCCCTTCTGGTCCACCCTTGCCTCTCATGTAGGGTGCACACAGTCAGTGTAAAATAGGAGGTTCTGGGGAAGGCACATAAGGGTGGGTATAATCTAGAAATCACTAAAGAGTACATGCTGCTAAATACATCAGCTGTCAATGTGGTGTAGGATGTAATGAAGTTTAGCCACAACAGTCAGCGGTTAGACAAGGGGGTAGAAAAAGGAAAACAGAAAACAGTCATGTGTGCATGCTGCTGGGACCTTGATGCAGTGGTGTTTTGTTTTCAGTAACTTTTTCTAGACAAATATCCCCTGTGCCTTCCAGCCATCACCCTTCAGGAGAAGACAAAAAAGCAAAATAAACCTTATTTTGGTATTGAAACTGCTAGGCTCTAATCCAGTAACACAGTAATGTGCTGGTTACAATTAGGTAGACACCCCCACCCCCACGGATGATAATGTGGAATCAAAGTTAGAGGAAGAGCTTCAGGAACAAAACTGCTTTATCCTGATTCCATTCACTAAACAGCTCCCAAATTAGCTTTCTTACCATGATGCCAAATTTCTGGATGTCCATGAAAGTAAGATCCTATCCCATGTCCCACAAAATGTGGACAGACTTGCAAGCCATTCTGATGAGTTATGCGACTTTAAAGGTAACCAAACAAAATATTTAATTAAATTAGATAAGCTTTGAATACATATATAGATAAAACAAAGTCACTGTAAAATATTCTGAAAAAGAAAAAATCAGTTATGTTTAGAGTCAGATAATAACAATATGTTTTCATTATTCTGGAATAATTTAAATTTTTGCCATTACTTGTAACAACTCCCTTTGGAAAAATGAAAAAAGGCACAGCTTTTGCTTCATTTACCTCAGTACAGCATTCAAACAAGGCCACTTCTACACAACAAATAAGTGTGCACATATACATATATAGATCGATATAACCAAGATACATGTGCATATAATGCAGGTCACAAAAACCTGCCTGGTTTGTATGGGGTTTCGCAAAAAAGATGGTGCAAATTACTACTGATTTAGAAACCAAACAGAGAAAAAAATTACAGTCTAGAAATGTGTTTTCCTACTTTCATAGTTCCCTTATTCTGGTCTATTTCAAAACATCATACATTTTACAAACAGACACACTCACACAAAGGTCAAATGTGCTTTGTCAACATTCTTGAAACACTCCAAAACTCTGATCATTTGGGATTTCCACTCAAGACCTACACCATTAACAAAATTAATAAAGAATGCTTTTTAATCACTGTGATGCTTAATAGAAGCTAGCATTGTCATTCCTAATTCTTAATGCTTCATTAGTTAGTTCTACACACAAATTTTGGGGGTTCCATCTATTCCATATACGTAAATGAAATCTGGCTTATAGAATCCAACCCTAAAATCTTCACCTACAGGGTTAAGAAGTTGTTTTTGGAATCAGGTGCACATGTTTATTTCTGGGAGCACCAGAAAGACAAGAACACATATACCATTAACAATTTATATTTTCATGTGAGTGAAGGGCATGTTGCCTTAACCCTAACTATAACAATGGATTGGGATTTACAGGACCACTATTTAAATTCTTAACAAAACCAAAGATCTTAGATCCCAAACTAGAGTTTCCAACAGACCCTCGGTTTAGTTTAACATGAACTCAAGGGCATTTAGCCAGCATCTTTATGAGGATTCATGTCAATATACTTTTCTCTAAATATTTTTAACCTTCATCTCCAGACCTGTAAAAAATCTTCACTTAGACCAGGATGTCACTTTATACACATATTTTTATACAGTTTATAAAGCAGATAGGCAGCCTCTCATTCAGATTTAATCCACGTAACTGACAGTGCAGAAATAGGTCAACTATGCACGTGTTGAGGACAGAAATGATAAGTCAAACATTTTAATCTCTTAAATGGTACTTTATGGTTATGGTTATTTCTGTGTGTCTTTGCACTTTGGGCAGGAGGTATAACAACTTCCAAGGTGTTTCTATTTGCATCACACAATTTCTGAATAGAAACTGAGGATGGAGAGTGGATAGAAGGCGGAAGAGAAGTTATTAAATAAGATAAATGACCTAGATTTTTTTTCACAAGAATGAGTTCTACCTAAACCTGTAAATTACATTACTTCAGTCCGAACAAACTTCAATGATTCTAGAGCATTCAATATAAACTGTTCTTCTATTTTCCTTTCTTAAAAAAAATAAAAAGTTGGATTTTGTTTTTAAGGCTCTAACTGATTGGCAGGCATCACAGCTACATCTTAAATGTGTGTCACAATGGCAATCTTCATTTTAATTTCCGATGAAAGGAGAGGAAGAAAGCCCACTCTGAAAAAACACTTGGGGTCCCTCCTCCCATCATACCTCTCATTCCTCTTCCTAAAAGAAGCTGTGCAATTACTAGGTGGCTAAAGATATCTGAATGCATTCTCTTACAACAATTTACTGCCTGCTTCTTGCTGAAACTTCTGGTTGTAGGAGTATCATAGAATGTATGTGTCATGGATGCAAAGGTCAGAGGATTTCACAGCCATGTGGAAAGAGGAAAAGAATAGGGCAAATTTCCTTCAGTTTCTTGGTTGAGCACCCATCTCAATGTTTGATTCCCAGGAGCTAAGTATACACTTCTTTCTGCTTTTCAGGGTATTTTCCTTTTGGACTGGTAGTTAGCTTTTTAACACATACTTCCTGGGACTAAATTGGATAAAATCTCATTACTGTTCTTAATTAATATTTAAAGGCATGCCCCTTTGACTATTTTGGAATACCCAGGAAGCACAAGATTATTAACCTGATTCTAGGGTTTAAGTCTAACTTTATAGAGACAATCCAACTGACTTGTAGTAGCAAATTCCACTCTAACATGAAAGTAAGTACTGGTAACCCTGACTGTGGCACAGGAAGGTGGAATGTGTGTGCTTCTCTTGACTGGTGTTTTGGGAAAATGGAAACGGCTGGCAGGTGGGGGTGCCCAAGAATTGCTGCAGTTGCTTCCAAACACCAGCCGCCTCAGGGCCCTGACTTGTTTCTGAGTACAAGGGTCTTCTTGCCCCGGACATTTCACTGATGAAATCTGCCTTTTTTTTGCTGAAATCGCTGAAAAGAACTCCCCTGGTATTAGGTCTTCTGTTCTGATTTTCTCTAACTAAAAATCCTCTAAGACAGTAGGACACTTACCCGTGAGCCAGAGCACATTTATGATTTGAAGATTTTCATACAGAATATTTGCGGAGCGGGAGGAGAGGAGAGGAGGAAGAAGGTGTGTAAAAGTAATTTATCAATTTACTTTTAAATTATACTGTATTATTGCAGTTCATGTTTCAGTTATAGTTTATAGTTGAAAGAGAAATCTCTCTTAAGGAATTTCATCTTATGACCATTTTCTTCAGTTTAATTCCCTGTATGAGGCAGTTTTCCTCAACTGAAGTATTGTCTAGATAAATTAAAATTCTTAATACATTTTATGACTAAGAATACATTCCCCAAGAGGGTAAAGGAGTACTATATTTAAGTACATACTCTTCTAAAGAAATAAAAATGCACGTGGAAACAGTTTTATTACCATTTTTATGTGAATCCTATAAACAGCACTAATCTCTAAATAATCACATCCCTAATGAAAGAATCCCTAATGGCACCTGATTTTCTACGTTATGAAATTTTACTTTAATCTTTCCAGATTTTTATTTTAAGCAGTAGTCTTTGAATGAAGGAATGCACAAGTCCAAGGATTCCCTCTAATAATAAAGAACATTTAAGTACAATTAGTAATATTTTTGAAAGCCAACAACTGTTTTCCAAAAGAGTGGTACATTTTTTTGTTTCAAACTGGATCACAAATTACTGTATTTTTCTTACAATAGTGCTAAACTTTTATTTGAGGTTTTCTGTTTCTGAAAAGCAGACATGATGGATTGAAATAAAAGATAATTTATTGCAATGCTTACTTTCATGTGCAGAGAGAAGCAGTGTAATTGTAATTTACAGTAGCTGTCAAGAAAAATCCATCACAGATGACACTAAAATGACTTATTTTGCCTGAGCCGCTTATTGTTTAAATGTGCATAATCTAATAGAAAGAGATTATTTTTAAAAATCTGCTTTATATTCCTCTAAATTAATATCAAAACATATACTTATGAATTAAACATTAAAAATCATTTATTGATACTTTCATCAAGACATTTACAAGTATAAGTTTAAATTATTTTTGATTGAACTGTCACACATTTGCGATGCATGAATCTACAGATTCACAATATTCTCATATGTACAGATCCTATCATCTAGAGATAATTACAAAAATACAGATTTAGAAATATTTTAAAGCAAATGGAGATACAGTGAGTATAATAATAGTGTAATGTCAAGATCACTAGCCATCCCTCATGAAGCAAAGGGCACCTAGAGAACTCTTTTCATTAAACTATTTTAGCCAATACTTCTTCAGGGATATCATCCTATCCTTTAGGTTTCAGAGCATTTCAGAATTTCCTATAAAGATCACTAGGTTTTTGGTCATATAAAACTAATAAAAGATGCTTGAATGTTCTTTACACAGTGTATCAGTAGAGGGAGGTTATGCAAAAGATGGTGAATATCTTGAAATAAACGAGACTGAATTGAAAGATGTTTGTAAACCTTCAGTCTATAATGATTCCAAGTACTTTTAGCTTAAAGATGGAGATTGTTTATTTACTCCCTTGAGATTTTGGCTGAATAAGAAAAGGCAAAATAATAGATGTCCAGAAACACTGCCTTAACACATCGGAACAAACATTTGTTACAATTGGGGCCAGTTTCTTCCCCAGTGGCAGACATAAACCATCTAAATAATGAAATGTATTAGGGTAAAAGTAAAAAGTTCATTGTCTGTTATTTTCCTCATAGTTTTGTAAGTGCAGTTGTTGGGACGGATCTGGTTTTCAAAGGAGCTTGTAAATGCAAATTCATGCTCTGTGAAAACTGACCTTTGCATCCAGATAGCTAAAATCCAATGTCACTTTCAATTCTACTCTTCTTCTTCTTCTTCTTCTTTTTTATGTAGCTAGAATTAATGTAGTGAATATGTAATGAAATGCATTATCCTGCATGGAGATTTATCAGATTTTCCGACTGAATGCTATGCTTTGCTAGTACTAGCTGGAGTTCACCTGCATGTTGGTGTGGCGTGTGGCTCTTTTTTGTAAAGAGTTAAGTCGTACACAAAAAAAGGGAACAAAGGTCAGCACCCAGCCGCCACTTGAATGTGAGATTTTTCTTTTTATTCCCCTTGATGTATACTAGGCTCTGTGTTATTAGTCTTAATGATGGAAAATTGTAGTGTTGATACAAATCTTTTTTTCAAAGTAGTAGGCGGGAGCTCCATTTGTTAGTAAGTTTTTTTGTGACTAAAAGCCATGGACAGTACATTTATGTAGCAGTAAAAGGCCTAGATGCTCTTTCCATAGCAGAGCTAATTATTCCTACTGTGACCTTACTGATCTAGCCTGTTCCTAGTACATCTCATCTGCACGCCTGTTCCTCTGTGTAGATGGTGTCAGAGAATATGAAAAACCCTATAATGAAACCATTTTCATGATGGAGAAAGGCTACTGGAGTTGCACTTGCTACAAAGAGGCTCAATTATATGAGTAATTGTGATAATTTTCTACATTCATAGCCTTCAATGGGGAAAAAAGAATGAGAGCCACAAAGGAAAATTACTTTAACAAGAAAGTACAGAGAGTAAAAATGGAAGAAGAGACAAAAAGGGGAAAAAATAACCAGAAAAAAAGTTTAAAAAATAGATCTGGAGGGAGGAATAGCGAGACAGGGAGAACAACAGAAATGCTCAAAAGCCCATGTGCAGCTGTGTTGCACAATTAAATTGAATTTTTTTTTCTGCAGTTGATGAATGTGACTACTGCAAATGTGCCTCTGTAGTTAGCTATCATTTGTTGTTCCGTGACAGGAAAAGGATAATTACCTCTCAGAGAGAATCAAAGGCTGACATGCCCTTTAGACACAGCCATGAATGCAGAGCTCGATAGAATGCTTGAATAAGAATCTAGTGTTCTCTGCCCCCTTCTACTGAAGAATAAATTTTGTTAAAATGCAAGAGCACCACCAGTAAATTTGTTGAACCCTAGGTGTTCAAAAATATGAGGTACATCTACCGACTCATCCCATTTGCAAAAATATAACTGCATTTTGAATTCATTTCTATTATATTCATGGACAGTAAGATAGTGAGATATGCATTAAATTTCTTTTCCCAGTAGGGGTCTGATTCAACATTTCCTATGAAAGAACAGAGAGACACTATCCTTTTTTCCCAGGCTAGTTAGCCTATAATTTAAAACTGTCAAAAACACAATTTTGTTCAAAGTCTTCAATAAAAGCTTCTCAGATATAACCCAAAGAGATTTTACTAAAGTTTGATTCAGACACTGTTACAATATTTTTAAAGCCATAAATACATTTAACTGATATTTTACTGCCTTTTTTTCTTAAAGTATTCGAAGGCTTACAAAGAAAAAAAGCAGCAACTTTTCAAGGTGACTAAGCCTTCCATCCTTTAGACAAATGGGAAGTATTCAATGGTTCATATTAATGAGAACAGTACTTTAAAAGGTACTGATGTGATCATCTTTAACAAAATGTATTACTTTTAAATGAAAACACATATTCTGCATGTCTACTTCAGAACAGTTATGGGGAAAAAACGATTTAAAAGTACTAACAGATTACAAAGAAAAGTCTTGAATTCAGGAAATACACATACACCCAAAAAGCAAGCATAGAATACTGTGTGAAAATAAACAATGGTTTACAGAAAAAATACACCAGACAAAAACAGAGAAGATCACCTTTTCTGGCTGTTTGCTAATCCACTAATTTGAAAGGTGAGGCTTGCTTAATGTTTTTTATCTTTGTATCATAGGAATATGTTTCCCTTCATTCCTTTATGAAACTTATTCTTCTGTCTCATCATCCAAGGGTTGAGATGCTTATCCCCTTCTTAGGTACTTTCTTCCATGTTTGGTATGATTTTGAGTAAAGGAACACTACAGACCAACATATGAAGCTTAAACTAAAAGAGTCATATACATATTGCTTGCTGCTCCTCTAAATTTCTTTGCTGACCCTTTTAAATCTTTTTTTTTTAAACCCAGGGAACAACATTGCAGCCTGGAAGTTCACATACTGATATCAGACTGAAATGATGGTTCTGAATCATAAAACATGTCATCAACTTTATACCAAGCCACCAATAACCTTTGTACCATTTGCCAACCCTCCTTTTACTTGTCAGTGTAAGGCTTACCTGATTGTGTTTCCAATTACAGAGAAGGGAGCCCCTGCTCTGCAAGCTGCAATTGCTTCATCTCTACACCTCCTGGCAACCTCCACTAACTTTTTACCACAGTCATCCACATTGCCCACCAAAAATGTTTCAGAGGTGTCTCCATGGTAGCCATTGTAATAGACCTAAACACAGGCAGAGAATTTAAAATATGTCCTTGTTTAAAAATCTACTCTCCAAAAGTACACATTGGATTCATTTATGTGTTTAGGAGATTCATGTATTTCTCCCTTCCAGAATTAATCTCAAGTTTATCTACAAAAAAGAAATAGATATACTGAAATCTTACAGAAATTAAAAAGACGAAACCATGCAATGATATTATAAAATTTTAAAATAAATAAGTGACTAGTATGTCTATTTCGGCATTAGGTTCAGCAATACTATTGTAACATTTTGATTCCTCACTTTATTTCTGAGAAGACAAACTATACGTGCAAAAATTAGTGACAAAACATATTGACCCACAATTACTACAATAGGTTTAGAGAACCCAAAAGTATTTAAAATAGTGAAAAGCTTCTTCAATGTCATTAAGATACTTGATCTTTTATTTACCAGTTCTATAGTTGGAGGTGATAGATAATGACAAGAAGAAATAAGATAGACATGCCAGTATTATAACAGACAGTAGGAGAATTTAGCTCCAAGAACTGAAGTGGCTCAATATAGGAATGAAACATGTTATAGAAAAATTCTGTCTAGAAGTGAAATCTCAATCAAATGTTCCAGATAGCAGAATGTTAACAGAAAACACTGTACATGGATTTTTTTAAAGAATTAGAATACTATAACAAAACAGGCTTAAGAATAAAATTGCAGAAAATATAATTTTATCAGTCTTCAGTGATTAAAGGGCCCTGTAGGATCTTGAAAAACACCAGATTCATCGTAAAAATCAATAATTATCAAACACCATAATAAATATAGAAGGCAGAGGAGGCTAGTTGAATATTGATCCTTGGATGTAGCATGGAATTTGCTATTTTGCATAAATTTGTCCGATGTAATTATTTTTCACATTTCTCTTTCTCATGAAGCAGAACATAGAAACTATTATAAAAAGATATTTATCTGAGCTTTCTGTCTGTTTTAATACCAAATTAATGTCTTAAATCTGTATGCTACTCTGCATTTAAAAAATACTCTCCTATACTCTGTGAGGGAAGCAGGAAAGGTCTTTATTGTATCTTCACTTTATAAGTCAGGAAACTGAGGCACAGACAAGTAACTTGTCTAAGGTTAGTGGAAGAATATAGAGATAGATCCAGATTAATACAATGGGTTACTGGGTGTTTTCTCTACTATATCAAATTACCTTGCAATATAGTAGTGTTTTATACATTTATGCCCATTTGCAATGCAAGAAAGTATAAGTTTTGATTTTATACATAATTATATAACATTTGCTAAAATAAGAATAAATATTCAAAAAAATTTGTAACTCTGAATGTTTACATAACTGCTATTTAAGTAAAAATGTATTTTTAAAAATCCTCATTTGCCTTTTCATACTACGTTTTGCTAGCTTTCAAAATCACTACTTGAAAGAGTCAATATATATATGGAAATATAATACTTTTGAAGGTCTATGGCAGATATCTGTAATTACTGTTTGTACTCACAAACTTGTTTTGTACTTCATTTACCTAACAAATATTTATTGAGCAACTTCTATAGGCATTGCAATGTCTATTTTTTAACATTCAACTTTCAAGGGGTAAAGAAGTCTATTTCCTTGTGATATATACTAGATGTAAACAATCATATAACGCAATCAGTATTTCCTTATAAAAGTAGAAGATCTAATAATGGAGTCCTTCACTTAACAATATATTTCATAAGAAATACAATTTGTTAAGAGATTTACCTGTATGTTTCCTTGACTCCTTCACATTTCTAGACACTTGAAAATATTTCACTTTGCCTTAGGAGTTTTGCAATTGTGAAATCATTTGAATGTTAAAAATGGAATTGTTTATTAAAAGTCTTCAGGAAACTTAGAAAAGGGCTGGAATATTCTCTTCGGACACATTGGAAACAGTAGGGAGGAGTATGCTGATTTCATTCAAAGCAGCAATATTTTGTCAGGGGGTGATTACGTAAGCTAATAAATGTAAAACCCACAAATCAGGTACAATCCAAAAGAAAAGTATATCACAAAAAAGGCCTTATTTCAGGCACACTTCATAAAATACCTCCTTCTACCTGATTCCGAGTTGGAAAGACACCAACAGAATATACATGGAGCAAATGTTCAAATATTCCAAGTAGGACCAAATGATACAGGAAAGAGCCTCAGCAATAAAAGAATCTTTGGCTATATCCTCACACAAACCGAAAGGAAGAAAAAAGGGAGAATTAATTTAAACAACTAAAAATCTTACTGAACTCAACTATTGGATGCCAATTTCCACCTCATTCCCATTCCTACCTAAGTTTCATGGTCTGGATATAAAATAACCATTGAAAATATTTTCTCATTAATGGAAACTGTACTCCTGAACACTGCCTGTCTATCTCAACTAGTTCTCCTCAGACGATTAAATTATAATTATTTATTTAGAATTTATTAATCATCAGAGGTATAGAGCTTATTTACAACCTACATAATCGAAAGGTACCATTACAAAATTTTTTAGTAAAATAACTGCCAACGCATAAATAATCCAAATCTGAGAATAGTGAAAGGCTAAGAGAATTAGAAAAGGTTAGAGCTTGCACAGTTCGAACTTCCTATGTTAAATTACTTTGAGTTGTTATTTAAAAGAAAGGCTGTTAACCATTTGATGAAAACTTAAGTTCAGAGAGAAAACCACTCTGCTTGTGTGCTTTGAGTTCAAGGCTGTCTCTACCAGAAATGGAACACGACGTTACCTTCAGGGATTTTAATAAATCTAAGGAACACTGCTAGCAAAAGAGTTGCTGTCCAAATAGACTGACACACACAGGCCAATGTAGCCCCTAATGACAGAGTAAGATAATGACAGGCCCCACTCAAAATCAGCAGGAAGAGGAAGATCAATCTTGGCAGAGTGAAGGAAAAATGCTGGCTTTCTTCACGTTAGCTCATCTCATACATATCTAGCTTCAGCAGCTGCCCAGTGCTGTGGTGCTCTGCATTAACTACACAGTGGATCAATAACAATTACACCTTCTCAAAAACATGACACATAGCAGGATTGGGTTGACATTTCACTTAGGCCAACATTGATCTCAGTGCATCTGATTCCAGCCCTAAATTCAAGTCAGGCCTGGGTTTACTTGGAATAAACACAGAGTTAAAGACAAAAAAGGAAACCAGCTGCTTGCGTCTGGGTCTAGAAGTAAACAGCACTTCCACCGGTGCAGTTCGCATTTTCAATCCACAATTCTTCCTGTTGCTACTAGCAATTCTGAAGTTGATCAAAGACTATTTTTTATATGATTTACTCACCGTGACATCAATGTTGATAATATCTCCATCCTGAAGAGGTCGACTGAAACATAAACAGAAAAAAGTGGTGATAGACAGATCTCAATAAAAGGAATATAGAAATAAATACCTAATGACTACTGTCTCAAACCCAATGAGTTGCAATGGTAATCTGCAGTGTAGGAGGAATAAATGCAGCAACTATATCTAATCTTTAAGTTATGTTAGTCATAGCAATTTATAAGAAATACATCATATGAACACATTGCCATTGTTTCAAAATCTACTATTCTTAAAAGAATGTACTTATTAGTTACCTTAATTTTGCAAAGAGACAAAACAATAGTTGATAACCAATACTGGCCTACATTTGGATTTTTACCATGCATATGGTTAAAATCTAAGAAGGTAAAAGAAATATTTAATGCACAATGACTTTTTTGGGTCACATACCGCTTTCACAAACATTAAGTGATGGTATTATGTCCATTTAGCAGCAAAATACTTCAAAATTTTTGTTTTACCATAATCAGCTTCAAAAGTTTGCAGGTAGGTTTCAATTAAACCACAGTGTTTTTCAACATATGTCATAGACCTTAGTTTCATGTTTTAGTTTCCCAAGGAACAATATGTTATTAAGCAATGAATACCTGTCAGGAATACCATGACATAGCACATTGTTTACAGAGGTACAAACAGATTTTGGAAAACTTCCATAGCCTAGAGGTGAGGGATAGGCATCATGACTGATGATTTCCTGATGAACAAGAGCATCTATCTCTTCAGTTGTCATGTCAACCTAAAACATTAAATAAAGAAATTGTGGAGCATCAGTTGAAGACATTTCCTGTATTTATTGACTATGCCTACAGCTACAGCACTTTCAGGTGAGACTGTATAAATTTACTGTGATAAACTTGTGGTACAATACTTTAATTATGATGAACCTTAAAATCCTAAATTGTGCCTTCTGACAATCATTTGGGTATATGATGGTGTTATGGACTACTAGGAAATGAAAATTTTAAACTCTAAGATCCTTTAAATCATTTGGGAGTCATTAAATGATATGACTCCTTTTTAGCCTGAAGATTTCAAAAATATGTTTTTAGGCAATTTCTTCTTCTTCCTCAATGGTTAGTGCTCTGGGCTAACCGAAGCATATAAATAAATTCTCAAAAAGCTCTCTAGTCTAGATGCATAGCTTGAAAAGTAGGTCAACCCCTACCTTTTTATTTCAGGGAAACATTACATGGGTTTTGCAGCAATGGCATGGAGATTATGGATCATCATTTTAAAAACTGATATATTTTGCAGAGATTTGATTTTCTCTATCTTGATTTCTTTCATACCTAAATAAATCAATATGTTTTTAAAAATATTTTCCCCTTACTAGAAGGTATCCAATTGCTCCCAAACTAAAAGAAAACTAAAACCGAGTTTTGTAAGCACATGAAGACTATCTCCCTAAACTCATAAATCACAAATAAAATTCTAAAACAAAATCTTTTATTAAAAATTAACTATTTCTTCAATAATATTCTTTGTGTTATTTTATATTCCCATTATGCTTGGTTATGTTGCTATAACAACTTTATTACACAATACCCTAAGTGATTTCATTGTTGAGTGTGACTTCCTAAATTCTGCCTATCTTTTGGAAACTACAGGCCTGTATTTTCTTTCATGATCCTTATATAGTCGAGTGTTTCAGATTATTTGAAAGAACTAAATCCTGTAGTAAGATAGTTGTACATAATTCTATTGCTATATTACCTATAGCTTTATGTATCTGGTCTCATCTTTCTTTGCAGAGCTAATGCAAGAAAATAAGGAGACAAAGGATGAGGCAGAGCAACTCTTCAAGTGCACAGAAATAATGTGGGGAATAAAAGCAGAAACTACAGGCAGGAGGATGGGGGCAAAAGTCAAAGCTGTCTGTCATTGATCAATTTGGATAGGCTGATTGAGCCCAAAGTGGCTTCAGAATTCTACTAAAAATTGAATTTGGATTTTAAATCATCTCTTGAATAAACACATAAAATAGTAAAATCACTTTCCCCCATCCCAAGGCTTTACTTGATTTTTAACAAATTAGATGTGTACAACAGAAGAATTAAAGGGCAAGAAGCGAAAGGGGAAAAGGGGAATAAGTCCTTCTGTAAGTTTTTAAGTATGTAAGTCCTTCCGAGGTTTGGTGAGACGCCACCTTTAAACTCTTTCCAGCCAGGAGAAGGACATGACGGGCCAGCTGACAAGCCTGACGAAGCCCTTGAATCTGATCTTCATTCTTAACTTCTATGCTGTCTCCCCAGTCGGGTACAATGCCTGTCGTCACATAGTCTGGCTTCTTTATGTGCTTGAGGAAAAAGGATTGAAAACGAAGATCAGAACCCAGCGCACGACAATGGGATCATTTTTTCAGACACAGCCTCCTGCTTCATGGAGCTCTGCCCTTCCTGCCGGAGCACCGACCTCCGAAGCCAGCACAACAGACCCTCCAGGCTGCCCCCAGTTCCTTCCCCTGCCCTTTTGAACTTAACATTGCCTGTTAGTGCTGCCTTTGGATGGTCTGTTAACCTTACTGTGCTTTGAGTCAAACTAGACTGAAGTAGACTTCTGGTCAAAACAAAACAGTAGTTTTCTTTTCTTCCTTCTCCCAACCCCATTAGAAGCATATTGCCATTGACGAAAAATAGTATCAAGCTTCCAAACTGCCAAATAGCTAATTAAGAGCACTTTCATCTTCTTAACACAAAGATAAAATTTATGCAAAGGATAGCTCACAACACCCTCTCTGAATGAATATACGTAAAAGGCTGACTGTCAAGTCCACTGAAACCTATTATATATACACTTTTCTTACACTTTGCAACTGTACCCAAAAGTAACAAGGGACTAGAGAACAAAACAAAACGGCTTTCTTTTCCTGTTCTTTCTTTCTTTTACGTACATAAAAATACCTAGGACATTATTTGTCAAAAACAAATTAAAAACACGCCAAAACTCAAAACATTCAGCTCTGATCACCCTTGTAGAACATTCTCCATCACTTACTTAAATCCATGGGCAGTACTCAGAAAATCAGTACTATCTCACACACAGAGCTTCTTTCAGGCCCAAGGTTTTGCACAGCTCTTTACAAACTATTTATGGAAACTGCTACATAAGCACTGTTGAACAGTACCCAGTAAGGCTACACAGCAGTTGGGGATAGGAAGCGGAGGGAGATAACTCTGTTCAGTGGACATCACAGCAACTGTGGAAGGGCTGAGGTTAGGGCTCTGCTCTTTGTGAAGTGCATCACACAGGATGTAAGGACCTTCACTTATTCTCATGTTCAGATGTGCCTTTCTGATACAGGTAACGCCATTGCTTGGGTTGCCACAGCTGAGCTCTGGATGAGCATCTGCTCTCCAATAGCTTTCACCATCTGTGCTCACAAACGCTCACCTGGTCTCCCCCACAGACTCTCTTCTTGTCGCCACTCTGCTTTGTGACCTGGCCAGGTTACAATTACAGGCAGAAGGGCTGGTGGACTGTCACTGAAATTCTAAAACAACACATTTACCTCTCTGGAGATTTCTTTTTTTTTCTACTAAGGAAATATCAGGAAAAGACTCTGGGCTCTGGTGGCCTGTCTCATCAGCCCTTGCCACAAAAATGGGCCACTCACCTTTAGGGAGTACAATATACTTAATGTGTTCACTGGAAAAAAATGCATAAAAGGGGGAAAGCAGGTGATTTTTGTGACAAATCTATATATCTTTCAGCTATTCTTGATCTTCCTAAATGACCTACACACCTCCATTATATTGTATTTTGAAAAATGGATAGATTGTCTTTCCACAGAATTGTAATCTCTGAAAAAAAAATCAAGAATGCTCTGAGACAAAACATTTTATTTAATTTACTCTAAAGGAGGATTCAAAGAGAGCAGCATTTAATAACATGGAAAGTATAAGAGCAGGCTTTAGGAAAAAACATCTAGTGTTTTAGTTTCAGGTAATCTCTCTTGAATGGTCCCAATTTTATAGCCAATTTTTTTTTTCTCTAAAAAAGTTAGGAAACTATATACATGTAGTTTTATCTTCATGTTAGAAATTTAATATAGAAAATTTCATGATAGAAATTTTAATTCTAAATAAGCTAAGCAGTTGTAAGCTCAGAGCTTTACTTTAAAAAATTAATGTTATAGAACTACAGGATGTTAAAACTTCTCAAATCACAATTTTAAATCACAAAACAAGTTTAAAAATTATGATTCAGATAGCTCAGAAATCAAAGGTGCAAAAACATATGATCGCTTCTGCAGTTAACCTTTATCTTGGCTGAAAAAAGCAGCAGATGATAGGCAATACAGTACCTTAGGGACTGGATGAGCTGAAGAAACTGCAGCCGGCAAAACTATACTGTGTGAAATCTCTCTTTGTCTCCGGAAAAAGAAATTTCTTCTTTGTTGACTGCTTGATTGCTTGTGTAAGTAGATATGATTGAGTGGTGAAGATAAAATTCTATGACAACCTATGAGCAGAAATAGACATATTTTAAGTAAAAAAAAAAACCCTAACATGGTGCTACATTTTAAGATGTTGCATTGTCTACTAAATCATTGTTCTAATCCTTTATTGGCTCTAAAAGGAAAAGACCCAAATAGAAAGGAAAGCAGTGGTATTCTGAGTTCCAGTACAATAAGAGCACAGCATATTTCTTAGCTAACACTATGTTTACATAAATGTTTGACAATGGAAAACTCTACTCTAACGGGAAACAAACATATAGAAACATCTGCGAACCACCAGGTCTGCAAAGAGAACAATTTCTGCTGTGGTACCCATGCAGCAATGTCCAGGATGACCTTAGATTCAGGGCACTGTTTGGGTGGCTTTATATTCTTTAAAGCCGTTTTCCTTTCAAGAATCATGGACAAATTGCCAGCTGCACTTTTTGCCCTCGATAGGATTACCACTCTGTGTTAAGTTCACGTGCAGCGAGGCATTATACTGAAATTCATTGTGATGAATGCCTGAGTCAGATAAAGACTAAATAGCAAAAATGGAGGGTGTAACCCAGAAAGAAAATGGACATTGAGTCCTTAAGTACCCACAACAGGAATTTAGAATTATCTATCAAAATTTTAAATGCACATATCCTTTGACTCAGCAATTTATCACCTAGGACTTTACCTTGCTGATATTATGCAACGATGGATGTATGAACATGTATCCTCACTGCAGCATTGTTTGTGGTAGAAAAAAATGGGAAATAACCCAAATGCCCATGAACAGGGGGCTGGTTAAATATAGTATTATGGTATATCTACACAACAGAAAACTATGGAGCTGTTAGAGATTAAACTAAATCATCTCTATGCATTGATATGTAAAGAGGTCACAGTACATTGTTAGGAAGAAAGCAAATGCTGAACAATATGTATAAAAAGCCCATTAATGTACGAAGAGCTTATCCATTTATACAAGTTTTTATATACCCATAAAATTCCTGAAAACTGATATTCATCAATAGTGGCTATTTCTGGAGCATGTGACTGGGACTGGGGGTGGGGAGAAAGACTTCCTGATTCATTTTACTTTCTTCTATACTGTTAGGTTTTTTTAAACCACTCACTTGTATTACTTTTATAATTAAAATGATAGTTTAAAAATTCCTCAACATGTCATATTGCACATTAGGGGTGGGCAAATTACAGCCCAAAGGCCAAAACTGGCCTGCTGCCTGTTTTAATACAGTCTACAACCTAAAAATTATCTTTGCGTTTATAGATGGTTAGAAAAAAACATAAGAAAAATAATATTTTTAACATGTGAAATTATATGAAATTCAAGTTTTAGTGCCCCTAAATAAAGGTTTATTGGAACACAGCTACACTCATTAGCTTATAATAATCTATGGCTGCTTTTGAGACACAGTGGCAGAGTAGTAGTGACAGAGACCATACGGCTCCCAAAGCCTAAAATATTTACTATCTGGCCCTTTAGAAGAGAAGTTTGTCGACTCCTGGTCTAGAGCACTGGTTCTCAAAATGTGGTACCCAGACCAGCATATCAGCATCACATGGGAAAAAGATGCAAATTCTTGGGCCCCTTCTCAACTTAGTGACTCAAACTCTGGGATGAAGCCAGCAATCTGTGCTTTAATAAGTCCTCAGGGTGGTTCTGATACACACTGAAGTTTGAGAATTACTGGCCTAGAGTAACCTTTCATCTGTGAACCATAATGGAAATACTAATTGCAGGTGAGTACTGGCCCCCAAACTCAAGATCTCCAAGTGAACTGAAAAAAAGTATGGATGGCAAACAAACCCCAATGGTCAGTGATTCAGTGTCATATGTTTCACTCAGTTAAGTTCTTCCATAAAGTTGAATTTACATAATGTGTTGAATCAAACTTACAGAGGTGTTTGGTATTATTTTAAACAATTCCAAATACCAGACAAAATGTCAGTTATATCACGTCTTTTAAAGAGTTGTTCGATAGAGGCAGGTACATATTCCCTAACGCTTGTAAAGTACAATATTTCCCTAAAGACAACACCACCAGCCCAAGGACTGTCAACTGGTATATGAGGGGTGGGGTAAGTATTCTAGGGAAAGGCCATGGTTGGAAAGCAGAAGCCTGGACTTCTGTTTCAGCTCTACCACTTGTTAGCTGTGTGGTTCTGAGCAAGTTTCTTCTTTTGAGTCTTAGGTGAGAATTAATTGGAATATGTGAAAAGGCGTGTGAAAGAACGTGAAAGCACCTTGCATTTAGTAGATGCCCAATAAACGAGTTCCTTCAAGAACACTCAAAAAGTAAAATGAGAAAGAAACATGGGCTCCTCTATAGGCTTCTAATATTGAGCACTTATTCTGTCAATTACTATACTAGGCACTTTACATATGTTAGCTCATTAATCTTCACGAGAATCCTGTGAGTTGTGAACTGTTATTACTTCATTCCACAGTTGAAGATACTGAGGCACACAAAGGAGAGTAACTTTCCCAGGGACATGCAGTGCATACCAAAGCTGAGGGAAAGCAGGTCGAGTTGCCTCCACAAAGTATATTACTTCTCTCACATGCATGAGAAAAAATGAGCCAACACATATGGAAACACCTAGAAAATGTAAAAGGCATCATAAAACTATTAAAAGTTATTACTATTATTAAGTTATTTTTCCAAAAGTGGTGAAGGGTTGACCTAATACATCCACTCTCTCAAGGCAATCTCCCTTTGCTGACCAGACACATGCTTCAGTGAGGTGGCTGAAGAAGTTGGTTGTGCAGTCTGTGGATATGGAAGGGAAAATCTGGGTCCCAGCTAAAGCACAGGAAAGACTTAGGTAGAATCAACCCATGACTCCGGGTGGGGTGGGGGGTGGGGGAGCTAACTGCATCCCTAGGTAGGACCACAGACAAGACACAAGCTCACAAGTATTTTCATTCTGAGGAATGATTACTACTAATAATGATAACACTAACAGAAATAGTACCAGTAGCGGTTAACTATTTAACGGCTACTTTCTTTGATTAAGAATAGTGCTAAGTGTCTACACACAGTAACTCTTACCAACTCTGTCAGGCAGGCAGGCAGCTGTTGACATCATGATATGGACGAGGAACAAACGCTCACACCTCTGGTGATCAGTGGCTGGCCCTGGCGCAAGTCCTCCAAGTCCAAATCCAGGACTGTGTCTGCCACTCCAAGCTGCCTTCAACAGTGTGCAGGAGCTCTAGTAGCTAGCATGCTTTGCTGTAGAATGTGTTTTTTCAGGGATTGGATTTTGAGGAAACTTTTTCTTTTTTAATCAAAAAAAATATCATGGAACCAGCCAACATTTAGAATGAAGGTACTTTTCCTGAAAATTCTTAGAACTGATGTAATTGGGAGGCATAATGATAGTGAAAAAGCACGAGCTTTGAAGTCAGACAGATCTGAGTTGCCAAAACTTTGGAGCCCCACTTTCCTCACCATTACGTGGAATAGTAGTGCTTTCCTCACCACCAGGCTGTTGAGAGCATTAGCTGAGATAACATATATGTGTAAACCATCTTTAAAAATTAGGTGCTCCATAAATGTTAATTTCTTTTCCTTTCCCTTCTCAACTCTTTGACGTGTTTACCGGTGTGCTTCTGAATTTATTTATTCTTTTATTTGACAGTACTTACTGAGCTCCTCCTATATGCCACGCTCTGGACACAGAGTGAACCAGGTGGCAAAGTCCCTGTTCTCATGGAGCTTATAATCTGTTGTGGGATGCAGACAAGAAGCAAACCAACAGATACATTAGATTATATCAGACGGTGATGCACGTGATGAAAAACAGGCCAGAGTGACACAGCCTGGGATGGCACCTTGGAGCTAACGTTCTACTCCTGGTCCTGCCAAGAGCTAACTATGTGACCTCGAGCAGTAATAGCAACAGTGAACACTGGCTGAGAGCTTCCTGGTGCCAAGCTCCACAATGAGCACTTCACAGACACCACCCACCGATACAAAGGCTTCTTTAGTAAAATGAAGGAGGTGGACTTCATAATCTTTGAGGTCTCTTTCAGCTCTGACAGTTGTGCCTTCATTCAGCAGCATCTGATTGTCATGCTACATCGCAGGCAATGGAATGATGTAGACTCCGGTCAATTTTAGCATTCATGAAGATTTTTTTCAATGTGGCTGATTATAGGAAAGCGAGATCATCTTTATCAGTATTATCAAGTTCAAGTACACAGTCATTATAGGGGGAATCTGTTCTATGTACTTAAACTTGAGGCATGAAGTTATCAGGCCTCTCCTAGGATATCTGGATGAGGCTTTTGAGACATTCACTTCTAGGATGAACAGTGTTGCCAACATACCCATCCTGCCAAATGATGGGCTCACTGCTGAAAAGACGCAGGCACACCCACACATGACTTAAACATCGGGAACACAGTCTGAACATCCCCAGTCTGTTGACAATTATGGTTTTGCTGTGTACTCAGCAATTCCATTTTCATAAGATACTTTTTTATTTGAAGCGAAATCTTTTCTTTCATTCTGATAAAAGACACCCTATAAATGTTGTCACAAGGTAACAGGATAATAAGGTACCAGATCGTGTTTATTCTACTAACTATTCATTACAAACCAGAAAAAAAAATCCAGTGTTTTCACAGGTGAAATGATGAAATGGGCTTAAGTCAATACATGCCTTTAGAAGATAACTGTCCTCCAATTAATGTGGCAAGAAGGGGGGGGGGGAGATGGCAAGATCCTCAACTTTGTTTATCATATTGTAATTAATAAATAGTAATTAACAAATTTTCTAAATGCAGAGTGAGCAAAAATAAAATCCCCAGTCCCAATTATATTCAGAGTCACAGGATAACCAAAGTATAGTATCTGCTACAGATCATTCTAGGAGAGGTTTATTGAGTTTTCTATATATTTCCCTTCTTTATAAAAGCACTGCTTTGTACACCTAAAACTAATACAATGTTATATGTCAATCATATCTCAATTAAAATAAACATATAAATAAAAGCACTGCTGATACCTTATTATAACTACATCTAACTTCCAACTTGCTACCATCAATGCTACAGCTAACTTGATGCACGACAACCATCATCAGAGGCAGAGATACCCGCCAGGTTTCCATCAGCCACAGGACTGGCCTCTCTGTCTTCTGGGCACCACCATTATCCAGAACCCACAGTACACCCTCTTTTGTTAAAGCTATTTTCAGGAAACAAGGTTTAGGTGTGTACTAATTATTGCAAGGGACAAGTTAACTAATCTGAACTTTAGGATATGCCAGTAGAAAATCATCAGAAACCTCAGGAGAGTAGGAGAACCCCAGATCTACAGGGAGCTGCTTTGGACTAATTTGATCTTAAAAGACGTGATCAGAGTAAGTGTTGTTACTGTTGATTATGTAACAGAAACTCTGTATAGGGTTTCCTTAAGTAGAAAAAGTACACATTATTTGTTATGAATACTAGAATATTTACTCTTATCAAAGGTAATAATAAGAATTATTTTCAGTGTCACAAAAATTCTATCAGTGCCTAGTTTGAGCTGAACATTGAAAATTATAGGCAACTGCTTCTTTCAGTCCACGGAGGAGCACACTGTGTGGCCTGAATGTCTTCTGAAGTTGGTATATGTTTTCTGGATCCTGCAGCACATTTTTCTTCTTCTTTTTTTTTTTTTGTGAGGAAGACCAGCCCTGAGCTAACATCTGTTGCCAATCCTCCTCTTTTTGCTGAGGAAGACTGGCCCTGGGCTAACATCCGTGCCCATCTTCCTCTCCTTTATATGGGACGCCACCACGGCGTGGCTGATGAGCAGTGCGTCGGCAGGTGCCCGGGATCCGAACTGGTGAACCCCAGGCTGCCAAGCGCGAACTAAACCGCTGTGCCACCGGGCCAGCTCCCCATTTTTCTTATTTTAAATTTATATTTGCAATGTAAATCTAGGTTAAGGTTTTAAATATTTTCATATTTAGTAATAACATCAATTTCTAAAAGCTGCATTTTATTTCCCCTTACAGATTATGTCTGAAAGGTGGGATTACAGAATTCAAGTATGATGGAGGGAGGTATGCATTTTAAATAACTGAGGTTGCTGCGCGCAACATGCCCTGTATTTCCTGGCCTCTTAATCAGGGTCCATTTTAATTGTTATCTGCTCATGTATTCTATACCACATAATGAAACGCTTCCATTTCACCCACCGAGCCCTGGGTTTTTATGCGCACCTCTACTAATGACCCTTAATTAAGCTGATTTTATCCTTGAAAATGTGAGTTTTCTTTTGGTCAACAAGTATTTTTAAGGGAGAGGCCTGAAAGAACTTTCAAAGAGACATTTAAAATGCTTACTATTTTAAACAGTTGCAAAACTGTACAAAGTAGATTTGTACTCAAGCGTGGGCTACCAACACCTATATTTTTCATTGTATGTTTCCAGGCAAGCACTTTCCCCCTGCAGTGTGCCATCAACCCTCAGTTATGTTACACTTCAGAGGTATCAAATATCTGGGTAGAAAACAACACAATAAAGTAGCCTGTACTACTTTACATTAGCTAACAATATCAACCAGAGATAATATGTAATTTAAAAGACACCCTGTAAAATATCTTACTGCATATATTTTTTCATAATGATCAGCAAATGCCAAAGTCTAGTAACAAAACTATTATTTATAGCATATCAACATCTAATTGATTTTACAAATGGAGGCAATTATTTTGGATGAAGGGAGGAATGCCTGCCAGATTTAAATGATTTATGATTACTAAGACAGAAAACATCGTTTTGCTAATTCATTTTCAAATACGGCTCTTACACTCATTGATAATTTTAATTTCAAACCAAATGATTTGCTTAAATTATACATTAACTTTAAAAAAAAGCAACTTTGTGACAGCAAACTGAGGTATTTTTAACTGTTTAGAAATATTGCTTCCTACAGTTGGCTCAGAAGGGATTGTACCATAGAATATATTTTTAAGGTGCTGATTTAGAACCACAGAAAGATCACACTTCGTGACCTCCAACCAATTACCCAGAGTAGGAGTGCAGGCTCTTACAGCACTGTGTGCTCCAAGTCCAAAAGAGAAAACTGCAGATGCATCCATGCCTTATATTTCTTGACCTAAAACATCGACTGTCTGCTTGATGGGTTTGATAACTTGCACAAATGTGGCGAAAGGAAAATTAGATAGTCTGCATCACTCGATATAAAACTCTCATTGATTTTTATAGTCTAGTACCAAGATGTACACGTTTCAAAAGTAAATGAGAGAGATTGAAGGTTCCTTCCCATTTCAAGAAGACTATAAAGCAGAAGAGAAGCTCACATTTCACTAGAAATAACCTATGCATTTGTTGAAGAAAAAAAAAATAGCTAGGGGAATGCCCCAGGCTGAAGCAGATACTGATTGGGCAAAGCTGAAGGACAAGGGCCCTTGAAACTAAACAAAAGCAAATTCATTCTGTTGACAGATGTTGATTACATCAAAGCAACAAGTAACTCCTCCAATTCTCAACTTTTTAAAAAAACAATTAATATCTTTCTACAATCTACACAATAAGGACCAAGAAAGCTTTTAAACCAATCATAATAAACATTGTTTAACTTGTTTTTTAAAAGTTTCAGTTCAGTTGAAGACTATTCCAGTGTGTTTTTAGCTATGAGCTTCTCCAAACAGTGGTTTATTCATTCCCATGTACGTGTCTGGGGATCCAAGCTGGCCATGCCATCAGCCCCTTCCTTCCAGGGGTTAACTGCTCTGGCTGCCAAATAAAATACAGAGTGAGCCATGTAATTATGGAGACAGTCAAAGGGCAGGCTCTATTTTGAAATCTATTTGCACAGACAAGGTCTTCCAATTGCGCTTACAGGAAACAAGCTGGTAAAGAGCCTCCTTTTCCCCAGATGCTTTCCACACTTTTTCTCCAATTCAGGAAATCATGGATATGGACACCATACACCATTGCTTCCTGGATTTCAAGCTAAGATGCCATTACAAGGAGAAGAGTGGATCTGATTCACAAACATGTAAAAATCTTTTTTTTTTTCTTTGCCTAATTAACAGCATTTGGCAACAGTCTCTGGATGATAAGGCTACAATGTTTATTAAACAACATTTCTAAAGAGGATGCAAGCTCAGTTGTTATGCAGGTGTTGGAAAACAGATCATTTTCTTTAATGCTCAAAATAAAGCACATAGTTGAGTCTAAAATATACTGGCATAAGTACTTGACTCAAATAAAGATTCTACTTGATGTCCAAGAGTAGAATACATTTTCAAGGTGCTGATTTAGAACCACAGAAAGATCACATAAAATAAAGGAGCTGTTTATTAGTTGTCCTTGAAGTTATTTATAAAGCTAAAACTGCTAAAACAGTAACAAAGATTCCACAGAAATAAAAAATAAATGTGTTAAATATTTTAAGTGACAAAAAAAAATTCCAAGTCACTTTTTTTGTGAAACATAAAAATTTGTCCCAGTTGCTTAAAGCTCTAAATCTGCAATTTCTACGAGACTTCATTATGCTTATATCAAAATATATTTGGACCACTACTCCTAATAAAACTAAGCAGTCAAATGAAGGTGTGATAGTTGTCTCACCACAGATACCAGCCTGCGGATGTCAGAAGTCACCATCAAGCCATAAACCAAAGCCCGGGAGTCCTGGTTCTAGAGAAGATGAGCTGGAAAGTCAGCCATAGTTAGAGCACTTTTGAGGAGAGGAAGGACAGCAGCCTGAGGGCACCCTCTTCCAATAATAACAACATTCAAGAAGGATGCTCAGGTCAAGGCAAAACGTGACCTTCCCCAAGGCTCCATCAGGAAGTTGTCTCCGTGCTACATCGCCCTCCTTTTTAAGAATTTATCAATAGCAACTGATAGAGTATAATGTCAATGACAAGTTCAGAAGTGGGTTTAGGAAAATACTTCATTTTGCTTCTTTGCAAAAGCTCACTGGATAATATGTGATTATTCATTAACGTACACCACCAGCACCCAGGGGTCTGTGATTTAAACAAAAAGCATTCCCCTCTTCTTGGGAGACAAAAACACCCCAACCTACTGTAGAAACACAGATCAATAAACCTATCTACTTAATAAAGTAGACTCATGTCTGTGGGCCTAGAAAAAAATTCCTTTAGGCTGGTTCAACCACAGCTGGGGGAGGGGTGTCAAAGATTATAGTAAGAACTCAAAATCTAAAACTAAAATCAGATCACTTGGTGGACAAGTAGAAGTTAAATAGAAACTATTAATTTGTAAAAGGAAATACAGCTATTGTATGAAATTTCTCCATTTAAGATAAAAAATGTTTACTTCAAAATTTAAATCTAAATTCATCTTTATAATCATAAAATATTGAGTCACACTGCAATAGTATATGCTTAGAAAATCCCATTGTCGCTCGGCTAAAGTTTAGAGAAAAGCAGCTTTTTAGCACTTCAACAATACATATACTCAGGCAACTTCTTGGACAAAGAAATATTGTATCCTTCCAGGGAAAAGAAAGGATCTGTTTATTAGGACTGTGGTTAAAATGTAATAATTCATTCTAGTTGAGCCCTGTGAAAAATGTCATCAAAATATCATTTTCTTTGCCAGATTTTCTGGATGCCGTAATATCATTTAAATACAGAATAAAAGACAAGCTCTGATCAGAGTAGAAGAACACCAGCAAAATGAACCAAATGCAAACATTCGTTCCATCAAAGTAACAGGAAAGAATTCACACAGTCCTGATACCCAGAGAATGCACACTTCTAGGTTAGCACAGAACATCTGGCAAACTTCAACTTTCCAAAGTCTCAAAAGAAACATTCTTGTTACCTCACACACTTTGGAAAGGAGAGGAAAATAGAAAAAATTTAAATTAAAGCATACAAATAAGAATCAGAAAGAGCAATTTCACAAAAATTACATATGGAATTCAATTTTAGAGAAAGTCCATATAAAAATATCATGAGTTTAAAAAAAATTGATATAGTAAGAAAGTCCTTCTTTAATTTTTTTAAAAGACTATTCACAAATACCACTGTCATGTAAAATACTACTCAAAATACTAGTTATTTGGATAAAAATACCCAGTAATAGAAGATGTTGGGACTTATAGTTTATGATCAAAGGCACAACTTTAATATGAATATTTTTCAAATGTATTAAAGCATCTGAAAAGAGTGTAATTTTAGTCTTCATCTTACAATAGTGTCAACTGAATTCTATATGCAACATGCTTTAGTTATACTGTTGGATGTATTTCTTTCTCTCTTTTTAGAAGCCACTTTAAGTTATTTATGCAAACAACTGGAATAAAATAGCTCAAAGCTTTGACCAAAACTGAAGTATCAAAACAAACAAACAAAAAAAAATCTACATCTTAATATTCCCCTGAGAATGCTTTCACTGTACAACTCCAAATGAAAGCAATGAAGTAAAAAGAAAACATTTGAATATAAATCCTCCAGTGGTATTTTAACAATTGCAGGAGTTTGTCTCTGCCCTATAACCAGGCATAGGAGTGGTAGGTAGGTAGGTGGGTCAATAATCACGATCTAAAACGAGAAAGCTAAAGCTCAGGAGAACAACATATTTCCAAGCTTCTACAGTTGAGATTACACAGATTTAAGACAATAGAAGCCAGGATCACTTCAGGAGTTATTTTCACAAAAAAAAAAAAAATAAAAGAGAAAGTATACAGTAGCCTCTTTAGTAAAAGAAAAAGTTCCAAATTATCTGAAGGCAGTTTTTTGGACTGATATAGTTACACTGCCAAAAATAATTTTATATTCAATTCAACTATGTAGACTTAGTTAACCATGTGAATAAATAATCACTCCATAGCTCTAGGCATTATTGCAAAAAACGCAATGCAGTAAAGTAGTCCAGGTTTAAAAGGGAGTTCCATAGAAGCCTGCTTACAAATTGGCCCTTGCATTTTTTTTTTTCAGATATGGATGCTCAACTATAAAACCATTATTTTTTGTACTAAAGATTAAAAATTAAAAGCACCACCACCGCTAACAAAACATGTATTCTTTATCTGTATAAAGCAGGCTGCCTCTCATATCTGAAAACACAAGATCACATGAAAAACTTAGCTGACCAAGAGTGTTCACACTTGGTGCAATGACAAATTCATCATCTCATTTTTAGATTAAAGTCTTCAATATAGCCACAACGCCGAAACATTTGATATGTACAATATTTGAAACATGTTCATTGTCTAATATGAAGTGTACTGAACATTTTTTGAACTATACTTCTACCAGAGTGTTGCAAAAAGAAAACCAACCCCAAAATGCCTAAATAAAACACAACCAATTTGGAGGTAAAAAGAAGGACATAGTGTGGAATTTAAAACACTTTATATTTTGCTTGTGAATGCACCATGGGATTTTCCTCCAAAAGATGTGCCTCCTAATTATATTTACTTGAGCTCTTGTTTAACTTAGTTTTCCTTCTCTGAGCACTAGTTGGTTTACTTGGAAACATTATTTAAACTCTCTAAGCCTTAGTTTCCTCGTCTGTTAACAGGAATAATAATGCCTTCCTTACAGCATTGCTATGATACAGAAATTGTGACATGAGGTATGAAAAGTGGCACAAGGTAAGCACTCGATAAATGGTAATTATGATCACTCGTTTCCTAACCGTGGGAGAAGGTCACTCTAAAATGGACTAATCAGTAGGTAGAAACCAGCTTGGATTTCAAAAATTTGTGCTTTAGATAATTCACACAGTAAGTAATTCACAAAGTATTCATGAGATCCTAGGTTGGGTCCCAGAGTTGCTACTTAAAAACCACACTATCCAAAGCACCGGACTCCCCAGCCTTCATCACAGGACCACCCTGACCATTAACTGAGACTGCAGGTGTATGAATACTTTACAAACTGGATAGCATCTCACGATTGTAGTGTATTGAGAGAAGTCTTAAACCCAGTAAGATGAATTATGCACAGCCTAACTAACTTTGACATTCTTCTGAGAGTTCTTGGTGGGGACTTGCTAGAATGCTGATGGCTAATAGTGAGGTCTAAGGAAAATCTCTTCCACTCAAAGGCATAAAAGACCCCAGCTTTTCTCAAGAATCATACCCTTCCAAACACATTAGTATATAGAATAGTTTTTATATTTGTGTAAAGAGTGGAATGGGAAAAATCATGTTCTAGAAAGATTCCACTTGGCAGTGAAGACATTCCCTGTAAAGCTCACTATCACAAACAATTTTAAGAGTTACAGCAGAATGCTGTGATTTTTATTCTGTCACTAAATAGTGTTCGGTCAATGTTGTGCTTCTCCATAAACTGTTATGTTGTCCTTTGTAACCTCTGTAACTTAAAGTTTGTAAGAATTTAAACACACTTGTTTGAGAATGCAACTATTTAACAGAAATATTCGAGAGCTCACCAAACCTTATTGTTTAAATATACCAAGATGTCTTCTTTGCATAAAAATTCCTGTTTATTAAACAGTGATAGAGGAAGAACTTATTTATATTTCAAGCACTACCAACATACATCATTTATGACAAAAAAGGCAGGCACTCTGTAAGCATGCTCAATCACTGTCAATCACAAACACTAAAATACACATAAACCAAAGCAAGCCGTGTGAACTGTATTAAATTCAGCTAAACACAGAATTACCAACAGAACAAACAAAAAAACAAATAATTATCAGTGACTCACAGACCTATTTACACAATACACAAAATAACTTGGAAAGGTGTAACCATAGAAACCTGATAGCCTAAATTCAGTGCCTTTAAAATTTGCATTTATTTAAACACTGTGCAAACGATGTCTTTACAAAATAAAAATGTTTCAAAAGCAGTCAAAGCTTATCTTTGTCATCTGATCATTGATCAAAATAGTTTCAACCATAAATTAGCTGTCTTTAAAATTATTCAGGGACCAATTTAATGAAACCACCAAAAATGTCAAGCAGTTTTTAAGCAAACTGTTATTTTCACAACCACTGATTAATAACTGAAAAAACTCAACTGTATACAATAAATCCCATAATAGTCAAATAATATTAAAACATGCTTTGACATAAAGACTTTTCTTAAATTCACACTGTTGCATGCAACCACCCCCACTTCCTCTAATTAACTACTAAAGCAGAAATGCTATTAGCTGTTTCAGTTTATGGGTGATTTTCACTGACAATTACCTTTTGAATAGTTTAATATTTAATGCTATAGTTAGTCCTAATGTCTTATATTTTATTTCATAAGCTACATGAGTAGAACGTTATTTTGTAGTTCACTGACTCCCACACTTAAGATGTAATGTTCAGTGTGTATTTCATTATGTAGATGAGCAATGGATGTTGTTTGACATGATTTAAATGGGTCAACAGTATTTTCCTAGTCACATTAATCATTTAGACAGCTAGAATAAAAAAAAAAGGCCTTGAAAACTAAAACTAGAGAATCTATTCACACAAATGACACTCACCATTGGCGGGTTATCTAGGATGTGGTTAAGGAGAAGGAAGAGTTACAGACTTTGAACACATGTTTCATTATTTATTCAGAAACCACTTTAAGACCCCAGCTCTATTTTTCAAAATCCCAGTGAACACCCACAGGGACAGATTTCTGAGATACCAAAATGTAACTTTAAAAAAGTATTCAATGGAAATCTATGAAAACTTTTTCATTTGAGAAGAAAGAATAAAATTTGGGAGCCCAGCTGCAAATGAGACTGGGCCGCAAGGGTAGGGTCAACCTTATGGTATCTATAAAAATATACAGCATCACAGATGAGGACACAGCCCTCACTATGGACAACAATCCTGTCTTCACCTGCTGATGGCTCCTAGGAAGTAAAGAGAAGGAGAAAAAGAAAAAGCAGAACCAGCCTTTAGAAATAGCTGCAAATCACCTTGCTCCAGCCCTGAGTCAAAAGAAAGAATCTGATAAGGAACACAGAAAGCAACAGATGTGAACACACAAACTGCAACTCCACAGTTTCCTTTTCCTTTCTTCGTCATGATTGACCTTTACATTGGGTCTGATTGAGGGATGACTTGGTCTACATGGCTAGTTAACGTGCCAGAATACTATTCTGGATAACCATCCTACCCTTTGGTTCTATATGAATTAGGTGCTTTCCAATCACAAGTATGGAAGCGACATACAATCGCTTCCCTCCCAACGGAAGCTTTTTACTGGGTCTTTGGCAGCTGTGAGGAAGATAGTGTTTGGTATTAACTTTATCATTCTGAACCCACTTCTCAAAGGTCATCCTCCAAGTGGATGTGCTCTGCCCTCTCCTGAAACCACACAGAATGAGAAGCCCATGTTGTGTTTTTCTGATTATGAAAATGGTACATGCATGGTATCAAATATTTTTATAACAATACTGAAAAAGCATAAACAGTAAAAAGTAAAAAACAGTAAAAAGCTTCCTCAACCACTGTTAACATTCAGCAAACACATTTTAGAACATTTCTCTATGTATCCACTAGTACATTGTTATATATTTTTATAGTACATTAATTTATTATATTTTATAAATATTCTGTACATGTAGTTTTATTAAACTGCTGTTTTGAAAGCAATTAATTTCTCTTCACAATATTTGAGACATATCTGTCTTTAACAAAAAATATAGATCTACATGATTCTTTTAGGCCCCTTGGGTTATTCTACCAGTTTCACAGTATTCTTTTATACGGATGGGTAACATAACACTTTATTTAACCAATGATGATCATGTAGGTGGGTTCTTTTTCTGTTTTTTGCCTTGCATGATATACTTTTTACAAATATAATTGTTGCACACATGACCAATTATTCTTTTTTAGCTTACATTCCTAGAAGTAGAATTCTTGGGTTAAGAAATATACAAAATTCTGACATATTTGCAAAACTCTCTCCACAAAAGAGTAATTTATATTTGCAATGGTGCCTATTTCCCTACACCCTCACCAATATTATTAATGTTGAAATCTTTGTCAGTCTGATAAATGAAAAATAGTATCTTGTTTTACTTATTTTTCTTCAGATACTACTGAGGTTGAAGAGCTCTTTATTTATGTACTTTTATTCTTTTGTGAAATCTCCATTTAGGCCTCTTGGGTTGTTTTTACTTGAGTGCTCTGTGAATTAGGAACATTAAATATTTGTGTACTATATTGTTTCAAATAGTTTTTCAATTTGCCATTGCATTTCAACTTTGTTTAAAGTGTTTTCAGCCATACAATTAGGTTTATGTTGAATTTATGGATTAACATAGGGAGAATATGACTCTTTAAAATATTTAGTTTTCTTATTTAAGAGATGTCTTCACATTTACTGCAGTCTTCTTTAATATCCCTCAGTAGACATCTAATGTTTTCTTCAGATATGTCTTATATATTTCTTATTATTTGTTCATTCCTAGGTATTTTATATTCTTGGTTGCTATCATAAATGGATTTTTTTCCATTATATTTTCTGCCTAAATATACGACAGTAATTTATTTTTGTTATAATATTAAACCTATTTTTCTTTTAAAAAGCTTGTTTTAAAAATTGAAGTATAATACTCTAGTGTCATGTTTTTATGCTCCTTAATATATCAAAAAAATCAAACATACATACAGACTTACACACTTTTTCCACTGGAAAGAAGTGAACTGGGACTGACTGGGGTTAACCAGACTTTCCCTTCCATCACTGCCAGCTCGCCCCTCTTACCATGTCTCTCCCCAAGCATGAAGTGCTGGACTGGGCAGGCTAATAGGTGCTACAAGTGCCAGGAAATTAATTAAAGGCCCCAAAAAAGAAGGATAGATTTTTTGGAAGGGTTTGATATTTAAAATATATTCCAAAAAAAACAATGACCTAATCAGGGGGTGGGTAGAATTAGAACTTTTTTAGACTTATTATTCTACATTTATTTATCTAATTTTATAGCTTAGTTTTGTTTTTGTTTTGAATTTTGAGTCTGGGATGGGTTAGGGCAACCATAATTGTTTCAGCACTAGAGCTCCTGTCCCGATTCAGCCCTTAGATAACTGTAACTGTGCCTACAGGCGCATGAGTGCCAGAATGCACTGAGCAAACAGCACAGTTATGAAACTTCTCCTAGTCTTAGAACATTGAAAGAGTCCAAGAACTTTAAATAAAAATAAATTTAAAACTAATCTGTCAGCCTCCTGAACATGGACTCTGTATAACTCTAGTTCCCAGAATCCTCTTATATTCAGTTTGATTTCCCCTGAGAAGAGCAAAATGTCTTGAAATTGTAGAAAGGGGATGGGGTGTGGGGAGGAAAGGGCCGCAGTAGCGGGGGAGGGGGCACGGATCTTCCCTCTGTTACTCCTTAAGAGCAAATGCTCTCCTAACATATTTTCCTCCATGAGTTTCAGAACACTACTTCCAACTCCAGCTACAAGTTTGGAAAACCACTATGCCATACAGTGGACAGAAAAAAAATGACTAATTTTTTCCCATTAAAAATATCTGATCCACAGATAATAGCATGGAGGATTATACCCTTTCCTCTGCTTTTACCTATATTTGAAATTTTCAATAATAAAAAGTTTAAAGAGTATTTGATCCAGCACTAAAAAAAATTAGCTTTCCTAAAGAATCTTAGAAGCTTAGGAAACGGAAGGATTATTTTAAATCTGGGGTGCTGTTTATACGTGAAAAAACAAAACATTTAAAATGAGCATCAACGTGTAGTTGCTCCTGGGCTGTAAGCTAGGAAGGGCCTCCAGGCTAGTGCTTTTTGATGGTGGAAACCGTACAGTTATTCATATGTTTCTAATTTGTAGTTCACAGCCACACGTGCTTCTTAGGAGTAATCCTGGGGCTGAGTTTTAGCTGCTCAGATACCATGCCAGTGAAACTCCTAAAGTACACGAGAACACACGAGAGCACAGGTCTTGGCCCTGAATTGTTTCTGCGTGCAGTGATATAAGGTACTGGCTGGGATCTGAAAAGTGTTTGGGGCTTGGCCATCATGATGGTGTACAGAGAGGCAGGCAGGCAGTCTTCGCGAAAGTTCAACCCAGGAAGTGTTGGAGAGACAATGCAGAGTGAGGGCAGTTCCATTTCCACCTTTGTGTTATAAAATCTTAGGCAGCAAGTAGGTTTTTGCACAATAGTTACCCTCAGGTAAGTATTTTGGGGATAAAATACACAATAGGAAGGCTATGAATCCTGTAAAGGAGGCAGCAGTGGACTGACATGGACAGAATTTATACTTATCACTAACGTTTCACCATTACCAAATCCACCCTGCTGTCAACTCCATTGCCATGACTAGATGATGCTGACCTCACTGAGTAATCTGGAAGACTGGCGATATTTGGGTTTGGTGATTGCTAACTTCAGACCTCATAAATATTATGTAACTCTAGTCTTTTTGCCTCTAGCCAACCAGCCTGGCTGCAATTTTCAGCCACAAGTGGCAAACTGACATTGAGAATTTATGAGCTCTGCTGTATTAGTAATGCACATTTCCTTTTGAATTATTCTAGCCTGTAGCCTGAAGCAGATTATAATTATCAGTCCTTTTGCCACACAAGTCTGAAGATCTACAAGTGGTTCAGGTAGCTACATTAATACGCTTCAACGTTTTAGTTAGGTTGGTAAATAAAAGCCCATATAAGACAAATGAAAAGCAGATGAATTTTTGTATTGCTAGAATTTTTAAACTAATTTATCTAATTAAAATTTGGTCCCAATCACAGTGTGTCTATAGAAGATGATTCCCTATCTTATTAGAGATGTTTTCCACTTTACTATTTACAAAAATGCATATTGTACAGATTGCTTGGAGCAGAGTATTCAGGTAGTCAATGACCTATACTATGGATAAAGTTAGTTCTACACCAAGATAAATATGTGGTCTTAGCTGTTTGGAAAGCATTTTCCTACGTAAACAATGTGGCTACGTTCTCAGGCTAGCCCATTTGCTCATAATATAACTGAAATACTACACATTTGCAATGAAAACAAAAAGCTAGGAAACAATTCAGCTGCAAGTACCTAATATTTTAGCTCCACTATGGGTTTTCTGTGCTAGCCTGGGAATGCTTCTGCCATTTACAGTGTGGTTGCAAATTGTTGGACAGTTAAGAAAAGTGAAAAGTCCACTCTACGGCCTCCTACCTTCCATTCTCAGCCTCTTCTTCGCAAGCCCCAACTGGAAAGGGGATGGAGGCTGAGTGGCCCTGAAAATACTAGAGAGGAGAGGAGAAGGCCAAATCTCATCCCTTCCCATTAAACCTATACCAGCCCCAGAGCCAGGATCCTCATGTTGCATCAGCTTCTTCCAACTTCTAAAGCAAGTGAAAGGAAGTAAGTCTGTCTTGAACTTCAAGCAACCCCTGCTACCTAATCCTTAGCACCAGAATAAACATCTCAAGCCCCAGTACAGCCACCCTGAGCGGAAACATGGTGGCTCTGGAGGACTACTGTCACTCTATTCAGCGCCCAATATGGGCAGGAGGTGTAGTGAATAATTGTCCATAACTTAGATGGAGCCAGTGGAACTGGATTGTCTAGCTTCAGTTCTGGCTCTAAGATTTTTCTGTGCTTCAGTTTCTTCATGTGTTAAAAAATGGTAACATTAAAACTACTGTAAGGATTAAATAGGTTCATATGCATTAAATACCTATTAGCATGGTGCCTGGTACATAGCAATCCATAAATTGAGCTATCATTCCATATAGGTTTAATATCACTATGAATGAAAAAGGTACAAAAATGCTCTCTCCTCTTTAAAATCTATACTATTTTTTTCTGGTCTCTATAGTAGTAGTTAGGTGGGAAGATGTAATTTAGCAAGTAGACATTAATGCCCAGAAAGAGTTTATGCGTCTCTGAAATACTGCCCCCTACACACACACACTCCTCAAATAAAACCCAGACTTTTAAATTACAGGTACATGTGGGTAATAGACAACAGTGAACTTATTTTATCTATGTTGTTTTTACTAATAATATTTTAAAAGAAAGAATTTAAAAAATCAATACAATTACAGGTGAGGATGTGGGGCAACAAGAACTCTCATATACTACTGGGGAGAGTCGACTGGCACAACCACTCTGGAAAACTGTCAATATAAAGTCACCAGTTCCCTTCAGGTTTATACACAATAGAAATGCATACAGAGGTGCACCGAAAGACATGCACAAGAATGTTTGTAATAGAAAAAAGTGGAAGCAACCCAAATGTCCTTCAACAATGGAATGGACAACTCATGATAAATTCATAAAATGGAAGACTATACAGCAACCAAAATGAATGAACTACAGCTACAGACAACAGTATAGATGGCTCTTTAAAATATAAAATTAAATCAAAAAAGCCAGGCACAAAGAGTTACCTGTTGTATGATTCTATTTATATACAATTCAAAAACAGGCAAAATTGAGTCATACTATTCAGGAATCCACACATGGTGGTAAAACTGTAAAGGAAAGCAAGGAAGTGAATGCTATTTAAGTCAGGATTGTGGTTATCTGGGAGATAGAAGAGATTTGGACTGGGAAGGGCATGCAGAGTTCTTCTGAGGTGCAGGTAATGTTCTGATTTTTTTGTTTTAAACTGGCACAGTAGTTACATAGGTGTTTATAACCAGTCATTAAATTGTACATTTGTTTTACACGTTTCTCTCTCTCTATTTTACAATAAAATGCTGGAAGAGAGGGAGGGAAGAAGAGAGGAAAAGAAGAAAGGAAGGCAAGACAGGAGGAAGGGAGGAAGGAAGAAAAGAGGAGAGGGAGGGAGGGAGAAAGCCAGAATTAGAAAACAAACCAAAAAAAAGAGAGAGAAAGCATTCTAACAATCAGGTTTTTGTATATTATGATGTAAGTAATTTAAAATATTTATTAACATGTTAAATTCAAGTAATTTTTTTAACTCAAGGAAAATCAGAAATCAGAAATAATTCAAAATTCTTACTATACAATGAAAAACATTAATAGCAGTTAGCTATTCTACATCTAATTGACGAGGCTAATAAGAAATTCATATTTGAAACATTTTTAAATGAATTCTTGTAATTATTCTATTATAACAAACTAGTTAATAAATACCCTGATAGTTATGTAACTATATTCTCATTCCAGAGCTTTTTAATTGATATAATGTACATGGGACAACTATACTGCTTGTTGAAGCAGAAAAGGCCACTAGATTTTCTTACTAGGAAAACTATATCTTTTCAGGAGCTTTATAATAACAATAATAAAACAGCTGACATGTTTGTAGCAATTTACAAAGTAATTTTATACATATTATTTAACTTGGTCCAACAACCTGTGTAAGGTAAACTGGGAAGATATTCTTGTACTTATTTTACAGGCAAACCCCCCTGACACTCAGGAGGTTAAGGGATTTGTCTAAGACCACAAAAGTTACAAGAAGCAGATCTAGGTTTCAAACCTAAGCCTATCTTTTCAAACTTTTTATATATAGAAAATTTCAAACATACATAAAAGTAGACAGATTAATATAACAAACCCCCCTTGTACTCATCATCCAGCTTTAACAATTATCCACTCATACTGATCTTGTTTCATATATAACCATCCTCCCTTCCCACTGAATTATTCTGAAGCCAGTCCTAGACATCATATCATTTCATCTGTAAATATTTCAGTTATGTATATCTAAAAGATGAGAATTCCTTTTAATGATTTAACAAAATAACCTTATTACACCTAAAAAAAGTTAACAGTAATTTCTTCATATCATCAAATATTTGGAGTCTTCAGATACTCTGCTTTTGTTATATATATATATGGCTCATTAAAATAGATCCAAATAAAGTCCACACATTGCATTTGATTGACATGTCTCTTACACCTATTTTAATCAATTCCTCTCTCTTCCTTTTTTTTCTTCCTTGTAATTTATTTGTTAAAGAAGTAAATTTGTTTGTCCCTAGCATCTCCCACATTCTGGAATTCTCTAGCTGTACCTCAGTGATGTCATTTAACAAGTTTCTCTGTCCCTTATATTTCATATAGACTGATATTAAACCTATGGATTTGTTTTGATTCAAGTTCAGTTTTTTTGGCAAGAATATTTAATGGACAGCTAATCTTTGACAAAGGAGTGAAGAACATACAATGGAGAAAGGGAAGTCTCTTCAATAAATGGTGCTGGGAAAATTGGACAGCAACATGCAAAAGAATGAAAGTAGACCATCTCCTATCACCATATACAAAAATCAATTCAAAATGGATTAAGGACCTGAAAGTGAGACCTGAAACTATAAAACTCCTGGAAGAAAATATAGGCAGTACACTAATTGACATTGGTCATAAAGGGATCCTTTCAGATTTCATGTCTACTCAGACAAGGGAAACAAAAGAAAAAATAAACAAGTGGGACTTCATCAGACTACACAGCTTCTACAAGGCAAATGAAACCAGGATCAAAATGAATAGACAAGCCACCAGCTGGGAGAAAATATTTGCAAATTGTTTATCCGACAAGGAATTAATCTCCGTAATATATAAAGAACTCATACAACTGAGCAACAACAAAAAAAACCCAATCAAAAAATGGGCAGAGGATATGAACAGACATTTTTCCAAGAAAGAGATACAGATGGCCAATAGACACATGAAAAGATGTTCAACATCACTAATCATCAGGGAAATGCAAATCAAAACTACACTAAGATATCACCCGCCACCTGTTAGAATGGCTATAATCACCAAGACAAAAAACAACAAATGCTGGAGAGGTTGTGGAGAAATGGGAACCCTCATTCACTGCTGGTGGGAATGCAAACTGGTGCAGCCTCTATGGAAAACAGTATGGAGAGTCCTCAAAAAATTAAAAAAAAAATACCTTATCATCCAGCAATCCCACTCTTGGGCATTTACCCAATGGACATGAAATCAACCATCACAAGAGGCTTATGCACCCCTATGTTCATTGCAGCATTATTCACTATAGCCAAGACGTGGAAGCAACCCAAGTGTCCCTTGACTGATGATTGGTTGAAGAAGATGTGGTATATATATACAATGGAATACTACTCAGCCATAAGAAAAGACAGAATTGTCCCATTTGCAACAACATGGATGGACCTAGAGGGTATTATGTTAAGTGAAATAAGCCAGAGAAAGAAGGACAATCACCGCGTGATTTCACTCATATGTGGAATATAAACGAACACATGGACAGAGAGAACTGGTTGGTGGTTACCAACGGGAAGGGGGGTGGGGAGTGGGCACAAGGGGTGAAGGGATGCATCCACATGGTGACGAACAAATAATAATGTACAACTAAAACCCCACAATGTTATAAACTATTAAGACATCGATAAAAAAAATATTTAATGGGTGGTGGTGAGCCTCTGACAACTGTCTCTCTTTTTGTGATATCAGCAGCCATTGATGGTCAGTGCCTAGATCCATTATGTCATTAGGGGTTTGTCAAGTGGTGATATTTTATCAGACCTTCTTTATTCATTGGCAGGAAAACTTTTATAAAGAGAAACTTTCTTTTACCAAACTATTTGGTCAACCTGAGGTTCACTTCACACAGGAAATCAAGCTAAAGGCTTGATCTTTCCCTCTACTTAACTAGTTTTTAGAATAGTGAGTTAAAAACCTGCAGCTTTGAACAACAAATTCAGTGCTCTTAATCAGATATTAGATAAAATTTCTAAAAGATTCTGATCTAAAATATTATTTATTTCTATCTAAAGGATTTCTATATGAAAGATTGACTCAGTGAAACAATTTCACTTTGAAGTAAAAATATTGGTCAGAGTCGAGAAAAACAAACATTTTACTAATTTTTATCATAAAGTAAAAACATTAATTTCTCAGACAATAAATCACCTATCTTCTCCATCCTTTTCTTCTCACACTTTCCTTTTGGAGGTGGGGTGGGGCTAGGAGATTAGAGGTAACAACACAAGGCTACAATTTAGAGGGGACAAAAGCCCAACTCAAAACGGATTTTTCTTTAAGAAAGAAACCCAACCCTCCCCCCAAAAAACAGGTAAAATTAGCTATTGAAATTATGGCCATGTGAATCAACTCTCGCTCCCCACATCTGGCAGCACTTACCTCCCCTGGGGCATGCTTGGTGCCCTAGGGCACTGTTACACATGTTTGACCAGCCGGGCAACAACAAAGGACACAGAGGCTATAAAAAGAGGCAGCAGGTAACCATCAGGCCGGCCAAATGGCTGAGGCACTTTGACAAAACACACAGTGAAGCAACTGGTTATTCCCATGGCTGAAAAGTTAACGAGGGAGGGCTTTATTTTAGGATTCAAATTCCACAACGTGCCTCTTTAAGTCACTGGGTTACTTCCTTGTTTTAATCAGGTCCACAAATCCTCCCTTTTCTTTGAGACACTCAGTGAAAAACATCAGAGACAAGCTGTATAAAGCCACCCTGTGTTCTTGCCAAAAACCCATCTGAGAATTCAACTAGACCGTTTTCTGGGCTTCACCCCCAGATTGTAGAGGAAGTGAAGGTGCTAAGTCATTCTGCACATACTCTGGCATTACACTCAAAAAGAGACAGAAGCGTTCATGAACGACATTGTCCATCTTATTAAATCCATTCTACAACTTAGATGAGTATAGTACTATCAGGTTTAAATATGGCTCCCACCTAAACAGATGTTTCATAATTATGAAGAAGGGACTCTGCCTTTCCCACAGCCTAATGCCCTCTCTTGGCGCCCTTGGTAGGGGAGTGTCTCCCTTCTCTTCCACCAAGAATCCCCATCCTCCCCTCCTCCTCTTCACCAAGACTATTAAACATACCAACTAATTCCCTCTAATCCAATCTAAGCAAACCACAAGAATGATAACCCCTATTAAACTAAGGCTTTATATGGATATTCCCTTAACCCAAAGGAATGATTCTAATAGTTGAAATTTTAGGTTCCAAACAAGCTGTAGGGAAGATATTGTGGGGCCAGTGCACCTTTCCGATTATTTCAGTTACACCAATTGTTAACAATCTATTTATAAATATGAAGCGGGGGGGGGGGGGGGGGGGGGGGCGGGGGGGGAACACGACAAAAACTATAAATGTCTTTAGTTTCCCCTTCCAGTGAAATATTTCTGAACTATGAATTTTTGAAAATGATGAGCACTTAAAATATTTCTAAATTGTCATTTAGTATTTACTCCTCAAAACAATTTCTTAAAATTATGCAACAGGAAGATGTTTTTAATGCATGATATATACATACATACATACATACACGTGGGTGTGTGTTTAATTGTGGAATTATGACATCTTTTAACAAATGGATCACATACAATTAAAATTTGGAAAAGCTAAATGTATTTTCTTTTTAAGTACAAAATAAAGTTAAACAAAAGATTTTATTAAGAAACAGAATATTTCTCACTAATTGATGTTGCTCCAGTGTCTCCAATTTAAGATAAAAGGCAGAAAGGCAATTAGTGACTGCATTACTATTGCTCATGACTTTATTACCTATCAAGGATTTGAATTTAAAGATACTTTCAGACGCTGAAGGCTGGGGGCAGGGTTCACGGGTTAAGAATGCAGACAGGGGTTTTGTCCCAGGTTTCCCTCCTGTAACGTGATAGCAATGTTGTCTCACACATTTTTGGGCTCCCAGACTTCTTGCTTGCTTTAGTTCATGTCTACCTCTGCAATACGTTTTTTAAAAATGTAGGCTTAAAAATGAGCTGATTGGGTTTCATAAGTTTGAGGCGGTTATTCTTGTGGGCTATAGCTTTTTCATTCACTTGCTGTTTTGGAAAATGTTTGCCATAGATGCCCACACTATGGGGGACTCTAAGACCAGAAAACATAATCCCTATCTCTGCTTTACTGTAATATAGACAATTTCCCCTATTCAAGCTTTTGCTTAGATTTTATAAGTGGGCAAGAACTAAACGATGCTGGAGTTTTTACAGTTTAAGGGTTTTTAGGTATATATAAAATTAAATATATTTTATATAAAATTAAATATATTTTACAAGCAAATAAATAAGTACATTTATAGTTATTGACAAGAGTAAACTATACTTTTAAAGGTAACACATTCTCTGTGGAGTTTATAGAGCACCTCCTGGTTTGTTATGGTTTGACCATGCACTTCCTGTTGAATTCTTATTCTTCTATTTTCCTTCTTTGTTCAGGCTGTGCTGTGGCTAGAAGACTAAAAATGGCCTATAAAGTTGCTTTAACAATAAATACATAATTAAAGTAACATACTAATCATGATAAGTTTATGAGAAAATCAAGAATCAGGTTAGAATATGTTTTTAATGTTCTTAAATTATTGAAGTGAATTTGTATCTATAAAGGACATTAAAAACAAGCACTGTCCTTCCTTTTTTACCCCTAAGAAACTGATTTTCCACCATAGCTTCAAATTCTTACACATCTAAATCTATTTGTCATGTAGTCCACAGCAAAAGAAACTTACTTTTCTTTATAAATCTTCCTTCCAGAGATGCTCATTATGTTATTGGTAAATGAAAAAGCAAGTTGCAGATCATGGAGAACATGATATCATTAAAAACACACACGTGGAGGTTTGCACATGCATAGAAAAAAAAGTCTAAGTGAGGATAATTACTAAGTTTTCCTGCTTAAAATTCTTCAATGTTTGTCAACCGCTTTTAGAAAATAATTCCAACTTCTCAGAGTCTACGAGGCCCTGTGTGGTCTGGCCCCTGCCTATCTTTCCAGCCTCCTCACACCCCACTCTCCATGTCACTCACTGCCTGCCAGCCACAGGGGCCCCCTTTCTGTTCCTCAGACACACTAGGTCCTTTCTCTCTCTGCATTTGCTCTTTCTCCAACTCCTTACATTGCTGGCTCATTTACATCCGACAGGCCTCAGCTCCAATGTCACTTCATCAGAGAGGCCTTCTGGGACCACTCTCTCTAAAGTGGTCTCCCCACTTACTCACTCCCTCTGATTTCCTTCAAACCACTTTTCCCATTTTGGAGTTGTCACGTTTGTCTAATTGTGTCTTATTGTCTCCTTTGCCAGAACACCAACTCCATCAGGTCTCGGCTAGGCATCTCCCACAGCAGTTGCTGGACTCAATCCCTCTCTTTCTTTAGGTCTCTTCAGCCTGGTAAAATCTTTAGTACTTTGCACTTGGATTTTCTTCTTTCAGAGTCTAATTTTCACCATTTGGATTTTACTTTCTTATCAAAAGACCTATCTATCCACATGAGTAAACACCCACAGCGGATATAAAGTATAGTTAATTCATTTGCTACCTGAAAAGCTGGGGATGAGAAAACTTCATGCAAACTTCAGTGCAAATGACATTTGTAGATAAATTAAAAATGAAGAAAAAGATTTTTTGAAATTATAATGTAAGTCAGAGGAGAAAAATCAAACACACACATACATATATGTGCCTATATATGTATAAAATTATATATATAAACAAATATATACACACACACATGCGCAAAAAGTATATATTTTTTTGATTACCTATAAGTACAAGACGACACCTGATGGCTACCTCTAGACCCAGAAGGATACGGTTTTATGTGTTAAGTGGGAATTCTCTAGTGTTTAGCATCTACCCCAGCGCTGGCTCAGTGTGTGGCATACAGCTGACAATTAGTACATGTTTGTTAAATGAAGGAATGAACCATTCATTCCCAGTTCCTGGAGTAATCTTGGCATATCCAACCTCATTCTTCTAGACCCCTTCACACTGCTCTGAAGGAGGAAACTGGGGTGTAGGGAACAATGTGGTTCTTGCTATAAGTAATAATTGTCTGCCCTGATCCAGAAACCTCATGTTTGCTTTCGGGACAAAATAAATAAATACAGGTATTAAAAACTCATCGCCTTCCCCTCAGGATGGGATTGTGGTACAGAATTGGTGGCTCTGACTAATTTGTACTTATACCAGGTCACCTTGCCTGCAACTGTGGTTTGATTATAGGGCCCCAAACTTTCTGTTCAATTGTGTGGTCATCTATTCATCTTAACATGTCTCAGAAACTGAAATGAAAGTTGAAGGCACCAGGACAAATTTTAAAGATTACTATATTGTGAAGATGAGACAAAGATGTGAAAGCAAGAAAGCCTTTCTGCTTTCTGCAGCAAACAGTGTCTAAGTAGGCAGCTCTGGGTTCACTGTGAAAGCCTTAAAAGACTAACTTAGAAAAGGAAAAATGCATGATGAGAGGGAGAAGGTTCTTCCATGAGCTACTTACTAAGTTAAAATATGGGGCTCTCCCTAGGAAATAACGGATCTCAGCAATGATCATCAATGGCTGCTAATACGACAAAAAGAGAGAGACAACCAGACATGTGCCTCCAGATGGAAGTATATGACACTACCTATGATATATTCTTGCCAAAAAATTGAACTTTAATCTGATCAAACTTCAGGATGGAAGTGATGGAGTTTGCAGGAAATACAGGGGAAAGAAAAATGGTAAATGACATCATGGGAATCCAATCAGAAAATCTAGACTGAGAAAATTTGCAGAACAAATGACCTGGTTTCTTCCACAAATAAATCACAAAGAAAAAGAAAAAGAGGGAGGGGGAACCTATAGATTAAAAGATTAAAGAGACACATCAATCAAATGCAATGTATGGACTGTGTTTGGTTCCTGATTCTAACAAATGAATTGTGGAAAAAAAACGACAATCAAGGAAATCTAGATGCTGACATACTTTATACTAAGGAGTTATTCTCAAATTTTGTAAGGTTAATAATGGTATATTTTTAAGAGAACTTATGTTTTAATATTTTAGAGTTGCCTACTAAAATATTTATGGATGTAATGATATATCTAAGATTTCCTTCCACAAATAACCTATAGAGGAGGGTAGAGGGAGTAGGGGAGTGTAGAATTGAACCAAGATTGTTGAAGTTGGATCAAGGGTCCATGAAGTTCATTATAATATTCTCTCTACTTTAGTGTATTTGTAAAATTTTCCCTAAGAAAAAGCTAAAAAAAAAAAGTTTCTATCAGTTAACACAGTACCCATCAGAACATATTTGCACCCATTCTCACGTGGTCCAATAACTGCATCAGTATCACATTGGTTGCTTATTAAAATACAGTTTTCTGAGCTCTGCCCCAGACCTACTGATTCAGAAAACTCAGGTGTGCAAGCTGAAATCTCTATTTTAACAAACTAATGATTTTTACACACACTAAATCTTACATAAATGATTCTCATAAACACTAAAGTTTGAGAACCACTGACTGGGCATTTTGTGTCAGGTTTTATTTCTTACTTTCCAAGTGAGGAATTCAAAGGATGGAGATAAATTAACTGGCCAGAGTTCACTTTGAGACCCTGAAGGAATTGACATCTTTGAGCCTTTCAAATCTTGACTTTCAAGTTTACTGCTCAAGCACAACTGAGCAACATGCTTCATTTAAAAATATATTATCATTAGCTTGTAAAAGTTTGATTCAAATTCCACCAGAACCAACTTGCTCTTTTGACCTTTCAAGATTGAAACACATACACACACCCAACATAAGTATCGCAGGGGTCCCATATAAGATATCTTTAAAAAGAGGGCTCTATCAGGATGTAAGAGATAGCTTGGCACTCTGTTAAAAGTAGAGGTGTTAATGGCCAAATCCCTGGGATTTGGCTGAAAACTAAAAGCCCATTTTCATTTGATAGGGCCCTAGTATAAGGTATATAGCAGGAGGTCACCTGCTTGCCGCTGGTGAAGATTATGTGTCAGGACGCCATGTCCTTTTCCATGGTTAGCGTTCTGGAGGCCAATTTTTATCTGCCCAGAGAGGTCATTGGTTGGGCTGCACGGTTTGGGTTTCTCCAATAGCTCTTCTTGTTTGCAAAGACACTCTTGGCTTCCATGCTTGGTAATGGCCTTTCAAAAGGTAACTAGAGAAAAGTATGAAGTGGGCACATTCTTCTTTTGAACTGAATGGCTACAGTCACACCCCTCTTCCCTTTTGGTATTAATCCAAGTGGTTTGATTCTGAATTAAAGGGGGGGAGGAGTAGAATTAAAAGTGGAGGTATATAGATCCTTTAAGGAGCAAAAAAGCAATACCTTCATTTTTTTCCCTAACATTTTATTACGAAAATTTTCAAACATACAAAATTGTTAAAAGAATTTTACAATAAACACACTACCTAGATTCTACAATTAATATTTTACTATATTTTCTCTTTATCACATTTCTAAACTTCCATTACCCATCTTTTTTTAATGCATTTCAAAGTAAGTTTCAAAGATCAGTAACCCCCTCTCCCATACTTCAACATGCATCTTATTAATCCAACTTCAATATATCTTTCAAGTTCCTTTTTTTGCATTTTGAGGTAAAATTTACATACTATGATATGCACAAATCTTAAGCATGCCATTTGATGAGTTCTGACAAAAGCATACTCTGGTGTAACCAAACATCTATCAAGATACAAATATTACTAACACCCAGGAAGTTCCTTCTCCTCCCTTCCCGGCAAACCCCACCCTCACGCAGTACCTGTGGAAATACATGATCTGAGGCTTCCACATCATCTAGTGAAGTTAGGAACTGAAGTTATTGTAACACTTCCCAAGTAGGATAACAGGCCAGAGAGAGATTATTTTTTTAGATCTCATGAACATGACATGAGGACAAAAACCTCAGACCCTGAGCAATTTCATGTTTTTCTCACTTGACTATATCCCAAAATTTCATTTCAAAACTTCTAAATTAAGTTGAAATCAAATTTGTGACTTCTGACTGTTTCCAAGCAAAAAGTTAATTTTTCCATAAACTTTTATCAAGGCAAACCTACAGGACAAGCTAGTATAGAGGAAGAGAATCATAAATGCCTTTTTAAGAGAGACTAAAAATAATTCACATAGGAAATGCAATTACATTGAATGCTAATACTCACCCTGCAATCATAAAAACAAATGTTTGAAATATATTAGAATGAAAGGAAAACCTCCTAGTATATTACACAGCTAAAAATAATACATTTGCTTAATATTCAAATTTTTGTTATTACTCTAAATCTAATACAACCTAAATTTCAAAAATTAACAATTCTGTTCATTCTGCTATTTTCTGCTCAGGCAAGCAAAGGCAGTAATGTTACACGGATATTCTTAGGATATCTGAAAACTACCAATAAACAGTATTTTTTCCCTTATTTGTTTAATAACTGCTGTCATTCTTTTTGTAAGCAGCAATCACAAGATGTCAAACAAATTCTGCCTTGACTGTGGGTACTGATAGATGTCTCTGCTTGTTTTTATTAAAAACAAAAAATTTTCCCTGCATTAATTATCAGCACTGGAGAAGTGGAGGGCACCACCTCACCAGCCTCTAGGCAAGCAGAGATATAACACAGAAGACCACAGAGCAATCTCTAATATCGGAATACCAGAACATATTTTTCTTTAACTCCCTTGGGGACCCTGGGACTCAAAGTCTTAGATTCCCTTAAAGGGAAAAGCAGGAGCATGCATGGGGGCAGGGTGGGATCATGTTCATCAGTCACAACAGTTCATCTGGGCCTGGATCCAGGTAGTCTGCATGTCTAAATTTGATGAAATATAGGCGCCACCAGGTAACAGTAGTGGTCAGGGAGCTTGCCAGAGACCTGTAACTCAAAACTGAAAAATGAAATTAAAAGACTATTTTGGCCAGGCAATTTCTTTCTTCAGGATGCAAAAACTGCCAACTATAAAGTTGAAAGCACAGACAATTCTTTGTATGTTTTAAAATTTCTTCTTCCTAATGTGACACAACATGTGCGCCAGGAAAATATACACAAATATTTTCAAACTTGCATTTCAGTACCAAACTGTAATGTTTTGGCAGAACTTCCCCTCCTCCTCCCCCTCTCTTCTTCTTCTTCACATTCTGCACAGGGGGTTGGCCTATCGCAAGGAGCCCAGGCCGGTAGAGGTCTTGGGTGTATCCGGAGGGCAGGTACGAGGGGCAATGGTGGCGGAGCAGACGCCTGACCCTGTCCTGTCAATAAACCTTAACCCCGACCTGCCAGGCCCCGGAGTCGGCTATTCTCTGTCTAGCCTCTTCTCTAATAGCTCTAAAAATGACTCTTCATTTAAAAGTACCTTTGTGTAAACACCCCACAGGAACTGACAGTCATCAGAATTACCACACAGTTCTAGTTTGTAAGTAGTGCAAGAAAAGCCTTTCATTGTGGTAGGACTTTGAAAACAATTTCAACTGCTGTGCAAAACAATACTCATCACTCTTTCAGCTTACTCTGCAGGTGACATTAATTTGACTTTTAAGACTATTTACAGTGAAACATTAGATCTTTTGATTAAGTTATTTGAAAGTAGAGATGGAGAAGTGATTTTCCCCACAGAACCAGCCTGTTTCTCTTACTTGCGAGCACCTCAGAGGTACAGCTCAAGTCCCGGGCTTCCTCATCCACATGATGAGGCCTCCCTATAAACTCCAAAAGGATCAGTACTTTTTACCTAAATATGAAAATCCAAACAAGCAAAAAATTAAAATGAGGAAGTGAGGAGACAAGAGGTTTGGGAATAAAGTTTTGGGGGTTTTTCTTGATAACAAAATTAAATCAGCTTTGTAGATTAGTATAAAACATAAACTTCTTTTTACTGGTTTGTGGTTTAATTCTTTTTACCTTTTTCTTTATAGCAGTAAAAAAATTATATCACATAATTTACTTAGGACTCCTTGCAAGCAATTCCCTGAATTATTTCTCTCCTACTGACATAATGGGAAAGCCAGTTATTGTCAATTTTATAAAAGAAAACCAGACTTGAATTTTGCAAATCCCAAGTTCTCTTCTGACTGGGTGCAGGTTAAAATCTGCCCTTTAAAGTACGGCTTATTTAAATAGCTCAAAGAAACTATCATCTTGAGTAATTTATTACTAAGTCCTGACAAAGGAAATGAAAGCCCCTCCTCCCTGTTCCATTTTCTCCATAGTACTTACCACCTTCTAAAACACTCTGTGATTTACTTGTTATATTTTTTATTGCCTATCAATACAAGCTTCTCGAGGGTAGAGATTTTGTTCTGTTTTGTTCACTGATGTACTCAAAACAACTAGAACAGTGTCTGGCACATAACAAGCCCTCAATACATAGTCTTATAATTAATAAATAAAAAGTTGAACAGATTAAAGAAACATTCTTAAATGAAATAAGCGTATTTATCTTATTCTACTTATCTACCTTACCCTATATTTCAGTATAATAAGCTATCTTACTGTGGGCATGAAAGAAGATTACATGTGCTTTTTTTGTTTCAAATCAACTGCCCAAAAGCTTTTTCCACCTCTACAACACCAGTTAAAATGCAAGGAGGAAAAGCCTTGATGTTTCAAAGTTGAAGTAGATCTTAGAAACCACTTAAAACTGAGGTCTGAGCCTTCAGAATCCTCCAAGGAGCTTGCTGAACATGAAGATTCCCAGGCCCCACTCCACACCTGCTGACTCAGAATCCTCATGTTCAAGTAATTTATGGTCTAGAAGGGAAAAAAAGATAAACCGACAAACACATGGTTACAATACAGCACTAGAGGTGTAATCAGGATGCTGTTGGAACCAGGAGGTGATGCATATAAAATCAGAGGGTACTTGAGCTGAATTCTAAAGTATGAGCAGAAATGTATTGTTAGGTGAAGATCAGTCGTGGTATGTACATTTCACACAGAGTGCAGCCTTTGTAAAATCTATAGGTGCTATGGCTTGAGGGAAGAATGCCCATCACAACATTAGAGATGTAGGCTGAGGGTCAAAATATGAAGAGCTTTGTGTTCTAAAATAAGGACTTTAAATTTTATCTTAAAAACTGGGGGAAGCCATTAAAGAGCTGAGCAAAGAAAAGTCATGATCATATTTAAATTTTAGAAATATCTGGAGAATGGACTGACTGGGGTGGCCTGGGGTTGGGAGCAGATTAGAGGCAGGGAGATAAATGAAAAGGCTCTTGTAGTACAGAAGGGCACAAGTGCTGGGGCCTGATTGGGAAGTCAACCAGGAGGCAGTCTCTACAGCATCTACAGTAGCTGTGTGGGGGAAGAGTAAGATGGAGAAGTGTAGGAATTACTTTTCCCTTTTTCTCTTCCCCCCAAGTTTCTGGCCTAGGACCGTGGTGACTGCTGGAGTTATTAACCCAAACAGGGAAAAGAGGAGGAAGAGCAGACTTTTTGGGCAAAGATGATGAGCTCCATTTTGGATATGGTGACATTGCAGTGGTTCTCAAAGTGTGATTCTTCAGACTAGCATCATTAGCATCACCTGGGAACTTATTAGACATATAAATTTGGGGAGTTGGGCAGAGCTTAGCTATTGGTCACCAAGCCCTCCAGGTGATTCTAACACACACTGAAGTTTAGAACCACCGGGATAGCCTAATCTCTAGCTCCAGAAGATAGTTAGCTTTGGGGAATGGATAGATAGACAGATGGAGAGATAGATAAATTAGAAAGGAGTAGCAGCTGCAGCCACAGGCTGCCACCTAAGAGACCTACCTAAGGTCACAAAGTGAGTTACATCCAGAGCTGAAGTTACCACTCTTCCTACAGTCTTGTGTTGTTACCTCTGCACTATGTGGAAGTGTCTCTTAAGAGAGCCTCTTATTTCAGATAAAGATTTCTAATACAATTTATCTTATTTGTTGTATCTTAACATAACAAGTTATCCTTCAAACCCTGACTGCAATTCATTATTAGAGTCCTTACATTCTCATAAATCTGTCAATAGCCATTAAGTCAGGTTGATCACTTTGCTATCTGTGGCATGAAAGTCCCTCTTATTTCCCAGACACACATATTTTCTAAAAACCTTTAAAAAAATTTTTATTCTTTACTTCTCTGCTTTCTTGTCTTAATCATCACAGCAGATCGTCTGCCTCAGTTCTGAATAAGCAGACACAAGTTTATAGGACTCAATTCTATCTACCATCCTAAATCTTCTCCTAAAATGGATTGGAGTGGAGAATCAGGAAATGGTTCAGTTAGGAGGCTATTACAAGAGGACAGATGAGAAGTAACAAGGGATTAAACCTCTGTGGTAATTTAGGGAATGTAAGAAAGGGGATGGACACAAGAGACTGCAGAAGTATCATTTACATAAGTTGACAATTGATTAAATACATACGATTAGGGAAAAGGTGTCAAAGATGACTGAGGACAGTGGTGCCATTAACAGAAAGAGAGAATACAGGAGGATGAGTTGGTTCTGGTCTGGGGAAGACTTCATTTGGCTTTGGATTTACTGAAGGTGAGGTAACAGAAGGACTCTATGTGAAGGCATCTAGAAGGCATTTGGAAAGGCAGGTTTGTGCTGAGGAGAGAAGTCAACTACACTGAATCTGGAAACTTACCTCAACATCTGATGACACTTTATCTGAAGTATTAACTAAAAAGTAATTACCTATAAAGGCCTCCTATTTTTCTAGCTACTCCTCATCCTCTTTTGTAGGCTTCCATTCCCTCATCACCCCTTACATATCAGTTTTTCTTAGAGTTCTGTTCTTGCTCCTCTTCTGCTCAAGCTCCCACCTTCTCCTAGGTAGCTTATATTGCTACAATATGTACATGATTTCCAAATCTGTTATCTCGGCCCAGATCCCTCCCCAGAACTCTCTTCATCTGTTTATCTCCTCTGCTTACTGGAAATCTCCACTTGGCTGTCTCCAGGCACTTCACACTTAACATGCCCAAAGTTAAACTGATAACATTGTCTTCCAAATCTTATCCTCCCTCTAGTGTTCTCAATGAATGGCAGCATAATCCACTCAACTACCCAAACCAGAACCTGGGAATCGGGGGTGACCCGCCACTCATCCTTTTCCATCATCACCATCCCCAAATCTAAGCAATAAAGAATTTGTGAATCTACCTCACAAATATCCACTAAAACCATTCACTTCTCTCCACCCCTACTACCCTGGTCCAGGCTGCTATCACATTTCACCCAAAACAGCCGCAATTGCTTCCCTACTGTTATCTCAGTTTCTAGAGGCATCCTCCTCTAAATCATTCTCCTTCCTGAAGCCAGTGAGATCTTTATACCATGCTAATTTGAATATGTTACTCCCTTGCTTATAATATTTCTCACTTAACTCCCAAACTGCCCTAATGATAAAGTCTAAACACCATACTTGTATTGGTTAGCTTTTGCTTTGTCAAAGTCACCTCAAAATTTAGTGTCTTAAAACAACAAACATTTTTTTATTTCTCATGATTCTGTCAGTGGGCTGAGCAGTTCTGGTCTGGACCAGCTCAGCTGATCTCTGTGGTATTCAGCTGGAGGCTCAGCTGAGACTGGAGTGGCCTCATTCACATATCTGAAAGTTGGCTCAATGTTAGCTGGGAAGATGGTGAAGACTTAGCCATGTGTCTCTCATCATTCACAGCCAGCTTGGGGTTATTTATATGGTGGTGGTCAGAGGAGCAGGAGGTGGTCCCAGGAGCAGGAGAAAGTAAACTCCAATACACAAGTGCTTTCAAGCCCCTCTTACGTCATCCCATTAGCCATATTTACATGGTTAAGCCCAGATTTAAAGGGTAGAAAAATAAGAGTTGACCCTTTGATGGGAGGAGCTTCAAAGTCACACTACAAAGCAACATACATATAGAGACGGGAAGAATTTGTAGCCTTTTTGCAATCTACCACATTAATGTACTTTATAAACTTCTTATGATCTGGATCCTGATTATCTCTTATGCCTCATCACTTAAAACCTGGCACTTGTCCCAGGACCCCATGGTATACTCGTTTCAAACACAATATGCTCTTTCCCTTTTAGGCCTTTGCACATGTCGTTCCTCTACCTTGAATACTCCTTCACTTCACTACCATTTACCCTTCAGGACTTCTCTTAAATATCACCCTGTCTGGGAAGTCTGCTTTGATACCTAAGACTGGAGTAGGTGCCCTGCCGCTGTGTTCACAGACACTACGCTTACCCCCATCACAGCCCTTAACACATGTACTGCCAATACCCACATATTTGTTTACACTCTTCACTAGATTATAAGCCCCCTGAAGGCAAGGACTATGTCTTCTTCATCACTGAAGACCCACGCACAGTAAGTGCTTGATAGATTTCTGACTGATGAAATTACCAGATATGAAGTATTAGGGCAAAAGAAAGTAAATTAAAGAAAGAGAGAATTAGGAATATGGACAAAATGTGACTTGTGGGTAAATCAGTCTTCAAACAGTGTTATCCTGTCCAGGATTTAACAGAAAAATAAAAGGATTTGCAGAAAGACTTGAGACTCCTTAGCTTTCACCATATCAGGGGTGGTAAGACCCTGAGAACCATTCAACAAGTTGGATAACGGTCACTGGGTAAAGGAAAAGGATCGATAATTAGATGGGAGTTACCCCCACAAAAGAAATTATAAAACTAAAGTAAAATGAAACAAAATCTGACACACATAAGGGCAGTATTTCTGGCTAAAATGCACCAAAATTCATTTCAGTAGTCAATAAAGATGGTGAACTGAACACACATCATCTACTTTTACTGCCTCTCTTGTAGATTAAGGCATGAACCTAAAAAATCTAAGAGAATGGAGAAGAACAACGGGGGAGAGGAGAAGAATGGAAGCTGAAAAACAGAAGATGGGAGGCAAATGACTTAGTGGAACCAAGAGAACTGAATCCTGTTCAGGCAGTGGAGAGTGGTGAGAATTCCTAGGAGTCAACTGGTGGCACCAGGTTTCTCTAGATATAAGGGTGAAGTGGAGCTAAAATAAGGAAAAGGGGTTGAAAATCTGTTTTAATTTAGACAACAGCTAAATCCCTAGATCTGATATTCTACTCTACAAAGTGGAATGATGCCCCTCTACCATTCTGGCAAAAGAATTATTCTCAGGAAAGAGTAAAACAGAAGGTCTCTGACTGTAGAACACCAGGAACATTTAAGGGTGGGGTACTAAGATGAATACAGGGGATTAAGTGAACAATTACATACTTGGGTGCTGAGGCCCACTCCCTCCCTCCAGTCCTCCCACTTAGCTTCCAGAATGTTGGCAGCCAGGCCTTCGCCTTTTAGGCAGGAGAAGAGTAGAACCTGCTCTGGGGAATCTGAACAACCTAGGAAAAATGACCGTAAGATTGACAGGAGATTCCCCAGGATAATGGCCCAATCAGATCACCCCACAGCTCAGAGCTAACCCAGAACAACCCGCCCCCACCACTTGCTCAAAGTTTCCACTCAGTTTGCCTTGTTTTTCCTTTTTATTTTGAAATAATTTTAGACTTACAGAAAATAGTACAAAGGGAAACAAAAGTACAGAGAGTTCCGATACATCCTTCATCCAGCTTACCCTAAGGTTAACATTTTTCAGAACCACAGCTTTATCATCAAAACCAGGAAACTAACTAACATTAGTGGATTACTATTAACTAAAACGTGGATCTTATTTGAATTTCACCAGTTTTTCCACTAATGCCCTTTTTTCTGTTCCAGCATCCAATCTAGTATTCCACAATGTAATCAGTTGTTAGGTCTTCTTAGTCTTCTACAATCTTGTGACTGTTTCTCAGCCTTTCCTTGTCTTTCATGATCCCACTTAGCTTTTTAAATCCTCCACTCTTCTACAGAAGCAAACAATCATGGACTTTTCAAATATCAGAGAAAGCCTCTTATAGAAAAGATAAATACCAAACAACAACAAAAAGAAAAAAACTCAGAGGAAACAGAGAATACACAGAGAAGAAAATTTCTAGAAAATTATTAATAACATACTCAAAATAATATTACAACCATGAAACAAGAACAGAATACTATTTAAAAAAACTTTCAGGGAACAAGACAGACTCTTGGAGATTAAAAATATTACAACAGAAATGAAAACCTCAATCGAAGGGGCAGAGAATAAATTTGAGGAATTCTCCCAGAAAAGAGAGCAAACTGACAAAGTCCAGAGGGGAACTGGGCATTAAAAGAACAACCATACAAATGAACATATGATTTTAAAATGTGATAAGTGTTTTATGAAGAAGCAGCATAGACCACCATGAGAGAATATATTGGGGGTGGAGTGCAGGGGTGGCAGAAAGGGTCAGGAAATCCCTCTGATGAATTTAAGACCTCAAGAACAAGCAGGAATTAGCCAGATGAAGAGCTCTGGGGAAAAGCAATTCAAGCATGGGGAACAGCATATGAAAAGATCTCAAGGAAGAAAGGGCTTCAGGAATTAGAGCACCTGAAGAGCAGGCCAGCACAGGAGTGGAGGGACTGGAAGGTTGGGGTGACAGGACAAGGCCAGTGGGCCTTGGAGATCAGGATTTTCATGGAGGTGCAATGGGAAGCCTAGGAAAGGTTTTAAGAGAGAGTGAAATGATCCAATGTGCCTTTTAAAAGGCCACTTGACTGCAGTGCGGAGATGAATTGGAGGAAGCAGTTTAAAGACTATATAACAGTCCCTCTCATCTTACGGATTTATCATAATTTACTTAATCATTCCTCTATTTTATTGGACATTTAGGGTGTTTCCAGTTTTTTCCTAACATAAGCAACACTGTAAGAGACATCCTTGAAATTAAATCTTTGCCAGCATCTCTGGTGTTTTTCTGAATGTAGATTTCTAGAAATAGAATTAAATAATTGAGTTAAAAGGTATGAAATTTTCTGGCTATATTTTAAAAGTTGTTTTTAAAAGATAAAGATTTTGATCATTAAATATGAAAAATCTATTTCACAAAATGGATATCTCCCCATCTATTCAGTTAAATGATATCAACAGATTATCTTATTTAAACAGATGAGAAACTTCTATTCGTATGTAAAAATTACCCCATTTATTTATTTTTTAGAAATGGTAGGCACTTTAACTTCTTGGTTGGGATGAGCTGCATTTAAAACAATCAACATGCCAGCAAGCAGGCTGTGCTTCTGAATCAAATGACTACATATTTGGGTCACCAGAAAACAACCTCAGTATAATATACTCTTCTAAGGGTGTATCTATTTGTAGTTTAACTCTTTTATAACAATACATTTTTTTGTTATAAATATATTCACAAATCTGAAAAAACGGATGCTTTGTCAGAGCGTGTTTCCCAATGACATGAGTTCTGCCAACTCAGCTGTTGTTTTGCTCTCTCCATTTTCTCTTCTCACTCTCTCACGTGGCCTCTTTCACATGCAAGTTTCTCTCTTTTGTTCCTCATCTCAGCGACTAGCATCACTATACACAAGCTCCTCCTCTTTACCTACTTCTTCCCACTTACATTACGTCTATGTACACACACCTCCTCACCTTCAAGTTCTTAAATATTCATTTTCTCTTCAACTGATGTGATCCTTTCTCCCCTCTCTCTCACACTCCTTTGCTCTCACTTTCACCTTCCCTCAGACTCTGGTGCCCTCACTTCTCCTCTCACACACTCTAACAACTCCTGCCCTGGGTCCTAGTTCAGGGGATTGTTGGTCAGAAAATCTGTCAAGGTGGATGAGGGGATAATTGGGGCAAAGGTGGGGGTGCAGACGCACGGATGCTGGGCATGAGGAGACCAGGTGGCCAGCCAGGGTTTCCCAGGCCTCTGTGGCAGGAGGGGGTGGCCCTGAACTAAAGGATGAGGGCACCAAAGCAGGGGACAGAGGCCAAGTCCTGCTGCTCGACAGCCGGAGTGCACACACATAAGCCACCCAGAAATGCTTGGTGGCCTGGATGGGGTCTGAGAGTTGCCAGTTGGACATACTGACCTAGACAACCAATTAAGGCACGTTCAAGGTCTACTGAACAGAATGGTCTTTTAAACTAGGCTAAATCCCCTATTAAGAGGTGCTGATTTTTTTCCCCCTAAATTTTCCAGATTTACAGCATAGTAAGAACTGGAAGACAAATTAGACAAGGGTACTGAAAAATCTGACACACACTGAGCATTAGACCTAATGTACTTTTGGAAACAAACCAGGTATCTGGTGAACACTGTGGGATCTAGTAGATATGCTTGATGAGAATTTGTACTGGGAAGGAATTTAAGATCAAGGTCAGGAATGATTAATATGCATGCAGGAAGTCATCAACATTTAAGCATAAGCAATATGAATCTCATTAAATCTTCAATCGCTTCCTATTGCCTGAAGGAACTGGTGGTAGTCTAATGATTAAAGCAGTAACATTAAAGTAGAAAACTGTATTAGAAAATTAATCTGACCCTTATAAAAGAAGCTAGAATAAAGTACCAATCCACCTAAGCCGACTTTAGAAGACTTTCCTTGGCAGCTGTGATTTTTCTTTAATGAGCACTGTCTCCCTGTCCCCTGAGTTAGAAGGCTTTGCTGAAAAGTGACTGGTGAAAGAGATGTTCGAGGGCTTTGCTTTTTTTAATCTAGGTAATTGATAATCTTTCACTCGCTTCCCAACTGCCATCATACTGCTACCTCGCTGTTTGTCGCATCCCCCACTTGCTCACTGTATCACCAGAGAACGGAATCTCCCTAAGCCCGGCACAGCCTTCTCCTGCTGTGTCGCTCATTCTCTTATCTGATTGCAGCGCCCCTGCACTCTGCAATGCCCTGAACAGCTGCTATTCACAGAGCATAAAATAGAGGAGAAATGACGAAGACGACAGAGAGGAGCTGTCTTTTGAAATAGCACTTCCTAGAGGGGCTGGTTTTCAGCAGCATCAGCCAGTTGGTGGAGAGTATGGTGAGGGTGTTCTTTTCATCCCTGACCTATTTCTATTTGATCTTATAGAAAAATCATAATCTTACTGATGACAGAGACAGGGTATGTGACGCCCTAAATTCAGAATTACTACAATGCTGAATAGAAGGATAAACAAGAGTGTGATATATAGACTCTAAATGTGAGAGATAAAAGGATCTCAAAGTTAATTTTCCTAAGTTAATATTTCAGTAATTAATAAGCTTTCTCTTGTGGATATGGTAGAAATTTTTTAAAATCACGGTCATATTACTAGAAGCCCTCCTTAGGAAAAAAATCATTTTGGAAATGCCTACTCTTTCTATCTAAATGGTGATATCATGGGTGACTTTTACATTTTTCTTTATACATTTCTGTAATAGCTTAATACTATCACTATGAATAGTTATTATGGGCTTATTATGTGTCATGCACTGTGCTAACAGCTGTTGTGGTAGCCAGTCTCCAAGATGGTCCCCAATGACCCAGTCTCCTGGCATTCACACCCTGGTCTGCCACACTGTGCTGGTCTGTGTGATCAATAGCATATGGCAGGAGTGATGGGAAGTCACTTCTGAGATTAGGTTATAAAAGACTGTGGCTTCTGTCCTGGGCACTCTGGTTCTCCCTCTCTTGGATGACCAGTTCTGGAAGAAGCAAGCTGTCATGTTGTGAGCAGCCCTATGGAGAGGCACAGGTGGCAAGAAAGTGAAGTCTCCACAAGGAATCAAGGCTGGCCATGTGAGTGAGCTTGGAAGCAGGTCCTCCAGCCCCAGCTGAGTCGTGGGATGACTGCAGCTCCAGCCAACAGGTCAACTGCAACCTCATGAGAGATGCTGAGCCAGAGGCACCCAGCTAAGCCATGCCTGGATTCTTGGCCCTCAGAAATATAATAAGTGTTTGTTGTTTGGGATAATTTGTTACACAGCAATAGGTAACTAATACAGTTGCATAGGCAGTATATCTTTAATCCTCATAATAGCCCAGTAAGGTAGGTACTTGTCTCATCCCCATTTTGCAAATGAAGAAACTGAAGCTTAGGCAGGTTAACTAACATGTCCAAGGTTCTACAACTAGTAAGCAGCAGCATCAGGATTCAAACCTAAGTAGCCTGACTTGAGAACTCACATTCTTAGCCACTGTTACACAGCCTTCCTCATATTACTTTTATAATCAGAAAATATATTTTCAAAGTATTTTTGTTTCTAGAGAAAGAAATTCCCACTCTTCCTTCACTCCTGTCTCAGAGGTAGAGGCACCTTCCCCACTTACAAGGGGATTTTCCCTCTTCTCCTCCTTCCATTCCTTTCTGCTCTTTCTCCAGGAAGCCTCCAGATCTCCAGGATTTCCAGTGGATTTCCTTATTTCTTACCAATTGCCTTCCTTCCCTCTGCTTCTAAACATAGCCAGGGCTTCTATTTCAAAAACAAAACATATGTCCACAAAAACTTACACACAAATGTCCACAGCAGCATTATTCATAAGAGCCCCAAACTGGAAATAATCCAAATGTCCAACAATTGGTGAACAGATAAAGAAAATGTGACATATCTATACAGTGGAATATTTTTTGGCAATAAAAAGGGATGAAGTACTGACACATGCTATGACATGGATGAACCAATACCATACTAAGTGAAAGAAGCCAGTCACAAAAGACCACATATTATAGGAGTCCATTTATTTGAAATGTCCAGAATAGGCAAATCTATAGAGACAGAAAGTAGATCAGTGGTTACCTAGGGCTGGTGGGGATGGGAATACTGGGGAGTGACTGCTAACGGGTAAGAAGTTTGTTTTGGGGATGATGAAAATGAAAATCAATTGTGGTAATGGTTGCACAACTCTGTGAATATAATAAAAACCAGTGAATTGTACACTTTAAATAGGTGAATTGTATGGTCTATGAATTTTATCTGGATAAAGTTGTCATAGAAAAAAAAAGACAAAAAATCTCCATACTTCTCTACAGCCACCAAGAACTATCACTTTTCATCTGTTCCTTCCACTGGTAAAATCTGGTCCAAGACACTATGACCTCCTAGTGGCCAAATTCATTGACCTTTACTGAGTCATCCCAAAACTTCCTCCTGAGCCTCTTTTCCTGACTAGACTCTCTGTTTCTACCAACTCCTCTTATGCTTTGATGGCTCCTCACCTTCCTAGGGTCTCCTTTCCAACAAGCTACCAGGTCCTGATGAGTTCTCCTCTGTATCATTTCTTTTGCATCCATCTCTCCCTTCCATCCCCCAGTCATTGCACTAGTTCAGGCCCTTGTCACTCTGTTTCTGCCACTACCTCCTAACTGATGCCGTGGCTTTCCCCTCCAATACATCCAGACCACCACCAGCAGCAGATTAAAATGGAGACACCATTTCACTTTCTTGTCAAAAACCTTCAGCGGTCTCTGCTGCCTATAAAATAAACCCTAAGCTGGCCTTCAAGGTTCTCCACAACCTGGCCCTAACCTGTATTATTAATCTTTATCTCCTGTAACTTCCCTATACAAACTGTCAGCTCCAGTCAAACTCTCCATTCCAGAACTCTCCAAACATGTCTTGACTTTTCCTGTATCCACACGGTTTTCCCACCACTGCCCTGCCTTACCCCCTTGGGAAAGCCCCCCAGCCCTCAGCCTCTCTGTTGACCACCTTACTCATCCTTCAAGGCCCAATTCAACTCTCATTTCTTCTGTGAAGAGATCACTCCATCCCCAAATTATCTTTCCTTCCTCTTATTCCCAGAGCACTTCTATACTGTTCTGCGTTGTTATATGTAATGAGACTTCTCTCTCCAATTAAACTAAAAACTATTTGACCCAGTTCAGAAGTCACCTCCATCATCCAACTCCAGACTACTCCCTGCAAACCTTCAGTTCTCTCACTCCTCATTACCTGTTCTTCAACCTTGCTGGGAATTCTCATCTTGGGACAACTCCTTTTCCCCCCAAACTATCACACTCTTCTTTTTTCACTTCCATGCTCTTGATTAATCATTGTAATATTAATGCGCCCCAAAACAAACAAAATAGACAAGGTCCATGTCCTTAGGAAAATTTCCAGCATAGGCTAGACTCTGGAATTCATTACATCAATCCTCCCTTACCAGCCCCCCACTTCTCTTACTCCCTGGTCCTTCCAGTGCATCCATCTGGAAAATTCCAATCAATCCAACTATCTACCTTCACTCTTTTACACACACAGGATGATACCCATTTGAAGAAAATCACACAGTGTCAATGAATGGGGCCACTAAAAATACACTGTCTCTCATTTCACTTGGATCTCAACACTGCTGTGCAATCCTTCTATTACCCTGACCAGTTTTTTCTCCTATTTCCCAATGCCCTACCTTGTTTCATCTCTAATCTCTGCAAAAATGTACAGAAAGAAATAGAAGTCATTGGGGAATGAGGAGCTTCTTCAATTTTCTGTCCCCTCTCCTACCTAAAAACTATCTGCATGCACATCTGCCATTTCCCCCCAACCCTAAGGGAGCAGGAGTCTGTTATCTTCACCCCTTCTCACACACATGCCTCAGCCATTCAGGTGGTCCCCAAATCCTGTATATTCTACTGCCCAAAGTAACTATCTCCAACCTCCCCCTGGCCACTCCCTAGCTCTCATCCTACTTGAGTGCCATATTAAATTGGCAGAGCTCCCAGAAGGCTTCATGGGCTCCCACCTATCTCTCTGCCTTTGGACAAGAGGCCCGCTCTGTTTCTAGACTCCTTCATCTGACCAGGCCCTCCTTACACAGAACTCAGCCCAGTCTTCTCCTCGGTGAAAGTGAAGACTCCTCAATCTCTACTGGATGATCGCATTGCACCGTTTGCATACTTCTATCTGTGCATCTATCTTACTCTGTTGCAATAATTGATTTACATGTCCGATTCTCCTAAAGGACATATTGTAAGATATGTAAGATTGTGTATTCTAAGTCCAGTACAGTGTTAATGGCACATCCTCCACTATCTAGTTTCCTTTTGTGTTTCCACAATGCTTGGGTCAAATCTCTTCTCTCTCCCCATTAATCTGTGCATTATTGCTTTATGATCAGAGAATGCAGTTTATACGATTTTTCTTTCTAGAACTTATTAAGGATTTTAGTGGCACAACTTATCAAGTTTTATCCTATTCATGTATATTTGTAAAAAAAGGTATCAAATTTAATGTTAGATCAAATTTACTAATTATAACATTCTGAACTTCAGTAACCTTATTATGTCTGTGCCATAAATTGCCAAATTAGAGGCATGCTAAAGTTTCCCACTATGATTGTGGTTTTATCCATTTTTCCTTTTATTTCTAACAGCTCTTGCTTTTTGATTTTTAACACATTATTTGATTCATAAAGGTTCATTATTAATAACTTTATTGTATCACCATTAACTAGCCACTTTTCATTCATTCAAAAAATCTTTCTTTTTTTTTTTTGGTGAGGAAGATTAGCCCTGAGCTAATAGCTGTTGCCAATCTTCCTCTTTTTGCTAAGGAAGATTGGCCCTGGGCTGACATCTGTGCCCATGTTCTTCTACTTTATATGTGGGATGCCTGCCACAGCATGGCTTGATAAGCAGTTCATAGGTCCGTGCCTGGGATCCAAACCCATGAACCTTGGGCCACTGAAGTGGAGCATGCGAACTTAACCACTACACCACCGGGCTAGCCCCCCCACCAAAATCTTTCTTGAATGCTTATTATGTCAGGCATTGTTCAAAGTGGTTGGGATACGTCAGGGAACAAGACAAAAAAAACCCTTCTCCTTGTGGAACTTACATTCTAGTGGGGGAGATGGGCAACAGACAATAAACATGACAAATAAGTAAATCATACAGTGTGTTAGAAAGTGTTAGGTGCTATGATGGGGCCTTATAGGACATTATAAAGACTTTGGCTTTTACTGAGTGAAACAGATTTTAAGCAAAAGAATCTCGTGACCTGACTTACATTTCTAAAAGCTCAGTCTGGCTGCTATGTTGAGAATCGAGTATAAGAAGGCAAGGGTAAAAGAAGCAGTGAGACCAGGAGTGAGGTATTGCAGTGATGCAGGTAAGATATGATAGCGGCTCAACTCAGGGTGGTGACAAAAATGTCTGCATTCTGGGTATATCTTAAAGGTAGATTCAACAAGATTTCTTGACAGATTGGAAACAGAGTCAGAGAAAGAAAGGAATTGGGGGTGATTCAAAGTTTATGGTCTAAGAAACTGACAGGACAGAATTACCATCAGCTAAGTTAGGGAAGTCTTTGGAGTGGAGCAAATTTTAGGGAAGAGACTAGAAGTGCAGTTTTGGAGTTTTGGACATGTTGATTTTGAGACGGCTATTAGACATCCAAGTGGAAATGTTCAGTAGGCACTTAGATGTATGAGTCTGGGATTTAGGAGAAAGGTCTTGGCTGGGGGCATAAATTTGGGTGTCAACATCTTAATGGATGGTATTTAAAGCAACGGAACTGATGAGATCATTAAAGGGAAAGTGAGTGTAGAGAGAAAAGGTCCATGACCTTCTTTGTTCTGTTTGATGCTTTTTGCCCTAAATTCTATTCTGCCCAATATTAATATTGCTACTTTGCTTTTCTCAATGGATATTTCTCTATTGACAAATTTGACCTTGGGTTAACTTTCCAGCTCAGTTCTCTGGAAACCTGCTAAAGGTGGAATGTCAGCCATGATACTAAGTAATATCACTTATGATAAAAATGATTTCAGATGGATAAACTTCACCCAGACTATGAATAAATTATAAATATCTGGTGAGACGCCATACATTGTTGTGTGTGGTGACTCCAAGTTTTGTAGGAGACATTTTGTTACTACCTACATGTACTCCCTACAAGTGCTTCTTTAGGTTTTCCACTGAAAATTAGATATAATTTACTGTTCCAGTTACTACTGCTGTGTAACAAGTTACCCAAAACTTAACAGTGCAAAAAAAGAACCTAATAATTTTATTATGCTCATGGATTATTTGGGTCAGGAATTCAGAAATGAATGTCTGAGGCTACATGATGTCTGAGTCACTCAGTCAAGACGACTTGAAGGCTGGGGATGACTCAACGGCTGAGGGCTGGAATCATCTGAAGGATCATTCACTCATATATCTTGCGCCTGCGATGGGATGACTCAAAGACTAGGTCTCCTGACCAGGCCACCTTCAAGTAGCCTGGTTTCCTCACATGCTAGCATGGCAGCCCCAGGGTAGTCCGGTTTCCTACAAGGCAGCTCAGGCTCCAAGCATGACTGTTCCAGTAAACAGGCAGAAGCTGCATTCCCTTTTATGACGGTCTTGAAAGTCACATGGCATCGCCTCCCCCATTCTCTTTTGGTTGAAGCAGTCACAAGACAGTCTGGATTCAAGGGGAGGGGATACAGATCCCACCTCTCATATCAAAGAATTTTGATAGATTCTAAGGGAGATGCTATTTGTTTCAAATCACACCTTACTTCGAGATATTAATGAAAGCCATGCATATTTTCCCTCAGGAAAGTGCTCATATAGACAAAATTTTGCACACATTTGGGGAGTTCATTCCCTCCCTCCCTGCTATTGCATTCAAGAAAGAGCCTTAGAGTATTTACATTCATCGAAACGTATCGCATCAAGAGGGACTCTGTCCCCTCCCCTGAAACTGGGCTGCCTTGTGATGCTCTATCCAATGGAGAACATCTGCTAAAAGGAAAGGGACAGTCCTTGTGTGAGGTGCTTTTACAGGTTCTCTCACTTAATTTTCATTTGATTTAGATAATTTTATACCCCCTCCCTTTTTTTTAACAGATGAAGAAAGTGAAATTCAAAAAGGTTGAGTTATTTTTTTTAACAAACAATTTTTAGAACAGTTTTAGCATCACAGCAAAGTTGAGTGGAAAATTAAGTTACTTTTTTCATTCACATGTTAATAAGTTATAGGGATAGGATCCAAAATCAGATCTTTACCCAGCTGCCTTTTCATCTTATATACAATCACCCTTTGGATATTAAGAAGCATATTTATTCTAAGCACAAGATCTGACATTTCACTAGATACAAAACTGAGCCTCTTGCTATAACGTGAATGACTAATACTATGAGACTCAATTTGCAACAAGCTCTGGAGGATGTTCAATTCTTTCTCACCCTATAATCTTTCACTCTAATATTAAGTTACAGTAAGAATTTTCTAAATTCATTTTTAAAAATGCTACTTCTATCAAGCTTTTGTCTTCTATCTTGAATTTTACAATCCTGCCTTAGGATTATATTTCAACACTGCATGATCCTTTCATGTATTTTCACAAAATTAAAGATGTAGATACATAATTAAAAATAAATTCACATGTTTCACATGGATAAAGAGAACAGATTAGTGGTTACCAGATGGGAAGGGAGCTGGGGAGTAGGCGAAAGGGGTAAAGGGGCACATATGTATGGTGACAGATAAAAATTAGACTATTGGTGGTGAGCACGATGCAGTTTATACAGAAATTGATAAATAATAATGTATGCCCAAAACTACACAATGTTACAAACCTTTATGATTTCAATAAAATAATTGAAAAAAATACAAATTTTTAAAAATTCACGTTGCTAAACAACAACTCTTTGGTCACCTTTGGAGGAAAGCTTGTTATTTTTTGCTGGGTTTTTTTGGTGAGGAAGATTGTCCCTGAGCTAACACCCATTGCCAATCCTCCTCTTCTTGCTTAAGGAAGACTGTCCCTGAGCTAACATCTGTGCCACTCTTCCTCTATTTTGTATGTGGGATGCTGCCACAGCATGGCCTGATGAGCACTATGCAGGTCTGCGCCCAGGATCCAAACCTGTGAACCCTGGGTCACTGAAGCAGAGCACTCGAATTTAACCACTGCGCCACTGGCCATGATAAACTTGTTCTTTTTAAAAACTGGTAAATAGGGTCTGGCCCAGTGGTGTAGTGGTTAAGTTCATGTGCTCCGCTTTGGCAGCCCAGGGTTTGCGGGTTTGGATTCTGGGTGTGGACCTACACATCACTCATCAAGCCATGCTGTGGTGGTGTCCCACACACAAAATAGAAGGAGATTGGCACGGATGTTAGCTCAGGGATAATCTTCCTCACCACCCCCCTAAAAAAGTGTATGATTAATAAAAAATAACATTGAAAAAAAACCCTGGTAAATAAAGAGAACAAATCAAGTATTTAACTTTCCTTTCCAGGATGAGGTCTATCAGGGTAATCAAATAATTGATGAGAAAGTTTCTCTCTGTAGATATTTTCCAGCTAATAAATGAAGAAGCAATGATCAAATTAAAATATTATCATTTTGCAAACTCCTAATGAATTAATGGAGCCAAGCAGTAATCACCAACAGGCACTAACACCACAAAAAGCAACACCCTATAAAGTATTCTTGCCAAAAAAAAGAAAAAGTCTAACCTAAATCAAGTCAGGCTTTGAATCTGCTAGTTTACAGAGGAACATATTAAATGACTCCATTGGATACACAATCAGCAAAATCCAGAATATAGAAAGCTCCATAGGGCACAGAAACTAACCAATTGCTTCAACAAATAAATTTCAAGAAAAAAATTGGAAAAGTAAACCTAGAGATTAAAAAAAAAAATCCCTGACATCCTCTTCTAGCCATTAGCATAACTGGTACTGGAATTCCTTCCTGCCTTAAACTATAAAACTAGACAAAACATGTGAAGGAATTATTTTTTGGCATTGGATATTAAACAATGCAGGATGGTGATTCTTGAGGGTAAACAAATACACAAGGTGAGCCCACACCAGCCCCAGTGTTCTGCCTGGGGAAACTGTCCCAACTGTGGCACTGGGAGGTGGAGCCTGAGCCAAGCACAGAGCCTTGCTCCTTAGTTAAGGAGGCAGAGAGCAGAGGTCTGGCTGCTGAAGCAGCTGGAATTTGTGTGGCAGAATATTAGAAAAGAGGCACAAGGTCTACCACAGTGGCTGCTGCAGGCTAAGAGCTGAATAGAGATTCCAGGGGTTGCAGGGCTGGGAGAAGCTGGAGTGCCAGACCAACAGAGTAGACAGATCTCATTGAACCCCACAGGAATTCAACTGAGACCTCAGAAAGACCATGCCTTAAGAGTAAGAACCACGTACTAGCAGAGCAAAGGTGGGCAAATTAACATCTGTGGGCCAAATCTGGCTCACTGACTCTTTTTGTAAATGAAGTTTTATTGGAACATAGCTCACTCATAACACACGCATTTGTTTACATACTGTCTATGCTGCTTTTGCACTATATTGGCAGAGTTGAGTACTTGCAATAGAGACCGTAGAGTCTGCAAAAGCCTAAGGTATCTATTCTCTGGCCCTTTACAGAAAAAGTTTGCTGATCTCTATACTACAGTAAGAGCCACACTCCAGGAGTAAGGGCAAAACAAATAGATCTACCCTAACCAAGAATAAAACCAAGCCTGGGAGAATCAAAAAGATTTGCCAGTAACTTAACTGCCTGCCAGAACAAAATTCAACATATTTTAAACAAAAACAAAATAATCTCCACAAGGTATTATCCATTATGTCACTTACACACTTACATATTAGATAACACATGAAGAAATAGAAAAATGTGATCCACAATCAAGAAAAGAAAAGTAGTCAATAAAACAGAAACAGACTCTGAGACACCCAGATGACAGAATTAACAGATAAGTCCTTTAAAACAGCCATTATAAATATGTATGTTCAAGTACTTAAAGGAAAAAATGGACATAATGAGTGAATAGGTGGGAAATCTCAATGGAGAAAGGGAAACTATAAAAAAAGAACCAAATGAAAATTCTAGAACTGATAAGTACAATATATTAAGAAAAAAGAAAGGCTACCTGTCTTTTAGAGACACATAATGAAAAATCTACAGATGAAATTATATGATATCTGGGATGTGCTTCAAAATAATCCAGCTTGGAGGACGGGAAGTAGCTGGTAGTAAAGATGAAACAAGAGTGGCCATAGTTGATGACCACTGTAACTAGGTGGTGGGTATGTAGCAGATTATTATACTGTTTTCTCTACTTTTGTGTATGCTTGAAATTCTCCAAATTCAAAAGTTAAAAAAGAAAATCCCATCTCCACAAGAAAAAGCTGTTTTAACTGTAAAACAAGATGTTGTTCAAGTTAAGCTGTGCACACATATTATTCTCCTCCTGACTTTGCCAAATTCCCTTAGATATGTAGCATCCACTCTGCATTTTCAAAGATTTCCCATGCTTTCCATGCACGGGAGGGTGGGAGGGAGGGAAAGGAGGAAGAAGGAAGGGGGAATAAAGTCACTACCTTGGCCTGTCAGGTGAAGAAAACTGACATTTTGAGATAAATTATTCTTTAGGCCTACCATACAACTTTTGTGCACAAATATTTCTATAAGAGGTTGAATTCTGAAAGGTCTTTCATTCAGTTATGAAACTGAGTACTTATTATGTGCAGACATTGGTACTCCAGGCTTTGGGGAGACAGAGATGAAGAAGGTAAGATCCTTGCCTGTAAGAAGCTCCCACTCTAGCAGGGGAGATGGCGGTGTAAACAAATACTTATTAGATAAGTGTACATACTTTGATACCAGGTGAGAAGTGTTGTGATAAAGGGATGCCCTAAGTGCTATGTAAGCAGACTGGGTCAGTTTGGCTGGGCAGAGGCAAAGCAGCTTAAGTGTGGCCTTGAAGGACGAATGGTTTTCTGGGAGAAAAAGGACACTGCAGGCACAGCAATTACAGAGGCACATGATGGTGAACCTTAACAGCGATATGAAGATAAGGAACTGGCAGGAGATGAGGCTGAAAAGATAAACTGAGGCCAGACTCAGATGGAGTTATTCTTCCACGCTGAGGGATTCAGACATAATCTCAGCAAGGAGGAGTTCCTAGAGGTTTTTTGGCAAGTATCATAATCAGATCTGAATTTTAGAAAGATAATTCTGGTTGTGGGGAAGAGAATAGACTGAGGTGGAGACCAGTTACAAGGACCCTGTCTAGCCAAGAAATGGTGAAGACTTGTACCCAGACCACGCAGAAAACTGGAGGGATCCAAAAAATGGGATTCACTGACTCAGTGGACAAAGAAATTGAAGGCAATGGTGGAGACCAAAAGAACTCAAATGCCTTCACTTAGATTTTGACTGGATGGTGGTCCCATAAATGGAAATAGAGTATATAGGTAGAGGATCAGAAGATGTGGAGAAAAATATTCATTTCCACGTTGGACCTGTTGACTTTAGGGGCCCTGTGAGACATGCAGGAAAAGATGCCCAACAGACAGCTGGCATTGAGGCCTGGTGCTCAGTTCCAGTGGATACTCTCTTGACTTTTAAAAATTATATAGATTTGACAGTCATTGAGGTAAGTAAATATGATTGGTGACAACAAAGAGAGGAAGCAGGGATGAGGGCTTAGGACAGAATCCTGGGGAACACTAATATTTACAAACCTAATAGAGGAGCCTAGTGAAAGTCTGGAAAAATCAGAGAGACAGCAGGCAAGCCAGAGAGACTGGCTCACAAAAGGGACAAGAATGTAATGGAGAAAATATGCTCCCTCCCTTGGCTTCCCCATTCCTTCCCATACTCACTGGGCAAAGACAGGATCTTATGTAGTTGGTTTGGGAGCCAGAACAAGGATTCTAGTAATGTGGGGACTGGGAGTGAGAGAATAACCAAGGAGAGAGAGATAGCTAGCTATGGATAGTCCAAAGAGGGGCCCTTTCCCTATCATTAAATCTCTTCCTAATGACACATTTTCCCTCCCTCTTCTGGTTAGAAGATCCCCTTCTTAAGTCGTTGCAGCAGTGTGGAATATAGTGGGATGGGTTATAGGAACCAATAACCTGGCCTGGCTTCCCAATAGTAGCTTTCCCCAAGATTGTCTAAAACACCATTTGTCAAAATCATAAGTAACAACAACAACAAAAAAGATTAATATGTTATTTCTATGATCTGCAAAGAGATTATACACACACACATATATATATATAAACACACACATATATGTGTGTATATGTGCGTGTGTGTGTGTGTGTTTTGGCTCCTCCTCTACCTTGACTATCTCCCTAGATCTTCTTCATCATTACCTGCAGTGCACAAAAAAGAAGTCTAAAAGTCATTATTTTTTGTCAAAAGAAGAAACAGAAAAGTAACTTGATTAGTAGAGTTTGGACTGAAGCCCAGATCTCAAGAGATGTAAACTGGCACTGATTTCACAAGGCTGCACTCTCATGTTGACCTCCACTCTTTCATCCAACCAGTCCCAAATACTGCCTACATCACCTTCCCCTTACATGTCTCTCACCTCAAGACTTCCTGTGGCTCCTTACTCATCTCCACTAACACTGAAATACTGATGTCTACCCGCCTATCAATCTCCTTTCTCTCTAAAAACATCTTCCTCTGTACTTTTCACACACACTCATCATAGCCGTCCCGTCTCACCTGAACTTTGCACACTGATTTCTATGGAGAGACCATGCCATGCAGTGCAGAGGAATGAGCCTTTAAAAGAAAAAATCAGAGTCATGTTCAAATGCCCATTTTGCCTCTCACCATCTGTGTGGCCTTAGTCATATTACTAAACCTCTCTGCCTCACTTTTCTCATCTGCAAACAGGGAATAATGCCTAACTCACTGGGTTTTAAAAGGTAGCTATCATATGTAAGGTGCTTAACACAGTACCACGTACTTAAAAGGCATTGAATAGTTGGAGAGGTTGTGGAGAAAAGGGAACCCACATACACTACTGGTGGGAATGCAAACTGGTGCAGCCACTATGGAAAACAACATGGAGATTCCTCAAAAAATTAAAAATAGAAATACCATATGACCCAGCTATCCCACTACTGGGTATTTATCTGAAGAACTTGAAATCAACAATTCCAAGAGACTTATGCACCCGTAGGTTCACTGAAGCATTATTCACTATAGCCAAGAAGTGGAAGCAACCCAAGTGTCTGTCCATTGACTGATAATTGGATAAAGAAGATGTGGTATACATATATGTATATATACATATTGGAATACTACTCTGCCATAAAAAAAGACAGAATCATCCCATTCACAACAACATGGATAGACCTGGAGGGTATTATGTTAAGTGAAATAAGCCAGACAGAGAAAGACAAACACCATATGATTTCACTCATATGTGGAAGATAAACTAACACATGGACAGAAAGAACAGTTTGGTGGTTACCAAGGGCAAGGGTGTTGGGGGGTGGGCACAAGGGGTGAAGGAGCGCATTTATATGGTGACTGACAATAACGTAAAACTGAAATTTAACGATGTTATAAACTATTATGACCTCAATAAAAAAGGCATTTAATAAATGAGTTATTCACTATGAAAATAATATTTACCTCACAAGACTATTGTCCCTACGTGCCTGACACCCAAGTAGTCCCTCAAACTATGCTAGTTCCCCTCTCGCCCCATCTTCGAAACAACTTCCTAGTTCTTTCCAACAAAGATTCAGAAACTAGTTCAAATTCAACAAAGATTTCCCTAATTCAGCTGCAAGAGTATTCGTACATTTGCTAAAATCTCACCACTCACGCAAGGATAACACCTACTGGCAGCTCCCCAGACATAAGTTCTCCTCTTCTTAATTTAAGTCACTGGATGAGAATAACCACATTTTGCAAGTTCCCCCAAAGACATGTATCATGCCAACGGATACAAGTTGCCTTCTGAGTCACCCGGGTGTCCAGGCACATTTCCGAGTTACGGCAGGTTCGTCTCTCAGCAGCCGGAATAAATAAATTTGCTACACTAATCACAACCAAAGTGGGGAAGAAAACTTCAATGTCCCATCAATCTTAAGGAGTGACTGTGAACAGAAGCCACGTAGTGACGTTGTCCAGGCGAGTGACGAGTGAACAAATGTATCTGTTCCTGAAGCATGTCAATGTGTCATCGTGTGTGCCTGCCTCTGTCCGTAGAACTGAAAGTACATTTGTGTGCTCCGAGATATCTGCCCCCGGATGTGTATCCCTTTGAACCCGGGTGCGGAGCGAGCGAGCGAGCGAGCGAGCGACCGACGATGCGAACACCCGCGAGGCTGTCCTCCAGCTGCTTACCTCTGAGGACGAGCAGGTGGACGCCGCTGGGCGCCGCCATGTTGGCGCTGGTCACGTGGCCGCGAGCACTCGCTCGCCGCCCCGCCCCGCCGGCGGGAGCAGTCCAGTCGCAGCCCGGCAGGAGACCGTGGGCGCCGAGGCCGCCCGAGGCGAGTGCGCGTGCGCTTGCGCTCCGGGGCTGACTGCGGGAGCCCGGCGACCGAGCGGCTCCAGCACCGGGGCCAGCAGGGGAAACCGCGGCCGGACGAGCCCGCTCCGGTCGCGAGAGGCGGGCTCCAGCCGCGGTTCGCGCGCTCGCTCAGAGCCCCTGCGCCCAGGTGGGATGGAAGAAGCCTGTCAGGTAAGCGTGGCATCCAATATTTGTAGCATCAACATTTGGCGCATGGAAACATGAAGTTGGGAGGAAAAAATAAAGCACAATCTAGCGTTCAACATAGCACTTTGCATCATCTGACACTTTGTTGCAAATTATTTCTCTGGATTCAATTGAAAGGTAAAATTTGGTTCAAAGTCACCAGCTGCCCCTTTGCTGTCCCAGAATCTACATTACTCAGCAGAGACTCCAGACAAGATCTGTGTGCAGCTGCAAAATCTATTCTGGGTACCCCCGTGGGTGTGTTCAGGGACTTCTCTTTCACCAAAGACACCTCCCGCTGAGCGGTGTTAACTGGAGTCTGAATCCTATTAAGAATGAGAAGATGACGTCTGCCAATTGCGTTGCCAAAAGAGGAATCCTACAGAAGGCCAATTATGCGTCAAGCGAGGGAGCTGATGTATCCCTAGTGGTGACGGTGCCCATTTTACCAAATCCACTGTTCCTCTTATCTGCGTGCTGGGACAGATTTCCGTCCTGTCACGGACCAGGTATTATTCATCTTGGTGGCTGGTGCTCAGCCAAGAACCTGATATTCAGAGAATGTGTGGTGAAGGAATTGAACTCTCCATGGAGCCAGTCAAACCAAGAATGTAAGTTTCCCGGACTGTAAATGCAGTAAAGATTGCTAAGGATTCTTGGTGAATGTGTATGATGTCTCTTAATTAATTTTTAAGAATTGAATTTAACTACACAGTGAAAAATCCGGACAATTCAGAAATGAGTGAAAGAAAACGTGCGTGTCCTTCCTCACCCTCTCTACACACCACAGTCCCACTCTCCAGGCAACCACCGTGTACATCGTTCCATGCCTTTTACAGGCAAATATGTGTAAATATTTTAAATGGAATCACATACTGTTAAGACTTGCTTTTTCCACTCGTTGTAAACATCAGATCTTAGAACTCTTAGCTTGAGGTCATTCTTTTTAATGACTGCATGGTCCTGATATTTTTACTTTTAAAGATAATGAATTGGGGCAGTTCATTAGAGATGAGATTCAGTTTTGGATGCTTTTGGGTCACCTTGAAAGATAAAGAGAAATAATGTTTTCCACTGAGGTAAATAAGATATATAAGGATGAGAATGAAAAGTACTCCTACAGGTTACTTCAAGCCCCACCTTTTTCAAACTCGGATCAATTCCAGGGAGAGGGTTTTTGAACATGATAAATCTGTCCTCTGTATAACTGGAGCCAACAATCTGAGTGCAGCAAAGGAGCCTGAGAGGTAGCAGGGCACAGAGTCTCAGGAAGTGTGTAGAAAAAAGAAACCTAGAAGTCCCTAGCGAAATGTCAGAAGGCGTTAATCCCAATTTGAAACATCTGAAATAGAACGACATGTTCATGTGATTCAGCTCAGCCAACCCTTGGAAAACAAATGCATAATTTATTCCCCTGCAACTAGAAGGAAAAGGATAAGGAAACACTATGAGGACTCATGACACCACCATAGGTGGTGGATATTTATTGGTGGATATCCCCAATAAATTCAGCATAGAATGCGGATATTTAGGATGTGCTAGAAATGAAGCAGATAGGAACTTGTACAGGTGATAGCTCATTCACTGATGCTTAATTTGGCTTCTTTCATACCACATCCTTCTGACATTAGAAGGATTAAAAGCTGCCAGCATGTGTCCTCCAGAGTCATCAATTTATGAGATATATGCATACTGACCAACAGGATAAAGGGCTAGACTACTGACATCTAAGATCCCTTGCAGTTCTAACGCTCTGTGATCCTGGGCATTGAGGGCATTAGAATGCTTTCATTTAGATGAGTAACCGCTACCGACTCACTTCTCCATTTCTGCCCATCTTCCCATCTGTGAAATGAAGGTTAATTATGTATATTGTGGCACTTCACTGATTTGAACTCTTACCATTATTCAGATTTTGTACTTGGGATTCTTGAATAAAAAGTTGAATAATTTTTCAAAACCAGGATTCAAGAAATAAAGGATAACTTCTTAATACCTTTGGTTTCTGTGTCCAAAAATTCATTCTTTAATGTTAAAATACTTTTATTAATTGTGATTAATTATTGTTTTATAGGTCTTTTTACCTTGGTTTTAAAAGATCATGTCTTATTAGCATCTTTTAAAATCTTATCTTTATAAATTCTGATATTCTTATTTTTCTTTTTTTTTCCCAGAGGGAACTACTACATACAGTTCCCTTTCTGTTATCAAGCATGGTTGGCAATGCGAGGCTTGACTTTGCTCTAGTTCACTTAACCTCTTGGATCCATAGTTTCCCCTCTGTAAAGTAGGGAAAGTAACCCCTGCCTGGCCTACCATGGCAGGTGATTCTTTGGCTGTGGAAGACAATGTATGAGAAATGCTTTTAAAGGATTCTGTAAATGTTAGATATTATCAAGGTGCTACACAGTGGGACCATGGATGTACCAGTTATTTAAGGGTGTCAGCCTGGTGGCACCTCAGATAGGTTAGCACTTCCTCTTAAGCAGTGAGAAGAAGCAAGAGTTCCCACCTTTATCATTAGGAGAACAAAACCAAGATCCCAGGCACCCAGCTGTCGTGTCAGCTCACTCATCCTGTGCCCTGCGGTCGGAACAATGGGCTGAACCAGACCCCGGTGTCTTGGGAGGCGGTGACACCATCAGATCAAGGCAGACTTGACTTTGAGGCAAATGGGGATTAGGTTATTCTGGGAAAGCTCATGAAGGTCAGTAAATTGTTATTAATTAATAAAATCTGCATGTTTGTCAGATTTTAGAGGCTACCTAACTTTATATTGGAGCCAAGGGGCTATAAAATAAACTGACCAAGACAACTCCCATGATAATCATAGTAAGTTTTCTTATTTATACTATACAAAAGGCTTTAATGTAATTACCTCATCATCCCAAGAAGTAGGTAAATATATTATTCTCATTTTATAGGTGCTGATATTCTTATTTTTAAAAAATCAGTTTTCCTTCCTCCTTCTTCTACTTAATGATATTTTAATATAAATTATGCCATATAACTTTTTCAAAAGTTGTATATAGTTTGTGATAAAATTTAAATTATATCAGTTTCTGTAATGTATTGAATTTGTAATTCAAATTCACATTTGTTTCAATGCTGTAGGGGATTATACAACATGAAGTAAAGCCTCTTTAAAAATAAATTTTGCTTTGTAATACATCATTCTGTAACTTGTTTCACAAGTTTAGATTTTTAAATCCTTATTAGGATTACTATAATGCAAGATACTTAAAAACATAGACTATAAAATAAAGAGTAAGGTGCTTACATATCTATAGAAGAAAATTATTATATATGAACACGTTGTAAAACTAACTGAAATAATGTGGTAATTCCTACTGGGCACAAGGCAGGTTCTATGGCCTGCTGAGGGAAACGGGTGCCCTGGGCCCTGCAGAGCTTCTGTGGGACTGTCATCTAGTCTGAGGTGCCTTTATTCTCCCTTCCTGAACTTGCTTCTCAGTTTTGCCATCTCAATCCGAAAAATTCGCCTTTTGATTTGATTTCAGGATTGTTTCTTAGCATTTTATTCTGTGGCTTGAGAAGAATATTTCCAATCCTGCCCTCTAATTTGTCCAATTTTAGTATGAGGAAATACTTTTATTTATTGACATTTTTAAAGTCAAATGAATATTCTTTTCAGGAATTAGGAGTCCTGCATAAACATAATCTGCACATACAACAGGGACCTGTCTCCTAGCTGACTGGACCAGCTTCAAATCATTATATGTTCAGGCAGAAAGTTTTTAGGGCACTCTCTTAGCCAACTTGCTGGCAGCATGTCATTTCCTATACCAATCATTTGAGACCATGATGGATATGTTACTGGGTAATCTAGGGGTACCCTTGGAGAAAATGTGTAAATGCTCCATGTTTTTTGTGGAAAAGTAATGCCATATGCAAGACAGTTGTGAGAAATCAAGTGAATTTCTTTTTGCTGCTTGTGCCCTGTTTCCTTGATCTGTAGCAGTGCCAAGAGGAAGCTGGGGGCAGGGGAGGGGGACTTTGGGTGTACGTGACCCTCCTGCTCCTCCCATTTTTGATTTGTTTAATGACATTTTCTCAGTCGTATAAATCCTATACAAATGAAACTTTAAGTCCCACCCCCTTCTGATGAGATTGCCCTACCTGAGCCCCTCTTGCGTTGAAATTCTGAAGATTTCCACCATTTATAGGCCTAATCCCAAAGGGCTCAGCAAATAGCATGTTGCACCCTTCTGAACAGTCTGTCAGGGTCAGCAGAGTAGAATGGGACCAGACAGGGCTAACTTAGCTATAGGGTAAGACCAAAACATTGGCCCCGAGAGAGTTGTTACTCTTAGACCCAGTCTGGCCAGCATTCATTTCAAGCTGGTTCAGCCCCTTGGCTTGAAAGATATTAGGGGAGATTGTAAGGAGAAGTAATGCTTCAGCATAACAGCCTATCCATTGGTGGAGCAGTAGCCCACCTGAAAGAGTGGCAGGAGCCAAGGGAGGGATGGTATGGGAAGGTTATAGGGAAGAGAATGAGGGTGGTCCCAGACCTCACTCACTGATGTGTCCAAGTTTTCTTATAATACTGCTTGCTTTGGTCAGAGTTGGCTTTGGAACTGTGCAGGCTTGAGGGACAAGGTTTCCTTGACCTCATGTCTTGGAATTGGCTCTGAGGGAAGTTGGGTTAAAGTAGAAGTGTGCAGTTCCCCCATGAAATCTAAATAAAAATGTGTGCCATTAGCGACTGCCACGTACTCTCAGTAATCCCTGGAAAAGTAGCACCTGCTTTATACACTTCTGGAGAATGAAAAATTCCATTCAGAGGAAGGAAGAAAGGGAAAAGTTTCCAAGAGAATGTAGTGATCAATCAGCCAATCAATCAATACTTAGGTGCCAACTCTAGGCTCCAAGAAAATATATTATTTTTATTCTTAAGAAACTAATTTTGGGCCGGCCCAGTGGCACAGCAGTTTAGTTCGCACTTGGCAGCCCAGGGTTCGCCGGTTCGGATCCCGGGCGCCTGCCGATGCACTGCTTGTCAGCCATGCCGTGGCGGCGTCCCATATAAAGTAGAGGAAGATGGGCACGGATGTTAGCCCAGGGCCAGTCTTCCTCAGCAAAAAGAGGAGGATTGGCGACAGATGTTAGCTCAGGGCTGGTCTTCCTCACACAAAAAAAAAAAGAAACTAATTTTAAAGCTGAGACTAACATGCTCACAAGGTTGTCCATAAATACCAAATACTCTTGAGACTACAAGCCCTATAGGAGCAACACCAGGTGTGAGGGGTCACACATTCTGGCTATCCCTGGCTACCAAGAACTGAGGGAAATGCTGAACTCTAATTATATAAGTTCCCAGGAAATTGCACCTGTTTAATCTTCACTTCTTGCAAAGATGAAGGAGAAAGTAAGGGGAATAATGCTTCCTTTAGCATCTCTAATCCACACTTGTAAAAGAGAAAGGAAACTGCTCTCTGTGTCCTTGTTGGAATTTTTTTCAAGTCTCTTTTGGTTTTTCTTTTGTTTACACATGTATGTAATATGTGCTCTTTAAAAACATTAAAAAATATTGCAATGTGTAATAAAGTAGAAGTCCCCCAGAAAAACTCTCTCCAGGTAATCACTGTTAATGAGCTGATGTATATTCATCCAGACTTGTTTCTACACATATACCATTTGTTGGACTTTCTAAGGGAAGGTACCTATTTTTACCACGACTAGTCACACGTCTGTATAGAATAAAAGACAGCAGACGAGGCAAATCACTTGCAGAAAGACAGGAATGCACAATATTACCTATGACTTTATTGCAGTCCAGTGTGCATTCTCTCTTTGCCTTCTCGCTGCACTTGTTTCTCTTCTTTCATTGTTTCCACCGTTCTATAAGATTCCTTATTTTACTGTATTTTTTTTCTTTCCCTCCTGAAGTGATGATACATTCCTGGTTACCTTCTCATATTTTCCATCTTTGTTTATTCTTTTGCTGGATTTATGGTTCTTTGTTTGCTGTTTAACTCTTAGTGTGTTTGAGTAAAAATGTATGGTCCTGTGGAATTGTAGGAGACTGGTTCATATAGACAGCAGTCGGACCATTATCAGAGGTTGAAAATATTTGTGATTTTGATATTTCCTGCCTATCAGCATGAAACAATGCTCCTTGGTCAGTTAAAAGTTAGGCAAAATACACTGCAGCAAGAATCTCCAAAGTAGAAATTATGAAATAACAAGGGATTTACTAATAGAAAAAGAAAACTAGCTGCATGTCCCTTTCTCCCCTTCCACTCTCCACCTCCACTCCCAAACTGGCAGACAAACTAAGCAGTAGTGCATTTCTTAACTTCTTCTGTTCGCCTCTCACTCAACAAATTCTATATTCAAGGCTGAAACTGTTGAAACAAACAAGAGGGCAGATGCTGCCTCGACCTCTCTTCCCATTGAGCTGAGCTCCTCTGTGCTCACCCCATCCACTCTAACCCAGAGAATAACCTGTCTGGAGAGCATTCTCCTCATCTGAAGCACATACAAGCATCACTGCATTTTCTTTTGCTTGATAAAGGATAAAGGAAGAAAAGAGGCAGCTGCTCTAGGAGCAGACAGCAAACAAGCCTCACTGTGGTGGCCCCCTGGCCTTCACAAAGGGGGGATTCAGAGAGCTAGTGAAACAAACTGTATAGGCCAAGACTTCAGCACAGATTCACCTGCCAAAATTATTAATTAAAAATCTAAACTGTCCAGGTGAACTGAGAGTCTAACCAAAGCACATTTTCCAACTGGTCTTTTATTAAGCTGGAGGAGAGAGAATACAGTTGAAGAACTGGAAAGGGCTTCAAAGATCACCTAATCCAACTCTAACTCTACCCCTTCCAAGTTTAAGATAAAGATAGCGAGGACCAGAAAGGTCATAGGAGAGAAGATTCAACGCTTTTCCAGCCTGTGTACACTATAACACTGTAGGTCTTAAAAAATACTTTTTTACAAGACATTTATAAGGCACTTCTTGTAGCTTCTTATACACTCTTCAGATATTCGTAAGATATTCAGCTCTTCAGATATTCATAAGAGATGGCACTACACTTTTATTGCTTATATTTCTCTGCAGGGTTAATGGAAAGCCCCCAAAATTATGACATGAAAAATTTCTAAGCTTTGGCTTTACATTTAGTGTCTGTCGATTCATAGAATCAGGGTGTCAAAATGGGGAGTTTGCCTTTGGTAGCCAAATAAAGTGCATGGTAAACTATGATTCCTTTGAGAAGCAGTTGCCAAACAAAAGGGTTGAGTATTGCTTTTTTTAAATTTTATTTTATTTTAAAGCTCTTCACTAGCTTTTCTTTTGGCAAGTTCTGCTTTGTGGAAGTCAGGCTGAGCACAATCTTACTGTTTAAAGGTGCCACTTGTCTGCTTCAGGTAAACTTATTTTTAAATTTCTTTGGTTTACAGTTGTATTTTACTTGATATTTATATAGAACTTCAGTTGCTGAAGAATATAGTAATGTTATTTAAACAAAATTTTATATCAAAGTAACACAGTTTTAAAAAACATGCGATTATAACCAGGTTTACAATGAAAAGCGATAGTCTCCCATCCTACCCTTTCCCAGTCTGACCCCACCCATCCAATCTGAACTGTTTTTGTTTCTAGTTAGTGCTCAAAGCCATGCCAACTATATATCTGGACTCTTTCTTGTACACGTTTTCTGGAGTTTATAATTTCCTATTCTAATTTGGTCCAATTACTTTCTTAGACATGTTATTCCATTCCCATCCTCGGATTTCTGTTGATTGGAATCAGATTAGTTTCACAATTTCTTGTACTCCACATCTCACACGCTCTTTGATTTCACCTTTATGCTACTAAAATAGAACTAAAAGTAACTTCATCAAAAAATGTGTGAAGTTTTATGGTTTCTTAGATTTCCAAAACCACCTTTATTTTGCTCTCACACTTGATAGTTTGGGTATAGGATTCTAGATTCAAAATAATTTTCCATCAGAACTTTGAAGACATTGTTCCATTGTCTTTTAGCATGAAGTATGGCTGATAAGAAGTCTAATACTATTTAAATTCCCCCTCCTCTCCCAGGTTACCTATGTTTTCCCCTCTGAAAGCATTTAGGATCTTTATGTTTGTGCTCAGTGTTTTGATATTTAATAATTTAGCCTACATGTGGATCTTTTTAGTTAAGTGGTGTAGTGCTGAAGAACTCAAGTGAATTATACTGCCTGGGCTAAAATCCTAGCTCTGCCACTTACTAGACGTGTGGCTTCAGGCGAAGCAACCTCTCTAGGCTTTGAGGATACTACCATGTGCCTCAAAGGGTTGTTGTGCGAACTGAGGTGACTGATGCAAATGCTTAGCAGATAGTAAGTGCTCAATAAATGTTAGTGATGCAATTTAATCTTGCTCAACCTTCAGGGAGCTCTTCTAATTTGAAGATGCATTTCTTCACTTCTGAGGAGTTATCCTTTCTCTGATAATGTCCTTCTGTTAGCTTACTGTCTCCAAAATGAAAATAAACTGGCTATCTGATCTCCCACATTGATTTATCTTTTCTCTTTTTGATGTCCTGGGAAATTTCTTCAACTTTATACCCCAGGTTTCTGCTGCTTGAATTAGAACAGTCATTTTAAATTTCTAAGAGCTCTTTCTTATTCACTGATTGTTCCTTTTTCATAGTATTGTTTTTGTTTTGTATATGCAATGTCTTTTCTTTCCCAATTTCTATTTTGAAAACTTAAAAACATACAGAAAGGTTGAAAGAATCGTACAGTGAACACCTGTGTATACCTTCCACCTAGATTCAATAAATTAAAAATCTTGTCACATTTATTTCTGTTTACATATATGTATATGTATGCATGCATGTAAGTTATGTGTGTAGATATATCCCACTTACACCAACATACGTTTCTTCTGGACCATTTGAATGCAAGTTGCATATATCACGACTCTGCTCCTAAATACTTCAGCATGTGACTCCTAGGAATAAAGACATTCTCCTATACAATCACAATACCATTATCACAACTATGAAAATTAACAAAATTCCATATCATCTAATATACAGTCCATATTCAAATTTCTCTATTGTCTCAAATGTGTGCAAAACCTACCAAAATGTAAAATGTCCATACCATTTCACTCAGCGATTCCATCAGTATCTTGCATACATAACCCACATGTACAAAATAGGGTATACACAAGAATATTTACTGCTGTAAAAGCAGAAGATAGGAAGCAACCTAAATGTCCATTAATATAGGATTGGGTTTAACACACTGAAATCAAATTATAGGATATTAAACAGCTGTTTAGAATCAAGGTGTTTAGAATTGAAGTGTTCTAATGTGTACTGATAAAAGATATGAGTTAAATTTAACTGGAAAAGATTCTGAGTACTGCATATAGTATATCACCATTTGTGTTAAAACAAAAAATTATGGATGTTTGCAAACTGATAATTAACTCTGAGGGACAAAAGAAAAACTGTTAAAAGTAATTGCCTCTGGAGAAGTGATTTGGGTGAGTAGGCTGAAGGGAGGGCAGCTTACTTCTCATCAAATACTTTTACTCATTTTGAATTCTGTACTATGTCCATGTTACAAAATAAAAAAGAGTCAGTGCTTTAAGTGGATGAATATTCAATCCCATGTAGCAGTGGTTCTCAATCAAGGGTGATTTTGCCTCCCAGAGAACATGTGACAATCTCTGGAGACACATTTGGCTGTTACAGCTGGAGGTGGGGATAGTGCTACTGGCATCTAGTGGGGAGAAGCCAGGGATGCTGTTAATTAGCCCACAATACACAGGTCAACCCCGCACAACAAAGAATGATCTGGCCCAAAATGTCAATAGTGCTGAGGTTGAGAAACCCTGCTGTAGAGCAGCTCTTCTGGATGATAATGCTTAGAAGAGCTAAGAAAACTAAAGGAATAAACAAAAAGAAAGTCATGTGCATATGCCTAAGCATTCAAATCATTGTGCCTTTAAGATAATTCATATTTTGAGCTGTGAAGGATGGTTGAAGTCCAATAGATTTGTTTGCATAGTTTTTTCCAGATTGGTACAGTATCAAGCTTCTGTAACCTTAGTTCACGTTAATAATTTTAACTGTTGTGAACGTAGTACAGTCACTATAAGAATGGGGTTGAGACTAGGGCTTTAATCTATAGGTATACCTGCACAAGTATGCACAGCACATGTATAAGAATATGCATTGTAGCATTGTTTGTAATGGAAAATATTGGAAACAATCTAAATAATAGGGGACTGGTGGAGTAATTTATGGTACATTCATATAGTGGGATACTATGCAGCCATTAAACAAGATAGCTCTAATCTCCAAGATATTATTAAATTTATAAAGGAAGTTAGAGAATATGTGGGAGGTTGCCATATAAATATAATATATAAGATATATACATATATGCTCATTTATGCATATATTTCTGAAAGATATACAAGATATCAGAAACAATGGTTATTTCTGGAAGATTGGGGTGAGGAACTTTTGTATGCCCTTTTGCATTTTTGTACTATGTGCATACTACTTATTATAAGCATAAAGACGGCTCTGCCCAAGTCAATGAGTAAACTGAATGCACTCTATAATTCCACTGCAACACATAATACAAGGAAAAGAGTGAGGAGAAAAGATGTGACAAGGATAAGCACAGATCTTAGAACATGGAGGGAGCCTAAAGATCATTCTAGTACAATCTCATTTTACAGATGAAAAAACTCATGCTCAGAAAGGAAACATGATTATTACATGTAGAGAAAATGCAATTTGAAGAGGACGGGGAAAGAAATGAGTGGTGATGGGGGGAAGGGCAGTGAAAAAGGTAGAGGCAACGGGTAAATGTTGTAGATGCGTGTGTGGATGATAAAAGGACTGAAGGCTACTACTGAGGGTGAAAGTGACCACTAGGCCTAGAGGGTGGCTGTGTTGGTTTCATATAGGGTCCTATACATCTATCCTGGTATTTAATTACCTGACACAAGGTGCAGACATGACTGTCAGATTTTGACCCCTCTAACTCCAAATGAAGGTACAGCCTTTCAAGTCCCAAACATTAATGCTAAACAAGATCTTTATCCATGAACTGAACATAAAACATTGCTTAAATAAAAGTGTAACTGGTATCATATTGGCTTTTTCTGGTTTCTACATAAAAAGAATGTTGAAAGAATATCTGTTTGGATTTTACTGATTTTTTTTTCCCTCAGAGCTCACCTTTAGGTATCAATTGTGCATCTTCAATAAAAACTAAAAATGAGCTAATTTAGATGGAAAACAAATTGCTTTCACATAGTTTCAGAAAAAATTTTAACTGAACTAGTTCATTCTATCTGTAACAAATTACATACATATATACTCTCAGAAATCAACAAGTTTTATCTATACATATAAGCTTCTGAGATGAGACTGAAACTTTGGCAACACCCTCTTTGCACAGGGATGGCTGAGTGCTGTTGGTGTGCTGCCAGCCATAGCTATTTTGTGTTGAGGGTACAAGTTACTTTGCTCCTCCTACGTTTGACAGGTTTTAGTAATGGAAAGCTAATCTCAGGACAAGATAGAGCTTGTCTCAGTTGGAATTTTGCCTTAAGCATTGAACAACCAGATTTTAAAAGTAAAGTTCAACTTACATCCCATTTTTGATGCTAAACAATACCTCACTCACTGGCACACATTATAAACATCAAGCTTTTACTTTTAATCATTTGATCCTGTATCAAGCAATTTATTTATACTTTACTTCAGTAAAAATAAAGTTAAGACTATACTAAGCGATTTATCATTACTTTTTTTTTTCTTGTTAGACTTCATCTTGGAAACAATATAGCAAATTATAACAGATATACACCTCCTTTTACACAAGATATATGTCAATAATGGTGTGTAAATTGGATTTTTATAAACTGATTTCTATCTTATTATCTTACATTACTTATAAAATGTTAATTTAACTTCTAAATTATTTTCACTTAATATTTGATGCCAAACATTTAGGTTTTAGGCTGTATCTAGTTTCTCTTCTCTCTTACCCACCCTACCCCCAATAAGCGGTTAATAGGAGTTTATTTAAAACAAAACAAATCTAAACTACAAATATTTTCTATTTAGAAAAATCACATAGAAAAAACAAGATTACTAGGAAGACCTTAAAGAAATGTGTTTAAAGGTGCCAGATGTAAAATCTTAGAAGCAAAGTGTGGGAGGAATGATAATAAAAGCTTAAGACCTAAAATTTTTAAATTTTTTAAGACTGAAAAAGTTTATCACAAGTATTTTAAGAATCATATCATCACACATTAACATATCACAACTAAGCATTTATTATACTAAGAAGGGAAGCAACTGCAGTGGTATTTCAGAAGCTATATCTTTTTTCTTTAATGTAATATATGCTCATAGACTCTAAACAGTATTTTAAAATATACAATCTCTCCAAAAGAAAATATTCAACTAAAGATAGATAACTTTTAATGTAAGTAAAATGTTACAAGATTTTAAAATTAAAGTCATCATCTGATTTTTCACAACACAATGTACAGAAATTTGCAAACTTCCTGTACAGAGCAGTATAATCTTTACTCTTGAGCGAGGCGTTCAATAACACGTCGGTAATCTTCCACAAGTTCCTGAAAGCTTTCTTCCAGCTGTTCATGTTGCATGCTTATTTCTATTTGATTCATCTGGTTTGTCAGTTCTTCTGGTCTGAGACATTTTCTCATTTTAGCAAGATCTCTCTGCTTTTTCTAAGCAACAAACACATTTATTGGTTAGACTAAGAAAGCTGATATATTTCTTTATGTTCTTAGAATTTTAAGTCTCCAATGTTAAAAATAAGAGTACTAGGAATATGCCCAAATTTGTCCCGTTTTTTTCTTAAGGAAGCCTAAACATAATGTTAACTGTGAATTACAAACCCTGTAAAAGGAGTTAACCAGAAGATGTGGAATTTGTGTCAACTGATGGTAAATACAGATATATGACTGACATATATCTCTCCAAAACATAATAAAGAATTGGCTAGTGCAGACACCCAAATATTTCTTTAAGAAATAAAATACACTAACTGAAGAAAGACAGCTGAGAATAAGTGCTATTATTCTTCATTGGATCATTCAATCATTCATTACATTAATTTTAATTCCAAGCTGGCTTCTTCCTGCCACTATGCTCATTTCTAAGTTTCCTTACTCGGCAATGTATTTATGGACCATATATTCATTTTAACATAAACTGCTGGAAGAGTTTCAGAAAGACAAACCAAAAATTGTCACATTTAAAAAAAACAACATTAACTAGCATTTATTGAGTCTCTACTATCCAGACATACATTATTTTATTAAACCCTCCCCATTTTATACTGAGAGGGAAACCACCATGCTGAAGAGTTTACAATAGGGAGCTGGTAAGAACTTTTAAGCAGGGTGCTGTGTCAGAACAATACTGTGTTGGTAATGTTGAGAACTGGACTGGAAGACCAAATGAGCAGCTACTGCAAGAATTCAAGCCAGAGATGATGAAAGCCTAGACCAAGTCAGTAGCACCAGAGATGGAGGGGACAGGGCAGATTTAGGGAAGAAAACACTGATGATATGAAGAAGAAAGAATGAAGAATGATTCCAAGATTTCTGGATGGGTGGCAAATTGAACTATATGAAACACTACAATATATGAAACTTTCATACATTTTGGATAAACTTTATTTTAGATTATCATACCAATCCTCCTTTATTACAGCATATAAAGAGCTAACTTTACATAGAGATCAGATATCACATATATTAACTCATGTAATCTTAACAACTCTATGAGACAGGTACTATAATTTTCTTCAATTGATAGATGAAGAAAAAAAGGGATACAGGAGTTTAAATAAGTTGTCATAGAGGTAGCTAAGAAGTCAGGATTAAAACCCTAATGATCTGGTTGGAAGTCTGTATTCTTAGTCCCTGTATCTACCTACCTTTCAAAAGACAATAAAAAAAAAAAACCCTAAAAACAGTATCTTAAATTCATCCTAAAAACTAATAAATGTCCCTTAAAGGAAACCCTAAGAATTTTGGAATACTAGGCAAACGTATCATGATTACTACTTAAAAAACTCAAAATTAAGCTAAATTTGTAATCACATAAACATTTTTAAAACAAAGTAACACTAATAAAGTTTGGAGATAAGCCTTCACTGAAATAAGCTATCTGACACTACCAAAAAATCAGGCTGATCCTGGGTCTAAATTGGTGGAGCTAAGTAAATGAGGTTGCTACTCTTATAATCAAAAGGAAATAAAATTAACTTCATAAATATAAGATGCCCCCCTAAAGCAGTGCTTCTCAAAGTTGAATGTGCACACACATTACCTGGGGACCTGGTTAAAATACAGATTCTGATTTAGCAGGTCTGGGATGGGGCAAGATTCTGCAGTTCTAACAAACTCCCAGGTGACGTTAATGTTGCTGATCTACTGATCACACTTTGAATATTAGTTCTAGAGAACTAATGAAAATTCAAATTTATTGCTTCTAAGGCCTGGAAGGACAGTGTATTCCTTACTCTTCAATCATGTGGATGGTAAATGCTTTGTTTTTGCTGTAAAAGTTATTTTTTCTGCCAAGAGGCATGATTGCACTATATAAGAGCATCTAACTTAAGGCAACAGTTCAGGAACTAAAGGGAAATGCATCAAAAAATTATTGTGGTATGTGATGGGAGTATAAGCTATTTTTTCTAAACTGCTAACCAGTTATAATATTTATTAAATAACCCCATTGCTAGATGATACATCCAATCATATTAAAAATCTTATATACAATAGAACCATCATATTAAATTCTTAAATATTTCTAGACATCAATTCTGTTCCAAATAACCTATAGAATGAATCATGTGCCAGTAAAATACTGTTTTAAATTATTATGCTGTTTTTAACTCTCTAAGAGAACTTACTTCCCCCAATATATCTCCCTGCTCCTTACCATCTTCAATTTCTTCATTGTCAATTATTTTCAGATGGATGTCAGAATTAATCTCTATTTGTAATTTTTATTGTCATGGCAGTAAATCTATGAATTAAATTTAAGAGCTCTAAGTACCTAGGAATAAAAAACACATGTAATAGCTTTATCAAAAAAATACAGAACTATCTAAGTTCCTCATGAACATGTCGAGGTATGGTTCAATTTTAAAAATATCTAATTTGAGGTATTTGTTTTATTAACCTTTAATGTTCCTTAAACGGTACATATTCTGCTTTGTATATGTGTGATATATTACAAATTAATCTTTTAAAGAATGTGTAAAACAAAAAAATGTAAAAAAATTGATTTGGGGAAACCTCTATCCAGCAAAGTGACATACATTGGGAGTACAAACGAAACACTGAAAGGCAGTACTCCTTAAGACTGAAATAGACATTCTTTAGGCTTCAGAATAATTTTGTGTCTCCAAAAACACACAAAAACTTAATTTCTTCATAGATTATGTCTTTTGATAATTTTTAATTACTGCAGACAAATTAATTAAAGATGGTATTAATGTCAACTTATTTACGTTAACATTTGGCTTGAATATGAATTCATTTCCAGAAAAATTATCCTTTTTTTCTTGCCTAGTTTTCACAGGTTCCAAGAGGGCTTACAGATATAAGCTCAAAAATGCGACCACCTCTAAGAGCTCCTTAATTTCCATCTGCTGAACTAGTCTCTTTTGTGAAGTACAGAGACAAAGTTTCTTTTGTAAGAATTTTAAAATAATAATAGTGTGGAGGCATATGAATTCCAAAGACACCTCTAAAAACATGCACACTGTACTGTATTTCTGTTCAGTTCCTCACTATGGAGGCATTTCCATTTTATAGAAAAGAAGCCAACTACCCAGATGTTACTAAGCTGTTGACAGTCATATAATTTGTAAAAGGTAGAATTAGACCTCAAAACTGAGTTTCCTGGGGCCAGCCTGGTGGTGTAGTGCTTAAGTTTGTGTGCTCTGCTTTGGCAGCCTGGGGTTCACAGGTTTGGATCCTGGGCGTGGACTTACACACCACTTATCAAGCCATGCTGTGGCAGGCATCCCACATATAAAGTAGAGGATGGGCACAGATGTTAGCCCAGGGCCAATCTTCCTCAGCAAACAGAGGAGGATGGGCAACAGATGTTAGCTCAGGGCTAATCTTCCTCACCAAAAAAAACCCCCAAAAAACTATGAATTATGCCATTATTTGGCATAACTTTATGACTACTATTTACACTTAGCATTCATCATCTCTCCTTTGCTACATCTGCTTATATAAAATGTCACATAAGTATCTGAGATGCATAATTCAATAAATTATTTTACTTTACTACAACAGTTTTAATACTCTCAAACATTGCCATGATAACATCTAATTATACTGTACTATATGCCCAAAATTTCATCATAAAAAATTTTTCTAGGTAACAAATTAATATTACTTAAATATCAAAATCTTTGGAAAGTACCACTTCTACCAATTTTCTGATGTTTCTGAATCGATAAACATCAAAGAATAAAATGCTACTTCAGACAATTTTTTGGGAAGAGAGATCATTTTATCACAACTTGTCATATGCAGATGGTAGTCCATAAGATAGAAAACCAATCCATTAAACTGCTTAATGAAATGACACTATGAAGAACTATATATATATTATATATGAATTCAAGATACAATGATTTATAGTCATAAGCAAATAATAATTATTTTTATATTCAGAATGTGGTATGTTTGAACAGAATTACAATGACAAATTAGGAAATACAGCTGCACTGCAAAGAAATAAGATGCTATAAAGGAAAAGAGCTGGGATTCAACAAGAAGTGGTGTGACCCAATATACCACCAACATTCGAAAGATTGGCTCTATAAAGCAGAATCTATGACAAATAAGACTTGAATTAATGTAGAAAAATCAAAACTATGTGTACTTAACATATTAATTACTCATTAGTTATTTAATTTACTTTCTCCTTAAATTTTAAGATAGATTCAGATTTGTCATTTATGTTCCCAGCTATTGTGCTGTATAAGTCTACAGGTATAGTGTACATAAATGTAGCAATCACATGTCAGGTGCTCAATAATTATTTGTCGAATAAATTAACAAATATTCTTCCAATCAGCTTACTGCCCAGCTGCAACTATCATAACAAATCCTCATTCACACAAGTTGGCATGGATAGTATCTGCCTTAATTATTAAGGCCAAATGATGAGTCCAAACCGGATCTAGGAGGGGAAATTTTTGAGTTAGAGGAAAATATGGGAGATGAAGGGGAGGAAAAGGGCATGAAGAAAGAATGTTAAAAAGAATAAGAGATAAGTAATACTAAGTTGCAATTTCAGCTATGGTAAAGTACAGAGGTTATTTTGGGCAACCCAGGCCATATTTAGGAAGAAGGGAGCAAAGACAAATGTAAGATATTTATGACAAATGGGAAGACAAGAGACATAGAAAAAACTAATAAGATAGCTTGTTAGGGAAAAGTCTCAGCATTCAGATTTTTAAAAGATGGATACAAATGAAAGAAAAAAACAACCATGGGTAAACTATCCTTGGGATTAGTTTTTAAGTGAATGAAAACACACTTATAGCTTATATTGGAAAATCATGACCGTGAAAACTCTTATAACTAACTGGAAGAATATTTTCACTTTTGTAAAAGTTAATTTAGCAGAATGATTTGGACACTCCCACTCTGGCATTTGCTAGACTTTCTTCTCCATTTTAAACAGTGATAAGAACATAATGTTTAAGACTCTTGAAATCCTACCTTATATGGGCTAATTAGTCTTCTTTTAATATCCAGTCTATAGCTTCTGTATTGTTCAGCATCACTCATGTCAGTTACCAGGAGTCGAAGAATTTCATAAACCCGTCTAGCATGTTGCTAATAAACAAAACAAAAGAAAAACACAAATACTGTCAAATTACAAAATAGAGACACTTACCCAAAAGAACACAGGATATAATGAATATCTGCTATGGGCCAGAAACTGTGCTAGGTACCAGACGAAAAGCAATAAAAGATAGTCTCTGCCTTCAAGGAACTAGCGGTTTAGTGGTAACAAAAATGATTGAGGCACGGTTAATTTAATGATAGAAATATGGATAGGGTATTATGGTAGAATAGCTTGGGAATGGGAGAAATGTTAGAAGAGAATTCCTGGGGGAATAAAACCTGAGCTGAATCTTAAAGGGAGCATGCCATTCTAGAAAGAGGGGAGGGCATGGTGTGTGCACGTGCATGCATGCACACACATGCAGAACAGAAGCAGCTTGACATTGCTGGAGCACAAAATGAAAAAATAAATAGTAGAAGTTAGAGTGAGGATAGAGCAAGAGCACAGGGCCTTACACAATGGGTTAAAGAGCTAAGCTTTTATGTAGTAGGTGACGGATTTTAAATAGAGGAGTGAGCAAAGCACACAAATTTGAGTTTTAAGTAAAGCAATCTCTCAGCTACATAGAAATGGCAGCCAAAAAAAGGGCAGGGATATCAGCTAGGAAGCTGAGCTATTAAATCAGGCAAAAAATAATGAGGGCATGAACTGAGACAGCACAAGTAAGAATACAAAAGGAACAAAGATTCTAGAAATACAGAAAAGGAAAGACTGGCTGTGGAGGAGTGTGTGGAATGATAGTGAGTTTTCACAGCCTAGGAGAGATTTAGGAGGCACAGAACATATAAATCTGAAGAAAATGGTAGTCTAAGGGTGAGGATTTAAGCAATATCAGTATACAGGCAAGAGGTAAAAACCATAAGATTGGTTAGGATCACCCAGGGAAAGCATACACAATGAAAAGAGGAGAGAGGTCAGAACCTTGCAGCACAGTGACAGTAAAAGGGCAGACACAGGACAGGGGAAAAAAGCCAAAGAAATATTAGGAGAATCAGGAAGTTTGGTATCACTGAAGCCAAAGGAATAGCCCACAGTTTTTCTGTTTGTTTCCCTTATATATTTACTGGGGGCGGGGGAGAGGTCACTATAGGTAGGTTGGGAAGATGATATCTGAACTTTTTGGAAGTAACACCTGAGCTGAGCCTGAAAAAACGAGTACTATCTGGCCAGGCAAAGATGGAGGAACAGGAGAGGGAGGTATCAAGGGCAAAGGGAATACTATATGTAAAGGGACACAAAAGGAAGAAAGATATAGCATAGCTGGGGAATGGCAAGAGGTGCAGTACAGCCAGAGCATGTAGGAACGTGGACGGAAGCTGAGCCTTCTCCCAGGCAAAAGCAGTAGAATGAGAAGAAATGAGGATTGAAGAAAGAACTTTGGGGAAGAATTATATTTAGGGAGCATATGGAAGAGTAGAAGCCAGTGAAAATATCTCAAAAAAGATGATCACAGTGGTGAATGGAAAACCAGGAAGTGTAGTGCCTGAGAAGCCAAGGAAGGGGAGGTCAATAATATCAAATGCTAGTCCTTATTATTGGAATACCCTTCATTCCACATACTTTCATAATCCAAATCCTACCCATTCCTCAAGGCTGAGATCAAATGCATCCCTCCCATGAAACACTCTGATTTCCTTCCTTACATAAATATAATAAACTAAACTCCCTCCTCTGAACTCCCATATTATTTTTTCTGTACCTATCTTAAGATATTTACTACTTTAAAATTCAAACAAATATATAGAAGTATATAAAGGGAAAGTTAACTATTTTACTCCAAACCCTCTCCCCACCAATATTGTCTCCAGGGGTATTAACTACTTTACCAGTTTAGATACACATTTTCTTAAGAAGCAAAAATACGATCCTACCATCCATCTTTTTTGGCTTGTTACACTTATTTTTATATAGCCATGAAATCAATTATCTTTCCACTCTATTAATGAGGAAATTGAGGCACAAGGAGGTAAACTAAATTGTCATAAGTCACAGAGCAAGTGGTGGAGCCATATTTGAACCCAGGTAGTCTGGCTTCAGAGCCTTTACTCTTAACCACTGCTACTTCTGCTACATGCATTCTCAATGTACTTGTAATGTTTAAGTTATGTATTTAAAAAAAATTCAAAATTTAAATGTTTTCCTCCTACAGAATAAAAATATACCTTATTTATTTTGAACTTCTGCTGTGCCTCTATTGCCATATCTTCATTGAATCCTTGCATTAACTTTTCCCGGGAAAAACAGGGCAAATCTTGACAAAGCTTCACAAGCACAAAATCTCTTAATTTCACATAGCTTTTGGATGGATCTTCCGCTAAAGAAATAAAGCAAAATAACATTTCCCTTACCCAACATAATTTCTTCATCATTTGCAATCTCAATATACATGCTGGGCTAGAAAGGCAAATATTCTCAAAAAGAATTATATATATACAAAAGTTACAGTGTGAAAGGACTACTCCTTATAAATCAAACAATATCACTATTATTTTTGCTAAATAAAATTACAGGTGCAATCCTTTTGCAAAGACATATATATTATTTGTGAAATTAGGGCTACTCCTTTCAAATGTAAACTTTTTTGACTCATGCGTTATTATATACATCTTAAGTTTTATTTTCAATTAAAGTAGCTGTATAAACAAGAGATTCAAATTTGGATAATCAATTCCAAAAGCAAGCATTTTCTGATAGCTAAGGGTTCCAAAGCTCAATTTATAACTCCTTTACTTTAATCCAATAAGCTTTATAGTTTGCTATACTTCTTTCACCTAATAAAAAAAAAACTTCCTTTTACAAAGGCAAATCTTTTTTATTTAGAGACTAAAATGAGAATATGATTTTGATCCTTTCTTCATTGCATCTGAATAGCACAGATCTTCCTTTATGTTTGTCTATGCAACCTACATTAGACTTAAGTAGTGGACAAGGAAAACTTCAAAACATGATGGGTAGAAAGAATACCACACAGAGAACATGAATTTGAGTCTCACTTCTGTCATTCATAGACGTAGGACCCTGGGCAAATTACCTCACTCCTCTGAGCCCTCGTTTTCTGATCAGTAGAGGGCTTGTAACAAAGAATGTTAAAGTCTGAGCTAGTTCATGGATCATAAGACTTAATATTGTTACAATATCAATACTCTACAAATTATTCAATGCAATCCCTATGAAAATCCCAGCTGGCTTTTTTTGTTGCAGAAATTAACAAGCTTATCCTAAAATTCATATGGATATACAAGGAACCCGGAAGAGCCAAAACAATCTTGAAAAAGAAAAAAGTTAGAGGACTCACATTTCCTGATTTCAAAACTTACTACAAGCGACAGTAATCAAGACAGTGTGGTACTGGCATAGGATAGTCATGTAGATCAATGGAATTGAATTAAGAGTTAAACCCATAAATTTATGGTCAATTAATTTTTGAGAAGGGTGCCAAGACAATTCAATGGAGGAAAGAATAGTCTTTTAACAAATGACACGTGGCCAACTGGACCTCCACAAACAAAAGAATAAAGTTGGATCCCCTTTCCTCACATCATACACAAAAATTAACTCAAAATGGATCCTAGACCTAAACAGTAAGAGGTCTAACTATAAAACTTTTAGAAGAAAACCCAGAAGTAAATCTTCATGACCAATGATTTCTTAGATAACAGACATAAGCAACAAAAGAAAAAATAGATAAAGTGGGCTATACCAAACTTTACATTTTGTTGTGCTTAATTCTACCATTAAGAAAATGAAAAGACAACCCATAGAATGGGAGAAAATATTTGCAAGTCATACATATGATAAGGGACTTGTATCCAGACATTTTATAAAAAATTTTTACAATTCCATAAGAAAAAGACAACCCAATTAAAAAATGGGCAAAGGATCTAAAGGTACATTTCTCAAGAAGATATACAAATGGACAATAAGCACATGAAAAGATGCTCAACATCACTAGCCACAGGGAAAGGCAAATTAAAACCACAATGAAATACCATCTCATGTCCCCTGCGATGACTAGAATCAAAAAGACAATAACAAGTATTGATAAGAGTGTGGAGAAATTGAAACACTCATACACTGCTGGTGGAAATGTAAAATGGTACAGCTACTTTGGAAAATAGTCTGGTGGTTTTTCAAAAGGTGAAACATTGTTACCGGATTTCCCACCATTTCCACTCCTAGGTATGCAGCCAAGAGATATGAAAACATAGGTCCACACAAAAACTTGCACACAAATATTCACAGTAGCATTATTCATAAGAGCCAAAAAGTGCAAACAACCCAAATGTCCATCAATTGATGAGTGGATAAATAAAATGTGGTATTATGCATAAAGGAATATTATTTGGCAATAAAAAGAAATGAATATGCTACAACAAGGATGAATTAATTGTATTAATGTCCAGAATAGGCAAATCTATAGAGACAAAAAGTAGATTGGTGGTTGCTTAGGGTTGGGGGTGGGGGTGGGAGAAGGAGGGAGAGGAAAGGAGTGGCTGCTCATGAGTACTGGGTTTCTTTTTGGGAGAATGAAATATTCCAAAATTAGATTATGGTAATGGCTGCACTGTAAATATCATTAAAAAACATTAATTCTACACTTTAAATAAGAATTATATGCTATATTAACTATATCTCAATAAAGCTGTTTATAAAAAGGAGTCTGAGCTATGGGTAATGTTTTATGATTCCAAGTCATTCAATCATTCATTCAATCCATAGGTATCGAATACTTTCTTTAAGCCTCTATGTAGCACTTCACTATTAACATCATATGCATGTAATAAGTAAACATTATATGACTATGACTTTAAAGTGGTAAGAACTGAAATTCTGTCACTGCATCAGTTTGGTATGAAATTATGATCTATTAGGAATGTATACGTGATGAAATAAACAGTAAGCAAAATAATTGAAATACAGACCTACAGAGAAAATCATCAAGTAAACATAAGATTGTAATGTTAATAAGTTACCCCATCCCATTCTTCAGTCTTTGCCATATTAATTTGGCTGTACCATCCAGTTATACAAGCCACTCACAAACCTGAAAGACATTCTGATTCCTTCTCCCATGTGCTGCCACCAGTATTTTTTTCACCTGCTACAATAATTCTTTACTTGTTTCTCCTTACCTGTACTCCCCAGCTTTATAAAATGTAAACTGGACTGATGCACCCCTAAATTAAAACCATTCAAGTGTACCAACATAACTGTAATGGGAATCTCAGAAAGAGAGGAAAGAAAGAGGCAGAAAGAATATCTGAAGAAATAATGACCAAAAACTTCTTAAATTTGATGAAAAACAGTAATCTACACATCCAGGAAGCTCAACAAACTTCAATTAGGAAAAATACAAAGAGATCCACCCCTAAACACATCACAAGCAAACTGTCAAAAGCCAGAGACAAACAGAAAATCTTGAAAGCAGCAAGAGGAAACAACTCATCAGAAACCACAGAGGCCAGAAATCAGTGGGGTAATATATTCAAAGTACTGAAAGAAAAATAACTGTCAATCAGGAATTCTATATCCAGCAAAATTACCCTTCAAAATGAAAGTGAAATAAAGACAGTCTCAGAAAAGTAAAGACTGAAGAAATGTGTTGCTAGCAGACCTGCTGTACAAGAAGTACAAAAGAAGTTATTCAGGCTGAAAGAACACAGTACCTCAAATCCACATGAAGAAATTAAGAAGAATGATAATTATAAAGATAAACACTTTTTCTCTCAAGGCAATTACACGAAAAAATAATTATAAAACCAACGTTTGGCTTACAGTATATAAAGATGTAATATATATGACAATAGTACCACATAGGAGGGGAGAGAGAATAAATATAAGGAAGCAATTTCTTTATTTTACTGGAATTGACTATTAAGCTGAAGTAGGCTGTTATAAATTAAGATGCATACTGTAATCCCCACAGCAACCACTAAGAAAACAACTAAAAAAAAAAAGCACCAAAGCAATTAAAATAGTTCACTAAAAAATATCTATTTAACACAAAAGGCAGTCCAGCAGAAACAAAAGAACAACAACAAAAGCAACATATAGAAAACAAAGAGCAAAATGGCAGGCATAATTCCAACCATAGCAATAATTACATTAAATGTGAATATATTAAACATTCCAATCAAAAGGCAGAGATTGTCAGACTAGATTAAAAAAGTTCCAACTACATGCCTTCTATAAGAGAAACATTTTAGATTCAAGGACAGGCTGAAAGTCAAAGGATGAAAAAAGATATACCACACAAACAACATGAGGTCTGGAGTGGCTGTGTTAATATTAGGCAAGATAAAGTTTAAGACATTACCACAATAAAAGAAAAACTGGGAAAAAATGGAGTTTAAGAAAAAAAATTACAAGAGAAAGAAGGCTCACTTTATAATGACAAGTTAATTCATGAGGAAGCTATTACAATTATAAACATATATACAACTAAAAACAGAGCCCCAAAATACATGAAATAAAAGCCGACAGAATTAAAGGGAGAAACAGACAATTCAACAAAAATAGTTGGAAATTTCAATACTACCCTCTCAATAATGGATGAAACAACTAGACCGAAAATCAGCAAATATATAGAAGACTTGAACAGCTCTATCAATCAACTTCACCTAACTGGTATTTATGTAACATTGCACCCAACAGCAGCAGAATACATTTATTTCAAGTGCACAAGAACATTCTCCAGAACATACCATATGTTGGGCAAAGGATTAGCAAACTATGGCCCATGGGCCAAATCTCACCCATGGCCTGTTTTAGTATGGTGTGTAAACTAAGAACAGTTTCTAAATGGTTGTCAAAACAAAAAGTAAGAATATGCAACAGAGAATATATTTGGCTTGCAAAGCATAAAATATTTACTACCTAGCCCTTTAAAGAAGAAGTTTGTATATCCCTAAGCTAGGTCATTAAAACAAAACTCAATAAATGAAAAAGAATGGAAGTCATACAAAATATGTTCTCTAGCAACAATTAAGTATCAACAACAGAAGTAAATTTGGGAATCCATAATATTTGGAAATTAAACAACATGCTTCTAAATAACCCATGGATCAAAATGAAGTCACAAGAAAAATTAGAAGATATTTTGAACTGAATGAAATGAAAGCACAATTTATGAAAATCGATGTGATCAGTTAAAGCAGTGCTTATATTTATATATACATATATTATATGTAAATATAAGTATTTATATATTTAAATGTCTATATTAGAAAAGAAGGAAGAAAATGGGGCTGGCCCAGTGGCGCAGTGGTTAAGTCCAGCATGCTCCACTTCAGCAGCCCAGGGTTTGCAGGTTCGATCTCAGGCATGGACCTACACCACTCATCAACCCTGTGGTGGCATCCCACATAGAAAATAGAGGAAGATGGGCACAGATGTTAGCCCAGGGCCAATCTTCCTCACCAAAAAAAAAAAAGAAAGAAAAAAGGAAAGAAGGAAGATATCAAATCAATAACCTAAGTTTCAATCTTAATTAGAAAAAGAGCAAATTAAACCCAAAGCAATAAGAAGCAAGAATAAAAAATTAAAGTGCAAATCAATGAAGGAGAAAACAGAAATAGAAATTTTATGAAAATACAAGGGATCCTGTATAACCAAAACAATTTGTTTTTTTACTTTTTTCTTTTTTTGGTGAGGAAGGTTAGCCCTGGGCTAAGTCCTCTGCTGCCAGGTCCTCTGCTGTGTGTTGCCCACCCTATGCCCGACACTGCAGCAACCCCTCACAGTTAGGAGCCCCCTGTGGCCTGGGGCCTCCTCCTCCTCCTCATCTTGGCACATGAATCATGGGGGGTGGGGGAGAGGGAACAGCTCTTATTTTTGAGAGAAAAAGATTGGGACTGCATTTCCTATGTAACCATTTGAATGTTTTTAGAATTCAGAACACTTGTTGGGGAGGGAGACATCTAGGAGGTGGGGTAAGGAGAGGTTCCATTTGTCAGGTAGATTGTACCCTAGGGGGCAGCTGTGCCAGCGTCAGTGGCTGATGAGTTTGTGACAACCAGCCCCAGTCTGAGTTGCCTGGGTGCTCTCAGAGAGGGGCTGTCCTCTGGGAGTCTGTGCCCCCAGGGTCCCTAAGGGTCATGGCTTGTCTGGGGCCAGGCCCCTCTGACCGAGGCCTCCCCTCTCTGACTTTCCCTGCTTCCCCCTGGAGCAGGGGGCCAGGGCCAGTACCCATTTTTAACCATACTCATTGATGACTTCAAGAAACTTCTGTTTACTCTGCAACATCCAGGCAGAACATGCTCCACAAATTCAACTTATATATTGGCATATTAAACTTGACATTATCATTTAAAAAACAAAACAACTTAATATAAAGCTACAGTAAACTAACCAAGACAGTATGGTACTGGCATAAGAATAGACATATAGATCATTGAAGAGTTCAGAAATAAATCTTTTTTTTTTTTTTTTTTTTTTGTGGGGAAGACCAGCCCTGAGCTAACATCCGTCCAATCCTCCCCTTTTTGCTGAGGAAGACTGGCCCTGGGCTAACATCGTGCCCATCTTCCTCCACTTTATATGGGACGCCGCCACGGCATGGCTGACAGGCAGTGCGTCGGCGGGCTCCCGGGATCCGAACTCGCGAACCCCGGGCTGCCAAGCGCGGACTAAACCGCTGCGCCACCGGGCGGCCCCCAGAAATAAATCTTTACGTTTACGGTCAACTGATTTTTAACAAAGATACCAAGGCAATTCAATAAGGAAAAGGATAGTCTTTTTAACAAATGGTGCTGGGACAACTGGATAGCCACACGTAAAAAGATGAACTTAGAAACCTACCTCACATCATACACAAAAATAACTCAAAATGGATCAAAGAATTCAATGCAAGAGACTGGGGATGGGGACTAACTGTAAATGGACATGAAGGATCTTTTTACAGTGATAGAAATAGTCTAAACAGGACTGTGTTGATGGTTGCAAAACTAGGCAGGTGTACTAAAATTCATTGAACTATACACTTAAAATGGGTGAATTTTATGGTATGGAAATCATACCTCAATAAAGTTGCTTTAATTAAACCTCTACTAAGTGACAAATTCTTAAGCAAATATCTCTTTTTTTATTATTAGTTTTTTAAATTGATGTCTTAATAGTTTGTAACATTGTGGGGTTTTAGTTGTACATTATTGTTTGTCCGTCACCATGTGAATGCATCCCTTCACCCCTTGTTTAAGCAAATATCTCTTAAAAAAATTTTTTTTGAAGTACTAATAGATGAAGCACAAGCTCAGTGAATGTCAGTTTTTCCAAGTCCACCTCTTTCTAAACTGGTTTAGAAAAAGAACTGTGCTGCTAGTGTCAATTTAAAATAAAATTTAGTATGAGTGAAAGCTTAAGTAACTTATATACCCTCAGAAGTTTAGGAAAAAAACATATCATAGGAAAAAGAATTACAGTTGAGAAAATCTAAAAACTCATGGCACATTCCTACCTGAAATTTTCACATAAATTGAAAAAACATGGAAAAAATTTCCATTTAGCTTTAAATAAGCTATTACAGACTGGCAGTATTTTGTTTGCAGCTTAATATAAGGGGCCAAGTCTCCACTCAATCTTTAAGCACTTTAATTAAAAGTGTCAGCCTGAAAATGAACTTAAAATGGTGATACCCAATGATTTGTGACATCCTTCAATTCCTTTGTTTCTATGCTACAAAGATAAGCAATATATTTAAAAGATGAAATCTGCTTGATTATAAATTTATAATGATACGTGGGATCAAACACTGAGTTTTTTCAAAGTTAAATACATCATCTAACAACAGAAATTATCTTCTATCATTTTTTAAAAAACCTCTCCATGTTAATGAGCTATATTAGAGATAGAAAAATCATACTCTGAAGAAGAGAAATGAGATGATAGCACAATCACCTAAATATAAAAAATTTACAGATAATATTCTAAAAGGCTATTTAACATATTCCAGTACTCTAAGGGACACAAACAACAGATATAATTAGCTCTTATACTACTGATAGATTAATAATACTGATATATATTCTAGCCCAAGATCAATTTTATTGCCAAATGCAACTCTCTTCATAATTCTAGAAGAAACAAATCATTGATTCCATTTATAAGGTCACACAACTGGGATGTATTCAAATGCTCTATAACTTAACATACCGACATCCTCAAAAGGAAGATGGTACATGATATAAAGAATTGTCTTCCAATATTTTACTTAAAAATTAAGTGCTAAAAAAAGAAAATAGGTGGCAATTACACCACAAACACCTATCTATCCTGTAACATAGGCCATTGATGGTAAGTTTTAATTATTATCATATCTGGCTATATGTTAAGTAAGCAAAAGGCCATCTCAATAGAAAGAATATCCTGAATTGCAAAGGGAGATCCAGAGCCTGCTAAAGAGCCTCAAAGTTAAGAAAATAAACAAAATAATGGAGAAATAAATAGGCAACTAAAATGAATAAAGAGTAGAAAATTCTGTACTTTTCTTTTGTTAAAAGGACTGGGTATGGAAATCTAGGAGAAATATCTCAATGAGAACAGCTGATAAGGCATTTTTAGTAATTTATAATGCTGAGAAATGTTAATGCTGAAAATAAAGGCTGATACCCAGTTTTCAAATTCAGAAGTCCTTTAGCATGTTTAACCTTCTCTCTTTAGAGACTTCAGTTTGCAATGAATAAAGGCTACCATTATTGATGACTCTTCACTGAGATTTAAGAAATAAAATTCTTTATCTGCTAATTGGTGCTAAGTATCAAGGACTTTATTGGTTGGAGTAGACAGAAGAAAGTAGCTAAGAGTTTTCACAGAAACAACCCCTGCTGGCACATTACCCACTAGAGAAGACAAAGACTACTTATGTGAATTCTAAGTCTCCAGATTAAAATCACCAAAAAAAGTCCCTTCATGTAGCACCAAGTCCAAGCTCTGTAAGTAAACAGAAGCTAAACAATTTTAAGCTAAAAAGAAGTATTATTCATATTATGTTTCTATAATTTTACAAGTCACTAAGCTAGTGAAGGCGTCACTTAAACAATTTATAACTTTTGATATAAACTAACTTTAGTAATTATTTCTTTATCTCCCAAGTTTCTGAACCATTTAACAGTAGCAGGGAAGTGAGAGGAAAAGATAATTCAACTCTATAAACATGGAACTCTCTTTTAAAAACAACATGCTTTCCCTCCAGTTTATTAATCTACAGGATCAGTTCAAAATCTGTTTTGGTGTAACTTTAATTTTTATTTACCCTGGACAAGCAAAACATTACATTACATGGAACAGGAAGAAGCTAACACGTAATCTGCCTGCTAGCCTATTTATATTCTTGTTAGTCCCACAAGCAGTTTTTTTTTTTCTTTTGGTGTCTTTAAACAAATTGATAAAATAAAATTCCAAGACAGCATTTTTTTAACAAGTTAACATTTTAGTGTTAAGTACTGCAGTTTTAAAAACAAAAATGTATTCAAACTCTTATAGAATTAATAAAATTTGATACCTAATTTGGATGTGAATATTTAGTACAGTATTTTTCAAGGAAAACAATAAGGTAACTTTCAGTTTAATCGGCAACTTTATGAGTAACAAATTTGAAACAGTGTTACTTAGGGGGAAGAAAATAAGGACAACATAAATGTTCCTTAGGCCACTTTGTTCTTTGGTAATTCACATGTTTACATGCTACCATCTGTAACCCCATCTAATGATGACTTCTCCCTTTAAAGAATACTCTTTTTTCCTTCTCTTACGCATCCTATTCATACTACTACTTCTACGGCTAATTCATACTGAAAGATGTTTCCAAAACAAACAGGTCTATATTTCACCTTATAAAATACTGTTGTGAAAGTGTGCGTTTTACGAATATAAAACACACACCTTAAGAAATGTGTATTCTATTCAGGAACTACTTACCTTGTTTTTTTTCCTCAGTAAGGTTTAGAATATTCTGCCTCTACATGAAAATTAGAGCATGGCCTCTGACTAACACAACTGTTTGCCAAATGAATTGAACAAATAAGTGATACCATACTTGGCAATGTATTTATGCCTGACCAAGACTTCCCAATATATATTCAGTTCATTATCTTCAATTTGTTCAATGAATAAGCACTTCATTCTTAGAGATGCAATCCAACCCCACACTTATGATTTAAAATGTAATCTTAAGCCATCTTTAGACAGTTCCAAAAAGACCCCAGGAGAACACTACTGTTTAAAATAGAATAGTTATTTCTGACAAAAACAAAATCTATCAGTAAAGAAGAGATTTTTTTAGAAAGGCTCTTTCAGTAACAAATCAAATTTTACATACCTGTAATATCAAGAACAGAGGGAGATGCAATGTAGTATCTATGAACTGTTTCAAGAAGTTGGGCACCATGGCCTTGACCTTGAAATGGAGTCAATATCAGCATCTGACTACAGTAGAGAAATTATTTTAAAATTAAAATATCACAACATGATCAGTTTAAAAATTGCAAATCACTATAGTATTATCAACATTTTAAAGTTTGGTTTTTTTTCAATCAACCTTCAAGAAATTCAAAAATTATCGAGATACTCAAAATTGGCTTAATCTTCCACACTGTTGCAAAGGGAACAATGAAATAAATCAGTACATAGTCAATGAATAATGGTGATTTTTTTAAACAAATCAACACTATTATAAGAAGTATTGGAAACTTCAGCAGTTCCTTCTTCTGAAATAAAAGACAAGGCACGTGTTATACTGCCAATTACCTTACACGTGGCCGGGTTTTGTCTGGGTACACATAGTAATTATAGACTGTCATGTAGCCTACAGTCGCAAAGAGCGTAGCTCCATCCTTATTATACTTCTCAAATCTGCAGATAAAACAGAAAGCCAAGCAGGTCAATTACAGTCGCGCTCCCATGCAGTGTCCATTTTCTTTTCCATTCTCTGACTGAATTTTCAGTGTCAGCAAGCTACTCTGTGAGGGCCCAATGGGTACACCTGCTATGTTCTGAATGTACAATTCACTTAATTGGTGTGCAGCAACTTGGATAAATCAGACCTCTTTACATCACTTCAGTGCACTTGCCTATTATAAAGATGAATAGGTGGCAAGTAAAAGAAAACACAGGCAAAGCTCATTTTACTGTTTAAGCCTACATTCAGGGCCCTAACGGACAACAGCATTTAATTCAGCTCTATTCTCAAGGTCTCCCAAAGCATAATGAGGGAAAACTCAAGCCTCATAAACAATAGTTTTTCTTTCCTGGGAAAAATATCATTATACGGTCCCAATAATTGGGCCGCCACAATTAAAATGCTGGCTTTGTGGAGGTAATAAGGTCCACTGTTGCTTTAGAACTGTACTTACACTAGAAAGTAGTGCCATCTTTCATCATCCACGTCAATAAAGCTAGCAGTTTCAATAAACCACATCAAAAAGGTCTGAAGCCTTTCATGATATTCTCGAAAGCCTCTACATGTCATGTCAGCCTAGGGAAAAAGCCAGGAAAAGTCAGGTGAAACTCATCACAGAGGTAAGTGAAAGTCTGCAGAACACAAAACTATCCTGTGGGAAAATGTTTAGAAGTCTCAGATTAAGATATGTACACAGACACACATACAAAATAGATCTTTGTTTTTAATGCTGACAAAACTTGTTTCCTAAAGTTAGAATAAATCCCTGAAAATAATAGAACAAAATAGCATACAGGTTTTGGGCAAATGGAGTACTTTTACCCAAGAAACATTTAGATTTATCTTTACCTTGTATATCTGAAAGGTAAAGTTTTCTCCTCCTGTTGGACTGAGAACAGAATATGTATGGAGTAAGGTTCCAAATGGCTTGAAATCAACTTCTTTTTCCAGCAAAGAAAGAAAATCATTCGTGTTTGTGCAAAATCCAGGTGGAATTATTTGTCTAATTTTGCCCTCAACATCATCTGCCTAAGGAATGGAGGTTAAAGGACATAAGAAAAAATTAACAAATTTGACTTTTAGTTGAATATGTCTAATTTCTTTGAAATGAACAAAACCCACAAAAATCACAAAATTTCAGTTTATAGTTAAACTAAAGAAGTAAACACACAGTGAATTGGGAAAGACTGAGTTTCATGTGCATGAGATACTGCCACACAAATCTGAGATGAGTGTAAGTAAAACATAGAAATAAAAAAGAAGAGGCAGGTAGCCTGAAATCTAGAGCAAGAATGAGGGCTTTCTATTGAAATTTCTAACAGCATATAGAAAATGCTGATTATATCCCTTCAGGACAATTTGAACTGGCCAAAACAAAAGGCTGCTTATTATTTTATGTGTGTCAAGGAGACCATATTATCCAAGAGATGAAAAGATCACCAGCAGTAGTGAGGTGAGGCTAGAGTCTGACCAAACGAATAGCAACCGCACAATGAACAAGTAGACAGGTCATAACTCCCTCATACACCAAACTCAAAATTAAGATGATAATTTAAAAAATATACCCACTTAGGAAATACGTAAATTATATGAAAATGGATACATTATCCACTCATCTCTATAATGTGACACAATTTTTATAGACTTGGATTTGTGACAGTAAAGAGACAAGCCTGGACAACAAAATTAAACTCAGAGATTAAAATTACCCTTGTTAAACAACCTCGATGAATGTTAAAACTATCAGCTGAGCAGACTTCATAATCCTTTTCAAAACCCCAAAAGACCACTTGATTGAATACATTTACTACTTCTCTTTAACCATGAATATTTGATGAAGTCTTACAATAAAGTATTACTGCTTCTCACCAGGCAATAAAACTTAATGAATTGGTCTCAACTTAACAAAACCTTATCCCTCAATACAGTCCCTAAAAGCCTGACATTACATTCAACAAAATGAGCTTGCATTCTATTCAAACTTTTTTCTGAACAATGAGGCCAGGTTTTTACTTAATGGAGTTTGCCGTGAGTTCAGCTGTAATGTTTGTATTGTATCTATTTCCACAAGGACTGACACAAGAACACTTTGTGTTAACTTACTAAGCAGCTCTTTCATACCGTTTACATGCATGATGGGTATTAGTTCTAAACCAAGACCCTTGCTACTTAGCATTCAAAACAGGGAAATTAAGATGCTTAGGACAAAATACACTACAAAAGGCTAATACAACATGCTACTAATTCCTGTCCTTTCAACCATCTTTTAACTAAGTAGAAGCAATGCACCTGCAGATGAATAGCACTTTATTATTATTCAGTTACATTTTAGGATAGAGAACCAAGGATGGAGTTTATCACAAACAAGTTTTATTTCCAATGCTCTGGTACCACCACCATTTATATATAATTTGTTTATACCTATAAAAAAAAGAGCTATTATTTAAAATACAGCTCTTCAATATTTTGCCCAACAGCTTATTTCTAATATGTACACCAGTCCTTGCAATCCATTCACCCTTAAGATCAAATAAATTGCATTTGATAGGACTATTTTTGCTTATTTTTAAAGTACCAATTGGTAAATATTTTTCCTTTAAACTGCTATCTAAGATGAAGAGACCATCTTAAGCATATTTTATATAGAATCTGTACAATTTCAGTAATTACAAGAGGTAACTGTAATAATAAGGGATAGTTTTAATAGGTCTGTTGTATGGCAATTAAAATCCAAACTAGTAATGGGTAAAGTAGTATAATTTTTGTTCAAGTTTAAAAAAAGTCAAGAAACACTACTTTTAAATAAAGAGGTTCATAATCTATCAATTTAAAAGAAAACAGTTCAAGGCGTTTATAGTGTATATAATTTTAACTTTTAAAAACTTTCCCTATGCCCTGTCTTCTCAACAAGGCATTGCAAAGCATGATCAAATAACTTCACATATCTTGCATCAAATATACTTCAAAGATTTCTTAGAAACTCTAAGTTTCAAGTAGCAGTTCTGGTGGAAGACAGAGCAACCCAAAGGTTTGAGCTTAACGAAGTCGAAAGACAGTTAATTTTTAACTTTCAGCCTTCAAAGGATACCTGTTTATTATAGTAAATATATTCAAATAAATATTTTGCTCTGGGCAAGTTTACACATTACTTTAAGAACTATTGCATGGGAATAAAAGGCTAAGTTTAAAAACAAGAAATCTGTTATAGGTTACAAAAAATGTATATCTGATATATTACATAAATACATAGCATAAAACCAAATAGCTCCTCAAACCTAGAATTCAGAACTTTGCTTCACTGAAGGAAGAATGTCTGCATTTCTCTATTAAATGGATTCTACTTTAAGAAAAAAAGTCCTATAACCACCATGTCTTAGAAATCTGTATTATCTTCTAAAAGATAAATATATTTCAGTTCAGTTAAATATTCACTTTTCATATTGGATTACTGGCCAGATAATAAAATCATCCCTAGAGAAAAACCCCATCTAATCATTTTTAATTGAATTTAGAATTAAAGATTAACTGGAACCTTTCAGTTCCAATGCTTGTGGCTAAAAGTTTAGATTCTATTTTTGAAGATCACTGAATAATTCCCTCTCTTCAAGAATATTATTCTAAACTTCAATTAAAATTATATAAAAATATAGAAAGGATAAGAAATTAAGCTGAACAGGTAAAGAATCCAGAACACAATATAATATATTTAATTAATAAAGACATTCCTTACAAGTGTTTTCTGAACACTTGGCAGTATCTTTTTAAAAAAGGAAAGTATAAAAGTAACTATTCTATTTAGGTCTTAGGTAAGTCATGATGAAATGTTTTAGATCATATACTCTTTCACTATGGTCATTTCAACTTCCAATGTCCTACACTGTGTTACACATAAGATGTTCCCATGAAACAATTTTTGCTTTTCCTCATTACTGTATAAAGCAATGTATCTCAGAATAACTGATAGTCTGATATAATATAAATATCTTTACACTTTATTTATATTTATACACATTTGAAAACCAAATTATATCTCTTTAATGTCTTATCCTAAACAGCACTATTTGTCTAAATTTGTCTCTATGCTGAGTTATTTTTGAAACAGTAATTTTAAAGCCATGTTAAGTAAGTGGTACATGCTGTCCTTTAGTTGGCTAAAGTGGCAGAGACTTAACATTAACTATAATTCTAAGTATACCTAGGATATGCAACAAAAACAACTCAAAAAAATTTTCCTATCTACTTAATTTGCTCAATCTTACATTCTCTGAAAATATTTAAGCTGTAGAAATTTGAGTACTGTAAGAGAAATTAACAGCATAATCTCTTTCACTAATGGAAAAACAAAGGTCATATTAAGTTTTTTTATACTGCATTAGTGTTTTACTATTTAAACTCACAAAATTCTAAGACAAAAATCTCAATACAAAATTTTAAAGCTTTTCATATTTCATAAAAAGCATTACTCACTAAGAACAGTACAATTATCAAAAAAACAGTATAGTGGAATATTATTAGTTTACCAAAGATTATTTTTTTTATTTCCTCAGGATTAAATTTTTATAAGTACACAGGACTTTTCTATAAGAGGCTAAAGAACTCAGAAAAAATTTTAAATCTGCTCTCATCTATTCTCAAATTTAATCTATATTAATGGGATACAAGGATAAAATAGACAATTGAAATTCAGATAATACAAACCTTACCCATGTATTTCAATTTTCTCTACCCAAGCTCTTTCCAGAAATGCTAGCAATTAGCAAAACTGAACAATCTTAGTTATACCCCGTTTCATTAAAAAGCAATGAAATTACCTCAAGAGAGGGCAGGAGGTATTGATAAAAGTAAAGGTCAGGGACAACCATAAGATGAACAAACCATCAGTGTCTGAATAATCAAGTTTACTGCATTGTAAAATTCGGAATAATTATGTTGCCTTTAAAGATGATGGCTAGTGGAGATGTTTTACAGGATCTTAGCTGTGACTAAAAAATTTTAGGTGCAACTAGAGAACTCAGCTTGGAAAAGAAAAAGAATGAATAATGAAAGATTAATGTAATGGCAAAATTCTCATAAGCAAAATTATTTCTAAGCAGATTTGTTGTGGTTTCTGATCATCTAAAAGGGTATATTTTTCCTATGCAAAAATATTGCTACACAGTTTAGTCTGCAAAGACTCAAATATGATAAATTACATAATAATCTCAAACCTAATGCACCTAAAACAAAAATCTTGATTTTTTTTCCACTTAAATCTACTTCTCCAGTCTTCCCTATCTCAGTTAATAGTACCACTACTGCTTAAGCAATAGGATCCTTCTTGTTCCTCTTTCCCTCATTCATCACATTTACTTCAACAGCAAATTCTACTGGCTCTACCTCCAAAACATATCCTCAGACAACTAAATGCAGTGTTGCCTATCACACTGCAATCGTCTGCTTTCCCTTCTTTCACTCCTGCCTCTACAGTGTGTTCTCTGCATAACAGCCAGAACCATCTTTTAAAAATATAAACCATATCATAACATTAAAACCTTTAAAAGCTACCAGCTATTCTTACCCTACACGATCTAGTTTTGCCAACCCCTTCAACCATCTCCTACCCTTCTCTCCATCACAATGATTTAATGACAGTGATTTTTCTGGACTACAAAAATGGCAAGAATGTTCTCATCTCAGGGCCTTTGCATATGCTGGTCCCTTTGCTTACGAAGCTCTTCCCTCAGATTATTACATGGCTGGCTCCTCTTCATTCAGAAACCAACAAAGTGTTGCTTCATGACACCGTCTGAATTTAATTTGTTTATTTACTATTTGTTTACTGACTGCTCCTCTTGGCTAGAATGTAAGCTCCATGAGAGCAGTGGCTTTGTTCTGTTTGCCACTATATCCCTGCATCAAAAACACAGAAGGCACTGTGGAATGAACATTCTCACCGTAAACTGAGATAGAAGAAGCAGGTCCATTCCCCCAACATCCACTACCCACTTTTTTTTTTATAAGGGGAAAAAAGTCTTTCTTTGAACATGTAATTTAAATAAATGATCTCTGACCATGAAGTGAAAAATTATCCTAGCAAAAGACATTATAAAAGATTGATTCCTTATGCCTAACACAGTACTTCTAAATGGAAAAACCTGGTTTTTAAGAATGGAACAATTAGAAGTCAATGCAAATACATAGCTATTTTCACTGCACATAGTATTTGAAAGATTTATCAATAACTAAGTCAATAATTCCTTTGGAAGAAATCAATTCAGCACTACCAATTGGAATTAAAAAAAAAAAGAATACCAAAACCCTAAAACAACAATGAATTTTGTACAACACAAGAAAAAAATATCATCTGCATTTTTAATAAGAGTATCTCCCAGAGCTTGAGAATTTAACAATCTAATAAGAAATATTTGATTATGGAAAAACTCCATTTTAATAAGTCTGTGTTAAATGCTAGTTTATCTAAGATTAAATCTTTTCAAACATCAAATCACCACAACTACAGTTATTACTCAGAATCACTTTTACATCTATAAAATTTCAAAAATTTCCAAGGGACACAAACCACTGAATAAAACAAATATTAAGTGCAGTTACATATTATTTATCTGACAAGCTTAGTCATCTTGAACAGGGCTAGGAAGAAGTGGGAACAAAAAAAAGTAAGTGCTCAAAATATTTCTGACACTGAAGTTGAATAACAGATATAAGAGACTATTTCAGATTTCTTTCATGCTATATACAATTCATACTATGATACCATTAAGCTTACCAATATGGTATTTTTACCCATAAGGGGATTTTTTGCAAGAGGGAAGCCCTTCACAATAGCAGTAAATTGAGAGCTAAAAGTATGGGACCTGGAAAAAAATAAAATATACATTGTAAAAAAAAAAAGAAATAAAAACTAATAAGTACAAGAGCCTGGGCCCATTTAGAACATGTCATAAACAGTCCTACATCTTTTAATAGGATATTACTATATACTATGCATTCTACCACTAAGTGATTATCTTTGAGTACAATCTTGATTATTTACTAGTTGTGTGACTTTGGGCAAGTCCTTTACAATAAAACAAAACCAAAAAAGTTAAATTAAAAAAAGGGCCAAATTAACTAGTCCAAGTAATGAGAGGAGGTTTTAACAACAACAAAAAAAACGATGGGGCATGAGGTTGGCAAAAGATTTAAGTCAGAAGTTTAAAGTCAGTTTAAAGCCTTAAAAAAGCTGGCTTCACTGTTAATGCTTTAAGAACTGCTTCTTCTACAGAAGAAAGTTACGATCCAATCCATAGTCATACATAAGATCTTCATTTGCCACATTTTATTCTCTGCCTAGCTGTGTGTAGCACAGTATGATCAATAATATGACTGATTTGATTTGATAAAACTTGCTGGATTCATAAGTCCAAAGGACAAGAGATTTTACAATAAAAATGCAGTTTCCAATTTTCAATTTATAAATGTGATTCAGTGAGAAAAATAGCATTTAATTAAAAAAAATCAACTCTGTGAAGTAATTCGTGATGAAAAATTTCAATGCCTCTAAACAGGAATGCCCAGAAACAGAACAAGTCTAAGATATGTAATTTTCTTAAAGTCTCTCAAAGATTCATGGCCATTCCAAATATGTAAAATACATTCATCCCATCCCAACATTCTCAACCAACCACTCCAGCACCAACTCAAGTCCAAAATCTCATCATCTAAGTTTTCTAAATCAGCTATGGGTGAGACTTGAAGTATGATACATCATGAGGTAAAATTCCTTTCCTCTTGTGAAACTAGAAAACAAGTTATTGCTTCTAAATTACAATGGTACAACAGGCATAGGATCAAAGTTATAGACTTTCTCATTCCAAAAGGGAGAAAATGGTAGGAAGAAAGAAGTCACTGGTACCAAGCAATTTCAAAATCTAGCAGGTCAAATTCTTGGGTCTCAAGGCCTGGAAATACTGTGTGGCCTGTGGCTCTACTCTCTGGGCCCAAAGCTCCACCCACAGAGTCATTCTTCCTTTTCCTTGAAGGGGAGCATATGTTTGCAGCTGAGTAGTGTTAACCATCTGTTTCCTGCCTATAGAATTTTGGAAGTTCATCAGGCTTCTCTCATCCTGTCAGTCCAAACTGGCAGTGTTTCTGCTGATATAACATTCTCAAAACCCTTGTGGGTCACCTGTGTATGCCATGAGGCACACCATTAGACAACATGGTCCTCCATAGGTCTTCCCTGAACTCTATTCAGTCTCTATTCCTGGCTTTCACTGAGATTACTGAAGAGATTCATGAGTCACATGCCTAATCTCTTCAGCAAGAGCAAAAGGTTATCTAGCCACACTTGTGTTTCTCTCCAGAGCATATTTTCCTGATGATGAATCTCCTAATTTTAGTGTCTTCTGCAGTCTGGATAGGCTGAGAATCTCCTAAATTATCAAATCCTGGATCTTTTTTGCTTACAAGTTCTTCCCTCAATTTATCTCCTTCCTCTCACATTTTACTATAAGCAGCAAGAAACCAGGCCACAGCTTTAATACTTGGCTTGGAGATCTCAGCTAAATATCCAAGTTCATTGCTTACAAGTTCTCCTTTCCACATAAGTGCAGGACACGATTCAGCTTTGCCTTCTGGCACTATACAACAAAGATCTCCTTTCCTCCAGTTTCCAATAACATCTTCCTCATTTCCTTCTGAGCCCTCACCAGAGGCACCTTTAACATTCCTATTTCTACCAACATTCTGTTTATGGCAATATACGTATTCTCTAAGATAATACAGACTTTCTCTCCCATGCTCCTAGCTTTGTTCTGAGCCCATACAGCAGTGCCTTTAATGTTCATATTTCTACCAACAGTCTGTTCAAGGTAATCTATGCTTTTTCTATCATGTGCCTCAAAATTCTTCCAGTCTCTACCCATTACCCACGACATTTCTACAGTTTCAGTTATTTGTTGCAGTAGCACCCCACCTCCTGATATGAAAATCTGCATTAGTTTCCTGTAGCTGCTGTAACAAATTACCATAAACTTGGAGGCTTAAAATAACAGATACTTATTCTCTCATAGTCTAGAGGCAAAGTCTAAAATCAATATCACTGAGCTGAAATCAAGGTGTCACCAGGGCCACATTCCCTCCAGAGGCTCTAGAGGAGAATCTGTTTCTTGCCTCTTCCAATTTCTGGTGTCTAGTAGCATTCCTTGGCTTGTGCCCACATCACTCTGCCTCTGTAGTCATACTGCCTTTTGGGGGACCATAATTCAGCCTGCCACAGATGCATACTCTTCAATGCCTCTCTTTGCCATCACTCTCTTTTGGTTCATTTGTTTCCAATAGTTTTATAATGTAATCAGCTTAATTATCCACGTTCATAAAGGAATATATTAGCAAAATTTGTGGGATTAGAAATGCAGCAAGAGAAACTTAAATAGGCAAATTCTACATGAAGTAAAAGTAGAAAATTTAGCTATTTCCCTCCATCTTATTTAACTTCTGGAAAAAGAAGTTTCACATCCATAATAAAAAACAAAAGTTGGTAAACAAAATACAACTCTGATCATAAAAGTGAAGGTTCTTATGGAGAAGGTCCACTCAGGAAACCGATCAGGCTAAGGATTACGATCAGAGAGTTAATTGAAATGACAGGCAGGCAATCATCTCCATAATTAAATTTGAATATGTGGTTTTAAAGCTACTATATAACAGACTTTATCCTTCCTCAAATCTTTAGATTTTAAAACCTGTTTTATACTCAACTGGAAAACAGTTAAAAATAAATTTATTTCTATTCTTACCTCTACACAGTCAAAGTTCTCATCAACTTTAGATGCATACTCAACACGGAACATTGTTGACAGGCTACCAGCAATATAGTATAACAGGATCTTCAGACCCTTGTAACCAAAAGCAGTTTCACTGAAAGGGAAAAAAATTAGCAGTAATCTAAGACCCCAAAATGAATCTTTGCAGAGTTATTACAAAGTATTAACCCTACATATAAACAAGTTAAACTTCACGAGTAGTTTTAAGACTTTACACTATACTTATTTGAAAATAAAAAAGAAAAGAAATTTTGTAATGAAACTATATGCCTCAGGTTTCCTCATTTATAAAATAAGAGAATAATAGCACCTACCTCAGTGACGTTGTTGGGTTAAATGAACAAGTTAATATATGTAAACCACTTATTACACATTGACTGGCACATCGTACAAGTACTCAATAAATGTTAGACATTACTACTACTGCTACTGTTGCTGCTACTGCTGCCCCTATTACTAGTACTAGAAGGCATTTTCAAATCAGAGACAAGTAGTGTTAAATGGGTACCTGGCTAGGCAAGCAGCTCAGATGTAGCTTTGACTCAGTCCTTCCAGTTTACCACTTTCTTCTATCACCAACATCCAGAGCTGCTAAAAGTGGTGATAGCACCTGTCTATTACACCCCTCTATGAACTGAGAAAGCAGATATGGAGCTGCTGCTATTTTTCCAACCCTGCTCCCTGCTATCCATCTACACCTTGCTATTCCCTTTTCCAGCTTAAAAGGAGTCTTCTAAAAAATAATTCTAAAATATCCAGAATAGGTAAATCTACAGAGACAGAAAGTAGATCAGTGATTGCTTAGAACTAGGGAGGGTAGGGGAAAAAGGGAATAACTGCTAATTGGTTATGGGGATTTTGGTGGGAGTGACGAAAATGTTCTAACATTGATGGTGGTGATGATTGTGCAACTCTGAATATACTAAAAAACCACTAAATTATACCCTTTAAATAGATGAATTGTATTATAAATTATATCTCAATAGACCTTTTTTTATTTTTATTTTTTAAACTGAATTCTGAAAGAAGAGTGCGTGAAAGAAGCAGTGTCATTTTCCAATTTCTGTCTAGGGCACCAAAATAAAATATTAGCAGTGTCCATTCTAGGATTATGGAAGTTACGTGCAGTAGAAAGGAGTGGCAGTGATACTATGATTAAGACCAATGTCATGCTTGGGTCATAAGATACAGGGTTATCACAATTATGTGACTGTCATCTGTCTACTTTAGAAGAGGGGTATGCCAACACACCATTTTTATGACATGCACAACAGACAAGTGAATGTGCAAAATGCCATTAAGAAGCAGTATCTGTAAAACGAGACCCTACCCACTAAGATATTACCACAGGAAGAGATTTTAAATAGCAGTAAGAGGAAGAGAATAAAATAAAAAGCTCCTTAAAGACAGAAATCCAAAGAGAAAACATTTTTATTTTTATAATAAAATAAAACCTGTTTAAAATATGAAAGGCTCAACTTTTGGCATGAATGAATATACAATAAAATATAATTATTAATATTTAAAAGCACACAAAATGCCTAATCTGATACATTAATAATGAGAAATTCTCAGGAAATTTGTTCCATGAAGAGACATTTGTCAATTTAAAAGAACACATTAAATAGGGGCCGGCCCAGTGGCGCAGCTGTTAAGTTTGCGCTTTGGAGCCCGGGGTTTGCAGGGTCAGATCCCGGTCGCCAGCCACCGCACTGCATGCTGTGGCGGTGTCCCATATAAGGTAGAGGAAGATGGGCACGGATGTTAGCCCGGGGTCAGTCTTCCTCACACACAAAAAATAATAATAATATTTCCCTCATGACTATATTCCCTACGCATTATTTCAACATTGTTGACATATCTATTTAATGTGGTTTTTTTTTGTGAGGAAGACCAGCCCTGAGCTAACATCCGTTGCCAATCCTCCTCTTTTTGCTGAGGAAGACTGGCCCTGGGCTAACATCCGTGCCCATCTTCCTCCACTTTATATGGGACGCCGCCACGGCATGGCTGACAAGCAGTGCGTCGGCGGGCGCTCAGGATCTGAACTGGTGAACCCCGGGCTGCCAAACGCGAACTAAACCGCTGCACCACCGGGCGGTCCTGAAGGGAAATATTTTAAATGCCAAGTATGTCTAAACACCCTTCCCTTCTACAACAAACCAGGGTTCCTAGGGAAAATGGCTAACTCCAGAACTAGTAGAGTAAATACAAGATGAATCTGGAACAGCCAGAAAGTAAAGTGCCCCCAAAATGATGACATATCAAAAGGATTCATTCAAAAACCAGTTTGAAAGGGTAGCCCCTTGCTGAATCTGGGATAATTTGAACACAAAATTAATAACAGAATCGGATTATAACCCATTGAATTAAAAAAAGAATCTTTTAAGTCTATTCTGATATAAACAAAGAAACACATAAAGGGGAGAAGCTCTTCCTGATAGTAGAATGCCAACTAATAAATGTAGAAGGTATGACAAGAGTTAGAAAAATCACCATTTTACAATCATAGTAAAATACAAATTCAGGTAAAAATCATAAATGGATTTAAAACTACTGGGTGAAAGTTTGATGGGAAAAAGGATATTTTCAGTCTCAGAGTATCTCCTCACAGATTACATATAAATAAGAGAGGGAAAAATGTTAACTTTATAGTGGTGAAACCTGGCAGACACCTCTAAACTAAGTGACCCAAGTTAACAACCAACAATGGCACAAACTGACATCATGGACTTTCTGATACGACACACTGAGAAGGACACACAACTTCTGTCATAGTACAACAAAAATATGCACTATTTAAATTTAACCATGAAGAAACAATCAAACGAATCCAAAGTGAAGGTTTACAAAACTAGTCTATCTCTACAAAAATGTCAATGTCATGAAAAGCAAAGAAAGGCTGAGGAACTGTTTCAGATTAAAGGTGACTAAAGAGATATGACAACTAAATGCAATATGTGATTCAAAATTGGATTCCAGATGGGGAAAAATTGTTATAATTATTGGGAATCGACTAGCAAGATTTGAAATGTGGACTGTACATTAGAAAACAGTATTTTATCAATGTTAAGTTTCCTGAGTTTTGATAATTTTACTAGGGTTATTGTCCTTGTTTTTAGGAAATACATACTAAAGAATTTAGGAGTAAGGAATCAAGATATATCTGCAACCTACTCTCAATGGTTCAACAACAACATATCAATATATTTATATAAGAGGAGAGAATGATTGAAGCAAATATAGCTAAATCTTAATTGATGAATTTAAATAAAAGATATACAGAGTACTAAACTTCTGCAAGTTTGAAATTTTTTTCCAAATCAAAAGTAAAGGGGCCGGCCCAGTGGCGCAGCGGTTTAGTTCGTGCTTGGCAGTCCAGGGTTCGCGAGTTCAGATCCCGGGCGCCCGCCGACGCACTGCCTGTCAGCCACGCTGTGGCGGCGTCCCATATAAAGTAGAGGAAGATGGGCACGGATGTTAGCCCAGGGTCAGTCTTCCTCAGCAAAAAGGGGAGGATTGGTGACGGATGTTAGCTCAGGGCTGGTCTTCCTGACACACACACAAAAAAAAGTTAAAAAAAAAAAAGGTAACTGACTATTCTAAAAATGTAATGAAGGTATAGCAAATTAAACAATTGCACTGAATATCCCAGGACATATCTTTAAAGCTGCTTTAAAAAATAAATCTCTCCTAACTGCTTATTTACTTACCATAGAATAACAATGTGAGTTTTCTAATTTTATGGGAGTATATTCTATACTAGAAGCAGCACAGCAAAGTGGTAGGAAGAAAATAGTAGTTATGAATACGGGCTCTGCAGTCAGCTTGCCTGAATCTGAACTTTGGCCATTCCTACGTCCTTAGGCAATTATCCAATTCCACCAATGTACAGTATAACAAATGATAATACCATCGCCAGATTGTTGTAAGAATGAAATGAGACAATGCATCTCTACAGCACTAAATGATAGGTATTATATAGTAAATTAGTGTCTCAATGTCAGAAATGCTATTCTAGCAAATATTTTAAAATAAATTACATGAAAAATAACAGTAAAGAAAATAAAGTCTGATCTCTAAGTCTTAAAAAAAAAAAAATCAATTTTTTTTTGTCATACTAATTTGGCAAACATCTTACTAAGTTTACTTACTCATCCCCAAAGAGTTGATGGGTATATTCAGGAAAGAAAGTTCTAATGTCATTCTCAAGATCTTCAGGAAAACGAACTGTTTAAAAGAATAAAAAATACAGAGATATTAAAGATATTAAATTAAAGATATAAAAGGTGACAGGTATTTCCATTTCAAGAATTTCCCTATAACTAGGATACAGCCAACATTTTTCTTACTTTAAATGTCACTTTTCCATTATATGATTTACAGTGGATTCTCATGAGACAAATGAACAATGAAAATTAGAATATCACTTTAAGTGCTTCAGTGTCAAAACTCTACTGATTCTAAGAATTAGAAAACTCCATCTGATTTAGTTTTTATTTTTCTGTATGTTTATACACAATGCAAAAAGAAAACAAAACCAAAAAAGACCCTTTGAGATAAGAAAAGCTACAGCCTCAAGGAAACAAAAACAGAATGCTGTAAGAAACATTCTAAGAACAAGAATAACCTGAGTTTGATGAAGCCCACATCATCACATCATTCTTTATAATGCAAGATGATATTTATGTTGTTCCTGTGTTGTTTTTTTTGCTACTAAAAGTAATACTGCAATGACATCTTTATATATTCCTGGCAGTAGAAATGCTGAGTAAAAGTACTGAAACGTTTTTATAAATACTGCTTAGGTGCCCTCTAAAAATATTTTAACAGTTTATACACTAGCCAGCTACTTAAATTCCTTTGTTTCCCATATCCTTGAGAATACTCTGTACCCTCAACTTTAATTTCTACCAAGCTAAAATGGAAATGGGTAAACTATTGCTATTTTTATTTGCATTTACTGTTAGTAGTGATATTATTAGACATTTTCCCAATATAATTTATCTTATGAAGAAAAACTTTACCAAAAAAAATCCTTAAGCAATTGAAGAATGGAAAGATAAGTTGTACATGAAAAATTTCTAACAGTGTCCTCATAGAGCAGTTCAATCACAGGGTGCCAAAGTACCATGTAGCAGATTACTGATTTACAAAAGGAAAGATATCTTTTCACTGTAGAGATCTGGTAGTCATCATGTCTCCAAGAGATCCAACTCAGACATCATTCATTGTGAGATAAACCAACATTATATTACAAGCATTATAATAAAAGCAATATAATGTATACAGCATCACCTATGAAGTTTTCTCACCAAAAATGTTCATCCTAGATCTAATCCAGCTTTATATCTTCCCATTTACAAGAAAGATAGAGGTAAGGCAACAAGTTAAATACAGCCAAAAGGAAATACACAAATCCAGAATGTAGATTTGTCTAATAATTCTACACAATGACTTTACTCTTCCAAATAAATCAATGGCACAGAGGAAAAAGTTCCATGGAGGGTGGGGGACTGTTCTGAATTAAAAGAGATTAAAAAAATACTACAAGCAAATATAATACATGATCCTTGGTTGGATTCTGGTTTAAATAACTTTTTTTAAAAAGCTATTGAAGACTTTCAAGGACAACCAGGGAAACCAGGAAATTACATGATATCAAAGAATTACCTTTAATTTTCTTAGATGTGATAACAGTATTATGGTTAAAAATGTGAATATTCATATATTAAGACATGTGCTATGAGGAAACTGTCATGATGTTCAGACATCTACTTTTAAATAATTCAGCAAAAATACACACATATTACAGCAATACATCAAAAAGATCATACACCATGACCAAGTGGGATTATACCAGGGCCACAGGGATGGTTCAACATCTGCAAATCAATCATGATATACCAAATTAACAAAATGAAGAATAAAAACCACATGATCATCTCAATCGATGCAGAGAAGGCATTCGACAAGATCCAACATCCATTTATGATAAAAACTCTCAACAAAATGGGTATAGAAGGAAAGTACCTCAACATAATAAGGGCCATATATGACAAACCTACAGCTAACATCCTACTCAACGGGGAAAAACTGAAAGCCATTCCTTTGAGGACAGAAACAAGACAAGGGTGCCCACTCTTGCCGCTCTTATTCAACATAGTACTGGAGGTTTTGGCCAGAGCAATTAGGCAAGAAGAAGGAATAAAAGGACTCCAAATAGGCAACGAAGAAGTGAAACTCTCACTATTTCCAGATGACATGATCTTATACATAGAAAACCTCAAAAAATCCATTGAAAAACTACTAGAAATAATCAACCACTACAGCAAAGTGGCAGGGTATAAAATTAACTTAAATATCAATTGCATTTCTATACACTAATGATGAACAGAAAGAGAACTCAAAAAGACAATTCCATTTACAACTGCAACAAAAAGAATAAAATATCTGGGAATACATTTAACCAAGGAGTTGGAAGACCTAAACAATGAAAACTATAAGACACTAGTGAGAGAAATTAATGAAGATTTGTGTCTAAAAATATCCCATGCACATGGGTTGGAAGAATAAGCATAGTTAAAATGTCCACACTACCTAAAGACAGCTACAGATTCAATGCAATCCCAATCAGAATCCCAATGTCATTCTTTATGGAAATAGAACAAAAAATACTGAAATTCATATGGGGCAACAAACGACCCCAAATAGCTAAAGTAATCCTGAAAAAAAAGAACAAAGCTGGAGGCATCACAATCCCTGATTTCAAAATATACTATAGAGCTACAGTAATCAAAAAACAGCATGGTAGTGGTACAAAAACAGACACACAGATCAATGGAACAGAAATGAAAGCCCAGAGATAAAACCACACACCTGTGGACAGCTAATCTTCGACAAAGGAGTGAAGAACATACAATGGAGAAAGGGAAGTCTCTTCAATAAATGGTACTGGGAAAACTGGACAGCCACAAGCAAAAGAATGAAAGGAGACCATATTCTATCGCCATACACAAAATCAACTCAAAATGGATTAAGGACCTGAAAGTGAGACCTGAAACTATAAAACTCCTGAACGAAAATATAGGATTCCATGTCTACTCGGACAAGGGAAACAAAAGAAAAAATAAAAATAAACAAGTGGGACTACAGAGCTTCTACAAGGCAAATGAAGCCAGGATCAAAATGAACAGACAACCCACCAGCTGGGAGAAAATATCTGCAAATCGTATATCTGACAAGGGATTAATCTCTGTAATATATAACGAACTCACAGAACTGAGCAACAACCAAAAAAACAAATAACCTGATCAAAAAATGGCCAGAGGATATGAACAGACATTTTTCCAAGGAAGATTACAGATGGCCAACAGACACATGAGAATATGTTCAACAACACTAATCATGAGGGAAATGCAAATCAAAACTACACTAAGATATCACCTTACACCTGTTAGAATGGCTATAATCACCAAGACAAGCAACAACAAATGTTGGAGAGGTTGTGGAGAAACAGGAACGCTAATTCACTGCTGGTGGGAATGCAAACTGGTGCAGCCTCTATGGAAAACAGTATGGAGATTCCTCAAAAAATTAAAAATAGAAATACCTTATCATCCAGCAATCCCACTCTTGGGCATCTACCCAAAAGACAAGAAATCAACCATCCCAAGAGGCTTATGCACCCCTATGTTCATTGCAGCATTATTCACCATAGCCAAGAAGTGGAAGAAACCCAAGTGCCCCTCAACAGACGACTGGATAAAGAAGATGTGGTATATATATATATATATATATAATGGAATACTACTCAGCCACAAAAAAAGACACAATTGTTTCATCTGCAACCACATGGATGGACCTAGAGGGTATTATGTTAAGTGAAATTAGCCAGAGAGAGAAGGACAAACACTGCATGATCTTACTCATATGTGGAATATAAACTAACACATGGACTGACAGAACTGGTTGCTGGTTACCAGGGGAAGGGGAGTGGGGGGTGGTCACAAGGGGGGAAGGGATGCATCCATATGGTGATGGACAAATAATAATGTACAACTGAAACCCCACAATGTTATAAACTATTAAGACATCAATAAAAATGAAAAAAAAAAAATACACACATATTAAAGCAAATATGGCAAAATGTTAATTGTTGAATCTAGGTGTTGGATATATAGGTGAGTATTGTTCTGTTCTCTCCACTTCTATGTGTTTGCAAATTTTCATAATGAAAATTAAAAGGAGAAAAACCTGGGCAAATACAGCAAAATGTTAAGATTGGAGAAAACTGAGCAATGGGATCACAGATATTCATTAGTGCTCTACATTTTTTGCATGTCTATAATATTTCATAATAATAAAATAAAATAGTCCAATATGTCTAGACTCATTAACCTAAAAATTCTCACTACTGCATCTCTAATATTTAAACATGTTTGGAAGTCTCTAGAAATTATTAAAAATTAATTTCTTGGCCAGCCCCAGTGGCCTAGTGGTTAAGTTTGGCACGCTCTGCTTCAGCAGGCCGGGTATGGTTCCTGGGCACAGACCTACATTTGTCTATCAGTGGCCACGCTGTGGCGGCCACTCACATATAAAATAGAGGAAGACTGGCAACAGATGTTAGCTCAGAGCTTATCTTCCTCAGCAAAAAAAAAAAAAAAAATTAATTTCAAACTACTGCTTCTGATATAGTATATGGCACTTTGGTAGTGATGGGTAGGAGAGACAAGGATAGAGAAAAAGACAACTAATGACTAAGAAAAGTGTCATGAGCCTAGTTATGATAACTGTTTCTATAATTTGGATTGCCCTTCTTCCAATGCCCGTGTCATCCAAATTAGTGAGGTTTTACTATTTTAGCATGAAATTTAGTCCACAGAAAAAAGGAAGTAAAAAAAAAAAAAAAAGCAAAGTAATGAGTCTGAGTTAAAGTGAAATAAAACTCACATAGCTTGAGGCAAATATATAATTAAATATTTATTGTTTGAATTTGATTAGATTTTAAATATGAGTCCAAGAGAAATTTTTTAAAACCAATGCTATGTACTTTATAAAGAATTCTTTTAATATTCAATAAATGAAGTTTTTATATCAATCATTAGATTACATGAAAACTTGTTCACTGTACAACCTTCGACCACACTGGGCGGATTTCTAAAAAGTTGCCCAAAAGCTCCTGGGATTACACACTGAGAAGATACCAAGGACTATGCTTGACAGAGATTAGAATAAAAGTTATCTCCTCAAAAGAGGGTTTTTAAGGTAAAAAGTCCTAGGTCTAGACAAAAGAAACCAACAATTGGTGCTAGGGGCACACAGAATGGAGGTTAGTCTTTTTAATAGATAAGGAACAGATGTTTCTATTCTCTTAAAAAAAAAAAAACAAACCCTCAATACTTATACAAGTGTAGCAATTACTACACCTGTAGAAGAAAAGAAAGAAATGAAACCAGATCTCTAAATTTGCCTATTCTGGACATTTCACATAAATGGAATCATATAATTTGTGGCCTTTTGTTTTTGGCTTCTTTTAATTATGTTCTCAAAGTTCATCCATGTTGTAGCATGTACCAGTAGTTCATTCCTTTTTGTAGCTGAATAATATTCTACTATATGGATATACCATATTTTGTTTATCCATTCATCAGTTAATGGACATTTGGGATGTTTCCACTTTGGGGCTATTATGAATAATGCTGCTATGAACATTCATGTACAAGTTTTTGTGTGAACAATGTTGTATGCCAACACTGGAAATAGTCTTAAGGAGCAGTCACACACAAAATAATAATATGTTATTAACAATATTATTAGTTGTCACTTGAACATTTACTGTGTGCCAGGCAATTTGCCAAGGATTTTATAAACATTGTAGTTAATCCTCACAAGACCTGTAGAAGGTGGGTACCATTATTACCTCCATTTTATAGATGAATAATGCAAAGACTAATTTGCTCAAGGTTACAAAGTTGGTAAGTAGTGGGTTTAAGGCTGAATCAATCTGACTTGTATACATGTACATGAGAACATGTACAAAGTGCATTTCTCCTGGATATCACAAACATTAAATATTAAGTCTTTACAATGCAGTTATATCAGTAAAGCAAGAAAGCAAACAAGCAACCCAAATGTCAAGCAATAGGGAAATGATTAAATAAATTATACAAACATCAAATGGTTTATATAATCATTAAACATCATGTTATTGAGAAATATTTGGTGACACAGAAAACTGTTCACAATGCACAGTTAAGTGAACAGAACATGACACTGTGACCTCAATTTTATAAGAGAAACAATATAAATGAATATATGATTTTTAAAAAGTAAAAGGAAATATCTCAAATTATAATACAGATGTAGTTATTCTGGGTGACAGAATTATGAGTAATTTTATATTTCTTATATTCTGCACTTTCCAAAATTTCTGCAAAATATGTATTATTCCAGTAGAGAAATATACAATATAAAAAACTGAAATAATTTAAAATAAGTACTAAAAACTTTCTTTCCAAGAAAACCTATGTCGCTCACACTTTTGGAGAAAAATGGAAGATCAGGGCCTGAAATACTAAATAGTATTTTATTGCCAACATAGAGCAGAGGACCTGCAATGAATCTTTTTGAGTATATGTCCTATTGTTTCCACTCCTATTTATAGTTCCTATATTTTCTACTTCTCAGAATCACTTCTGTAATTTTTGGAGGGACAAGATGCATAAAAGAAGATACATTCTACATATGTCTGATAAGCCAAAAACAAAATCAAGAAATCACCAAGGCACATTAATCAATTTTTAAAGTTTGTTTAATGGATACTTAAGCATTTAACATACATACGGCCCATCGACAGGTGCTCATAATGCAGATATAAATGGGTTCCTGCCCTCAGATAGCTTCAGAGATGTTGCCACATATTCACCATAGTGTCTAACTGTATTCTGGATTATGGCTAAGTTTACTCACAATCCTGTGTTCTTCAAATAACTCAAATCTTAGTGTTTTGGCCAAAACATATTTTCCTGACCATGATAAATTGAAAAATAAGTTCAAATATATTATTTTAAAATGTAGGGGTGAAAACAGGGCCCAGTGTGCTCCTGGCAACATTCCCATTAGCACCACCAGCCTGCAGTATTATAAGGGCTTAACTTTACAATATACCTTAGAGACTATCATAATTAATCTCATCATATTCCTTATTCCAGTAAACTTTAGTCAAGTTCCTAGGTTATCTCTTATCACCTGGATTCTCATCTCCATTAGTAGCTTAAAACTACTAATTTAATGCCATTTCCCACCCCTCCTTCCTCAACTCCCTGTGACCACTGTGAAACTTAAAGGTCAGTTATATCAAAATTCTCCATATGCCCAAACTCTTCCTTGAATTTTTTCCTACACCTTCTTGCTCTAACGGTTCACGAACAAACATGGCTCTCCCTCAAGGACACTGATTCTATTACAGCCGTCTCAAGTAGTGGCTGCTTTCTCTTCCATGCCTTCATACTGCTGGGACAAAGTGTCTCCCTTGCTCCTCATTGGTGGTTTCAGATTAATGTCTTTCTCTCCACACCCTAAGAACCAGGCACTCTGAAGCTCATGCATGATATATCTCCTTTATTCTTTGAAGAATTTAGTTCCTGGCTCACTGTCTCTCCTTCCAACATCACATCTGACTTAAATCTTGGTGACTTCAAAATTCATGAAAATTAATCTCCAACCCAGCCTCTCTGTTTCTTGATTTCTCCTCCAAGAATAGTGTCTTCACAGTACCTTAGCCACTTATTCCCATGACATATCCTAGCCCTAATTTATCATTATCATTCTCTTTAAGCCCTTTAATCTCTATTTCAAACACTGTACAATCTTACCACTACCTCTTCCTAGCTCACTCCCTGTGATACTCAATTCTAACAATTCTTCAGCTCCCACCAGGACTTAGACAATATATTGATTAGAACACAATTTCACTGTCCCTCCCTTCCTTTGTACCTTCACTTTCCTCCTTTTCCAGTGCAGAATTCCATGGCCAATCAATATTATCACTCCCTTTGTGCTCCAATCTTTGTCATATCAGCCTGCTAAAACCCCACACTAGTTAAATCTGCCTATATGCCCACTCTTTGTTACACCCTTGCATCTGGATGTGGTTGACCTCACTTTACATACATGAGTACTAATTTGAAGTGGGCCCTTAGTGCTACCTGACAATCATACCATAGTTCTCAAGTCCACTCATTCCTCTTGCTTGACAAGATGACTATTTCCTCAAACCTCCAACATCATCTTCTACAACCACATTCTCCCCTGATAGCCTTGCTTCTTGTTTCACCTAGAAAACAGAAGTATTCAGAAGAGAACCTGCACAGACTGCCACCTCTACACCTTCTAATTTATTGCAGCCATTCCCATATAATCTGTCTTCCTCTAGTTATGGTAGGGAAATTCTCCATGCTCCTATCTAAGGCTAATCCCTCCACTGATAAATAAGATCTTTTCCCCTCTCATATTCTCAAGGATATCACTCCACAAATATTTCCCTTCCTCTCCTATATCATTTTTTCCTTCTCTGACAGATCAGATGCATCAGCATATAAACATTGTTATTTCTCTCATGCTCAAACACTCTTATTGCATTATTCATATCTGACAAAGTAGACCTCAACAGAAGGCAAGATGAAGAGCTAAAGAGGGAACAGAGATACAGAGATCCCTTCACCAGAGATAGAGAAGGAATATTTTATGATTAAAGGGTCAATTTATCAAGAAGACACAAGACTAAATCTGTATGCATTTAATATCAAAGCTTCAAAGAACATGAAGCAAAAATTGACAAATGAAGAAACAGACAAATTCACAATTATAGTTGGAGATTTCAACAGTTCTCTCTCAATTGTTCTAAGTGATACAATAAGTAGATAGAAATCAGCAAAAATATAGAAGATTTGAACAACACTATTAGGCCAATTGACATTTATAGAACCCTATACAAAACTGCAGAATATAAATTATTTTCCAATGCACCTGGGACATTCACCCAAACAGACAATACATGCTGGGCTATAAAACAAATTTTTGTTTGTTTGTTTGTTTGTTTTTGTGGGGAAGACCAGCCCTGAGCTAACATCCATCACCAATCCTCCCCTTTTTGCTGAGGAAGACTGGCCCTGGGCTAACATCCGTGCCCATCTTCCTCCACTTTATATGGGACGCCGCCACGGCATGGCTGACAGGCAGTTCGTCGGCGGGCGCCTGGGATCCAAACCCGCGAACCCCGGGCTGCCAAGCGCGGACTAAACCGCTGCGCCACCAGGCGGCCCCTATAAAACAAATTTAAAATGACAATAATAATCTGACCTCGATAAAATTAGATCAAAAACCAGTAACAATAAGATAGCTTAAAAAAGCCCCAAATATCTGGAAATTAAGCAACGCTTTTCTATATAACCCATATGTCAAAGAAGAAATCACTTGGGTTGGCCAGTGGCACAGCTGTTTAGTTCCTGCTTTGGAAGCCCGGGGTTTGTGGGTTCAGATCCCACGCGCAGGCGGATGCACTGCTTGTCAGCCGTGCTGTGGCGGCGTCTCATATAAAGTAGAGGAAGATGGGCACAGATGTTAGTCCAAGGCCAGTCTTCCTCAGCAAAAAGAAGGAGGATTGGCAACGGATGTTAGCTCAGGGCTGATCTTCCTCACACACACACAAAAGAAGAAATCACAAGGGAAATTAGAAAATATTTTCAATTAAACAACAATAAAAACACAACATAGGGGGCTGGCCCAATGGCATAGCAGTTAAGTTTGCACACTCCGCTTCGGCGGCCCGGGGTTTTCGGGTTTGGATCCTGGGCACGGACTGATGCACCATTTGTCAAGCCATGCTGTGGTGGCATCCCATGTAATGTGGAGAAAGATGGGCACAGATGTTAGCCCAGGGCCAATCTTCCTCAGCAAAAAGAGGAGGATTGGCAACGGATGTTAGCTCAGGACTAATCTTCCTCACAACAACAACAACAACAAAAACACAACATAACAGAACTGGTGGAATGCAACTAAATCAGGATTTATAGATAAAGTTTTAATTTTAATGCTAATGTTAGGAAAGGAAAGTTGAAAAATCAATTATATAAGCATTTACCGTAAGATGGGAGATTTTTTAAAAAGAGCAAATTAAACCAAGAATAATAAAGCAAATTATAAAGATTAAGAGAAATAAAAAATAGACAAATGGAGAAAAGCAATTACTGAAACGACCAGTAAGCTTGATAAAGTCATAGGCTGACTAATCAAGAAAAAAAGAGAAAACACAAATTACCAGTTGCATAATTTACCAATATCCTCAAGAAGGGATTATGGATTCTACAGTCATTAAAAGGGTAATAGGTGAATATTATGAACAACATTCTGTCAAGAAACTTAGATGAAATAGACAAATCCCTTAAACTGACACAAGAAGAAATAGAAAATCAGAATAGTACTAAATCTATTAATTAGATTTGTAGTTAAAAACCTTGTGACCAAGAAAATTCAAGGCACACCAAGCTTCACTGGTAAATTCTAATGGATATTTAAAGAAGGAACAATATCAATCGTATGCAAACTCTTTCAGAAAATGGAGAAGATACAGTTCCCAATGCATTTTATGAGGTCAGCAAAACCCTGATGCCAAAATCAAACTAAGATATATACAAGAAACTACTCTCTCTTATGAACAAAGATGTAACAATTCTTAACAAAATATTACCAGGTAGAATCCAGTAGAAAAAGGATAATATTTGGCACGTAAGATTGATTTAATACTTAAAAATCCATCAATGTAACTCACCACATTAACAGAATTAAAAAAGAAAAATAACATGATCATCTCAATGGATTGAGAAAAAGAATCAGTCAGAATGCAACACTCATTTATGATAAAAATTCTTACAAAACTATGAACGGAAAGAAACCACTTCAACCTGATAAAGGGCACATATGAAATACCTACAGTTAACATCATACTTAATAGTGAAAGGCTCAATAATTTCCTATTGAAACTGGGAATAAGGCAAGGATGTCTGCTCTACCACTTCCATTCAACATTATAATAGAAGTTCTAGCCAGTGCAATAAGGAAAGAAAATGAAATATAAGGCATACAGCCAGGAAAAGAACTAAAACTGCCTTCATTAATAGGTGATGATTGTGTATGTAGAAAAGCCTAAGAAATCTACATTTTTTTAAAAACTGCTAAAATACGTGACTTTAGCAAGGTTGCAGGGTACAATTATACAAATTGCTGTTACACACACACACAGACACAAAACAACTGGAAAAAGAAATTTTAAACTCATACCTTTTTCAACAGCATCAAAACCCAAAACATATGCAAGACTGAAAACTTGAAATACTTGTAGAAGAACTAAATAAATACAGATATGCCATGTTCATAGATTGAAAGGCTCACTATTAAGACAACAATTCTCCCCACATTCATTTATAGATTCAGTGCAATCTCAATCAAAATCCCAGAACTTTTTTCATAGAAATTAACAACCTGATTCTATTTTTTTTTTTTTTTTTTTGTGAGGAAGACCAGCCCTGAGCTAACATCCGTTGCTAATCTTCCTCTTTTTGCTGAGGAAGACTGGCCCTGGGCTAACATCTGTGCCCATCTTCCTCTACTTTATATGGGACGCCGCCACGGCATGGCTGACAAGCAGTGCGTCGGCAGGCGCCCGGGATCCGAACCGGCGAACCCGGGCTGCCAAGTATGAACTAAACCGCTGCGCCACCGGGCCGGCACAACCTGATTCTAAAATGGAAATGGAAATGGAAAAGTCAGGAACAGTGTATCTAAAAAAAAGAGCAAATATGAAGGACTCACACTACCTGGTTTCAAGACTCATTATAAAGTTACACTAATCAAGACAGTATGATATTGGCAGAAGGAAAGACTAATCAACAGATGAGAACAGAGTCCAGATATAGATTTACACTTATAACGTAAATTTATTTTTGTCAAAGGCATCAAAGCATTCACACAAACTGTACTGGAACAAATGAATATCCACATGGGACAAAGTTTGACCTCCTTCCTTACACCATATACAAAAAATAATTTGAGATAAACCATAGATCTAATTGAAAAAAGCTAGAACTATAAGGCTTCTAGAAGAAAATACAGGAGACCTTCATGATTTCCTTGGGCTAGGCAAAGATTTTAGGCAGGAACCAGGAAACACTAACATAAATGAAAAAAATTAATAAATTGGATTTCATCAAAAATAGAAACTTCTGCTTATTCAAAGACATTGTTTAGAATATGAACAAGCAAGCCACAGACTGAGAGGAAAATATGCCCAATACCTATATGCAGCACAAAGGATTCATATCCGGAATATAAAAAGAATACCTACAATACAACAACAAAAAGACACAAACCAATTAAAAAATGGGCAAGAGATCTGAACAGGCAATTCACAAAAGGAGATATACAAATGGTCAATAAGCACATGAAAAAACAATGCTTCATCTCATTAGTCATCAGAGAAAGGCTACATAAAACCACAATGAGATACGACTATACACCCATTAGAACGCCTAAAATTAAAAAAATCGACACCACCAAATGTTCATAAGCATGTGGAGTAACCAGAATTCCAATATATTGCTGGTCAGAGTATAAATGTAATATGGAAATCAGTCTGGCAAGTATCTTATAAAGCTAAACATATAACTACATTAAGACCTAGCAAATCCACTTCTGGGAATTTATCCAAAATAAAATCATATGTTCACAAAAAGACTTGTACAAGAACATTCTTAGCAGAGTTATCTATAACAGCCAAAAACCTGAAACAATCAAAATGTCTACTAACTGGTGAATAGTGATGTATCCAAAATGGAATAGTATTCAGCAAAAAAAGGAACGAACTACTGTTTTAAGCAACAATAAGATATACCTCAAAAACATGCTGAATGTAACTAAGCCAATCATAGAGTATATAACTACATTTATATAAAGTTCTAAAACAGGCAAAACTAATTTTGGTGAAAGAACTCATAACAGTAATCATCTTGCAGGGATCAGGGATTCAGTGGGAAGGAGCAAAATTCTGCCAACTAAGAAGGCCTGCTTTCATTGATATTAGAGTAACACTCTAACACCAATGAGTTCACCTGTTCACCTAGCAGATCTTGGTTTTGAAATAGCACTTTCCACTAAAAGAAACCAGGGCTCCCTGGAGAAATGGCTGATTCCAGAGCTGTGGCAAAGAAAACAGATAAGCCTGAAACATCTTGTTCCAGAAAGTAATCAAAGTATGAAGTAATCAAATAATGAGGAGAACATGTAAAGACACAGAAGGGGCTGGCCTGGTGGCATAGTGGTTAAGTTTGCAGGCTCCACTTTGGTGGGGCCCGGGGTTCGCAGATTTGGATCCCAGACACAGACCACTCATCAAGCCATGCTGTGGCAGCATCCCACATACAAAATAGAGAAAGATGGGCACAGCTGTTAGCTCAGGGCTAATCTTCCTCAGCAAAAAGAGGAAGATTGGCAATGGATGTTAGCTCAGGAGCCAATCTTCCTTACCAGAAAAAAAAAAAAAAAGACACAGAAGCTTGAACTGGGCTCCCACTGGCCAAGATAGGGACAATTTGAGCACCAAAATAAATGACAGTAACAGATTATAATCCATTAAGTAAAATCGGAAATAAATAAAAGAATTGGAAATTGAATGAAAAACTGATAGGGTGTAGTGAGATCTGTGCATCACTTCTGTGACATTCCTACCAAACATGTATAATCTGAAATAAACCATGAGCAAGCATCAGACAAACCTATATTGAGGGATATTCTACAAAATAACTGGCTTGTAATCTTCAAAAGCGTCAAGGTCATGAAAGTCAAGAAAAGACTGACAACTGTTCCAGTCTGAAGGAGAAAAGAGACATGGCAACCAAAAGCAAGCCCTGATTCTAAACTGTAAAGGGCACTTTGGGACAACTGGAGAAACATGAATGGAGTCTAAGAATTAGATAGTGATAACATATTGATATTAATTTCCTAATTATGATGGTTATATTCTAGTTATGTATGATAATGTTCTTGTTCACAGGAAATACACACTAAAGTATTTGTGGTGATGGTTCATCAAGCAATTTATTCTCAAACAGTTCACGGGAAAAAAGGTCTTTGTAATTATATTTTCAATAAATTTGCAATTGTTTCAAAAACAAAACAAAGAGGAATGTAACCCACCAGGTCTGCTGCATGTCTCAATCCCGCAAAAACTGGGTTTTAGGTTAAAACCCAAAGAAGCAGTATTTTGAGGGGGAAAATCCACAAATCTCACTGAATCATACACTTAGTGTGCATTTCATTGTCTCTAAAATGGACATCACTATTTAAAAAGTAAAAATAAAGTTATCAATTTCATACCATGTCTTCCTCTAGCTATCCCATTTCTCAACTCTACTTTATAGCAAAACTCTTCAAAAACAGTCTATACTCCATTTCTCTAATTCTTCTCAATTTCCCTTAAATTACTATAAAGAGGTAGATCCTATGACTCCATCACTACTCTCATTAAAATAAAAATCACCAGATCACTCAGTCCCAATAGTCTGTATGTTACAGATCTACCAGCAACATTTGACAATAGTTGATTACTTCCTCATTCTTCAAACACTTTCATCATTTGGTTTCCAGATACTTCATCCTCTCAAGCTATCCTTCTCAGTCACAATGGCTTTCTTAATGTTCCTTGAATATGTCCAGCACATTCTACACTTGCTATTCTCCTGCCTGGAACACTCTTCCTTGAGATATCTACATGGCTCACAGATTCACTTCTTTTAGTATCTACTCAAATGTCACCTTAGCAGTAGGACCTGATCACCCTATACTTTCTCCATAACACATATTACAATTTGTTATGTATTTATGTCTGTTTCTCATGACCAGAATGTAAGTTCCATGAAGAGAGAGACTGTATACAGCTCTATAAGTGCCTGCCACATAGTATAGCTAAATAAGTATTTGCTGAATGGTGAACGAACTTAAAAATATAAAGATTCTCTCAGTGAAGCTAACAATGCACTATATTTTAAAAATAGGTTATATGGCTTTTCAGTAGAATTTAAAACAGAGTATACTGGAGAGTGAGGGGTAAGGGAAAACACAACACACTACATAGGGGAAAGTGCAAGGAAGCAACAAAAAATCAAGATGACAAAAGCAACAAACAATAAATGTAAAGAAGATAAACTGACTAGGTAAAAAAAAATTATACCATCAAATCCAAATATGCTCTCTATAAAAACACACCAAAAAAGAATAACAGGTTAAAAGTAAATGGAAGGATAAAACATGCATCATGCAAACCACAAAACCTAAAAATGCAATCTAAATTGTATTAAGGCAAAAAAAGCACTAAATGGCATAAGAGGACCTCTTCATAATGATTAAGGTGAATTCTCTCAAGCCTTTAAGAAATAGGTAAACCTAATGCTTTTAAAACTGGTGAGAGCAGGAGTAGTAAAGTGGGAAGGCCATGAGAAGCAGTCACGAAGAATACAAAAACTGACCTTTTACCTCTCCTAAAAAGAAAGCAAAAAGTAGAAAAACACAGACCAATCTCATCTATAAATGATAATGTAAAAATATTTAAATAGTCTTCATCAATATACTAAAATATATTGAGGTACAGTCATGTGTCACTTAATGACGGAGATATGTTCTGAGAAATGTGTCGTTAGGCGATTTCATTGTTGTGTGAACATTATAGAGTGAACTTACAGAAACCTAGATGGTACAGCCTACTACACACCTAGGCTATATGGTACTAATTTTATAGGACCACCATAGTATATGTGTTTTGCCATTGACTGAAACATCATCATGTGGTGCATGCCTGTGTTCTTTTTAGAAATGCAGAAATGGTTCAATATCTAAAGATCTAATAATAAAATCTATTATATCAAATATTATGTATTATAGATATTGTATATAACATAGTATAATCAAAATTATTTCCATGGAAACCAAAATGGCACTCAATAAACTCTAGTATCCATGTTTGAATAAAAACTCTTTGCAAAACAAAACAAAATATTCTTCAATGTGATAAACCAGGATCATGTTTAGTGGAGAAATACTAGAACCATTCTCATTAAATTAAGAAATGAGGATGACTGCTATCATTTTTTAACACTGTTCTGAAAGTGCTATCCAATGCAATTTGAAAAGAGAACAAAATAAAAGGCATGTATATCAATAAGAAAGTGAATTTACTAAAATGTTTAGATGATACGATTGCATGCCTACAAAAATCAGCTGCAACCACTCTGCAAAACAGTAAGAGAATCCAGTAAAATTATCGATTTTTAAAATATATTTTAAACAAAAGACAATCCAATTAAAAAAATAGGCAAAGGGGGCCGGCCCGGTGGCGCAGCGGTTTAGTCCGCACTTGGCAGCCCGGGGTTCGCGAGTTGGGATCCCGGGCGCCCGCCGACGCACTGCCTGTCAGCCATGCCGTGGCGGTGTCCCATATAAAGTAGAGGAAGATGAGCACGATGTTAGCCCAGGGCCAGTCTTCCTCCTCAGCAAAAAAAAGGGGAAGATTGGCAATAGATGTTAGCTCAGGGCTGGTCTTCCCCACCAAAAAAAAAAATATAAAAAAAAAAAAAAAGAAAAGAAAAAAAAAAAATAGGCAAAGGATTTGAATAGGTACTTTTTACAAAGATATACTAGTGGCCAATAAGCACAAGAAAAGATGATCGACATCATTAGTCATTAGGAAAATGCAAATCAAAACCACAAAAAGATATCATTTCATACCTACTAGGATGGCTATAATAAAAAACAGAAAATAACAAGCGTTGGCGAGGACGTGGTGAAACTGGAACTCTGGTACATGGCTGGTGGGAATGTACGACGGTGTAGCTGCTGTGGAAAACAATTTGGCAGTTCCTCGAAAAGTTAAACACAGAATTACCATATGATCCAGCAGCTCTATTCCTAGCTATATACTCGAAGAATTGAAAACAGGGACTCAAACAAATACCTATATGCCAATGTTCACAGCAGCATTATTCACAATAGCCAAAAGGTGGAAATAACCCGTGACCATCAACAGATAAATGAATAAATAAAATGTATATATACACAATAGAATATTATTCAGTCATAAACAGGAATGAAGTTCTGATACATGCTACAACATGAAACATCTGCTAAGTGAAATAAGTTGAAAACATTAGCTAAGTGAAATAAGCCAGATATAAAAATACTGTATGATTCCACTTAAACAAAATATCTAGACTAGGTAAATTCACAGAGACATAAAGTAGATTAGAAGTAACCAGGGGCTGAAAGAAAAGGCAAATGGGGAGTTATTGCTTAACAGGTACAGAGTTTCTGTTTGGAGTGATGAAAAAGTTCTGAAACAGACAGTGGTGACAGTTGCACAACATTGCCAATGTAATTAATGCCACCTAATTGTACACTTAAGATGGTTAAAATGAAATATAGAAAAAAAGATTCACTCTTTCTACAGTAACCTACCACCATAGCACTGAACCTCTGTGGGAAAAGCATGCCTGTCAATCCCACAAACATGAAGTGAAAATAGCTTGCTATTTGGAGAAAGAATCTTGGGATAAACCTTACTCGAATTCCTCGTATTCAGTCAAGAATTAAAGTTGTCTCATGTGCCTAGAACAATGCCTGTCACATGGCAGGTTTCAATAAACATTTGTCCAGAGAAGGTGGGCGGGGGAGGAAGATGGGATAGGAGGGCTGAAGGGAAAGAGGGAGGGAGGAAGGAAGATTGGTTTGAGGGAAGCAAGTTATTGCTACTGACTGTGGGGATTAGAATGACCAAATAACCCAGTCGATGTTAATTCTGTTATATACGTATAGAAACTGAGTTAAGTAAACCAAATTCTGATGTGGGAAAAAATATACATTAAAAATTATTTTCAACAATGAACTAGCAGAAAGAGAAATCAAGAATACAATCACATTTACAATCAGAGCAAAAAGAATAAAATATCTAGGAATAATTTAACCAAGGAGGTAAAAGACCTGTACAATGAAAACTATAAGACATTGTTGAAAGAAACTGAAGAAGACATAAAGAAATGGAAAGATATTCCACGCTCATGGATTGGGAGAATTAACATAGTTAAAATGTCCTTATTACCTAAAGCAATCTACAGATTCAATGCAACCCCAATCAGAATCCCAACGACATTTTTCATGGAAATAGAACAAAGAATCCTAAAATTCATATGGGACAACAAAAGACCCCAAATAGCCAAAGCAATCCTGAGGGGAAAAAAAAAACGAAGCTGGAGGTTTCACACTCCTTGATTTCAAAGCTACAAAGCTATAGTAATCAAAGCAGCATAAGGCTGGCAGAAAAACAGACACATGGATTAATGGAACAGAATTGGGAGCCCAGAAATAAACCTACACATCTATAGACAGCTAATTTTTGACAAAGGAGCCAAGAACATACAATGGAAAAAAGAAAGTCTCTTCAGTAAGTGGTACTGGGAAAACTGGACAGCCACATGCCAAAGAATGAAAGCAGACCATTATCTTACACCATACACAAAAATTAACTCAAAATGGACTAGACTTGAATATAACACCTGAAGCTATAAAACTCCTAGAACAAAACATAGGCAGCATGCTCTTTGACATCAGTCTTAGTAACTTTTCGAATACCATGTCTCCTCAGGTAAAGGACACAAAAGAAAAGATAAACAAATGGGACTACATCAAACTAAAAAGCTTCTGCAGAGCAAAGGAAACCATCAAAAAAACAAAAAGACAACCTACCAATTGGGAGAAGATATTTGCAAATCATATATCTGATAAGGGGTTAACATCCAAAATATATAAAGAACTTATACAACTCAACAAAAAAAAAACCAAATAACCCAATGAAAACATGGGCAGAGGATATGAACAGATGTTTTTGCAAAGAAGATATACAGATGGTCAACAGGCACATGAAAAGATGTTCAATATCACTAATTATTAGGGAATGCAAATCAAAACTACAATGAGATATCACTTCATGCCTGTCACGATAGCTTTTATTTAAAAAACAAGAAATAAGTGTTAGAGAGGATGTGGAGAAAAAGGAACCCTCGTATACTTCCGATGGGAATGTAAACTGGTGCAGCCACTATGGAAAACAGTACGGACATTCCTCAAAAAATTAAAAATAGAAATACCATATGATGCAGCTATTCCACTTCTGGATATTAATCCAAAAAACACTAATTCAAAAAGATAGATGCATCCCTATGTTCACTGCAGCATTATTCACAATTGCCAAGACTTGGAAACAATCTAAGTGCCCATCAACAGATGAATGGATAAAGAAGATGTGGTATATATATACACAATGGAATACTACTCGCCATAAAAAAAGATGAAATCTGCCATTGTGACAACATGGATGGACCATGAGGGTATTGTGCAAAGCAAAATAAGTCAGACGGAGAAAGACAATTACTGTATAACTTCACTCATATGTGGAAGATAGTGGAAGATAAACACACAAATAGATAAAGGGACCAGATTGGTGGTTACAAGAGGGGAAGGGAGTGGGGGGGGGGGGCAAAAAGGAGTAAAAGTACATGTGTACAGTGACCGGCAGCAACTAGACTTTTGGTGGTGAACACGATGCAGTCTATGTAGAAGTTGAAATATTGTGATGTACATCTGAAATTTATGTACTATTACAAACCAATGTGACCTTAAAGAAAAAAAAATTATTTTCCACAGTTTTCCCACATACTAGAGATTGAAAATAAAATGGAAGAGGAGATTCCATTTATAACAGCAATGAAATATTAGGAATAAACTTAACAAGAAATGTTTATCATCTATAAAGAAAGATTAAAACTCTAAAGATAGACATAAAAAAGGTCCAAATAAATACAAAGATATTCTTGCTATTTGAAAGATAGCAACAATGTAAGGACATTGATTCTCCCTAAATTAAAATTCAATAGGATCTCAGTTAAAAAAAAATCTTTCTTGGAACTTGATAAAATGTTCATCTAGCAGAATAAACATCAGAGAAAACTTAAGAAAACAAAGAGTAATGAGTGGGACCTAGTCACAACATATATTAATCACAACATTTATTATAACAGTACACTAATGGCTCAAGGACAAAAAAGGCCCCCAAATAAACCCAAGAATATATGATACTTCAGTATGATAAAAGAGAAATTTTAAATCATTAATTAAAAAAAACTTAAATTGGCAGGTGGATAACTGGCTGTCTGAAAAAGTATGAAGCTGGATTCCTATCTCACGCCTTATATGAAGATAAAGATTCAACGGTTTCAATTTTTTCAAAAAGAAAAAAAGCCAAAAAATTATTAAAAGAAACAATGGATAAATTCTTTATAATCTTCGAGTGGAGGGGGCCTTTTTGTAAGACATGATGGAAACTCATAAAAGAAAAATAAATTTTTCTCGATAAGTTTTAACTTCTACATAACAAACTAACCAAAGTCAAAACCAGGAAAAAAGTATTTGCAACATATGACCAAAGAAGGGCTGATTCTCTCAGAATATAAAGGATATATACCTCTCTTAGAATTAAAAATCAATTTCAATTATTGAATCAAAAAATGGTCAAAAACACAGCAAACAACAACAAAAAACAAACAGCAAATAACAAGTGTTGGCAAGGATGTGGAGAAATTGGAACCTTTGTGTACTGTTGGTAGGAATGTAAAATGGAGGAGCCACTATGGAGGTTCTTCAAAAAATTAAAAATAGAATTATCATATGATCCAGGAATCCCACTTCTGCATATACATCCAAAAGAATTCAAAGCAGGATCTCAGAGATGTTGGCACACCCATATTCACAACAGCATTATTCATAGTCAAGAGTTGAAAGCAACACAAATATCCATCAATGGATGAATGGATAAACAAAATGTGATGCATGTATACAAGGGAATATTATTCAGCCTTAAAGGAAGGAAATCCTGTCACATGTTACAACACGGATGAATCTTGAGGACATTATGCTACATGAAATAAGCCAGTCACAAAAAGACAAATACTGTACGATTCCACTTATACGAGGTATCTAAAGTAGTCAAATTCTAGAAATAGAAAGTAAAATAGTGGTTGCCAGGGGCTAGATGGAGGGGAAATAGGGAGTTGTTTAACGGGTACAGAGTTTCAATTTTGCAAGATGACAAAGTTCTGGAGATCTGTTGCACAACAATGTGAATATACTCAACACTACTGAACTGCACACTTAATGGTAAACTTTATGTTACTTGTTTTTTACAATTAAAAAAAAAGTCTGTTGCAAGGAGAACAGTCAAGTCATATTAAGACATAAAAATGATCAAAAAGAAAAAAGAAAAGTTGCTGAATCTCACTAAGAAACAAAACGCAAATTAAAACAAGAAACCATTTTTCACCCATCAGAGAGGCAGGATGTTTTCTTCGGTTGTTTTTCTATTTTAATGATAATATGCAACATTGAACAGGATATAGGTAAAAAGACAATCTGAAAAAATTCTGGTTGAAGTATAGTTACTTTTTTGGAAGGCAATTTGGCAATAGCTACCGAAGTAGAATATGTTCACATCCCTTTGATCTAGCATAGTGGTTCTCAAAGAAGGGCAACTTTACTCACCACCCTCAGTGGGTATTTGACAATGTCAGAAGACATTTTTAGTTGTCGCAACTGGAGGGGAATGTTACTGGCATGCAGTGAGTAGAGACCAGGAATGCTGCTAAATATCCTACAACGCATAGAATAACAAAGAATTATCTAACCCAAACAAAGAATTATCTAACCCAAAATGTCAGTAGTGCTGAAGCTAAGAAACTCTGATCAAGTATTTCAATTTCTAGCCACACATTCTATTGAACACTCACACAAGTGAATAAAGATATACACAGGCTATTGACTGGAGAATTATTTTTAATAGTAAAAGAGCAGAAGCAACCTAAAAACCCCCTAGCAGGGAATACTTAAATAAGTTATGATACAGTCATATTGTATTACATAATTTAAAAGAATGAGGTAGATCTATATGTAGTTACAGGGAATGATATTCAAGACACTGTTAAGCTAAATAACAAAGAAGCCTTACAACAGGATCCTGGTTTTAGAAAAATAACTTAATGTATGTACAAGGAAAAAAAATCTAAATCAGTATTATCTTTGTAGTGAGGGGTTACAGAATCAGTACCTTCTTTGTCACTTTCTTTGTATTTTTATGTTTGTATTGTTTTAAATAATAATAGCAGCTAACATTTATTGAGAATTTCTAAAAGTCAAGTTGCTTAAGCACTTTACTTGTATTTAGCCTTACATTTAATCTTTACAATCACTATAAAGTAAGTACTATTAACTCCATTTTAAAGATGAAGAACCGGAGGCATGGAAAGTGATAGAACCAGGATTCATGAGCATATATTTTTTAAACAGCTTTATTGAGGCTTAATTTACATACCATAAAACTCACATATTTTAAGTATATAATTCAGTGATTTTTAGTAAATCTAGAACAGTGCAACCATTGCCGCAACCTAATTTCAAAATTCTGCCATCACCCCCACAGGAAATCTCATGCCTACTGGCAGTCCTTCTCTGTCCCCAAGCAACCACTAATCTACTTTCTGTCTCTATGGATTTGCCTTTTCCAAACATTTCACATAAACGGATTCATACAGTATGTGGGGGTTTTGGGTCTGGTTTCTTTAACTTAAGAATGTTTTTGAGGTTCATCCATGTTGTGGCATATAGCAGACCTTCATCCCTTTCTACTGGCAAATAGTACTCCATCATATAGATATACCATACTTTGTCTATCCATTTACTAGTTGATGGATGTCTGGGTTGTTTCCATTTTTTGGCTACTGTGAATAACGCTGCTATGAACATTCATGGACAAGCTTTCGCATGGACATATGTTTTCATTTCTCCTGGGTAGATACGTAGGAATAGAACTACTGGGTCATATAATAAATTTATGTTTAACTCTTTAAGAACCTGCCAAACTGTTTTCCAAAGTAGTTGTATCATTTTATATTCCTAACGGCAATATATGAATGTTTTTCCACAACCTCACCCACACTTATTGTGTATTATTTTTATCAGCAAAAGAATAAAGGTAAATATTTTTAAGAGGCTAAGACCACTTACACCTGTCATTTTTTGCCAGACTGTACTTCCTATATGTAAACTCTGCCACCTCTCAAACATGTACCCACTCCATGACATAAATCAAGACTGAATATAATCAGAATGTATTCAATATATGTAGAAAATATATGTATATTTACATAAACAACTGCTTTCACATAAAATTCTACTTCAAATTGAAAAAGAAAGATTATATACACACACACAGTACATACATAATACCACTTAGAAATGGCATACATACCTAATTTTAGTTCAATTGCTGTGTTGGTGTTACATTTGTACTCTGCCAGTTTCTTCTCCACTGCACTCTTATATTCAACCAAAAATTTCTCCATAGCACCAAATCCTAAGAGAAAAGTGATTTAAAGAGTCAAGTCTACAAATAAGGTTCTTATTAGAAGTGGAATAAAAGTAAGATTTAAAACATGCCAATACATCATAAAAGTACAGGTCATTCTCCATATACTCTAAATAAATGTACTGAGTATGACTGCCTCATTATAAAAAAGAAAAAAAATCACTTATGAGGCTTATGAACTAGGCCTGCTTTACATACAAGAGTAAAACTGAGAATTAACATGACAGACTACAGACATTTCTGAATATTTAACACTAATGTAAATTACCTGCTAGGATTTACAACTAAGTAGCTTTTTTAAAAGAAATATAAAAAGGATGCCACTGCTCCACTAAGAAACAAAGTGAGAATGTCCTTTCATAATTACAATAGCATTTCATTTCTAATACTGGAAAAATTCTACCCAGAGTATTTCCAGATAAACTATTAAAAAACCATCAACTGATAATGCATAGATCATCTCAGGAGGGATACACAAGAAACTCGTAACCACGGTTACCTCTAGGCTAAGAGAGAAGGAACGAGGACAAGATTAGGAGAAAAAAGTTCACTGTATTAAAAAAATTTTTTTGACCCTATATACATAAAGTCTTAAACTATAGGCTACTGGAATAACCAAATGGTTTTACTAAAACCTGGCTACCCATCAATATATATAATCATTAACAAAGGAAGAAATCATTATCAAGAGAAACTTTCAAGCAAAGATGAAGATAAACCTCCTGACAAAATGAACATAGATGACTAAAAATTCAGGAAAAAAAAAAGTCATGAACAGAAACAAAAGAAGAGGTACAATACCATGCCATAAACTTCAACAAGTAGTTAAAACACACATACACAGAAAATGGGGAACACTTAAGCCAGTATACATTTATGATTTGGAGTCAGAATTCCTGGATTCAAATCCAGGCTTCACCATTTACTTACTAGATCTGTGAACTAGAGCACATTACTTGACTTCTCTGATACTAATTTATAAAACTGAGATAAGAGAACCCACCTCAAGGAATTTATGTATAACCTAAGCAAAAAAATTTAACTTGTGAAATCATACATTAGCTTAATCTGCACAATTCTATAAGACAAGTAGATACTATATCAACCCCATTCCATATTTAAAAGCTCAGGCTTACAAAGAGTTGCTTAACGGCACCCAATTACTGGAGCTGAAATTCGAATTTAGGTGTAATTCTTATAATATGTACACCCTATACAATATATAATATGTTCCCCCTCTTTTATAGTACCAATGTGCCCCAAGATCCTACAGTCTCTATCTGGTAGAACAGCCCTTCCTTAAACATCTGTAGAGTTCATGCTATAACCTGTCTATCCAGCACATCCATAAAAGTGTAGTGAGACTACTATGAAGGCACTGGGAAGATAAAAAATAGAAACTGTCCATCACTTCAAAAGATATGTAATAGGAAAAAAGCATATGCCCACACCAAAAGGGTCTTAATAGACGTACAAAATAACAGCAATTATTAGTTATTAAATGTTGTAAACTGAAGAGACTCAATAAAGAAGACAGCAGAATAGAATGAACATAAGAGAATTACATTATAGCAGACACACTCTAAAAGAGGTTTAGATGAAGGAAGAACGCGAGAACCTCCTCTTTCTCAAAGGAAATCTAAATAGATCCCAGGAATACTAAAGTGTGAAAGATTAAGGAGACGATTACGAAGTCAGTCCAGATTCAAGTGAGACCCCTAGCGCAGGGCAAGGCAGCAATGCGCTGGCTCAGAAGTTAACTGTAGTGGAAGGTGGAGGGAGACCTGGAAGAGGAGGAGGATCCGAGCATTAAAATCAGCTGGCGGGAAAAGAACCAGACCAGTGTAGCTGAGGCGGCAGTGGGCAAAAGAAACGAGAAGAGAAACGGCCTCAAGGCATCTGCACCTTACAAGCCCCAATCGCGACGCTTTCTCCGGCCTCTTCGGCCCTCCGCAGGGGCCGAGTTCTTCGCAGAAGGCGCAGAACCCGGAGCGGTTGGGGGCGGGGGCACGAACCTCGGCCAACAGGGACTAGGGCTGAGAGGTCCGCACTTCCAGGCTGACGCAGGCCTTCTGGAACCCAGGCTAGAGCCCGAAAGTTCCAAGCGGGCACTGTCACCACCGTCAAAGCGTTCTTTCCCAAACCTGCCCGCCCCCTCCCCTTGGCAAACTTTTCCCGGGAACTTACCCGCCATTTCCGAGCTGCCAGCACCCGCGGCTGAGGAAGGACGAATCAACCCGCGCTCTCCCTGGCCGGAAGTGAGAGCACTGTCCGACGCATTTCCCCCGCCCACCACCGGCAGGTCGCTGGCCAATGAGAGGAGGAGGTTTGAGGCGCGGGGTGGCGGAAGCACCTCAGGAGGCGGGGTTAATACCCCTAGGAATGCTCAGACCGTAGTCGCGGCAAGTGCTGTCAGCCAGCCGCCTTGCAGGCCTAAACTGAGGGAAGAGGCCCCAAAAGGGACTTTTTATGTTGAGTCGCTCGCTGGCCCGAGTTTCTTTGGGGTTGATTTGAATAATATAGAGACCTTAAGCTGTTTCCTTTTCCCCCGCCGGCGATGTTTTGGAGACTGGTAGAAAAGCTTTCCCCTTGGCCTGGACGGTGGAGCCAAACGCCTAAACCCTAGCTTTACGTAGGGAAAATGTAGGGATTGAGTTGCAGTTGCGTGGGAAATTTTCACTGATTTTATTTCTATTTTTGCTGTAAATACTTGTCTAACATCGTCTTTCTTTTCTCTCATGTTTTTTTAGTAGTATACAGTGTGATATTTAGGTACTCTGCTTTCACTCTTAAGATTATTAAGCAACCATTTAGTGCACCGAAATTGTTACCCAATAATATCTCAAGTGGCCTGATCTGGTCCTACGTGTCTCAAGTCCTAGTGGCCTGAACCACATCACAGGATGCTACCTAATTTAAGCCATAGTCCTTGTTAGTATTTATAACAGTTGAAACTGTTTGTCCCAGAGGATAAGCCGCTATTTAGGCTTAGAATATCCACAAATATTCCCACAATGTTGTATATACACTAGAATGCCTTGTCTCAACAAATGTTGGTTAATAGGTTTTACAGTGATGATCCTAAAGCTAAAATGGACCTTGGGATAATAGTCTAGAACTAACACACCCCTCATATTAGAAATGAGGAAACTAAAGTCCAGAAAAGAGAAATTGTCCAAGTTTGCACTCATTATACAGCCTATGCAAGAGTTCATTTCTCCAGACACTCAGCCCAGTATTTGTTTGATTAGGTAGACATGGTCCTCCCGAAGATAAAGATCAGAAAAGGTACGGAGAACCCTCAGATCCTTTTTCTTTAAGCCTTAATGAAACGCAAGAAATTATGATCACATGATGTTAAGAAGAAAACTGAAATCAATGCCACTAATGACATCATGGATCAAAAGACGAAAACGATCTTTTTTTGTATAAATCATTTTTTCAAAATGGCAAGACATCATTCTTTTCAAATGCACTTTATCTGTAGATCAGTCAATAGCTGACCAGCGATTATAATCCCTATAATAAGAAATCAAGAGGAATTTGTCTTAACTGCAGCAAATCTGAAACAGGTTAGTTCTGTGACTTTATGGGTTAATTGTAGGGAAGACATGTGATAAAGGCTATATGTGATAAATATGAATAAGAAATAAGATAAATATGAATAAGAAATATGATGAAACCTATATATCCTGTGAGTAGCATTTAGTATGATCTGCTTACAGAATTGAGGTTACAGTTTTAAATTGTCCTTATCTTAGAATTGTTCACATATATTAAAATGTCATAGAATTCATGTTTAGGTAGCTTACCTAAAAGATAAAAGAATGACTTCTTTTAGGGGCCAGTCTGAGGCATCGTGTTTAAGTTAGGCACGCTCCTCTTGCTTTCGCAGAATGTATTCTCGGGTTTGGATCCTGGGCGCAGACCTACACCACTCATCAGCCATGCAGTGGTGGCGACCCACATACAAAACAAAAGATTGGCACAGATGTTAGCTCAGGGCAAATCTTCCTCACCCAAAAAAAGAAAAAAAGAATGACTTAGAAAGATAACAGTAAAATTCCCAAAAAGGAAAAAGTATTTCCTTTTCTTGTAGGGTTTTTTCCTCTCTTTTTAAATTTATATTTTACCTTATTCTAAGGTAGTTTTAGGAAGTGAATGTTACCACTATGGAATAAAATTTCTACAAAAGGAATATGCTATCCTGGTATATATGGAAGAGGCAGCATAGAGATATGGAAAGTTCAATGCCCTATTAGTCTCAGTTCTACTACTTCATGATTGTATGACCTTGTTTCACATATTAAGTGGAGATAATAGTACTTTCCCAGTCACCACACTGGGTTGTTGTGAAAATCAAATGGAACAATATTTATGAAAGAGGTTTGTAAACTCTAAAATTCTGCGTTAATATGATGAGGTAGTAGTATGATAACATTTATTCTAGAATAGGAGGTCTGGAAAAGGCATTTTTCTCCAGAGAAAAAGGCCATATTACACTATTAGGAATGAAATAGCAACCATATACTTGGTACATGTTCAAATGCATGTGGACTAGTAAATTTTGCCATCCTGTCTTGAAACCTTCTGAAGGGATTTTTTTTTAAATGTGGTATTAAAAAGATGGTCATCAGAAAGTGGATGTAGGAAATCTGAGATCTAAAAAAAAAAAAAATGCAGGTATTTAATGTGTCTTCATTTCAAAATATATACCTCTTTACAGACAAATAACAGTAGCTAATTAACTCATTTGTTTAGATCATAGTGCTAATGGTGGGGGGCGGGGTATGAGTTTCAGTTCCCAGAACAATTATCCAGAATCCCCTACCCAGTTGGATGACCTTTATATCGGATAAAAGAAAGAAAATTTAAAAAGACCAGCTCATATTGAAAATTACTGTTAGAGGAATAACTTAAAGACGCACATTACCAACAGTTAGCACATTACATTTTTTTTCCCTTTTTTCTCCCCAAAGTCCCAGTAGACAGTTGTATGTCATAGTCATACATCCTTCTAGTTGCTCTATGTGGGACGCCACCTAAGCATGGCCTGATGAGCGGTGTGTCAGTCCATGCCCAGGATCCAAACCAGCAAACCCCAGGCTACCAAAGTGGAGCGCACGAACTTAACCGCTACACCACCCAGCTGGCCCCAGCACATTACATTTTTTAAACTCTCATTCACTACCCATAGCTGTACAAACTGGTACTTTTTAAGATGCAATTTAGTGATTTTAAAAAATTTAACAAAGTTTTCAATTTGGATATCTTTTGAGGTAGCAGTTCCACTTATAAGCATTTGTCCTGCAAAACTGTTTGCACAAGAATGCAAAGATATGTGAACAAAGATGTTCAATGCAGCACTAATTTTACTGGCAAACTGGAGATAGCCTAAACATTCATCAGAAGGGGCTGGCTAATATACTGGCTTAGGAAAATATCTACTATATAATAGGTTAAAAAATAAATTACACATTATAATGTTATTTTACTTGTATAAAAAAGTGTATTTTGATATAAACATAGAAAACATTGTAAGCATACCTAACAAGTTTAACCATGGCTGCCTCTAGGAGGGGGAATTTGGAGATGGAGATTAATAAGGAACTTTTTAAAAATGCTATTTGCTTCTCCTGAGAATGTATTGGTTCCTTTCATAATTAGAAACTTATCAATCTTTTTGGAAGTTTTTAGACATGGTTGCTAACTCTTACCCTCTTCTTTACATTCTATAAATTGATAACACAGAATCAAAGAGGAGCAGTTTGAATGAAACAAGGAACAGTTAACTGAAAATTAGTATTTCTAGTTTTGCATTCTGTCATTATGTACAAGCAAAGATTGGTCAAAATGAGGGAAGAGCACTGTAATTGCTTATACTTGTTCCCAAAATTACCATCCTGTGATGCCTGCTTTACTTTTTGAAACATAATTTGTAAGAATGGCATTAATTATGTATGTCTACTTAGGATGAGTAATACAATAATGCCTGTGATATTTTACATTCCATAGTTAAAATGCTATTTCAAATGTGAACTCTTTTTTCAGTTTTAGCCAACAAAAATGACCATTACTTTTCTGTTTTAAATTTTTCTGCTCTTGTTTTATGTTGTTTCTTAATATGGAAGAGCTTTAAGGTAAGGGGGAGAGTGAAGAAAACTTTATCAAAGCTACTTAGATATTACAGAAATAAGACAAAAGTGAAAATTATGACTAAAAATACTCATTTTAAACAGACGTTGTTTCAGTCATTCTGTTTTGTTTTTTGATTGTGGTAAAAAACATACAAAATTGACCATCTTAATCATTTTGAACCATACAGTTTAGTAATGTTAAGTATATTCCCATTGTTATGAAAGCTGTCATTTTAATGGATTGGCTTTCAGCCAACTCCTTTGTAACTTATTTACCCATATCACGGTGCACAGCAAGACTCTTAACTTCCTATAATCTGGACACACCAAGGAAGGAGCTTTTACACCAGCTATATAATGCTGTTAGTTAAGTGCTTTGTTCATAAACATGTTCCTTAAAAGAATTGTAAAATAAAATTTAGCTTTATGGTAGTATTTCTTCTAAATTTTTTTACCAATCAGAATTTTGAGGGAATATATACAGTTGTCAGCAAGCTCAACCAACCAGTCACCGTGCAGACTAGTAAAATTAAAAGAATTCTTTTTGAAAATCCACACTTTAAGTTTGTCATAATCTCATCAACACAGGGCTCTCAGAGAATCCTTTTGCCAGTCTCTTGAATGAGCTAAGAGGAAGAAAGGGTCATGCCAACTGGTACCATATAATACAGAGAGAACCGGCTTCATCAGGTAAGAAGGGTGTGTCGGTAGGGTTAGGATGCATCTAAAGAATAAAAGGTTTACTTTTTCATATCTTTGTAAATTTAAATTTTGTTGTTTATGAGGAAGTTCATGTTACTATAGATACGGTGTTATTTTTTAATATAGTTTAAGAGAAACTAAGGTACTTTGAATAATGTAGCATCAGGAATTTTAGAGCAAAGTGATTTTAGAAATCAGGTAATCTAGTCATTGTTATACTTTTTATTTGGTATACATATGCATAAAAACTTTTGTTCCTATTTCCTTGTAAATGTATATCTAATATATTTTACTACTGTTAATTCCTATATTAAATATTGCTATTGTTAACTTTTTTAGACAAAAAAGAATATGAATACTAATTTTTAATATTTTCTAACCCAGTCAATCACCTCTGTACCCCTGAAGATCCCTGACTTAATCCCACACTCTTGCTTGAGGTTTCTCAGTAGGTAACTGATAGAGTTGATATTGTGGCCCAGGTCTCTCAATTTGGTCCTATGTTTTTCCACTGTTTTGTTTCCTTTCTTGCTGTAGAAAAGGCTAATTTCCTTCATGAAATACTTTACTTTGGAGAGAAAGTCACTGTGTCTGGCACATGGTTGACACCCATTAAATGTTTGTTAAAAGACTTTGCAATGACACCATCAAGAACACAATTTCCCGCCCAAAACTACTAAGTTTCCACTTTTGTTCAAGCACTTCACGGTTCTTGGGTTGGAAACTGCTAAGTTTCTTTGCTTTAAAACATCCTTGAGCCTGTGAATAGAATCAAAGAGACTGAAAACCACCTCATCCGCGTTTAACCCATTACTACCAACATGTGTGTAACACAGGGCTTCCCTTCTTATTAAACTGTTGTTTGGAAGTTCCCAGGGAGTAGCTTTGGCCTAGGGTGAATAATCAACACAAATGGCAGGAGGTGATCTTTTGCCAGAGTAAATTTATCCCTGGTACAATGGCTCCGAAGACAAGATTCTTTGGGACACGGGGGTATTCTTGTAGACGTGCCCATATCATCAGTAGCCCTGGCTTTCCCCAGAGAATTTTAACTCAGATTAAGTTCTGACTTTCTTACAGGGCTCTAAGAAAGCCTAGCTATTCCTTATCAGCAGCTTACCCTCCTCCTCTATACCTCCTTCTCTATCCTTCAATCAGTTAAGCACCCAAACATTCAGACACGAAACATAAGCTGCCGCCTCCCCAAACCCGGGTCCTATTTGATATACTACACTTGCAGAGTCGAAGAGAGGTATTGGGTAAGTGGAACAGTGGATGTAACATCCTTCCTCCTTTTCTCCCTGGGTTTCCCAGAACAAACAGGAAGGAGCCCATGCTCTTCCCTGCAGCAGCCCCACATTTCACTCCAAATGAGGCTTCTATACTCTTCTCTCACTTCTCTCCACTTAGCTTCATTGAGGCCTGCTATATCAGGGGCCTGCTGTGTTCACTCACCAGGGTAGGCCTGCTTATCACAGAAGGATTGCCTCAGTTTCTCATCTGTCCTCCTAGGGGATGATTATGAATCATCACCTTCTCCACTCTTAAGCTTATTTACCTGTTATTGATAACTCCTCTAGGGCTGGAACTATGTTTATCTCTGAGTTCTTACTTTAAGTGAGAACAACAAATTCTTTTAATTAACATTTACTAAAGACTTTTATTCAGATTAACTGTTGTATTGAACAGATTAGTATTTAAGCTTGCCCATATCCTCTCTTCTTAGGCCAACTCTCAGGTTTGTTTATCCTCCCCTTTCTACCTGTCCCTTAAGGACAATTCCTATATAAATGGAATTATCTGCAATATTGGGTTATATTCTTATTTTATATTCAAGTTATAGTCTCATTTTATAAAATCTTATCTTAAAATCTGAATAACTTAAAAAATGTAATATTTTCATTTAAGAACAAATACTTAGAGAAATGAAAAACACTTCCATTTAAAAAAAGTTAAGAATAATCTCAAGGAGTTTCTAAAATATTTTAAAATATTAACAAATAATTATAACACTTTGTTTTATGTAAGTTTTGTTAAGCTAGAATCACAAGAGAGACCAGGAAGAAATTTTCTTTTTCAAAAAATTGTAGCTGCACATCTACATTGTCCTTGGATATGTAGAAGCCTTGCTGAGCTAAATTGTATGTTTCTTTCATTTGGTAAAGATTTTTGCTATTTTTTCCTTTTCAAGTGGACTTTCAAGTTCTTTTATTCTCAAATTGTGAACCTCACATTGTTCTTTTGAGTAGAATGCACAGAAGGACTGCAGCAGGGAGACGACAAATGTCCAGTTCAAATAGTGTCAGTATGATTTAACTATCTTAGGTTTTGTTTTGCTTTCTGTTAAATAAAATAAATTAGATAATATGTTTAAAAGCCAAATGACAATTTTATTTATTCTTCGATTTAATTGCATATGAGCCCATACCTAAGCACAAATGAAAATTGCATAGTTATATGTTGAGTACATTACAACACCTCATCCATTTATTTAAAATAGATAAGTACTTATCTAAATCACTGTTGTGACATATAAGAACAATAGCTATAATTTGAAAGATCATACTTTGGTGAGCCTTATTTTATTTTTATGCTATCTAGTTCATATATATTTTCCATTGGGGTCATATAGGGTTGAGATTTAAAAAAAAAAAAAGACAGCCATAAACTTTTTATCTCTTAGCAGACTTTGGTTAAGAAGAGGTTAGGGAAATCTAGCAGTGAGGGCATTAAGAAGCAAGATAAGACCCCCTACCCAAAAGCAAGCATAAAAGATGTAATGGCAGAATCACTCAGGGCAGCTCCTCCCTTGGAGCGTGCCCACGCTATCTGTGGAGTGTATCTTTCTAATAAACTTCTTACTCTTTGTACCCATCAAAAAAAAAAAAAAAAAAAGAAGAGGTTAGGGCATTCCTAGGTATGAGATCAATATGCCACAGATAATTCCAGGAGATTCTTACCCTGTCCAGTGTCCTAAAATATTCCAGTGTGGGAGGAAGACTTCATAAATTAGAGTCCTCATACAAATATTACCAATGATGTTATAGAAATTGGAGTTAGAGATAGAATAGGTTAGGGTAGACGATTTCACATCAGGTGGGCCTAAACGAATCTTCACTAGAGGGCTCAAAGACGTGCTCTCTGAAATATCTGTGCTATTAACAATTATGTGTATGGACTCCCTGCAAACTGGAATGATTGCAGATAATGGAAAAAGTCAGCATAATATTCAATTTTTAATGGAAAAGGGAGGAACTGAGACAACACACTCTGTTTAGTCTTCTTTGAAATATTATGGCGTTAATCTTTGAAAAGCAACAACCAAAAAAACAAAAAAATATGTAATTTATGAGTCCACAGAGGGTGGCCAAGTATCCATTGTCCACCATGGATTTGTGAAAAGCAATCTTACTGGATAAACATTTTACTTCTTAAAATAAATAAATGGCAAAAAGTATAATAGTAGGTTTGGTTAGATATATGATCATTGCTGACCCTATGCAAAGTTGTGATTTAGAGAAAATTCAATTATCTGCTCCAGGCTTTGTTTAATATATTCAGATTACTCATACAATTGTACTTGCTACGTACATACAATTTCAAGTTCTGATTCATTCACTTAACGTTATACCATAAACTACATACTACTCTTACTTTTATGTGACCAAGTTACTAAGGAATCTGAACTTAGCGGGGTATATCCGTAAAATGTTTTTTCTCTAGTCACTACTCCCACTGCACTATGTTGAATACTCTTTCCCCCCAGGCAGATTCTTTAGTTTTCTGGTCTTTTAATTTATTCAAAGTCTAGCTTGGCCTAGTTTAAAACTTTGGTGTTTTAAAACCTCCTCCATTGCTAGCCAGACTTGTAGCCACAGGGACCTGAAATGAAGATGGGAGTATAGTCTTTTTCACTCATTCTCCTTTTCCAAGCCCCTAAAGATTGGGTTTGGGGAGAGTGTCTGGTTCTAGAATATTTTTTCTTCTTTCCTTTTCAAGGCTAATTCTTCTGGTGTTGAGGGCTAGAAGTAGGAATAGAGGAGAAATGAATCTTGCTTCTTAACTCTATTTTGGTCATCTCTACTTCTCCAGCTGACATTGACTCCCATTGATGCTCTTCCTGCTCTCACATAGCATGCGTTCTTAATTTCTTCAGTGAGCTGAAAGGGGCCTCCATATTGTACCAGTTCCCTGACAAGGAAACTCTGGCTCCTTGCTGCTGTTGTCTCCTTTGTTAGTAGGCCTCCCTTTTGGGTGGAACACTGCAAAAACAATTCAAGCCCCAACATCTGCCTGGTGTCACTTGACCTCTAAGAAATTCCTGTATCATCTCTTGTGTGGCAATCAAAGTCCCCAACACAATGGACACACATAGTCCTATCAGCTATCATACCATCACAGGATGATGAAATTTAAAATGTTAGCTAATGCCCATACTCTTCATATAAGGTGGGAGTGGGATGTGGAGCAAGAATAATATAAAGTGTGGCTGCTATTGAACCCTCCTTCTGTAGGTGACCGTGAGGCCTAAGTTGGTAATCATTACTTCCTTTTTCAACCTTTCATTTTGTGTCCCCTTATCCCTCTAAGCACCTTGACTGGATCTAATACTTTATCTAGTGTAGTGCCTAGACCTTAATCACCAAATGATCTGAGTCTACTATGAATTTATCTTTGTTAGGCTGGCTATCTTTATTGAATTGCCTCAGATGGGTTTGAGACATAGTCATCCTCATCCCCTTGTATAGCAGCAAACTAGTTTCCCCTTGATTGGCATTAATCACCACATAGCTATGGTGACCCTTTTCTGCCTTTAATTCTACAGCTCGAGGAGCCCAAAATGGCCAAGGGGCAGTCTCAGTTTCCAATTCATCCGAACCTTGATGGTGTTTCCTGACGGAGGCATTCTTCCCTTGGATACAGGACCTCAAAATCCATGAGCCCAAGGTTGTAGGGAAGAGAGGCAAAAATTTCTTCAGCGGGTTATTTGATGTGATAGTGAGAGGGGCCATTTTCATCTCTTCCTCTTGGTTCATGGATCTGTGCATTCTGGCTACAGGAGATCCTCTATCTCTAATGTTCTGATATTTTATAATGTGCCTTATTATTGAATTTTTTCATTTATTGTTCTGAATACACAGAGGACACTTTGAAACTCAAAACTCATCTTTTGGATATGGAAAATTCTCTTATTTCTTTGATAATTTTTTCTCCATCATTTAAAATCTCTATTTTCTCCAGAACTCCTAATAGTCAATTATCGGGCCCCTTGGATTAGTTCTCTGTATTGAAATATTTTTCTTCCCTTTCTTTGTGTATTGCTCTACTTTCTGAGAGATTTTTCACAACATTTTTTTTATAATCCTTTTACTAACCTTTTTCTTACTACTAGCTGTATAACTTTGGAAAAGTTGCTCAATGTTTCAGTCTCAGTTTCCTCATCTTTGAAATGGAGATAATAACATGAGATAACCCTACTTCACAGGGTTGTTTTGGGGATATATTCATATAAAGTGCTTAGAATATTGTCTGACACATAGGAAGCTATTCTTTAGTATCTTGTGAATTTGGTTAGCTTAAGTGATTTTTAGAAGATTTTTACATTTACAAGATGATTTCTGACCTATAGAACTGATGACCAGATCCCAGACTTCAGTGACTTCACATTAGGCCTTTTTTGGAAGACCTACCAGTTGGCCTTCAGCAATCATGCCTCTCTATCTCATTATGCCCTTCAAATTCAACAATTTTTAAAGTTCCCTTCTCCAGTTTTGCCTTTCTCTGTATCTGTGCTTACATGTCTATGTTTTGATCTTAATTTAATATCTTGTAAGAAACACTTATACTTAAAAAGGAAGTGATGAGGGAAAAAGATGATTCATGAAGATGGTCTGCCCCAGAAGTGTGTATTTATTCTTTTATCAAACATTTTTATTGCCACTGCTATGTGCCTAGCCTTGTGCTAATTGCTAGGGATAGAGTTTTTTGTTTTATTTTGTTCTTAATTACTTTTATTGAGCATCTATCATGCTTGAGAATCTATGTGAGTTCACAATCTATTGCACTATTTTTAAACTATGGGTCATGAAATCAATTCAGTATTTTGAAACCAGAATTAGAAAAAAAGAAATAGAATAGTACATACTAGAGTGTTTTGCATATAGTAAAGTTCAATATTGCTTCAAGGAATTTTTATTTCAGTGTGTACTGGGGTTGGGATTAAAAAAATGTGTATTAACTATGTAGGTCAATAAAGTTTGAAAGCTACCAGTGGAAAAGACAATAAGCAAAGAGATAATTACAACACAGTGTGATAAATACTATGCATAGGGCGGGGGCCCACCTCCGATGTGGAAAGGGGGTTAAGGATTGTTTTCTGGAGGAGGAGATTCTTGAGCTATATCTTCAAGGATAGGCAAATTTGAGTAAATGTGGAGTAAAATATTCCCAGCAAAGGAAATAGCACAAAGGCTCAAAAATTCTTGTGATTAAAGGAACAAGTGTAGTAGTAGTAAGATATCAGACATAAATGAGAGGAAGGGGCCAGATCAGGAAGCTCCACTTTTCACCATACTGAGGAGTTTGAATTTTTAAAAAAATTTTATTGAGGTCCTACTGGTTTCTAACATTGTGTAATTGCAGGTGTACATTATTATACATCAGTTTCTGTATAGACTGCATCTTGCTCACCCCCAGTAGTCTAGTGTTTTTTTTATTGAGATCATAATAGTTTATAACATTGTGAAATTTCAGTTGCACATTATTATTTGTCAGTCACCATATATATGTGCCCCTTTACACCTTATGCCCACCCCTTAGCACCCTTCTCCTCTGGTAAACCACTCATCTGTTCTCTTTGTTCATGTGTTTATCTTCCACATATAAATGAAATCATACAATGTTTGTCTTTCTCTGTCTGGCTTATTTCACTTAACATAATATTCTCCAGTTCCATCCATGTTGTTGCAAATGGGACAATTTTGTCATTTTTATGGCTGAGTAGTATTTCATTGTATATATATACCATCTCTTCTTTATCCGTTCATCAGTTGGTGGGCACTTGGGTTACTTCCATGTCTTGGCTATTGTGAATAATGTTGCAATGAACATAGGGGTGCATAAGTCTCTTTGAATTGCTGATTTCAAGTTCTTTGGATAAATACCCAGTAGTGGGATACCTGGGTCACATGGTATTTCTGTTTTAATTTTTTGAGAAATCTCAATACTGTTTTCCATAGTGGCTGCACCAGTTTGCATTCCCACCAGCAGTGTAGGATGGTTCCCTTTTCTCCACATCCTCTCCAACATTTGTTGTTTTTTGTCTTGGTAATTATAGCCATTCTAACGGGTGTAAGGTGATATCTCATAGTAGTTTTGATTTGCATTTTCCTGATAATTAGTGATGTTGAACATCTTTTCATGTGCCTGTTGGCCATCTGTATATCTTTTTGGAAAAATGTCTGTCCATATCCTCTGCCCATTTTCTGATCAGGCTGTTTGTTTTTTTGTTGTTGAGTTGTATGAGTTCTTTATATATTTTGGAGATTAACCCCTTGTCAGATATATGATTTGCAAATATTTTCTCCCAGTTGGTAGGTTGTCTTTTCGTTTTGTTCCTGGTTTCCTTTGCCTTGCAGAAGCTCTTTAGTCTGATGAAGTCCCATTTGTTTATTTTTTCTTTATTTCCCTTGCCGGAGTAAACATGGTATTTGAAAATATCCTTCTAAGACTGATGTCAAAGAGTGTACTGCCTATATTTTCTTCTAGGAGTTTTATGGTTTCACATCTTACCTTCAAGTCTTTGATCCATTTTGAGTTAATTTTTGTGTATGGCGAAAGATAATGGTCTACTTTCATTCTTTTGCATGTGGCTGCCCCGTTTTCCCAACACCATTTATTGAAGAGAATTTCCTTTCTCCATTGTATGTTTTTAGCTCCTTTGTCAAAGATTAGCTGTCTGTAGATGGATGGTTTCATTTCTGGGCTTTCAATTCTGTTCCATTGATCTGTGTGCCTGTTTTTGTACCAGTACCATGATGTTTTGATTACTATAGCTTTGTATATTTTGAAGTCAGGGATTGTGATGCCGCCAGCTTTGTTCTTTTTTCCTAGGATTGCTTTAGCTATTCGGGGTCTTTTGTTGCCCCATATGATTTTTAGGATTCTTTGTTCTATTTCTGTGAAGAATGTCATTGGGATTCTGATTGGGATTGCACTGAATCTGTAGATTGCTTTAGGTAGTATGGACATTTTAAGTATGTTTATTCTTCCTATCCATGAGCATGGGATATCTTTCCATTTCTTTATGTCTTCTATTTCTTTCAATAATGTCTTATAGTTTTCATTGTATAGGTCTGTCACCTCCCTGGTTAAATTTATTCCTAGATATTTTATTCTTTTTGTTGTGATTGTAAATGGGATTGTATTCTTGAGTTCTCTTTCTGTTAATTCATTATTAGAGTATAGAAATGCAACTGATTTTTGTAAGTTAATTTTGTACCCTGCAACTTTGCTGTAGTTGTTGATTATTTCTATTGGTGGATTCTTTAGGGTTTTCTATATATAGAATCATGTCATCTTCAAACAGCGAGCATTTTACTTCTTCCTTTCCAGTTTGGATATACCTTTTATTTCTTTTTCTTGCCTAATTGCTCTGGCCAAAACCTCCAGTACTATGTTGAATAAGAGTGGCAACAATGGGCACCCTTGTCTTGTTCCTATTCTCAGAGGGATGGCTTTCAGTTTTTCACCATTAAGTAGGATGTTGGCTGTGGGTTTGTCATATATGGTCTCTATTATGTTGAGGTATTTTCCTTGTATACCCATTTTATTGGGAGTTTTTATCATAAATGGATGTTGGATCTTGTCAAATGCTTTCTCTGCATCTATTGAGATGATCATGTGACTTTTATTCCTCATTTTGTTAATGTGGTGTATTGCATTGATTGATTTGTAGATGTTCAACCATCCCTGCATCCCTGGTATAAGTTCCACTTGATCATGGTGTATGATCCTTTTAAGGTATTGTTGTATTTGATTTTCTAATATTTTGTTGAGGATTTTTACATCTATGTTCATCAGCCATATTGGCCTGTAATTTTCCTTTTTTGTGTTGTCCTTGTCTGGTTTTGGTATCAGGGTAATGTTGGCTTTGTAGAATGAGTTAGGAAGTGTCCCACCTTCTTCAATTTTTCAGAATAGCTTGAGAAGGATAGGTATTAAATCTTTGAATGTTTGGTAGAGCTCTCTAGAGAAGCCATCTGGTCCTGGACTTTTTTGGGGGAGGAGGGGTAGGTTTTTGATTACTGTTTCAATCTCTTTACTTGTGATTGGTCTATTCAGATTCTCTATTTTTTCTTGATTCAGTTTTGGGAGGTTGTATGATTCTAAGAATTTATCCATTTCTTCTAGGTTATCCAATTTGTTGGCACATAGTTTTTCATAGTACTCTCTTATAATCCTTTGTATTTCTGTGGTATCCATTGTAATTTCCCCTCTTTCATTTTTAATTTTATTTATTTGAGCCCTTCTCTCTTTTTTTCTTAGTGAGTCTGGTTAAGGGTTTGTCAATTTTGTTTATCTTCTCAAAGAACCAGCTCTTAGTTTCATTGATCATTTCTATTGTTTTTTTAGTCTCTATTTCATTTATTTCTGCTCTAATTTTCTTTTTGAGGAATATTGGCCCTCAGCTAACATCCTTTGCCAATCTTCCTCCTTTTTTCCTTTTTTTTCTCCCCAAAGCCCCAGTAGATAGTTGTATGTCTTAGTTGTACATCCTTTTAGTTGCTCTATGTGGAATGCCACCTCAGCATGGCTTGATGAGCAGTGCATAGGTCTATGCCCAGGATCCGAACCAGTGAACCCTGGGCTGCTGAAGTGGAGCACATGAACTTAACCAATATACCACCAGGCCAGCCCCATGCTCTAATTTTTATTATTTATCTCCTTCTGCTGACTTTGGCCTTTGTTTGCTCTTCTTTTTCTAGTTCTGTTAGGTGTAGTTTAAGATTACTTATTTGAGATTTTTCTTGTTTGTTGAATTAGGCCTGTATTGCTATACATTTCCCTCTTGATACCACTTTTGCTGCATCCCATAAGAGTTGGTATGTAGGAGTTTGAATTTTATATTGAAGTCAGTAGAGAGCAACTGAAGGATGCGGAAGTGACAAAATTTAATTTCTGTTTTAGATTCAGCATGACAGCATTGTGGAGAATGGATTGAGGATAGTGACAGGAAGCAGAAAGTGGAGAACTGGAGGCTTGGAGAGCAATTAGGAGGCATAATGATGGCTATTATAATCAAGGGAAGAGATTTTAAAAGCACTGAAGGGGATTGAAAACACAAGACTGGGTGACTATTTGGATGTGAGGGGTAAGGAAGAGTCTGATACCCAGCTTTCTGGCTTGAGCAACTAAGGCAATGATAATGGTCTTCCCTTAGTAAATATAAAAAAACCAATGGCTAGTGGTAGAGTCAACAGCTGGGAATAATCAATAAACATTTAATTAGTACCTACATAGCTAATGTCAGGCATTGAGATAAGTGTTAGGACTGAAGGCGTAGACTAAGGAGGAAGGATAGGGTAATAAGACATTCTCTGGAAGGAACACTGAGAAATGGTAAATTCTAGAAGAGGTGAATTATGGTTTCCATGAAACCTTCTGTATATCATCCAGCTTGATTTTTTTCTAAACCTGTATTGCATAAATTTACCACACAGTTAAGAATATGCATTGTTAATGGTTTTACCTATCTTTTGTCTTCCCTATATATTGTAAGATCTTTATAGAGAGGGATAATTATATTCCCTTCATGTTGCCTGCTCATAGATATTAATAAGGCACATAATATGCCTAAGAGATGGACTAGAACTTCATAGCCATATAGAATTTTATATGATGAAATGCCCTATCATCCCTTCAAGTTTCTCTAGCATATTTAAGCTAAGAAGGAATCATCTCATCTGCTACTGAGCAGTTTCTCTGTGATCCATGCTCCTAATTACCACTTGGTTATGCCTTGGGTTACTCTCACTTAGCTGCTGTTTCCCACCTAGAACTCTGAGCCTAGTCTTTGATAAAATAATATTGCTGCTACTGCCACATGAATCTCAGTAAAGGGGTGATATGAGGAAGATTGCACTTCCCATTACTGCACCTTAATTTTCTTCCACACCATCAATGCAAAACTTGTTCACATCTAATGCTCTTTTGAAGGGTTGGGGATGATTAAAGGAACTGTAATTGCTGACTCCCTGTGTTATTCCTCAGCACCATCTTGAACCATCCAGGTAAGCTCATCCATCCAGGGTGAAAGAAGAACAGGGTGAGCAAACAATGACTGTTTATCTGGGGTTTCTTTCCAAGCAGTGATAGTGAGGGATAATACAGGGAAGACCATGTAGATCCATTACTCCATGATTTTTTCCCATGCTGACTTGACCAGAGTCAGGGAAGAAGCAGCAGGTCAGCATTATCCAGAAGCTTCCTTAAAAGTGTAGGCTATAGTTAATTCTTTTTATACATAAGTTTATTTCTTTCCTTTGTGGCATCTTTTGCAGTACAAAGACCTTATGCCATAGTGATGACCTCATGATTCAACTCTTAATTCCTGTTTATTTCATTTTCATGTAGTTTTTCATCATATTGTCATTATCTTAAGGTGGCATCCTATTGTCAGGGCTACTGGAAATGGAATATGCAGAGTACAACTTTCACTGAGACCTTTAACTATTCTTGGTCAAGTTCCTTCTGTGTTATTAGCTTCCATCCTCTTCCAATTAAAAGAATGCCAATTGTTCCACAATTCTGCCCACTTTTCCTCCTTGATTTGTCTCTTTCCACAAGGTCTAATTCTCTTCAAGGTCTAGCTGTTTCATACTGTTTTTCTAGGACTTTCTAACTTAAACTTCCTGATTATTCTTCTGGTCAGTACAATTTGATACTACATTATCAAATATACATTATAGTCAGCTCTCCATATCCACAAATTCCACATCCACAGATTCAACCAACCATGGACCAAAAGGCTTACAATGGTTGTATTTGTATTGAACATGTACAGACTTTTTTTTCTTGCCATTATTCCCTAAACAATACAACAATTATTTACATAGCATTTACAATGCGTTAGGTATTATAAGTAATCTAGAGATGATTTAAAGTATATGAAAGGATGTGTGTAGGTTATATGCAAATATTATGCCATTTTATGTAAGGGGACTTGAGCATCCATGGATTTTGGTATCCAAGGGGGTCCTAGAACCAATCCCCCCCATAGAAACTGAGGGACAGTATTCCTTTATAGTAATTCTTCAGAAGGAGTTTCTTCCTGGGTATACCCCAGTTCCTAGTTTCCTTGTCTTGAGGTTTGTGGCCCTCTCTTCCTTAACGAGTCCTTTCTTTAGGTCTCCCACTACAAACCTGCCCTCCCCTTTTTGGAAACTCCCTACTCACTGGGGTTGACTACATCCTAGGATCAGTTCTCCTTCCCCCAACAGGGCAATCCAAGGAGACAATGACCTATTGCAGGATATTTCCCATCACAGTCTTGAGTTTCTCAGTCTAGATTTACACCCTAGGTGCACTTCAGCAGGAGAGTTCCAGGGTAGGCTTCAGATTCCAAGACTGGTACCTTGCAAGGTTTCTGTCAGTATGTTATGCAGATATACTTCCATATTTTTCCTGTGGGTAACTATTAGCCCAAACAAACACGTATATACAAACACACACAACTCCCAAGAACATATAATTACTGTTTAAATCCATGTTAAGGAAAACTTTTTTTCTCAACACAATATAGTTTTCATAGATTCCCCTGCCCATAATAGGGATAGATTGTTAATCAGTTTCAGTTTTTTTCCTACTCTCCAACAGTGTACAGAGGCCTGTCAGTATTTAAGAAACAAGTCCCATTACAATTTCTAGGCAAACAACAGAATTACTATCTAGATAGCCATTTTTAGGAACACAAAGACCCAGCACAATTTTCTCCAATGTGTTATTATGAAAAATTTCAAATGTATAGAAAAGTTGAAAGGATTTTTATGGTGAATTCCCATATACCCCCACAGTTAGGTATGACGTTATCTATCTGTCTGTCTGTCTATCTATCTATGCATTTCTCCATCTATCAATCTTTTATTTATTTTATGCATTTCAAAGTAAATTTAAGATACTAGTATTCTTTCCCTAAATACTTCATGTCATTAGCTAGAGTTCAAATTTAATCACAGATATTTTTCTTTTGAGGAAAAATTTACACACATTGAAATGTATAAACCATAAGTTTACATTCTCTAAGTTTTGGAAAATACTTACACCTGTAACCTAAACCCCTAGCAAGACATAGACTATTACCATCACTCTAGATAGTTCCCTCATACCTCTTTCCAGTCAATTCCTCTCCCCCAACAACCATGGTTCTGATTTTTTCCACCATAGATTAGTTTTGTTTGTTCTGGAACTTTACATAAATGTAATCATACAGTATATGCTCTTTTGTACTATATAATTCTATGTAAGTCTTCTTTCACTTAGCATGATACTTTTAAGACTCATCCATGTTGTCATATCAGTAGTTTTCTCTTTTTTATTGCTGAATGGTATTCCATTCTGTGAATATACCATAGTTTGTTTATCCATTCTCCTCAGGATGGACACATGGGTTATTCCAGTTTTTGGCTTTTATGAATAAAGTGGCCATGAACATTCTTGTACAAGTCTTTTTATCCACATATATTTTAATTTCTCTTGGGTAAATACCGAAAGCTAGAACTGCTGGGTCATAGTGTAGGTGTATGTTTAGTTTTGTAAGAACTTGCTAGATCTTTTCCCAAAGTGATTATACCATTTTACACTCCCACTACAGTGCCTGAGAGCTCTGGTTGCTACACATCCTTACCAGCATCTGGTGTTTTCAGTCTTTTCAATTTTAGCCATTCTAGTGGGCGTGCAGTGCTATCTTTTTACTGTGATTTAATTTGCATTTCCCTGATGACTAATGATGTTGGGCAGTTTTTCATGTGCTTATTGGCCATTTGTATCTTCTTTTGGGAAGTGTTTGTTCAAGTCTTTTGCCCATTTTTAAACTAGGTTGTTTATTTATCAAGTTTTAGGAGTTCTTTATATCCTGGATATCAGTCCTTTGTCGTATGTATGTTTTGCAAATTTTTCTCCCAGATTGTGGCTTACCTATTTATTTTCTTAATGCTGTCCTTTGATGAGTACAAATTTTTAATTTTAGTGAAATCTGATTTATCAGTTTTTAAATTTATGGTTATTGCTTTTTACTTCCTGACTACAAGACTTTTACCTACCTCTGAGTCATGAAGATACTCTTTTATGTTTTCTACTAAAATTTATGATTTTAGCTTTTGCATGTAGGTCAATGATTCATTTCAAATTAATTTTAGTGTATGTATGTTTTGAGGTAGAGGTTGAAGTTTATTTATTTTCCTACATGGATATCTAGTTATTCCAGCATCATTTGTTAAAAAGATTCCTTGTCCCGTTGAATTGCTTTGGCACTTTGTTAGAAATCAAACGGCTTTATAATTTTGTATCTATTTTCTGGGCTCTCTATTCTGTTCCGTTGATCTATTTATCAATCCTTATGCCAGCCAGTACCACACTGTTTTGATTTCTTTAGCTTTATAGTAAATCTTGAAGCCAGGTAGTGTAAGTCCTCCAACTTTGTTCTTTTTCAAATTTGCTTTGGATATTCTGGGGCCTTTGCTTCTCTCCCAGCACAATTTTTAAAGTGAAAAAATTTTCTTTACTTTGGATCAGATCCAAAGCATCCTTCCTGATTGACCTCTAAGCAGAAGGGAGGCAAAAACCAGATCCAAGTAAATCCCCAGGGGTAGGGTAGGGGTGCGGGGCTGAGGGCTGGGCAGGATGTTTGTTCTCTCAGTTATATATGTACTTTTGATTGGAATGGAAATATGTGACAAACCACAGAGTTCTTACCCCATTATTACCTAAAGCTGCCTTGGCCTTTGGCACATGCAAAAGGTTTTGGTATCATTCTTTCAGCTTTATTCATTAAAAAGATGAATAGTAGCAGTTGCCACAGTAAAATATTCTCCATACTTTGGGAACCATGCTATTTATTTTTCTTATATTTCCTACAGCTGCAACAGCAAAGTTTAGTACAAACACAAGGCACTCAATAAATGTTTATTAACTAAAATTTGGCTCATTCCAAATTATGACATTAGAGTGTTGAAAGAAGCATTAAAGCTCATCTAGTTCAAACCTTCATCCAATCATAAGGTTTCCCACTAATTACCAGCTTGTACATGACTAGTATAGCAATAGGGCACTCATAGCCTTAAACGTCTAGAGCAGCTCACTCCATGAATTCCTTCCAAAATCCATTGAAAAGAAAACTGGCTGTTATTGCCTCCACAAAGGAATAAAGAAGACTGTGGTCCAAAAATAAGATAAGCGTCATCCTCATTGCATAATTTATAGAACTTAGAGTCAGACTGTGAGGAAGAGCAGTTTAGGAAGATGTAATTGCAGACGTACCACTATTTCATCTGATTTTTGATACCCCACTCTTCCCTCTCCACTAAAATGAGAATTTATTTCAATTAGAGAAAATGTTCATATAGGGAGTATAATACTTGTACAGTATAGAGAAGCCCTAAAATGTGTAATTTATCTAGTATCTAGCTATAAGTGGCTTGGGTTGAAATAATAATCTCTGACTTACTGATTTCCAGGTCATCCTATCAACTAGAACATAATTTGCTCAAACTTGGTCATTTAATCCTTCATATTTCTCCCCAGCCTACCCCCTGCCATTTCCTCATATAGACTCCTAGCAAGGAAGGAGTTAAAAGCACAACTTACAAAATTTGTAAGTTTTGCAATATTTCAGTAAAATATAAAGGATTATAATTCTAGGTATAGGCCCAAACCAATATATACTTAAAATTTCCAGATTAAGTATCGTGTGTGTGTGTGTGTGTGTGTATACGTGCGTGCCAAGGTGAGTTGTGCTATTTATTTCAAATATTTTAAGTGAGCTTCATTTTGATGGAGGGATAAAATCCAGCTAATTCCTCATCATAGTGATGGCATGTGTACCTTTAACCTAGGAAGAGCTCCACTCCTGGTTTAATTAGTCAGTAATATCCTAATGATCTACTAAGTGTTTGTACACCACCTTGATTTACTTCTTGCAAGATGACATCCATAGTAGCTGTGTGGGATATGGAAACAGGAACAAAAGTGTACTCATGTTAGTAAGATAATCAGAGGAGGCTAGAAGATAAACAGAAATGGTATGTTATTAAAGGTGGAAGGAGGGCCAAGAGTGGCAGAACCTGCTCATTGGAAATTGCCTCTTGTTTTAATAATTACATTTTAGTTTATGAAGGCACTAGGCATTAGTATAATTCTAACTTTCACCCACAAAGTGCCTTGCTGGTTTCAAATTAATATAATTTAAGCTGCCTGGGAGTTGGAGACATGTTTCTGTGGGTTTGTCTAGTAAGCCCATATTTTGGTTTTGCATCTGGGGGTAATATATTATTTTGATGGGCAACAACTTCACAAGCAGATTTAAGGTCCCAGCTCAATCAAGCTACATATTGAATCTTTTATGAAACCAACTCTAAAAAGTGACCATTAATGACAATACATTTGCAACTAGTTTCTTAGCTGTTAACTTCCAATTTTGCTTTCTAAAATGTCCTTCTTTATAGACTGTCCTAATTATCAAGTGTTCAACTTACAATTGTTGTTCCACAGTTTTAAAATTATTTCTTGTTTACAAATATCATTTGCAACTTGAAGAAAGAGTTATAAATTACTATATTGGTATGTAATTTAAAAAAATCTTGAAAAGTTTTGAATTATTTCTACCACCTTTTCCAAAATAAATTGTGACTCTTATTTGACAAGTTTATCTTTTGATATCCCATTAACTAATAAGTTTTCCCTCAACCCTGATCATCTACCATTGAGGCAAAAGTAAGTTTTAATTTGTTGTAACTTCTGGTAATACTATTAGCCAATCATTATAACAGAATGACAGATTGCAGTTTTTCAGGGCAGGAGCTCTAACTCATATGCTTTTGTTTTCTTTTCAATACTTAGTTTATTTCCTCCAGTACATACTTTTAATTCCTTGGTCCATTTATTGTTTATTATATTTGGATAGATGAAAAATCTAGCAAAATTCACCTTTATTTAGCATAGCTGAGCTCTTCCATCTTCTTCTCCATATAGCAGCCTTATTTAGTTTTAAATTATTATATCATCTCCATTGCAACTAGATTGGCACCAGTGAAGTCCTTGAACTTGCTCACAGATCAGCTATTTTTTGTTTTTGTTTTGTTTGGGATTCTTTTTGCATCTGTGCCAATCTTCCTCTACTTTGTATGTGGGACACCACCACAGCATGGCTGATGAGTGGTGTAGGTCTGGGCCCACCGTCCGAACCCATGAACCCAAGCCACTGAAGAGGAGCATGTCAAACTCAACCACTACACCAGGGGGCTCGCCCCAAGATCTGTTATTTGTTATTCAAGAAAATTTTCATTGTAGCCTGGTGCCTATACCTATGAATTATTGTGGTAGGCTCTGTTTAAATGTAATGTTGTCTTCCTCTCTGGGAGTGGAAGTCTGATTCTAGTCTGATTCTAAATTTTCACTCCAACAATATGGATTTGGTCAACAACAATGTGTTCCAATAGAAAATAATTCCTTCATTTTAAATAAATGCCTTCTTTTCCTTAAGTACTTTTATTCATACTGAGGGACTTTGGGCTACTAAACAGACATCCTTCCCTTGTAAAGTAACATAAAATAAACATCTTGAGATTCCTACTTAGAGAATCTTCATAAAATAAGAGAGAGTATCAGGGACATAAGGTGCTAGCAGAACAAAATATGAATTTGTAAATTCTTATGTCCAATTACATTGTTAAAAGAACTTTGAACAGACTGAAGACAGACATGTAATGGTGGTAGACAGTTAAATCAACTGCAGCAGAAAAGCTCATTTTAGGAGTACAAGTAATGGAGCATTCCTTATCAACAAATTCCATTTGCCACTCCTCTTTCCTCATTTCTATTAACTTGGATACTTACAAATATTATGATTAGTTAGACTGGAGAAAAGGGAAGCCTAAGCCTCCTGTGAGATTCAACATTGGAAATGTAAAAGAACAAGGAGAGGGATTACGGAGCTAAGTGATTAAGATAAATCTTGGAGTTGTTAGACAACCCCCCCATTCCCCTCCCCCGCCCTCCCCCACCCAGAGCATGCATGGTTTAAAGACACAAACAAAAAATACTTAGAGTTGGGGTTATGGGGAAGCATTGACCATCTGTAAGCTCCTCGAAGGTAGGAACTACATGTGATTTGCCTTTGTATTCTTTACAAGCAGGACTGTGTCTGGCATATAATAGATGCCCAGTAAATGTTTGTTGAGTGAGTCAATATGTGGGTCAATATAGTCATAATGGCAAGACTCAGTTTTAGAGACATTATTTTGGTTCAAGGTCGAGTTACTACTTTTTAGGTAGGGCTGGAAATGTTTATGTAGGGGCACGTTGGGCCAGAATTCAGTGTCAGCCCTGTCGAAGACAAATGGATTTTTTCCATATGCATTTGTGCCCACACCATTGCACAAAGGACTTGGGTGATTAGGAATGTGGAATGAGTCTCCTAATAAAGCTTTATAATAGTACATGAAGCACAAATATATTAAGCGTATTCATCCCATACCAACTTACGGGCATATTTCTCAAGTTATGTTTACTTAGGTTTTCCCCAGACTGAGTGGTTCCCAATCTTTTTTATTGTCAGTATTTGCCATTGCCATTAGTTGTCATTAAATCAGTTATTATTATTAGTAATGGGATATGTTGTTTGATCCTTTGAAATCTTGCTCAATATAGGCCCCGAATGTTCCTTTAAGTATCAGGGGAAAAAGACTGACAGAAGTCGGTGCCCAAAGCCACACCCATTAAGAGGCCTTAGGAAACCTAGGGCTTGCCTGGCGGCGACTCAGCTATCGGCAACCTCGCGGCGCGTCGGAATCCCACGGCTAGCACTCCAGTCTTCCCCGTGGGAGGCGCGTCCCCCCTCCGCGCGGCGCGCCGGCGGGTCCCGGGGCCAGCTGCCTTTCGGCCGGGACGCGGGCCCTCTCCCCGCCCCGGGCTCTTTTGCATAGAGACGCGCGCGGCGCCGGCGAGCGGGAGGGCGGGCGCGGCCGAGGAGGCGGCGCGCGCGCGCCCTGACAGCTCGGCCCTGCTCGCTCACTCGCTCGTCCCCGGCTTCCGAGCACAGCATGGCGGTCAAGGTGACTCCAACTCTCTGCTGCTGCCTTTATTGCATAAGAGACATTCCAGGGACCCTGCCTGCAGTCCCTCACCTCTTCCCATTTCCTTCTTTGCCTGGTTCTTAGATAGCACGTCCTGGGACTCCAGCTCGCGGGTGGGAGAGCTGTGCGGGGCTTGGACTGGAGACAGAGGATGCCCGGCTGGGGGAGGGGAAGGAGAAGGGATTGTGAGTTGAAGGGGCTTGTGAAGATCACGGTCGGTGAAGAAAGAGTAATGTCCTGCCCTAGGTGCATGGGATTGTGAGTCCGGAGTTGGAGGGCAACGGAAAGGGAGTGGGAGGAAGTGGCATGTAAAGCCGGGGATACTTAAGGCATCTGTGTGTTGCGGTGGGGGAGGGGGTGAGTAATTGAGTAATTTAGGGCCTCAGTGGGGCTGAGGGGCAATAGTTGGCATTTGCGCTGCAGGTGTCAGGATGTCGAAAGTATTTGGAAACGTTGTAGCAGCTTTCATATATTAGGTTGGGTGGAGAAAGAGGGGCGCGGAGATATAATTATATTCTGGATTGCTTTCCATCGGGAAGAAAGGCTGCTAGGCCATGCGATTAATTTGAGTGTTTCAACTTTCTTGTTGCTGTACTGTTGCTGGCCTCTTGATTTGAAGATGGATGGTTGCTACTGTGTTGCTAGTGGATGTGGAGTAAAGAAAAGATTGATTCCCGCTGACTCCCCTTTCCAGCCCAGAGGAAACCAATAGATTTGCTGTATCTTTGGCTCTTCACACCTGTCTTTCCACCCTGTCGTCACAGATCATCAATTTGACAGTTGTTATCAGTATTAGTGCTTTTGGTTTGTTTTAAACTAAATGCCCTTATAAAGATAAGAACATTGATTGTTAGCATCTGTGAACTCTAATCTGAAGAGATTATGTGGTCTCTAGTGAAGCATTAACTGGCTTTTTTTTTTTTTTTTTTCTTACCGGTGCAGACAACCAAGCGAGGTGATCCTCAAGAGTTAAGAAACATATTCCTACAGGTAAATTGGCTTATGTAGTGTGCTTTTCCATTGGGGGAAAAAAAAAGTGTAAGTCTAGTACTTTTCAGGCCTTAACTTGAATGTTCTATTTTCATGTATTCTTAAAAACATGGCTAGACAATATGGTTTATAATTCTCTTATTTTATTAAGTATTAAATAAAGGTCTTCCTTTTTTATTAAGGTTTGATAAGAGATTTTCTTCAAATTATTGTTTTTTAACATGATTTAAGACATATGAAAGAAGAACGCTAAAAGAACAATTTCCAGCTTCCCTTAAGTACTGTGACCAAAATGAAATTTCAAAATGTATTGACACTTGTGTAATTGATAGGTATGGTGATTAAAATTTTTTTCCTTGAAAATTGCATGTTTATAAAGTTTTCCTACTTATAAGCAATTCTTTATGTAATTTGTTACTGAGATAAGAATATTGTAGCTATTCTTAGTTTGTGTGTCTTTTCTCCCTCTACTTACTTATGTTATATCCATAGGCTTTTGGGGTTTTGTTACGAAATGTTACTGTGTGCTATTCTTGCAAAGATCCACCTTCACTTCTGCTAAGTTTTTAGGATCAGTGTCTTGGCTGTAGACTTAACAAAAAAAGTTGGCTTAGTTTTTTGTTTTGCTTTCTTTTCTTAAATTTCAAAAGTTCCTCATGCAGGAAGTTGTACTTAAGAAGTAGAGATAAAGGGAGATGAATTAAGGTGTTCCACTAAGTATTGTGGTTTTTTCTGAAATCGTCTTCTGAGAACTTTCTATTCTGGACCTGGGTTCTTGTATAGAAACTTTGACCTTGAGCAGGTCCCTGCTGGGTATTAGTTTCCTCTGTAAAATGAGAGGTGATCTCCAAGCTTCCTTCCAACTCCAAAAGTCTATGATTCTATATTAGGAACAGATTCTATCATATGCTGTTGAGCCTGGAATAGATGACATTTTAATGAGATATGTGGATTGCTTAAGGTATTCTTGGGGAGCAGGCTTCATAGAGTTCATTAAAAAGAATTAGTGACAATGGAAATCTTAAATTTTATAAAATCTGATAAAGGGAAGCATTATTTCCAGAACAAAAGTAATTGTAATAGAAATGCTCTATTTATGGCTGAAATGTTTATTCCTATTTCAAGTGTTCTTGAAAATAGCCAAAAATATGTCAGTGTTAACCACTCCACATGATTTTACTCAATTGTTTTGTGAGGAGTTCATGTGATATAGTTAATTTTGTTTTCTAGATTAAGTATGCGTGGAAGAAATCAGTTGAAATAATGCATGATGTAGTGAAAAGAGCACTGAGCTAGGTGTTGAGAACGCCGGCTTCAATTTCCAGTCCTGCCTCTGTCTGTTGTACCTGTAGGCTAGTTATCTGGTCTTTCTCGGCTTCATCTTCTCATGTGGGACTCAATGGCAATGGGAATTGAGTTCTTTCCAGCTTTAAAAATCCTATGGAAAAAGATCTGTGATTCTGTATGGATTTGGTTTTTTGGGGGAGGGGGGATGGAAGTACAAAGAGAGAGCTGGGACTATGCCTAGCTTCTTGACAACTTTTAAATCTTATCACATTTGATGATGGCTTTGTTTTTATATTGAAAATTTGTGGAATTCGTAACTGTGCATTTAGCACTAACTGTAAAGCATTGACTCAAGAGTTATTGATAGATAAAAAAGAGAGAGAACATAGACACCTTCAGGAAGGCATAAAGCAGCTGGAAAGATACAGTATATTTAATTGAATCAATATGGGGACAGTTACCAAGTAACATAATAGATTTTTTTTTATTCCTGTCTTGAATACTTCAAACTATAGTTTTGTGAAGCTATAGTCCATTGTTTAGAAGCAGTTTTAGTTTAGATGCATATGATTATTAATATTTTTGAGATAATAGACAGAAATACAAACTAACTACATATTTCTTTAGCACTTAACATATTAACCCAACAAATATTTACTGACGACTATTTGCTGTTGTGCCACGTGTGCACTTGTATTTAGTTTAGTAGTAGACACCAAGTTGAATAATCAAAGGGGAGGACTGAGCCAAGACTTGAATGGTAATGGACATGTGACTGGCTCCTTTCTGAGACCCATTCCATCTCTAGAAGTTTGTGATTGAGGAGTCAAGAAAAGTGAAGGCAAATGCGTAGCCTCTGGGAGAGGAATCAGATTGGTTTACCTGGATCAGAGTGGCCATGTGATAATAATGACAATGGGTAACATTTATTGATCATTCTACAGTGTGCTGGGCATTGGCCTAGTGCTTTAAGGGTATGATACTAATTTTCATAACAACATTAGGAGGTATGGTTAGCGTCTCTGTTAAATAGATGAAGTTAAATGACTTGGTTAATGTCACTTAGTTCGTAAGTTGTAGAGGCTGGATTCAAACCAAATTACAGAACCCATACCCTTCTTCACCCTTATACTAATACCGCCTGTGGGATCTTGAAACAGGGGGTGATCTTTTGAAAGCTAGAGGTATGTGAAGGGCTAATGGCAGCTGTGTTTGTTAAGAAGTTAAAGAAAAAAAAATCTGATTACTTAGGTGATGAAAAAAAGTGCCTTTATGCTGTAACTACCGAGAACATTTGGCCAAGGAGTTTGGATTTGAAACAGTAGGGAGGCACTGTGGGTTTCTGAGGGGGCAAATTGAAATGGTGAATCTGGCAGCTCTTTGTGTATGTTGGGTAAAGTGTAGAGAGATTGGAAGTAGGTAGGACAAACAGCTAAGAGGCTATTGAAATAATACATGTGGGAGATAATGACCTGGAGTGGCTGATGGCTGGGGAAATGGGAAGGGAGAACAATACCAGGGACTCTGAAAGGGATGAATTTATTGAATTTGGTATTAAATATGGAAGTAAAGGGAGGAGTAGTGAATCTGGCATTTTTAGGGTAGATGTTAATTGTTAAGGTATCTATTTTGGGAATTTTGTAATTCCCAAAGGGGAGGGGTTTAAGTTTGGTTGCTAAGTAGATGTGTCCCAATAAATTAAAGTCAGGTTTGGACAGATACAAATTCATACAGGTGGTAGATGAATCCTTTTGGTTAGGGGGATTAAATATAAAGTAAACAAGACAGAGAATAAAGGACTGATTTATAAGTGATATCCACAATTGAAGTGGGGAGGAGGAGAACTAGGGAGAATGGTCCCATGGGAGTTTAAAGAGTTTCACAAAAAGGGTATAGTCAAAGACTAAAATATAGATTATTCTGTTATTAGTGTAATTTGGTTTTGGTAGGATTTTGAGGTCACTTGAGTTCAGGATCATTTGAACTATTTAAATCACAGAGAAGATTTAATTTTGAATTTTAGAACACAATTGAAAGCTCTTTTTTGTAAAATTTAGATCTGTGTCATTAACTGTCTAAATTCACAAATAGTATGCCTCAAAAGTCATTTGTTTTGTAAACAGCAAAATATTCCTATTTGAAAGTGCTGATATATCTATGTTTAATGAAATTATGTATACAGGTTCATGAGAAGGGCTTTATAAGAGTAGAGCATGATTATTTTGAGTATAGGGAAATAGTTTATTTTTTCTGTGTTCATTGCTTCTCAAATTTTGATGGGCTATATTTTCTATTAGTTAAAAAAAGGAGTAATAATATTCCCTAGGATTCTGCTTTTTCCTGCCCACCCAGTTTGTAAAATTGGAGTACAACAAATGAATTCTTACGTGGTAGACTGTACTACAATTTTACAACCAGTTGTCAAGCTAAGATTTTACTATTACTACCCGTATAGCTGTCATTTCTTCATTTCTTTCTTCTTTCCCCTTCTCACCCATACACTGTCATTGACCCAGTTTTGCTACGTCAGAAGTGTACAGTAGCAAAAGGAGATGATAGAAGCAATGAAGAGGGAGGTGAGGCAAGGACAACAGGAATGTCACAGGCTGTTTGTTATAAACCTGACACATTTCAAAATGAGAGTTAATCTGGTTTGTGCTTTGTGGCAAAGTAGGTTTATCAAAAACTGTTTTATTATTTTTATTTTTTTTGTAAGGAAGACTAGCCCTGAGCTAACATCCATTGCCAATCCTCCTCTTTTTGCTGAGGAAGATTGGCCCTGGGCTAACATCTGTGCCCATCTTCCTCTACTTTGTATTTGACACCGTCACAGCATGGCTTAGCAAGTGGTGCAACAGTCCGTGCCCGGCATCCAAACCTGCGAACCCAGGGCCACCAGAAGCGGAGCACGCAAACTTAACCACTACACCACTGGACTGGCCCCCAAAACTGTTTTAAGTGAATGACTTTTCAAGATCTCTTTTTTTCAGTTGATAGACTTTCTGTTCTTTTATCAATGTATCGTGTGTAAAAGCAACACATGTTGAGACTCTACTTACCATTATATATGCTAGACCAAAAATGTACTGCAGTGTAGAACTCAAATGTTATTTTGATCTTGTTCTTTTTCTCATTATCATCAATGTAACAATGAAGGTCATATCCCATATAAAATTATGAAACTGTATTTTTTTCTGTCTTGTTTATTTTGGATTAGAGAGTAAGTAGAAGAAGATGCTGCTAATGTAAAGCAAGAGTGATAATTTTTAATTGAAAATTTTTAAATTGAAATTTAAAATTTTAATTAATTTAGTATTAATTTTAATTGAAAGAAATGTCCTTTTATTCAATAAATATTTGTTTACATATTATGTATTTATTTGTTTTTGGTAGTAGCCCTGGAATTAAGCAGGGCTTTTAGCAGGAGACCCTTGGAATATGCGTTGGGGCTATGTTTTCAAAAATGTGGGGTGTGTACTACAATATTACAGTTATAATAAGATTATCAAGTATTAAAAAATGATAACATCTACTGAGGCTGCATAGGGAGTAAAAAGGTGCTCTCATACGGTATTTGTGGAAACAAAAACTCTTTGGAAAGCAGACTGGCAATGGTTTAAAATAAAAAAAAGATACCGTTTGAGCAAACAATTTTACCTTTGGGATATTTATCCCAGAGAAACAAAAACTCATAAAAAAAATTTATGTACAAGATTGTTAGTTGCAGCACTCAGTTGTTCCTCAAAAAATAAAGGAAACAGAATAAATGTAATTAAGGGGAATGGTAGAAAAATTCTGGAATAACCATACCATGGAAAATTATGCAGATACTAAAAAGAATGAGTTAGGCCTATTCAAGTTGATTTAGGGGGATTTCCAATGTACTATTAGTGAGAAAAGAAAGATGTAAAGAAGTGTATACAGCATGATTCTAGTTTTCTAAAAGTCACTTCATATATGTTGTTGTATGGATATTTACACATGTATATGTTTGTATGATTTAATGGGCATTGAGAAACATATGGAAAGATAGACACTAGGTTGTTAACTTGGTTGGGAGAAGAATTAGGGGAAAATAAAAGCCAAGTCTCAATATGTATGTATTAAGTTTTGAGCAAGTTAATAATTTAAAAAATAAGAATTTAGCAATTCAGAACCTGAAGTTAAAAGAAGATTTCCCAGCATAAATTGAATTGAATAAACTCAGTATGAGACACACAGAAGGGAATCTATAGTTTTCTTAGTCACACTAATTAAGAGTTTTTACCAGTTCTTCAGAATATAGGAATTGAAGATGATAACATTTACCTTTAGTTTATAAAGTGTTTGCCATAAACTATACAGAGTTCTCATTAAAAAAAAAAAAGCATTAGGCATTAAGGGCATACTAGCACCATAGTGAGACTTTATCCTTGAATCAACTAGAATAATTGAAAAAAATTGAAAAGATGAGAAAATTACTGTTATTAAATGCCATGTTATGTTCCCTACCAATCAATACATTTTTTGTGTGTGTGTGAGGAAGACCAGCCCTGAGCTAACATCTGTTGCCAATCCTCCTCTTTTTGCTGAGGAAGACTGGCCCTGGGCTAACATCCGTGCCCATCTTTCTCTACTTTATATGGGACGCTGCCATGGCGTGGCTGACAAGCAGTGGGTCCGCCAGTGCCTGGGATCCGAACCCGTGACCCTGGGCTGCCAAAGCGCGAACTAAACCCCTGCGCCACCGGGCTGGTCCCCCAATCAATACATTTTTAATTGCCTCCTTGTACTAGGCTAGGCATTGAGCTAGGTTCTGCCTTTATAGAGATAAGATAGAGGAAGAAGTTCAGTGAAGGTAGGACCTCACATTCTAGGTAGGAGTGAGACAGACAACAACAAAGCCCACACATTAAAAAAACAACTACAGACGTGACAAGTCCAATAAGGAAATAAACAGAACGATAGAAAAGGCCATCATTTTTCAAGAGGGTGGTCAGTGAAGGCTCCTGAGGAGGTGATATTGGAGCTGAGAACTGAAAGGTGGGTAGAGAGGATTCCAAAGAGAGGGCTCACATGTGCAAAGGCCTCGGTGTGGATAAGGGTTTGGTGTGTTTGACAAACAGAAAGGCGGCCAGTGTACCTGGAGCATCAGTGAGTTAGGGGGTGAATGACCAGTAAGAGATGAGACTCAAGTAGCCGCACTGAGCAGGGCCTTGTTTGTAGGTCATAGAGAAGAGCATTGTGGATATTGAAATGTAAACTTGCTTATACATTTCTGTGCTTTCTCATGGATGACTGCTTTGGCTAGAATGTGAGTCTTCCAATTTAGTTTCCTCCTGTCTTTAGGGTTCTTAGAATATCTTGAGCTGGGCCTCAGTTGACTCCTTTTCATCCAGGAGGCAGCAGAGTGTAGCTGGAGCCTACATGGGCTTTGTAGTCTAACCTGGATTTTAATCCTTATTTGATCCCTTTTTGCTATGTGACTTTAGGTGTTTACATTACTTTTGGAGCCTGTTTCCTCTTCTCTCTTAGAAGGGATAACTACATGTAGCACATAGGGATGTTATAAAGATTGAATGAGGTAACATGTAAATGGTGCCTGACACATGGAGAACCAGATAAAGCTTAGTTCCTTGTCCCCTCCTTTTCTTCTAAGATGAGATGAGGATTTTCTTTCCTGAATAGGATCTGAGTCCCTTGTCTTCCCCAGGTAACTGTGCTGGACCTATAAAGTGACTAAGATGTTAATATGTGTTATGATTATGTACATGTAATCAGTTAATTACTCACATTCTTGAGACATACATATGAAGATCTTCACAAATTTCCACATTCAGAAATACCACCAAAGAGGTAATTTCTCTCAAGTCCATAGGTTCTGAGAAGGGGTATTGCCATGGTCTAAGACTCAGAGACCTGAGAGACTGTGGAAGATATGTGCAGAGTTTTTTTTGAACCTTTAATTACTCAGTCTGGACCAGAGAAGGAACAATAAATAGTCCAACCATAGGCTCTGAAATACCAAGACACAGACCTGAAAGAGAGACTTATAATTCATTCTTTATGTATGTAACTTTTTTTTTAAATCAGCTTCTTCCTGTTCTGTCCAGCTCTCTTTTACTTAGTACTGCTGAAATTTCTGAAGCATCATTCACTGAAACCAGTGCCATGGTCAGTATTGGGCTTCTTGAACTGTGCTATTGCTTACTTACTGAGTCACTTATGTCTCAGGCATTATTCTAAGTGTTTTATACAAATCATTATATTTAATCCTCAGAACAACTCTATAAGATAGGTACCATTAGTATTCCCATTTTATAGATGAGGAAATTAAACCCCAGAAAAGTTGAGTAACTTGCTCAAAATTGTATGGTAAATGGAGGAGACTCACTTTATGTATTTTAAGCAACTGGCCTCTTTTACCTAATATTGTTTGGAGATACAGGATGTTAGTACATATAGAATCATCTCATTTTTCTGTAGCCTTCTAAAAAAGCTTCTTTTATTATGGAAAATTTCAAACATATATAAATTTAGAGAAAATAGTATAATGAATCACCATAAACCCATCATTCAGCTTCACCAACTATCCTGGCTAATCTTGCTTCATCTATATTGCAGCTGCATTGGATTATTTTGAAGCAATTCCCAGGCATCATATCGCTGTATCTATAAATATGTCAGTATGTATCTCTAAAAGATGATGACGACTGAAAAACCAGCCAAACAAACCACAATGTGATTATCATGCCTAAAAGTATTCCTTAATAACATAGATTTCCATTCAGTGTTGAAATTTCTCTGGTTGTTTCATTTTTTTTAAGTTACCTTATTAAAATCAGGATCCAAGCCAGGTTCATATATTATATGTGGTTGATCTGTCTCTTAAATCTTTTAATATTTTCCCCCCTCCCTACCAGGATAAAGGTTCTCCTTTTTTCTGTGGCAAAAATCTTGGTGTTTAATCAAGGCTTCCCAACATTAAAGCATTGCATCCCCCTAGGAGCTGCACCTTGATTGTCAAAGACATGATTTGCCCAGGCTTATAAATATATATGCTCCTTGTAAGTTCCCATGGTTACTTAGACCAAGAGATTGAAGTATTTGTTTTAAGAACAATGCAAATTAATTATTCAACTTAATCTGCCCTGAGAAGCATTCTAGTTGCAGTTATTGAGTTCTTTGGGGCCATTCTTTTATTTCCAAGGTTTTTGGCCATTTTGAGGGGAAAATTGTCTTGATAGACCTAGTTTATTATGGTAGCTTCAGTTGATTTCAGTGATTAACAAGGGGCTTACCCACCTCGCTCTGTTAGGAGTTGCATTGTTTAGTAGCTGATAGTAGGACTTGCCATAATGGACAATAAAAATACATATGTTAATGCAAAAAGAAAAATAAGCACACAGTATTTCGTGGAAGAAGTCTGAGTTAGAAAGGCAGACTTCTGGAGAATTTTCTTTGCAAAATTAAATAGAAGGTTTTGTTTCTAGTGTATGTGAAATATGCAACTGAAAGAGCTAATTAAAATTAGATGCATGACTGCCTTTCCTAATGCATGTGTAGTTGATTTTAGTAAATATCAGAAAAATTTTGCGTCACCAATTCAAATCTCTGTTTTAAAAAATTAATGCGGGGCTGGCCCAGTGGCGCAGCGGTTTAGTTTGTGCTTGGCAGCCCGGGGTTCGCGGGTTCGGATCCCGGGCGCCTGCCGACGCACTGCTTGTCAGCCATGTTGTGATGGCATCCCATATAAAGCAGAGGAAGATGGGCACAGATGTTAGCCCAGGGCCAGTCTTCCTCAGCAAAAAAAAAGGAGGATTAGCAGCGGATGTTAGCTCAGGGCTGGTCTTCCTCACCAAAAAAAAAAAAAAAAATTAATGTGGCTCAATAAAGTTGTTGAAATTAATGTGGCCATAAGCGTTAAAAATTATTTTTTCTCATTAAAATATTATTATGATCGATGAATTCCACATTGTACTAACAGGTTTTGTGTGTACTGTTGTGGTCTTTGCTCATTATGCAGAGTGCTTGTGTAGTGAAAGGGCATGCATTCCTGACTAAATTTGGCTTCCATTAGGAGTAAGAGCAGTAATAGTGAAGGACAGCAAGAAGATTAGCTTCACATGCTCAGCTCTTGCCCTGATACATGTCTTACTCTTCCATTGTTCATATAGTTAATTTTTCTATATAGGAAATGCTGTACCTGTTATACATAGTTACCAAACTTTGTGACATTGTCATTTGAGAGTCACTGAAATTGAAAGGATGTTAAGAGCTGAAAATGTCAGTTCATCTCAGTTGGAACAGTCATGGAGGAACAGTTTGTTTTGACTCATCTTACAGCCACATGTTGGATAAGCAGAGATGAAGCTGCTTAGACCAGTTAGGACCGATCTCCTGGTAGATCCGAGAACAGTAGAAGCCAACCCTAAGAAAATCTTGGTTTGCAGAAAGAAGAGTTGGAACAATAACTCCTTCGTGTTTGGGCAAAGCAGAAAAATTCAGTAGGCAAGGAGGGAAACTGAGATCTTATGCTTTTCTGTGTTTCTAAGCATTTTAGAATAACTATTTCAATATGCATTAGCTTTATAATTTCCAAGTATTTTGGTGTTTAAGATCTAATTTTTTCCCTTACAACAAGACAGCTGTCTTTCCTTAACCTCTTGTTAGAAAAGAGGCTCAGAGAAACTATGTGTTTCATTCAGGAAATCTCAAATAGTTAATGGCACAGGGGATTAGAGCCTGTTTTCTGATCCTGGTTTCGGTGTCCATTGTACCATCGTCTCTGAGCTATCTGAGGGCAGGAACTATGTGTTTTTGATCTCTGCATCCCTAGTACCAGGCATAGTGCCCAGCACACAGTTGGTGCTTAATAAATGTTTTTAAATGAAAGCAAAATTACCTGAAAGATTTGATTCCAGCAGATTTTTGGCTAAAAAAGTAGTGCTTTTATGATGGATAATAATTAGACTATTGGTGAACACAATGTAGTCTATACAAAAACTGATATATAATAATGTACACCTGAAATTTGCACAACATGACCTCAATAATGTAATTTTTTTTTAAAGTTGTGCTTTTAGATATATTACCTAGGTCTTGCTGTGCATACTTAGAAAATTTTTGATCTTGATGCACTGTATAATTTTTAAAAAGTAACCAGCTTTTTAGTCACAGCAAATCAGAATTTTCCCTTTGTATCTCTGGAAAATCTTTTAGAAATATAAAACATCAAAGGATCTATTTTTGAACTTAAACCATTTAAACAGGTAATTTGTATCATTTAAACTATTTGGGTTTTTTTACTCATTCATGTCATTGAATTTTAAGGTAAGTTTGTTTCCTTACTTAATGGAAATTTAGGGTTGTGGGTAAACTCTTTGTAAAGTCTACTTTATAGTTAACCTATGATATAGGTTGCATACATTCTAAAGGTCATTTAAGGTTAAATCTGGTAAATTGCAAAGGAGTTACTACTATCCAATTTACTCCAGTCAAGTGAGGCCTTGGTATGTTGATCTGTTGGTTGATAGGCAAAACATTTTTAAACAACATGATCTCATTTGGAGCTAGAGGTAGTTCAGTGTAAGTACAATATATATCTGTATATGAAACCCTATGTCTTTTATGGGCAATAATTTTGATTAAATTTATAAAGATGCTAATCTTTCATTAGGATCCATTTTATTTCTCAAGCTTCAAAATGTCAAGGCTTTTTCAAGCACATGTGAACTATACTCAATGTAAATTTAAATATTTCTGGAAATGTCAAAGCTGTGTGCACTTTTACATTCAGATACTTGAGTTGGGTTTGGAAAAAGTTTAATCAAGAAAATAGACCACCTATTTTTGTTCAGAGACTGTCAGCTACTTCTTCTATGTCTTTCATATGTCCTTGACTTCTTGCCCAAGAGGGATTTACAACTGCCTAAGAGACATCCTTGAAATGGCAAATGATTAACTCTTAATCATCTTAACATCTTAATTGCTTTTCTTAAAGTTATTTGGAGTATGGATGTAATATTTGGTTAATTTCACTTAAAGTCATTTTAGTTCACCCTTTGAAATGATAGGAACAAAATGGAAATGATATTATGAAACTACTAAGTTACTTGAGATATTAAATTTTTGGCATAAGTGTTAGCCTAGGAGACTCAAAACTTTGTTTTAAATTGCCTTTTATCATTTTTAGTGTAAACACGTGAGTCATTTTAATTAGCAGAAAGAGAAAGTCTCAATAAGACCACTTAACCTTTTCTTATTTCTAGCCTTATGTGTTACTGTGGGCCATGTTTACTTTTTTTTTTTGGTCTGTCTAAAACATTATTATCCAGTCAGTTAAAATAAGATGCATTAAAAGTAATGAAGTTGTTTAAAATAAATGGGTCATTTGTATTTTAAGAATACTTTTGGTTTAAATATATCACCTGTTTTTGAGGTACTTGCTTTTCTTTGTTAACATAATATCTAAAATGTTTTAGCATCTTGACTGACTGGGTAGATTCTAGTTTCAATTCTAAACTCCCTCTTCTTTTCTGTCTGTTCAGGCAACAGGCTCACTGACATTGCCAAGTAATTGTCTCTAAGTTAAGGAGTTAATTAGTTAACTGTCTCCTGCAGAAGTCAAGTACTGACTCATTGTGGATGAGAAGACTTGTGTTTTTTTCCTCTGAGCTATACACTTTATCTTTCAGTTAAAATAGACTAGGAGAGTTGGGGAAAACACTAGCAAAATACCTCAGGGTAAGTGATTCTCTGGCATCATTTATAACTCCAGATACTGGCAAAGTCTGTTCCAGTACAACAAAAGCATTTGTTTTTCGTGTTGGCTGCCGTGTCCTTGGTGGTTTGTGCTAAGGCTCCTCTATTTCCTGATAGTTTTAAAGTCAAGAATGTTGTGAAATACTGGATTCAGTAAGTACAGTATACTTTCAGTGTGTGTGCGTGTGTAGTGGTGGTAGTCTTGGCAATCAAATTCAGGTATTAGATATTAGATACCTCTGTGGCAAGAAGAAATGGACAATTAGTTGCCAAATTTTGTTAATACTAATTCTGAAATGTTTTCATATTTGCTCTTTTTTGAAAATTGACATCTGCTAATTAAAGAAAGAAAGTAACACTCAAACAATTGTAAAGAGAGAGAACAAAGATCACCATAACCCATGTCTTGTATTTTCTTATTTTGTATTTTGTGTTTAGTTCTTCCTTGTTTTAAATTTTTCGTAGGAGTCAGGCCCAGGATTCTTCTAAGGATGTGAGCATTTTTATATATTATATTTATGTATATTTGTGCATATGTACATATGTGTTCAGCTCAATCGCTTTTTGAAAGGACTGAATTTGAAAAAAGCAAGATATACAGAATGATGTAAATAGTATGTTATCATTTGTGTAAAAAAGAGAAATGGATAAGTCATGGTTTTTTGGTTTTCTCTCCCACTGCCTTGGTTCAGGCCTCAACCTCTTTCACCTGGATCTTTGCAGTAGCCACTACTTGGTCTCCCTGCCCCCAGTCAATTTCTCTCTTCTCCAGTGCGCCTTTCACAGTGCCACCAGAGAGACCACAGGCCAGATCATGTCTCTCCCCCTAAAATTTTTAGTGGTATCCCATGGCCCACAGAATAAAGTTCAGACTATTCAGTTGAGCATTCAAAGTCTTCCACCATCTGGTCTCAAACTGCCTTTTCAGCTTCACCTTCTTCTACATATCTTTGTATACCCTCTCTTTATTATCATTTCTCTCTCCAACTAACTCTCCCATGCCCCTAAAAAAGGAAAAATATTCATTTTTTTTATTTCTATATTTGTTCACATTTTATTTTATTTTTTTAGCCTGAAACACCCTTTCTCTCCATTTGCAGTTGAAATTGAATTTTACTTTCAAGGCCTGTTCCAAACTTTCTCTTTCCTCCCTCCAACCCCGTCCCACCTGTCCCTAGAGTGAACCACTTGTTTTTGGTTTCCATGGTACATTTCTCATACCATTGTTTGGCACTCATATTTTAGTTAGTGGTTGATTTGTGAGTTTGGTTAAGTTCTGTTTTTAGACTTCCCTGTGGTGATTCCTCTTTCTAATTGCAGTAGTCTCCCTGACATTTTGCCTTCCCCACGCCTGCCTTTCCTTAACTCTGGTGGTTTTCTGATCTTGGTAAAACATGTTAGATTATATCATACATTGAAGAATGAGGAGGAGAAGAAGCAATTGTCAGGAATTGGTAGAGTCCACTCACTATTAGTATCAATACCATACAGTTTATTTTTTCGTTATCCTATGTTTGCATACCTATTGTTTTGAAACGTCAAAAATTATTTAGTCTCCATTTTATAGAGGCCTGGGAGGAGAATAGAGTTCTTGAAGGACTCACAGCAAGTTATTGGTAGAGCCAGGATTTAAACCCAGGACCCTATCAGGAATGACTTTTATAGCATGTGGAGAGAACATGACTTTATTTTGGGGTGATATTTGTTAGGTGCTTTTGGTAGCACTAGCTAGTAAAAATATATCTGCCTTGGGCTACTTTTTGTGCAGGCTGATATAGCATTGGCCGTAATAGACTTTGTGGTGTTTTTCAGAATATGACAAAGGAAACATTTTTTAAATCATTTTTAAAAAATTTTATTAAGGTCATAATAGTTTATAATATTGTGAAATTTCAGTTGTACATTATTGTTTGTCAGTTACCATATGTATATATATGTCCCTTTAACCCTTATGTCCACCCCCCAACACCCTTCCCATCTGGTAACCACTAATCTGTTCTCTTTGTCCATGTGTTAGTTTATCTTCCACATATGAGTGAAATCATATGGTGTTTGTCTTTGTCTGGCTTATTTCGCTTAATATAATACCCTCAAGGTCCATCTATGTTGTTGCAAATGGGACAATTTTGTCTTTTTTTATGGCTGAGTAGTATTCCATTGTATATATATACCACATCCTCTTTATCCAACTTTATCCAAGTTGATGGGCATCAGTCTTCTTTATCCAATCATCAGTCTTGAGTTGCTTCCACTTCTTAGCTATTGTGAATAATGCTGCAACGAACATAGGGGTGCATAAGTCTCTTTGGATTATTGATTTCAAGTTCTTTGGATAAATATCCAGTAGTGGAATAGCTGGGTCATATGTTATTTCTATTTTTATTTTTTTGATGAGGAAGATTAGCCCTGAGCTAACATCTGTTGCTAATCCTCCTCTTTTTGCTGAGGAAGATTAGCCTTGGGCTAACATCCGTGCCTATCTTCCTCTACTTTATATGTGGGACACCTGCCACAGCATGGCTTGGTAGCAGTGCGTAGGTCCAAGCCCGGAATCTGAACCTGTGAACCCTGGGCCGCCAAAGCAGAGTGCACGAACTTAACCACTACGCCACTGGGCCGGCCCCTCTATTTTTAATTTTTTGAGAAATCTCCATACTGTTTTCCATAGTGGCTGCACCAGTTTGCATTCCCACCAGCAGTGTATGAGGATTTCTGACAAAAGAAACATTTTTGATTTCTCTCCTTGTTGAAAGAGCTGGTGGCTTGGTTTAGTCAGATTCACAAATGAGAACATGTGAAATGCTTTATTGGAAAGCAAATCAACAGTCTTTTTTTTTTTTTTTTTGTGAGGAAGACCAGCCCTGAGCTAACATCTTGCCAATCCTCCCCTTTTTTGCTGAGGAAGACTGGCCCTGGGCTAACATCGTGCCCATCTTCCTCCACTTTATATGGGACGCCACCACGGCGTGGCTGACAGGCAGTGCGTCGGCGGGTGCCCGGGATCCGAACTCGCGAACCCCGGGCTGCCAAGCGCGGACTAAACCGCTGCGCCACTGGGCGGCCCCCAAATCAACAGTCTTTTGATTTGATCCTTCCCGTCCCTGTCTTGTTTCCCAGAAGCAACCACTTGTAACACTTTTAGCTATTCTTTTGGTATATCCCTTCATATTTCTGTACTGCTATTTCTAGACATTATTGACTTTCTATTACAGTAGCTGAGGACTTAGCTTCCTTATACTACTTCCTTCCCCATTCTTCTCTCTTCCTCTCAGTATATTTATAATTATTAATATTTAGTATCTACATTGTTATGACTATAATGTGTATTTTTGAGCCGTCGTGTATTATGATAATATTTCCTATTTTTGTACACCAAAAATAATTTTTCATAGAGTTAAAAATTACCCTTTTGGAGCCAACCCGGTGGCATAGTGGTTAAATTCATGCATTCTGCTTCAGCAGCTTGGGATTCGCTGGTTCGGATTCTGGGCACAGACCTACTCACTGCTCATCAAGCCATGCTGAGGCAGCGTCCCATATAGAAGAGCTACAACTCTACAATTATGATACTCAACTATGTACTGGGGCTTTGGGGAGAAAAAAAGAAAAAAGAGGAAGATTGGCAACAGATGTTAGTGCAGGGCCAATCTTCCTCAAAAAAAAATTTACCCTTTTATTTACTTAGTAATTTGTGTACCTATTACTAATTCATTAACTTAAGAAATATTTACTGAGTGCCTACTTTGTGGCAGGCATTATTCTAGGTGCTTGGGATACACCAGTAAACAAACTAGACAAAGATTTCTTCCTTTGTGACACTTATATTCCAGTTGGGAGATAGACAATGAACATAGTAAAGAAGTAAAATGTGTAACAGGTTAGAAGGTGATAGGTGCCAAGGGGAAAAAAAGCAGAGCAACATAAGGGGATTGGGAATACAGATACAGGCATGACTTGTAATACTAAATAGGATGATAAGACTAGGTCCCATTGATGAGGTGACATTTGAGCAAAGATTTAAACTCCTCCCAATGTTATTTTCCACGTAGTCAAATGCCTTGGATAATCTGACGTTCCATTTTCTCCAGTGGCTTTCCTTGTTGGAGCCCTCCGTCTGCCCCAGTCAGGATGAGGTACTCTAGAACCTGAGACACAATTGTCCTGGGATTTCCCTTGGCCACTTTCCTGGGTTGGATCATCTGTTTCCTGGATCTCACATCTTCCTCTTACTTGGTGTTCATGTCCTCTTTTTGATGGAGCAAATTCTCCAATAGCTTCCTGAGAAAGGGTATGTGAAGGGAGAGAAGAGTATTGAGAACATGGATACCTCAAGTACTTTTAACCCACCTTTACAATTGATTGAAAGTTTGGCTCAGTTTAGAATTCTAGGTTAGAAATAATTTCTCTTAGAATTTTCAAGCCTTTCTGTATTGTCTTCAAGCTGCCAATGTTTCTGTTGAGGAAGCATTGATGCTCGTGATTTATAATTCTTTGTATGTGACCTGTTTTTTCTCTCTGAAAAGTTTTAGGATTTTATTTTTATTCTATGTTCCATAATTTTATGATGATGGGCCAGGCCCTGGTGTGGGTTTTTGTCTTGTTTGTTTTAATTTATTGTGCTTGGCACTTGGTGAGCCCTTGTATTCTTCAATTCTAGGAAATTTTCTGATGTTACTACTTTGATAGTTGACTGAAGTAGCTAAATTGATCAGCTGCAACCCAAAGAGGAGGGCTTTGGTTGTTCATGTTTGGTCTTGCCATAGTACATAAAACTCTTAAAATAATAGGCATTTATTTGATAGGCAGGTATTATTTTATTTTTAATAATTATCAACATAAAAGGCAGAATATTTTTGATTTTTTCCAACTACTGGAACTTAGAACAAATACCTCTGATGGAAGTTCTTGTTTGTTATGCTTTTCTCATTCACTTTACTTTTGAGGTTTTGGCAGGTTATGTTTGTCCCCCTCCCCCATATACAGGAAGTCTCTGGGAATCTACAGATGTTTTCTTCTCACTTTCAGGCCTTGGTCTCCTTGGCTACCTTTTCACTTTTCTTCATCCTTCTCATATTTCTTCTCTTACATATGTAATAATATATATTAATTATTTAATATATATCTTACATAATTAAATATATATTTGAGATAAAAGTCACATAACATAAAATTCACCATTTTAACCATCTTAAAGTATACAATTCAGTGTTTTTTAGTATATTTACAATGTTGTGCGACCATCACCACTGTCTAATTCCAGAACGTTTACATCACCCCCAAAGAGAAACCCTATATGTGTTAAAATTCTTCATTTATTATCCTTATTTTGATTTTGATGCTGGCCGTTAGTTTACCTTTTCACAAAACATTTGTTGGCTACAAAATGATATTGAATAATTTTAATTTTTAAGTATACATTTATTTATGTACTTTTTAGTATGCCAGTACTGAGGTCGATGGAGAACGTTACATGACCCCAGAAGACTTTGTCCAGCGCTATCTTGGACTGTATAATGATCCAAATAGCAATCCGAAGATTGTGCAGCTCTTGGCAGGAGTAGCTGATCAAACCAAGGATGGGTAAGTACCTTTACACATTTTTTGAAAACTAGTGTTCTGCAATATTTTATTAAAAATAGGAAAACCTTAAGTTTACCTATGACCATCTGGAATTTTAATATTAATAAACCCTGTCTTTTCTTAGAAGTTTATGAAAACAGTGTTATTTACTGCCGTTATTAAGGATACTAGTATTTTTCTTTCTTTTTTTGAAAAAAATTACACGTGAAAAGCCATATTTTATATTGAATAGTCTGAGCAGAATGGTTTCAGATAACTAAGTGTATTTCTTTTCAGATAACTAAGTGTATTCTTTCATTTCATTTCATTCAGAAATACTAAGTGTATTTTATTTCTTTTGTTCATTCATCTATTGAATAAATATTGAGTACCTACTAGGCACTGTTCTAACTGCTAGAATTACATCAGTGAATAAACCATGCGAAAACAATAAACAAAATTTAAAAGTAAATTATCACATGTTAGGAGGTTACAAGTGCTATGAGGAAAAATAAATCAGGGAAGAATTTAGAGTGGTATTTATTCATTTATCTGTCTACTCATTTATTTGACAAACATTTATAGAACAACCACTATTTGCCAGGCACTGTTGGGTCTTAGAAATACAAACATAAATAAAATGGGGTTCCTGGTCAAAGAGGAAGCTTATGGCCTAGTGAGAAAGAGGATGAGTAAACAAAGAAAAAGAAGTAATACTTCAGGAATAAGGTGCTAAAACAGAAGTATACAAAAGGCACAAAGGACAACCAAGAAAGCATGGTTAACACTGTTTTGAGTGGTCAGGACAGCTTCATAGAAGAGGGGATGCTTGAGTGAAATCTGGCAAGAGGAATAGGAGCTTGCAGTTGGTTGGACAAGTAGGGAGGAGAATTCCAGGAAAGGGAACAGCTGTGGCGTGGAACATCAAGGGGCACGTGTGTGTGTGTGTTTTGGGGAGTGACAGTGGGGAGGTTGTGTTACAAGTACTTTTGGTGTGGCTGTGGTGTTGCTTTGTTGCTGTTTAAGTTGTGGTTGGAGTGGAGCTGGGGACCTTGTGTGCTAAGCTTTGACTGTGTCCTGTAGGCTCCTGACTCTCAGTCTTGGAGTTATTTTTAGCCTGGCAGTGTATGGGTGTGTGCAGTCACAGAAATAACAAAGAGCATCTTACTAGAGTGTCACTTTACTCAAATCAAAGGGGAAGAGCACACCATTTTTATATTGAAATCAAATATGACTGAATTATGGAGCAAATGGAATATTTGTATGAATTATAAAGAAAAATTTGCCTTGCTTTGTGAGTTCCAAGCTATATCCCCAGGCCTCCAAGGGTCCAGGTTATTTCTCCTACCTGTAGAGGTGGTTGTGTGACAAGCTTTGAAAAACTAGGCAATATGGAATCTTTAAAAGTTATTTCCAGGGCCGGCCCCGTGGCGCAGTGGTTTAGGTCTGCGCTTTGGCAGCTCGCGGTTTGCGGGTTCGGATCCCAGGCGCCAGCCGACGCACTGCTTGTCAGCCATGCTGTGGCGGTGTCCCATATAAAGTAGAGGAAGGTGGGCACAGATGTTAGCCCAGGGCCAGTCTTCCTCAGCAAAAAGAGGAGGATTGGCAACGGATGTTAGCTCAGGGCTGGTCTTCCTCACACACACAAAAATAATAATAATAAAAGTTATTTCCGTTACCACATATATGATCAGATTTTATAAAAATGATAGGTTGGAGTAGGACAAGACTTGCATGCAGTGAAATCTGTTTAGGAGGCTGTTGTAATAGTTAAAGTAGAAATGTTGGTATCTAAGTTCTTTGAGTTTAGGGTTAGTATTACATAAATTTATATTTTCCCACAGAATCTAGCACAGTGCATGAAATTTAGTGTGAGTATTTTATATTTTGGAAAGATTTTATATAATTTATCAGTGGCAGATATTGGGGAACTTGTATACATTTTGTGTCTTGTCTCTAAAAACGTCAAACCATCTGATAAGTTACTGTAGACCATTCAGTTATTGGGTCTCTCAATAGTGATTAGATGTAAGACACATGAAAATTAGTTATATTTAATCAGAACTTCTTCTACTTTATTAAAGGTAACATTTACATTTAGCTCTTTTAGAAACTGTCAGAGTATTTATTGTCATTAATTTGATCGGAGACCTGCTTTCAGAGTGTCCATATCTTTTCAGATGCTTCCTTTTGTGACGACCTGCTCTGGTCCCTCTCAGTAGTGTGTCTTTTTTGAAGCTTCATGCAATTCTCCCAGACTCAGTTGCATTGTTAAAGTGTGGTCAAGTGGAATCAAAGGTTTAAGTTGCTCGAGTAGAATAGATCAAAAATGAGTTTTGGATAGTAAAGAATCTAATAATGTTGAGTAATGTTTACATTAAAAAAGCACAAAACTGTTTCTCTTTTTAAAAGGTAAATCTGTTCTATTTCAAATTTTAAAAACTTCTTACATTTCCCTTTTTTCTCTCTCTTTGGAATGAGTCAGATTAGGATTGGGTAGGAAATCTGATTCATAGAGTTAGGTCATAAAAATTATAAATGAGTTTATGAAACATAGATTATTTCTAAAAGCAGAGAAAGATGGAATTTTCTAGAACCACAGTGATTCTTGACCTATTCATGGATGGTCTTCAGAGGCTCCTGAACATGCTGAAATGCAGTGCAAAATGAATGGATTTGTATCTGTATTTTTTGGGGGAGAATTCCCAGTTTTTCAAAAGGATCTATGACTTCAAAAAGGGTAAAGGTTGTTTAATACTTAAATTTTTTTTATTGAGGTCACATTGATTTATAACATTATATAAATTTCAGATGTACATCATTATATTTCGACTTCTGTATAGACTGCATTGTGTTCACCACCAAAAGTCTACTTGCCATCTGTCACCTTACACGTGTGCCCCTTTACCCCTTTTGCCCTCCCCCCAACCCCTTCCCCTCTGGTAACCACCAGTCTGGTCTCCATATCTATGTTTGTTTATGTTGCACCTTGAGTGAAGTCATATGGTAATTATCTTTCTCTATCTGACTTATTTCACTTAGCATAATACCCTTAATGTCCATCCATCTTGTCACAGATGGCAAGATTTCATCCTTTTTTTTGGCTGAGTCATATTCCATTGTGTATATATATACCACATCTTCTTTATCCATTTGTCGGTTGGTGGGCACTCAGATGGATTCCAAGTCTTGGCTATTGTGAACAAAGGGGTACATGTATCTTTTCGAATTAGTGTTTTTGTGTTCTTTGGATAAATACTCAGAAGTGAAATAGCTAGATCATATGATATTTCTATTTTTAATTTTTTGAGGAATCTCTGTACTGTCTTCCATACTGACTGCACCAATTTACATTCCCACCAGCAGTGTACAGGGTTCCTTTTTCTCCGCATCCTCTCCAACACTTGTTATTTCTTGTCATGTTAATTATAGTCATTCTAATGGGTAAGAGGTGATATCTCATTGCAGTTTTGATTTGCGTTCCCCTAATAATTAGTGATATTGAACATCTTTTCTCGTGCCTGTTGGCCATCTGTATATATTCTTTGGAAAAATGTCTGTTCATATCCTCTGCCCATTTTTTGTTTGTTTGATGAGAAAGATTGGCCCTGAGCTAACACCTGGTGCCAGTTTTCCTCTTTTTGCTTGAGGAAGAATGGCCCTGGGCTAACATCTGTGACCATCTTCCTCTATTTTTTTTGTAAGTGGGTTGCCACCACAGCATGGCTGGATGAGTGGTATAGGTCTGCTCCCAGGATTGGAACCTGTGAACCTGGGCCACCCAAGTGGAGTGCGCTGAACTTAACCACTACGCCACTGGGCTAGCCCCCCTCTGCCCATATTTTGATCAGATTGTTTATTTTTCTGTCGTTGAGTTGTATGAGTTCTTTATATATTTTGGAAATTAACCCCTTGTCAGATATATGATTTGCAAATATTTTCTCCCAGTTGGTGGGTTGTCTTTTCATTTTGTTCCTGGTTTCCTTTGCCTTGCAGAAGCTTTTTAGTCTGATATAGTCCCATTTGTTTATTTTTTCTTTTGTTTCCCTCGCTTGAGTAGACATAGCATTCGAAAAGATGCTGCTAAGACTGATGTCCAAGGGTGTACTGCTTATATGTTCTTCTAGGAGTTTTATGGTTTCAGGTCTTACATTCAAGTCTTTAATCCATTTTTAGTTAATTTTTGTAAGATAATGGTCTACTTTCATTCGTTTGCATGTGGCTGTCCCGTTTTCCCAACATCATTTATTGAAGAGACTTTCCTTTCTCCGTTGTATGTTCTTGGCTCTTTTGTTGAACATAAGCTGTCCATAGATGGGTGGTTTTATTTCTGGGCTTTCAATTCTGTTCCATTGATCTGTGTGTCTTTGTGCCAGTACCATGCTGTTTTGATTACTATATCTTTGTAGTGTATTTTGAAGTCAGGGATTGTGATGCCTCCAGTTTTGTTCTTTTTTCTCAGGATTGCTTTGGCTAGTCTGGGTCTTTTGTTGTTCCATATAAATCTTAGGATTCTTTGTTCTATTTCCGTGAAGAATGTCATTGGGATTTGATTGGGGTTGCATTGAATCTGTAGATTGCTTTACATAATATGGACATTTTAGCTATGTTTATTCTTACGATGCATGGGCATGGACTATCTTTCCATTTCTTTATGTCTTCGATTTTTTTCAATAATGTCTTATAGTTTTCTGTGTATAGGTCTTTCACCTCCTTGGTTAAATTTATTCCTAGATATTTTATTCTTTTTGTTGCAATTGAAAATGGGATTGTATTCTTGACTTCTCTTTCTGATAGCTTATTATTAATGTGTAGAAGCAGGAGTGTTTTGATACAGGTGCTTGCTGTGGAGAGCCAAGTAGAAGCAGCATTATATGCTATAAATAGCATGATGGGTTGTCTAAAAGTAAAAGCTATTAGCCAAGTTATTTGTGAGATTGTGGCTTAAACTTTGAAGTTCTGGTTATATAATGAAAAACAAAATGATTTTATGCATTAAGTGCAGATCTCGGGAACCATTATTGTGTGATCTAATCTAAAATATTTAGACAGTTGCTTGTTTGAAATTGTAACTTCTAGAACTGTAGTTTCTATATTTAGCTCTAGTCAGAATTTCATTTGGAGGCTCTATTCTCCTATAATGTGGAAAATATAGTTTTCCTCTTTTACTTTTTCACAAGTGTTTTCCTTTAATATTCTGTATGCTTATAGAAAAACCTTTTATGCAGATATCTTGGTTGTTTAAAAATGACAAAATTAACGTATTAATATTTTGAAATTTTATTACTTTCCATTCAGTAGATTAAAAAGGAACTTTGTAGAAAATTTAAAAAACACATCGAATTCATAAAATAGATTATTCAAAGTTATCAAATGAATACATGTTCTTTGTAAAAAGTCAGACAGCAGGTATGGTAAAAAGCAAATGTGTCCCCTCATCCTCATTAAAAGAAGACAAACTGTTTATTAAAGTATGAACTAAGCAATGGTTTCTTCACTCCACAGTTAGTGGCTTGTAGTTTGCATTTGTTCTGCTATAGTCTTGATCAGGTCCTTCTAGCAACAGGGGAATCCATGGCAGGATGAAGAAAAAAGAGCTTTAAAAATTATTCTGAAACATGCTTTATGTTATGTTTGCTTTATGTTAGCAGATAAGCAGACTATTTCTTGCTTTCTGAAAAGTATTGTTACATTATAATGTATAAAATGCCTGTGGGCTAAAAATAAATAAGGAGCGCATCAGAGAGACTAAGTGGACTGTTTCCTCCCAATATTTTATAAACATTTTCAAACATTCAGGAAAGTTGAAAGAATTTTACAGTGAACACCCATATCCACACCACATACATTCTACCATTAATGTTTTTCTGTACTTCCTTTCTCGTGTATCTGTTCCTCAATCTTTCCATCAATCCATCTTATTTTTTTTTTTTTTTTTTTTTACAAAATAAGCATGTTTACGAAAAAAATTTCAAAGTAAATCACAGACATTGATACACTTTAAATATTTTAGTTTCTGTCTCTATGCATTTTACTATTCTTGGTACTTCATATAAGTGGAATAATACATTATTTGTCCTTCTGCACCTGACGTATTTCACTTAAGAAATGTTTCCAAGATTCATCCATGTTGCAGCATGTATCAGAATTTCATTCCCTTTTAAAGTTGAATAATATGCATTGACTTATTTTTAAGTTGTTGATACTTTTGTGCTTCTTAATTGACTTTTCTTTCTTGAAATAAATCACTCTATGTAACGAAGGTAACTGAATATTGAGGATTGGCTGAGTATTTCCCCAATACCTTCTTGTAATAATTGTCTACCTGCTACAGATACCAGATGCCCTTTCTACTTTTCAACTATAACTTTAGATTTGGGTTGGGGGGCAGAGAGGTGTACACTAAATTGAAGGCAGGAGTTGAGAGTCTTTGAGTAGGCCCACTGAGTTGCTGAATGTCTTTAAGCAGATCACTTCTTTGGACTTTTTTTTGGCTGAGGAAGATTCGTCCTGAACTAATATCTGTTGCCAATCTTCCTCTTTTTTTGCTTGAGGAAGATTAGCCCTGAGCTAACATCTGTGCCAGTCTTCCTCCATTTTGTATGTAGGTTGCAGCCGCAGCATGGCTGATGAGTGGTGTAGGTGTGCCCCTGGGATCCAAGCTAGTAAACCCAGGCTGGTGAAGCAGAGCATGCTGGACTTAACCACTATGCCATGGGACCAGCCCCTCTTTGGAATTTTTAAGGGTTCTGGCTGTAAAGTTGTGTAAATATGTGATTTGCCTTTTAAAATATACTGATAGACAAAATGTAGATATTTAATAAAGTCCATAGACTTTATATTTTAAACAAAGGGCTACTTAGTTGGAAACCTACACAACAAGAGTCTCAAACCTTAGGGGCAGGGTAGCCCCTAACTGATGAGCCTGTGGTCCTTTTGAAGGAGGCAACTTGTGTTTGGCTCCAAGGGGTTGGTGCTACTTGGGACCACGAATCTGTTGCCCAAACTTGCAATTTATCAAGAAAAACCAGAAAACTGGATATTTATGTGAAATCTTTTAATTTCTTAATGTTGGCTACTAATGTAACTAACAAAATAATACTTTGCATGCCAAAGAAAATGTATGTGTGGGCCAAATTCAGTCTGCCAGCTGACCATTTATGACCTTTGCTAGTTAAGGAAAAACCCTTTGACGTCTTCTCATAAATACAGAAAGTTTTACTACTGAGCATGAAATGTGTTTTATAGCTACATATTCTGTATTTCAGGGTAATTGTAGTTTTGATGTCTAATTCCTGACACTTATTTTGGAAAAACCAAGATATTATGATTTTTAAAAAATTTTTACCCATGATCAGCCTAACTACTTTTTATTTAAAAAATTTTTCATATAATCAGAAGAAATAATGCTAATCTTCATTATAAAAATTTCAAACATTTAGAAATATATAGTCTAGAAAGTGAAGGTCTTCTCTAACTCCTTCCCTAGATCAGTAATCTATTTGTGTTATACATTCTCGTACTTTCAGACCAGACCATGTCATTCATCTTTAGTTTTGTTCAGAGCTTAAAACCACATATTACTCATTGCTTTTTAGGAGTGTGTGGATGGTCATGATGATACCTGATATGTTATGACTTCATTTGTTGTTACTACCCTAAAATTTGTGTAATGATAACCACACTTTCTAGTTTTACTGTATCTTTTAGTAGTACACCAGCACATGAGGTGTATTATGACATGTGGCCTGATAAACAGTTTTGATTATGGGATCATTCCTCCCAGGATTCCTTAGGCACTGAAGCTCCTAATTTCACCAAGGATTATTCTTCAGTATGGGCACAGTGAGGGCCTAGTCTTCAGTGCCCTGAATAACACCACCACATGTATATATACACGGTGGAATACTACTCAGCCATAAGAAATGATGAAATCCAGCCATTTGTGACAACATGGATGGACATTAAGGGTATTATGCTAAGTGAAATAAGTCAGAGGGAGAAGGTCAAAAACTGTATGATCTCACTCATAAGTAGAAGATGAAAACAACAACAAACAAACACATAGAGACAGAGATTGGATTGGTGGTTACCAGAGGGGAAGCGGGGAGGGAGGAGGGCGAAAGGGACGATTAGGCACATGTGTGTGGTGATGGTGTATTTGTAGTATTTGGATGGTGAACATGATGTAATCTATGCAGAAATAGAAGTGTAATGATGTATACCTGAAATTTATGCAATGTTATAAACCAATGTTACCGCATTTTAAAAAACTCCAAAAACAAATAAGAACATATTAAATTAAGAAAGATTCCAATGCTTAAAAAAAAACAACCTACCACCACAAAAGCCTTGCTGTCAATAAAGGGCAAAGGCATAGTATACATCATTGCTTTGGATATAATGTAACTTGTGTCATTTAAACCTATTTCAAAGTGTTTTAAGTAATAGAAAATGTAACTTTGAATGTAAAATATGTCTTAGATGAATGGGGGCATAAAATGAAATGTAAAGTATAATCTTTTTCCTAATACTGTGTTGGGAAACATGTCTCTCTAAAAAGTCATATATCCTAAATTGAGTTTATTCAAGAATATTTACGAGTTCCTACCCTCAGTCAAGCCTGTGCTCTGTGACAGGCCTACCCTCTGGTGGGGAATTAGACTTTAAACAATGAGTTACATAATTATTTTAATGAGAATTTTGCAAGGGGCATTACAAAAATACAGTGTGCTGCCATAAGGGTATAAGGAGGATGTGAAGTTGTCTGGGGACTCTGAGATGGTTCTCTTGAGGAAATGATATTTGAGCTGAGCTGTGTAAAGATTGGGTGCAAGTTAACTGAGCAAAAGTTTGAACATGGTGGGATCATTCCAAGGAAAATGAATTGCTGAGTGATAGCCCTGAGTGGAAGGAGGATGGACTGTTCTAGGATCTGAGAATGAGTAGGCTGGAGTGCAGAGAGCAAGGGGGAGATGTGTAAAGGTCAGATCCTGTGAGTCTAGAAGCCGCATTAAGGATTAGGTCTATTCCTTTAGATAGGTGACTGTAAATGCATTGTCCGAACCAGGCCATTTGAAAATAAAAGGTGGCAATGCTACTAATATATAAATATGTATACTAATATATACGAAATATTTTTATAATGTTGTTACTTGGATACTAGTCACCTACCAATAGCAGCAATATGGTATGGAATCTTTGTAGCAAGCTTGCTATGGAAGATGACTCGAAACTAGCATATGACAGCTCCGTAAGATCATTGAAGGCAATTTCAGTGTAATTTTGGCCACTGGCTAATTTCACAACCCGGAGTATAATAGGACTCAATAAGGGGGTCCTATTAAATTTCTCCCTTTGTATTTTGAATTTTCCTTTAAAACATTTATTATTGACATTTCAAACATATGAAACAGAATAATGTAATGCCTTCATCACCCACTTTTATTTTTTTCATAGTATTCGCAGTCACCCACTTTTAATAATTATTAAAATAATTATTAAATTTGTTTCATTTATTCCTCCACCCATTCTTCTAGCCCCTGGATTTTTTTGAAGCAAATTCCAGATGACATATTTCATCTGTAACTTTCTCAGTGTGCATCCCTAAAAGATAAGAAAAATTGCCCAAAACAAAACAAACCTCCTCAAGAACATTAACATCGCTTTCTTAGTATCATCAAGTGTGTGTGTTATATCAGTATTTCCATTTCTGGATTTTCTTACAAATTAAAAAAATTTATTTTTTTACTTTGTTTGAATCAGAATCCAAATAAGATCTGTGTCTTGTATTTAATTGCTATATCTCTTATGTCTTTAATGAGGTTCTGTTCTATATCTTCTTTAAAAGTTGTGGTTTTTTTGCCACTACAGAATGTTTGCCCTGCGGTTTCCTATAGGCTGCATTTTTGCTGATTGTGTTTCTCTGGTGACGTTTACCATGTTCCTTTGTCCTTTGAATGTTCTGTAAATTGTTGATTACAACTAGAGCAGTAATATGGTGGGTGCTATTGGCATCTAGCGGGGAGAGGCCAGAGGTGCTGCTAAACTTGATGCAATGCACAGGAGGCCCCCACAACAAAGAATTATCTAGCTTAAAATGGCACTATTGAGTGCCAAGGTTGAGAAACTCTGGTCTAGAGACTTGACCAGATTCAGGTTTAATTATTTTTGGTCTTGTTCTCTCTTTAGATGTTAGGGGCTATTGATTATTGCCCAGGTCCATTAATTTGTTAGGGGTTTACAAAAGGGTAATATTCTAATTCTATCACTCCTTCTTTCTTTCTTTATTATCTGGAATACCTCTATAAAGAAGAACTTCCCTTCCTCAGTTATTTGGTTACCCTGAGCTACAGCTCGTACAGTAAAGGCAGGTTAAATGCCTGATGTTTTCCCTTTCTTTACCAGCCAATAACATTTCATATTTTATTCCAGGTTGATCTCCTATCAAGAGTTTTTGGCATTTGAATCTGTTTTATGCGCTCCAGATTCCATGTTCATAGTGGCTTTCCAATTGTTTGACAAGAGTGGAAATGGAGAGGTGACATTTGGTAAGGAAAAAAAAAGATTGTAAGTGATAAGTGAAGTTAGTGAGGCCGGTCCAGTCTTTAATTGGTAAATCTAGTAACTGCATATAGATTGCTGCTTATTTAAGAGCTAGTCAATAAGTGAAGTATTAATTTCCTAAAAAGATTTACACAGATAAAATTAAAATGGTTTTATTTTCTTCAAAGCATTAGACTATTGCAAAAAATTAAGGAATCTAGGAATGCTGTTGCTTCAGCTCATTGAGTCACTGACACTTTCACATACCTAAAATAGGTGGTGTAAAATTTTCTTGTTCTGGGCCAGCCTGGGCAAAATTCTTTATGAAACAGACCATGGACAAGGTGGAGCAATAATCTCATTCTGCAAGGAATTTTTGGGTAGAGAGTTCAGAGCTTCTCTGTAGCATCTTTGGAAAATTGCTGCTATGTCATTTTAACACCAAGAATGGAACTGAAGGAGGGAGTTAAGGCAAGAATAGTTAGCATTCTCTGAACCCCTATTTTAGATTTTTGGCTTTAGGAAACAAGGCTAGAATATTAAAATTACCATCTGAGTTGGATGTAGAAATTGATTTAAATTCTTCAGTAAGTATGTGGTATAGCACTTTGTGATGTCTCATAAGCATATAAATTAGGATTTCTATTTATAGCCACGTATTAGTTTTTAAAGATGCTTATTTATAGAAATTAGTTTGTGTTTAGTAAAAGTATCAGCTAATTTTTCCTGCAACAGGCTTGTCATTAAAAACAATGTAGTCTTTTCAAGGACCTTGAGCCCTCCTCCGTTGCTTTTATTTATTTATTTTTTTTTTGTGGGGAAGACCAGCCCTGAGCTAACATCTGTTGCCAATCTTCCCCTTTTTTTTTTGCTGAGGAAGACTGGCCCTGGGCTAACATCCGTGCCCATCTTCCTCCACTTTATATGGGATGCCGCCACGGCATGGCTGACAGGCAGTGCGTCGGCGGGCGCCCGGGATCCGAACCTGCGAACCCTGGGCTGCCAAGCGCGGACTAAACCGCTGCGCCACCAGGCGGCCTCTCTTCCGTTGCTTTTATATTTGGATTTTTTTTTATTGTGGTAGAACAACACATAACATAAACTTTACCATCTTAATCATTTTTAAGTGTACAGTTCAGTAGTGTTGAGTATATTCATGTTGTTGTGAAACAGATCTCCAGAACTTCTTTATCTTGTAAGTCTGAACTTGAGCCCTTTTATGGTGTGAATTGGCATCTATATGTGGTAGAGAAACTCTTGAAAATCAGGCTTTCTCTGAGCCACAGCGCTAAATATTTATTCACTGTAGTGTTGGTTATAAAACAAATATCTTTTAGTTAAACCCAAAGGAAGAAGTATCACTGCCATGGTAAGAATGATGAGAAAGTATAGGTATTTGGAAGGACCAGTGGTGCCTTTGCTGTGATCTTAGTGGGCACATTTTCTAGCTTAGCATTGATTGTTTCCTTCCTTCTGCCCATTGACCCAGTTGTCTTCTGTGTAAGAAGATTTTCCCAAATAAATACCTATGCAGAACTCTATAGGTTTCCATGTATATCTTGTCATTCTCCCTGCTTTGGAGCAAGTTCTGGCCATTCTGCCTTCTAAAGAATGTTGACTTTTCTCAGAAGAACCTAGATTCTATGCTTTAAAGTACAAAACCTTTATCATCGCATCATTCAGCATTAATTGTGTATTCCTAATAATGCTGCATTTTTAATTTTCAATGGGTATCACACATGCTCACATGTCTCACTTCCAAATGCGGTGCAGAAATGCTTGGGGAGTAACTTGATGCAAATATCTGCATTAGTGACAGTATACCTGTGCTTCTATCATGTGTCCAATGTTTAAGAATTAGATTTCCCAAAACCAAATTGTAATTTATTTTGTCCCTCCTATTCTGGTATCATGGTTCTTTGTGTCTCCTCCATTTGATTGCTTTTCCCAATTTCTGTTTTTAAAAATGAGTCCCTCAAGTCAGTTCACCAAACATACTAACAATAGAGACTCATGCCATTGTTGTTTAGCAGATTAAAATGAGTGTAGGAAGTAGCCGAGTGGTTTATACATACCTTATTATTTCATGCAAATGAAAGCTTGTAGTTAAATCCCAACTTTAGTATTTTATAGATCTTTTGTTTTTTTCTCAGACTATGATTTATGAGTTATAATTTCAAGAAAATATAATTAGGATTAGAGCAAAACAGACCAGTTTTTATAGCATCTGGTGTGAATTGAAGACAATATAAATCTTCCAGAATCCTGCTTTCATTCTTCTGCTCCATAATCTAAAGATAGGACAATTCTTACAGAATAAGATAAAACTGACCCCACTTTCAACATTGTTCCTGGGGTCACTGGCCAGCTGGATGGTTCTTTTAATGGTGCTCACCTATTTCCTGGGACCTCGACCATTTCCCCTTTCTGCCCTGCCTCTCTAGTTTTGAGGATCCAATTTTAGACAAATTTCCTTAACTAAAATGAAAAGAATCATAATGAAGGAAAGTTTAATTTTGTATTCTTAAGAAAAGAGGAAAAGTATTGAAATTGTTACAAATGCAATTTAACAAGATTTCTAAGACTCACTCATTTCAGACTGTATTCAAGACTACTGAATTTCAGCATAAGGAAATAATTAACTTGGAGTTTATTTTTATAGGATTTTGGATCTGTGATAAAGGTCAGTCTTTGTGTTTGCACCCACTTAATAAAATGAATTGTGCTTATGTATTTATAGATATGTGTTTAGGTAAAAGGAAATTTTAGATCCATTCTAACTCTAAATCCTTTTCACCAAATGGCCTTATGTTTTCTAGTTTGGAGCTTATTTAAAGTATAATTTTTCTTTTGTGCACATCAGGAGAGAAAGGTGGAGAGAATATTGGATACAAAGTGCAATGGGGTCGGGAAAGACTATTATGTTATCGGTATCTCTCGTGGACTATGATGATGATGTTATCTGTGTACTTGTACTATTGTTCTCATCTATGCTTTTGTTTTTTTAGATATGCTTTTTATATGCATCAAATTATATACTTAAATTGTATGCATTTTTACAAGTATTCATATAAATAGCAATATTGAACAACATTTACTTGATTGCTGGACAAGTTTTTTTTTAATGTTAGAGATGCCTCTACTCTGGAGGAGAGGACTTACCATTGAGACCTTGGTAATCCATCACAGAATGTACAAGCTCAGGAGAGGGTTTTGCAGTTTTAAAGAGTGAATAAAGCCATTAGTTAATTGTTTCCTCTTTGATGTTCCTTTAATAAAACTTCTAATGCATGCTGTGAATAATTACTTAATGGCTTGTATATCTGTTACTGCCTGGTGGCATGAGCCTTGTAGAGGCCCTTGCATGACTGGTGTGTGCTAGATACAGTATAAACTTACCTTAGTCTCACTATTATCCACTAGTGTACTGGATATTCTGTTCGATAGAATTAGGTTGAGGTAAGCTAAATAACCAGTTATACTACATTGTATTGTCAATAGCTGCCATGTAGTTGTTTCAAATTAAAAAAATAAAAGCCTATTGCTTTAACAAAGATGTAATCATTCTAAAAAATAAAAACAAAACCAAACCCAAACCCTTATCCATTAACTAAGTGAATATAAAACATGTTGTACATACTAAGTTTTCTATTAAAAATCTCATCAACATTGTGTTCCAAAGTGTTTGCATAGGAATGGGAACTCTCCAAAGTGAACTTTTCCAAGGGCACATCTTCACCCCCTACCTGTAGAACCCTTAAAAAGCAAGGATTCCTTTTGATTTTATACTGTGTTTGACCATCAATATGTACAGGAAAAAAAAATGTGTGCCATTTGTGCCTCTAAAATAGACTCTCTTTCTCTAGATGGAAGAATAGATTTGGGTGGTTTAGGCATAACTATTGCTATTATTAAAAGGTTCAGGAGATGGAAGTGTAGATATGAAAAATGTTGTACCTCTCTCAGTGGAAACAAAGCTAGAGACATGGAAAATTATGAAATTGTAATGGTAATAAATACCTAGTTTCCTCTGCGAAGAATTAGAGCTTCATCTGGGTGTTCAAATTAAATCAGGAAGGATTTTTGAGACTCCTTTTAGATATTGCAGAGAAGGTCATTTTAATACTCAAGGCTACTAGAGTAGCTTAGAGTTGGAGGTAAAAGAAGCACATGGTGTTATTAGTTTTTATGCCATTTGGTGATAGACTGTTGAAGCATCTAGCTTCTATGGTAATAGATGCTCTTTAAATGTAAACTCATCTCTCCTGAGAAATGGACCTTTACACATCCTTGGCAGCAGGACCACTTTGTTGACTGATTGTACAGTAGTCCCTTCTGGAGGTAGGTAAAGGGTTAATAGAAATACTTTTCCTCAGAAAAACAGGGGAGGTCCCCCAGGAAACTAATGACCCACCTGGAAGTCTGGGCCTGAGTCTACAAGCTATGTTGGTTGGGACTTCCTCTGCAAGTTCCTGTTGTTGATCTTTTTATTGTTGTTTGTTTTCCTTTGTTTTCTTTTTTGGTCTCTTAGTTATTCCTCTTCTTTGCCCCAAGTTTTCCTTCACTGAAAAACTCTTTACTTCCACAAGTCTGGCTATTGTTTTTGTTCAGTTGTACACAAGGATATTCATTGTTCATGATGGGAGTCCTTCTAAAAGCCTCTCTGACTTCACTTTAAGAACTGTGCAGGTGAAACTCAGCTATTGAGGAGTTTTTTTCCCCTGACAATAAAAATGTTTAATCTCAAGCCTGTAAGTTGGAAGCAGTGGCTCCTGCTGGGCTGGAATCCTTGGAATCAGGATGTCATTGGGCTGATGGTAGGTGGGCTGTGTCACAGGGCTGATGGCTTGTATACCTACAGGAGGAGTTCTCTGGCCACACCGTTGGTACAGCAGCTCCTTCCAGGCTCATTCATGGAACAGGCATGGCGGCAGTCTTGGAGAAGAGTGCCAGCCCCGGTCAGAGGTAATTTTGTACTGCAGAAAGGTGAACGAGACCTGTAGGAAGCTCCCATAAGGACTAGGGGAGGGATGAGGGTGGATGAGATGGGGAGACACAGTATGGGCTGCTGGGGAAATGAAAACCTCTGTTAAGACATATTTACATAATATATATATGCTTCAATATGTGTTTCATCTAGTCCAATCATCATAAGTGACTGATACAGCTAACTGACTAATGTTATACGTCTGTGAACATTTTTACTTAATCACAGTTTTCACCATTACCTGCCCTCCTGACAAATCATTGTGCTCCTCTCCTTTGAGCAAAGAGAACATAATGACAGGCTACTTTTGTATCTGGCCCCAATTCCCTCTTCAAAGGAATTATAAACCATCTCTTTCATAAGCCCATGCTCTGCAGAAGTGAAAAGGTGTTCTATTGTTTTCTATATGTCAGAAAACAAATGGATTCCTATTTCCCTTAGCAATGCCAACCTAGTATAAAATACTAGGTCATGATCTTGCTACCAATAAGATGTGACCGTCATATCCCTTTCATCCAGGCCAGAACTATGGCCACTGAAATAGCACTCTAGGGAGTGCTATTTAGAGCTAAAGACCCTTGTTTGCCACTGGAAAGACGGGATTCTCTCTGGGGGGAAACTTGCTATGCAGTTTCAGTTAAATGTATTGGGTATATTTAAGATTATTGGTGTTGCCTTTCATGTTGTGCAGAACCTGATAAAACCGGGTACGATAAGAAGAATGTCAGCTGTTTGAGCTATTGCCTCACACAAGTATAAGCTCTCCAGTTCTGGAGCTTTTGTATAACTTTTTCTTTGATAAGCATATCCTGGTAAAAATAAAGTGGTAATTATGAATTGGACTTCAAAACAATAGTTGCACTAATTATTTTGTAAGCTTCCTGAATTATCCTTAGGCAGTTGGTAGTGGAAATTACAACAGAAGGGAAGTGGGATACATCAAGAGGTGCCAAAGTAGGTCTGAAGTTCTGTTAGTCCTAGTAACTATAGTTGTAGCCTGTGACATGGTGAAAATAATTGAAAGTGTCTGGGGATAGTCAATAAACCACAGCACATAGTAATGGTCATAATAAACCATATACAAAGCTGTCAGGTGACCACTTTGGGAGAAGGAAGAGACATTCAAACGAATACTTATGGAAAATGATACTTCAGTATTTGGGGAGATTACTATGAGTAATTTAGGCCATCGTTTTAATTGTTTCAAAGATATTCTAAGATCTTATTTAGAGGTTGCTAGGAAGTTTACAAAATAGGATTTTAGTTAAAGTTTTTATTATAGAGCTATGTTTTCTGAATGTAAATTATACATTGTAATTTTGGTTTATAAATATCTTTTTTGTGATAATAGAAAATTTTTGTAGTTAATTAAACTTTTATAATTTGAAAGCTTTTGAATCTTTGACTTTATTTGATATAGTTTCACACTGGATATTCTGATGTTTTCTGATCATATAGAAGGAATTCAGTTTTATTCCACCATTATATAAAACTTATCTAGGTAGCAATATGTACATTTCTTATAAAATAGTTGAGTTTTGGAAGTTGTGACCTTTAAAATGAAGGTTATCATAAAATAACTTATTCTTTTTAATAATTAATATTACTTAAATTAAATATATGCTAATTTAAGTTATCCTATTCTGCTTTCCGTTAATTTCTTCATATTTCCTTAGTTTAACACTTTGTTAGACCTTAAAAATAAGAAACCAAATTAATTTGGGAATAGAAGCAGCAAATTAATTAGGAGGATCCTAAAAAGTCTTTGCTGATCTGCCATGATATTTTAGCTCTAAATATTTTTTGCAACCCTTATTATTTTAATTATCTTGTAAACTTTAGCATATTTTACAACTTGTTAAGTTTCGTATAGATTTAAGGGTAATCTTTTGTGTTGGTTAGAAGCTAGGATCTCCCATGAATTGATATTGAGTTAATTCTTTGGTTTTAGAAACAAAAACCCATATATTTAATTTGTATTTATGGGAAGTGAAAATAATTTGACATGATTTGAAAACTCTGAAATACTGTTGCTACTTAGGCAAGAAATAAATGCTACATTCCATTTGAAAGAAAAAATGAGAATCCCATCTCCCCAGTGACATCCAATGCCTTCTTCCAACTTGCTGATTGCTGTGACCTGTCCAGAGCTGTTATATTGAGTCCAGACTGGTAGGATTTCTAGTTTAGGATTCACACACACACACACACACACCTCCCCCCTGTAGCAATGCTTTTATCAAGAAAAAAAGGTATATAAAACGAAAGGGAATCCATTAAACCATTTATAGTATGAGATCTGTATCTAATTCAAAGAATTTGCAGAAATTAGAGAAAATAGCATAGTTGATTATAAAACATTAAACTTGTGTTTACTAATTCTCTAGTATAATTGATAGCTATTAATGGTAAAACCCTTTCACTAATATAATTGGGTTAAATTTGAAAATAATTTTGCTCTTAAGACATCATAAAACAGGCTTCCTGCTTTCTTAACTTTGTTAATGATTTTTTTTTTTTTTTTTGGCATGAGCTTCTAAATTAGTCTATCCAGTCTATGCTTGTTAAAGTACCAGTCATTTGTGAATTGACTTTTATAGTAAGTGTAGAACTGTGGGAGAAAGTGAATGACATTGTTAGTGCATGAAGACAAGCTGTCAGAGGGTTTTGGTTGTATATTACACAGTGTGACTGGTTCCTATCTAAAAGTTAGTGCACCGTGTTTAGTCCTTCTTTATTTAAAAGTGAATCACTAATTTCACTTATCTTAAAATATTTTAATAGTTGAGACTAATAATCATGGTTTTTATGGGGATTTTGAAGCTTTGTGTCAAGACCATATTTTTGACAATATCAGAAGCTTTTAATAAGGTGCTTGCTGCTGAGCTAATGATATGCTTTTGGTAGTATTTCTTATACCTATCTTCAATAGACACATTCAGGCTAGTGTGAATGTAATAATCAAGCCTCAATCAAACCATACTTAGTATGACAAATATTGCATTATACTGTAATTTAGGTATTCATGCTTCTGATAAAGGGCTTAATTCGACTCCTTGAGGAACTGGGAAAACACTATTGATTTTATACTGGAATGCAAAGTAGCAGCCATTTATAGTGCAAGATATAAATCACTTCCTAATTAAAATTAAATCAAGAGAAATTAAGAATCTCATGGCCTTATATGTAATGATACACAATCTTAAGTGTAAAATTATATTTTGTATCAATTGTGTTCCTGTGCATGGGTTTCTGGGCACAAAAAACTTTGCAGCTAATCTTAACAGAAGCAGATAATATTGACTTTTAAAATTTCTCTTAATTTCTTTCTGTAGGAACATTGCAGTGGACTAAACTACTTATTCCAGATATAATTTATTTTTTTTGTTTTCCCTTTTAAGAAAATGTCAAAGAAATTTTTGGACAGACTATTATTCATCATCATATCCCTTTTAACTGGGACTGTGAATTTATCCGACTGCATTTTGGGCATAATCGGAAGAAGCATCTTAACTACACAGAATTCACACAGTTTCTCCAGGTGAGCTTAGTTTTCATTTTTATTGTTACTGCCGTCAAAGTCAATTCTGACTCCTAGTGACCCTATGACTCCTTGTACAGCAGAGCTGAATCCTGCCCAGTCTTTTTGTGACATCCTCTCTCTTTCTGCTGCTAGGTCAGACAATGCTCTGCTGCTATTCAGAGGGTTCTCACGGCCAATTTTTTCAGAAGTAGGTGGCCAGGTCCTTCTTCCTATTCTCTCTTAGTCTGGAAGCTCTGCTGAACCTTGTCCACCATGGGTGACCCTGCTGGTATTTGAAATCCCGGTGGCATAGCTTTCAGCATCACAGCAACACACGGCCACCACAGTATGACAACCGACGGATGGGTGGTGTGGTTCCCTGAATGGGAAATGAACCTGGGCCTCGGTGGTGAGAGCGCCGAATCTTAACCACTAGACCACCAGAGCTGGCTGGTTTTCATAGCTAGTGTAAATATATACCATTCCTCCTCAACCTCTTTCCTTCCCTTTTAGTTTTATTTATTTTTTTTTTGTGGGGAAGACCAGCCCTGAGCTAACATCTGTTCCAATCCTCCCCTTTTTGCTGAGGAAGACTGGCCCTGGGCTAACATCCGTGCCCATCTTCCTCCACTTGATATGGGACGCCGCCACGGCATGGCTGACAGGCAGTGCGTCGGCGGGCGCCCGGGATCCGAACGCGCGAACCCCGGGCTGCCAAGCGCGGACTAAACCGCTGCGCCACCGGGTGGCCCCCCTTTTAGTTTTATTAAGTTGATCACAAAAAATAGCAATCCTCTGTGGCATTTCACCTCTATTTTTCATTTCCTACTCCCAGAGGCAACTTCTTTAAACTCTTATAATTGTTTTTTTTCGGTATTTACTTCCATAGCTTTAAATAATAAACTTGTGCTGGCACTTCTACTTTTAAATTTTTCGCTTTTAGGTATCATTGATTGAATTCTAACTGTGAAAGATTGGGAGTTCTTTCACCTCTCCCTCTCTACCACAGACTTGGACATTTTCTTTCCTCACCTCCCAAAGAATTATGTCATGATTCTCCTTAGATCAATAATCATATTTGAATTACTATAATTTTGTATAATTTTGCATGACTAAAATGATTACTTTTCTTAGAGTTTCTAGTTTTTTGTTTAGTTTTCTATGTATTAATGCTAACTCATTCCCAAACTTTGCCTCAGTTATTAAAATCTCATTTTAATATGTTTAAAACACATTAGGCATTCTATCAATTTCATCTTCTTGGTGCTCTCCAGGAGCTTTCTTTCTTTTTTAAAAAATTGAGGTAAAATTCACTTAACATAAAATCAGCTGTGCAAAAGTGCACACCCTAAGTGGCATTTAGTATATTCATAGTGTTGTGTAACCACCACTTCTATCTAATTCCAAAACCTTTTCATCACCCCAAAAGAAAACCCTGTACCCATTAAACAGTCACTCCTAATTTCTGCCACTCCACAACCTCTGGCAACCACCAATCTACTTTCTGTCTTTATAGATTTACCTATTCTGGGTATTTCATATAAATGGAATTATACAATATGACTTTTTGTGTCTGGCTTTTTTTCACTTACCATAATGTTTTCAAGGATTATCCATGTTGTAGCATGTATTAGTACTTTATTCCTTTTTATGGCTGAATAATATTCCATTGTATGGATATACCATATTTTGTCTATCCATTCATTAGTTGATGGACACTTGAGTTGTTTTCACCTTTTGGCTATTGTAAATAGTGCTGCTATGAACATTGGTATACAAGTATTTGTTTGAATACCTGGTTTCAGATCTTTTTGAGTATATCCCTAGGAGTGGAATTGCTAGGTCATATGGTAATTTTATGTTTAACTTTTTGAGGAACCACCAGACTGTTTTTCATAGCCCCTGCATCATTTTCCTGGAACTTTCTGACCTGCTTCATGGTTGGAGGCTGGACTTCATACTGGTTGCATAGCTGTCAGTCTGATGTCCCTTCACATTCATCCTGGGAAATCCATTTGCCTTTCTGTTATGTTGAATCTCCTGTTTGCTGGATTTCATCTCTTCCTTTATTATGGTTTACTTCCTCTTTTTGGTGGAATACTTCCTGCAGGGGCTTTCTCCACTTCTAGTTTTCTTGGGTCTGCTAAGTCAGTTGTCACTTGCCATCCTGCTCTCTAACCTTGAAAATGTAGTTGCTCTCTTCTTTTCTGTTATCTTTCTCCTTGAGTTTCTGTTTTGTTTTGCTTTTAGTTCTTTAATATAATTTTGGTGAAGAATGGGGTTTTGGAAGACAGCAGAGTTAAATGTACCAGTTCAGTCTCATCCAAAGCCACACTATTTCTGAAGCTCTCCTATTTTCATCTCACATTTAGATGAAATGCATTTCCAAGTACATAAGATCTTTCACTTTAGCATAACTTCCTTTCTTTGCCCTTTCCCTCAGTTCCCCTATCCACTCTTTCAATCCAGAAGCAGATTTATTTTATCTTTTATTTATTAGAGTATCTTTTTAGATAAAGTCTCTTTTTAGCATATCTTTATTTTATCTTTATAAGCCCAGAGTATTGTTTTTCTTCATTAGTGTGATCACAGTTTGAATACTATATCCTTTAGATGTGAGTCTTTGTAGAACCCAGTGCTTGTTCTAACACTTGCATGTTAGTGCTGCCTGACTGAACTTGTAAAATGCTCAAACTTAAAAAGTTGAAAATATTATACATTTGAGAGGTGGTTTTTTTTTAAAAGGAAATGTCCTTCCAACTAGTGTTTTTTAAGATTTCTTTAAAGATGGCTCACTCTCATTATTGCTTCCCTTGTATTTATTGAAGATATTTTATAATATCTATTCTATTCTGATGTTTTAATTATACTACATGAACTGAGAGCTTTATATATGGAGCTTCTTTTTTTCTTTGTTTTGCTTCTCATTTTGAAGTCCTTAATTTTAATTTTTAAGATTTTATCTTGAAAGACTTCAAATATATTTAAAGACAGAGAGAATAGTATAATGAACCTCCATGTACCCATTAACCACCTTCAACAATTATTAACTGTTGGCCAATCTTGTTTTATCTATACTTTCCACTCTACCTCTTACTGGCTCATTTGGAAGCCAATCCCTTATACCCTACAGTTTCATCTGTGATAATTCAAATATATATCTTTAAAAGATACATAAGAGTCCTTCAACTGTTGACCTAATAGAAAATCTATTCTTCTAACATTACTCTTGCATTGAGGATTCTGCTTGTCTTTAATATAAAGGTTGACATTTTCTTTAGTACTGAGTGTCATTAATAAGGCTTAATCATGCCCAGGGTTGCCACTGGATATTTCTGAGAGGCTAAGACATATGCATGGAGAAAACAAAGGCATAACAAAGGAGGAAAAAAAGGAGGAGAAAATAAAGAAGGAGAAAAAAAGGAAGAGTGAGGAAGGGAAAATGTGTATAAGAGAAGGAGTGGACCTGTGTCTGCTTCTGATGCTGCTCAAGAATATCCTTTCTATGGAGAAAAATTCCAGCTATATTTTAAGGCTGAAGTAAGGGCCAAAAATTCGTGCTTTATTTGAAGGGTGATGTGGTTGGAGCTGAGTTGATAGGAAGATGGAGTGAGTTAGGGAGAATAACTAAAGTAGAAGAGGAGAAAATTCACAAATATATAGAGATTAAACAACATGCTCTTGAACAATCAATGGGTCATAGAAGAAATCAAAAGGAAAATCAAAAAATATCATGAGACAAATGAAAATGGAAACACAACATACCAAAACTCATGGGATGCAGCAAAAGCAGTTTTAAGAGGGAAGTTTATAGTGATAAACACCTACATTAACAACAATAACAAAAATATCTCAAATAAACAACCTACATTTACACCTCATGGTACAAGAAAAAGAATAAACGAAGCCCAAAGTCAGTGGAAAGAAGGAAATAACAGAGACCAAAGCAGAAATAAATGAAATGGAGACTAGAAAGACAATAGCCAAGATCAATGAAACTAAGAGCTAGTTTTTTGAAATGACAAACAAAATTGACAAACCTTTAGCTAGACCAACTAAGAAAAAAAGAAGACTCAAATCAAAATGAAAGAGACATTACAACTGATAACATAGAAATACTAAGGATCGTGAGAAACTCCTATGAATAGTTATACGCCAACAAATGAGATAACCTAGAAGAAATAGATAAATTCATAGAAACATATAGCTTACTGATACTGAATCATGAAGAAATAGACTATCTGAACAGACCAATTACTAGATTGAATCAGTAATCAAAAACCTATCAATAAACAAAAGTCTAGGACCATATGGTAGTATTCACTAGTGAATACTACCAAACATTTAAAGAAGAATTAATACTAATTGTTGTCAAACTCTTTCAAAAAAATAGAAGAGGAGGGTATACTTCTTCCAAATTCATTTTATAAGACTGGTATTACCCTGATACCAAAGCCAGACAAGGACACTACAAGAAAAGAACATTACAAGCCAATATCCCTGATGAAGGTATATGCAAATATCCTCAACAAAAAACTGAATTTAGTAGTACATTAAAAGGATCATACACCATAATCAAGTGGGATTTATTGCTGGGATGCAAGGATGGTTCAACATATGCAAATCATTAAATGTGATAAGCCACATTAACAAAGTGAAGGATAAAAATCATATGATCTTCTCAATAGATGGAGGTGCAGAAAAAGCATTTGACAAAATTCAACATCCTTTCATGATAAAACCTCTTAACAAACTAGCTATGGATGGAACATACTGCAACATAATAAAGGCCACATTTGACAAGCCCATGGCTAGCATCATACTCAATAGTGAAGAACTGAAAGCTTTTCCTGTAAGATCTGGAACAAAACAAGGATGCCCACTCTCACCACTTTTATTCAGCATAACATTGGAAGCTCTAGCCAGTGCAGTTAGGCAAGAAAAAGAAATAAAAGGTTTCCAAATTGGAAATGAAGAAGTGAAATTGTCCTGCTTTACAGATGACATGATATTATATATAGAAAACCCTAAAGGCTCCACAAAAACAACAACAAAAAACTGTTAGAACTAATGAATGACTTCAGGAAAGTTGCAGGATACAAAATAAATATACAAAAATCAGTTGCAGTTCTATATTCTAACAATGAACTGTTGGAAAGAGAAATTAAAACAATCACATTTACAATAACATGAAACAGATTAAAATACTTAGGAATAAATTTAATCAAGGAAGTGAAAAATTTGTACATTGTAAACTATAAGACATTGATGAAAGAAATTGAAGAACAAATAAATGGAAAGATACTCCATGTTCATGATTGAAAGAATACTGTTAAAATGTTCATACTACCCAAAGCAATCTATAGATTCAGTGAAATCCCCATCAAAATTCCAATGGCATTTTTCATAGAAATAGAAAAACCAATCCTAAAATTTGTATAGAACCACAAAAGACCCCAACAAAGCTGGAGGCATCACACTTCCTCAATTCAAACTATATTACAAAGCTATAGTATTCAAAACAGTATGGTATTGTCATAAAAACAGACACATAGATCAATGGAACAGAATAGAGAGCCCAGAAATAAACCCATGCATATATGCTCAATTAATTTTCAGCAAAAGAGCCAAGAATATACAGTGGGGAAAAGGTAGTCTCTTCAATAAATGCTGTTGGGAAAACTGGACAGCCACATGTAAAAGAATGAAACTGGACTCCCGTCTTATACCATACACAAAAATCAACTCAAAATAGATTAAAAATTTGAATGTAAGACCTGAAACTTTAAACTCCTAAAAGAAAACATAGGGGGTAACCTTGACATCAGTCTTGTCGATGATTTTTAAAATTTGACAGCCAAAGCAAAGGCAACAAAAGCAAAAATAAACAAGTGGGACTACATCAAACTGAAAAGCTGTGTAGCAAAAGAAACCATCAACAAAATGAAAAGGCAACCTATGGAATGAGAGAAAATGTTTGCAAACCACATACTTGATAAGGGGTTAATATCCAAAATCTGCCAGGAGCTCATGCAACTCAGTAACAAAAACCTCCAAATAACCCAATTAACAAATGGGCAAGGGACTGGCCTAGTGGTGTAGTGGTTGGGTTCATGCTCTCCACTGTGGTGGCCCAGGGTTTGTCAGTTCGGATCCTGGGTGTAGACCTACACACTGCTCATAAAGCCATGCTGTGGTGGCATCCCACATACGAAAAATAGAGGAAGATTGGCACAGATGTTAGCTCAGGGACCATCTTCCTCAAGCAAAAAGAGGAAGATTGGCAACAGATGTTAGCTCAGGGCCAGTCTTCCCCCCCCCCCCCCAAAATGGGCAAGAGACCTGAATGGACATTTTTTTCAAAGAAGACTTACAAATGGACATCAGGTACATGAAAAGTTGTTCAACATCACTAATCATCAGGGAAATGCGAATCAAAACCATGATGAGATATCACCTCATACTTGTTAGGATGTCTATTATTAAAAAGACTAGAGACAACAAATGCTGGCAAGGATGTGGAGAACAGGGAACCCTTATACACTGTTGGTGGGAATGTAAACTGGTATAGCTACTATGGAAAACAGTATAGAGGTTCCTCAAGAAATTAAAAATAGAACCACCATATGATCCATCAATCCCACTTCTGGGTATATATCCAAAGGAAATGAAATCAGTATTTCAAAGAGATATCTGTATTTACATGTTTATTGCAGCATTATCACAATAGTCAAAGTATAGAAACAACCTAAGTGTCTGTCGACAGATGAACGGATAAAGAAAATGTGATGTATATATACACAATGTAATATTATTCACCCTAAAAAAGAAGGAAATCCTGTCATTTGCAACAACATGGATGAAGTGAAATAAGCCAGACAAAGAAAGACAAATACTACATGATATCACTTATATGTAGAATCTGAAAAAAAAAAAAAGTTGAACACACAGAAACAGAGAGCAGAATAGTGGTTGCCAGGGGAGGTGGAAGAATTAGGGAGAGGCTGGATAAAGGGTACAAACTTTCAGTTATAAGATGAATAAGGTCTGAGGGTCTAATGTATAACATGTTGACTGTGGGTGATAATACTGTATTGTATAATTGAAATTTGCTGAGAGAATAGAACTTAAGTGGCCTCATCAAAAAAAAAAGATAAATATATGAGATGATGGATGTCCTAACTTGATGGTAGGAATCCTTTCGTAATGTATACACAAGTCATCATGTTGTACACTTTAAAATATGTTACAATTTTATTTGTCAATTATACCTCAATAAAATTGAAATTTAGGAAAGTAGAAGGGGAGAGAAATGAGAAAACTTTGTCAAATCATGCTGGTTGTTTGTTTTGTACTCTTTATCTTTCATACGTGTTTACTCACTAAAACCAGAGTTTTAGTTTCTCCACTTCTATTGCTCTTTTCAAGAAAATCCAAATATTTAGTTGTTTGATGATAGATGTTAAAATGTTTAGATGTTTTCCTCAATGTTATCATTTAACTTTTTTAAGTTAAGACTATCAAAAGATTTGGTAGGTTTGATATACTTGTCTCTAACCTATCAACCTGCTAAGAAAAAATATTTTAAAAACTTGTTCTGTTGTTAAATATCATACAAATACAGAAACCATATAGAACAAATGTATAGCTTAATGAATTATTATAAGACGAACTCCTGCTGAGATAATTTTAATGTCTTTGAATTACCATTGAGATATCACAGGTCCATAGGAAAATATAATTAAATAAATTAGTAAAATGGTGAGTTTTACTATTTTAAATGTCAGAAAAAGGTAAAGCAACATTGATTTGTAGGCTTTCAAAAATAAATGGTAATGAAAATTGCAATATTTAATTTTACCTATGAATAATATTTAGATATGAATATTATTTCCAGAGTTGCAAATAGTGTGAAAATGGCATCCAATAGCACCATTATTATGTTGTGACAACTGATTTATTTGGATTATGTGATGCGTTCTCAGGGCAGAAATACTCTAATTTTGACTTTTGTCTAGTACTTAGGCTATTACTGGCATATTTTATTGTTTTTATTGATATCACTTATTACAAAGTTTGACAGTCCGTTAGTTCAAAAGTTCAGAGATCTTCTGGATTGTTTCTCAGTTTATGGATAACTGTGCCCAAAGCCAGACAGAATGATAGCTGAACACTAGTCGTGCAGTTTGTTGTTTGTAACTTTCATGTTAGGATTACTAAGTATTGCACTTACCAGTCAGTAGAGTTTCTCACTAAGTTCAATTTTGAAAATTGTTTAAAAAAGGATCTCTAATTCATTGAAAGAGAGAGAGAATGTGAGAGCAAAACACTTTGATGGCAACATTTAAAATTGAAAACTGAAAATGAATCTAAACTTTTAAATCAGAAAGTACTCTTAGATGACAAGAATGCCTTCAAACAGGAGACAATAAATTACTACTTATTTTAAAGGTTGAAATAAAGAGCTGAAAACATACTGTATTTGTTTTCAGTGATGAAAACTTTTCAAGTAAGTGGTGTTTTTCTCCTCCCTTTTCTTTATTGTCATGCTGTGATTCATTCTTCTTCCTGAGGAGTAATGTGTAATACATTTTCTCAGAAAACATGTGCTTTTTAAAAGAAATTAAAAGTTTTGTTGTAAACTCGGAGCCGTACATTGTTCATTTCTGTAGTAGGTGCATATAGGAGAAGGATGTCTGTCCCTCCTTTCCAAAACTTACACTTGGGTTGTGCTTTAACCAATCTAATGCCCTATTTCTAACTTTTCCCCCCAGGAGCTACAGTTGGAACATGCCAGACAAGCTTTTGCACTGAAAGACAAAAGCAAAAGTGGCCTGATTTCTGGTCTGGACTTCAGTGACATCATGGTGACCATTCGGTCTCACATGCTTACTCCCTTCGTGGAGGAGAACTTAGTTTCAGTAAGTAAAAAGCAAGTACTTCAACCTTCTATTTCCTTAAACCTTTTGAACCATTGGGTCCTGGATTGCCTCCCTGGACCCATCTGACTCTCAACTATTTTAACTTTATGCTTGGTTGGTAGAAGGTAAACAAGTGTGTGTGTAAGGGAGGTGGGAGTGATGGTGAATAGTCTTTTCCCAGATCATAGCTTTTTTCAGAGCCGCCATCTTGCTCTCATAAATTTCCACATTATTTCCATTTACAGAGTCAAGCTAAAGAAAACAAGGGAGTTTGTAGACAAGGTGTGTAATTACTTTTTCCAGTGGGCAGTACCTCTCCCAGACACAACTGCCTTCACCTTGGCCTCTTTCGATCCCGTCAGGCTCCCAAAGCCTTGCTATAAGGACGGCTCTTTCATTTGTTGCTTGCAGGGTACTGTTTGCTAGAGGCCTCTACACTCTTTAATAACCAAGGCCTTGGCAGAAGGTATGGAGGAAATATGTGGGCATCAGCCTCTTTGGCTCACTCCTCTCTCTGCCCCTTCACTTGTGCATTCAGTCTGCATGGACCAGACAGTTTTTTGTTCTGTCAAACTGCTAATCTCTGTAAAGTACTCATCTGGACCAATAGCAAACTGATGTCATCCACTTCTTCACAAAGAGTGGTGAAACTTTCCTCACTTACCAGTTTTCTTGTTCATGTGTTGTACTTATGTATAAGTTTTTGATTGCTGCTTGTTTTACATGGAGGGAAGCCAATGAGTGCTTCTGTTGTTTCAGCTGAAGATCATTATCCCTGATTTAGACTGGGGTAGAAAGATCAACTTCTGTTCTTTTTCTTCAGTGAGTTTGAACATGGAGCATGTCACTTTCTCCTACACATTTCACCTCCTTGACATGCATCTCCCACTCCCCTACCCTCACCTCCTACCTAGCCAGAAAATGAAAGAAGGAAAGAAAGAAAGAAAGGGAGAGAGGGAGGGAAGGAGGGAAGAAGGAAAGAAAATCCCAGAGAGCAGGACTCACTCAGTGCCTTGGGTGATTAAAAGACCCATTTAATCTTTCCAGTTGGGTTAGATAGACCCATTATAGTCTCAGTTAACCAAATGCCATTTCAATCCCCAGAGGAATATATTAATTAATTTGAGCCCGGCTTTTGGGACACTGGTATCCAAATTCAGGCTAATACAAATATCATGTATATTTGGGCTAAGGCATGTGTATGAGAGGTGGTGGGGGTGGATACATTTGCCCATCATTACCTACACTATTCTTAATAGACCTTTATGATTAAGGTTGTCACACTGGAATTTCCATAAATATTTCTTTGATTTTTTAATAGAGAATGTTTTCAATCATATGGGTTCCTCTGACTCGTGGCTTAGAAATTAGGCTTTTGAAAGCTAGGAAAAATATTCTTTTTTGAGTTTATGTCCAAGTGGTGGGCAGAGGGAGAAATTGCCTCCACACCCTGCAGAGGGAATGAAGGCCACATTGCCCACCATCCCTCCCCAGGCATGAGAGAGCCCCTTTTGCACTATTCTCTAAAGATGTAATTTATAGCAAATAAATCCTCCCTAGATTTTCTCTACATTTTTGGAGTTTTAGGGTGTTGTATCTTTCATGATACAGATTTAGAGCCTAGCACAGACTATTAAATATCTTAATTATAACAATGGCCTTAAAAAAAAAGATTAGGAAAGTTGATATAGTAAAATAGCCTTAAAATTTAAAGTTACCACTGGTTTTTGTGTATGTGGTGGAAGGGAAGCAAGTTTAAAAAAATGCTCCTTATATTGTACATCCCTTATATTGCACATTGATGTTTGGGTTATCCAGAACTAGCAGGAGTTCCATAGTTGAGGGTCTTGAAAATCCTGTTTAAATAACCATTGTTTTTGATCTGTGATGATTATATTTGTTGTTTCTGACCTTATAGGTAGATGAACCATGAAGTCGAACTTCCAGATGTTGCTTTCTTCCTTAAAACCTAAATTACATAGACCTCCCTGAGGGCATGAAATGCACTGTTTCGTATGATATTTTCCTTGTATTTATGGACTGATTGTTAATCATTTTAATAATGAAGACTTCTTTGGATCTTCTTTGAGAAAAGTGCAGTGTCTGTAAATGTGTTTTTTGTTTTTTTTAAACTTTTTCTGTTGTCATTTCTTAGGCAGCTGGAGGAAGCATCTCACACCAGGTTAGCTTCTCCTACTTCAATGCGTTTAACTCCTTACTGAATAACATGGAGCTTGTTCGTAAGATATATAGCACTCTAGCTGGCACAAGGAAAGATGTTGAAGTCACAAAGGGTAAGATTTAAAATATATATATTGATTCGAATCTCAGCGTTTTCACTTTTGTTTATCTAGGGCATGAGGTTGATCTAAGTTTACCACTCTGAAGCCAGATTTAGAAAGCATGTTACCATGTGTATATGCTTCACTTGGGCCATAATGGTCTCCAAAATCCAGGTGGATTTAATGGGATGCTGAGGTCAGGAATGAAAAAGTGGCTTTGACAGTTTGAAAAGAACCTTGGCCCAGTCTGTCAAACAGGTCAGTGGCACTGTGGCAGCAGCTTGTTTGTACTTGGAAGGAGTTGCCACAGAAAGATGGGCAAGCCTACTCCTTTTGCTGAATTGTAGTAGGAGGTTTTAGGTGACTGGAGAATAGCCAATTCTTTTATCTTGTAACTCTGGAGACCAAAGCGAATCAATAAGATGAGAGAGGATTCTAAAGAGATTGTTTCATCTTTGAAGTTAATTTATCTTTATTTTATCATCTTAACATTTTATCTTTTGCCAGCTTTCAGAATTTTGTAGTTATTCTTATGTAGTTGAGCTAAGGTATTTAAATTCAGTTTTAGATTTCTAAAATAGTATTAAAATGCCTTTAGCTTTCAGATTATAGTTAATTAAGGTAGAAGTTTGTTGTGTATGAAGAATCTTTTAAGATTTTGAAATATTTTCTTTTTCTTCCAGAGGAATTTTCCCAGAGTGCCATACGCTATGGACAAGTCACCCCACTAGAAATCGATATCCTATACCAGCTTGCAGACTTATATAACGCTACAGGGTAACTATTCCAATAATGCTTCATGATATTTATTATAGGACAGTTCTTTTAACATATGAGTCAGTGGTGTGCTTTCAGTTCATTTTAACAATCATTTATTCATTATATAAATTCCAAGAGCGACAGGCAGATAGGAGAAACAGGGAAGGAGGGAGAGACAGAGGAAGACAGATTAAAGGTAGGGAGAGATGGAGGGAGGGAAAGGGAGAGAGACCAAGAAGGGAAAAAAAGAGAGAGAAGAGGGGAAGAAAAAGGAAGAGAAGATATGGAGAGAGAGAGGTAAAAGAAAGGAGTAAGGGGTTAAGGAGCACGAGAGAGGGAAATGGAGAAAGGAAGAAAAATGAGAGAGAAGGGGAGGGAAGTGAGAAGAAGGAAGAGGGTTGGAAAAAATGGATTTAATCTGGACAGTGTGGAGGTGTTAGAAATTTTAAGAGATTTGTGGAAATTTGCCTAAATTTATAAAATAAACTGAGACACATGTTCAGGAATCTTGTAATCTTTTTGGTTCATTGTAAATGGTCATTTTACTAAACGTATATACCATTTTGTATTGGAGGGTATCATTTTCTTGAAATATGCCTGTGACATTATCATCATAGTTATTGTCCCAGACAAGCTCAGATGTTTTATGCCTCTATTTCTTAGACTAAAATAACCAAAGCATGTAGAGGGTATTTAATTTGCAAAGTCTTAATGCAATTCCAAAAGAAAAACCCTTATCTCTGGGCACCCAGCAGGAGCTGTGGGATAGGGGACTTATGATCTACTAAGTGATCAGATTTTTTTCAGTCCCCTTGGGTAGTTATTTAAGTGTAGAAATATCTGAAAAATGGGTTTTAACCCTAGAACTGAGGACTAATAGAAGTTGAGTGTACATGGGTGGTTTATTGCCTTCATTCTACATAGTTGAGCTGGAGATGATACTAGATATACCAGCCCATCTTTGGTGATTGACATGAAATATCAGGTTATGTGTCATCCATGTAGAATTCACAATTTTAGGAAAGGTTTTGAGGCTCCTTCATAATATTAAATGCTTTAAAAAAATCCTTCTCAAAACTGGATCTGATGTGACCTTCTAGCTGGTTCATGGAATGTACTTATTTTCAAGTAAATTTTTTGGAAACATAAGTGTGTTCACATGTTTCAAAATTTAAAGAGTTTAATGGAGTATGCCACAAAAAAGTCTTCCTTCTACCCTTGTGCCTTTTCTTAAAGACAACCAGCATTTATCAGTTTTGTGTTTATCCTTCTCAAGATACTTTGCACCTATGCATTAAATATATATGCTAAGGGAATACATTTAGTATGTATGAACTGTCAATGTCTATACTTTGCTCTGGCAAGAATTATTTTATTATTTTTAGTATCTGTCATTGAAGTCTTATTCCAATGTACTCTACATTATTTCTCTGGAGTCTTTTGCTTTTTGTAGGGCAAGCAGGGTCTAAAGATTTTTTTCTTACCAAAATGATTTGTGTGAATAGGGAAATACTACTTTTAAACCATAGTTCTTTTTTCCTCCTTTTTTGTGAAGAAAGATAATCTTGGTATGAAGAATTTGTTGATGTCTGACAGTTCTTTCTTTCCCATATTTTTGCCTGAAGGCGCTTGACTTTGGCAGATATTGAGAGAATAGCCCCGTTGGCTGAGGGGGCCTTACCTTACAACCTGGCAGAACTTCAGAGACAGGTAGGAGGAATCTCATAAATAGAATCACCTTCAAAAATGCTGAAATAGTATGTACATGACAGCCTAGAGCTTCTGAATGCTGTGAAAATTAAAACGACTTTCCAGAAAAAAACTTTACTTAGCTGAAAAATTACCTTTGTAGAACTGTTACCCCCACCCTCATAGAATATTTTTATGGGTTAACTAGATTTATGTTTGTGTTTTTTTCTTTTAACTCATTAAGATAAGGAAGATAAGAGTGCAGACATTCATGGGCTTGGCTTCCTTCCCCCTGGAATTAGCAGTCTTTTCCTTTCATTTGTCTAGTCACATTTAAAGATTAGTATTAAGTTCACTTTATGTCATTAAACTGATATTTATAGGGTTTTAAAAATACAAAACATTCCTCTAATGAAATACATCTTTCACTGAGATTGGGCCTTATAGATTACAACAATAACACAGGAAAACTATCTAATTAATGTGCCAGAAAGAAAATCTTGACTATTATTACATTTTTGATAAAATATTAGTTTGGTTTTTTTAATGTTAAGGATGATTAAAACAATAGCTTCTGAGTCCTATAAAGTTAATGCAGCCCTATTTCTGATTTCAAAAATACTATTTTGGTAGGAAAATAAACCCCATGATATTACTTTGAAGAGTGGAATGGAACGTTTTTTTAAAAAATCTTATTTTAAACTGAAACCCCCATTTCTGTAGCATTTGGAGGGAGCCTCAGTTGTAGCGATGGTCACATGGCTTTGTGTGGGTGGGTGAGGGTTAAGAGGACTAGTCCTTGTCCTCCTGGTATTTCCCTATTCTAATAGACGTAAGGCCTGTGTCTCTTATAATTCTTTAGGAGACTATGATGCTCTATGAGGCTAGGAGACAAGGGGAGGTCGTGGGGTGAGAAGGGAAGAAGACAGGAGGCAATGAGAGAGAGAAAAAAGCTAAATGGGCTTGCCACGGAAGGAGCTCAAGTCTACTTTTTCTTCATTGCTGCCACATTGGTGAATACCCACATGTGCTAGTGAAAAATCAAGTTGTATAGTGTGGTTCACTTTGGGAAATTTCTGTAGGAAATCTTTCTTCTACTTGAGCTCCATGGAATGATGATTCTGCCTCTGAAACTAATTAGAATTTCCAGTTTTATTTTACATAATAAACAAGAACTTTTGTAGTCAGGTAAGTAAATCGAAAATGGAAAATATTGCTTTTATATCTATATTTTATATTAGTACTTTGCTTGGTGTGTAATAGAGCTTCCTGCAGATTAAAATATATCTGTAACCCATTGCAATTTAGCTTCTTAACTAGCAAAAAACTCTTATCTTGTATTCAAGCTACAGACCACTCACACAAAGAACTTTTGGAATATAAGCTGGGTTGGGTTCTGGCAAAACATTGTTATTAGGTGATTTTTCTCTCTATTTCATGTATAGCATTCCTTTGACATAGGACTTTGTCTCTTTTGTGTATTTTGCATTCTCATTGATCTTTGTACTTTGGATTCATGAGTAAAGAGAAAGCATTACAATCCACTTAATAGTTCCTTTTTTGGGAACTTTTTACCTCTGTCACCTGTGATAGTTTTACCATAAATGGAAGTCTGTTCTCCAAAAGGAGGAAATTGGATTTATATATTAGTTTTATTTGTTTCTTAGCCATTTATGTCATTTTAATTATTAGATTTAAAGACTTATTACAGTCTTTAACACAATTTAACTACCCTCTTAACTGAGAGAAAAGTATATATTGTTTAGCATTGGGAGATTTTTTTTCTTTTTCTTTACCCTCACCTCTTTGACTGCCATGGCTTTGTGTTTTAATCTTGTTTTGTAAAGCCAAGAATACTGAATTCAAATCCAGGCGTATTAAATTCATAGATGTGATTTGCCAACAAAAGAATTTTGTTTTACTTTCCCTAGCATTATTTTGCCATTCCAGTCATACATTTTGGTTGGTATAAAATCTAGCCTTTTTTCCCCCTCCTATGCTCAGTATAAAAGACTTCAGCTTTTCCTTCCTTTTCTTCTATCCATGAATAGCTTGCCATTCGGAAGAGGCAGTTCTCTTTATCACGTTGGCGTATTGCATGAAGCAGTGTGGTTTGGGCAAGTTACCTGACTTGTTAACTGATGTGATCTTGCTTTATCTAATTCTTATTTATAGGATGAGGTACATTTGACAACAAAAGCAAAAGAACTCTCTCCTCTCCAAAGGAGATCTCAAGTCATTTCTTTTCGTACACATATGCAAAGGGAGCAGGTTAAAAATCATTTAAGATTCTCAGCTTTTATTTTGCTTTGAAAAACACTTAATTAATCTTGTTAAATATCACCTTCATGATCATAATCATAACCTTAAGGGGAAGAGCGCCTTTTCTTTAGGCCCATTTGCTCACGGTAGGCGATCTTCTTATTGCTGAGTATTTTCTTTCAGCCTAAACGCAAAAAATTCAGTACACAGTCATTAATAGGGATGACAGCTACAGTAGCAGTCTACTTATGAATATTCATGAAGTGAAATCCATAGCCTTAATTACATTAATTTACATACCTGAATACAAGTGAACCATAAGTTATAGTGATAGCTAAGCTTAAAAAAATCTTTAGTAACCATATATATATATATTTTTATATGTATTTTTAAATTAATCCTACTTAATAATGGTGGAGGCGACATTTCTTTCAAAAGGCATTTGGATATTTGTAGTTAGAGATGTTTTTAGCTAAGAATTTAAGCACAATATAATCCTTCAGTTTTCATAGGATTTTGTAAGGCTTATAAACATTCTTGAAAGGAAGAGAGTATAAAGAAAATATATGTAGTTGAACACAGGAGAAATCTTGTATATGAATAAGGGAATTAGGGGTTATTTGATTCTTATTTGGGATCATTGCCTTTTTATTCTGTTAGTTTTAGTTCAACATATTCTTTTGAAAGGAGATGTGATTGAAAATAATTCATAATCTATGACATTGAGGTTTGTTTTCACCCAGTTTTGTGATTGAGAAACTCCAAGTTTGCAAAAAAGTATTATGTGCATGTTTTTAGAAGTTAAAAACATATATGTTATGTGTTTAGTAGGTAGCATAACAGCCACATTAATTTTAAAAGGCAGTTCTCTTTATCACGTTGGCGTATTGCATGAAGCAGTGTGGTTTGGGCAAGTTACTTGACTTGTTAACTGACGTGATCTTGCTTTATCTAATTCTTATTTATAGGATGAGGTACATTTGACAACAAAAGCAAAAGAACTCTCTCCTCTCCAAATGAGATCTCAAGTCATTTCTTTTTGTACACATATGCAAAGATTTTTAAATCTAAGCAAAATGCCATAACTTGAATTTCTTCAAAATATGTGATGTTAAATATCATCTTTACCTTGAAGATACAGATTGTGTTTGTTTTCAACTATGTTGTCTTTGAAACAGAGTTATCAGAATTAGCTGATTAACCTCACTGTGTTCAATTAACATTCAAAAAACTAACTGATAGAGGAAGACGGGCATGGATGTTAGCCCAGGGCCGGTCTTCAGCAAAAAGAGGAGGATTAGCAACGGATGTTAGCTCAGGTCTGGTCTTCCTCACACACACAAAAGAAAAAACAACAAAAAAACTAACTGAAGCATATTCAGGCAATATAATACCTTAAAGTGATACAAAAAGGTTTTTGCATTAATAAATGAAAAATAAAATTTAAAAACATCACTTCATTTCATCTCATTCTTTTATAATTTCTATTTTTGTATATGTTTAAAATGTGTATTATATGTAATTTTATAATATTTATTACTTAGATTTATATATGTATATAATTAGTGCTGTGAAACATGCATATAGTTTATAAATGAAATCCTATATTGGGGTTAGGTGCTTAAAATCTTTGCCTGGCAGGAGTCTTCAATCATAAACAGTTGTTGGAGACTATTGACTTAAGGAATGTTGGAGAATGCAGTGGGGTAACCAGGGCTACCACTCTGCTTATTCGCTGTTTCACAGTGAGACCTTTGGCAAGTCGCCTGTGCTGTCCCTAGTACAACCATCTTACCTTTGTATGTACAGTGGACTGACTGACGAAATAGTGCAGTGTGGTCTCACTGCGGGTAGAAACTGCTGAGCGTCAGCACCCTCCTGATGGTGTCTGAGGGAGTTTATTTACAGAAGATTGAAAACCACTGGACTCCTGCTGGCTGCATTGGGGCGCAGGTCCTAAGTGCTTGGTAAAGTACTTTCACCCTTTGGGAGACAGCAAATCTCTAAACAGTCTAAAATTAGTATTATTATTATGGTAATAAACAGAACAAAAAGTAATTATCTTTTTGGATGACACATTTTTTGCTGGATGACACATTCTGTGAATGAATCAAAATTAGGCTTATACTCAAGGTTTTGTTAAAATATGCTAATCTTTCCCATATTAGATTTTAAATAAAAGTATCGATCTCAAATTATTAATTGCTCACTTTTGTTACAGCCTTTAAATCAGGCATAATGGATGGCTATGCAGTTGCTTGGGCTAACTTGGTAGGAAAAAATGTATTCCCTACAAGACCATGATTATGTCTTACTATGTGTAATTTTCCGTTTTTATGGTGGTTTCTCACATGTATTAAATTCAGTTTTGGATATAGTAGATGTATACTTTCACCTAATCGGATCATAATAAAGTTGGTATATTGGGAAATTGAGATTTATAAAATATGTAGTGATATTATTTGAAGTAATGGTGTTTTACTAATTGCCGGATTTTCCAAGGGTTTCATCTTGACTTTTCATTAAACATTACTTATTTTCCTTTTTACTATACAATATATTGAACCACAACACTATGGTAAGCATAATGAGCTTTTAAAAGATCTCTGCCTACAGAGATCACAATCAAACATTAAATATTTAGATCTCAGATGCTTTGGTTAAAATAGAAATGCTGCTTATTGTGGTGCAAAATTTACAAAATAGGAAAGCAGATAAAACGTTTCTATAGGCTGCTTTCCAAATTGTTTGTAAATATCTGGCTTTGCCATATTTAGCTTGGTTAACTGAACTTTGAAGAGATTGTACAAATGAAAGCCAATTGGAATAGACTAGCTTACTTTTTTCCTTCTTTCAGATTTTAGGCATGGATTCCCTCTGCATTAAATTATTCTAATGAGAGTATCTAAACTTTTTATTATGCTGTTTTTTTTTTTTTTTTTTTTTTGTGGGGAAGACCAGCCCTGAGCTAACATCTGTTGCCAATCCTCCCCTTTTTGCTGAGGAAGACTGGCCCTGGGCTAACATCCGTGCCCATCTTCCTCCGCTTTTTATGGGACGCCACCACGGCATGGCTGACAAGCAGTGCGTTGGCGGGCGCCCGGGATCCGAACTCGCGAGCCCCGGGCTGCCAAGCGTGAACTAAACCACTGCGCCACCGGGAGGCCCCTATTATGCTGTTTTTTAAAAGCTCATTCCTAGTTAATATTTTTCAACTTTCCTTTATGGTAAAGTAAATATTCCTTCATTTCAGACTGTTTATATAGCATAATTGCTATTTTCATAATGAAAATATTAAAGAACTAGACTGACATGGTAATATAGACAAATTATTTCAGATCCTTTATGCCGTGGGATACCTATGAAATAACATTCTGAATCACAATAGGATTTTCCCCGGTGCTTTAGTATCATCATAGGTTTTATGTTAGAACTATAAATGTGGCTGGGACAGTGGTTCTCAACCTAACTATATGGCAGAATTATTTGAAGCCTTTTAAAAATGTATAAGCCCCAGGGATTTATTTTTTAAAGCCCCTCAGGTATTTTCTTTGCACAGGTAGAGTTGGGGAATACATAGATCTAGGAAAGCAAATGCTCAGTAGCGTCAGTCGCAGATATTAGTGATAACCTCAGTGGTTGAGCTGCAAAGCCAGAAATAAGGGGGCAAAGGCTCTGAGCCCTTGAAATAGTAGTTATTAAAGTTATTCACTTTAGCCCAAAAGAGAAGCCCTTGACTTAGCTTTACATATAATCCTAACAATCCTAGTTATGTGATTTCTCCAACCCTAATAAGAGGCAGCAAAATCAAACTAGGAGGCTGTTGGTAAAAGAAGTGCTAGCTGTCAGGCGTGGGAAAATAAAGCAAACAGCTGTATTAGATCTTGGTACAGTAACTGATGGACATATGAATATGATGACCTGCAGTCATTAGAAATGGTAGATTATGATCAACTTTCTCTGATTTAGGAATCAAGATGGTTTTTGTACATTTTAGAAAGATTTTTAAATGTTAAATTTGTTAAAGAAGCAGGAAAGATTTTATATCTGAAATGTTATTCACCTGAAAGATTAGTTTCTGCAGAATGGTAGTGTCTTCCTCAGTGGTAGCAGATAAATGAGGCATTAATAGGCTTGTAAAAACGAGGGGGGAAAAAAAGCTACTGTGTCTATTTGGCTGGATATGGTTTTTAAATGCTAATAATAGAGGTATCTATTTTAAAATCTTAAAATAGCCAAATTGTAGCTTTTTTCACTTGCTGTGTGCTTTTCCAAAATTTTTTACATGTTTTCTTCCTCCCCACAGCAATCTTACGGTTTAGGCAGGACTGTCTGGCTCCAGATTGCCGAGTCCGCTTACAGATTCACTCTGGGCTCAATTGCTGGAGGTGAGTGACATGTCTGTGTGCTATTTCAAGCTTGTGTTAATGTAATATTATCTCACTAGACTGGGACAGATCAGCAAAGGTGCAGTTCATTGTTCCCGCGGGTCACGACTGCGGGGCTTTCTGAAGTGTTCTTTATTTTTACCTATGATCAGAGGGCTTGTCACAGCACGGCCATGGCCCCCCTGGCTCCAGTCTGTCTTCAGGACAAAACCTCTGTAATAATGTGAAAGTCTTGAATGCCGTGCTGCACTCACCTTAATTATGCTGGTTAGAGCCGGTGGAAGAAATGGAGAATAAAACTGTGTTTATGGTGTTGGGGGTCAGAGCAGGTAGGAAATCAAGATTTGGGGTAAAATCCCAGAACCTTATGAAATAAAACAACCTCTCAAATTCACTTTTGCTTTTCTGCTTGTATATTTTTCCTCTCCCCTTTTACTGGTTGAAGAGTATCTAGACTTGTAGTTTATTTGCTAAAATGAACCTCCCCACCCTGCTCCTGGGCAAAATTTGAGAGACTTTTTTTGCTTAAATATCTCCATAGAAAATGTGTAGAATCTGAAGTTGCTGAGAAGAACCTAGCAGGTGTGATTAAAATACTTATGATTTTTCAAAACAAGCCTGAACTGATGAAACTGTTATTTCTTTCTTTTCAGCCTCAGTTTTAGAAGTTGCAAAGCATGTTTTGATTTTCAACAGTTGAAAAATATAATACTGTAGTTCATGTCATAAATTTCTCTGTCCCTGAGAAATTCTAAAGCCTCACCTTTTTAAAAAAAAAAAAACAGTTTCCATACATAGAGATAGGGTCATATTGAGATTTGGTTCCAATATTATGGTTGTAACTAAGATTAATTTACCAAAATGCTTTAGTAAACTAAATTTTATAATTATAGCTACGTGTGTATACATATATAGTCATTTTAAGGGGTAACTCTATAATATTTAGGCATTTGATGGAAACTATAAAGAAATATGTTTTCTATATAATAGTTTAATGTTGTTATAGAAAATTGAGTGTTGATTATCTAATGTTGGTAATGACTTGAAATCCACTACAGTTGTTCTCTGAAGCAGTTGTATTTATGGATCCCAATAGTTGCAAGCCTGTCATCCTTCAGCTGTGTATGGGAAAAGGAAAAGTAACATAGAGTCTCTTTTGTGAGAATAGATATTGTGTTTTATTTTCCAGTCCTTTGAGATGAGATTTGTTGTCCTTATAGATTCTCCATTTAATTGTGCTCTGTTTGAAACCTAAACATTGTTTTATTTGTAGCTGTGGGAGCTACTGCAGTATATCCTATAGATCTGGTGAAGACTCGCATGCAAAACCAACGTGGCACTGGCTCTGTTGTGGGAGAGCTGATGTACAAAAACAGCTTTGACTGTTTTAAGAAAGTCTTGCGTTATGAAGGCTTCTTTGGACTCTACCGGGGTGAGTAAGCAAATCTCAGCTGCTGAAGTTAGTGATTTTATCTTACCAGCAGCAGATTTTAGCTCGCACATTCTGAAAATCAATGTGTAGCCTGCCCAGTCAGATGGGGCTGTTTCTCTTTTTTTATTTTCTCATTGTTCGTTTCCCTTTTTACATTCTTGCTAGTAGCTAGCAATATTAGTCTGCAAACAAGGTCTTCATTTATTCTTCCTGCTATTATATTTCTTGGAATCCAAATCCTGCGTGTGTCCCAACATGGGTCTGTGGTCACCGTGCTCTTACAAACTAAGGCACATGTCTGCAGGTGGAAATCAAGGACGACAGCTAAGAAATAGAGAGCTTCTTTTCTCAAAGAATTAGAGAGGAGAAGTACACCTCTTCTCTGTGAAATAGAAGCCAGGCTGCCACTCGAAGGTGAGTTTACCCTCTATCTTGTTTCAACTGAAAGAAATATCAAATGTTTTTCTCTTCCAAGGAGACCATTCATAGGTCTTTTCCAGTGACTCATCTGAAGTTTACAGAAAATAAAAGAAACCCTTTTGGCTCCAAGTCTCATTCTTGCTCCCTTCCTCCCCTTGGCTCAGAGGCACTGAGTGAAAGCAGAGAGATTTTCTTCTGCAGGGAATGTTACCACCAGCTCTGGCTGAGCACAGTGCTGTCGGCATCAGAGGCAGTGGCCCCGTACAGAATTCTCCCCACCCCAGTCAGCTTTGTAGGAACTTGTTCTCTTTGGAGAGGGAAAGACTTTCATGTACATGTTTTCACATTAGAATTTAGGGTTTCCTTTGGGAGGGAGATTAATTTTTTAATCTCTTTGGGCGCCACTTGGAATTCTTTGAAAATACTCTCTACATACTCAAGTCCAGGGCATTTATGTAATTTACTGTACTTGTTTGTTTGCACACACGGACTCATTAATCCCTAGCTCATTCTGAGCTCTGTCAAATTGTTTGGCTTAGAACCTCTTCCTTGGAAAGAAAGACTGGGGCTGAACAAAGCTTTATGCTCATGGACAGAAGAAAAAACACCTCTGGTTAGCATTATGTGCAGATATTCAAGTGAGAAGTGTAGCTCTGATAAACTTATATTTGAAGGAGAAGGTCATGAGGATGTTTATTTTTGGCATTATGTATAGAATAAGAGAAGAGAATGGTTCTGAAATCAAACTAGGCTCAAATACTCAGCTCCTGAGAATGAATGTAATTAATTTTGCTCTAATATTCAGAGCTCTAGCCTCTCTAATTCTAGCTGTACAGTGTGTACTCCATGGAAGGAAGTGTGCATTGTCCAGAATGCAAATCTATCATGTGAATATTTGTTTTAAATTGTATTAAACCCTGCATATCTAGATTTTATTTAATAGGGAATCTGATCATTGAATGGCATTGTTTATTCTTTTTCTTTGACGTCTCCAGTCTTTCTTTGTCAAATGATGACCTTTCTTCCTCCTTGGTATACTTTTAAAGAGAATGTCCTCTCTTAGAAGGACCCTAGTTATATACTGCACAGTTTAGCCTTCTCAATGGATGGATGCTTACAGAAGATTTCATTTGGGAGAAATGTCATGTTAATTAAATGGGTCCAATGTAGCAAGTTTGGTGGCGGGGAGGTTGGGGGAGGCAGAGGGATTGCTAGCTTTATTCAGGATGCGAGCTAATAAAATCAGTCCTTTAAATGAGAGACTCTTGTATTGGGGAGAAGATTGTGGGAGTCCTGTATATGAATACTGTGATTATTGAGATTGTCATATATTGCTTACAAATGGTCCACTATTCTATCAGTTGATTGACAAAATTGTTGACAGATTAGCCTGAATTTCTTTGCAGGAAACAATGATAAAATGACATACATCAGTACTTTATTAAAATTCCATGAACCTTATTGAGGCAAGTTGTAAAACAAATACACATGCTGACATGGTTGTATGGGAATTAGATTAAAAGTAGTAGGTCCTGACAATCATGAAGGTTAGCAAGTTAAGACTGCCATCTGCTGATTTATTCTTTTAAATCAGTCTGCTACCATTAAAGGTGTGTGCAGATTTGTGTTTGTCATTGATAATTCAGTTTGAGTGACAGTAGCTTGTATGTATGATTACTTGCTGGCTCTCAACTCATAGAAAATCACTCAGCAGTATCCTCAAAGTAGGCTTAAGATCAGCAGTAAGGGTGCAAACACATACATAACTCCGCCTTGGCTGGGTGATTTAAAGGATATAAAATGTTTATTGTTAGCATCTTTAAAAAATGTATGCAAGAAATGTATGCTAACAATTTGGATAATCTGTGTGCTTTAGAAAGCTGAGCCCTATGAATATCTACAGATGTTGAATTGTTTATATGTTTTTTTCTTTTTCAGTTTGCAGCCAGCCTGGGAAATTTAACTTTCTAAGAATAATGATTTCCTTTGTTTTAAGAGAATTCTTTTGAAATGTCTTAAGTTTGACATATATTAGTAAATAATACAATAGGCATGTGTTTTTGTTTGTAGAAGATACCCATTGAATGATACTTAAAACTGCATTTTTCTTTGCAGTTTTGGCTTCCTTTTAAATAAATGAGTACTGAATTCTGGGTTTCTCTAAATAGAAAATTATGGGAGTTAGTATTCTGTAATAACCAAGCAACTGTATGCTGTTACACAGGTAGCATCATTTGTGGCAAAATCTGGTCTACTTTACAGTACTCTTTGCAGAGCTTTTCCTAGCATACAACACTGACTTCTTTAAAGTGACTGTATATGTTTGTGTGTTGTTGGTTGTAAAGAGAGGGAATTTGGTTACAATGTTATTGGCAGTGTTCCCTGAGTAGAGAAGATTCATAGGCTCCATTCCTTCCTCAGGTACTTTTTGGGAGGTGTTAGATAACTAGGCTTTAAAGGAAGCATGCTTAAGAAAAGGAGTTATAGCCTCAAGGAAGCATAACATTATATTTGACATAAATAATTATTACATACATATACAGAGTTTTTAGGATAATCCATTTTTTCCCATTTTAATGAAAACTCTAAAATGTTTGATGGGTAAATAATATGGGGAAAACCGTTCCTTGTTGGGCTTGTATATTCATGTCTAGTACATCTATATGCTAACGATTCTCTCTGTTTACCTAGGTCTGATACCACAGCTTATAGGGGTTGCTCCAGAAAAGGCCATTAAACTGACTGTAAGTTTCTTTCTCATTGAATTTATGTCATTGGTTTAGATTATCATTAGGCCAAAAATGAAAACTGATGCTACTGAGACTGGCCCACTATCAAGGCATTTGTAAAATTTTAAATTTATTTGTAGACTTTTGATAATTTTTAATTTTATCATGAGATAAATATTTTGCTGACTTGGAAAACTAGTAACGTGTCAGTAGAAGAAAAGTTTGGGAATTCTGGTTAACTGATGTTGTCTTTCTAATTAGGTTAATGATTTTGTCCGGGACAAATTTACCAGAAGAGATGGCTCCATTCCACTTTTAGCAGAAATTCTTGCTGGAGGTTGTGTAAGTATTAATTCTGGACATTTCTCTTGGCAAATATGTTCTTTTAACCTTTTTAAACATTAGATATAACATCTGAGTGACATTCTGCCTGAACTCAAGGGATTCTAAGCAGATTTTCTCAGCGATCATATGGAATGATTTTTTAATTTTATTGCATCATATAACTTGTTTGGAGCACAGAAAAAAAGTAGTATTTTTGTCAGCTTGGTCTCTTAGAAGCTCCTGATGCATTATCTTCCACATTTTTTAAAGTTCTAATTCTGATTCTTTTAAAATATCACATAAAATAGAGTAGTGAGTAGAATTACCATACATTTATATTGACTGGAACTTTAAAATAAGTGTGAGATGACTGATTAATTGGACCTTTATATTTTAGGTATAGGACTAAGTAAGCCATTGTGTTATAAGTATAATTTTCCTTCTTTCGGGACCAGAGGGTATAGCAAAGAACCATAACCATGTTGAGGCTATTGACAATTCTGAACGCAGAGATTCAGATTATATTTACTTGGAGAGAGCACAAAGGTTTCTATCTTTAAAGTGTGAGCATGACTTTGGATTTAGACCAATTCTCAAATCTAAGTGTGCAGCTCAACTAATTTAATTTGTGGTGTTCATTTCACATTTGGTAATATGTGATTTGTTTAAGACTTATTTAGTCTATTTTGACCCTGAAACCCTTAATAACTTCCAGTTGAATTGGCTGACAGTCTTGGCTAAACCCTCCTCAGTTGCTTGTGGAACCTGAGGTGATGAGGTCGATGACCTCTGCCGCTTTTAGTTCAGAGAAGATGCCCTCAGGGTCAGAGAGAGAGGCTGCTCTGGATTCTCCTTGATGAGATTTGTCAGCCTGGCACATACCTGTGTCCTCACCTTTCTGCAGTCAGTTCCTATGGAAGCGGTGGCGAGGGATGTGTGTGTGTACGTGCATTTGTGTGTATGCCTGCATGCATGCCCCCTAGTGCATTCTCAGGAGGAAAGCTCACCTCTTTGGCTGACTTTCTTTTTTCATGAAGGACAAATAATGGACATAGAATAAAACCTTTGCTTAGGCAGATCACCAAAAATGTAGTTTCTCTTCTTCTTTTACCCCAATTAGATGCTGTAATTGTTTCTCTTCTAATGAGAGAATCTTTGCAAATCATAACTATTGCCTTTCTCAGTGGTTTTAGTTTCAATGTGGTTAAGAAGTTTCCTGATTTAGTTTTGCCACAGCACATGCATACATTTGCCAAAAATTTCCTAAGTGATGCTCTTTCAGTTCCGTGTAGCTAATTATTTCTGTTTCCATTTGTAATATCCAGAGTTTTTTGCCCATGAAACTGACCTGTTCCCATGTCTGACATGTGACGTAAGTGGTTAAACCATAGTCAGATATTTGGTTCCTCTGTTCTTCTTAGTTATGGACCCTGTTTCTAGGTTTGAACTTTGGGAATTTCTGTTGAAGTCTGGAGTGCCTTGAGGGTTGTGCTGACACTCTAAATCTCTTCCTTAATCATGACTCATTTCTGGAAGCTTTGATGGATTGTCTAGCTGGAAATTGACAGCATGAAAAATAGTTAGGTTGGGCTCCAGGCAGAACGATTAGGTTGTCTGCAGTTCTTCACCTTGAACATTTTCTGCTTCCCTCTTCCCTCTAAATCTCTTCATTCAGGGAAGAAAGAAAATGTGCAAATATTGAGTTTCTACTGGTGAATTCAATCACACTATAGAGTGAATGATTGTTAGAGCATAATGTACTGCTTCTTCCCAAGTCTATGTATTTCACCAGAGAATAAAGTCTTAAAAAAAGAGTCTTTACTTATAGACTGTCAAGCACTATGGGCTATAGGAATACTCTCTTGTCTGAGTGGAACCTGGTAAGCAGCCACCAGGTAAACACTGGGAAGAGGGGCTGCCCATGAGCCTGACCGTGAGAACCCTCACCATCCTGGGTAGTGGTGGTGATATAATGTGCCGTGTCCCTGTGGGTGTTTGGTTGAGTGCTGTCAGTGCCACCGGCTGAGAAGAGTGCTGCTGCTCTTCCAAAAATCACTCCATTTTAAACATGTACTTAATGTGCTAACCTAATGCAGGTTAATTCAGAAGAAATGGCTCAAACAGAGCAGTCAGTCTTGGCTTTATAGGTTTTTTTCCCCAGCAGAAGGAGCAGCTAGGACCCGGGCCTTGAGTTTGCTATGTAAGGGAGGGAAATTCTACTGCTGTGAAAATGACTATGCTGCCCTTTAGGAAAAATGGTGTGCATTGACCAGACCATGAAGTGACCAAGAAATAAAAATATCCGCTTCTTAGACATTATATGTTTTTTGTTGTTGTTTGTTTTGTTTTATGATTCATTTTTAAAAGTATGTGATATTTGAGATGTGGAAAAGGGTATACACTGTATAGATATAAAGAGTAATAATAAAATGAGCATCCATGAACCTACCACTCAACTTAGCTAAAATATTATCGCTATCATTGACACTGATTTTTGCTTTTAATGTAGCTCTAATCTGCTAGATTGCTAATGAGCAATAGAGACGTTTCCTACTGGGGCTGAACATTTTATAGGCATTATGTCATTATTATTCTCAACTAGTGTTGAAGAAAATAAAACTTCAGTGAGATCCAGCATTTAGTAAATGGCAAAGTTGAGATTCAACTTTTGTCTTCAAATCCATATTCACTCACGTTTGATGTTTCCATTCATTCATTCTTTCATTTATTCATTCTCATTGAACAAGCTGTCAAGGCTGAAAAGGATTAAGAGTTTCTTTCTTCCTGTGCAGGGAACCAGACTTAGGATATGTTTATATCTCATAGAAAAGGGGAGTTCCTGATCATGCTCACCAGATAAAACTTAATCTTAAATCTAATCATATTCCACCGTGGTAATTTGAAAGTAGAATTTTTTATCGTGATTTGCTTCATTTTACATATCACGAAAGAAAATATGTGCTTATGATTATAATTCATCATACTAGCTACCATTTCTTGAGCATCTTGCACTGGATTGAACACTTTATAGGCATTATCTCATTATTATTCTCAGCTAGAGGTGAAGAAACTAAAAGCTCAGTGAAATCCAGCACTTAGTAAATGGAAAAATTGAGATTCAAACCACTCTGTCTCCAAATCCATATTTCATATTTGGTGTACGTTTCCATTCATTTATTCTTTGATTTATTCATTCTCTCATTCATTGAATGCCTGCTATGTTTCAGGAAAACTTTTAGAATAACAGCTTTATTGAGATATAATTCACATACCATACAATTCCCCCTATTTAAAGTGTACAATTCAGCAGTTTTTAATATATTCATAGAGTTGTGTGACTATCACCACAATCAATTTTAGAACATTTTTATCACTCCAAAAAGAAACCTGGTACCCTGTGGCTATTGCCTCCCAGTCTTCCCCCTACCCCCCACCAAGGCTTAGACAACCACTGATAAACTTTCCATCTCCATAGATTCGCCAATTCTGGACATTTCACATAATTGGAATCATACAATATGTGGTCTTTTGTGTCTGGCTTCTTTCACTCAGCATGATGTTTTCAAAGTTCATCCATGTTGTAACATGAATCAGTACTTCAGGCATTCTTACTGCTGACTAATATTCCATTATATAGATACACCACATTTTGTTTATCCATTCATTAGTTGTTGAACATTTGGGTTGTTTTCCACTTTTTGCTATTATGAATAATGCTGCTATGAACATTCATGTAAAAAGTTTCGTGTGGACATATGCTTTCATTTCTCTTGGGGGTATACCTAGGAGTGGAATTGGTGGGTTATATGGTAATTCTAAATAGTATTTTGAGAAACTGCCAGACTGTTTTCCAAAGTGGCTGCACCATTTTACATTCCTGCCAGCAATGTATGAGGGTTCTGATTTCTCCACATCCTTGTCAACACTTTGTTATAGCCATCCCAGTGGGTGTGAAGTGGTATCTTATTGTGATCTAATGGCTGATGGTGTTGAGCATCTTTTCATGAATGTGTTGGCATTTGTGTATCTTTGGAGAAATGTCTATCAGAATCTTTGCCCATTTTTAATTGGATTGCTTGTCTTTTATTATTGAGTTAAAAGAGTTCTTTATCTATTTAGAGTCCCTTATCAGATATGTGATTTACAAATATTTTCACTTTCTTAACTGTGTCCTTTGAAGAATTGGACTTTGATTTTAATGAAGTCCAATTTATCTATATTTTCTTTTGTTGCTTGTGCTTTTGGTATAAAATCAGAAATCATTACCTAATCCAAGATCACAAAGATTTATACTTCTGTTTTCTTCCAAGAGTTTTATAGTTTTAGCTCTCAGACATTTAGGTCTTTGATTTCTCACACAAATTTTTAACCTAAATTTTTTAGGGTCTTTTGCCTTGAACAGAGATATTACCAAATGACAGTTTTATTTTTCATTGTCAACATTTTGTTATGTTACCTTCTAATGTTTTCATACACGTGCACATGCTCATATGCATATGCATGTGTACATACACAGACACACAGACGTTCTTTTTTAAACCAGATGGAAGTTTTTTGACTCTGACTTTTTGATTGGAAATGCAAGCATCTGTCACTTTCAAAGGGCAGCAGGGAATCGCAGTGGAACTTTTCACTTTAGAAATAGAATATAACCTTTGGGAATACAAATGTAAACAGAGTGTGCATTTTTAAATTCTAAGTCTTCATTAACCAAACTTTTGTTTTATATTTATATCAAAACCTTCTCAAAAAAGACTTGCTAGTTCAGAATTTATGATAATTTAGATATGCTGGCATAAGTTTTTTTGTTGTAGTATCTGTAAATTGAACCTTAGGTTTACTAATTGCTTGACGCTTCTTTAGGTGGGAATGGACTAACAGTGTATCTATGTGTATACAGTTACTCAGTAAATAACTGTTATGAATGCTGTATGTGTAATGTATGTGTAACAATAGGTTTCAAATAATTTTTTCCCATTGTTCTCATAGGTAAGCCATTCTTATCAGGCCATATGTTTTTATTTTTCTGTTAGAAAGTCTCTCTTCATATATGTATAAATACGTACATATGTGTATACACACATATTACCTGTCCATATCAGACATAAATATAATTGAGTGTTTAATTATGATATCTGTTGTGGGCAGGAATAATACTGTAATGTCAACTTAGAATATTCAAAGTACTTTAATATTCACTATTGTCACCTCCTGTGAAATAAGTAGATGAGGAACAGAAGCTCAGAAAGGCTACTCTCTCACCCCAAATAACACAGCTAATATATGCTACAGGTTTCATGTGAGCCCAAGTATTCTGATTTTAAGACCAACTCCTTTTATTCTGTAATGCTGTCTTAAGGAATCAAACCAGGGCCTTCTCCATGTGTCAAAATAAGTCTAGATGAGCCCATTCACCTTTGTAGCAGCTTTCTTTTTTTTTTTATTATATATATAATAAAAATTTAACATATATATGTTAATTTATTAAGGTATAATCAACATACAAAAAAGTGAACAGATCTTAGATGTCAGCTCAATGAGTTGTAACAATTGTACACAACCATGAAGTCACCACCCAAGATAAGATAGAACATTTCAACCCAGAAAATTCATTAATTCCTCTTCCCAATCACTCCTCTGCTCTCCCAGGCAACCACTGTTCTGATTTCTGTCACGTTTTGTTTCTTCTCGGATTTCATATAAATGGAAGCATACAAAATGCATTCTTTCATGGTTGGCCTCTTTTGCTTAACATAATGTTTTGAAGAGTCATCCTTGTTGTGTGGGTATCAATGGTCTTTTTTTGTTTATTTTTAATTTTACTGAGCATTATTTCATGGTATGAATCAATCACAATTTGCTTATCCATTCTTCTGTTGATGGACATTTGGGTTGCTTCCAGTTTTTATCTGTTATAAATAAGGCTGCTATAAACATTCTAGTACAAATCTTTTTGTCAACATGTGCTTTCATTTTTCTTCGGTGAATATCTAAGAGTAGAATGGGGTAGGTGTATGTTCAATTTAAAAGAAACTGCCAGTTGGTTCTTCGGAGTGGGTGGACCATTTTATAGTCTCATCAGCAGTGGAGTATTCCAGGAACTCCACATCCTCATCAGTGTTAGATGTTCTTAGTCTGTTTTATTTTAGTCATTCTAGTTGGTGTAAAATGATATCTTATCATTTTATTTTGATGATATGTGAGTTTATTTTAATGATAATATTTTAATTTGCATTTCCCTGGTGCCTGAAGATATTGAGCATCCTGTCATCTGTTTACTGGTATTCGTATATCTTTTTTTGTGAAGTGTCTGTTCAAGTCTTCTGCATATTTTTTATTAGGTTATTATTATTGATTTGTTGGAGTTCTTAATATGTCATGGATACAGTCCTTCATCAGATATATGTGTTACGAATATTTTTCCTAGTCTGTGACTTGTCTATTAATTATCTTAATGGTGTCTGTGGTGGTTTTTTTTTTTGGAGGAAGATTGGCCCTGAGTAACATCTCTTGCCAATCTTCCTCATTTTTTTTTCTTTTTTCTCCCCAAAACCCCAGTACATAGTAGTATACCCTAGTTGCAGGTCCTTCTAGTTCTTCTATGTGGGATGCCGCCTCAGCATGGCTTGATGAGTGGTGAGTAGGTCCGCACCCAAGATCCAAACCGGTGAACTCTGGGCCACTGAAGCTGAATGTGCAAACCTAACTGCAATGCCACCGGGCCAGCCCTGTGGTGGTTTTTTAAAAGAAAAAGATTATGTAGAGTTTCGTAGACATATCCATAAACCTAAGTGAGAAAAAATTTGTCTTTCCAAATCAACCAAGGAGAAAGTTTAAAAGTCTATATTTTATACTTATAGGACTGACCTATATGTATTTTCTAAACACCTCTCTGGTAAGTACCTGTTTTTATGTTGTTAAATTCTAACCAGAGCACTTTCACCTGATCATATTACCTCTTTCAGAGAGTGTATACTTATGAATGGATAGAAGTCATACAACTCAAAATGTGTTTACTGCTCAGCAAAGGGCTAATGTAATCCCATCGTGTTGCAGGCGTTTCCTTGGCCCTCTGTGAGCATACAGATCCCTTCTGGAGAACAGATCCCTTCCTTTGGTATCTTGCTTTCAATCTGCATAGTGTCTCACATTAGTGCACAAGAACTCTGTGAGGTAGATAGTGCAGTTGTTGGGATCCCTATTGTCTCATTAGGAAACCAAGGAATAGAAAGGTTATGACCTATCCAAGGTTACAGAGTTAATGACAATCTAGGTCAACAGCCTTCCAAACCTAGAATCTTTCCACTTTTCCATGCTTCCTGCCTTCAGCCTATGTGTGTGCATGCGCGCACGCGCGCGCACACACACACACACACACACACACACACCCACCCATACCCATATAGGTGCAGCAAGAGGCCCACTTATTAGCCGGAGCATTTACTAATCCTGGGAGCCAAGAAGTGTAGCTAGCCAGGTCCCAAAGCTATGTCTTCCTCAGCAGGCTGAGCTTATATATCTCTAAAGAGTTGTTTGGAGATAGCTTCTCCAACTCCCATCCCCAGGAGTCAGTGTGGTCCCAAATTCATGCTTGCATACTAATGTGAACACAAGTAGAAAGTCCATATATATTTATGTCAAAGTGGCTTATGACAGGTACATAGGGATTTTGACTCTTCCTTTACCCTGGTTGGGGGTATGTGTGGGTTTATCTGTTCATGTCCTAACACCCTGGCATATATCATCACTCAGCAATGAGCAAATTGCAGTTGATTCCTTTTAAACTGTCACTATCCTAGACTATTTCAGAAAGAACCAGAGCATTTACTATTGCTTTATAAAATACCTAAGAATATTTGGTTGATGGTGTGTGACACAGAGTCACTGTCTGTTCTCATTCCTCGAGTCAGTCCTAGTGACAACTAATTCTTTTATTTTTCTTTAGTGACTTTTATTAGTTTGTCTGGTTGTTTTAAATGCACATATTTTGTACATCTGTTCAAGCAGCTAGTGTGACCTTAAATTGAAGTTAGATTTTCATAAGTCTTTGTAAGAGAAGACTTTATAATGAATTGTTCAGATTGGACTTTTTGTGGTTGGAGGGAAATAGTTCCAAACTATAGGAGACAACAGATCAAAGAAGGAAGTAAACAGGGGACTTGGCAGAACCAGGGCCGGGTCCCCAGCCCCTTTGTGGACTCTGCCCCTGAGGTGGGATTGTGAGGGCAGGAGGTTGAACAGGCCCAATCCTGTGTGCAGCCCCTTGGCCTCAGGCACATCAGGAGTCGTGGTGACATCTTGACATTACACCCTTTTTCTCCTAACTTTTGCTGTCAGCTTTAGTTGGTTTATCTTCTCATTTAAAAAAAAATTTATGTGACACAAGATTAAATGGAAGTTTTTACATTCTTTCCATTTCTGTTGTACATAGGTAACCCTCGTTCAAAATGAGATTTGTTCCCTTTTATTGTGTCATTTGTAATTCACTTCTAGAACAAAGAAATGACAACTTAATACTGAAAAATGAAAACATCTAAGTCAGTTTTAATGTTAATGCTTGCTTCTCTTTAAAAAAAAAGCAGCAAATTTGAAGACGGAAATTTAGCAATTAGTGGGTTAGAAACTAATTTTTGGTGATTTGGTGAGTGAAAAATGTCACCAAAGGTATTGTATGGGATGGGATGTTATCTAATATAAGCATCAGTACAAGAAACAGCAAGATGTCAAATTAGACAGTGTCTGTTTAAGACTGTGTAGCTGTGTATCATCACGGTTTAGTTTGAAATTTTATGTATCTTGGTGTCTGTTATTTCAGATCACTAGCTGTATTTGGTTAGTTTTTTGATGTTCATATATATATATATATATGTATATTTATATGTAGATATGCCTTTTTAAAGTTTTGGATCCGCAGATAACTAGTGCTAACTGGTTTTTAAAAATCCATTTAAACTATGTAAATTGCCAAATTTACCATGGGGAAGAATGTGTGAGACAGGACCTAGTCTATAAAAGAAGCCACTGTTTCTAAGACCAGTTCTATTTCTTGTTTTTTTGTTTTTTTTTTCTAATTTTTTTTTGTTTTTGAGTAGTTAATACATTCATATGATTCAGAATTTAAAAGGTACAATGGGGTATCCTTTGAACGTTTTTTCTCCCAGCTATTCATTTCTCTTTCCAGGAGGCAACCAATGTTTTCATTTCTAAACCATTCTGATTTTGATAAACTTAGGTAAATTTTGACATATTTGTGATCAACGGGTACCTAATATTTTATGTTCTGTTTATGTCACTTGGCATGATTTTATTACCTAATCTTGTTGCCTGACTAAGAGCATATAATTGTTTCTGCTTAACTATTTCCTTATTGGGCATTTAAACTTTTTTCTGTTTAATTTTCTTTTTTAAAATAGCAAACATTAGCATATTTGTAAAATCAGAGATACTTTTTTCATTGAAAAGTTACCATATTTTTATTTCACAATTTAACACTTCTGAAATTCTGTATAGTCAATGATTATATTTACTGTAGGCAGTGTTTTTTTCCCTCTGAAAAGCTGTTATTAAATTAATGATATCACTTATAATCAGTAGAGTCTGAAGAGAGAAGAGAAATGATATTTTCCTGTATTTTTCTCAGAGGGGAAACACTCAGTTAAGGATATGATAACATCATAATCCTTGTTCTATGTTGTCAGATTTCTTACCAGAATGACTGAATTAATTGCAAATTTTATTCTCTCTTCTCCCCATCCCCAGTTTAATATGTATGAGATAGTGGTCAACCTCAGAGTTTAAAAAAGGACAGTGCATATTTGCCATGTATATTTCCCTTTAAGTGTTATAAAATATCCAAGTTTTAGACAAATAGCAGTGTTTATTTTTTCTAAAATTATTCAATGTTTCTGGATAGTATTTGCCTACATGTTCCTAGGCCTATCATAAAGTTTAAAAAATGTATATTAATATTTAAAGCATATACAGACTATGCAACTGCTAGAAGTTTTCCTTCTTCAAATATAGTAGAGTATATAGGTGTGAAACAAACTCAGGAAGTGTGCCTTGCTGTAATGTCATTGTTTCACTGTTTACACTCTCACTTGATATATATGATACATGATATGATGATATGATATATATGTATATATATAAATTTAGTGTTGTGGTTGTGTCCAGTGCATTGTTGGGATTTAGTATGTGTGTGGGATAACGAATTATCAAAGCATACAACAGTCAATGTGTTTGTGTTTTAAAATGTCATTTCCTTCTCTTAATTGTACTGTTTTAATAGAAAGCCTGTTACTTGTACACTCAGAAAGAAATTTGAAGAGTTTTTAAAGGAGTACAAATCTCAATAAACTGGCAATTAACTTCTAAAAGGGTCTATGAGAGAAGGAGGAAGGAGGGAACTGTGGGGTGGGGGAATGCTGGTTGGAGTACTTCTGCTCTGCAGGGTGTTACAATTTACTAATGATTAAAAACATAAAAGAACTTTGTACTTATTTAAACATAATGTCCACATTTAAGTAGTGGCACCCAGGGGTTGACATCGTCTGGTGGTGGCAAGTTTTGGGGATTATAATCAAAATTTGTGGTTCCATTCTTTTTTTTTAATCTGCTTTAGTTTAGAACAAAGCACTTTTTCCCAAAAATAGTCATTGCAACTGTTATTCAAACAAGAGATTTCAGGGAAGTAGTAAACTTTTTCAATTGGTTTGGTCTTTAATACTAGCTACAGCAGCAATTACTTGGATTATCATTTTAACATAATTTTTCACCCAGCAATCCTTTTGAAAGTATTGTTTGCTTAGATTGAAACACTGAAATGCTTCCTCCTGCCTGCAGTGCAACAGATTAAAAGAGAGAGAAACACAGGCAAATCAACATGTAAGATTGGGTCAGTCGTCATCTGGAGACCTGTGTGCCAGTGGTCTGGAGTTGGGAGGTGCAGGAAACCCAGAGAGAGACAGCAAATTGCTGCATCCCCGTGCTTGGTGGACAAAAAGAGGATTAGGGCCCTGGGGACCCAGGACAATAGGCTTCCTACGAAGAGGAAAGGAATCTTGTGTCAGTGTTGGCAGTTGTGGATGTTGATAGGAGTACGGGGTCAGGATTGGAACAGGAGTAGTTGGGGGTTTATAGCTCCAGGTTGTTAGGAGAATGGGCTGGAACTTGTTGCTGCCCCTTGGAAAGGGGTCTAGGAGGCCTACGGGTTTAAAAAAAATGAACAGGAATTTGGGTGAAGGCAGAGTATTGAAGTGGCATTGAATGCTGCATGTGAGTTTTATGGGTATTGTTTGTAGTCTTTCCATACCTGTGGAATAACAAAGCCCTAATGAGGCACACATTTCCTGTTTCACATGTGACATGCTATTGCTGTGAAGTTATGATTATATAATATAATGATGATTATATGAGTATGGTTATCATTATATAACGTAAACAGCTTCAGTTGAGATGAAGATGTGCAAATGAGGTTTTTTTCACTTCATGAATGGAGATATATATATATATATATATTTATGTTTTTAAAAATTTATTTATTTTTATACACCCATATACACACACACATACACACAAACACACATATTTTTTTCCTTACTAAAACCAAAAAAGGAGTTGGAGTTGATAGCAGTTTTGTTAAACTTTCTTCTTTTCCCTCTACTAGTTAACAGATTTCAGATGCAAATACACTCTCATTATCCAAATTCAAATCTCTGTCACTCACCGCTAGAGAGTGTGGAGGGTGGCTCTGATTTGTCAGTGTTGTACTCATGGTAACTCGATGTTCCATTTCCCAGCTCTGCCTTGAAGAGTTTTTTGGTTTTGTCTTGAAATGATGCTGAAATTGTCTTTCTAAATTCTCTCTTTTTATGTGGGTGTAGCTGTATATCTGTCTCAGAGTTTTGCTCAGGATAACACATTTTAGAATTTGAACCAGAGGAGACTTTTCCCCTCTGACTTAAGGAACCTCTGTGGGACAAAGCTGTGTTAATTGCTCTACAACCCCAAGGAAGGAGAAGCAGTTGGCTGAACTACAGAGAATGCTTGCTAAGAAGAGGCAAGAAACCATTGTAGATTTGAGTTTTAGCTCCAGATTGTAAAAGATACCAACCAGCCTTCTACCATCTCTTTCCCTTTCGTTGGGTGACTCCACACTGCCACATCTGGCTTCACTTTTGTTTTCCAAATGAGTTTATTAGTTTTGCCATCTTGGATGTGGCTGGGTTGACCCTGCAAAGACTGGTCTGAGAAACACTTTTGACATTTCAAATAGAAACAAACCCAGACATATTGGCTTGAGACAGAGTTTGGGACCATCCCTGTGAGCCCCTCCAGCATCGGCCAAGCCATAGCATCAGACTGTCGTTCCCCGTGGAGAAGGAGGTATAAAGTGGTACAATATGGAGGCTTTTCTGGATTTTTTTGGGTTACACTGCTGGTCGGGCTCTGATTTGGAAATCTTCTGTCTCTTTTCCCTTACTTTCAGGCTGGCGGCTCTCAGGTCATCTTTACTAACCCCCTGGAGATAGTAAAGATTCGTCTGCAGGTAGCTGGAGAGATCACCACAGGACCCAGGGTCAGTGCCCTGAACGTGCTCCGGGACCTGGGCCTTTTTGGTCTGTATAAGGTGAGTAGACCCCTCAGTTGTCTCAGTAGAGGTTGTAATGTACTCAATAGAAACGTGAAAGAATGTGGAAACTAGACTTCCCCTGCAAATGGAAAAGCAATCTTGTCCAACAGGGTAGTCCCTGGAGTAGACAATCAAACAAAAAGAAAAAATCAGGACACTTCTATTAGAGGCAGTGGGATATACAAACACACTCTCCTGTTGTCATCCTCAGGCTTTTATGAAGCTGCCAGCAGGGAGGCCAGCACTGCAGACCTGCTGGCTTCAGGCTCACAGCCTTTTATTTGATGGTGGGTTTGGCAAAAGTTTCTTTGGTGTTCTCTTTGGGCTGGTTTAGGACTTCAAAATAGTCTTATGTTTATTTTGAGTCTGAGTTATCTCTATTGTTATCTTCCCAGCAGGAGCTTCTCTTTGTCTTAATAATTTGACCACAGTGAAACAGTAGTTGAGTTTGGTAGGATTCAGGTCTTTAAGAAGTTAAGTGGTGGGATTTGTCAATAATGAATTCCATTAAAAAACCCAGAGTGTACTGTACTTTAGCAAAATGCCAGTCAACAGATTCCTTCCCTGCAGGTATACTTACTCCCGTCATTACAGATCAGATGTAATGGAGCAGAAGCTATTATTTTTCTTAAACAAGGAAGAGTATTTCTTTCCATTCTTTTGCCTGGTATAAGGGGGGAATACGTAAATTTAGCTGCTGTAGACAACTGTTTCCACAGCATCTGATTTATTTATAGATCCATCATTGTAGAAATGTGTAAATTGGCTTCTGTAGCTGCAAATTAGAAATTAGAAATTCTCTAGATTAGAATCACAGCTACAGGGCTCTTAGGAAACCAGTAAACCAATGATGCTTACCTTTTGTACACATTCCCTCCCCTCCACCTCCAATTTCCATCCTTGGAATTCCCTTTGAGAGCTGAAATTAATATTGTTTCTCTCTGTATCATCCTTCAGAGAGTCCTTGGAATTTTTTTTTAATGTTTGAGTTTGTCTTTTAAAAACAGAGCCATTAGGGAAACAAGTGCCAAAGATGTAGTATTCGCCTGGCTCGGTAAAGCCCTGGGCAGGAGAATGGCATGGGCTCCTGACCAGCGGAGGGAGGTGTTCATTGTGGCCTCAGTCACTGAGACAAGCTGTCCCTGGATGGTTTTCTACTCCCATGGGAACCTCCTGCTAAAATATTTTGTCTGGGTTCCCACCAGTCCTCTGCTACTTAGGATATGGGGAATGAGGAGGGGAGATTAGTGGTTTCTTTTTCCCCTTCTCTAGAATAGTCACCTCCTTTTCCACTGCCACTGCCTATAGCTTCTGACCTGGCACGTCAGGGGCTCTAAGCTGATGTGGTTTGAATTGGTAATTTGTTCATTTTGGGGGCTGCCTTTGCTGGTTGCTTTGGAATCAAGCTATTAATCTTGGATTTCCAAGTCTATTCCCACCCACACATCCTCCCCCTCACACCCACCAAAGCCAAACAGAATAAGCAGCTGGAGGTTTGAGAATTGAATTTAAAAACTGAATCTGTACTGGAAATACCAGAAAATTCTTAGTTGTCAGAATAACATCATTACCCAGTTAACCAACTCTAGGACTCCGGGATCCACCAGCCTTTCTCAAACTTTGAGCCATGTATATTTCCCTGTTCTCTCCACTTCCTTTCCATATAGTCCCAATGCTGCTTGAGAGACACCTCAGGCATGTCACCCTGGATTCCTTGTGGGCATTCACACCCTGTTTACACAACCATTTTATACTGTTTCTTCACTGTGTGACAGGGTGCCAAAGCGTGTTTCCTCCGAGACATTCCCTTCTCTGCAATCTATTTTCCTGTTTATGCTCATTGCAAACTACTTCTGGCTGATGAAAACGGACACGTGGGAGGTTTAAATCTCCTTGCAGCTGGAGCCATGGCAGGTAATTACAATTTTTTTTAAACCAAAAGAATCCTCCCCCCATTCTCTTTAAGAAGTACAGAATCTCTGTGTACTTTTCCCCTTTATTTCTGGAAGAGTTATTGTTTATATCTGACTTAGTTTAAATATGATAGCTTTTTCTCCTTTGTGGGATGTGCTGTAATTCTGATGAGAGTTAATTACATTTGCATAATGTGGATAAACAGCTTAATGCAGCTTAGCAACTCAGAGCCAAATTAGATCTGCCCATCTAAATTGGGCTTTCATCATTAACATGTTTCTTAGCCTCCTGTGCCCCTGAAACCTTGGGTGCAGCCAAGGTAAGCATTAAGGTGGAAAAGTTCTTCATCAAATCAGTTGCTTTGTTGTACCTCATGCTGATGCACAGGTCTAGCATGCCCTCGCTTTCTATTTCTGTATATTGGAATCTACATGATTTGGCTAAAAATTGAGCTTTCTTCATGAAAAGAAGCTCTGTTCCTTTTACCTTCATCCTCATTAGACCATGTAAGTGATACTTGCCCAGCAAACCACCCTGTACTTCACTGGCATCTCTTCTCTGTCTGTTAACACTGTCTGTCTTTTATTCATGGTAGTTTGTGTTAAGTTTTATCCTCTGTACTAGGCTGGGATCTCCTTGAGGGTAGGGTTTCATTCTGTTGGTCCTTGCCTTCCCCACGTGGCCAGCATAGTAATAATAGGAACTCCATAAATGTCAGTGGAACAAATGAGGACCTTCATCTGGTCTAAGATACCAAATTAGGCACAGAAGAGATTCCATCTGAAAGAGGAGCCTAACAAATGCAGGAAGATGCTAAGATGCTTCCTTCTGATCTCAGGGTCTACCTTCCTCTTGAGTTGTGAAGGAGCTGACTTGAGACAGAAGGGGAGGGCCAGGTGTCCTTGCTGCACCAGCAGTCTGAAATGACAGAGGGAGGAAAGGGCACATGTTTGCTCTCCATTACAGCTGGTCAGGGATAGAAATGTGAAGGGTGAACACAAACCCACACGCTGTCCCCAAATGCTCAGTGTTGCGCTGACCACTTGGGCTTATGGTACTGTGTAGCTCTCACTGGTTTCCTTCTGTGGTGCCCTGACTAAACACAGCAGGGCGTCCTGAGCACTTCCTGAAGTGTGGTGTGTGTGGTGTGTGGCAGGAGCCTTTGGTTCTGAGGGTGTTGGACCATGTTGTTGTTCTTGCCCATAATGCCAGGGAATGACTTGTGATGATTAGAAACTCTCTCAGGGAGCTTCAAACCCTTATTTGGGGTCCTGCAAATCCTTTGTCCTCTGGCATTTATGTATCTTAAGTCAGTTGTACATTTGAAAGCCGGTAAGTCTTGGCACTGGGTGCTCGTCCAGCCCCTTTCTAGTACTCACCGAAGTCTCCCAGTTTTAAATGGAGGCCGGCACATTTTCTCTCCAGTCTTTTCTCTGTGCCTTCCAACCAGCAGCAAAAAAACCAGCCAAAGAACAGTCTAACCATGGACAGGCATTTTGCCAGTGGTTGATGGTACCAAGTAAACATTTCCAGGAAACTGTCAGTACCAACTTCTTGCCCACAGACGTTTAATGTCAGTTTTCAGAATGAGAGATGAATTTTTCTAGTTTTTGCCAGTAAATCTTTGCTGGCAGGTCCTGAGAACATTCAGAATTTAGAACATTCCAAAGGCAGGTAGTTTACGTAGTTTCATCTGAATAAGGTGCCAGGCTGTGTGGAGGGGAGGTATTTGCCTCATTCTCTAACAGAGCCCCACACCCCGAGTCTGCCAGCTCCATTTGCCTAGTGACAATTCAGTGATAGTCAGGCCAAACTGAATTTCTTCCCCCTGAGGAAGGTTATCTTGCTCCTGTTTTGGGTTATAAGTAAAAGGTGTGGTTGTGAAATCCATCTTCTGTGTCCAGTTGCTGGGCAATCTCAACATGACCCCAGAGGGCTCGGGCACAGGGATGGGTGACAAGGCCTTTCGATGATCAGTTCTTCTCTTGGTCCTTAACTGGTTGCCTAGCCTCCTCTGCTCCAGTTGTGTTGAATTCTGTCATGTAACCATGTCTGAAAGGAGTCACAGTCAATTCTCAAGTTAGTCCCTCAAACAGGTGAGTATTGATAGTCACCTCGCACAGTAAGGTGACAAGAATCAGCAAAAAAACTGCTACAGTTTGGCGTCAGATGCCAAATGTGGGAATTGTCCTAGTAATATTGCTGCACTTCTTTCCTCTCACGGTTCTTTGGGATCATGTAATGTGAGTGATTTTCCTAATTCAGAAAGAAAAAAGAATTTTGCTGTGATCACACCGAAGCAGCTAACAGGCTTATGTATCTTTTTTTTTTCCATTAGTGCCCAGGCATCTATTGAAGAAGCTCTGAGTTCAGCAAAGTTGCTAATTGTATTTTTAGTTGTTGGCTCCTTTATAAGGTACTTTGGGTGAATTAAATGTGCCTTTGTCCTGGAAGGTGTGCCTGCTGCTTCTCTGGTGACCCCTGCTGATGTCATCAAGACAAGACTGCAAGTGGCCGCCCGCGCCGGCCAGACAACGTACAGCGGTGTCATCGACTGCTTCAGGAAGATACTCCGGGAAGAGGGGCCCTCAGCATTTTGGAAAGGGGCTGCAGGTAGGGACTGAGGCCATACAGAATGGCTGGCTGGCATTAGGGTCCTGCTTCCATCACTCACCAGTGGTCTTTGTCACAGTCATCCTGGTCTTAAGTGCCCTCACTCCCATCTCTCTTTTTCAGCTCGAGTGTTTCGATCCTCTCCCCAGTTTGGTGTTACCTTGGTCACCTATGAACTTCTCCAGCGGTGGTTTTACATTGATTTTGGAGGCCTGTAAGTGCAGCTATTTAATTCTTTTATAAAGAAAGCACCAAAACCAAAACAAGGCTTTGTTTGACCTACAAAGGCATTTTTGGAACTCTTAGAAACTGATAGGACAGAGAATCCTGCAGGACCATTGCATTTAAAACAAACAGTGGGCTTGAGAAGCTTCAGTGTTAGCAGAGTAAGACCTTGACGGGTGACACCATGCACACTATTAAGCAGCTACTTAGGAAGAGTTTAGGGAGGCAGCAAATTAAAGTGTTATGTGAATAATTGTCTATTTTAGTGTAAGCAAATACTGAGCTTCATGGATTTAGGTTCTTACCATTTGGATTTTATTATATGGCCTTTTTGCCAGAAGTAATGTAAATTTGTATTAGTAACACTTTTGTGAACTTTCTTGCAAGACTCAATCAAGTCCTTTCACACCTCTGAGATTTCATTATTCACCATAATTCATTATTAGATAGGTATAGATGTTCTTAGAGCTAATTTATTGCCCCCCAAAAAGGTTCAAAAAGAGGTTCTGCCCATGGACATAATCACTGGTGAGATCTAGGCCAGAAACTGGGCCTTTTGAAGCTTGGTACTTGAAGCTTGTGCTGGGGAGAAGAGAAATTGTTGAATTTTCTGGATGGGAAAGGTTGTACCCAAAGCAAGCAATTATCAGCTTTTCAGCAGAAAATCAAATCCCGTATCTGAGGCTTCACCTCATAAACCTGTGAACACCCTTCCTGCTCAAAGGCTGAGTAGCAAATTAGCTGTTGAACCAAGAAGTAGAAGGACTTATACAAAAAAAGTAAGAACAGCAATCTTACAAAGCCAGGCTTTTCTGTGCTTTCACATTTTGTAAAAATAAGAATTATATCTATTTTTCTTTAAATAATTTTAGTAATAACCACCATGAGTCTGTCTGCTCTTTTAAAAGTTAGCTTTTAAAATTGTCAAAATAAAAGAAAAATGTAAACTTCTTATGGTTAATTTATGCTTAATGCAGACAATTTGGAAAACAGAAAAGTATAAGACAAAATCATCCATAATCCTACTTCCCAGAGTGTGTTAATATTTGAGTGTATTTTCTTCTGATCTTGTTTCTATGGATCTATTTGTATATGTATATAAGCATTGAAATTGAGGCTATTTCTCTTCTAAATCAAATATGTGAATGTGTTGCTTTCAAAGCAGCTATAAACCATGACGAATGCAGCATAGATGATAAAGAAATAGTTGGACAAACACTCTTCTTTGTTGCACATGAGTCAGACTAAAAATGTTCAGTTGTGTGCCATCCCCATCAGTCTTGAGCACATTAACCATTGGCTTTTTCCTATCAACAGCAAACCCTCTGGCTCAGAACCAACACCTAAGTCACGCATTGCAGACCTTCCTCCTGCCAATCCTGATCACATCGGTGGATACAGACTTGCTACAGCCACTTTTGCTGGCATTGAAAATAAGTTTGGCCTTTATCTCCCCAAATTTAAATCTCCTAGTGTTACCGTGGTTCAGCCAAAGGTGGCGGCAGCAGCTCAGTGATGAGAAGACCGTTGAGTGTGGCAAAATGGCTCCCTGAAGAGAGAGGCGTGGGAGAGCTGCCCTGTAATGTATCCAGTCAGCTGCATGGTGCTGACTGAGCTGAGGAGTCAAACTATTCTTTCTATATGACATATACATATATTTGTTTATAAAGTAATCATTTGCTCAGGCAAAAAACCACAACGCAGTTTCAAGCTTTAGTCTTATGTGTTGAAATGTTTTCTAAGCCTTGGCATGAATTAGTGTTCTAGACTGCTCTGCACAGCTTGCACTTATAGTGACTGTACATATTGTACATCTTTGTACAGAGATATCTTGGCACCTCATCCCAAAAAATCACATTTATAGAATGTAATGCAGTTCTGAGTGGCTTGAAATGTACAGAATGTTTTGAAAGTGTTTTATTAAGAAACACATGAAAATAAATGTATTAAAATTAAATTCATTCTTTTATTGGTGACTTATGGAAATAAAGCATCAATATTGGATGTATTTAATTGCTAGCTTGTTTTCCATTCTGGAATAAAAAGGTATTTGCTGATAAGAGGCATAACGAGACCAAGTCTGACACCATTGAATAAGAGATCCTCTAGAAAAGATGCATGCCAGTGGGTGCCAGAGGACCTGGCTAATGACTTGCGTGTGCTGATGTGTTTCCATTTGTATTATTTAAGTGTGTGTAGATCTTCCTCTATTCATCAATCAAAAGGCATTTCCTAGACAGCTCCTCTCCTGTCAGTGTGCTTATGGAAATAGCGATGTCTCCAGCATTACTGGCTTAGTTTTGTCTTCTTCTGACACAGCAAGGTAAGGGCCTAGCTTTCAAAAGAGTAAAGGATACTTTGGCAGTTTTCCTTCATATGGACATAATTCCAATCAAAAATAAAATGCACACCAAACTGTCTGCATGTAGTTGGATTTTCCTTCATAAATATACGGATAGCACTTTTTATTTTGATTCACCACCGATTCCAAATAACTCATGATCAGGTTTCCCTCTCTCCCACTTTTATAGGAAATGGACAGTGTGATTTGGAAAGGGCTGTGGAGGAGTGAGGGTAGGGAAGAAGAAAGAGAAAGGCTCTATCTTGTGATTTAGTGGGGTCTAGTTCTTCCTTATGAATCCAAATACAAACTACTTATTCCAAAAGTCACTCACCAAGGGTGTGATTACTAATTCAGATCTAAACATGCATCTTGACAGCCACATCTACACTTTGCTATCGTTGTGATTTGATGTGTAACATCAGAATTTATTTACTTTAGCAAAGTGCTTTGGGAAAACATTATTGTTATTGCCAATGAGCCGGGATATGAGAATGTATGCAAATATTTTCAAGGGGCAAGCCTGGAGATGGACCAAGTCACTTAGTATCCTACACAGGGCTCTTCAGTTGATGGCTGACAGCCCTGTAACACAATTATGGGCTCTCTCAGGGCCCTCCAGGAACAAAAGAATTAGCTTTGAAAGCAAGTTATTTCCAAATGTATTCAGTATTCTCATTGGAATGGAATAAATAGCAATATAGTTGTTTTGCTATTACCACCTGTTAAAAATCAGCAAGTAGTCCATGGATATGTTCTTATAGAAGATTCATATAATATATATGTATATAGAGTAAGATGTGAAAGTGCCCTCTTTACCCTGCTTCCCTGTTCACCACTCCTTGTCTGAGAAGTAATCACTGCTGAGGTTAGAGAATAAATCATAGTCTGTTTTTCATACATCTCTCTATATAAATATATATACATGGTTATGTTTTAAAAACAGGATTAGGCTATGTATGTGCTGTTCTGTGACTTGCTTTTGTTCACTTAATGTCTTTGAGATCGTTCCATGTTCATAGATTTCTCTTAATTTTTCATAGCTGCATAGTACTCCATTTTATGAGTTATGATACATTTCATAAATACTCCCTTATTGACATTTATTCATTTTTTTCCCCACTATTGGCAAGCAATGCTGTAGTGAACAGTAAACATCTTTGCACACATATTTTGAGTACATGTGCTAGTATTTCATTAGGATAGGTGTTTAAAATTGGAATTGATAATTCATAGGATATATGGGGTTTTTAATATATATATTGCCACATTGTTCTTCAAAAAAGCTTTACTAATTTACTTTCCTACTGACAGCAGATGAGAATGCCTATTTTTTTGCAACCTCAGGAAAAATAGTCTTTTACATTTTAGGCAAATCATAGTAGGTGATCACTGTTGTTTTAATTTTCATTTTCCTAATTAGTAGTGAGGTTGAATGTCTTTTTATATTTATTGGTCGCTTGTATATTTTCTTATCATTGTGGAATACACAGAAAGTACATGAAACGTATATGTATATATGTATAAACAGACACTCATGCACATATGTATATTAAACAAATAGTCATAAAGTGAACACTCATTTAACCACCCAGGTCAAGAAATAGAATATTTCTAACACTTCAGGAGTTCCCCATATGATCCTCCTCATCACAACCCCCTCTCTCCTCCTTAACACCGTCCCTAATCTTCATTTATTTGCTTTTTATTTTTATAGTTTTACCACCCATATGTACATCCCTAAACACAATATTTAGTTCCTGTTTTTGAATTTATATGAATCAAATGATATTGTGTACTTTTAAGACTTTTTTCTTTTGCTAAACATTATGTTTTTAAGATTCATCCATATAATTGTATGTAGCTATAATTTGCTTATTGCATTGTATGAATATATTACAATTTATTTTTCCCTTTTATTCTGGACATCTGGGTTGTTTCCAGTTTGGGGATATTACAGTGCTGCTCTGGATATTTTGTACTCGTATGTTGGAGTGTGCGTTTTTTCAAGAGGACATGTACCTAAGAGCAGAGCCACAGAGGCACAGGGTTTGTTCGATTCAACGTTGCTATGGCATGCCAAACTATTTCCCAGAGATTCTTCTACTGATTTACATTTCCCCAAGGCTGTATTGGCTTTTTAATTTTTACCAGTCTGTTGGGTGTATAATGTTATCTCATTGTGGTTTTAATTAGCATTTTCCTTATATCAAATGAGGCTGAACACCTTTCATAGGTTCATATATATTGCCACATTGTTCTTCAAAAGACTTTACTAATTTACTTTCCTACTGACAGCATATGAGAATGCTAATATGTTTATTGGCTATTTGGATTTCATCTTTGGTGAGTGAAGTATGTGTTAAAGCCTTTTCTCCATTTTTCTCAATAATTTGCGGAGGGTTCTTTATATATTTGGGATACTACTCCTTTATGAGTTGTGTTGCAAAATCTCCCAATTTGTGGCTTGTCTTTTCACAATGTTTTCCATATATTAACATTTTAATTTTAATATGTTCAAATATATCAATTTTGCCCTTGTGGTTAACATGTATTATATTTCATTTTTAAAAAAATTACTCTCTCTCTATGTCATGAGTATGGTTGATATTTTCTTCTTAAATGCTTTATAGTTTTGCCACTTGTATTGAAGTTTCATCCTATTTGGAACTGTCTTTGGCATGGTATGAGGTAATTTTTTTGCTTCTTTATATGATTAGCCTTTTGGTCCAGCACTGTTTATTGAAAAGACCTTTCTTTCCCTACTGCTTTGAAGTGTTGTCTCTGTTATACATTAAGGGTTGATATATGCAAAGATCTATTTCTGAATCTATTTATTTTGTTTTATTGGCCTTTTCCTGTGCTAATATAAACTCTCTTCAATACTCTATCTTTTAAAAAAGTTTTGATATATAGTATAAGTCCTTTCACCTTATTGTTATTCTTTAAGAGCTTGTGGCTTTTCTTGGTTCTTTGCTCTTCCTTAGCCATTTTAGAAATAGCTTGTCAATTTCCTCCCCAAAACTAAACAAACCAAACAAAACTGAGATTTTGATTGGAGTTGCAATGACTCTATAGGCCATGTGGGGAGAATTTACATCATTATACTGGGACTTCTAATCCATGAACATGATTATCTCCTTAAAGTCTATTTAATGTCTTAATACAATTTTATAATCACCAAAGAGGCCTTGTGCATTGTGTGTATATATATGTATATATACACATATATTCATTCCTAGGTATGTCATATATTTAGATGCTATTATAAATTATATCTTTTTAAAAAAGGAGTATAATTGAGTTTTTTCCTCACTTTTTGTTTTCAGTAATTTCAAATCTACAGAAAAGTTTGAAGAGGTAAAATGAGCTCTTTGAATACCTTTCAACTAGATTCACTTATTTACATTTTTCCATATTTGCTTTATCTTTATAAATACACACTTATTTTTGCTGAGCCATTTGAAAGTATGTTGCAGATATCGTGGTACTTCATCCCTACATATGTCTCCTAAGAATGAGGACATTCTGCGACCAAACAATACTGTTCTCACACATAACAAATCAACAATAACTTCATAATATCATCTGATATTCAGTCTAAATTCAAACTTCCCCAACTACTTCAGAAATGTCTTCATTTTTCTGATGCAGAATCTAATCAAGATTGATGCATTATGTTTGGTTGTTGTGCATCTTTAGTCTTTAATTTTGGAATAGTCCTTGCTTTTTAATTTTATGTTTGCCCTTAACATTGTAAGTCATTTGTCTTACAGAATGATTGTTTCCTCGTGGTATTGTCTAACTGGTCCCAATACCATAAACTGTAAGTTAGTCTAATGGTACAGTTAATTTTTCTTTTTAGCAGCTTTACTGAATATTCTTTACACTACCACAATCCAATTTTAGTACATTTCCATCACCTTGCTAAATGTAAAATGTATCATTTTGTATTCCCACCAGTAATGTGCGGATGTTATAGTTTCTCCATATCCTCACCAACACTTTATTATCTATCTTGTATTCAGCAGGTGTGAAGTGATACTGCATTCTGGTTTTAATTTCCATTTCCCCAATGACTAACGATGTTGGGCATCTCCCCATATGCTTATAGACATTTGTGTTTCTCTTACCTATTTTTAAATTGGGGTTTGTCCTTTTGTTATTGAGTTGTAAGAGTTCTTTATATATTCTGGAATAAGTCATATCAGATTTGCAATTATTTCCTCCCAGTCTGTTTTCTTAATGGTGTCTTTTGAAACACAAAGTTTTAAATTTAGTTTAAGTCCAGTTTATCAAAATTTTTTAATTTTGTGGATCATGCTTTTGATGTCATCTAAAAACTCTGCCTCAGTCAAGGTCAAGATTTTCTCCTATGTTCCCTTTGAAAAATTTTGTATTATAGCTCTTACATTTAGATCTATGATCTATTTTGAGTTAAATTTTGTGTATGGTGTGAAGCATCTAAATTCATCTTTTTTGCATGTGGCCTTCCAGTTGTCTCAGCACGACTTGTTGAAAAGACTATCCTTTCCCCCAATGAATTGCTTTGGTGCTTTTGTCAAAAATGAATTGACCATACATGTAAGGGTTTATTTCTAGACTCTTAGTTCTGTTCCATTCATCTGTATGACCATACTTATGCCAGTACCACACTGTTTTAATTACTGTAATTTCATATTAAATTTTGAAATGGGAAAGTGTAAATCCTCCAGCTTTGTCCTTTCCAAAATTGTTTTGGCTGGATCTTTTGCACTTCCATATAAATTTTAGATGAGCTTGTCAGTTTCATCAAAAAAGCCAGTTGATATTTTGATAGGGATTTTGTTGAATCTGTAGATCAATTTGGGGTGAATTGCTATCTTAACAATCTTGAGTCTTCCAGTCCATAAACTTGGAATCTCTCTCTGCTTATTTAGATCTTTTAAAATTTCAGCAATGTTTTGTAGTTTTCAGCGTGCAGGTCTGGTACTTCTTTTGTTAAATTTATTCCTAAGTATTTTATTGTTTGTGATGTTTTTATGAATGGCGTTTTCTTACTTTTATTTTCAGATTGTTCACTGTTAGTATATAGAAATACAATTGATTTTTCTGTATTGATCTTATATCCTACGACCTTGCTGAACTCACTTAGTTTTGATAGCTTGGTTTTGTTTTCTATATGTCTCATTTTTTTTGTTGTTTCTCTCTTCCTCCTTTACTGCTTTCTTTCGTGTCAGATAGATAACATTGTAGTGTACCATTTTAATTCCTTTGTTTGTTTTTACTATTATAAAAAATACTTAATTTTTTTCAAGACCAGTTTTAGATTCACAGCAAAATTAGGAGGTACAGAGATTTCCCACATGCCTCCTGTCCCTCCCCACATATGCATAGCCTCCCCCATATTTAACATCCCCCTCCAGAGTGGTACATTTGTTACACTCGATGAACCTCTGTTGACACATCAGAATCACTCAAAGAATCACTCAAATGTAATAGTTTACATTAGGATTCACTCTTGATATTGTACATTCTATGGGTTTGGACAGATGTATAATGACATGTGGCCATCGTTATAGTATCATACAGAGTATTTTCACTGCCCTAAAAATCCTCTATGCTCCACCTATTCATCTATTCCCTCCCCCTAATACTTGGCAACCACTGATGTTTTTGTTTCCATAATTGTGCTTTTTCCAGAGTGTCTATATTTGTATGACCTGGTATTTAGCCTTTTCAGATTGGCTTTGTTCACTTAGTAATATGCAATTAAGATTCCTCCATGTCTTCTCATGGCTTGAGCACTCATTTCTTCTTAGCACTAAATAATATTCCATTGTCTAGACATACCACAGTTTATTTATCCATTCACCTACTGAAGGACATCCTGGTTGCTTCCATGTTTTGATGAATAAAGCTGCTATAAACATCCATGTGCAAGTTTTTGTGTGGATAAGTTTTCAGCTCCTTTGAGTAAATACCAAGGAGCATGATTGCTGGTTCATATGGTAAGAGTATGTTTAGTTTTGTAAGAAACTACCAAACTGTCTTTCAAAGTGGCATTTTTGCATTCCCACCAGCAATGAATGAGAGTTCTTGTTACCCCACATCCTCATCAGCATTTGGTGTTGTCAGTGTTCCAGATTTTGGCCGTTCTAATAGGGGTGTAGTGGTATCTCATTGTTGCTTTAATTTGCATTTCCCCTATGACATATGATATGGAGCATCTGTTCATATGCTTATTTACCATCTGTATATCTTCTTTGGTGAGGTGTTTATTAAGGTCTTTGGCCCATTTTTTAAATTGGATTGTTTGGTTTCTTTTTGTTGAGCTTTAAGAGTTCTTTGTATATTTTGGATAACAGTCCTTTTTCAGATGTGCCTTTTGCAAATACTTTTTCCCAGTCTGTGGTTTATCTTCTCATTCTCTTGACATTGTCTTTCACAGAGCAGAAGCTTTTAATTTTAATGAAGTCCAGCTTATCAATTATTTCTTTCATAAATTGTGCCTTTGGTGTTGTATCTAAAAAGTCACCACTATACCCAAGGTCACTTTGGTTTTCTCCTGTGTTATCTTCTAGGAGTTTTACAGTTATGTGTTTTATGTTTAGGTCTATGATCTATTTTTGAGTTAATTTTTGTGAAGGGTATAAGGTCTGTGTCTAGATTCATTTTTTTCCATGTGGATGTTCAGTTGTTCCAGCACCATTTGTTGAAGAGCCTATCTTTGCTCTATTGTATTGTGTTTGCTCCTTTGTAAAAGATCCGTTGACTATGTTTATGTGGGTCTATTTCTGGGCTCTCTATTTTGTTACATTGATCTGTTTGTCCATTCTTTTGCCAATACCACACTGTCTTGATTACTGTAGCTTTATAGTCTAAGTCTTGAAGTCAGGTAGTGTTAGTTCTCTAACTTTGTTCTTTAATAATGTGGTGGCTGTTTCTCTTTTGCCTCTCCGTATAAACTTTAGGATCAGTTTGACAATATCCAAAAAATAACTTACTGGGATTTTGATTGGGATTGCACTGAATTTATAGATCAAGGAGGGAAGAACTGACATCTTGACAATATTGAGTTTTCTTATCCATGAAAATGGAATATCTATTTATTTAGTTCTTTGATTTTGTTTATCAGTTTTGTAGTTTTCCTCATATAGATCTTGTATGTATTTTGTTATATTTATACCTAAATATTTCATTTTGGGAGATGCTAATGTAAATGGCATTGTTTTTAATTTCAAATTCCACTGTTCATTGCTGGAATATGGGAAAGGAACTGACTTGTATATTAACCTTGTATCCTTCAACCTTGCTATAATCACTTATTACGTCCAGTTGTCTTTTTGTCACTTGTTTTTAGATTTTCTACATAGACAATCATGTCATCTGCAAACAAACACAGTTTTACTTCTTCCTTCCCAATCTGTATACCTTTTATTTACTTTTCTTGTCTTATTGCATTAGCTACTAATTCCAGTACAGTGTTGAAAAGGAGTGGTGAGAAGGGATATCCTTGCTTTCTTCCTCTTAGAAGGAAAGCTCTTCCTCTTCCATCTTAATGGGAAAGCTTCATGTTTCTCACCATTAAGTATGATGTTAGCTGTAGGTTTTTTTGGTAGATTTTTCTTTTTATCAAATTGAGGAAGTTTCCCTCTATTCTTAGTTTACTGGGCGTTTTATCATGAATAAGTGTTAGATTTTGTCAAATGCCTTTTCTGCATCTATTGATATGATCATGTGATTTTTCTTTTTTAGCCTGTTGATGTGATGATGGATTATATTGAGTTTTGAATGTTTAATCAGTCTTGCATGCCTGAGATAAATCCCAATTGGTTGTAGTGTATAAATCTTCTTATACATTATTGGATTTGATTTCCTAATATTTTGTTGAAGATTTTTGCATCTATGTTTATGAGAGATACTTGGTCTATAGTTTTCTTGTAATGTCTTTGTCTGGCTTTGGTATTAGGATAATGCTGGCCTCAGAATAGGTTAGGAAATATTTCCTCTTCTTCTATCCTCTGAAAGACATTGTAGAGAATTAGTATAATTTCTTTCTTAAATGTTTAGTAGCATTCACCAGTGAACAATTCTGGGCCTGGCACTTTTGTTTTGGAGCACTATTAATTATTGATTTAATTTCTTTGATATAAACCTATTCAGATTATTTCTTCTTTTGTGAGTTTTGGCAAATTGTGTCTTTCAAGGAATTAGTGCATTTCATCTAAGTTATCAAATATGTGAGCATAGATTTGTTCATAGTATTCCTTTATTATCCTTTTAATGTCCTTGGAATCTGTAGTGATGTTCCCTCCTTCATTTCTGATATTAGTAATTAATAATCTCTCCCTTTTTTTCTTGGCCTGGCTAGAGCCTTATCAACTTTGTTGATCTTTTTACAGAACCAGCTTTTGGTTTTGTTGATTTTCGTTTGGTTTCTCTATTGATTTCCTGTTTTCAATTTCATTGATTTCTGCTCTAATTTTTATTATTTCTTTTCTAATGCTTACTTTGGATTTAATTTGCTCTTCTTTTTCTAATTTCCTAAGGTGGAAACTTAGATGATTAATTTTAGATCTTTCTTCCTTTCTAATAAATGCATTCAATACTATAAATTTCCCTCTGAGCACTGCTTTTGCTGCATCCCACAAATTTTGATGTTGTGTTTTCATTTAATTCAAAATATTAAAAAATTTCTCTTGAGAATTCTTCTTTGCCCCATGTGTTGTTTGAAGTGTATTGTTTAATTTCCACGTATTTGGGGATTTTCCAGGTGTCTTTTTGTTATTGATTCCTAGTTTAATTACATTGTGGTCTGAGGGCAGACATTGTATGATTTCTATTTAAATCTTGTTAATGTGTGTTTTATGGCCCAGAATGTGGTCTGTCTTGGTGAATGTTCCATGTGAGCTTGAGAAGAATGTATTCTGTTCTTGTTGGGTGAAGTAGTCTACAGATATTAATTACATCCAGTTGATTGATGGTGCTGTTGAGTTCAGCTGTGTCCTTACTGATTCTCTGCCTGCTGGATCTGTCCATTTCTGAGAGAGGGGTGTTGAAGTATCCAGCTATGATAGTGGATTCATCTACTTCTCCTTGCAGTTCTATCAGTTTTTGCCTCACATAGTTTGATACTCTGTTGGTAGGTGTATACACATTAAGGATTGTTATGTCTTTTTGGAGAATTGACCCCTTTATTATTATGAAATACCCTTCTTAATCCCTGATAAATTTTCTTGCTTTGAAGTCTGCACTGTCTGAAGTTAATGTAGCTACTCCTGCTTTCTTTTGATTAGTGTTACCACCAAAGTGGAGTGCACAAACTTAACCACTATGCCACTGGGCCAGCCCCAATATATGTGTCTTTATATTTAAAGTGGGTTTCTTATAGACAACATATAGTTGGGTCTTATTTTTTAATCCACTCTGACAATCTCTGTCTTTTAATTGGTGCGTTTAGACCACTCACACTCAAAATGATTATTGATATACTTGGATTAATATCTACCATATTTGTTACTGTTTTCTATTTCTTGCCCTTTTTCTTTGTTCCTATTTTTATCTTCTACTCTTTTCCTGCCTTTTTTGGCTTTAATTGGGCATTTTATATGATTCCATTTTCTCTCCTTTCTTAGCATATCAGTTACACTTCTTTTAGTGGTTGCCCTAGAGTTTGCAATATAAATGTACAACTAATGTAGCTCCACTTTCAAATAATATTATATCACTTCATGGATAGTGAGAGTACCTTATAATAACCAAATAATCCTAATTCCTCCTTCTCATCCCTTGTATCATTGCTGTCATTCATTTCACTTGTGCATAAGCATACAGAAGCATACACACACACGCAAGCATACATAGTTGAATACAATGTTGTTATTTTGAACTTATCTGTTAGATCAAGAATAAGAAAAATAAAGGTTTTATTTTACTTTCATTTATTCTTTCTCGGATGCTCTTCCTTTCTTTATATAGATCACAGTTTCTGTCCCTATCATTTTTTTCTGTCCAAAGAACTTCTTTTAACTTTTTTTTGCAAGGCAGGTCTACTGGCAACAAATTCCCTCAATTTTTGTTTGAGAAAAATCTTTATTTCTCCTTCACTTTTGAAGGATAATTTCATAGGATACAGAATTCTAGGTTGGTGTTTTAGTTCTCTCTCAATAATTTAAGTATTTCAGTCCTCTCTCTTCTTACTTGCATGGTTTCTGAGAATTTGGATGTTACTCTTATCTTTGCTTATCTATAGGCAAGGTGTTTAGTTCCTCTTGTTTCATTCAGGAATTTTCTTTATCTTTGATTTTCTGTAGTTTTAAAACTATATGCCTAGTTGTGGGTTTTTATTTAATTTTATTATTATTTGGGGGGGCATTTACCCTCCTTTATGTTCTCTAAGCTTAGTGGATCTTTGGTTTTGTGTCTGACATTAATTTGGGAAATATTCTCAGTCATTGTTTCAAATATTTGTTTTGTTTATTTCTTCTCCTTCTGGTATTCTCATTACACATATGTTACATCTTTTGTAGTTGTCCCCAGTTCTTGGATATCCTGTTCTGTTTTTTCAGTTTTTTTCTCTTTGCTTATCAGTTTGGGAGGTTTCTAATAAGACATCCTCAGAGATTCTTTCCTCAGTCATGTCCAGTCTACTAATAAGCCCATCAAAGGCATTCTTCATTTGTTACACTGTTTTTATTTTTATTTTTTGACAATTTGTATAATTTATTTTTATTTTTTTCATTTTCATTGATCTTAATAGTTTATAACATTGTGGGGTTTTAGTTGTACATTATTATTTGTCCGTCACCATATGGATGCATCCCTTCACCCCTTGTGCCCACCCCCACCCCTCTTCCCCCTGGTAAGCACCAACCAGTTCTCTCTGTCCGTGTGTTAGTTTATATTCCATGTGAGTGAGATCATGTGGTGTTTGTCCTTCTCTCTCTGGCTAATTTCACTTAACATAATACCCTCTAGGTCCATCCATGTTGTTGCAAATGGGACAATTCTGTCTTTTCTTACGGCTGAGTAGTATTCCATTGTATATATATACCACATCTTCTTTATCCAATCATCAGTCGAGGGACACTTGGGTTGCTTCCACGTCTTGGCTAGAGTAAATAATGCTGCAGTGAACATAGGGGTGCATAAGCCTCTTGTGATGGTTGATTTCACGGCCCTTGGGCAGATGCCCAAGAGTGGGATTGCTGGATCATAAGGTATTTCTATTTTTAATTTTTTGAGGACTCTCCATACTGTTTTCCATAGAGGCTGCACCAGTTTGCATTCCCACTAGCAGTGAATGAGGGTTCCTGTTTCTCCACATCCTCTCCAACATTTGTTGTTTTTTGTTTTGGTGATTATAACTATTTTAACGGATGTAAGGTGATATCTTAGCGTAGTAGTGTAGTTTTGATTTGCATTTCCCTGATGATTAGTGATGTTGAACATCTTGTTACAGTGTTTTTATCTCTAGCATTTCTTTTTGCTTCTTTCTTAGAATTCCCATCTCTTTGCTTACAGTGGCCATTTGTTCTTGCATGCTGTTTCTGTTAGAGCCCTTAACATATTAAATCATAGTGGTTTTAAATTCCCAGTCTGATAATTCCAACATCCCTGTCATATCATATATATGCTGTATCACATAATTTTGATGTTTGCTCTGTCTCTTTCAACTGTGTTTTTTGACTTTTAGTGTGTATTGTAATTTTTTACCTGATAACTGAGCATGATGAACCAGGCAAAGGAATTGCCGTAAATAGGCCTTTAGTAATGTGGTAGTAAGGTGTTGGGGGAGAAGCATTTTATACTCCTATGATTAGATCTCAGTCTTTTAGTGAACCTATGCCTCTGGAGTGTGAATTACACATGTGCTGCTAAGTCCCCCGTCCCACCCTCCTTAGGTGAGACAGGATGGCTAGAGTAGGCTGGAGTTGGGTATTTCCCCTTCCCCAGGTCAGTTAGGCTCTAATAAAACCCCAGCAAGTTAGGCTCTGGTTAAATAGTTTCTCCTGAGGGCAGACCTTATTAAGTAAAACAGAACACTCTGGCATATTTCAAAATGGTTGCTTTCCCCCTCCTCCTGCCGGAACCACAAGGAGATTATTCACAAATAGTCACTGTGAGAAATTGGTAGAGACCCAGGAAGTAAAACTCATAAATAAAAGTGTCCTCTTCCCCTCCCCACATGACGGGGTCCCCCTGGAGTTTTTAACTGAGTTGTCTACTCTGAACCTCCAGCAATTTGTCAATTACATTTCGGGTTTCCCTACCCTGGCACTGGTTCACACAGAGGTTACTGCTCCAGTATGTTGTGATTCTCTGTATTTGCCTGTTGGTCTCTCTCATTTTGCCCTAGAGTTTGCTCTGTGACCTTACTTCCCTTATGGATCTAGGAAGTTATTTTCAGTTCGGCTTTTTACTTGCTGTTAGAACAGAATGGCAACTTCTAAGCTTCTTACATGCAGGAATGGAAACTGGAATCTAGAATTCTTGGTTTTTGCTTTGTCTTCATACAGTATTATCAAAGAGAGGCCTGATGCCAGTAGTGTTACATAACAAGTTGTATGTACATAACTTGTTTTTTGGCCTCTGCCAGCTTTTAGGATTATCCTATATTATTAGTATTTTGAAACTTTGCCTTTTAAAAATTCATATTATTCTACGGTGAAAGTGGTTGAACCCTTTTAATCCTAAGGGTTAAGGATTCAGACCAGAGAAATCTGTTCTACTCTTATTTGTCTCTCTAGATTCCATCTTTTATCTCCTTTCTGTTTAGACAGATATTGGAATTTTTGGACCTATGTCTGTATCTTTTACCTTTCCCTTATACTTTCTCCATCTATACTTCTAGGTAGAGTGATGGGAGACTCACATTGCGATCATCCTGCTCACAGCTTTGCTCTTCAACTGTATCCCTCTACTATTCAGCCTGTTTTTTTGTTGTTGTTAATTTAATGGCTATGTTATCCTCTTCTATGCCCTTGGGATATTAAATACATTTTACTTATTGTCTTCTTCTGTGGATTTTTTATTTTTGAAGTTTTTTGTTTTGGCTTTTCATATTATTGGCTTTCTTGAAATATTTTGGTGATTCATAGTTGTAATTTGTTTAGTTGTTTATTTAGTTGCTCATTTTTGTATTTGAGAGCCTCTTTTTGTGGAATTTCTGTTTATCAAAGCCTGTGATGGGAGGGGTGGTCTGTGCTGCCAGGTGACGATATGCCAAAACTTTGATTCTGGGTAAGCAAGTACCTGGGGGGCACTGCCTTCTCTAGCTCCAGTGGCTTCACTCACTGTTATGTTATAGGCTGGGTATAGACTCCCCATCTGTCTGCCACCTGGCCACGGTTGGGGCATGAGACTTGCTTAGCTATTCTCAATCAGCTCCCTACTGAATCACCCTGCCCAGTACCCATGGGCACCCTCCTGCTCTTTGCCACTGTTGATTCTGTGTTCCAACCTGTTCCTCCATTTGCAGTAAGCTGTTTTGTGTTGTGATTTCCTCTTATTTGCCTATAGCTTTAATCTCACCTGTTTCCTATCTATCTTTCTGGCATTCCTCAAAATTTTTATTCTAGTCTAGCCCTCTCATTTTTCAGTGCTGTAGCATATTTTCTTATTTTTAGCACCTTATGGGATTTAGGGTTGAGAGAGATAGTAGATGCTTCTGTTCCATCTGCCATCTTGATCCAATCTCACTAATACCACTTTAAGCAAACAGAACAAAAACTCTTTCACAGCCTTTATTCCAGTTTATTTCCTTGAAAAGAACTAGTTGCAGTGGTTCCTGGGATTGTCCTGTAGTTACAAAAATGTGCTGTACTGCCAGCCATTCACAGAAAGTATTGTTTACAAGGATTTGAAATATCAGCTCTTTTCTCTGCTTCCTAACACGCACAGTTTTGTGATGAACCTATCAATACTAAATACTAGCAGTGAATACTCTTAAGGGTCATAACATAGTATTCAGTGATAACCAATTTTATTTGCACTGAAAGATTAGGGACAATAGAGCTATCTTAAAAACCACTCAGTTGGTCAGCATCATGGCAGTGTAAGATGTTCCTCCTTTTTAAACAACGAATTAGACATCCGTCTACCAAAAAAAGAGCTGTTGTGGGAACAGGCATCATATGCCAAGGGACCCAGAAGGAGTCTTGCCCACCTGTGCATCCAATAATAGGCAGACAGACCTTGGTATAGGCTGTGGAACCAGTGAAACTGCCCCAAACTCTCTTGCTGTGGTTGGGAAAAAAGCCTGGAGAGTGAGGACTTGGGCAGGTACACATGGATAAGACAGAATTTGCAGAAATCCAGACTTCCCAAGTGGAGATTCTAGCACATTGTCGGAGCAGAAAATAAAATACAAGATTGGTTCCAGTGCAGAGGATAAGAGGAACTTTCTCAGGGCTGTCTCCCCACCTCCAATGCAACACTGCACAGGGCTGAACTGTCCAGTGGTGGCAATCACTTCTGTGGGGGAAAAAGAGAGTGATGAGTGAGTGCCTGGCTACCCCATTATGCAGCTGAAGAAACCTCTTTCTCTCCGGCAGCACGCAGAGTACTGAGATGGGACCTCCATTACTTAAAGGGAGAGTGAGAAAGAGGCAGATAAGACTATCAAAGGAATGCGGTTCCTGCTGATGGTGCTCAGGACTTCAGCAGGAAGTCTGCCTACAAGCCTCTGCCAGTGCCTCATGCAAGGATCACCCCACTGGGTCCACAGGCATGCCCAATGCCCCGAATGCTAAACCCACGCCTCCCCTCACTCTGTGGCCAGTTCCTTGTGCGCACTCGGAGTGCAGCTACAAGAGCATGTCCAGTAAACACCACCACAAAAACAGACCAGGATAGGTGAGCAAGGGAGAAACCAAAAACTTGAGCTATAGTGCCACCTTCTGGAAAACAAAAGAGGGATTTCCAGTAAGCAGTCCAGTGATTGGAAAGAACCAGAGAAGACATAAAAGCTTAAGAATTCTGCCACGAAAGGGAGCAAGAGGGGTGCAGCAGGTATACAAAGGCAGAGAAAACCCCAGCTATAACAGCACCAACCAACAGTATACCCCATCTGAGGGCAATTAGTATAGATTTAAGACGTCAGCTACTTCAAATATGAAAGCAGCAACGCCAAACTACAAGGAACATGAAAAGTCAAGGAAACATATCACTAAAAATCAATAATTTTCCAATAACTGAGCTCAAAGGTATGGAATTTTGCAATTTAGCTGATAATCAAAATAGCTGTTTTGAAGAAACTCAGTGAGCTACAAGAAAACTCAGAAAGAATTCAATAAAATCAGGACAAAAATACCTGAACAAAATGAGATATTTAGCCAAGGGACAGAAATCATGAAAAGAACCAAACAGAAATTCTGGAGCTGAAGAATTCAATGAATGAAATGAAAAATGCAATAGAGAGCATCTGCATCAGAATAAGCTAATGGAAGACAGAATACATGATCTAGAGGACAGGAATTTTGAAATAACAGCAGAAAAAAGAAAAATGAATGAAAAAGAGTGAAGAAAGTCTATGTGATCTATGGGATTCCATCAAAAGAACAAATATTAGAATAATCAGGGTTCCAGAAGGAAAAAAAGAAGGAGAAGGGGGCAGAAAATTTATTTCAGAAATAATAGTTGAGAACTTCCCAAACATGGGGAGAGATTTGGACATCCAAGTTCATGAAGCTAACAGGTCACCCTATGATCTCAATGCAAAAACACCTTCTTTAAGATACATTATAATAATGAAACTGTTAAAAATCACGGACAAAGAGAGAATCATAAAAGCAGCTAGGGAAAAAAAGATTGTAACCTACAAAAGAACACTCATTAGGCCAACAGCAGATTTCTCAGCAGAAATCCTACAGTTCAGGAGAGAGTGGAATGACATATTCAGTGTTGAAAGAAAAAAATTGCCAGCCAAGAATACTTTATCCAGCAAAGTTATCCTTCAGATAAGTCCTGCAAGAAGACAAGAGATAAGTATTGGTGAGGATGTGAGGATAAGGGAAACCTTGTACAGCGTTGGTGGGAATGTGAATTGGTGTAGCCATTAAGGGAAACAGTATGGTGTTTCCTCAATAAATTAAAAAGAGAACTACCAAATGATCCAGCAATTCCACTTCTGGGTATATATCCAAAGGAAATGAAAACAGGATATCAAAGAGAGATATGCACTCCTATATTTATTGCAGCATTATTCATAATAGCCAAGATATGGAAGTGTCCAACAGATGAATGGATAAAGTTGTGGTATATATACACAATGGAAAATTATTATAATGCTACACTTCTATCATGCTACATGCTACTTATATATTGCAATATATAAATGTATCAAATTAACATGTACACCTTAAACTTACACGTTATATATTAATTATACCTCAATAAAAATAAATTAAAAAGAAAAGAACTACTCAGTTGGCTTTAGGAGAAAAAGCCCAGCACTATCCTTCACTGCATTTTAGAGGGCCTCTTAAATCAAGACTTTTATGCCTAGGTCCTCCTGTAGCTGTGCCCCTCTCCAAGGGGTACAGAATCTGCAGGGCCAACAGGAAATGCCCACCTGGAGCCCACTTCTGTCCATTCTAGATCATGTTCAAGGTACCTGTGACTCAAATTTCCTGCTCAGCTTCCAGGGCCTGCATGAGCCTCTTCAACTAGGTGCATCTTCCCAAAAACACACCACTAAATCTAAAGGGTGGCCAAGAGATGGCTATTTGCAGGGGGACAGAACTTAGGCATGTAGGCTGAAGAATCCACAAGTGTTCCTTTGAGGCCTGTCATAGAACAGATGGAGCTGATGGAAGAGGAGAGGAATGGGGCTGGGGGCTGGTTCTCCCCTGGCTGCCACCTTCTGACATGGAATTCTGAGAAGAAGTCTGAAAATTCTAAAATCTAAACCGTACTTGCATGTTGTAAACGTAATAGTTTGTTAGCTTGATTTTATAACATTGAAATATTTTGACCCTTTGCTTCAGGGCCTGCAAATGTTAGGGGAAGGCCTAGGAAGGAGAAAGGTAGTGATTTCTAAGTGGGTTTCAGACAGAGTCCTTGCTAATAGAGATGCCACAAGGGAGTCCTGCTCAGTTGTAAATAAGTATAGCTACTGCCATCTTCAGCCACTGGAAACTTACATTCCCATATCTAACCTGTTTCTTCCAGCAGTTTGAGTCAACCAGAAAAACAATGGAAAGTTCTGCAATCACTTTGTAGGTTCCTAGAAGCCAGAAGATTAATCCTAATTCCTCTGTTTCTTACAGAGTTGCTTTATAGTGTTTTAAGCATGTGGCATTGTATGTAGGCTTATCTGAATAAAAAACTGACCTGTTGGTTGACTAAAATCATAAAGGCAGTGTAGTCTAGTGGTTAAGAAAACAGCTCTAAAATTAGACTGCCTGGGTTTAGTTCCTAGATTGTGAATTACTTAATGTCCCCAAGCCCAGTAATATGCTGGATCTGGTTTACACTAGTTCAATGAGAACCCATTATATGTGTATCTTCCCAACTTCATGTTCAGTGGCATCACATTGGTAGTTTGCAGTTGGCCATGGTGGGAACATTTCCACCATGGAAATTGCCTACAAATCAGGCCCACAGAAATTGGTTCAAATTAGTTTGTTTTTATAAATTAGTAATCAGAATAGTTCCTAGGGGAGCTAGGATAAATGAGAATATGTGTGTGTAAGCCTATATGGTCAATCTTCTATGAATCACACCATACTCCTTATCTGATTTGCAACACAAAATACAGAAATCCTTTTTCTCAATTGATACAAATTCTACTTATTCAGGAGGGTTAAGGCCATTTCTTTTGCCTTTGGAAGATGAAGCTTCCTCCAAATCCATCTAATGACCCTCAAAGTACTGACAAACTCACGACTGTATCAAACATTATTGGAAATGAGGCCCATTAGGAAGGGCTTAGTCATTTTACCAAGTTTCTTGCTCAATTAGTATTCATTAACAAGTCAGGTTTTGACTTATTTCCAGAAATCAAATTTTGGGTGCAGTGAGTCAGCAGAGATCTGCCAATCCACATGTGAGTTAGATTAAAGCTATTCCTGCCGAACTAATCTTAGAGCTTCCTCTAAGCCTGACAGCCACATGCAGGCCACACACAGGTCAACAAGGACCGAAGCTCCTCCTTCTAGTGATCATCTTCCTACAATGAGCACATACTATTTCCAAGGGGACTGATCCTAGGGAAGAAGGAAGGGTACTACATAAGTTGTAACACTTGAATAACTGTCGTTCCCCATATTTTTGTGGAATTGACTGATTCCAGTTCTGCTACTATGTAGCTGGGTAGTCTTGAACCAAATTTGTTTTCTCACTGATTTGAAAAAGGGGTTCTACCTCCTCTTTTCTAAGGCTGCAGATATCACAATCCATGTTCTGTATGTAGCTAACATAAGAGCAACAGCTGAGTTTAGGCTGGAAATTCAGAGTGGGTCATTTTTTTTCCACTAGCATAATCTGTAATTTTACCACAGAATGTAATAAGAGAAAACATCCTTAGGAAAAGTATCATTGATTAAGGGCAATTAGTAATTTTCCCTCAGTGCACTGCTATTCCTAAACATTCAAACTGTGATATGATTTCTTAGAATTAAAAAAAGTTTTTCTTAAACACTAAGCCACTTAATCCTTAGAAGATGAGCTGTTGTTACGTTGCACAGATGGTTACACAAAAGTCTCTCCATTCTTGTATTGTTAAAAAAGAAATAAAATCTCTTATTTGTGTGGTACTTTATAATTTTAAGTCTTCACATATACAATATCTCATGTAATCTTTACAGAAAGCAAACATTTTCCTCACTTAGCAGATGAGAATATTAATCCTCGTCCCAGGTGACATTACTGGTAATGGGAGTATCAAGAATAGAACTTGGGTCTTTTGAGCCCAGTATTCTTTTTCTTGTATACCAGGCCACCCTTAAGTAGAAGAGATTTTATTCCAAAGCATCTCCATTGCTTTGTTCAGAAAAAAAAAGTTTTTAAAATCTAGTACAAAAATTCACAAAAGATAAAATTACTTGCCATGAAAGCCTTAACGGTGGTATACCTGATTTCCGGAGTCACAGAGTCAGGTCTCTGCACGCTCAGCATCATGTAGGTGTGTTCTACACCCTACACAATCACTGCCCCACAGCTTTCTGACCAAATCAAGTACATTAAAAGAGAGGCAGGATAATACATTACCAGAGACCTGAATAAATGACCTCACAAAGTGAAACAGACCTTTCTGAAAGCTTACCTGAATGCAAGCTGTTCCATCCTCTGACTGGGAACCGGTAATGGAATATTAAGAAGCCAAAACTGAGATTCCTGCTATGAAACTAACAACACAAAATACTGTAATTTTAGAAAAGTTTGTAAAAGATTTCTGATTGGCTATGTTGAAACTATCAGTGGCTAGAAGCTACATACTGAAAACTTAAATACCTGAAATCCATTTGAACTTTAAGAAGTTGGGAAATTGTGAGCATGGCAGGCAGAAAGAGAATCTGTACATCTCAAGTCCAACAAAAGGTCAGAGCATCAGCCTATTGAGAAAAGCATTACAATGTGATGACTATTCGAAGTCTTCCAGTTGGCATTCTGGTTAGGATTGTAGGATCTTTTTCTAAAATGTGTTTCTTATATGTGAAAAGGATTTTAAAAATATAGTACACTAAGTACAAGCAAATTATTACCTTTTGGGGGCAGTAAGATTGAATAAATTGGTTAAAAGAATGTTCCTATTTGTAATCCTCTACTTCAAAAGAAATACTGAATGTGGGTGTTCTTTTCTTCTTGCCTTTGGGGCAATTTTCCAATTCTTTGGTAGCACTAGAAGCATCCAGAATCTGAAAACCAGATCTCTAAGTAAATAATTTCCCAGCACTTTTTAATGAGTCAAAAAAAAAGATTCCCAGGCATTTTCCCCAAACCTGTGAGGTCCCTAGTTGCCTTGCAATAAGCAAGATAGTAGCAGGAAAGCAGTAACTTCATTCTTGCCTCAATATAGCTTGAAAAAAAAAATCCCAATGGGAATCCCATCAGTAAATCATCAAAACAAGGCAAAACTGATGACTTTTTACCCTAGACTTATGTCCAAGATTCAGCCATGACACCAACACCTTGGATGCTATGTCATGTTTGAAACAACTCAGTTGTCCCAGCCATTGAACAGCTAGAGCTGTAACTGCAGCTCCATTCTCTCTGATTTATACCTAATTGTACAGCTTTTTCCATTTAGAATACATCACAGTGCCAATGCCGAAATACTGGAGTTGTGAAAAAGATATTTAAAAGTGCATTGCCCAATAGAATGGAAAGATGAAAAATCATATGCTTCACACCAAATTTTCATTCAAGCCCTTCTTTTCTAGATGGTTCAAGTAGTAGAGGTTACAGTCTATCAGTACTAGTACAGATCATCATCGAAACTACATTTTTACAATATTGAAAGACCAGGATCATCCCTACCACTACTTTCCTTTAGTTCCTCTTCCTAAATTTTAAGTCATCCATTCCTTCAAGATGCAGTATCTCAGCATTATTACAACAATAATTTATTATTTAGAGAATTTGTACACTTTGTAGGGAACCGGATCTATAAACAGGAAGATAGCTTCTACCAATGAATTTTTGGTTTTTTGGTTTAAATGATATCAAAAAATGATTATTTCTAAGATTTATTGCAAGTTAATTACTGTCTGCAAAATTGAGTATTCTTCCTCAACACAAACAAGGGTAACCAATAATCTTTAACTTCTCGCTGAAAAAGAGAATACCCAAACAATAAACACAAATAAGGAATTAGCCAGAAAGCTATGGCTTGTTTTCTACTCAGAAAAAAGTATAACTGGTAACAAATAAGGTACAATTTCCGTAACTGGATGTTTTTCAAAATTATAAGGTTTTTATTTCTAAAAGTGTAAAGAGCTGTGGTACACTTTTCTCATCAGCTTAATCTGTTAGATTTTACACAATATTGATAGTCTCAGTACTTTCTCTTTTGCTATTATATAGTCAACCTTAAAAGGCAATTCCTCACATTAAATTCATGTGTTCCTAAAAATGTAGACTAAAGTTAAATGGGCAAAGATCCACACTGCATTTTTTTGGGAGAAGACGGAGAAGTTATTCCCCCAAAGCAAAAAGTCTTTGGTGAGGGGCCGCCCGGTGGCGCAGTGGTTAAGTCCGCACTTGGCAGCCCGGGGTTCGCGGGTTCGGATCCCGGTCGCCCGCCGACGCACTGTCTGGCAGCCCTGCTGTGGCGGCGTCCCATATAAAGTGGAGGAAGATGGGCACGGATGTTAGCCCAGGGCCAGTCTTCCTCAGTAAAAAAGAGGAGGATTGGCAACGGATGTTAGCTCAGGGCTGGTCTTCCTCACAAAAAAAAAAAAAAAAAAAGTCTTTGGTGATAAATATTTTGCAAATACTTAACCCGTTTTATTCTTTCACCATCGAACACATCAACTTGAGTCCAATGAGCATCTGATTTGCCACATCTCTGGACTTCCAACCTTAGTCATAATTACATTTTCCCCTTTTCTATTCATTTTTACAAACTGAGGACAAAAATAACTATTACAGTGATTACAAGAATTTTTCTGTACAAAGACAGTGCGGGTCTGCTGAAATTGAACTTTTCACTCACAGACATTGCTACCATGAAATAACTTGAGATATTTGCGTGCTGATATAAAAAACTTATCTTTGGTATATAACAGGCAACTATTGGGTATTAATTTATGAAAACTGAATACATAAAAATGGAGAATTGCCTGAAGTAATTACAATTAATAATTTTAGAGCTGGAAGGAAATTTAGAAATCATCTAATCCAAACTTAATTCCTAGCTAAAAAGAATGAGGCACAGATGGAAAGACTTGGTTAAAATCACACTTCTCATGAGTGTCAGAGCTAGAAATTTGGGTCTAATATTCTTGGTCAATTATTCCTTACACTATACATACTCACAGTTAAGAAGTTTTATTATTTGGAAATTTATCTCCCAACAGATCTTTGTTAGAATTATTTAAAAAAATTAAACCAAACAAAAATGTTCAAAGTCTGCTTTCTAGTCTTCTTTCCTAATTCATGTTCTGTTGATAAATGACAGTTAAACTTTAGAAGGACAAAAGGGCAAGATCAAGGAAATAGACAATTTAAAGTAGACAAAATTAAGATCTGATCATAATCGTTTCCTCTATTCCTGAAAAAGGTTGATTTCAACACTAATTCTTAGATATTTGTCACTTACCTTTCAGACTTATAGACAAGGTTGTGGTAACAGATCTCAAGATGTGGCATGATTCAATGACAAAATTCATTTGAGCACTTTTCTTTCATGGCTACTACAACCATGAAATCAATTTCTCTCAAAGGAGGTTTTAGTCTCAGAGAGCTCACATACATAGTAATCTCAATCAGTGAAAATAAAAGGCAGCTTTCTGTTTATTCTTTATACTAAATATATCTTAGATGGAAAGAAAATAAGAGAGTAAAGCAAAAGTTAACCTAGGAGAAATTTTTTCACTCACAGATTATCTAAACATCAGTTCATAATGCATTGGGAGATCTACAGTATACTGTATGGTACATTTAAGGCACAAAGCTTTATGAGATTCGAGGTCGCTGATTTTAACAGGAGCTTAAAGAAAGATAGGAAAAAAAGACACTTTATAAAAAAGAGACAGAAAAATTAAAATTGCAAGGAGTAAGTCAAAATGATAATTTGAAAAGTTAAAGCACATTTGTTTTTATTTATAGATAGCTATCACATGAATTACAAAGAAGAAAAAGAATATTAGAATGGAACTTGGATAGAGGTATGCATGCTATGGCTAAGAATACACAATGTTCCTACATATTATGGTTAGTGAGAACATTAAATATAACAGGGACTTGTGATTATTTAAAAATATGCAGAACTTATTTAATCTGTGCTTTAGAAATAACTGTATAGAGTGTTGTAAGTTGAAAAGAATTCAAAAGAATAACTATTACCAAATATACACCTATGTATAAGAATTCAGAAAAGGCTGCATTCTGTAAAGTCAATCAGCTGTCTTAAAAATGACACAAATCCAAAACAAGATGCATGTTATATAAAAAGGGACATTGTAAGATTTGCTTGCTGCATTAAATCCACGGTTTAATCCACAAAATTTCCTTTTAACTATCATTTAGACGGAAGCATGCAAACAGTCTTAGTATCTACTTAGAGTCTTCCCCAGATCCACTAAGGCTACATATCCCCTTTTCAGGAGCTAAGCAGGTATTCGGGTAGCTGCTTCCTCCTCTGCATCGGCTCTGTTTGCATTAATTTCTGCGAGTGTTCTGCCGAACCGTGCCCATTCATCATTTCGGGGGACAGCAATCTGCTGTTAAAAGAAAGACAACTGTTTTATGTACACTGAAATAAAAGATCATCTTACCTACTATTATTTAGTTTGTTTTCAAATAATTTTTCCATTAAAAAGTAATAATTGACCTGAATGGCCTTTCCATAATTACAGGGACTATAACAATGATTTACAACATGTTGAAACGAAAGATAGTGTTTGTGAAGTGTGTTGTGACAGCCTGAGAAATGATTTTGCTATTATCACCATCAGTGCAAGAGAGAATAATAATGATACTCTGTAAATATAAGTCCTATGTACTATCTCATGGATTTTGCAGGTGGGGAGGAATTCCTTAAAAATTTTTACTTCTTGCATCATTCCTATTATGAAATAGTTTCTGAAGCATCGTTCATAAGAGCTGGTTTCTTATAAGTATTTATTTTTGATTGCAGCATAAGATAACCTTTCTTGATATCCTAATCCCTTCATCAGAAGGTATGCTACTTCTCACCACTTTAGTGATGTACCAATAGCAAAAGGGAAAAAGAGGCTTGTGATGCTTTTGCCTCACTGAAGCAGGCCAATGACCAAATATTTTTTATAATGGTCATTATGATATTGGAGGAATCTGACATTGCCATATTAGGGCACAAACCATTCAGTGTGGCAAATGGATGTGCCTGCTTCTAAATCTATCAGATTAGATTAGATTAGATTGGATAGTGATATCCAATATGGTAGCTACCAGTCACATATGACTATTTATATTACTTAAAATTAAATAAAATTTAAAATTCAGTTCTTCAGTTGTACCAGTCACAACTGTGGCTACAAAACACAGTGTTCAATAGCCATATATAGCTAGTGGCTACCATATTGGACACTGCAGATACAGAGCAATTCCATCTGTGTGGATAGTTCAATTGGCTATTTTAAATGATTCAGTCTACCTCCCTCTAGATCCAATTGCTAGAGGCTGTGGGGGTGTCCAGAGATAATGGGGACTCATAAGGCAAAGCAAAAGAAAGAATGACCAAGGCACTAGCCAGAGATAAAAAGGACAACATCATTCCTGGGCACTGTGTACAGCCAACCCAAACACTAAAGATGAGAGAGCTACAACTCATCCTCTTGGATTCAGTGATAATGGTTTTGCAACAAGGCTCAAGAGTCAAGATTCACATTTTCATACAGTCATCAGATAACTCTCAAAAGATATTACTTTTGATTTTTACTACCTGGCCCAAATAAATCTATAAATACAGAAAAATAAAACCATATCTCAATATCAATTCTGTAAAGCTCCAAAAGTCCAACTATAACTCCAAAATTATTCTTCTGCCTGAAGAATTTCTAATTTCCAGCAATGTATGCTTCAAGAAACAACGTACTTCCAACATGATATTATCCTCAAAATCTGTTGCATGGGGACACAGGACATCCAGTTTAGAAAAAAAATTAATGTCAAGATTTGCTTCTGTGGTGGAAAGTAAGTTTTACCTTTACAATCGTATGGTTGATACAATTCATGAACCTCAAAGACTAGTTTTAGCCATGAAGATACCGTCACTACAAGGCTGTAAAAACTAAATAGATGTGTCAAATTATAGGCAGCGAGCCCCATACCTCTCCCACATCATATATAACGATCTGTCCTTCAGAATCACCCACAGCAATCTCTCTTCCAGAATGGGTCCATCTTACACGATTAAGAGCAGGATTACCCTCCACGGAAATGCTGGCAGTTGGTACCTAAAGTCATTTAAAATATAGTGCAGTGTTAAAAGTTTCATCAGGATTCCCATAAACATGTAAAACAGTAGTGCTTCTTTCTTCCAATCTGGCTACGTTTTTTAAAACAAAGATGAAAATAGATAAAGAATTTTCCCAACTTTCTTCCTGTTCAGTGATACATTATGAATGACATTATAGTCGATCCTTGAAAATGGTTTTGGAAAATAAGTCCTTATATAAGAAATTCTCACATGACTGGGTACATCATTTTGAAAGATCCTCTTTAATAGAGGATTCTTTGTTGTTGTTTTAACTTCTTTAAGAAATCAAGCTGTTTGAAAACAGACGGCCAAAACCCCATTTTAAAGACATTTCAAAAGCCCTCATAAACAGATTATGGTTCAATTTTAGAAGACAGGAATTACATTTGTAGCTTGCATCTCTGTCAGTTGAAACCTGTGATTTGATCCACAGTTTCTAGAAACAGTTCATACTGAAGGTGTAGTATAGGTCTTTCCAAAGCCCCTTGTTCGCATGAACTGTCTGGAGCAGGGCAGGATGATGGTACCAACCCAATGGCACCACCCCCTTGGAATCTGACTGTACCTCTCCTATGCTGAGGAAGAAGAGATTTATTTGCCACACACAGAGCTAACATTAAATGTTTGACTCAGACTAGAAGTACAATAAAATTTAAAAAATTTTTGCAATCTGATTAAAAATAATCCTTCTAATTGATGCCAGTCATCCCCAAATGATTAATTTAACTCCCTAGAATGCCAAAATTGTTATAGAGAAAAATTAATGTTACTGATAGAACTGCTAACATTACTTCTTACCACCACATAGCAATATAGAATTCTAAGAATTTTACGCCTCTCTAAGCTGGTAAAAATAATCATGGCTAAAAATAAATAATAGCTGCAGTTAAATTTCATTTTCAATAAGTGATTTTAGTATAGCAATTAGGAAATTTGATGGTTTCTATATTCATTTTATAGTTTAACACTATGTTTTCAATCCTTCACGGAACAAGTCATCAAAATACATTTTTCCTTCATTCAAATAAGTCAGGGTAAGACTAATGTTTATGGATGACATACAATTCTATCAAGGCTAAGAGATAATTTAGTAATTCAGAATTAAGGTTAACATACTTCAACAGTCTGAAACTATCTGCTTTCTAGCCTATGAATGAAAAACATCCCAGTTGCCTTATGAATGAGACTTTGCCAGGACATTAGAGACATGATAGTGCTTTTCAGAAGTAAAAGGAAATGCCCCAGTCCTCTTGGCAACATTATTTTTCCCTTCAGTACTGCACAGCATGCTGTTTATTATTTAGGATACAAAGCTTATTTGGTTTCTTTGTGATGAAGCTACAATCACAGGGCCCTTTCACATTCCTTGGGAGAAAAGGAATTTCACAAATTATTCAATAAATCTCCAATTTTCTATTTTTCAGTGCAATTTTTGTTATTTTCTGGCTCACCTCTGTGTCATTATTGAGATTCCACAAATCCAGCCTCCCCATGCCATCCACACAGGCAAACAGGGCTGGGTGGGTGGGTGACCACATAACATCATAAACATAGTCTGAATTATCTTCAAATGAGTACAATGGCTTGTTATTCTGAAAAGGAAAAGCTGATTCTTAGCACAGTCAAAATATGACATACATTCAACAAGTATGATAATATTTTATGATATTTAACTCAGCCTAGAAAAAGTTCCTATAATTTGTTTCACTACAGAATTACCTGGAGTTATGAACTAAGAATCAACTATTGGATTGAATTTTCTTTTTAACTTGTAGACACCATACTGTTCAAAAAAAGGAACAGAATGTACTTTAAAAACATTTGTCAATAAGAGGATTCTTGGAAGACGAGAGCAATGGCAGTGTACTTTTTGAATTTCCACTAAATCTCCCAATAAGCCCAGAAAAAGCCATGAGGATAGCAAAACCAAAGATTCACAGACAACATCTACAACAAAATCAGGAGACAAAGCTCCAAATGGTAAGTGGATGGAAACAAACCTCTAACAACTACAAGACCTGCACAGGATGAGCAACTGTGAGGAAGAAGTGTGGGAAGGTACGAGGGCTTCTGACAGCTGGAGAACAGAAGAGCCTCAGGGTCGACAGCGAGCGAATGCTCACTGGACAGTGTGGGGGTCAGTCTGAGAACAGCAACATAAACTGGGAAGGAGTTTGACACAATTCCATTTATAAATAAATGCAAGCAGACTCATAAGTAAGGTTTAATGGTGCAGTCTGAGCCCTATAAACTCTCAAAATTAATAAACCAAAGCTCCCTTTCAAGACAAAGTCTCACCAAAGAGAAACTGCTGGGAGTAGAATCCAAGTTATGGAATACAGCACAATAGGGACAACGGAAAGAGAAGGTAAAAGTGGTGGAGAGAAAAGGCATATCTCAAAAGTACAAGATAGATAAATAGACATAGGTATATAGTCACTTTGCAAAAAACACAGAAGAGCTTTAACCTAGACTATGAAACTAGAAAAGCCATCCTTGCCCATTCTCTCCCTCCTGGAAGTACAGAAAAACTCATTTCACTAAAAGACAATAAGCAAGAAAAAAGGATCTCAGTCAAATCCCACATAAAGTTATTGTGGCAAATCTTCGATAAGGGTGTTATGACAATTAAATGGGAAAAGAATCGTCTTTTCAGCAAATGATGCTGGGACAACTGAATATGCACATACAAAAGAATGAAGTTGGACCCCTCCCTTCCTCGCACCATACATAGAAATTAACTCAGAATGTATTAAAGATCTAAATATAAGAGTTAAAACTATAAAATTCTTAGGAGAAAGCATAGGAGTAAATCATTGTTACCTTGGACTCAGCAATGGTTTCTTATATACAAAACCAAAAACACAAGCGACAAAAGAAAAAGTAGATAAATTGGGCTATATCATAATTAAATACTCTTGTGCTTCAAACAATACCCTCAAGAAAGTGAAAAGAAAACCTATACAGTGAGAGAAAATATTTGGAAATCATACATTTGATAAGTGACTTATATCTAGAACTCTTACAACTCATTAATAAAAAGGCAAATAACCCAATTAAAAATTGGGCAAAGGATTAGAATAGACATTTCTCTAAAGAAGATCTATGAATAGCAAATAAGCACTTGAAAAGATGCTTAACATCATTATCCATCAAGGGAATGCAAATCAAAACCACAATGAGATATTTCACACCACTAAGACGGCTATAATAAAAGGACAGATAATGACAGGTGTGGGTGAAGATATGAGAAATCAGAACTCTCAAACATTGCTGGTGGGAATGTAAATTGGCGCAGCTGCTTTGAAAAAGTTTGGCAGTTCCTCAAAATGCTAGAGTTAACAGATGACCCAACAATTCTATTCCTAGATATATACCCAAGAGAAATGAAAATATATGTAAACACAAAAACTTGTACATGAGTGTTCACAGTAGCATTATTCATAGTAGCCCCAAAGTGGAAACAACCAAATATTCATCAACTACTGAATGCATAAACAAAAATGGGATATAGTATTCGGTCATAAAAGGAATAAAGTATAAACATATACTATAACAAGGATGAACCTTAAAAATATTATGTGAAGTGAAAAAAGCTGGTCACATATTGTATGATTCCATGAAATGTCCATAAACTGTCCATAATAGGAAATTCCATAGAAATAGAGAGTAGCTTAGTGGTTTCCAGGAGCTGAGAGAGGGGAAACAAGGAATGAGTACTAATGGGTCCAGAGTTTCTTCCTGGAATTTGAAAATGTTCTAAAATTAGATAGTGGTGATAATGCACACCTCTGTGAATATACTAAGAACCAATCAACTGTATACTTTAAAAGGGTGAATTTTATGGTATATGAATTATATCTCAATAATACTGTTACTTAAAAAAAAAAAGAGATAAAGTGAATTTTTTAAAAAGTGATAGACAAAGAAGATTAACAAAGATATACCTGGAATGGTAGGCCCTGAAGAAGAAAACCAAAGCAATACTACAGAACAAATACAAAAAAGAATAATTCAAGAGAACTCTCCTAAAACAAAAGACAGCTTGAAACTACAAATTAAAGAGTATTCTGTATAGCTAGGCCAATTGACCATTTAAAGAAAAAGAAAATAATCATTTGATCACCCAGGGTTTAAAGACGACCAAGTCACAAGTAAGGAAGAGAAAATCAGATTGTCATCAGACTTTTTGACAACGTTTTTTGCTAAAAGACAATAGAGTACCATATTTAAGGTAATCAAAGAAAAAAAGTAAATCTTGGATTTTATATACAGCCAAACTGATCTTCATAACCAGATAGACTCTTCTGAATATGGAAATAATGCACCCACAAACACCTCCTGAGGAATTTACTGAAGAATAAGCTTCAGGTGACCAAAAAGACTGAAGAGATGTCAACATAAGGACTGGGGGATACCAAGTGATTCATGAGGGTAAGCTTCTCTTTATAGAAATATAAACAGTCTACAACTATACTCAGCAACATGAACAATACCATAAGAATGCAAAACCCAGACTGTGAGAAACTCTAACAGGACAACTAACCTTGTTTCTTCTTCAACAGCAACAACAAAGCAAGCAAAGAGAGGGAAGGAGACTCTATTTTAAGAGAGGGGCTCAAAAGATACATCAGTTGCAAATATATAGACCTCATTTCACTCCTGCTTCAAATAAATAAAAAAAATTTTTAATTGAACATTGGCTATTTAATGAATTAAGAAATCATTGTTCATTTTTGGGGGTGCAATAATAATATGGTAGTATCATGGCTTTTTTTTTAAAGGCTATTTATTAGAGATACACACTGAATACTGATAGAGGAAATAATATGTCTGGGTTTGCTTTAAAATAATCCAGGGGTGGGGAGGGAGTGTATGTAGGAATAAATCAAACAAGATTGGTCACGTGCTGATAATTGTGTAAGCGAGGTAGGGAGTACAATGGCTCCATTATATTCTTCTCTCTGCTTTTATATCTATCTGGAATTTTCCATAATAAAAAGTTTATAAATATGAATTTAAAACTTTCAGATATCATAGTAAAGATCAACAGCATGATTATCTTAATAGCCAAAAATGTTTGTTTGTCATTAAGAAAACAAAAGTAAGCTAAAAACAGAAACTAAGAGGTCGTTTTTTTCTCTTAAGATCATTGTTTTCCTATAACTCTTCTTGGCAACAATGCCAGATGAAGTCTCACTCTGAGGTAGTGGTTTTCAACTTAGGATGGGCATCACAGTCATCTGCAGAGCTTTTCAAAAATCCAGATGCAGGGCCCCACCTTCAGTGCACTTACTTCATCAATGTTTCTGGTGTTGCTCCACTAGTGATTCTGATGCACACCAATGATTAAGAACCACTGTGGTAAGGTCTATTACTCCTGAGGTGATTGTATACTTTAAGAACATCCCCCTTTCAGGCAATTTTATGGTCCCCCATCAAAGAATTAAAACAGAAGTTGTTCACAATCATGTTCACATGCTCAACTCCATAAGAATATGTAGTGGTCTATACAATTTTCTAAAGAAGGGATTATCAATAGAAAAAAGGGCAAAAGATTTGAACCAGCACCTCACAAAATGGCCAATAAACACATGGAAAGGTGCTTAACCTCATCAGTCTCAAGGTAATGCAAATTAAAACCACAATGCAATGCAACTATACCCATCAGAATGATTAAAATGAAAAAAGGCAAAAAATACCAAGTGTTGACAAGAATGCAGAGCAAGGGGAACTTTCATATACTACTGCTGAATTATAAACTGGTAAAATCTTTTTGGAAAACTGCTTGGCAGTATCCACTAGAGTGGAATGTACGCATATCCTATGACCAACTATTTCACTTCTAGGTAGATGCCCAACAGAAATGAGTGCTTATGTCCATCAAAAGACATCTAAAACTATGCTCATAGCAGGACTATTCATAACAGCCCCAAACTGAAATCAACTCAACTACCATCAGCAACAGAATGGATAAATAAATTATGGTATATTTACATAATGGAACAGTATAGAGTCAAGAGAATGAACAATCCTCAACTACACTCAACAACAGAAATTAATCTCACAAACATAATGTTGAGCAAAACAAGCCAGACATAAATAAGTACATATTATATGAATCCATTTTTATAAAATATGAAAAAAAGTTATATGCAAAGTTAGATTAAAACATATTTATATTTATGATGAAAAAGAAGATTGTTAAATATCTCAGGAAATGATTAGATAAAATGTTTCATCTACTCAGCAGATTATAATGCAGCCAGAGAAAAAAGCAGGATGCGTTATCAGTGGGTAGAAGATTATACTAAAAATAAAAATACAATAAATGGCAACATGTTCCCAAATTTTAAAAATGTGATTATAGACCTTTTATAATTTTTTCAAGTTCAAGAAATATAGTCATCCAAGGATTAACTATTTTTTCTCCTCAAAGAAAGAAAGCACACATTTAACACCAAATATTGCTTCATAATATATTGATTTTATATATGATATTGCAAATTAAAATCCCAAATGGATCATTTAAAGTACTTTTTAATAGTAATATTTTTTCTTAAGTTAAGAGAGAATGTCTGCTTAAATGGCAGAGAGGCAACAGAGAAGGATTGGAGAGGGGCACAACACTTAGACTCCTGTCTCAGGGCTACCAATAACTAGCTTTAACGTTTTGGGAAAGTCACTTCATCATTCTAGGCCCTTATTTCCTTATTTATAAAACAAAGGTTTCATATCAGTAGTTCTGAACATTGATTGTACATTGTAATCCCCTTAACCCTGGAGAATTTTGTGTGTGTGTGTGAGGAAGACCAGCCCTGAGCTAACATCTGTTGCCAATCCTCCTCTTTTTGCTGAGGAAGATTGGCCCTGAGCTAACATTTGTGCCCATCTTCCTCTACTTTACATGTGGGATGCCTGCCAGAGCATGGCTTGATAAGTGGTGCATAGGTCTGCGCCCGATCGGAACCTGTGAACCCTGGGGCCACCAAAGCAGAGTGTGCAAACTTAACCACTACGCCACCAGGCTGGCCCTTGGAGAATTTTTTAAAATATGCTGCTGCCTGGGTCTCGCCCTTAGATATTCTGATTCAATTAGTCTGGGGTTCCAGATGAGCACCAAAAGTTTTAAAAATTGCCCAGGTGATTCTAACATGACTAAAACTAGGAACTACTGAGCTAGATAATGTCTAAAGGTTACTGTAGCTCTAAAATTGTTACAAATAAAAGGTTTGCAAACATACTTGCCAAATGAATGAATCATAACAAAGGGCTTCTTTGATTGATTGATAGCATTTGAATAAGCAAAGGTAGCTCATTCTGGTATAGTGGTGAGAACGAACACTGTATGGTCAAGGGAAAAGCCATATTTTTTTCTGAGTTCTTTAAGGTTATATATTGGGTTGAATAGTGTCCTTCCCCCAATTCACATCTACCTGGAACCTGTAAATACGGCGATATTTGGAAACAGGGTCTTTGCAGATGTTATCAAGTTAAGCTGGGGCTATACTGCATTAGAGTAGGCCCTAAATCTAGCATGACTGTTGTCTTAAAAAAAGAGAAAAACTTGGACAGAGACAGACAGGGAGAATGTCATGTGATGACAGAGGCAGAGACTGGAGTGACGCAGCTGCAAGCCAAGAAGCACCAAGATTGTGGCAACCACCAGAAGCTAGGAAAGAGGCATGGAACAGAGGAACAGATTCTCCCTCAGAGCCTCCAAAAGTAACCAACCCTGCCAACATCTTGATTTTGGACTTCTAGCCTCCAGAAATGTAAGAGAATAAATTTCTGTTGTTTTAAGTCACCCAGCTTGCAGCAATTTGTTAGAGCAGCCCTAAGAAACTAATATAGTAATTATGTATTTTTCTGGGGTAACTGGGGAGTTCTAGATTAACAATCAAAAGTGTCCCTATAGCAAATACATGAACATAACAGTGCGGTGCTCTCCAGAGAACTGCGAAATAAGTATGTTCTCACTTGGATCAGAACAGAAATAAACAAATTTCCTTTAGAAAGAAATGATCCCAAGGTCAGAAATACCTTCCTATACTACCTGACTGAAGATACTTTTTGAGAAGAAATGTGTCCATTAAAAGCAATGGAAATACAAAGAAGCAGAGTCTTCCAGGAAAAATGAAGACAGTACCCATTCAAGCATTCTCCAGGAGACAGAGAGTCTCAGCCAATGGATTCTGAGAACTACCACCCAGGGCAAGGCTATCTCCACATGAAGATGAATGAATCAGGCTATCTTTGCTTGATGCCATTAAACATTCAAATTAAAAAACTTCTTTTGTTCCAATTCCTTGCTCACGAAGCAATCTTCTGATTATAATTTGGCTTCCCATGTGGGTTGTCTACAGGGAAACAATGAGCTGGTCAGGCCAGCATGAACATCTGGGCCCTCTGGCAGTTGTTTCTCATTGTAAATTAATAAATTGACCTTCTCCAATGTATCAGTGTCTTAGAAGCCTATTAGTTCCAGTCAGCACTCCCTAGCTAATCAACTCTGACAAAACTGAGTTTCTGAACATGCAAAGGACAGGCTAGACACTGGCCAGCAGCAAGTTCTATGGTAAATGCTGCCACGGAGGACTGGGTCCCAATGGTCAGTCAGCCTTCCCCAAGAAACACCCTGACTTGAAAGCATTTTTTAATTTTAACTTTTCTAATATGTGCATAGTTGCTATTTCAATCATTAGTAAAATCTCTTTAACCCTGTTTTAATGGTGTATTCTCTGAGAGTTAAACAGGTAAGCTGTTAAAATAAGGAGAGGATTTAAGACATCAGGGATTGTGAAAAAATTTTAAGGTGTGTATGGACTACAAAAGTCTGAACACTACCTATTCTAAGAAATTACCACATTAATGATCTTAACTTTGTCGCTTTATGGTAAATATGGTTCTAATAGGCATTTGTTCTGAGACTAGAATATACTGTTCATGCATTAAAACATTCTGTCCCTCAAACAAATAATTCTTTTATTTTAAGAGTAATCTGTAACAAATATGGTTAAATGTAGTGGAACATTAAGGTAATTTACCAGGTCTACCCCTAATCAAGCTCTTATGGAATCTTCAGGTTACCTTTAAGATTTCACTCCTCATATTCTTCCTATCATTTTTCAGGCCCGCCAAAGTACTTCTGTTGTGAATTTCCAAATTTAGTATTTTGAAAAGGTAACAGTGGCCTCCAAATATATTAGAAGCAATGTCCTGGTTGGTTTAACCTTCACCAAAATGTGGAAAATCATCTCTTTGTTTATCTTTTTTACTAAAAATAACTGAGTTCAAACAAGTAAGGAAAACAAGAAAGAGACCCGCCTGCCTATCATTCTTATTCAGAAGGCAGTTCTATGTTGAAATACAGCAAAATACAGGAATAAAAACTATCAACCACCAATCAACCAGCTGTGTAGTACCACAAAAGCAAGCATCAATCAGTCTGCTTTCACAGATATAAGTTCTGTTCTTGTTTAGGCAAGACAAACTCTTCATTTTCCAGTCCTGTTGGTAATATATGTAAGGATGGAAGCCTCAAATTTAAAGCTGAAAGAAGGCTGGCAAACTGAAGACCCCAGATATTAAAAATAATACTAAATCTACAAATAGTTAAGAGATTCTTTTCAATTACTAGAAAAGGAAGCTGACCAACAGCCTAACAAAGATGTAATGTCTCGTGTCTGTATAAAGGACTACTAAGGTGAAAACACATCCAGAAATCTAAGCACTTATATGGCTGCCTGCAGCCTATAGGGAAATAGTTGGCTTCATCTTACCAATTCTGCATCTTGCTTTGGTATTACTAGCTAGATTATGCATTTCTTTGCTTGTGATTGTGCGAATCTTCTTCCTCTACCTTTTTCCACTGTATAACTCTCATTAAAACCTCTAAAAAATTCAAGGGGCCAGACCCGTGGTGTAGTAGTTAAGTTTGTGCACTCTGCCTCAGCAGCCTGGGGTTCGCGGGTTCAGATCCCAGGCACAGACCTATGCACTGCTTATCAAGCCATACTGTGGCAGGCATCCTACATATAAAGTAGAGGAAGGTGGGCAAAGATGTTAGCCCAGGGCCAATCTTCCTCAGCAAAAAAAGGAGGATTGGCAACAGATGTTAGCTCAGGGCTAATCTGCCTCACCAAAAAAAAAAAAAAAAAATCAAGAACAATCCAAGAAAGAACAGATGATTAACTAAATGCATTCAGGCTCTTTCTGATCCCCATGAAAAGGAAAAGGAAGAGCTGAACATGTTAAGTACCTATTACATGCTAGACACTGTGTTAAGCACTTTTCTATGTTTCCTTCATTTAGACTTAAGTGCTATTTTTCGCCTCCTAATGCCAAACCTGAAAATGCTCAATTTTAAAAGGCAAGCTTTTAGAGGCAAAGTTCTCTGACTTCTTATTAGACTGAAAGAAAGCATCAAGAAAGGATAAGAGTAAACAGTGAGCTCATCCCAGATTTCTGAGGCCAGCATTTGATAAATAAATATGAGTTCACTGAAATAGTGAAGATCATCTCTACAGACCACTAGGTTTTCTCAAAGAAATTGAAGAAACAAATAAGGTCTCCAAACTTTGTCTTATGATGAATTATTCAAAAGGTCAACATTTAGGATAAGGCAGATGGAAACATGAAAAAATACAGCGTAAAGGGGGCCGCCCGGTGGCGCAGCGGTTTAGTCCGCGCTTGGCAGCTCGAGGTTCGCGAGTTCGGATCCCGGGCGCCCGCCGACGCACTGCCTGGCAGCCATGCTGTGGCGGCGTCCCGTATAAAGTGGAGGAAGATGGGCACGATGTTAGCTCAGGGCCAGTCTTCCTCAGCAAAAAGGGGAGGATTGGCAACAGATGTTAGCTCAGGGCTTGTCTTCCCCACAAAAAAAAAAAAAAAAAAAACAAAAAAAAAAAGAAAAAATACAGCGTAAAATTTAACTTAAATAGAATCTGATATTCCAAGTATGCAGCTTTGCCAGCAACAATGTAATACTGCAGAAAAGCTAGATGAAAAAGTCAAGGAGCTCTAATTTTAAAATGAGGCTAAATGAAACTACAAGGCCTATCACAGGAAGCAGTGTTCTCTACCAGGATTTGCCTTGAGATTTCCAATGAATGTGACAATGTCACATTTATCTGGAATTGCTGGAGGATCAGGAAGCACTTTGTAACATAAGTGCGTTTTTCAAATAACTAAAGCTTATTGAAACCAAAACAAACTATTTATTGTAGAAAGTAAAATATATCCATACCTTTACATAATACTTGCTTAATGATTCAAGTTTATTATGTACAGCCTTATTGTATAGGACTTACTGTACATCAGTTTTTATCTGTCTTTTCTCCATTTTCCATCAGCTCTATGAGTCACTATAGTTCTGAACAAATCTCTAAAAGCTCTCCAAAGAGCAAATGTATGGCTTTTATGTTGGGCTGTATGACAGCTATGCGAGGTGTTATGCAAGATACTCAGGGGCTTTTTCCCCCAACTCAGTTCAGGGTAAATAGTTCTATGCTTAAAGTAGTGAAAAGACTGGTCTTTGGTTATATGTGGCGTTATCATATTTGTCAGCACACTTTTATGAAAACTACAACATCTAGTAGCTCATTCATGTTCTGTGTAACTTCTTACCAGGTTTGATCTATCAGTAAATCATTCTAAGCTATTAGAAAGCTTTTCGTCTGTCCTATGTGGTACTAGAGCACCACCTTGTGTCAGAAACATGAGCAAATGAGCAGACATCTGTTTTTAGATACCTTAGTTGTCCAAAGTTTTACTGTCCAGTCAAATGATGAAGTGACAAAAAGATGTGAGAAGTCCACTGCTCCAACAGCTGCATGACAATGGATGCCGGTGATTGGTCCTTGATGTCCCTCAAACATCTCACTGATTCCAGCTTTGCTATTTCAGAAAAGTGAAAATGTTAGAGAAATCCCTTGTAAGCAGACCACTTATAAATAACATTTTATTATGGGTTTACATATCAGACTTTGACATAATTTCAACAAACTTAACTCTGTGCTCATAACACATTAGAATAACTTATGTTGAGTGTTACTCTATCCAGATTTGATAATATTACTAATGCTAATTACTAGTTTATTACTAATAAACTAATAATAGTACTAAAAAGTATATTTTGAAACCATAAATATCATGCTGTTGACAACAGAATTCACAAGTCCAGTATGTGAGGTGGTGGAATAGAGACAAAGGGACGATACATCTAAGAGAGAAAATCTGGGCTACTTTTAAATCAAAAGCTTGAAGTGAAGGTGATCTGTATTTGAGATGAAATCTGGACACTCAATTTTTTTTAAGGAAGCAATTGATAAAGTACAGCTAGACAATTTCAAAACAGATTGAACAGTAGGACAAATACTAGTCAATTTAAAATGTGTACGTGACATTACTGTACAATTATCAGGAGGACTGAACTAAAAGCTCAAAGTCCAAATAAATCGAAATGGGAAAACAGCTGAAAATCCTATCTACAACTTTAAAAGTCATCAGTGTGTGGCATGTGCATATTGTATTTGTAATTGCTGAATGTTACTGCCTACCATAAATCTCTCTGACTGCCTGCCTATGTACAAAAGCACAATACACCACAACGCTCAAAATCTAGAACACATCATGATTCAGAATAACTTTTTATTTTTAAAAAGTATTTGTTTTAATTTTATACACCTGAATTCAAATAATTGGTCACGAATAACAAGTGGTTCTAGGACAGAATTCTACTTAAATAAGAGGCAATTTGTTTTAATGAGATTATTCAAGGGAGAATTTTAAATAATGGCAAATTCCAGCTTAGACTTACCTGCCATGGCGGCATGCTGTGTACACAGAACCTTCTTCACTCCCAACAACAAAGTTGTTGACATCTCCAACAGGGAAGGACATAGATGTCACAGCTACTGCCTTGGACTGTTTATGAACCAATTCCATGCTATCCTACACAGAAAAAATCAAGGAAATTATTTTGTAAACTTGCAATTTTTAATTTTTTAAGAAAACTTCTAGTTTTAATTGATTTGTAAACAATTATTTTATTATACTACTTACATAAATTTACTGTGACTAAATGAAGCAGGTTTGAAAATAAAGTATATACACAACAAACTATACTTAACACATGTTTAGGTTTATAAACTGTTACCATAAAACTATTATAAAGTATTTATGAAAAACATAAGCTGAGGTTTATATAGACTTAAAAAATAACAACATTTGCCTCAAAATTTCAAAGTTTTCCAAGTTTAACCTACCTGTGGATGGGAAAGCATGTCCAGACTCCATGAACAAATTTTTCCATCGGTAGAGATGCTAATCAGATTGTGAGCATTTTGTGTTCCAACAACATTTACACAATATACAGGATGCTAAAGAAAGAGATTAAAGAAAGTTTTCTGGATTATTTTACCAAAAAATGAAATAATTTTTACTGTATAATCACAGGTATTGTTTCATATTAAAAGAGTCTCATATCGTAAGAGTATTTTTAATGTGAAGTTTGATGCTATTCTGTTAACAAATGTTTGTCTCAGAAGAGAAATGAGTTTCTAATAAAAGAGGTTTTCAAAAACACAAAAAAGGCCTTCGTTCTTGCTTGCTAAATGATGAGAAATTCATACATCAAAGGAAACACATTCTGAGACTCTGATGGACACTAAGTATTTAATGGTGAAGGAGCACAGAAGTCTAATGGAAACAACCTCTTTACTTACTGTGTGGGCAGCAGCTGACAGTGGAGTTCTTTGCACTGGAGTTCTTTTATTGCTACGGTTATCCCACAGCACAATTTGGCCTGAATATGTACCACCAACAACCAGATTTGGATGAAATTTTGCAAATGTAGCAGACATCACAGCTGACTAAAAATAAGTAAAATTTTTATACTTAAGGTTGAAAGGCAAGAAGCATGAGGAGTTATAAAAATAAATCTATATCCAAAACATTTTCCCCTTTATTGTAAGATATTAGAGGTTATAAAAACAAGTAAATAAATTCATTTAAAAATTTCATTTTGTTTCAGAATATAAAAACATATCTTTAGAAAAGTTTTTGCTTAAAAGTTAAATGTAATGACTGTTTACATAAATATGTTTAAGCAATTTATCAAAGAAAGCAAAAAATTTTTTCATTTGATTATAGTATTAAATCAAAAGATAACCAGCTCTGCATTAGTCTCTGACAGTAATCTGACAACCGAGTACATGCTAATTTTGATTCATTTAAGTGTTTTCTCAGAATTATGATATTAAAAGATTATAACTTATGCAACACGAAAAGGCTTGCAAATTCTAACCTTCCACTTAAATCCACTTTAAAAATGTGCATCTGTTTCCTACTTCGAACATATGTTTCTACTTAAAACTATCTAGTTCCAACTCCTCGGGCCATGTATAAGTAATTCAGTGGGCCAACCATCTAACTGTATATTCAGCAAATAAGTTTCTGAGAAATTCCCTGTAGAAAAGACATTTTATAAAGATTCCTTTTATACAATCAATCACAATAACAGAAAATCACAACTGCAAAGGACTTTAGGTGTGATTAAACATTATAAGAGATGTCAGAAAAGCTGCAAAAGGCAGATCATGTTGAACTGAGAAGTCTTCAGTTTTCTGTTAACATCTGTTTGCAAATATGGGGTGGTTTAGTAAATGCCAATCCAGTGAAATCATTATGTTGACAAGAAAAGAAAAAAAGCACTTGTCTAAATTCATTAATGAATTCTTAAACTTGGGGAAGACTATTCAAAGACCATCTTACCTGGCAGTGAAACACATACTCTGGAGTAGTTTTTTTGTATTTCATATTCCATACAAGGGCCACACCATCAGGCTCGTGAGGAGCATCTTCATTGTTATTATAGGAAGCTACAAGTAACTCAGGATACTGCTCAAAAGAATCAAGTGGAAAAAAAATGCTATGCATAATAAGAACTGTTTTACATTCCTAGTTACTCAACTATCTTTATCGAATTACTCTGAAAATACGAATAACTAACACTTTACCAAGAAAGAATCTCTAGTGTTATGCTCACTGGGATGGGATGTTAGTACACTTTAAATTAGTACAGTTAGTCATTTAAAATGTTTTAATATTAAAACATTTTATTAAAAATATGTGTTGCAATTTTATCCAAAGGATTTGGTGAGCAATTTTAATTAGTAAAACTGGGTTGTGGCATAAATAAAACCTTGAGTTTTAAATATAAACAATGTTCCCAATCCTTTCTTCCAAAGTACATGAGGGAGATAACATTAGAACCATCATCCGTTATTTTAAATGATATATATTGATTTAATTACACAAAGTTTCCATAATTAAAATAAAACTACCTGCTAATTATAATTCAAAAATGAGTCAATAGCAGCCAACTTTGTTATAATTTACCTGAGATGACCAATCCAAACAACTAACAACCCGATGCTTTGACCAACGTTCATCAAAAAATTGTCGATTTAATGACAGTTTAGCACCTGCTTGAATCTCTCTACAGAAAAAGACCAAACCCAAAAAAGATGGTGTTATAACGTCTCACTCTTAATCTTAAGTAATTTAACATTGCTAATCTTAGCAATTAAACATTACCCTTCTTTGTCTTCCAAATCTCTTCCACTGTAGTCAAAGAAGATGTTAATCTGCTCAGAAAGAGCTCTTTCTACAATTCTTGTAGAATGGTCAAAGAAACTTAAAAATTCCTCAGAGTGCAAGATTTGTTGCTTTTCTTCTTCAGTGAGCTCATGAGGCGGAGCTAGAAAACAAAAGTTTTTCTGAAATCTGATTTATGCCAGTCAAATCACGTCAACGCACTATTGGAGTTTGGATCAATGAAGGCCACATATTCTTTTTCAATCAGATTCACCTCTTTAATTTAGAGTATTTTATTCTACTGTAATACATAAATAATAAAAGAATCTAATAAGAATCAACAAAATTTTTTAAAGCTAAATTCTTTCAGATACCTTTGGTATCATTTTCTTCATCTTTCTTTAAAGTTTTCTCTTCTTCAGGTTCAATAGGTGGTTTAGGAGTCACTACATCATCTTCTTCCTCTTCATCTGAAAAAACAATAACACAAAAATGATTTTCATGAAAATAACTGATAACTTTTGAGGTAATATTTCAGAAGGTATCACAACTTTTTAGATAAAAGCAAAAGTAAACCACTGATAAGACAGAACAAGTACAAATAATATTAATTTTATCAACACAATTTTCAAGAAAGAATTAAGTGTAACCTCTTAGTTTTTATACTTACCCATGTGGTACCTCATTAATAGTCATACCAATTTCTGTAGCTACATAAACTGAAATAAGATATATAAGCATCTAGGATGAATTCCTCACAGAAATCTCTAAAAGCTTGCAAGCATTTATCATTCCAAATAGAACAACATGCAACTCCTGCATAGTTTTATGTAGCATGCTGACACATTAATGCTGGAGAATGAAGAAAATCAAATGTCTAAAATAGCCTACAGAGCTGGCTGCTTCCTTGTGATCTGAAACCATCAGTGTTTAATGGGTCTTCATATGGCATAAAGACGGCTTACATTAACTCTCAGGTTGCTATCTGAGAGACAGATTTTAAAGATAATAGCTATGAGACCACATTTTCTATTCTGTCATTTTAAATGCACGTCTTATTATCTATTGTTATATGATGTGGCAATAAGCACTTAAAATAGTGTTTTCTTAACTTGAATAAAAATATATATTGAGATAATATACAATGTTTATAATAATACTTTTTTTATTACTAAATCTCCTCTTATATCCCCCAACCAGGAAATAACTTAAAATCACTTATTTTAAAATGTTACAGAACATACAACTCTGCCAACCTTCTCTTTCACTACATACTGAGATGGATTTTTATTGATGAAAATGCTTATTTTTATTGCCTAAACAGATGTGTCATTTGTCTATAAGGGAATGGCAGCAGGCGTCGGCAGCAGAGTGCGTCTCAAGTAATGAGAGCGTATTCAATAAGGGGACTTTACTTGTTAGTTATAGTCGTTTCCCTAACCCATGTTCAAAATTATCTAAAACACACATACATACAACGTACACAAGAGAATGGTCAAGGATGAGAACCAGCTGCCAAGTCATGGTCCCAGCAGCCAGGCCAGCTGACTAGATAGCAACAACCAGATGGCACTGCTGGGATTGTGTCTTTCTGCTACGAGGTGGCAATGGGATGGCGTAACATTCTTCTGCTTGACTGCTTCCAATCCTGTCTCTCTCCAATGGCGAGCCTGTGCAATTACCCGCACTCTAGGAGGCCTACAGATAAGCCTTTACCCTGCAAACAAAATGCAGCTTGTAGGCCACACCAGCTGCCAAACCACACACATAGTGTTAGGTTTAGAGAGCTATGGAAATCTTTCTAACTCTATAGTATAAGCAATAAAAATATAACTGTACCTGTAGGAAAGAAAGCTTTAAATGACACTGTATAATGCACACAATGATACAACCTCCAACTTAATCAAAATGATAATGACATATGCCAATCCTACATTACTTGAAATTGAGCGATTTTTACGTTCTGACAAGTTTACAGAACTAGGATAAATGGCACGAATGATTTCAATATATGCTCATACTTTTGAACCAAATGGTGAAGGTTAAAATTTTTCCTTTCAAGGGCCTCAATCAGCCACAAAGGAAAACAGTAATCACTGTCTTTTCAGCCAGCCCAACCGCATTTGTCAGCCCTTTCTCCGTCAATGCAGCCAGAGCAATCAACCTGCCAAACATTCAGAATGGAAAAACAATCTGAAAATACAGGGTATAATGCACCTGCCAGTGAAAATGGCCATTTCAAGAAAAGCTAGTGATCTCAGTGACCCCGCTGAGGAGGCGATGGTGCAAAGGGGAAAGAACACGTAAAAGAATTCTTAGCGATCGCCACTCTCTTGCACACTGACACTTCCTTACAAAGCATGCCAATTACAGCTTTTGTGCTACTTGAAAAAAAATGAAAGCTTTTTTTGGGCAAAATAATCACACAGAGAATCAGAAAGAGGGTACTCCTTTTTAGATGAATTCTCATATACATCGGATTATTAATCTGAAAACAGTATACCTGGTAACAATTCTATACAATACTGCTCAAGCATCAAGACGAAATTCTACCATAAAGTTACCTGCAGGTGTAATGTAATAAAATAATTAAATTACATTTAACTTAAAGGTTGACTTTTAGAATAATAGGATATTTACTTCAATTAAAAATTAAGTCTGAGAATACATATATTTTCCTATTTCCTGCTAATACTATCAGTTATCCTAATCAATTTTGTTTACTAGTAGGGTTCACTGTATGTAAATCCTAAAATCAAAGATAGGGATTTTGAGTCACCCTGGACAGGTCATTCTTAACACTGTGAATTATAAATTACAGCCTCCTACACACATCATATTCTCCTCCCTCAGTTCTGTTGCATTACACAGCTTCTAAGTACCATTTCCAATGACAGGTGTCAAATTCCTGTCATAATGCATATGGTCAGTACTTTAGTGCTAAGTGACCTCATAATCTACATATTTAACAGAGGAGATCTTGTTTATAGACACTCTTTTCCTTTTCAAATTTAAAATGTAGATGAAGTAGGTTAGACAGTGATCTATACCTGCCTCCTATATGGCATTTGCCATGCCTTATTTGCCCATAAAGATGATTTTAGTTGTAGTTGAATAGTGAGTATCAACTGTTTCAAAACATGTTTTAAGGACTTTACTTTAGAATGAATGTACACACCTTTTTCTACATGGATTAAAAACTGACTTAAAAACTATGGATAAGTACTTAAACCCAAGCTTCATAAAAATGTTAAGCTAGATAAAATTTCAAGGAACATAAAAACAAATGATCTGCTATTCTCAGAAACTGCAAAACATAATATTTTTACTATAAAGCTGGCTTTAAACAATTATCTATATATACCAAAAATGCCTAACATCAGTAACATCAGATTAGAGAATGTTCCTCTGAAACAAATACACTTCTCTTATTAAAAACTAATATGATAGCTACTGAAGGACTATTAACATGACCAAAAATACAGTATTACAATTCTAAAGATTTGCTAAGCTAGTCCCTATTATATGGTAAGCTATAATATATTTAAAACTGAAAAAGATTGGAACAGAGCAGGAAGACTGAAAAATGGGACTGCCGTGTCACATCAATTTATTGATGAATATTCATTGCAATATGCTAAGTGGTTAACTCCATGCTTTCTTTGACAGGGAATCTAAGGTTATAAACTGAGCAGTAAAGAATGCATAAAAGTAGCAGTTATTTTTTAAATGACAAATCTCTTGTCAATGAATGCTAAGACTAGGTTTAATGAACCACTGAATTTCTACTTCGAGTTAACATCAAAATTGTGATGTATTTTGGTGAGATGGAAAGAAAAGCTGTTCTGTAAATTAAGCTGCACCTAGAAATAACACCAAAGAATGAAATGCCAGTTGTCAGAAAAATCTGTTACAATGGAGTAAGTTAATCAAAGTTAAATCATCTGTGAAATGGGTGGCTTTTGTTAAGCTGAAGGAGTCTTCAGAGCAAGTTTTCTTATCTGTATGTCATATTACATTTAAGAGACACCTAAGCTAAGATTAAGCCACAAAGTATGTTTTGAATTATTTTAAAATATTATAACACATTTAACAGGTAATACACAAGATGCTAGAAAATCCTCACTAAACACTGATACTTTTTAATCTATCACTTACCACGATTAATTCTCAATATGAAGTGAAAAACAAATCCCATCATTAGTGCATTAATGTTGTGTAGGAAATACATTTGTTGCCTATAAATTTATTATGTAGTTTCATTATACTGGTGTACCTTATTTTAAGATAGTTTAATATCTTATGAAGAATTCCTAATTTACAAAGCAGTCTGATTATTCATGGTACAAAGAAAGTTGCTGAGTTCTAAAAATTAGGAAATTTGTTGCATATAAAAATGATTTAATTTACAAAAATTCAACTTATAACTTCACAGACACCTTTAATACAATGAGAATATTAGAAGTTAATGCTTTTATCATTAGTTTAAAAATGCAGGTTAGATATGAATGATTTTCTATTAATATTTTCAAAATAATCTTTTCTGGATCAACATCATTTTGAATCACTTCATTTCAATCCATTTGTCCATAATCTCATCTTCTTATACCTTACTCTGTAAAATCGATATTAAAAGAATTTATATTGGAAAGCCTCATGAACTATCAATGGAACCCATTCCTTTTATTTTTTTAAACATCTAGAATAAGATGCAAAGTCACGTGGATTTCCTTAATAATTCAGATCTGCAACATGGGAAAATATATAGCAGACCTTTTAATTAGGAAATATGTTGAATACAGATCTAATGCTAATATGGGGGACAAATAAGAAAGGAGTAACACTTTAATTATACCATTTACTTTAACACAGAATTTGTCTCTCTACATTGTCTTTTTCATATAAAATTCAGATTTTATTTAGGCAGTATTGGCATCATTTACATAGATCCTGTTATCTGTGATCTCATAAATATTTTCTGAGGCCATAATTTCAGATATGCTGATTAAAGTCTTTCAATCAAGATTAAGAATAAATGTTCCAATTTTCAATTTTCTTTATATGCTCACAGACTCTCTGAGGGTTAAAACTAATTTATTAAATGTTATTCATTCCAGCATTTTTTTAAAAATTCATTTTAGACAAGGGTTATATTAACCAGAAGGCCCACAAATTTAGTCTACTTGGGAAGTGTGGATTCCAGATGTTAAGATCACGCAATAAAAAATTAAGAGCTATTAACATATAATACTTTTCTACTCATTATAAATGCCAATCAACATGTACCTGAGGAAAAATATCTGGCTACTAAACCAATACCAAAAATAATTACAAAACATCGCACAGATAAGAAAGTGCAATGGTATAAGAAAAAGAGCACTTCCCTGGAAATCAAAAGCCAGGTTCTGGTTGTAGCCCTGATACTCTCCTACATTGTGACCATAGGCTTATCAATTAACTTCCCTGGGCCTCAGTTTCCTCAGGTGTAAACAAGCTGATTAGATTAGATAACCTTTAGGATTTCTTCCTCTTTGAAAATCTGTTTCTAAAAATAGCAACAACCAAAAAATCCATACTGAAGAGGTGGATAAGAAAAAAATAATGCCATTTTCAAAAGAGTTAAAAACTTTTAAAAGGTAAGGGAAGAAAGTAACTTTTCCAGGAGTATATCTGTGGGCACCATGCTCCTGCCATGAGAAGCTTTTTACCTGCCGAGAGCAAAACTGACTGAGGTCACATGTTCCCAGCCAATTTCATTCACAGTAGGTGCTTTAAGACAGCAAAGCACCCAGTTCAGACACAGTACAACCAACTTACAGAGTAAACTTGAAAGCAAGAAGATGGCTAGAATGGGGGAAAAGAAAAACAAGGCAGAATAAAAACTACTGCTTCTTAAAAGAATAGATTCAGCCCTTAAAAAAAAAATGGAAGAAAGATCAGAGTTAAGTCTAAGACCAATTTTTATCTTCAATTTGGTAACTCAGATTACTTCTGCACTGATTATACTGCCCACCCAAGTTTAATTTACTGTTTGTCACACTCAAATTGTCATTTCGGCCATTTTGTCTCATGATGAGTTTTAGAATTTGTTACATAATTCTTAAATGTGAACCAATCAGGCTAAGTTTGAGAACCACTGTATTAAAGCAATGGATGAGTACAAGTACAGTTAAGCATAAAGTGTTTTCATTATAAAATCTTAATTTCAGGGTTTTTTCTTTCCCTCTTTCTAAAACTTCCACAAATTAAGAAAAGAAAATGTTTGAGCCAGACATGAAAATAATTGTAATGGTATAGAAAAGAAATGATCTCCTTTTTTTTTTTTTTTTGGTGAAGAAGATTAGCCCTGAGCTAACATCCGTTGCTAGTCCTCCTCCTTTTGCTGGGGAAGATTGGCCCTGGGCTAACATCTGTGCCCATCTTCCTCTATTTTATATGGGATGCCGCCTCAGCATGGGCTTGATAAGCAGTGCGTTGCTCTGTGCCCGGGATCCGAACCTGTGAACCCCAGGCCGCCGAAGCAGAGCACGCGAACTTAACCGCCACGCCACCGGGGGCGGGGAGGGGGCCCTGGAAATGATCTCATTTTTATAAATAGTTCCAAAAACTAAAGATGGCTCCATGTTATTGGGATACATCTCTCCTTCTCCTTCACTTATATATCTCAACCTGAAATGTAAAAAAAAAAAAGAAAGCATAATCTAGTACCTTCACATACAGCATATACTCAACAAACCTGTAGAATCAGTGAATACTTGTTAGGTTGCAAATGAATAAACATGGACCTTTATAAAATTAACATCTAAGTCTAATCCACACAGGAAAATTTTAAAAGCAGTGGTGCTGATGCAGACATACCATTAGAAACTGGGCTCAGTTCACCCATCTTGTCACTTTCACCTTCCATCAGTGAAGATAAGAAAAATTCTGTTTAACACCGTGGAAGATCAAAGCTGGTTTATTCATTACTCTTAGACAATCACTATAAAACAATATTATCCTGATGCAGATATACCAATAAATAAGTTAACTAAACCAAGCTATCCTTTAATGAAGTGTTTTTCAAACTATAGGTCTAAACCAATAAATTTAGCATGTCATGGTCAACATTTAAAAAAATGAAATACAGTAAGAGAAGGGAAGGTGCTATTTCATAAAACTTGTTTCAGTTATAGACCTGTATCCGTTTGTACTGGACTGTAATATAAATTGAATTTCTTACCATAGGTTACTATCAAAAAGCATGAAAGTGCTACTTCAGTGGCAGCATGAGAGAGAAAGCACACCCTAGAATCACACTTGGTTTAGAATCTTAGCTATTAGCTATGGGACCATTGATAAACTCTATCTTTCAGCTTCAGCTTCTTCATGTGTAAACAGAGCTAGTAAAAAATACCTAACTCTCAGGGTTTTGGTGAGAGGATTAGAGATAATGCAAAGTGCCTCATACTATACCTGATATGTAGTAGGCACTCTTTACTGTTAAAATTTTCAGTCATTAATTTAAATATGAAGTTTGAAGAACTGTTACAAACGAATAGCTAAAATGATATATTTGAAAGATGCTAACAGGTTCAATTTTGTTCATAGCATTCAGAGGGATACACAGAACACAAAATAATAGCACATTTGTGTCTACATAGTATGTCATCATGAAATTCAAGAAGGCTACAAAGGAGAATCTATAATGATTTCATTTATGGATCTTAGAGCAAATAATGACTAGAATGATATAATTATATTAAAACCAAGAACTTGAGACTAATCATACTTTTTCACTCAATTTCATCAATTGTTACACTGTAGCATTAACACTTGAAAATAACCTATTTTCCCAGTAGTTACATCCAGAGTAAACACATGAAAATAAACATCCCAAGGAAGCAAAATCATTCTCCTGAATAGGTAAAAGCGATTAATTCCTTCACCAAATATTTACTGAACACATACTACACGCCAGACACCATTCCGACAGGGCATTCAGCAATGAAGAAGAAACAGTCCCTACCCTATACTCTTGGAAAATTTGGCAAAGAAGCTGAAGTATGATGATGCTAAAAGCCTTGCCCCAAATAATTTTACACTGAAAAGAATACAGTCTATTCTTTAGCTTCTGGGTCATCAGCTTATCTAACAAATCATGATCTTTTTAATTTTTAAATTACTTGCAAAATAAAAACGGGAAAAAGAATTTTTTGAAAAATGCCAGTCTTATATTATGCAGCTATACATTCAAATTAGTGCAAAGGCAATAAGTTACATGTTCACATTTTAAAATCTATGCATCTCAAAAATAAGCAATTAAAAATGCAAATTTCAAGGATACAAAACCGTGATTGTGTGTGTGTATACACATATATAGAATTTTTGAAAAAATATTAAAAACTGTCTGGAAACAAAATATTAACAATGGCTATTACACAGTGGTACCATAATTTCCTCTTTATATCCTTTCCGTATTTTCTAAATTCTCTATAATACTACAATAATTAGAAAAAATTATTTAAAAAAATGGAAGTCTTCACTTAAACTGAATATAATTATAGATATATTATAATAGGCATTACCCAAAATAGTTTCAGAACGTTTTACGCTTCAAACAATCCAAAATGTATTTCATTAAGTGTGATGGTATAACTAAAAATAAATCTCCAAATGAACAGATGAAGAAAAAAAGCCTAATTTAGTTTTTAAAAGAGTCATTGTGCCCTCATGTTGGCTATTTTGCTCACTTTCTGAGTTAACATATCTAATAATGTAGCTCCAAAAAGATAGACATTATAATACTTGAATTAATATATTACGTAATAAAATAATATTTTCTGGAAATTATGGAATCCTGCAGTATTAGTATTCTCCATACTAATAGTTCTACACTTTATCTTGTCTTTTTGCTTTTCTTAAGTTGCTTATATCTCAAACAAGTTTACCCTTAGTGGCTTTTTTTCGGGTAAGATGAAGATTTTGCACCTGTGAAAGAAAGGTATCTTACCAATCAAGGGAGCACTCGGAATAAAAAAAAATGTACCATGGAAATGAAGACTTCTATGGTCAAGTAAAAAAAATACTTGGACACAAATGTTACCCTGATATCCTCAAATTTTTCAAAGTGTAACTGTATGCATGATAATGTCAACTCCTTTTGGGAACAATGGAAGTGAAAGGAATAGTTTAAGGTATTTATTTCCATTTCCCTCCTTAGAGGGGCAGGAAAAGGAGAGGTGGTGTTAAAAGTGCATATGATGATCTACTATTAAGTCAAAAGGAGTTGTAAATAGTTATAATCCTAATTTTCTTCTGAGGTATATAAAACATGAAAATTTAAAGATTTTCTTTGGTAATAGCTATTGATTCCAAAGATTTTTCCTCCTTTTGTTTACCTGTATTTTCTGGGCTTTCTGCAACGAATATTACTTTTGTTTTTCCTTAATGGAGAAATGTGATAATTTAACTGAAATTTTAAAAATAAATAAATTTAAATATTTGATAAAGTTTTTATGTTTGATATTCTATAACTAAATAGGAATAAATTTTCCTGGCTAAGGAGAAAAAAATGTTCCTTATGCACAGACTGCTATAAAAGGATAATTTATTATGGCCCCACAATTCCAAAATATCAACAGTTCTAAAATATATAACTCATTTGGTGGTAATTCCTGACATGACCAGAGGTAAAGCTATTAACAATAATTATTTCTCTCACTTAGTTTGACTATCCATATCTTTTGCTGCCAAGATATTAATGTCCAAGGTGCTGCTGGAGTGTTTACATATAGTTCATATACTTTACTACTTTTCTGAAATCTGAAAAATTCTGATTTCTAATACAAACATGGCTCCAAATGTTTCAGATAAAAAGCTGTGGACCTGTTTTATGGATCTTACGTAAACCTCTTTTATGTGTGACATAAATTTATTAACCTTACTGGGAAAAACAGAACTATCATATTAACTTTACGCTCGAATCATTACCTATCTAACGAGATTTTTAAAAAATTAGTCCCCAGTGTAAAAATGGTAACTCCTGGTTTGTTTAAGAATCAAAGGACTCCACATTCAATATGTCTAGGTGTACTTCCCTCCATTACACAGATTAAAGGCTACTATCTAATCAATATAGTAGAGCTCTTAGATCATAAAAGAAAAAGTTTAAGAATTAGGTCTAGATTTGTTCATTAATATGGATAACAATGAGAGCACATCAGAATACAGTATACTCTACAGAAAATAATTTACATGATTACATTTACTGTGAGAGACACTCTCTTTTAGGGAAGAATTATGCTCAATGACACAGAAAGAGAACATTCCTAAGCTTTTCCGCTTCTAAAGCAGTACATATCAATGACAAAATGAAGATGGACTTAGATTTATGTCAACAAAATTACAAACCATATATACCACTTATACTTTTAACTTCTAAAAGTTTTAAAACTCTAAAAAAACAAACACATAAACACAGAAACCCAAAAGCATTAGTTTTATGATGTTTGTCTAAGAGAATATGCCAAAAAACAAAAGCAAAAAAGGATGAAAAAAACCCCCAAGAATCCACTAATTGAATATGAGGACTTAATGACAATCATATTAAGGACAGATAGTCACCTTCTTTGGGTTGAGCCATAACTGGAGTCTGAGTTTCCTTTGTATACGTGACGATTTCTCGAGGAGGAAAGTCAACTTGCATAATTTTAGCCATTCCAAGTTTAATAGGTCCTCGTCTAAATAAAGTGAACACAAATGTTTTTAAATACAATAAACAATACATTTTAACTACATCAAATCATGTTATTATGGAAAAGTAAGAATTAAACATTGTATACCCAACATTGTAATTTAAACCCATTTTATTCAAGAAATTTTAGATGAACAATGGATTGGCTTTATCTTAACAAAAGAATTAGAAGGTAGCAAAAACAAAAGATATTTCTAAATCATTCCAGGTGTTTATTTTCACTTTAAAAAGACAAATAATTTAGTTTCTGAGAGCAAATATGTGGGTAATAAAAGAGTAAGAGGACAGGAATTTCAGAGTGGACTGCTGAATATGGTTGATAATGAGAACTGTTTTTAGCAAGGATATGATTTTGGACTTTCTTGAAGAGCCAGATATGGATCTCACTGAGATCATGTTTAGTTCCCTTCACTATTAGAACACTTGAGCTTTAAGACTGAAAAATAAGTTTCTATTGAAAATCTTTTTTTCTACTTATATTTTGGAGAAACTGAGAATCATACAGTCAATTTATATTTTAAAATGAAATTTTAAACTTTTAAATCTCTAATCTCTGCATGGTCAATATTGTCCTCAATTCATATATGCAAACTACAGTACAGATATTTTATACTTAAGCTAAAGTGATACATCTTTTGATTACTATAAAACTACTAAGCTCAATTCTGTTTTAAATAGAGGGAATACAATCTTTTTTGACAAACAGAAGAAGAGAGTTGTAGCTGAAGAAAATGGACCAAAAGAAAAATATCTTTTATTAGGTATCTGGGGGATATTTTTTGTTATTATATTAGATGTTTAAATTCTAAACCACATAAAGTGTGCTTCCAAACTCCCAAATACGTCCTCAATTATGAAGCCGTTTTAAAGGCTGTCTAATAAAGACATTGCTGTAACTTCCAGAATATCAAGCAGGATATCTGAAATATATATATATATATTTATATATATATATATAAAAGTATATATATAAATATATCATTGATAATAATTTTTTCTTACATAATATAAACATCCCTTTAAAAACCCTGCACAAAAAGTATAATAAAATTAGTACATTTAAAAAATTAATTATCTCTAAGGTCCCAAATGTGGGCCAGAAGAAATTTTTAATGTGTTTTCCACTTTAAGAACATCTTAGCCTTAAAAAAAAGCATAATCAAAGAATTAAATGAGAAAACTTAAGTACATATGAAGTAATCTAGTATTCTAAGAATAAAATTTGAAATAAGAAACTTTATTTTCTGATTTTTCAGATGTAAATCACATGAAAGGTAAATCACTCACATATCTGGAAAAAAAAGGCCAAGCCAACAACATTAGGAACAAGTTACTAATTTGAGTACATATAGGGGCTAATAGATAAAAATCACAATATTAGAACAAACAAACAAAATATTCTAAGATTTAGGGATAGAAGGTCAGAGAAGTAATACCTCACTTATCCAAAAGCCACTTTTACTGAGAATAAGGAAGCAATCAGGGGTTGGGGGAGCCTCAGGGCAGCCAATAGAGAGGCCTTCCAGTTAATGTACAAGAAGCTTATATACTTATATGCTCTAACTCAAGGCTTATTTACTCTTAATTTAGACATAATTTCAAAAGGTACTGATCGTATGTTTTAGAAGCTGCAAATTATCAAGGGAAAAGAGCTATCTGAGTTAAGCACAATGGCAGCAGCAAACATTTATAATGTGCATTGGAGACTAGAATAAATAAAGGAGTGAATAAATGAATTAATGAATAAATGAATAAATCAACAGCAGTCTGGGGCCATAGTGTAGAGACCAACAGCTCTGTTCCTCTCAAAATCTTAGAAATCAGCCGTGAATTTTAATATAGGGAAATAAATTAATATTCATATCGAGTAACCCAGAAAAGGTTCAATATCATGTAGAATATATATTAGAAAAAGACTGGGAAGTTTGTAATACATCTTAGAAAAACTTACATCAAAAATATAGAAATAATAAAAGGAATTTGGACACTTAAATGGGTAGACTTAGTTTACTTAGAAAATCAGATACATGGAATATTTCTTTCACTAATGATACAGGATAAATGAGGTGTCACAGTAAAATATAACTCTTTTCCTAACTATATACTACATATTAGAAATTTAAGCAAAATAAAATCAGGACAGTTTCACAAAGAATCAAATTAATTATAAAAGAGGGAAGGTAATAAATCTATTCAATACCCCAAATCGGAATCTGAGTGAAGCTGAAGAACTGATGGATCTGTATCCCAATGCAGCGTCCTAAATGGTTGTAGGACAACCATGAAGCATTAGCAAAAAAGGCCATAAGTTAGTCAAGCAAATACATTCTATGAATAGCTAAAGTACTGTTTACAACTAAAAACTACATTTTCTGGTTAGTACGAAAAAAACACCAGGTATCATCATTCAATGCTCTAGTGCATGCAATAAGCATAATATGGTTAAAGATGCAAACACACAAACCAGAATAATTAAAAGACAGCATCTTCAGGTTATTGGAAAGTAATATTGCATAACGATGGGTTAAGAACAGCCAAAAAGCATTCAACAACCTAAATAATACATTATTTTTGGACCATAACGAGCTAAACCATAAAAATTGTTAAAATTTTAAGTTTCCTAACCAAAAAAAATCAGAAAAAACATCTTAGTCAATATATTATAATCTTGCCCAAAGCATTAAATGTGTGCAGGAAATTGTCATATTGGTAAAGGAAATGAGTCAACACATAAGCCTTTCGGTAAGAAAACCAAAGACTATTCCACTGGGATACAAAATAGCTAAAGTTTCCAAAATGTGACCTTTATGTAATTTATGGGTTAAGCACTGCCCTGGGCTTACATGTCATCTCCTTAAGAAAGCAATCAAAGATTTCTGTCTCTAGAAAAAGTAGATTTTTCCCAGGAAAAATATTTTATGTTCAAAGGATTTACCTAAACTAACTAAACTTTTGGAGAATATCAATCCTAAATAAATATTTGGTTGTTTTAGCCTTGCCTACTGGGTAAATAACTTACATGGAGTCTTTTCCACTTAAGCCAAATCTAAATTACTAGAACATAAGGTTCTTTATCACACTGGCATTCTTGTAGATTAGCAATATATAAGATAATTATGTACATACAGTACTGTAGGATGCTCATTAAAAAGTATGGTGCCCTATTAAAAAGTTAAGCACAATACATTCAGTGCTACCATTTTTGTCCAATATATTTGTTTCTCACTTACATTACACAGAGGTGTTAATGTACAACACTAAAACTGCTGTAATATTTAAATACAACAAATGATTTCTACTCTATACTTTACTTGCCTATACAATTTATCAACAAAAACAATCAGATGAATTGAACTAGAGAAATCCTTCATTTAAAAAATATAAAGAAAGATCTTGGGATTTAACAAGATTGTGTGCATGCAAATAAAGAAGAGGCCACAGTGAGCATTTACTTTATACTAAGCAATGAACAGCAACAAACTTAGGCTTTGTTAAACCATAAGCGGTTCTTATGAGATGCTCTCCAAGAAATGTTCTGTCCATAGCCTTTACATGATAAGAGCTGTAGCTGTTATCAATGACATAGAGCTCCTTGTTGAGGATGTCATTTTAGTCTAAAATCAAATAAAATTTTACCTCAAAATACAGCCAGTACTGAAAACACACTGCACAACATATGGGATTATATTTATTAAAGGCATCTGCAGACAAAGTAAAATTCCAATATAATCCGAAAGGCTGAGAGAGAAACTGATCAAGAATGGAAAAAAGGAACAAGAGGCATGGATTACTCAATTAAGTAACCGTCACCTAAATTTTAGAGATAACAGAAATGACTGAGAAAGTGAACTAGAAACTTAATGATATGCAACTTTCTAATCTACAAAATTAGAGAAATATCACTTTTTCTGGCTTTTTATATTTACTCATAAATCACCACCAGGCCCAACAGAAATTTTTGGCATTTAGAAATAGTGATTCAGACATGTTTTGATATCATATTTGGTAATGTCTATATATCTTTTCCTACTACCAGAGCATACTCATCTTAGACTGTCTGGGCCAGCTAACAAATTTGAGTTTATAGGTTCATACATCTCACACATCTTCATGCATTTTCCTTTGATACTTCTTCTTATTCTCTTTATTCTTTCATTATCATCATGCCTGCTCAATTAGAGTTCATTCTATTTCATTCTCAGACCCCCCCAGCATTCTTTTTAAAAACCGTATACTTAGAAATGCTATTTTTCACTGCCAACAGCACCAATTAATCAACAATATTAATTATCTCTTTACTATGGAATCTGGAGATGATTTAGTGGAATTCATACTTTTCTACTCTTGTGTATGTGTATACATATATACAAAAAAATGAACATAGCTCTCTTGAAAATTAATGATTAAAAATGAGTCTGTGGTCTCAAAGGAGACAACGTAGATTAAATGTAAGATTAAAAAGATATAATAAGGGCCAGCCCCAGTGGCCTAGTGGTTAAGTTCATTGCACTCCACTTTGGTGGCCCAGGTTCAGTTCCTGGGTGCAGACCTACATTACTCGTCTGTCAGTGGCCATGCTGTAGCACTGGCTCCCATACAAAAAGAGAAGACTGGCAGCAGATGTTAGCTCAGGGCAAATCTTCCTCAGCAAAAAGAGGAAGACGGCCAACAGACGTTAGCTCAAGATGAATCCTCCTCAACAAAAAAACAAAAAAGATACAATAAGGTCACCTCATTCAAAGGGAGGATTTTTTCCTCTCCTGTTAAACTTAGAAGAAACTAATTTTGTATTCACTCTCCAATAAGAACAGATACTCCTAAAATTATTTAAATACTGGTTTTCTTGTTTTACAACTTATTAAAAATCTACACTTTAAACTAAACACAAGTTAGCACACTATACTTAGGACTTTTCAATACAGTGAATAGCTTTAAATTAATGATGTAATCACTAGAATGGAAATTCCATACAGGGCCATGAACCTTTTATTTTCTGTGGTAACATAGAGTATTTAACTTTAAATTGGCAATTCAATATATATGTGTTCTATAAACAAATAAATATTTTTCTTAACAGTATTTACTCCCTGTACCAATTTACAATATTCCAACAGGTCTGTAATAATCTCTAGGTTTTCCAATGAAACTCAGGAGGACATGTTTTAATTCATATTAAACATGCGCAACTTCGGCAGCCTGGGGTTTGCGGGTTTGGACCCTGGGGGCAGACCTACACACCGCTTGTCAAGCCATGCTGTGGCAGTGTCCCACATACAAAATGGAGGAAGACTGGCACGGATGTTAGCTCAGGGACAATCTTCCTCACCAGAAAAAACAAACAAGTAGATACTACACAGTATTTTTGAAAGCAAACTTGCTGGCGCTGAATTAAAATAATCTCTCTACTTCTATTCAAATCCAGAACACTGAGTTCGGAATAAACACAGATGTGTGTCTACATAAAAATAATGTATATTATCAAATAAAGAAATTTAATAAATATAATAATTTTTTATTTTGGGAAATAGTTCTACTATGGTAATGCTGTAGAAGGAAAAAAATCTTTCTCCTGAAAATACTACTTGCTTATTAGCAAAAGAATATTGAACATATTTGTATAAAAATATGGAAGTAGAAGTATGAAACAATTAAGTTTAACCTTAAAAATAAATTTAGACTAAATAAATTTAGTCAATCTATAATATATACTATTTTATATATTTTTAATATTTTATATATGTAAGAAAGTTCTGATTTTTCTTAAATGATAGAGTTATGTCATTCATTTCAAAGGATAGTATTGCTTAGATTTGCAATCTCGGTTCTACATACAGAGAAGTTTTGGAAAGCACATCTCAGATTCAAAGTGGTAAGTCTTTTGTGCCTTCTAACTGTTAATGATAACCTGATTATTCAGGAATTGATTAAAGTATTGAGTTTATAGATTATCTATCTCCCTTGCTTCTTTTTCTTGCCTTATCTTTTAGATACTCATTACTTGCTTGTCACTTCAATCAGAGGGGTTCAAGCACAAAGAAGATAAAACTTCTATTTATTTCTTATTAAAAAGTGTTAAGAGGGGCTGCCCCGTGGCGCAGCAGTTAAGTTCGCGCTTGGCAGGCCGGGGTTCGCGAGTTCGGATCCCGGGCGCCCGCCGACACACTGCTTGTCAGCCATGCTGTGGCGGCGCCCCACATAAAGTGGAGGAAGATGGGCACGGATGTTAGCCCAGGGCCAGTCTTCCTCAGCAAAAAGGGGAGGATCAGCAGTGGATGTTAGCTCAGGGCTGGTCTTCCTCGCAAAAAAAAAAAAAAAAAAAAAAAAGGAAAAATAAGAAAAAAAAAAAAAAAGTGTTAAGAGATTTTTTCTGAGGAGGACATTTAACTTCCTAGCCCAAAATAAGGATTCTGAATAAAGATTTTAACTAGCTATGTTTAATCTCATTTCAGCTGTCACAAGAAGTCAAATAGTGATGCTATCAAATAAAGACTTGCTATTATTGTGTGTGTGTGAAGAGGAATAAGTAATAATGCTTTTCCCAATATAATCTTTGGAAAGAAGCTGAAATCTTACTGAGCTTTTGAAAAGCAAGTCCCAACATGTGTACAGGATCCTAAGACAAACATGAAATACAGTTTTATAAGGAAGATGCAAGTTCAGGAAAACTTGGCACTGAACAATTCTTTTTTAAATTGTGGTATAATTCACATATATTAGTTTCAGGTGTACAACATAATGATTCGATATTTGTAATATATTGTAAAATGATCACCAAAATAAGTCTAGGTAACATCCATCACCACACAGTTACAAATTTTTTTTCTTGTGATGAGAACTTTTAAGATATACTGTTGTAGCAACTTTCAAATATGCAATACAGTATTATTAACTATAGTCACTATGCTATACATTATATCCCCGTGATTTATTTATTTTATAACTGAAAGTTTGTACCTTTTGACCCCCTTCACCCATTTTGCCCACCTTCAACCCCTCACCTCTGGCAACCACCATCTGTTGTTTGTATTTATAAGCTTGGGTTTGTTTTCTGTTTTTTGTTTTTTTTTCAGTTTCCACATATAAGTGAGATCAAACAGTATTTGTCTTTCTCTGACTTATTTCACTTAGTATAATGCCCTCAAGGCAGTAAATATTCTTAATGTTTCCTTGGCAGTTATTCCTTATTCTTGATATTTTATGCACTATTATTTTCTATCTTAATTTGAACTAGTGACTTAATAGAACAGAATTTCAACTGAATTGTTTAGGTTTTCAAATACTGAATGGGGAATTAGCACCACAGAGAGGTTTTACACTATTTAAAACCAAAACACTCACATAATAACCAATATGAAGTTTGTTTAAACAGAAAAAATTTAAGTGAATCAACACGTCTATTTTTAATATAAATTAATTAGCATAAAGTCAGTTAACTATTCAACACTAACTTAATCAAGTGTGACAGACAGATAAAATATTGTAAAAAAAAAAAAAAATTCCCCCCAATTTACAACAAACAATTCCTATGCCATTTAGATTTCAAAAATGTTAGAACTAACTCAACATAACTATTTAGAATCCCTCTAAAGCATGGACAGTATTTAGGCAGTAAATGCACTCTATCATTAAAATATTAAAAGAAAATTACTGTACCTAGATCCCACTGCGCCATCTCCAGAGTCTTGGCTCCCAGCTTCACTTGGTGTGCTCACAGATTTGGAGGATGGAGACATAGGAGGAGGGACTAAATAGTGAAATAGACAGGTATCCACTGTTACTACATGGAGAGGTTGTTCAGCTTATGATGTTTCAAAAGTAATTTAACATGAAATAATTAACAAAAAAGAAAAAATAATGGCAAACCCAAAACCAAAAATATATGAATGAAAATGAACAGTAGAAAGAAAAGAAAGACAAAGTTAACAATGCATGCTGACAATTCATGCAATTTCTCTGGCAAAATGCATTTGGGCTTTATATTTAAAAAAAAAAAAAGAAAAAAAGCAAGATTATGGAAGGATGCATCTTCATCAACCAACACCAAATGTGGGCACTAATTTTCAAAGGAGAGCATTCCTTCTCCCCTTTCTAACTTCTCATTTTTAAGATCACCACATTTTAAGTACTATTTATAATTGCTGTCAAAATCAAAATTCTAAAATATGCTTCAAAAGTCATTTATCCTCTGGTTTTCTGAGATTTATTTTAAAATGTCAATTTTTGGCTAACAATTTTTTCTTTCAAAAATTAACACCTTAAATCGTTCAGTTTCCTCCCACCAAAAAAAGGGCCAATTTAGAGAAATGACTGTAGGTAAAGGAATGGCTCCTTTAAAATGTCCATTAGTTTCCAGCAATTTGGGTGAAAAATGCAAACAGGCCATAAAACAGCATGCCTTCTAGACATGATGCATAACATAAAGTGATGCATGCAACTTAAACAAGGCAAGACTTATGGTAACTTCCTTACCCCAGTATTCAGAAAAAACTGAAGTGTACAGACAAAGATACAGACACCCAAAATATTCTTAATCCCTTCTTATAGAAAAATACACATTTTTCATAGTATATAAAACAAACAGCAAATGTTTCCCCTAAATCGTCACTTTTAATATTATATACTAATAGTTGATCGTGCATATTTCATGCTACTACATTTGTAAAACTTTTTGATTACCACTGCAGGGAGTATAGGAGGATCATCACTGCCATCTTCTGGTTAAATTTTACCATAAATGTCCCCAATCCCAAGCATCTTTTTAAAATAATTTTTCAATGTACAATATTAAGTGACTAATTGAGCTGCAAGTCCTTCCTTTACCAGTCTACTGAAAAGAAGGTTAAGTTCCTAGTTTTATAGGAACTAATCTAAAGAAGTATGTATTTAATTAAAAGACCATGTTTTTGGAATAGTCACATTCACTGAACCCTTATAATTATGTTTAAATGTTTATACATGCTGCAGTAAAAATTGTGGGTTTGCTAATCTAACAAAATGTGCAAGTACAGTATGATGGATTACATCTTAAACATAGGTATAAAACCGATCATCCTTATTTTTTCAATGGCATATTCTATTGGTAACCAATAATAAGATTAGAGGAAAAAAAAACGTAGCTAAAATGTTTGTCTCCTGAGATACAATGGTTAATTCTTGCTTATGTTCCAAAGGACTATAAAAACATAATCAAGTGTTTCTAATTCTGTGATTAAATCTCTCAGAAACAATGACAAGACCAGATCACCTTCATACTGTTCTCATGTGGATGGCACTGTGCTAGGCGCTGCATGTATAACTCAAAGTAGCTAAACATGACTTGTATCTGAAGTAAAAGAACATTAATGTCTCCTAACTTCTCTCAGGTTACGTTTCCTCATCTTTTTGTCCATCTCTCACTGTGAGGCTTCCTCTAGCCTAAGTCCCAACTAATATAAGAATAAAGAGTAATATCTAGCCATGGTTTGCCTACTGTGCTGTAAGCACAAATATGCGTCTATTAAATTATAGTGAGGCACTACACTGTTTTCATATTAAAGATTTTCAAAGAAGAAGTTCTGTATTCTTTAAATTATATACTTAACTTCATGCTTAGGAAAATAATTTTTCTCAGTATACATATTAGAAAGATTAGAGGAAAATAGTAATATTTCTACCAATCTAATTATTTATAATGAACTATAAAATCATTTTCCAGTTTAATATGTTTTTTCCCCTTTCTGGTGACTTCAAGTATCAATGACTCCACTCAAGTTCAACAGTATCTTACTTGGTTAAGACTACATTTAAAAAAAAATGTTACCTCAAATTCTTTAGGGAAACAGGTTAAATAGTAATTATACATACATAAGTAATATATAACATAGCCAATTCTGAAATAAAAGTTTCAGAAATAAAAAATAAATTACAGGAGTGATGCTACCAAATTATCACAATTTCTCAGCCAGAAGCAAAATAAATCACAGTGACTTCAAATCTGTAATTAGATAAAAATCTCCATCCCAGAACTATATTCTTCCTGCCAAAAGATAGTTTTCAAGCTAGCTGATGGAGAGGACTCACAAAGGATTCAAAGTTATTATCTGGCCCACCAACTTCATCTTGTAATAATAAATAATGTATACCACAGAAGGGACAAACCTAGAAAAAGAAAATTACTGTCACTGAAAAAGGAGAAATGTTAACAGGAAAAAAGGGAACGGTGGCATTATTTGGTGACTACCAGATTTTAACCCAATTAGTCTAGAAAAAATCAAATACAGTAACTGCACAATAAGGCAATGCCACTATACTCCAAGACTCCAATAAATGACCCCCAAGATAAATAAAAGCATGCATTCAGGGAGGTTTTAAAAAAACTGAACTCATACCCTCTCAAAATCTCAGAAAAGACTCAATTCTAGAATTCAATTTTAAAGATGGTTTAAGAGTCCAATCAGCTTTGAAAATAACATAAGCCATTACTAATTAGCTTTTGCAAAGTACAAGATATTATTTGCTTAGCAAGAACAGTGATTCAATCAGATTACCTTTACTCCACAGTTTTGTATATAAAATAGCCTAAAAGAAGGTTTTAAATGGTACAAAAATAAAAGATTCAATATAAACATGTGATTATGTGAATGAATTTAAGCTTCTTAGAAGTTTAGAGCAAAGATATCTATTTCCTTCTTTGAGAACCAAGGGAGAAAAATATCAAGTAAAGTGAAAAACAAATATACACCACAGCATTCACTGATCATGTAAGTAATAGTGAAAGGCTGTAACTCTTTCATTCTCTAGGACAAAAGGCCAATCAAGAAGGCCTTTCCTGCCAGCTTAGATCTTGGCCTTTTAAGGATATAAAATAAACATTGCTGCTTTTTGGCCTGTGAAGAAAAAAAAATTTTTTTTAAACCACCAAGGACATGGGAATGGACCTAGATATAGAATTAGAATTAAGTTTAAGTCAACCACTCAGGACTATACAGAAGTCTGAGATGAAGAATGGCACACAGCCCAATTATTTTTCATATAGAAGAAAACCTGTGACAAGAAGGGGCTTTTACCAGGAAGGACCTAGAAAAAGTAGACACCCAATGAAAGTGAATGTAGGGAGAGGGAGTGTTGGTAGAAGACAGTGAAATGGAAGGAATGAGCTTCTGAGATAACCCAAAGTTGTGAGGCCCCTTCCAGCTCATCAGTTATGATACTTGATCCTCAAAACACAGCCCGTGTTACAATAATGCCCCCTTGTGGATACAAGTGCTCCTAGCCTGGAATATTAACATTTAAATAACTGTTTTTCATACTTGACTCTTTTTGTCTTGAAAGGTGTTGCTTTAAACCTTAACTCTCTGAAATATTTTCTCCCTTTTCTATGGCCCCTTCTCCTGATAATGAAGTTTAAATATTCTCCACTAATCTCCCCTAAATGTTTCATTTCCTTTTTTCTCTTCAATAATTCAGAGTACCAGATAAATATTTTTAAAAGAAATTAATAAATAAAATTTTACAGTATTAATGCTGGTGGGAATGCAAACTGGTGCAGCCTCTATGAAAAACAGTATGGAGAGTCCTCAAAAAATTAAAAATAGAAATACCGTATGATCCAGCAATCCCACTGTTGGGCATCTACCCAATGGACGTGAAATCAACCATCACAAGACGCGTATGCACCCCTATGTTCATTGCAGCATTATTCACTATAGCCAAGAAGTGGAAGCAACCCAAGTGTCCCTCAACTGAAGATTGGTTAAAGAAGATGTGGTATATACATACAATGGAATACTACTCAGCCATAAGAAAAGACGCAATTGTCCCATTTGCAACAACATGGAAGGACCTAGAGGGTATTATGTTAAGTGAAATAAGCCAGAGAGAGAAGGACAGACACTGCATGAACTCACTCATATATGGAATATAAGTGAACACAGGGACAGAGAGAACTGAATGGTGGTTACCAAGGGGAAGGGGGTGGGGGGGGCACAAGGGGTGAAGGGTTACATCCACAAGGTGACGGACAAACAAAAATGTACAACTAAAACCCCACAGTGTTATAAACTAAGACATCAATAAAAAATAAAAAAATAATTAAAAAAAATTTTACAGTATTAAAATACTAAAAGGAACCACTTTTTAAAAATTAGGCTAAAATTGAAGAAATGACTTGGATAGGGAAAGTATTCTAGCTAAAAATCGGATTTACCAGTTATATGATAAGTACTAGGGACGTAATGTACAACATGATGACTATAGTTAACACTGCTGTATGATATATATAGGAAAGTTAACAGTAGATCCTATGAGTTCTCATCACAAAGAAAGAATTTTTTTCTTTTCTTTTTATTGTATCTATATGAGATGTTGGATGTTAACTACACCTATTATGGTAATCATTTCATAATATATGTAAATGAAACGATCATGCTGTACACCTTAAATTTATACAGTGATGTACGTCAATTATTTCTCAATAAAACTGGAAAAAAATCAGGTTTAAAGTATTCATAAGTTATCAAGAGAGAGAGGGAAATAAATGAAGTAATACTTATGTTGACTAGCAAATTTCTTTTGTTTCTTCCTAACAAAAGAAAATCCAGGTAATAAACTACCACACTGATCAATGTACTGTGTGCCCTACTGATATAGACTTATGCCTCAGAGTAATTGATAGTATCTGTTTTCATCTCTCTACAAGGTCGTTAACAACAGTAGTTACACATACAAAAAGAGATTCACTTTATTTTTTTCGATCATGAATATTTAGGAGAACTCCACATTTGATATAACATGTCCTGAAGTTGTGCCTAAAATTAACTTTCTTAAGACCGGCCACTTAAATTTAGTTTAAAAAAAAGGGGGGGGGGGTGCCGCCCGGTGGCACAGTGGTTAAGTTCGTGCTTGGCAACCCAGGGTTCGTGGGTTCGGATCCCGGGCACCTGCCAAGGCACTGCTTGTCAGCCCTGCCGTGGCGGCGTCCCATATAAAGTAGAGGAAGATGGGCATGGATGTTAGCCCAGGGCCAGTCTTCCTCAGCAAAAAGAGGAGGATCGGCAGTGGATGTTAGCTCAGGGCTGGTCTTCCTCGCCAAAAAAAAAAAAAAAAAGAAATCAAGTCATATCTCTTTTATGAAATATTCACATTTCAATTTCCACTATGCATTTCCAAAAATTTAAAAATCAGATTTTGTTCTTGTTGCTTTTAAAGCAGACGGCTTTTATTTGGCCTTACCAGGTGAAAAGACATACGACCTAATAATAATTGAACATTTAAGTGTCTAGCCTTTGCTGGGTACCAGGGATAAAATGTAATATATTGTCCCTGCTCTCAAGGATCTCTGACAAAAAGCAGTCAAATGACCAAATAAGAATCTACCAGCAAAGAGAAGCTAAGAGAGATTTCATTAGCGATATCTTTTTTAAAAGACAAATTCTTTTCAGTAGAATAAAAAAAGGAAAAAGTCCATTTTAGGAAAACAATAGATTGATGTTTTTAATAAATCCTCTTGAATATTCTAGCAGTGTTCTTATACTTCTAGAATTTAAAAATATTTAATAAATACATTCTGTAGTGGAAAGAAAAACAAGTATCCATCCTGGGTCATAATACAAAACGTATTTTTTATTGTGGGTTACAGTCAAGAAAGTTTGACAGCCACTGCCTTCATCTGTATCTTGTATCCTTTATCCTAATTTTAAATAAATACTGGAAAGATCTTTAGGCATCTATCAGAGAACAGAAGAAGGTGGAAAACCACACAACTCATTTAATGAGGCTAATATACTACCATAAAACCAGACAAGTCACAGTAAAAGGAAAAAATATTATAGGCCTGATTCTCTTATGAATACAGACGAAGAACTCCTAAATAAAATATTAGCAAACAAATCCAGCAATGTATAAGAAAAATATTATCTCATAATTAAGTTGGGTTTACTCCAGAATGTAAGAATGCTTTTACATTAGAAAACTTACCAATATAAATCATCATATAAGTAAAGTACATTAAAAGGAAAAAAAGAAGCATGTGTTCATCTCAAAATATGAAGAGACCTATGATGTAAATATTTTGGTGGTTTTAAAGACTGTTCAAATTCTTTGTGAACGTAGGCTGGCCTTAGTGACTCTCTTCCATTGACAGAATGTGGCGGAGTTGATGCTCTGTGACTTCCAAAGGTTAAGTCATAGAAAGGACAGCTTCCTGCTGGCTCTCTTTCTCTTTGGATTGCTCACTCTGGGAAAATCCAGCTGACATGCTGCAAGGATACCTAAGCAGTTCTGTGGAGTGGCCCAGATGGATAGGAACTCAGGCCTCCCACTAACAACCAACACCAACTTGCCAGTTATGTGAGTAAGCCACCTTGAAAACAAACCCTCTAGCTCCATCAAGCCTTCAGACGACTACAGCTCTGACTGACATCTTGACTTCAACTTCATAAGAGACTCTGAGCCAGAACCACTCAGCTAAGCCACCACCAAATTCCTGAATAGTAGAAACTGTGAGAAATAAATGTTTATCATTGTTAAAAAAAAATCAAACTGATACAAGAAGAAATAGAAAACCTGAACAGTTTTTAAAAAACTCCAAATGGTGAATAACTCCTGCTTTCCACTATTCCCTGGGGAAAAAAATCGTAATCCCAGGCAGTTTTACAGTTGAATTCTAGTAAGTTTTTAAGGAACAGGTAACATTTATCTTTTACAAGCTGTTCTACAAAATAGCAAAAAGGAAAACTGTCCAATTTATTTTTAAACCATAACCGTGATTGTCTCTGAACATGGACAGTACAAGAAAATTACAGGCAAATTTCACTTATGAGTACATATACAAAAATCCTAAATAAAATATTAGCTACGCTACTTTAGAAATACATACAAAAATTCATTTGCCACCTCTAGAGGTGACTATTAATAATTAAAGCAAAAAAAATTAAGCATGTCTTCTGCTTTTCTAACAAGAAATGCATTTAGAGTAACCAAGTAGCCCTAGTTACTGAGGAAAAGCTCCCCTTTACAGAAGAATTCCAGCCAATAAATGTAGAGGAATGATGGAATTACAATAACAATTTTGCAAATCCTAATCAAATAACCTATTTAGATAGAGATCATCAATAAGTACGTATTAAAGCTATTTGGTGAAAAGTTGATGGAGAAATAAATATTCACGTGGAGCCAAAGTATCATCTCCAGATATTACTTGCTAATCATAAGGAGAAAAAACTTGTAATTATGTTGGAGAAACCTAGCTGTCACAATCAGAACACAGTAATAAACCTTGGCATCACTAATAGCTCAACAACCAGACATATGTGCTACTGATGTGACCCAATATGAAGTACACAGAATCATCTATGAGATATTCTTGCCAAACATGTTCAACCTGAAGTTAATCAAGTTTTCATAATCTAATTTCCAGTTTAGAAGAAATACAAAGGATAGAGGAATAAAAGCTAAATGTGAGAAAACCATCAGACAAACCCAGGAGGTGGGACATTCTAGAAACCAATTGGCCCACCCTCTTCAACAAGTCGATGACAGGGGGCAAAAGTAGTATGTACGGATGATCTTCTAGACTTAGAAAGACAAAAACATATAACTAAATGCAATGTATGGTGTGGCAAGATTTTGGGGGGATAAACTATTTTTTTTGAGAAGAAAAATTTTGTGAGGCTAGGGCTATTTTGAAAAAAGGAAAAAAGGGGGTGATTTTTATATATCAGAAATTAGGTTACAATACAAAGCCATGGTGATTAAACTGTAGGTTAATAGCATAGAATCAGACAAAGAGATAAGCAGTGAAAATACAGAGGCCGGAAATGCCCATGAATATATGGGAACCGATTGTATGACAAAGTTGACACCAAATATCAGTGGGGGAAAAGATGGACTACTTAATAAATGATACTGAGAAAATTAGCTAACTATATGGAGAAAAATTATGTTGGAATCCTACCTCATACTATGTTCAAAAATATAACCCAAATATCTAAAGGCAAAGGCTGAAACTATAAAACCTAATAGAAAAAATGTAGCAGAATATATGTGTGTCCTCAAAGTAGGAAAGGATTTCTTTTAGAAGACCAAAAAGCACAAAAAAAAGGGTCATAATTGGTAGATCTGACCATTATCAAAATGAAGGATTTGAACATCACTGGGGAACGGATAAGTAAAATATGGTATATGATGGAATATTATAAATCAGTCACATAGCTAGATCAGTATGCAGCAACATGGGTAGATCTCAAATACAATGCTGCTTGACAAAAAAGAATACACAGAATGAGACATATAGCACAATGCCATTTATGTATATAAAGCATATACACACAGAGATATATGAAACCTCGAAAAATGTAAACACATGAAGTACAGATCAAAAGGATGTATGTTAAAAATGCAAAATGGGTACTGAATGCAAGACTGGGAAGGAGAATAAAACTGGAAATGGGGAATGAGGGAGAAACACACACACAAAATTAAGGAACAGTCTTTCAAGAATTGATGATGGAGGTGGGCCAGGAATTGAGAAATATGAGCAAGTGAATTCAGTGAAACTGAAGTCCTAAAAAGAATAGAAAAGAAAAAAAAAGCCTACAGGAGAAAAACAAAAGCCAAAGGCTCAGAAAAAACGATCACTCAAAGACTATACAACTAACAAGGTTTAGTTACTAGAGTATTTTTTTTTTTACAAGATAAAAGGGTTCTCATTCCTTTACTTTTAATACTGCAATATGCAACATAAAATTATTAAATAAAGACATAAAAATTAACATATTTCAAGCTTCAAATTCTACCAATAAGGAAAAGGCAAATGAGCTGAAAGAAGTAACAGTGAAGCAGACCATGAGATTAACCAGCTTCTTCATTTTGAAACCTTTTAGAAATATTAGCTCTAAAAACAGTTACGTTGCAGTTTCACAACAACAGGCATATAGCAGTTACTATCTCTGGTATTTGTCCCCTGGACTATATGGAATTAACCCACAAACTAACCTTGAAATTTTAGGTCCCTAAATGACAAAGGCCATGTCAAACTAAAATACTATGTAATAGCACCCAGCTCAGAATTATTTTAAGGAAGCATTTAATGCTTTCTGATATGTAACTAGATTGTCCTCAGTGCCTCTACTATTTCAGCTTTTTGGTCTAATCCTGCTATCAAAATGAATACCTCAGAAAAAAGAATAAGATTAAGTCAAATCACTGCCAAAATAAGCTATCAATATTATTTCCCTTATTAGCATTGAGAGCAGAAGGCTATAAGCTTCTCCTTCCACTCCTATACCTTTGAATGCTAATATATCTTCAGAACTTTGATTTCATTATACCTCTCTTTAACCTACAGAAAGGAATAGTTAAGATCAGGAATCACAGTCAACTTTGAGCTTAATACAGTATGGCACAGAAAATTTGTTCAACAAATGTTTGTTGAAATAAATTACTGATTTAAAAAGAAAAGTCAATTGGTTGTTCAGTCTATGCTAATAAATATAATTAATTTTGCAGCTCTTTTGAACAAAATAACCATGTATTAGCATATATGAAAAAATATAATTCCAAATAAATTATAACATTAATGATTTTTAAGAGACACAAATAAGAAAAATATGCAAAGTATATTAAATCAACTCACTCGTCTCAGGTACATCTGAGCTGAAAAGAATATACGCCTATCTCTTAGAAATGGATATATTCTTATCCTTACCAATGGGGGATTCTGGAGTTAGCCCCATGCTTTGAAGCAATGCTTCAGCTTCTCTTCTTTTTTTTTCAAGATCTGATTCTTCTTGCACAGGAGCGACTGCTTCCTTCTTCTGATCAGTCTAAATTTTTAAGTTAAAAACTTAAGTTTACATATGGTATGGACATTTCTGTTTGCAAAATAAGTGTATTTTAAATAATGTGCTAACACTGTATATTTTGGGGGGTGGACTTAGTTTTGAATACACATTATAGTCATTAAATGAAAACCATTCTCAATAGAGGTCTAAGTCATCTCTAAATGATACGTACTAAATTGATCCATTTTTATATGTAATCAAGGAATTTCCACAAAAATTTTCCTAATAAATAAATTCAAAAAGTAGAGCCAACTTCTAATTATCTACAGTATGAAAATGCTATCCATGGGCAGGAATTATGGAAATCTCCCTCAGTGGCACAAAGGCTTAGATATAAATATCACAACACTATGAAAAAAAAAAAGATGGAATTATTTAAGAGGTAACAAATTTTAAGTAAATGGCAATTTGATTTGTTGAAAAAATATAAGGACCGCAAACCTCTGCATGAAGTCTTCATTGTATTTATGTAATTTCATGTGGAAGACGTTTGTCAAAAATTCATCTGGAGAAAGGTTTTTATTTTTATTTTTTAAATTATAGGTCTTTTTTATGATAATAAAAACATGGTTGGGTTTGGAAAATTAAAATTCAATTTGGTACAGCACAAAACTTTCTGTTATTGAAATTTTTGCCAGCTTTTATTTCAGCCCTTTACAGTTTTAGCAAAAATCTTCCAGTAAACTAGATAAGCCTCAATAGTCTCAGAATATCCAAAACATCTCAAGTGAAATTTAAGCCTTTAAGGGAAAAGTTGTATATACATACCTCAAATGCCTATTTTGACTAGACAACTATTACTCATACAATTGTCTGCAGTGAATTTTGTCAGTCATAATATTCTATGATACCATTTTAACTTAAAGAAGTCATCAGAAAATTTCATCAAAATAGCCAAACAAGCTATATTATCAAGTTGACACTTTACAGTATATTAATAGACTCATTGTTTAATCCTATTATCTCTTATGTTTTATAAACTTTAAATTAGATATAAGTCATGTAATAGATATCCCTTAGAAGTCACTTATGCCACTTATGGCCATCCTTAGAAAACAAAAATCAAATTTGCTCTCAGCACTGAAGGGTTTAGGGTTATCAATACTACTATGGCCTCAAAATGGCTCTGCCAATCTGACACATGCTTCTACTAGTTAGCTTTTAATCAAATAGCAAACTTAAAGTTCTAACCCTCTTAAAATAATGTACCACAGAAATGTTCAGAAAAAACTAGAAAATTCTTCAATTACAGGCTTTTACAGCATCATAACAATGTTGCATATAAACTGCACCTTCAATTTTTCTGCCACTAATTTTTCTTTTTTCCTAAGAAATTTCTAGAAGTCTTGGCTATTGTTTAGGCTATCACATCAAAAAACTTGTTACTAATGTCACACTTAGAACAAACTATCTTGCACTGGCCATTTAAAACATGTGTGGTAAAATTATACAAATCTGTCAAAAGAATTTAAAGGGTCAATGTATATTTGCCATACATGACGAAATGGTGATGCCAAAAATCAGAAGGCATAAGCATCTGGCCTACCTTTATGATAGTATCAAACCCACCAACCTAGTAAAAATATTTCAACAACTAACTCATGATAAAGGAGATAAAAACAAATCCACTAATCAATTAAATAATCTATTATATATTTCTCTTTGCCATTATCTATTCTGACAAATTATTAGCAGTTCAGACTAGTGAAATATTTAGATAAGTTCAAAATCTGAACTAAGTTATGCTATGTATGCCATGTTTTATGAGCTATTACAAGGCAGATGTCCCTTACTTTATATAATAAACATATTCCTAGAAGACTAAATATGTAAATTGAACATTTTATAAATCAAATCCTAGAAATGCAATCTATGTGAGATATTTTTATTCAGTAAAAAACATATTTTAATTTATCAGTTTTGTCATTTTCACATGCGTGGTTTCTTTAAGATTCACCTATAGCGCTATATCTGCAGTCACAACTTCTGGATTTTTAACTATTCTGGAAGCATTACATAAAGGTATAAGTACTTGAAATAAAATCCAATTATTTTATATTGTTTATTTTAAAAAAATCAAATGTACCTCCTTTTTCTTCCTTTCTTCTTCTTTTCTCTTCTTTTCCTCTCTGATTTGGGCCAACCGCTGCTTTTTACGTTCCAACTCTGCCTTTAATTCACTTTTGTCCGACATGTTTGCGACCTTAAAAAGCATATAATCATTTATAATTATCATTACATTGGTAAAAGCAAGTCTTCAAGAAGAAAATTGCCTCAAGAGGCCATGTAGTTCAATGCTATCTAAAGAGAACATATAAACTCTACTTTAATATAATGGAAGCATATATATTACTAAGATTTGAAAAACATTATAAACAAATGCATAAGAAATAAATATTCAGAGTTGAGCACAGTAGCTAGCTAGCATATAGTAAACTCTTTAATGTTCACATGCCTAAATTTAACAAAATGTCTCTGACTCTTAAAACAGAGGACATGGATTGGCATTAAGAAGCTCTTAGGCTACATGACACAGATCTAATCTATTCCCAGAGTTTTGCATTCAACTCCTAGAAATCTGATAAAAACAATATGCGGTCAAACAGAAAATTCTTGTAAATTCTAAAACTGCCATGTAACAGTAATATTAAGGACAAGCAAAACACAACAATCACCATCATTAACTATCAAATATACTTAGCTAAGTATATTTTTTAGTCACAGCCCAGCAACAAAGTTTGACGGGCCTAACTACATGCAGCTGACCGGCCCGTTCATCCTCACAGAGGCTGGACGGAGCCTGCACGACTGACACGTTCACTTCCTTAAAACTCCAAGGAAGAGAAAGTCTCTGGAATTTTGTGCTACAACCTCCGCGTTTGGGTACTTTCTGACATACACAGGGTGAGGGGAAAGCACTGTCTACGCAAGCAGTAATGACTTTTATTTATAAAATGGAGTAAGGCGAAAAGCAGTCACTTCTCCCCTGGGGTCACGGCCAAGAGGACGCGGTCTAGAATAGGGCGTCCGGGAGCCGGGACCAGTGGGCGCCGAACAAGCCTCGAGGCTCCTCGGGCCGCCTCCGGAGGGTCAAGAAGTGAAGGGAGGGGACTCGTCTCCCTGGCCTTCCTGAGTCACCGCACCTGGCTTTCCCCGCTCTCTCTCCCGGAGCCCCGCCGGGCGGCACTAGCAGCAGGAACTGCCAAGCTGCCCTCTGAGTCTCCACGTGAGACTCAGCAGAAAGAAAGGTCTTGAGGGAGGAACAGTCAACCCACCTGTCAGGTGGCGGGATGGAGAAGAGTCCGCCCGCCTGCGACTTGCCGGTAATGTCCCTCTCCTTCGCTCCCAACGCCAACAGTCCCCGCCACTGTCTCCACAGCTTCCCGAAGCACACAAAGAGGGCTGGGCGGCGGCTGCTACGGCGACAGCTTAGGGACAAATAGCTTCACCAGAACGAGTTCGCTCCCAAAGAGAAGGGGTGGGGTCCTGCTGTGGGAAACTGTAGCTCCTCCGTGACTTACCTGTGTAAAGCAGAAGCCAGGATATGAGACCTAAAATCCAGCCGGCCCAGGGGCCCGAAGAGTTTCCGCTTTGCCCCAAACTGGAAGACTACGCCTAATTTTCTCGGGCCGGTTAAGCAACCACCACCCTTGCCGTACAGAATGACAAGACCAGGGAGAACTACAAGCCCCAGCTCCAGGGAAACGTGCGTGCGGCGAGCAATGCATTCTGGGAGTTGTCGTCAATGGTAGTAGCAAGGTATGCTGGGACGTGTAGTGTTTCCTAGTCTTGCTGTTTCCCACTTCGAGGCCTTCTTCCTTCAAGATTCCAATGAGAAGCTTCCAGCCCTTATCTTTAGTGTATTCTCGTACGTTGTTCAGTACTCACAATGTTGTATGTGTTATATCTTAGGATCTTTGACTCAACATTGGCCAAATTTTAAGAAGGGTTCTTTTCCGGTGGTGATCCGATGTATTACACTGCACATTTGAAGAATACTTTTTAGGATATATACTAGTTTTAGAAAAAAATGCCTTATAGAGGTTTCGTGTGGCATATTAGGCAAAATCTAAATTTTGAAAATGTAGTGTAACCTCATTCTGTCAAAAATGTGAGAAACCATTTTTAATTAGAAAAAGATTTGTAAATCCTTACTCAGTTTTTACTAATATTCGTGGTTGTCAACCTGCTTAGCTGGGGTGTTGCAGTTATGAAAATTAGCAATAAAAACTTCTGATTCTTATATTTCCTCATAAAAATCATCATGTACACATGGAATATTCTTTTGAGCCTGCAAATAAAATAGTGTTGCAATAAATAAGTAAATAAGAATGTGTTATTCAGCATAGCAAATAATTCTCCAGTATTTTGTTGCAGTGTGGTAAATAGCATTTTGGTTTTCTCTCAAAGAATTTTTGAAAGGAAAGCATTTTATACTATTGAAATCTAAACCAAGCAAGAATGGTTTCCACAGTTGTTGGATTTTTTAATGTACAAAGAAAGCAAAAGTTCTTGGGATATGAATTTACCAGAAGTTTATGGGTTGATACACATTTTTACAAATTTTTATTTCAATAATGTAAAGCATTATTTGGCAATAATTAAAGCTAACACCAAAGAAATATCTTTTTTATATTCTAGAAGGACATTGGCCAAGTCCAGGATTAAACTTTAGGATTCAATTCTAAGTCCTTGGACCTGTGCCTAGTCTTTTCTTTATCTTGCTCTGCCCATATACAAGACAGATACCTCAGAAATAAATTTGAGAAAGAAAAATCCTTCAAATTCCAAGACTTCCCTATAACCTAAAATTTCAAAGAGCTTTATAACTATACTACCTTTTTGTTTTCCTTCTTCTTTCCTAATAGTTTTTATTTGTTAATTTGAAAAAATTGTTATTGAATGCCTACCATGTGCCAGGAATGGTGCTGGGTGCTGTATGTAAGAGTTAAAATGTATATCTCTGTTGTCAAGTGGGGAAGACAGGACACTCAGTTCAACTAAGTATTATGATGGTATTAAGTAGGAAAGTGATAGAACACTCTGGAAAAGAAAATTTTCAGGAGAAGATGATTCCAGAGCTAAGTCTTTGATTCTGGAAGATTGAGTAGAAGTTAACCAAACAAAGAAGATGCAGAAAGGTACCTAAGGAAGAGGAAAGAATATGGCCAATGTACAGAGGTGTGAGAGCCTGGACTACTGGAAAATCTGGAAATAATTCTGAATGGCTGTAGGCTAAGACAAGAACTGAGGAATGAAGCCATAAGCAGGGATGAAGTCACGTATCCCAGTTTAGATTTAGCCTCGAAGATGATGTGAATCCACTGACAGATTTTAAGTAGGATGATGGTATGATAAGGTTAGCATATTAGACAGTTGACCTTTCATTGTGTTCTGAAGAAAAGCTGGTGTGCTGGTGTTTTCTCTTTGGCCCTCAGATTCATTTCCTGCCCTTCTCTGTCAGCCCTCTATGCCTCTGGGGATTGACCTCAGCTTCTTTGAGGACTGCTTTGTGGTTGGGTTTGACCAAAAAGAGGCTAGGCAAGGATATTGGAAGGCAGGTGAAAGTGAAATTGGGCATCCCTTCCCCATTCCTTTCCTCCATGACTACAGCTCCTTCCAGGTGGCCCCTCCTCCGTGGTTCTACTTCTCTGGAAACTGTATTTTCTCCCTTTGTCTCTTTACCATCTCCTCTGTAGCTAGTCTCGAAGTGCCTCATGAACTCTTTTTTGCTCCCTTACCTCTGCTAGCCCTTCTGTAACTGGTGCTTTCATTAAACTATCTTCATTTGAACTATTTGGGTGAATTCCATTTCCTGCCGAGACCCTTATTGATACGGCTTGGTTGGAGGGATGGGAGATGGAGAGAAAAGGCAGGGTAGACCCCGGAAGCAGGGAATGCAGTTGGAAGGCTTTTGGATGGAGCCAGAAATTACATGTGCATGAGCCAATGCTAGCAGTGGGAATTAAGGAAAATAGATATACTGGAGAAATGTTAAGATTGTGTAATATTTTTACAGTAGGTACTCCAACTGACCTTACCACTGAAAATGCAGGGTGAAACACCTTCCTTTCCTTCAATGGGCTGGCAAGAAAGTAGAAAATACTTAGGAGAAAAGAAGGTGGAAACCTTGGAGGCATTTGCCTAACCTGGTGAATGTTCACAGCCTTGTAAGGGTCAAATCACAAAAGACAAAGCCTGAGGCCTACTCTAGATGGAGATATTAGAAAGAAACCTCCCAGTACATCCTTGATGTAAGAAATCCACCCCCATGCCTGGAAAATTGCCTAGCAATTTGGCACTGAGTGGGATGGAAATGAGGAGGCAAATCTCCTCTGAGAATGTGCAGTTACAAGTGGGCCATCACATGGATTTTCAGCCTGAAATTTCAGTACCTGCGGGGTTCATAAAAAAACATGGACTGTACATTTGGTTTAAAATCATCCCAGACTTGTCATGTACTCAGGTGCCTGGGCAAGCAAATATTAATCCTTTTTGTAGGAGCCATTCCTTATTCCAGGCTTGGAAGAATTTCACATGGATAAATTTCAAGAAATATCAGCTCAAAAATCACAGAACACAGGGGCCGGCCAGGTGGCATAGCAGTTAAGTTTGCTCTTTGGCAGCTGGAGGTTGGCAAGTTCGGATCCCGGCACGGGCCCACGCACTGCTTGTCAGCCATGCTGTGGTGGCGTCCCATGTAAAGTAGAGGAAGATGGGCACAGATGTTAGCTCAGGGCCAGTCTTCCTCGGCAAAGAAAAAAAAAAGAGGAGGATTGGCAATGGATGTGAGGTCAGGGCTGGTCTTCCTCACAAAAAAGAAAATTAAAAAGAAATCACAGAACACACAAAACTGGCACCAAAGCAGGAGCTTGCCAGCTAAAACAACAGATAGAAGAATAAGACCCACAAACACTTCAAATATTGGAATTATCAGACACAGAATATAAAATAAATATGGTTAACATGTTGAAAAAAATAAAAGAAGGAACTAAAAATTTATCTAAAACAGCAGATTTTAAAAAGAACTGACTACAATTTATAGAAATTAATAATATATTAACTGAAATTAAAAAACTGAATAGATGGGTCCAACATAGCTAAAGAAGATAGTACTGCCCTTAGACTCAGTCTTGGACCTTGTACTTTGGGATCTGCTCTGGCCTTCACCCAGCCACAAAGAATCTGCATGGCTAAGGATATGACCAGTCACATGGAGTCTATTTGCTCCCTTCTAGTTCATACTCCTGGCACAAGGGACCCTGAAATTCCCAGCTCAAATGGCCCTAAGCCTGCTTCCAATTCTTTAGGCAGACCCCTTCCCTAGGTCTCTCCTCCTGAGGGTAGACTTCGCCCTCAGGGGGTGGCCAAGAAATGGCTCTCAGGTGGTTCTAGATGGAATTTGGATTTGTAGGTTGGGTGTCTAAATGTGTACACTCGATGTCCCCTGCAGTGTGGTACGGAGCTGAGGATAGAAAGAGAGGGGTTTGGGGCTGGCAGTTAGGAGTCAACTCTCCCTGTGCCACTATATTATAGAGCAGAGTTCTAGGTATCCAAGAATTTTAAATTCAAAACTGATCTTTGTCAAGATAGGAGGATGGAATGTATTTAATTCCTTGTTAACTTGACTTCTAACTATTAAATATATCTATATAATATGTGGCCTTTCATTTGTACTCTTTCCCAGGGTCCTAGAAATATTAGGGGCAGGTTGAGAAGAGAAAATTTGTGCATTGAAAGATAGTACTAAAGAAATTATCCAGAATGCCGTACAGACAGACAAAAAGATAATAGGTAAGAAAGATTTAGAAACATGGAGCATAGGAGGGGAAGTTCTAATAAGCATCTAATGAAGTTCTAGAAGGGAAAGGGAGAGAGAATAGAGCAGAGGCAATATGTGAAAAGACAATTTTCCACAAATGGTGAAAACATCAATCCACAGATTCAAGAGTTCCAGTTAGTTGCAAACGGGATAAATGAAAAGAAATTCAGAACTTGACACAGCAGAATGAAACTGTAAAAAAGAAAAAAAATAGCAAACAAAACAAAATACCAACCCTGGATATAACTCAAATGTCCATTAACCAGTGAATGGATAAAATTGTAATGTAACCATATAATGGAATGCTACTCAGGAACAGAGAGGAATAACTACTCAAATATGCAACAGCATGAATGAATCCTGAAAACATCATGCTAAGGGAAAGAAATCAGACATACTGTATGATTACATGTGATTGTATTTCTATGAAATCCTAGACAAGGCAGAACTACAATGACAAAAAGCAAGTCAGTGGTTGCCTGGGGCTGGGATGAAGAGAGTGACTAACTGCCAAGGGGCTGCAAGGGAACTCTCTGGAGTGATGGAAGTGTTTTGATTACCATGGCTTTACAGTAAATTTTGAAATCCGAAAGCGTGAGACCTCCAACTTTGTTCTTCTTTTTCAAGATTGTTTTGGCTATTTGGAGTCCCTTGAAATTCCATATGAATTTTAGGATGAATATTTCTATTCTGTAAAAAAAAAAAAGTCATTGGGATTTTGGTAGGGATTGTATGGAATCTGTAGATCCCTTTGGGAAGTATCGCCATCTTAACAATATTAAGTCTTCCAGTCTATGAATACGGAATGTCTTTCCATTTATTTAGTCCTTCTTTGATTTCTTTCAACAATATTTTTTTTGGTTTTCAGTGTACAAGTCTTGCCCTCCTTGGTTAAATTTTACCTAAGTATTTAATTCTTTTTGATGCTATTGTAAATGTAATTGGTTTCTTAATTTCCTTTTTGGATTGTTCATTGCTAGTGTATAAAAATACAACTGAGTTTTGTTTGCTAATCTTATACCGTCCAACTTTGCTGAATTCGTTTATTTGCTCATAGCTTTTTTGTAGATTTTTTGGAATTTTCTATGGATAAGATTACATCACCTGCAAATAGAGAGAGTTTTACTTTTCCTTTCCAATTTAGCTGACTTTTATTCTTTTTCTTGCCTAATATCTCTGGCTAGAACTTCTAGTACAATGTTGAATAAAAGTGATTAAAGAGAGCACCCTTGCCTTGTTCCTGATCTTAGGGGGAAAACTTTCAGTCTTAAAACTACTGCTTTTTTAAAAGGTCAGAATACTTCCTCCTCTCATTGGAAGAGTAGCCAACATTACTCTGTGGAGTCTGGTCTCTCTAAGACCATGGGCAACCCCTCTGATATTATTTGACCCTACTGACCCAGGGAACTATATCATCTCTAGGTTCCAGGGCCTGAAGACTCCTGCCTTCAGGCGAGGAGCTGAAAGTGGAGAGGGAAATATCTAGACATTGTTTGGAATTTCCATCCACTTAATAGAGAATAAAGGATATGTGAAACCCTTTAACTAGTTTCTGTCTCTTAGTGTGCTGAAATTTCTGTCTCATTGTGATTAAAGAATCACTGGCCGAACAGGGATGAATGCCTGTTTTTCAAATCCTAAAATCTAATTAAGTAAATAAGGGTACAGCCATAGAATGCAGTACCATGAAGTCATTAAAATCAACATGGTAGTTCTCTATTTGCTGATAGCAAATGAACTCCAATATAATTAATAATTGAAAAAAGTAAGGTATAGAACAATTTGCATAGAATGATTTCATTTGTGTAAAAAAGAAGAAACATATCCATATGTGTACTATTTTTGCAAGGATACACAGGAAGTGAGTAATAATGACTGTCTCTAGAGAAGAGGGTTAGATGTCTTGGGATTTAGGGTAAAATGAAGACTTTTTCCTGTAGCCCACTTGAATTTTTAAAAAAATATGTAAATATTTAACAACAACAACATGTTTCTTTTTTAACACTTTTTAAAAACCCATTATCAGCATTGATTAAAAAAAACTGTAACGGCTGAGAGAAGGTCAGTACTCCAGATATTACTTAGTTCAAACCACTATGTCATTCCTACTTCTTAAGTTGGCAGGGCTGAGGAGGAGTCATAGTAAGCATTAACACTGAAGGGGTTTTTTGTTTTGGGAAGAGTTGGGAGGATTTGCAGTTTAAAACTTCTCAGAATCCTTTGTAAGAAAGGGTAGAAATAGATAAACATTGCATTTGCTGAATACATTCATATCTAGAATTACACTTGAATTCAATATGCCAACTTATGGAAAATTTTATAAAAATAACATATTGAATATACTGGAGGATTTCATTTGTGTGAAATTTTAAAGCAGGCAAAACTAATGTTATAAGTCAGAATAGTAGCTATTGAGGTATGGGCGTATTGATTGGAAAGTGAGCTGGGGAGGTTTGTGGGGTGCTGATAATGTCCCATGTCTTGATCAGAGTGGGGGTTACACAAATTTATATAATCTATTTAAAAAGTCATTTTATAACTGAACATTGTAAAATTGTATAAATTTTATGGATTTATATAATTTGTAAAAAATTCTACCCTTAAGAAGGGTCCTCTTTACTGTATATATGTTATATTCAATAAAGAAGTTAAATGTAGCATATTAAACTGTGGCATTTAAACAAATAAACAAACATACAAACCTCCAGAAAGACGTAACACCCAATCAGAAGAGGAAGAAATTTGAGAGAGTTAGAAATGTGTTGTTACCCAGTGATTTGGGCATCTCAAAATATTTAAGGGACTCCAGTAAATCTTTTCCAAGTAGTCAGCTATAGCATTTATAACTGTTTGTTGGCTACCTTGTGATATGCATGCTCAACATACAAAGTTTATGATGAAATTATGTTGTAAAAAAGAAAGTTGTAGCCACATTAGCGATGTATAAAGCTTTCTGGTTATTATACTTTTAAAATTCTTCTGTAAATGTCAGTTGTTTGGTTATAACTTTGCTAAAATGAAATGTACTAAAATTTAAGATAACCTGTGACCTTTTTACCAGGCAAAGAGCATATTTCCCAGGACCTTTTTATAAATATTGTCTCTCTCTTATCTTTTCCAAATGTTAATCAGAGGTCTCCTGAGATTTCCCTTTAGTTGTCCAAGTCCAGGGGTTTCCACCACCCTGCCTCTGTGACCTTGAGATTGCTCATCTTTTGCATGTTAACAGCTCCTTCCAAGTCACTTGTGTTTTTAATATTTTCTAAAGACTTCCAGTTCACTTTCAGAAAACGTATTTGACCTCGTCTTTTAGAAACATTGGCACAACTCACTATTTCCTTCCAACTTTGGGAACTATCTTAACTTTCCCATTTCCTCTCATGCCTAAGGGAAGCTCTTTAAGAAACTATCTTTACTCAGGGGAGTGTTCATGAGCTGACCAGAAAAATCTCTCCTCATAATTTAACGGCATTACTTTTCTATTATCCTTATTATTGTTCTAGTCTGTATTTTTCCCTTTGGAGTGTTTGCTGCATTGTTAACTTAATATAGATTTTATTTTTTTTTCCGTTATTTCCTCTACTTGTCTTGATGCACATATTTTCTCTCTTAGTGTCAAAATAAGGTGATGGTGAATTATGAGTCCCTTCTGAGCTGAGGATACTTTTGTAATCTGGTAACCTTTGGCAGGAAGCACATATCCTAGTGAATGATGGAGCACTTAAGAGTGATTCACTACTGAACATTACAGAAAATAGGCTGAGGGTTCAAAAATTCAAGGCAAGTTCCTTCTCCTCAGCATGGTGTATATACTGTGCTCTCACTTTTCTACCCCCTATTATATGGTTAAGAGAGAGGGAATAATGACAGCTTCTTAAAGTTACCTATAATGCACTCAAAACTCTGTTAGGTGTAATGGTTTTAAAAGGTAGAATGAAAACACAGCTAGGAGATCAACACAAAAGGAATCATTTTCTGATAGAGACAGCGAGGCTGTGTGCCTCTTGATACACACATGCAACTCCCATTAAATGTAATGGGAATTATGAGTGCCCCATTAAAGGAGTATATACCCCCCCAAGTGTGGTAGGGGGATACTCTCTATCCCCCAGAATCTCTTGTATTGATTTAGTTTCTTGTGGTAGAATCAAATCTTGTATTGGTTTTTAAAAGTTATTCTTGGGTATTCAATATGTTGTCTTTCAAATGTAGGGGTAGAAAACAATTCCAAATTGGCAGGTGAAATATAGTTAAACAACCACAAACCCTATGTGAAACCCACATCAGACTCAGACTGATTAATTTTCAGGTTAGAAGCATTGACCTGTAATATTCCTCTTTGAATAAATATTTATTCAACATTTGACCTTGCTGACTTTAGGCAAATTTCAGGGTGGTTAAGACTTTGTACATTAACATGGAAATGAGCTTCTAATTACACATGTTGATTAACAACATGTACAGATTTGCATAAGGGGAGAAGAACTTTGGTTTGCTCAGTGATCTTTCCATCTGTACATGAATATAGAAATCTTGACAAATATCCTGAGAAATATTTACACAATGTAACACTATCTCCTGAGCTCCCAAGACATACATCCAACTCTCCACTGGATATCTCCTGGAGATCCTAAAGGCACCTCAAATTCAACATGTCCAAAACTGGCCTGTTATCTTTCCCAGGTTCACTGAACAAAACCATCATTCCTTCAGTCATCCAAGCCACAGTCCTGCAAAGTCATCCTGTTCAGATTTCAGATCTCCCACATCTATCACTGTTGATTCCATCTCCTAAATATTTTCTGGAGGCAACGGAAAGACATCTGTGTTGCTAAGTGAGCAGGCTGCAGCAAGCATGACTCTAGCTAGCATCAAATCCAGGCAGATAGTCTTCATGAGAAAGGTGTTGCAGCAGGAAATAAGAATCTAGCCACAGAGACTAACAGTGCTAAGGTTCAACCAAGATAGCCCCAGGTTCAGAGAATGAATAGATTAGGGGAAAATTAGGTAGTGGTGAGGGAAGCCAGGGGTAGGGACATAAGATGGAGAATATGTTCCTCGAATTGGGACGGCAAGCAGGGACTTAGTCATACATGGCCTAAAAAAAGAATCAGTTGCTAGAAGTTACAAGGTGAGAACTAGATCAGCATTAAGGGTGACTTGAGGCAGAGCCTCAGAGCTGTGGATCCCATAGTCCTTATATTTCCCTGGCCTTGGAGCCAAATTAACCTCAGAGGCTGAAACAGGAATGAAGGAGCAGGTGGTTAGATGGTCCCAATTGTCAGCTTCTAGAACTTTGAGGCCAGAGAGGTCATCATATCAGCTGTTACCGGATGCCATCCATAATTCTCTCACTAACAGCCCCCTCATCATTTTAACGTACTGCCTGAAAGTTTTTCTCTGAATAATTGCACAATTTCAAAAGAACAGAATTTGTGCAATCAATTCGGCTGTTCTCAGGTGTATTCTAGACTATCAAGGTTCCTGAGTAAAGATAGTGAATTGGAGGGATGTAGGCCCGCATCTTGCTTGGTGCCATTGCATCCCCAGCCCTGAGAACAGTGTCCGTGGTGGGCACTCAAGAAATAGTCACTGAATTTTGGATGAATTACAATGTAATTATGGTGGTACTTATTACTTTGGACCTCGCAGATTTACAATTCTAAAGTTCAGACATCACAAACTGTAATCTTGCTTTTAACATTGTTACAAAGTAAACAAGGAAAATTAGGATTGATGTCCAATATATTGTTTTCAAGCAGCTCTTTAGAGAAACATTTGGATTAAAATCAATGAATATACTACTTATAAATTATGTTTTGACATTCATAAAACTCATAGAAAAATTACTAGTATACTAGGAAATACATAGGCAAAGAAAAAGACAGTTTATAATAGAGTGACTGCAAATTATTAATGTTAATATGTGTGAAAATGTTCAATCTCTAGTAGTGAAGATATGCAAATTTAAACACGGAAATATAATTTTGTAACCGTCAAGTTAGAAACTATTTAAAATTTCTAGGCCTCAATAGGTAGACACTCTTAGCTTCTCTCAGTAAACATGCACATTGTTGCAGTCTTTAGGAAAATAATTTTCAGTGCTTGAAAAATATTTGCATCATTAAACACTTTGTTCAATACCTGACAGTCCATCCTAAAAAACGTAATTTAAAAAACATATTTACAAAGATTTTCATGACTTTTTTTATAATTGTGAACCATTAGGAACAATCTGGATGTCTAACTATAGAGGATAACTGGAGTCAATTGTTGTACAGGCAATACGGTGGAAATGTTTACCATGACTAAAAATAATGTTTCTGAAGAGTTTGATGATATAAGAAAACCCTTTGTTATAATGGCAAGTGAAAAAAAATAAGAATATAAGTCTGTGTGTAAAGTATGATTTCAACTAGAGGATCAGTTGCTAGAAGTTGTAAACCATTATATAGAGAAAAAAGCCAGAGGGAAGTTCGTCAAAATGTCAACAGTGAGTGCCTCTGGGTAGCGAGACCACACGACCCAGAAGAGGAGTTGGTCCTGGAGGGAAAAGTTTTCAAGTAGGTGGGGATAGAAAAACCCCTCAGGGAGATTCAAATCTTCTCAGAAAGCATGATATCATCCTTACAACAGACGTAGAGAATTTGACCTCAGAGAATGTGGCATCTTTGGCAGCTTTTGGACAGGTAAGGCTGAGAATGGTCTGCCTTGTGGGAAGAGCTTGATGCTGAAACAGTGTTCCATAGAACTCCAGAACTCTGTTTAAATATTTTAGAAAGTCCATAAGCCTCTGATTCAAATTTCTTCAATATTTACATTGCTATTAAGACTCCAGTCATCATTAATTAACCCCAGTCAAATGTTTGTGTTTATCAAAAGTGTGCTCTTTGATTAACTTTATAATAAGTAAGTGTTAAATATTATAAAGCTGTATGTATAAAATAAACCCATGCTGACAAAATGCTGGTCTGTTCTATCTTGCATATTAGGGTTTTAATGAAGATTTTGTTAGGAAAAAAAGGTTCTGCTGTTTAAAAACAAAAGTGAGGGGGCTCAGGTCCACAGTCCACATCTTGGAGATGCAAACGTGGTAGAAGTTGAGTCAGCATCCACATTACAAATGCTAATGAGTTTGGATTTTATCTTGATGGCAATAAAGAACCACTGATGCATTTTTAAGCAGAGGTATTACATGTTCTAATCTATATTTTAAAACATATTTTTGGTAGCTGTATAGAAGATGGTTGGGTGGGCAAACCAAGAACAGGGGTAGGGAGACCAGTTAGTAACTTAGGTGAGAAATGATGAGATGAAAGAAGACAATGGGAGAGTTGGGAATAGATTTGAGAAATATTTATAAGGTAGAATCAGTAAGAGTCCAGGGCATGGGACGCATGAGTGTTCTGAGCAGTATAATAATTTGGTTCAACATTTATTTAATGAGTTTAGGAACAAAGCGATTTTCCGTGAATACAATTTAAATATAGAAACAATTGACTATAGAAATTCATATACTAATTTACTTCCATTGACTAAAGCAGAGTCAGTAAGCTAAAAGAGCTGATGAGCTCAAATTAGAATATTCAAGGAGGGTTTATTTACCAAAGGAACTCTAACTTTCTCAGGTATGGGGAGGTTATGAAAGAACCACAAGTGATACTGCAGGAACCGCTTGGACCTCATAGCTGCAGAGCTGTCACCACTTCTGAGGCTTGAAAGATGAGGGGAAGGAGGATAACAGAATCCTGAGAGGAGAGAAGATCCTGCTGTGTGAGCTGACTTGAGAGGAGCAGTGACCCAGGAACTCAGGCAGCTGAAGGTGATCTCACAGGGAGACAACCAGAGGAATAAGTACCCGGAAGTCACTCTCCCTCTGATCTCCTCCTGGGGCTGCCCAATGGCCAAACCCAGGGGAAAGCCAGAAGACCCAGGAGACTATCCATGCAGGTCAGTCTCTTGAGGTAGACAGCAGTGTGGAGAAGGGTGAAAAGTGCATCTGGAGGGGCAAACAGAAAGTATCAGATGATGGATATTAAAGGGGTTTTAATTCAGATAATAGAATAAAGCACTCGTTCTGGTAGACAACCTTGCATTATTAAGTGTTGGGTTTCAGCTAACTACAACTACTGGCTTCAGGTAAATAATAGCTCATCTCAAGGTAGGTGCATGTCACAAAACACTCAACGGAGATTAGAACAATGCCTGCAAGGCGTGTGTGTGTATTCATGTTTATGTGTTTTTTTTTACTAGTCAAGGGCAATATTTTCCAGGTATGAGAACAATGTAATTTTGTCACTTATATAAGAAACAGCATGCAGAAACCTGTTAATTGGCACCATATTTTTAATTAATTCTAATAATAGTTGGGATCCTTTATTGAGCAATGGTCTGACGCTGCCCTTTATTTTGAGCTGATTGGATAGAGAGGAGTGAAGGAGATGGAGGACTTTAGAATTCATTAAAGGCATTGTATTTGATGGGGGTAGGTACATAACACTCCTTTTTATCCACCCAAATGTAGAACCATTTTAGAGAGAGACAGAGACAGAGAGACAAAGTCAGGAAGATGGAAATCAAAACATCACCTTATTATTTGTACAGCCGTTGGATACTGTGGTATGCTAATAATCACCTCTGAATTAGGCAGCCACTCAGTCATTGGTAGCACTGAACAGCACCAGATCTCCTTGGGGGAGACCTGCTTCTATGAAACTCACAGTGGAGAACAGAGAGGAATGCACATGTGCTTTCTCTGAGCACACACGTGCCAAAGGAAAAAAGAAAGTAGAGAGGAAGGAGGAAGCCGAATATACCCAGTTTTTTTCTCCCAAAATCATCAATCAGATCATTCGCTCCTGCTCCTACAGGAAGGAGTAAGGAAGAGGATGGAAAGAGGCCAGGGGTGGTACTCTGGAAGAGATCCCACCACAGGGAAACATAGGTGAGGAGAAAGGAAGCTCTTCTCCAACAGAAGCCAATATCTTGGCTAACTGGATGCTATTAGGGAATATAGGAAGAGAGAAAAAATTATAACTTAGTTTGGGAAATGTTTGACTTGAGGAGCCATGATGAGCAATAGGCAGTTGCATATATGGATCTGGAGTTCAAGAGAGATATTGGGTTGGAAATGTAGATTTGAGAGTCACATGCATATAGGTAAATAATAGCTGAAGATGGATACGGATAACAATGCTTTGGATTTAATGTACGTAAAAAAGAGAAGAGAGCTCTATATGGAACCCTAGAGAACACCAGCATTCAAAGAATAGGTGGAAGAAGGTGATTATAAAAAGGTAATGGAGGGGCCGCCCGGTGGCGCAGCAGTTAAGTTCGCGCTTGGCAGCCCAGGGTTCGCGAGTTCGGATCCCGGGCGCCCGCTGACGCACTGCCTGTCAGCCATTCCATGGTGGCATCCCATATAAAGTGGAGGAAGATGGGCACAGATGTTAGCTCAGGGCCAGTTTTCCTCAGCAAAAAGGAGAGGATTGGCAACAGATGTTAGCTCAGGGCTGGTCTTCCCCACAAAAAAAATAATAAAAAGGTAATGGAGAAAGGTAGGTAGGAGAAAAGCCAAGAGAGGGTGGTATTATGTAAGCTAAAGATTCCAGAAGAAGGAAACCACTACCTACTAAACAGAGCTACTCAAAGTTGTGAGACCATCTTAGACAATACTGTTTTTATCTAAGTTGGTCAAGGTTTACCTTAGTGAGCTAGTTTGAAGAGGGACCCAATGACTCATTTGGGATGAGCTAACACAGATAAAGGTACTTAGGTAGAAAAGTTTCTGAGTTCAGTTCAAATCAGTGGATTTTTATTCTGCACATATAAGGTGTGGTGGTTGAAGGGGTAGTAGGGTATGGAATGCAGAAATAGGAAGGCATGGGGATTTTCTCAAAGTTGGAAAGATACTTTGATTTAATTTTCTAGTCTCTCCTCAGACTCTGGAGCCTCTGATAGTATCTGAGTAGGGTATGGGCAGTAGGGAGACATTCAGGAGTGTGGCCTGGTCAGCTTTGGTACCAGTGAAATAGGTCCCCAAACTTAGGAAAGATCCAAAGATCAATGTCTCTAATCCTTATTCATTGAGATTTTTGATTTAGGCAGGTTTAAAGCATTAGCTGATAAACCATCAGTTAATTGAAAAACTAAATTATCCATTATATCCAATTTCTCAACCAGACCAGTTTACTAAGATATATTGTTTCAAATCATAAATTGTGACACAGTGTCTCTTTAAAGAGAAATCAAAGGAAAGGCATATATACACAATAAATAGATCATTACACAAACACTTGAAGCTAAGACCTAAAAGAATAACAAGGTCCATGCCAAAATACATCTGTGTGTGTGTGTGTGTGTGTGTGTGTGTGTAATATATTTCTTAAAATTATTCTCTGCTTGACTTATCTATATCATAGGATTTCAGGGTGAAATAAGAAAAAAAAATAAATACATGAAAAGTATTTAGAAAAGTGACTATCACATAGTAAGTATCTAATTAATGTTTTTTATTATTATTATTATTTTTTTGGTGAGGAAAGATTGGCCCTGAGCTAACATCCATTGCCAATCTTCCTCTCTTTGCTTGAGGAAGATTGTCCCTGAGCTAACATCCTTGGCAATCCTCCCCAATTTTGTATGTGGGACACCGCCACAGTATGGCTTGACAAGTGGTGTGTAGGTCCATGCCTGGGATCCAAACCTGTGAGCTCTGGACCCCCAAAGTGGAAACTTAACCACTACGCCACCGGGCTGGCCCCTTTATTATTATTATTACTGTTACTACTACTACTACTACTTTTCCGGGGATACAGGGACAGAGGAAGTATGCATGTAGGTAGAATCTTTCTCCACCTATACTTTCGACATTTTGAGACTTAGAAGCCTGTAGAGCAGTAGTGCCAAACCTTTTGTAACTCAGTGGAGAGGCTGATGAAAAATACAACTTCTCTTCGGATAAATTCACCCACACACAAAATATTGCATGCAATTTTGCAAGTGGGATAAGGATCCTTAAAAGCCCTTTTAGGGTAAGTTCTAGACTTCCCAGGTGGTGGGAAGGGAGCCAGCTACAGTTACTGTAGACAGTGTCTGCAGACCACTATACTAAATGTGGAGATAGGGCACATACACATTTAAAAGAGACTTTAAAATAGCCACTAGTCTTATGCAGCCCACATTCATGGAGCAATAACGTGTGTCCAGGCCTATGTTGAACATTATGGAAAATGCAAAGATCTATAAGACAGGGGCCTAGCTGTCAGGGTCTCAGATTCTTGGGGTGGAGAAGTACCAGACCAGAGTCATGTTCAAAACCCATCACAGGGCCAGGAGCCAGCTTGCTGGAAGTGGCGACTGAATGGTTATAGTCATACTGTAATGCTGATGGTGAATTAAAAACATATTTACTGAGCTGCTGCAGTCAATGAAAGCACCAGTTAAGACACCATTAAGGGACTTAAATGTAGTGGGGAGAAGACATTCCTGAAAAGGTTTAATGACTCAGATCCTGACACAGAGTGGGAAGTCATTAATAATTAATACCACTTCTGGACCTCAATTATGAAGTTCTGTATAAGAAAAAACTTGGCATATAATAGTACACAAGATTACAGTAGTCCCCTCTTATCAGTGGGGAATACTTTCCAAGACCCCCAGTGGATGCCTGAAACCGCAGATAGGACTGAATCCTATATATACTATGTTTTTTCCTATACATACATACCTGTGATAAAAATTTAATTTATAAATTAGGCACAGTAAAGAAATTAATGACAATGATAATAAAATTATAACAATATACTGTAATAAAAGTTGTCATAGATCTTAGCAAACTCAGCATACAATTTTTTTTCTTTCCTTATTAAGTCAAGAATGTTCACCTTTTCACTTAAAGGAAGCACTTCACGGCTCCAATTCGGCATATCCGAATTGCCAGCATCACTACTCTTGTGCTTTGGGGCCATTATTAAGTAAAATAAGGGTTACTTGAACACAAACACTGTGATACTGTGACAGTTGATCTGATAACCGACAGCTACTACTTGACTAACGGACAGTAACGTAAAGGGTGGATATGCTGGACAAAGGGATGATTCACATCCCGGGTGGGACAGCACCAGATTTCATCAGCTACCCAGACCAGCTTGCAATTTAAAACTTATGAATTGTTATTTCGGACCATTTAATATTTTCGGCCCATGATTGACTATGGGTAACTGAAACCATGGAAAGCAAAACCGTGGATAAGGGGGTACTACTGTATATATCTGATTTGTTACAGGGAGCAAGATATACCTTTTCAATCCTTATGTTTTCAGGTAAGAGAAGTGGCCAATTATGAGCAGAAGCTGCTGAGTGAAAATCCATAGCATGAGAGCATGCCAGTTAGATAAGTATTAGCACTAAATTAAAAATATTAATGGAAATGCAAAATTGTACATGGTATCGTGCTGATTTATAGGACTGTAACTGTGGCTATAAAGTAATTCGAGTAACTCCCGGTTTAATTTGTGGAAACTCCCTCTTCAATGTAAAGCTACATTTAATCTAAAAAAAAATTAAGCAGATAGAGTCTCTGCCTTCTAAGTATTCATACATCTACTTGTTCATTCAACAACTGTTTACCGAGAGTGCTCTGTGCGAGGCACGGTCATGGGCTCTGAGAAACAATGTGAACAGTCAAGGTCCCTGTACTCACGAACAGTCAGTCCAAATAAATAATGATCAACTGTGATAAATGCTGTGAAGGGGCAAACCTGTGCAGATAATGACAGACCGAAGATGTTTTAAAATAAGGTGGTCAAGGGAAGGTCTCCGAGGAGTTAGTTCAACAAAGACCTGAACTGAAGGGGACCAGCTTGAAAGGCAGACAGGGGAAGAAGAAGGGAGGGGTGGAACTTTTTGGCTACTTAGCATCCACATTCCTTTCCTCTGTTTGAGGACTTCCCACCACGTGAGTCTTGGTAGGAGGCAGGCTTCTCCAAAGCTCATATACTCACTTTCTTGACCTTCCCTGCAGTTAGCGTTTGGGCATGTGACCCAGCCTTGGACAAACAGAGTCATCTGCCCAAGGCAGTGAATCTGGAGCTAGTGATACCAAGAAGCAGAGCCAAGAATTTCTTTTGGTGGCAATGACAGTGGTAGCAATGTTCAGCTTCTGGAGCAGTGACTCCAGGATTCCCTTGTCTAAGAGAGCTTGGCATCCAGAGGCCAAGGCAACAGAGCCCTCTTCAGACTGGTTCTGGGTGTGATTCTTGCCTGAATTTCTGTTTGTCCAGCTTTGCTTTGTTTCTGTTCTCCAAACCTGGTATTCCAGCCTTCCTGGAAATTCTGTGAGCCACCTAATACAGTCCAACACATTTCTCTTAGGCTTAAATCAGCCAGTCAGTTTCTGGTGATTCCATCTAAGAATCCTGATGGATTTGCGGGGGTGGGGGTAGGGGGTGGGTATTGGAGTACATTGCAGTGCTGAAGAACACAGCAGGTGCAGGCATGTGCAAAAGCCCTAAGGTGGGAGAGGGTAAGAGAAAGCTCGGAGTGTTTGGGGAACTGAGGGAGAAACAAAGTGGCTGGCATTAGTGAGAAAGGTGGCAAGTGGATAAGATGGGTGCAGCCAGTGAGCCAGGCAAGAGCCAGAGCAAGCAGGTGCCCATAGTAGAAGTCAGAAACGTGCCTGGCCTAGCTTTTTCTCAGCAAGACTCGACTAGCTATGTGATCAGATGTGTCTCTACCGGTCGACAGGACTCCGAGCCAGGGCTGAAGGGTTCCGGGGGGGTGGTAGCCACTCTACTGTGCCAAGGAATTCCAAACCATGCTCTAGCAGAAGGCTAAGCCTGGGCTTGCCATTTCCAACCCAATGAGATCTCTCTCTCTCTCCTTTGAAGTACCAAGATATACATCTCTAAAGGCATTCATAGCATTAATTTGGTTATGTTTTTCAGTGTTTGTCATATCTACCACTAGACTGCTAGTTCCCTGAGGGCAGAGTGAGGAAGTAGACATGCTTTAGACAAAAACAGAGCTAGATTTTTTTTTTTGGTTTGGTCCTGTCAATTACAGATTATATGATCTCAGATAAGTTGCTTCACCTCTCTGAACTAGTTTTCTCATCCAAAAAGTGAGGATACTAGTACCTCATTGAAGATTATATACACTGAAAATTACCACACAGTGCCCACAACATAGTAGGCACTCTAAATCACACCGTAGGCCCTTGTTCCCTAGTATTTCATTGAATTGAATAGAATCTTCTGCAGCTAGGAAAACAATATAAAATTCTTGCTTTTTGCCACATTTTTACTTGTTTTTTACTTATTGTAAAGTGCTAATTTAAAACAACGTAGATTACATTGCTTTTTTAGTTCAGAATTTGATCATGAAAATTTCCTTTTTCTTCAAAGTGTCCTTTTTCTTAAAAACTCCCCTAAAGAGTTACTGCCATTCACTCAGTTCACTCCAGCAAAATTACTAAAGAAAAATAAATCAATATTTTGTTTTCCTTCAAACATCCCTAGAGAAATGATGTAGGGTATAAATAAAACATTGAGTCCAAAACCAGAAGGTGGATTCCGTTATCTTGAGAAGCGGGGGAAGATATTTTTCAAGTCCTGAATGTCTTAACCAAAATATTCCCTTGTGTAATAGTCCCTGGGCTTGAGTCTTTTTCATTTTAAGAACTTGAAATCATACATGCCCTATAGGTTTGTCATTAATTGACTAAATATGTAACTCAGCTATTAAGATGTTAAAAACTTTAAAACACTACAAAACAAAAACCCTGCCAAGCCCCCTGCTTACTGACTTGTTTAAAGAACTTCATCTAATCTAATGAATTGAGAGTCTTAGATTCCTTTTCTTTCCTCCTTGGCCCTTGATTCTTTTTTTTTTTTTTTTGTGAGGAAGACCAGCCCTGAGCTAACATCCGTCGCCAATCCTCCCCTTTTTGCTGAGGAAGACTGGCCCTGGGCTAACATCGTGCCCATCTTCCTCCACTTTATATGGGACGCCGCCACGGCATGGCTGGCAGGCAGTGCGTCGGCGGGCGCCCGGGATCCGAACTCGCGAACCCCGGGCTGCCAAGCGCGGACTAAACCGCTGCGCCACCGGGCGGCCCCGGCCCTTGATTCTTTAACATACATTTCCTGATCTCTGTCTTCCTCTGATTTTTTTCTTCTGTTCCTTTGGATTTTGGTGCCGTTTCTCTTTTCATGTCTGGGGCTGCAGAGAGAAAAAAAGGTTGCAGTGAGTGGTGTTTCCCTTCAAATGGAAAATGAGACGAAGCGGCCAGGAGAGAGGATTCATTTTTCTTTCTTCCTCTAACTACTTTCTATAAACCACAAGAACTTGCATCCAGTGAGAGGCCAGACAAGGGATGTCTTGATTTACATTAGGGGGTTATTTAATGCCATTTTTGAAAACCTACACTCCTCTTTTTAAAAATTGTCCTATTCTTGGCCCTGTAGGAGCGCTCCCAGTGCTGAGAATATCTACACAGCCCTGGGGACTGGAGCCTTCAGTGAAAACATAATCACAACTTCCCACAGAGGGAAGGAAGTAGCTTTTGTGGCTGCTGCTAAGTACAAATGTGGCAAATAATTAACAACTGAAGAATATTCTTATGGGATAATCAGACCCTTGTAGTCATTTCTTGTAATGTTTGCCTTGGAATTCTAATCACTAACAACAGTTCACCTTCTCAGAGAAAAGATTATATGCTTGTGAATACCCACAGGCAAGACAACTGGAAATGCTTATTGCAAAGAAAAGCAAAAATACAAGAAGATGTATTTGTAGCATGTGAAAGGAATGCGTAGGTGAGCATTAGAATGTTCTTTTTGTATCGGTCTTGAGATGTAATTGTTTTAGGAAGATTTAACAGAGTCAATTTTGGAAGCATCTTGTCTTCATATGAAGGGTTAATCTCATTCAATAGGGAGGAATCAATGCTCAGTTTTGCTCTTTGGTATAAATTTTGTGCCCAAATAAGTACAGTCACGCACCACATAACGTTTTAGTTAAGATAGACCACATGTATGACAGTGATCCCACAAGATTATTACCATATAGCCTAGGTGTGTGGTAGGCTATACCATCTAGGTTTGTGTAAGTACACTTTATGATGTTTGAACAATGATGAAATTGCCTAATGACGCATTTCTCAGTTGTATCCCCATCGTTAAGTGATGCATGACTGTAATTGATTTCCAGATCTCCAAGCCAAACTGTAGTTAATGAGAGAAAATGAAAGCGCTAACTCAACAGACTAATTTAGAGGACTAGAACAATTATTCTGTCTTTGTTTAACTGTAGGTTTCAAGTGGCAATGGCTCAGAGAGAACGTGTCAGCATCAAGAGATTTGAACATATTTGTTCACATACTTAAAACTCAACCAGTTTAATGTGCATTGTGCCAGATTCTCTCAGTACACAAACTTCTCCAGAATACTTCAGAGGGCTGGCTAGTTCAGTGCAAGTGTGTGTGTCTGTGTGTCTCTGTGTATTTAACGGTTAATGGGAATGGATGGAGTTAAATCATTTGCTTTCAATTAAAAAGTTTGAGGTCCATTGCTTCAAAAGAATACCTAGGGGCTGGCCCCGTGGCGTAGTGGTTAAGTTCCTGTGCTCCACTTTGGTGGCCCAGGGTTCGTGGGTTCAGATCCCGGGTGCAGAACTACACCACTCATCAAGCCATGCTGTGGCGGTGTCCCACATACAAAATAGAGGAAGATTGGCACAGATGTTAGCTCAGGGCCACTCTTCCTCAACCAAAAAGAGGAAGATTGCCAAGAGAAGTTAGCTCAGGGCCAATCTTCCTAACCAAAAAAAAAAAAAAAAAGGATACCTAGATCATACTTTTAAAAGTGATTGCTATTTTAAATGGACTATTCTGCAAAACAATTCAAACAGGGCATAACAACCCAAATTCTATTTAAATTCACATCTGATGAGTATGTAGGCCTCTCATGAAGAGGCAGATATCTTTATTTTCCATCTTTCCTATTCAATTATCACATCACTGGAATTAACCCAATGAGGTGTCAAATTTAAGGCATCTTGCACAATGCCTGGCATCTTTGTACGTGTTCAACGAATGTTTGTTACTACACTTCCCTCTCTCTGGATTTCCTTTAGCCTTTTAAAATTTTGATATAAACTACACAATTTAAGCTACATAATCTTATTTGATGAAACTGCTAATTGTGTGTGTATATTCATCTTGTCTCCTTGTATTAGTTTCTTATTGCTGCTATAACAAATTGCCACAAACTTAGTGGCTTAGAACATAAATTTATTATTTTACAGTTTTGTAGTTCAGAGGTCTGAAATGGGTCTCACCAGGCTAAAACCAAGGTATTGGCAGGGCTGTATTCCTTTCTGGAAGCTGTAGGGAAGAATTGTTTTCTTGCCCTTTCCAGATTCTAGAGACTGTCCACACTCCTTCATTCATAGCCACCTTCCACCTTCCAAGTTAGCAACGACCAGTCAAGTCTTTCTCACATTACATCACTCTGACACCCTGACCTTCTGTCTCCCACTTCCACATTTAAGGACCCTTGTGATTTCATTTGAGCCCACTCAACTCATCATATCATCTCTGTCTTTTAAGGTCAGCTGATTAGCCACCTTAATTCCATCTGCAAACTTAATTCCCATTTGTCATGCAACGTAACATATTCACAAGCTCTGGGGGTTAGGATGTGAACATCTTTGAGAGGACATTATTCTGCCTACCACACTTCTAAATCAGACTGTAAACTCCTCGTGTGTCTTCTATTTTCTCTGTATTTCTAATGGCAACAAGAATAGGTCTAACTATGTTTGTGTTTTGGTTGATTCTTGAACTAACAAAGGTTCTCAAAGGATGATTTATAGAGCTTTAGTGGCCTTTGACTTTCAGGTACTATGAAGGTTGCACTAAGATTCAAGTCTGAAAGATATCTAGCTAAAAAAACCTCAACAAGTAGTTTCCATTGCCTTTACAAGTTTATAATATAAAAAAAAAAAAAAGAAAGAAAAGAAATTGAATGACATTGCTCTGCAAAAAACAAGGAAATAAGCCAAGAAAGAAGACACAAGGTCTGGGAAACAGGGCAGGCAACATAGGACAGGGGAGAAGGGAGTTCTCAGCATATAGTAGGCCTGACACAAGCAAGCCAGATGGGAGCCGGGGAATATGGGACTCCAGCAGGGATGTCTGTAAGATGATTCAAATGGAACTGCTATATTACTTGGTGTGTCTGAATCTACTAGAAGGATATTTACACTTCTTTCAGAGAATTTAAGGGTGAATCACAGAAAACTAAGCAAATGAAAATATAAGGCAATTATTGCTAGAGAAAACAAATCATTGTGACATAAAGAAAATGTATTTATAATCTCCTATATAGCTCAGCTGTGAATAATATTAACAAAATGATAATGTAAACATTGAATATTGATTGAATGAAAATTATAACTACATAAGAGGATGAAGAGGAGATGGGGGGAGAATATGTAAGAATCAAATTCTTATCTTCCATAGTAGGAATTCAGATAAAATCTAAAACTGAAAAAGAATCAAGAAATAGTAGCCTAAGAATATTTAGAAATGAGGATAAACAGCTAAAAGAGCAGATATCATTGGTGGGGAAGTTTGGGGGCAGAGCCCTTGTATTATTATTTGTTTAAGCTACACACATACATTAGTTAATTAATAAAAAGTTTAAATTAAGACAAAAATTACCCATATTTTGAACATTAAAAAAAATGTAATTATTTACAAAGGCAAAATCCCTTTACATGTTGCCCCCTCCCATTCTTTCTCTCTCTCTCTTTTGCCTTTGGCAAGTAGTTGTCCACAGGAATTTTTATTCTAACCAAAGTGATATTTGTTTTGTTCCTTGATTCTAAAAGTTGAAAGACTTCAGTATGATTTAGCCAAATAACAAACTTATGAGACAGGCCAGGTAAAGGCCCTCAGGTGGTGCTGTACAAGGGGATCAGGAAGAACTGCACTGAGAGTGGCAGGGTATTCAGGAAGAATTTTTAACAGAGATGAGGATGATATTGATAAGGAAACAATCTTGCTTATGTTTCTGTCAAACTGAACTATTCCCAGTTGCCTAAGTGTGCCATGTTTTCTTTCTAGTTGCTTCTTCATATACGTTTATGAACCAACCATAACTAGTCTCACCACTACCAATATTACCTTGGATATCAGAAGATCCTGAGTTACCTGCGCCTGTATTATTAACTCTTTTACCTCATTTGTGTGGGGCTGTCCATGCTTGCTTGGAGGTGTTTTTACTAAATCTCAGAATGACATATCTAGAGGAGATAATTTAGTTCAATTAAGCTTTGGCCAAACCCCTTCCCTCCTTTCTGCTATCATTTATTTTACTCTCCCTACCTTCCAATCTAATTATGATGAGCATGTGGTTAGGCAATCATTTAAGGAGCAGTGTCCTTAAGATTTTAAAATCTTAAGGACAAGATTAAAAAAATTAGAACTGTGTCAAGAATTCAAGGAAATATGGTTATCCCGGGTTCTCAACTGTACTGATTTTTTTTTAAGTACCAAGGTTGTTGGGCAGGAGTATAGATTTAGAGGTTAGTTTTCTTCTACTTGTTTTCTGGGTTTAGAGGCCCTAATCTTCATTACGTATTTTCCTATTAAGTTGTGCAGTTCGATTAGTTTGTTCCAGGAAGAGGTGTTTGGAAGCAGGAGGAGCTGGAACAACTAGCTCAAGGAAGCCAGTCAAAGAATGGTAGGATGTTGCTACAACCTGAGGCAAAGCCACAGCGTCTCTCCCTGGCCAAACAATGACAATAGCTCTGTTCTATTACAGTTCATTGATTCAGCCAATATTTACTGAGCATCCCAGTGCCTGGCGCTATTCTAGATGCTAGTGATACAGCTGTGGATACAGTGTCATAATTCTGGCTGATTGTATCTTTTTCAGATGCAGCCATGCAAATTAAGAATACAGTCGAATTTTCCACCCCTAATCAAAATCCAATCCAGAGTTCTTACCTGGCTGCATTTGACCAAGGGTGTCATAGGAAAGAGAATTTCCCATGAAATTTGCAGTGTTCCCAGCATCTGATCCTTCAGGGGAAGTAAGCTTTATTTCTGAGGTAGTTCATCTTCTTGGAAGTGTTCTTCCACCCCACCACCTCTTGGATAAAGAACTAAATTCCGTGAAAAGCCACAGCTACCGCGTAGTAGAAACCAGTCCGTAATGATATTACACTTGCACAAATTGAAATGGGGTTAAAAGCTCAGTGTGGATTCTTAGCTTCCTTGCTAAGTTGGAAGCTTTTATGCGCTTACTTTAAATTGAGAGACAGAGTTTAGACCTTTTTTGTTACTTAAGAGACTGAGCAAATTAGCAAGTCCGAGGTAAATCTTCTTTGATTACTGAACTATTACAAATGCCTCCTGGCCAAAGAATAACCTCTCTCCAGAGGGAAATGTTCAGCAGGACCTTTTGCTTAAATTCATAAAATCTGTTAAAGCAAATCTCTCACATTTCCATCAAGTCAGTAAATTACTTCCAGGGGAAGAGGATAAAATGCCGGCGATAAAATGGCTGGACTATATTAATGATGGGAGGTGGGGCTGCAAAGGTGGAAGAATTGAAGCTACATTTACGGTGAAGCGAATTTCAGGCTTTTTCACGTGTTGGGCTAAATGTAAATGATGTCAACTTCTCCTCCCCTAGTGAGAGGCAAAGTTATCAGGCCGCAGAGGCTTCACCGAACGTGTTGCGTGGCTGACATTAAAATGACTACAAGGTTATTTCTTTCATATCTATTCCCTTGGAAATTTTTCAAGATTTTATTGTAGATGGGAAAAATGCATAATGCTACAGGAAACAAAGCCCTAGCTACATTCTTGCTGCTGGATTATTGCCATTCTATCTCAATGCTGATTGAAATCCAAGACTTGGTATCGAAGCCTTAATGAGATGCTGGCAAATATCTTTCTGCCCCACTGGAAATGTAATCTTTCTATTGAACATTTTTGTCCCAGTGAATTTCATCTGCAATAGCATTTTGCATTTGAATCAGAGAGGTCAGTGCCTGGTAACAGACCATATGGTGCTGGCTCTGTTCACTTTGGGGAGAAATTGATCACGGAAGGTGTTGAAAGTACAGCAGTGTGTCATTATATGTAATTAGCTCATTGTTTCATCCAGATGATCAAAGTCATAATAGCACTGCCCAATTTGTTGTTTCTAAAAAATCAGATTTTTCCTATGAAAATGACCTACCAATTCCCATGACCACAATGCTTCCCAAATATATAGAATTAGTATATTGTCTCTTAATGCATCTTGTATATTTGCGTTACATTTACTTAAGGAAACTCTTGCGTGTCATGACAGTTGGCCCTAAAAGGGTCATATTTTTCTACATTTTTCTCAGTTTTGGGTGAATGAAGAAGTAGTCCATGCTGTGAACTTAAGGCTAAATTTAAATATACTCTGTCCCTTGTCTAACCATTAGCATTTTCTGAGCCTTTCAACAGAGTTAATCACCAAACAAAACGCTAAATTGTACTCTTGTTTCCTAAGGTTGAGACAGCAGAAAAGGGAGCTTCTAGCTAGTGGTCTTTTATACAGATTAGAAGCAATAACAAACACTTTTGCAAGTATTTGGCCTGAGAGTTAAATAATTTATTTCATATCTGTAAGAAATAAAGATATCCCTAGAATACATGTGTTATAAACATATATTTTTTAAAGTAAATATATGCTACCAAAATATAAAAACTGTTGCTTTTCATGCTGGGCTAATATCAAAAGACTGAGCATTTAACTGCTATGTGAACATGGCTTTTACAAGTAAATTTGCAAATCAAAACGGCCTAGCATATTCTACTTTAAATTCACTTAATTTAAATAGTGACAGTTTATAGTTCTATGCAATATGATCGATTTAATAAAAAAATGAGTAGAACTACTAGAGAGATTTGCCTATATTAAGAGACAAAAAAAATGATCTACAAATCCAGTTATTGAGATTCCAAATGTGGAAGAAATTCAAGAAAGTGAGCAGCTAGTAAATAAAAGAATTTTAACTTTGAATAAGAATAAGACCTATGATAATTTCAGAGTAGTGAATTCATTGTCATCGTAATGTTATGGATCTGTTAAGTATAGAGAAAGAAAGTGAAAATTTTGATATGATGATTTAATAGGCCAATAGAATTTTCTCTAAGTAGAGAATGTAATTCATAAAAATATTTAAATGTACCTATTGAATTTTTGCAGTATATGTTTAAAAATTAAAACTTGTACAAACACTTTGAATCAGCAATTCCACTTTTCAGAAATTATACTAAGGAAGTTAGAAGTTTAGTAAGGAAGCTTAAAGGAATTTAGTTACAATGATGATCATAGTGCTGTTAATTATAACAACAAAAACATTGAAAAAGCCTAAGAATCCCATACTAATGGTTTGATTGTCCACATTATTTATAATATAGAACATATAGATTCTGTATAATGGAATACTATATAGCTATTAAAATTACCTTGCAGAAATGTATTTATTGATATGGAAATATGCAATGTTACTCTGTGTAAAAAAGATGAAAAAAGCCCAGTTTGTATAACAGTATATAAGTATGATTCCACATATATGAATATATGTATGTTGTGTGCGTGTGGTTTTAGGAAAAGTAGTCACCAAAATATTAAAGTGTGATCTCTGAGTGGTGGAGAGTATGTAATTTTTATTTTCATTTTGTTTCTCTATTTTTTTGTGCATGTTTAAAAAGTTACAAATATGACAGGAATGAATTGCTCCATAGTGCCAGAAGTATTATATGTTATTTTAGCTAGAATTAAATCTGGCTTTGCCGTTAATCTTTTAAAATTGAGGGAATCCAATCTCAGTGATTTTCCAACCCCCTCCCTTCTGTTGAGATTGTAAAAGAACCCCCAGGAAATTGGAGAAGGGCCTCTGCTTCGATTCATTGTGGTTACCGCTCCTGATTCTCCTCACCAAAGTAGCATGCTCCATCCCAAGGTGGGTGGCTCTGCTGGTGGCTACTTGCTTTCTGTTCGGTGTGGCCACTGGGAACTTTGGGGTTTAGCACTCAGTCCCCAGGCACCCACTCAGCCTTTTAACTCTGTGGTGGTGCTGATGGGGGCTTGGGAAGAGAGATGCTGTCTTTCCCCCCCCTAAATTAACAGAATTAAACATACAGCAACAAAAACAAAAAAGAAAATACTAGTCAATTTTTTAAAAAGTAAATTACTTTGTTATGCCCTTTATTTTTTTAAAAAACGTGCTTACTGCCTTTATTTTGAAGATATTGACATTTAAACTTTATTTAAAATTTTTAAAGAACAACTAACTATTCTTAACACTTTTAGGCAATGAATGCCAATAAAGACACAATCCTTGTCCCCAAGAAAAATAATTCAATTAGCCATTTTTTACTGCGTCCTAGAGAAAGGTAAAAAGCAGGTCTATAGACAAGACAGACTTGTTCAAGGCAGTCAGCTACATTTCCCCCTCAGCTCCCACCTCCTCCCTTATCCACCCTACCTAACCCTTGCTGTTAATGCAATACTGGGTGCTCTGATAGTCAGCTGGACCATACAGCATTAGATTGAGATCCTCTTCCAGCTGGTTGGACAGTACTTAATGATGGGAGATCACCGGACTGGCTAGCGATGATCTAGTGACTGATCATATACAGCCCCTTAAAGGAAACAAAACTATGTATATATAGTTTCTTAGGGGCTGGCTCTAAAGGGTTTGGTTCTACTAGGCCTGAGGGAGGACGGAACCCTTATAGCAAAGGTCACTGGCATTGGAAGCACCCACCAGACCTGAAAAGAGCTCATCTGCAGAGGCAAAGAGACTGAAGCCCAGAAGAGCTGACAGTCAAGACCATCCTGTGACTGTTGGACACTTAACAGTGACACTTGAGCCCTACCTTTTCACACTACTGTGTTCCTTCAGTAAGAGCACAAATTAATAGATCGAATAGTTAATAGTTTTGGTTTTAGATATTTAGTTGAGATTAACAAATGAGACCCCTAATAATGACTTTCCAGCATGTAATGGATTGTTTTACAAACAAGAAGTTGTCTGTTGTCTTCCATCCTCCCTAAAGATAGGTTGAGAGGCTGAGTTACAGCCTGAGAAAGTTCAATTTCCATTTCAAAGAGCCAGTCACTTGTGTACTGATTATCTGTGTTTCTCCCCAGTGTTAAAATCTAGTCTTTATTAAGCACTTACAATGTACCAGGTTCTGTGCTAAACATTTTACACGCTTTTTTTCTCCATTAAAGTTTTACAACGCTGTATAACACATATTACATACTCCAATATACAGGTGAAAGAACTGATGTTTAAAGATTTTAATTCTTTTTCAAGTTTACATGGAACACGTTAAAGGGTAGAACCAGGTTTGTCTGATTTTAAAGCCTTAACCTTAACTGCTGCTTTTACACCATTTAGGATGCTTTTGGCTGCAAGTAACAGAAAACTCCAACTCCAACTGACTTAAAGAAAATGTCATAAGTAATATAAGCAGAGGTCCAGAGGGAATGTGGCTCCAGGGCAGGATGTCAGGGCCCCTGCTCCTCTTCACAGGGATTCCCTTGGGTCTGCCCACCCTCCATGTTTTGGCTTCATTCTCAGGCTGATACCAAGACAGCACATCAGTTCCAGGCATCATATGCAGACACAACAACATCCAGAGGAAGAAGACCATACCTTTCTTACCTCTCTTCTAAGAATAAGAATGAGGAGACCTTTCCTGAAAAGCTCTATCACCCCCCCAGAAGACTTTCTCTCATGTCTATTTTGCCAGAAATAGCTCATATACACATTCTTAAATCACTTACTAACAAGAGAAATAGAATTACTGTGCCTGGCTTAGATTAATCATCTGGGGTGAAATAGATTCTGATGACCTGGGGACTTGGACAACTCTACTGTAACTATTATTAGTTAATCAGAATGCTCAGAGCCAAATTTTAGGCTTACCACTAGCAATGTCATGAACTTTGGATATTACCATTACCCTGAGCTTTATCTTATTTTCCACCTCAGTTTTCTCACTTTCTTATTTTGTAATATATTGAAATATATGTTTTATTGTAAGTGACCTCAAATCCTTTTTATAATAAGGTGGAGTAAAAATAATAATGATTAAGTAGTTATTTAAACACTTAAATTTAAAAATAGTGCTGATTTTATTTCCAACCTGCTTTATTGTCTGTGAACTTGGTCTGGCAAGAAATTCTGTAGTCCTGTGATGCTTCTAACATCACGAATCTGTCATTACTTCCTCTTTCCTTATTTCTATACTGAGTTTTAATAAGGTTAAGAGATGGGCCTAAAGCAACACAGAAAGTCTAGAATCTAGGCAAACTCCAATAGATCAGGGCATTCAATTGATGGATGTCGTGGATGCCTTTGTTAGGGGGAAACTGAAAATCACAGCAAAAGCAACTTATGTCAGGGTGGGATTTATTCAGAACAGAAGAGAACTTCCAAGACAAATTGTGAAGTCTTTTCCTAAGCCCTTAGTAATTACAACTAATAAATGAGGCCCCAGAATGGTCAGCTTTAGGCACTGAAAGATCCTGATGTATCAAAGAAAGATTCAAATATGTTCAGTGGGCCACACTTATGAAAGAAAGCACCTGGCACACTGTAGGTGATTAATAAATGTTCATTGATATAATTAAATAAATTGAGTGAATGATTAAATGAATGAATACTTTTCATCAAAGTGTTTCAGGCGGGGTTCCCTGTTAAGCAGACTTAGGAGACAGGAGAGGAGGAAGGGCAGGAGGAGCTGGGGAGAAGGAGGAGAAGGAGAATGATCAGGCAAAGAAGTTGAGCTCTGGTGCAGTCTGAATGAAGGCCTCAACCAACCACAGGGGGCGCTCTGGAACTGGAGTGGTCTTGCAGTGTTGTTCCAAGTTGGGCCAAGGATGCTTGGCCTTTATATCCACTTTGATCAGTTTAGGATGTGGGCTGCCCATAGAAGGAAGCCTTGGACAAGGCACTTTTGTTCAGCTGAGGCAATCCCCAGAGAGAGCTGACAGTGGAGATTGCCTTTTGGTAGCAGTTGGGAAAATAAGTCTGCAGCAGATTGAATAGTGGCCCCCAAAAATATGTGTCTACCTCCCAAAACCCAGAACCTATGAATGTGACCTGATTTGGAAAAAGGGTCTTTGTAGGTGTAACGAAATTAAGGATCTCAAGATGAGATTATTCTGGATTGATTACCTGGGTGGCCCCTAAATCCAATGACAAGTGTCCTCATAAGAGACAGAAGAAGAGAAAACAGAGACACAGGGAAGAAGGCCATCTGAAGACTGAGACAGAGATTGGAGTTATGCAGCCACAAGCTAAGGAATGCCTGGAGCCACTAGAAGCTAGAAGAAACAAGGAAAGATCCTACCCTAGAGCCTTCAGAGGAAGTGAGGTTCTGCCAACACTTTGATTTTGGACTTCTGGCCCCCAGAACTGTGAGAAAATAAGTTTCTGTTGTTTTAAGCCGCTCTGTTTGTGGCTCCCCTCCCCCACCCCCCAGCATCTCTAGGAAACAAATACAAAGTCCCTCTTCCTGAATGGGGATCTGGGTAATTCATTACAGTGTCCACCAACACTAGAATTGAGAAAAATGGGGTTTCTGGTTAAACCTATGAAAACTCAGTTATCTGTTTTGGAATATTCCAATTTACTTAAGGTTTTTGGGGAGGGACTGCTCACAAGAAGTGATACAAAATGGACACTAGTAATCTTAACAATCAGTGTACATGACCATAGAATTAATCTAGATTCTGAGGTTGGTGTCTGTTCTCAGTATAAAATGACCTAATTAACTGGCAGGACCCCTGTAGAATTCCCACAGAGGCAGGCTTAATTGGTATTCTTTCAGTGAGACCTACTCTACTTATTTACATTCTACCTAGAAATGGTATTTTTGCTATAGTATGTCTTATTTCCAAAAAGAACTATAATATTTCTTGTTCTAATTTGGTAGCTGTGCATTCACAGACTTTTACCAAAAAAAAATTTCCAAATTATACACATTATGTGACTATAATTGCTTATAAACTATGTATGCTATAATTTAATTATATTTTGAATAAGAGGTTTGCATTTTTAAGAGCATTTGATATTTAGCCACTAAGTCACTAGAAAAAATAAAATTGATGTGGAGGGTTTTAAAATATTTACATTTCAACTAAAATAAAGAAAAAAAATCCCAGGTTTTTCTTACAGAGAATTAAAGTAATCTTTACCATTCAGAAATAATGCTCCACCAAGAAAATTGCATTTGTGCTATTTGAAAAGAGAGGATATATGTTTATGAAATATAAAGCACAGAACTGAAGGTTTTTAGAAAAACCTGGAAAATCATCATAGCTTATTTGTGAAAAGGCTCTTGCCCGCATGAAATTTTGATGTGTTCTTTACATAGTTGAATAGTCTCCCTTCATTGTTGAGTGTCACAAGTCAGAGAGGTCTAGAATTACCATGTTATAAATGTGACTGAATTGGTTTCAAAAATATTTCAAAATAAGTAGTTATGAACAGAGGATTGAAATTCTCATTTAACAATCAGTATTATTTTAAATGACTGCAAGATTTTTTTTCTCATCTAGGCAATACTAATTGGTCACACTGGACACAAAGGAATGTTACATTTGGAAATGTTAAAAACATCAGTTAAAATACCCTGGTACTTGGGCTTCAGCCCAATTTCCTTGATGCTTTAAAGTCAAAGAAGCTCTTTAAGGCAAAAGAAAGTGAAAATAGCAGGAAGGAACAACTAAAGAGAGAGAGGAGGAAGAGATGTGGGAAAGGAAGACTAGGGAGATGGAAGGAGAGAAATCAAATTAAAAAGCACAGAGACAAATGGGACAAGCATTCAAGGAAGAGATTCCAGTCTTAAACAAACTCTTCTAGAAAATGGAAAACCAGAGAACACTATTTAACTCATTTTATGAAGCTAGTATAGCCTTGATACCAAAACAGACAAAGGCAGTATAAGAAAGAAAATTTACAGGGCAACTTTTTTCATGAACTTGAATATACAAATCACAGATAAAATATTGGCAGCCTGAATCCAGCAATGTATAAAAAAGATAATAAACCATGATGAAATTAGGTTTATTTCAGGAAAGCAGAGTTAGTTTAACATCAGAAAATCTTTTCTATCATTATCATACTAACAAAATAAAGGAGAAAAAGCATATGAATATTTCTATCAATGTAGAAAAAGGGTTTGACAAACAGCAAGAAGAATTTATGATTTTAAATGTTGCTTAGCAAACCAGAAACTGGGAAGGAACTTTCACTTTGATAAAAGGTATCTAACAACTACACAGAGCAAACATTACATGTGAAATGTTTGTCATTCTCTTTAAAGTCATAAAGAAGACAGAGATGCCCACTTTAATTACTACTTCTGGAGGCACAACAGGGGAAAGAAGGGAGAAAAGAAATAAAGTTGTCAATGTTTTCGGGGGATCTGACTGTCTACATAGAAAATCTAAAAGAACATACCGATAAATTATTACAAATCCAGACCCCCAAAATCAACACATTCCTAGAATCCAGAGACAAACAGAAAATGTAATTCTAAAAGTTTTTATCATTCAAAATATTGTAAAAAAAAAAAAAAGTACCTAGTAATAAATCAAACAAAAAATATGTAAGCATTGTATAAAGAAAATTTAAAAGTTAATTTAAAGACATTAAAGATGATGTAAATAGATGGAGAAATACATTATCTTCATAGGTCAGAAGATCTGAATTTATAAAATGCTTACAAAAGTAAGATTAATGGATTAAAGAAGGAAAACCATATTATCATATCGATAGATGGAAGAAATTCAATAAAATTCAGCAGCTCTTTATAAGTTAAATAAATAAACCTCTTAGCAAAGTAGGAATAGAGGAAAACTTCATTAATACATAGCAAACTCTATACTCAATAGTGAAATAATAGCATTCTTTGTAAACTAAGAACAAGTCAATGGTGTCACCACTTCTGTTCCATATTGTCCTGGAGGATCTACATTGTACAAAAAAATAAGAAAAGACAGCAAATTACAGACAAATTATCAGAATGAATAAGAGAGTTTATCAAGGTTGTTTCATACAAGATAAATACAAAAACTGAATTTTTATTTCTATATACCAGTAGCAACGAGTAAGGAAATGTAGCTTAAAAGGAACAAAAAAATAAAGTTCTTAAGAATTAACCCAACAATTTAAGTGTAAGATTATAATAGACAAAATTATAAGACTCAATAGAAAGATATTAAAGAAGACAAGCAAAAAGAAGAGAACTCGGATAATCATAAGAAGAGAGAATCAGTATCATAATGGTATAAATTTTATCCAAATTGATCTAAAAATTTAATGTAATTCCAATTAGAATCGCAACAGAACATGTCATAGAATTTGATAAGCTGATTCTAAAACCATGTATGAAACAGCAAAGGTCAAGAATAGCCAAGACACTCTTGAAGAATAAAGTGAGGGGACCTGCCTTACCCAGATATCAAAACTTAATATAAAGTTACAAAGCCACTATGGCATTGGTATATGGGGTAAACAGAATGGAGAGCCCAGAAGCAGACCCACACATATGTGAAAACTTGCTCTAGCACAGAGCGGGTATTGTAGACTGCTCAGGAAAGGAGTGTTAGTCAATTATAGGACTGGAAAACTGGATATCCAGGAAGAAACAAAATTGAAATTGGACTGCATACCCCACACCATACCACGAATCTCAATTCCAGTTTGGACTAAAGATTCAAATATAAAGGGCAAAACTTTAAAACGTTTAGGAGAAATTATGGGAGAATATTTTTATGATCTCAGTTTTCTTAAACAAAATACACAGAGTTCTAACAGAGGAAGTTTGACAAATTTTATCACATTCAAGTTAAGAACTCTTGATCATCAAAAGACCACCATTAAGAAAATGAAAAGACAAGTCATAATGTGGAAGAAGATTTGCAACACATATAAAAAATTATTGGCATCCACAACATATAAAATGTTTCCAAATTGATATAAAAAGAAAAAACAACCCAATAGAAAAATGAGCAGAAAGGATGAACGGGCATTTCATAGACAGGAAATATGAATGCCCAATAAGTGTATGAAAAGATGCTTAACCTTATTAGTAATCAGAGCAACACAAATTAAGATCATGGGGAGATACTATTTTACATCCACTCTATAGGAAAATATTTAAATGTTGGACCACACTAAATGCTGGTGAGGATATGAAGCAACAGGAGCTTTCATACACTGCTGGTGGGAACATAAATTGATATACCTATTTTGGAAAAGTTTGCCATTATCTAATAAAGATAAAGATGGGCATACTCTGTTATTCCAATCCATGTATATATCCAACAGATATACATTCATATGTTCATCAAAAACACAGGTGTTCGTAATGTACAAGAACTGGGAAAACTCCAATGTCCCCCAACAAAAGGATGGATACAAAATGGTGATATGTTCATACTATAGTCTCCCATGGAACAGTGCAAAAGAACTATAGTACCCAGATCAAGAGCTGAATCTTATAAACATGATATTGAGAAGAAAAGCAAGTTGCAGAAATATAAAGTATATTATATGAAGTCCAAAACATGCACAACTAAACCACATATTGCTTAGCACTATAACTATATGTGGTAAAACAATAAAATTAAGACAAGAGTAACATAAACACAATTTCAGGAGAGTGGTTGAGAGTCGGGGGTGGGACTAAGGAGAGGCAAACAATGGGCAAACCTGGGTACATGAGAGTTCATTTAACTTTTCTTCTTTAAATTACTTGACAAAGTATATACGTATTTTTAGCGTATAAAATATTTCAGACAGAGGAAGCCAACACAACCTGAGCTATACTTCTAGAGCTAAAGTAATTCTGATTCTACCAATGGGGCAATTGAGGCCCTTACTTGTTCTTATCAGATTAATCTAAGTCTGTGATATATTGATGTTAAATCTTAGTAACCCGAGGAAAAAGGAATAAAAAAGCCATAAGGAAGAGGAAATTAGAAAGTAGAATGATGGGCAGAAAAACAGAGAGGAATGGAATAACCCTCCATTTATTTAGTTCTTTGATTTCATTCATCAGAGTTTTGTAGTTTTCCTTTTATGGATCTTGTACATATTTTGTTAGATTTATACCTAAATATTTCATTTTGAGGGTACTAAAGTAAGTAGTATTGTGTTTTTAATTTCTAATTTCACTTGTTCATTGCTGGTATATAGGAAAGTGATTGACTTTTGAATATTAATATGTATTCTTTAACCTTGCCATAAATTGCTTATTAGTTCCAGGAGGTTTTTTGTCAGTTTTTTTGGATTTCCTACATAGACGATCATGTCATCTGTGGTGAGAGGGGATATCCTTGTCTTGTACCTGATCTAGTGGGAAAGCTTCAAGTTTCTCACCATTAAGTACGACATTAGCTGTAGGTAGATATTCTTTATCGAGTTGAGGCATTCCCCTCTATTCCTAGTTTACTGAGAGCTTTCCCATGAATGGTTATTGGATTTTGTCAAGTGCTTTTCTGCATCTATTGATATGATCATGCGGGGGTTTTATTAGCCTGTTGATGTGATGGATTACAGTAATTGATTTTCTAATGTTGAACCAACCTTGTATAGCTGGGCCACTGACCAACTTTAACACTGATTGGTTAATCATATTAGCTAGTTGAGGTCTTGGACCTAGAGAAGATGAAAGTTAGTGTCAGCTAAACTGGGAAAGTGGTATGGCAGCGAAGGAAGAGATCCTGGGGGGGTGGGCACAAAAACTCTAAGCTGGGGAAGGAACCCGATAGGATGAGAGAGCAGAAGTGAGGGTGCCTGGAAATCCAGCTGTAAGGAAGAGATGGTCTGGTCCAAGATGAGACCTAAACCTGAAATAAAAGAAGTAAAGGAAAGGAAAATACATCATCACTATGTCAATACATGATCTATTAACTGTGTGCTTCCATTATGGATTTTGTTATAAAATGGTGATAGAAGACTATAGAAATCTAATATCTACCCAAGATGGGATTACATGATTCACTTGTAGGAGACTATGTGCTATGATTTTGGAAAGTTGGAGATGGTCCCAAATCTTGGCTAAAAGTATCTCCACAATCCCCATACTAGATGGCTGAAATCCTGTTACTGGAGGTCTTCATGACTTGTCTTCTTCCCTCTGCCAAGAATAATGGCAGATGCTGCTTTCTGGAAACTCTTTTCCTTTTAGGGCAGACAGTTTTATGAGCTGACCTGCTGAATTTAGCCTGGAAACTGAGCCCAACATAAGATGTGAGAGGATAAGTCATAATGCCATCAAGCTTAGTGAGAGGAACACAGTGGCAATTTTTCAATATACAGACCCTCTCCTCCAAGGATAAACCAGCATAAATGGAACCAAACCCACAGGTGGAAACCAGCTAGCTCCTTGCCACCACACCACCACTGCTGTCCCTGATCTTCCCTGCCCCAGGTTCCTTGGCAGACAAAACCCACTAGATATTTGGTTTGTTGGATTGTGGCCTTGCCCTGTCCAGCAAACCTCTTTTTAGAGATATCTGTTGGAAGATTAACATGTTCAGAGAAAATCTGCTATTGACATTTTGGTGAGGATGAGTTGATTAGATTATTTCTTGAAAGTCAGCCAAAAGCAGGGCACAGAAAGAATAGGAATGTGTTTGGGGGGCATGGAAAAGAAAGGAATCAATTTTGAAGTACAGGGTAAGGTCCAAGAGGATCCAGGGTTTTGGCATCAGGGAGGCAGCTTATGACAAATAGAGACTAGGAAAGGAGCACCCAAAGGACTTGTTGAGAGGACTTGAAGACAAAGTCATATGCCATAGTGAATTACTACTGTGGGGGATCAGAATTAGCCACCCCAAAATGTGCCTTTTTGGCATAAGGATTATTTTGGGCTGGTTACTTGTAAAAACTGCAGACATGGGAAAAGCTCTGAAAAATCAAGTAGGAGTAGAGGTTACCCTTTGCAAGATAGATTTACATTTGTAAGGGAAATCGTTTGTAAAGATGTTTACCTTTCTGTACCGGGAAGAGGGGGAGATGACCTTATCTCTAGAAACTCTTATCAGTTTGGAAGGCAAAGACTTAAATCTGCATGATAACCTTACTCTTGTTTACTGTCCTTTTCTGGTAATCTCTCATAACTGACTCCCCTCACCCCCAACATCCTCTTTTGTCTTTAGCTAAAGATGGTATTTAAGGTAACGGTTTCCGCCATTTTGGCGAGTCGCTCAGTTTTTCTGAGTTTCTCCCATGTATACATCTTATAAAGCTTTGTTTGATTTTTCTCCTGTTATTCAGTCTCATGTCAATTTAATTCGTAGCCCAGCCAGAAGAACCAAGAGTGGTAGAGGATTTGTCTTCCTCCCCTACACTACCTTACTTCCATTACTACATTAGTCCCATGGATATAAGGTCTCCTCCTTGGGGAAGGAAGGCCCCAGGCTAGTCTTCAGATCTGGCTCATAATAAATTCACCCCAATTTTGGTTTGTAGATTGATTACTGATTATTTGCATTGACACATATAATACAAAAAGTAATATTTTGTAAACAGACAAAACAAATATAGAAACAAAAAACTTTTATTCAGTTATGGAATATCAGGAATATCCAAATATAGCTTTGGAAAGGACCATTTATGATTCCAATGGATAGCCTATTGTCTAAACCTAAAATTGGGTCCATAATTGAAAAACCATAGATGCATTTATAAAACAGAATATTTGAAATCATGATGGACTTGGAAAATGGATATATGGTTGCTATAGTTAACCAAGATTGACTGAGTATACACTTCCTAGAACAGTGCTTCCCCAAATTTAGCATAAGAAGCCTGGGGAGTGTTTTAAAAATGTAGATTCTAGGCCCAAACTCTAGAGATTCTATTTCAGTTGGTATAAAAGGAAGGTCTAGGAATGTAGGAATTTTAAATCAGCACTGACCTGAAATACCTGCAGAACAATAGATGTTTGCATTACTGTTATGTAGGTTCACACAAAAGGGTATAGACAATTGTACATGTGACTCTAGCTTACAACTAAAAGCCAAAATGTTCTGCAAACCAACTCCTTTTGAACACCTTTAAATACTATATAATATGAGCTGATCCTAAAATGGTCTGGAACATTTTCCCTCTGAACCACTTCATTAAATTACCAGCCACTGACATTAACAAACCAATAACAGAGAAAATATTCTTATTTTATGTAAGCAAAGCAAAAAAACTCTACTTCGATATAAGGGGAAAACTGACATCTGGGTTTCCGTTTGGCTGCCCTCAAAGTTAATTCACTCATATGTGTAATTTTAAAGACTGCAAGAAAAAAGAAAATATTTTTCAAAAAGTTCTTTTAGAATAAATTTTGCAAAGCCACTTTTGGGTACTTTTCCAATTTTTCCAGGAACTTTGGCCCCCAGACTAGGTGAAAATAAAATCTGGAAATGTAGATAAATGATTAATGTGAAAAAAAATAAGCCCAGCTTTAATTGTAAAGGAGAATTAGAGTCTAAAACAAGACTTATTTTTTAAAAACCAGGTCCAATAAAATTATTTAAATCTTAAATGCATTTGGCAAGAATAAACAGCTACTGAAAACCTATGCAGAATTCTGTGAGGTACTGTTGTTTGGGTAATGTCCCATCTCACCCACTCACCCTGAAGGCAGAAAATGTCTGTTCCATTAGCAAAAGCCTGGGCTGCTTTAAACAGCTGACAAATAATTGCTGGAGTTATCGGCCCTCGGTAGTGGTAGCCAACATTCATTTCCTGTGGTCCTCAGCACACTGCAGTGTGGCCTCATCTCACCACACAACATCAGAAGTGAACAGAGGGGAGCAATGCACAGGCCCTGAAAAAGGGCACAATTCAAATACAGCAGCTGGGCGGTGTGGAGGTTCTCAAACACTACAATCTATAATCCAGGTGAGTATAACATGAAGGCCCTATGGATCCCGGTGCAAAAGGCCACTATAGGCAAATATGATCCAACAAACCAACAAGCAGATCCACAAAGACCACTTGAGCCAGTGCGCTACTTCCTGTTTCTGGCCTCAGCAGTCTTTCCAACACCAACTCGGACACGTCATAGAACTGCAATTTCAGGGGAGAGGGGAGGTTTCTTATGGGGTTTCTCAGTTCCTTCCTGGTATATCTAAGAGTGCTCACTTTCGGTTCCAGGTCAACATTTTCTAAATTGACCTATACCTCCAATCTGTGATTTATATGGAGTTGCCGACCATTCACAATCACTGTTGTAATCTGCTTTGTATTATAAAGAATCAACTTTTCTTCTCTTTCTTTTCCAAAGAATGTGGCTACACTTGAGAGCAAATATCGTTAAAGCAATATTTAAAAAAATAATAATAACATTATGTTGGCATTAAAAAAAGAAGCTAATGCAAGTCTTGGCTGAGGTTGGAAGTCAGAATTCATCAATGTCATTGATTAAGGCCTGCCCTACTCATCCGTGCTCCCTTCTGCCCTTCTCTCCGCACCACCCTCACAAAGGTTGTTATAAAAAAATCACTTCTCAGATTGCTCGGGTTGGTTACAGTGCCCTCATGTGTCTCTGCCTTGCAATGTCATTTTACGCCTTTCAAAGAATGTATTATGTTTATTCGCAGTGTCATACAATTAGTAATGACATTTTTAAACAGTAGAAGCAAGTCCAAAATTTTTAGAATGTACATACAAGATTACACAAGCTTTGAAGAGCCATAAGTGGCTCAGATTGGGCATCTCTGGGCTCATAGTTGAATTTTAAATTTAATGAGAGAAAATCAACAAAGATCTGACACCAAAGAAATAAATATATCTAAGGGGAGATGATGAAAATATTACATTCCCCTTAAAAATCAACCTAAAGCCACTGTACACTTTGAATTTTTATGGTTTTGAAACCAAGTTGCCTTTATCTTGTCTGTTCAGATTTTGAAGAATTGTAATTGTACATTTTGTGAGAAAATGCATGTTTGACAGTAGCTAACTCTTCCATTCCCAGCAAAAAGTCAGAACTATTTATTTCAGAAAGGTTAATTTCAAGTCAAGCTTTACTTTATGTTTTAAAATAGGTCTTACGAGAGAATATTTAAGCATAGCCTGAATTTTTTTGATTTAACACCCTGGAAATTCATGTTTAAAAAAAGGACATTTATAACAAAGAGAACTGCCATGGCAGAGAAATGATTATATTCTCTGCTCCCTTCGGATTTTTAATTCATTGTTTTACAAGCCCACCTCGACTTAATTGCTTTTAATGTTTTTTTCTTTTCTCCCCCATAAGCTTATAGAGTAGTCTCAGCCCAGGAAAGTGCTGCCATTTGCTGGAACTGGCAAATAGGTCATCCTAGTCAGTAACAGCAACAAAGAGCAGGTATCAAAAGATGCAATTTTGAAAACATAGCTTTTAAAAGAACATAACATTTTTCTCCTTGCTGAGTCAGTAAGCATTAAAAACAACATTTAAATTGAAATTCTCTGTGGATATCATCCTGATTCTTCATCGCACAATTTTTGGAAGAGAGAGTTAAGTCCCAGGTTGAACAGGATCAACCTTGAGAAAAAGAAAGATTTATCTTGGACCTTACTTTTCTTTTTTTTGGTGAGGAGGATTGTCCCTGAGCTAACATTTGTGCCAATCTTCCTCTATTTTTTTTTTTTTTTGTGAGGAAGTCTGGCTCTAAGCTAACATCCATTGCTAATCCTCCTCTTTTTGCTGAGGAAGATTAGCCCTGAGCTAACATCTGTGCCCATCTTCCTCTATTTTGTATGTGGGATGCTGCCACAGCATAGCTTGATGAGGAGTGTGTAGGTCCACGCCTGGGATCCGATCCTTGGGCTGCTGAAGCGGAGCATGCAAACTTAACCACTATGCCACCAGATCAGTCCCCCAGTCTTCCTCTATTTTGTATGTGGGACACTGTCACAGCATGGCCTGATGAGCACTGTGTAGGTCTGCACCTGGGATCTGGGCTTGTGAACCCCAGGCCGCCAAAGTAGAGCACACCAAACTTAACCACTATGACACAGGGACTGCCCCCAAATTCACTTTTAATAGTATTGAGATTCAGAGTTTGGATACAAAACAACATGAAATCATCTAAAAGATTATAACATTTTTCTCTAACACTTTTTCCAGTGTTCATTTTACTAGGAAACTTGCCTCAGCATCATTAACAAGATGTTGGTAGGAAGCCCATTTAGAACTGCCTATTGATGGAATGAACTGGAATTCAATCTAACAAGATGAGTTCTTTTAATGTTGGGGTTGGTGGGGTGAAAATGTCATGTTTGAACACCATGTGGTTTAGAAGACTGTGCTGAGATTTTTGTGTGAGTCTATTTCCAATCCAGAAATAGATATTTCCATGAAACTAGATAAAACTGTCTTGGAGCTTGGATCTCAAATGTCCAGGAAGCTCAGCTATAGAAGGTCTGCTGGTTGAACGAAGACTATGGAATCTGCATTCAGAAATGTGAGTGCCTTGGAGAACAACAAGAAAGGGAAAGAAAAGGGAAACACCTACTCGGCCATTCAAATGGCTTTTCAGGGATGGGGCTAAATGTTTACACTTGGGTGTGAATAAGCAAATATGCTGAAATCAGCCTTCTGTAAAGTCGAGGTTTTCATCCTGAGCAAGAGATTTAATGAGTTAAAAGAAGGACATTTTAGTTTTAGAACTATATTATCCAGGAATTTATTAATATTAAAATATCTGTTTTATTTCTAAAGGTGTTATGGAGGTCTGCATCTCGGTTTCTTATTCTGAGAAATTGGGACTAATTGGAGAAGAAGAATGGGAGTGTTTGAAAATACAGAATTCTTCACTCTGGCTACCTCTATGATTAAGCTATCTCCAGAAAAAGGTCCAGATATACAATCTGACCCCTGGTTTCATTATTTTACATGTTTACATTTTGAAAAATAATATGTTTATTTTTTTGTGCTCAGGCAAAGAAATTCAGACTTTCTAAAAAAAAAAAAAACACTGGGTAAGGAAAATGTTTAAATTGTAACATGAAAGAGATAACCTAAACCAAGGCTATGATTTATTTAATAAATATTTCTTGAGCTTCTGTTATGTGAACAGCACTATGATGATTAGCCTAACAGCTTGAATAAGAAAATGTGGAAGCACTTACAGTATAGTGAGGACTGTCAGGGTTAAAAGGGATAGAAATGCCATTCAAATCAGCTCAAGTGATAAAGGGAATTTATTGGCTCAGGTTACTGAGAAGTTCAGGAATTGCTTCAGGCACTGCTGGATCCCAGGTCTCAATGTCCTATATCTCTTTCTATCTCTTAACTCTGCCTTTCTCTAAAGGAGTTAGATGAGCTTGAAAGGAAACATAATTTAAAGACTTTAAGGTCCCATTTTCAATCACCATTAAGGAAAAATCTTCCTTGAGACTCATGTCTCTTGGTCCCACTTTCTCTGTCTCTAAAATGAAAGATTTGAACTATCTTTTCCAAGGTTCCTTTCAGCTTCAACATTTAGATTCAGCAAACAAAAATACAGTAAATCTGAATTTTGGATAAACAGTGAGTAATTTTTTAGTGTAAGTATGTGCCAAATATTGTATGGGACATACTTATACTAAAAAAGTATCTGTTGTTTATCTGATATTCAAATTTAACTGGGCATCCTACATTTTACTTGGCCATCCTAATCCTAGACCTTAAATTTCATTCATTCATTCATTCATCCATCCATCCATCAAGTTTATTCAAATAGCTAGTAATTGGGTGCCTGCTATGTGGCCAGATACTCTGCTAGGTGCTGGGGATACGGTGATGAGGAAAAACAGACAAGGTTCCTGCTCTCATGGGACTTTCAGCCTCTCTTGCTGGGGAGAGTGTCAATAACCATATAATCACCAAGGTGAATTGAAAGTTGTTATCTGAAATTGCTAAGTGTGCTGAAGGAAAGGAGAGCACATTACAAAGCACCCGGGGTCAAGGAAGGCTTCCCGAAGAAAGTGGTGCTTGAAATAAGAGCTGAAGGCAGAGTTGAACTTAGCTGGATTGGGGAAGAGTATTCGTGATGGGGGAACTAGCCAGTACTTCTTGACTATGTTGAGATTGTCTATGTTGAGATTTTGGTAACTACAGAGTTGGACTGAAAGATTGGTTGGCATCTTGTTGGGCAGAGATGGAGAGAAACATGGGTAGTGGCACGTTCTCATCTTCTCAGTCTTTCTGGCTCCTGTTACACCCCCAGCCTTGCTTTGTGACGGTAATAAGACACTTTCCCTGATTAGTACCACAGTTACCATAGGTGTGAACACTTCTTCAGATGTCAGTATAAGGAAACGTGGGCATTAGAAGATACAACTAAAGATGCCAATTATCCAAGATGAAACTTCTTATTAACTATGAATACCAAATGGAATTGTTTCCTAAGTAAGGAGACCTGGATTCTGGCATTCATTCTGCTTCTAGCTAGCTCAGTGAGTGTGGGTGTGCCATTGAACCTCCTGGTGCCTGAATTTCCTCAGCTATCAAATGGAATTCACATCATGAATTCAGTCTACCTCATTGGATTGTTGTGAGGATTGAAATAACATGGAAATTTGTATTTGAAAAATGAGTTTTATTGTTCCTATATTATTAGCCATACTTAAATAGTTACTATTATTGTTTTTGCTTGGAATAACTTCTATACAATATTCAACAAAATATGTCCCCTGAAGTTATACTGAATATACTGAAACTTAGACACATAAAATGTGACATGAATAAGTGTCTTTACAGGTTTTTCATCTGTTTAATGAGAATAGTAGCATTTGTTAACATTTCACCAGCGTGGAATTGAGAGGGTTAATGTGCTTAGAGCTCCTTGAAAGTAGGTTGCTTCCTAAACACAAATATAAGTCTCAGTTATTATTACTATCATTATAGCAGATATTTCTTGTTTAACACGTTAACTTCCCTCCACTGAGCAAACTGCTCAATTGTTGGAAGGACTCATTCCTTTCTTCTTGATGTGTCTCACTGCTGTTGAGCTAAACAATTCTTTAGCTCCCAGGGTGCTTATTTAATCAATGATGCTGTGAAGTTCCCAAAGAAAGACTTTCAATTTTCCTCTTGTGTGATGGCTGTGATCAAGCTCCAATACCCTGTGGTCTGGCTCAAAGAACGTATACTTGGAACTTATTCACTAACTTGCTGGCTGTATTTAATTTGTTAAATTCTATAAACTGTAGAAGTACCTGATGCCTTTCTTCTTCTCTTGACAATTTCCTCCTCTACTTTCCCCAAACTTGGAAAAAAAGGTTAATTGCTATATATTTTGGAGTTAATTTTCTATGTCTTATAAGACACTGTGAAGTAAGAGATTATCAGTATTTTATGTATCTCTTAAAATGCACACACACATGCAAAATACATCTTTGCTAGAAATTGAGTAGAAGTAATAGTTGATGGACTGAAATTGTAGAATCATGGAGTTTTCAAAGAATTTTGAGATCAAGTCCAACTTCTTCATTTCACAGATGAAGAAACTGAGGCTCAGAGAGGTGACATGATGCAGTCAGGACCACACTACAAAGACAGCACTAAAACTTGGATTCCCTGAGGACCAAATCCAGCCCATCATTGTCTGTGGAAATAAAGTTTTATTGCAGCACAGCCACACCCATTGGTTGTATTGTCTATGGCTGCATTTGTGCTACAATGACAGAGTTGAGTAGTTTCCACAAAGACTATATGGCTCACAAAGCCTAATATATTTGCTATCTGGACCTTCACATAAAAGATTGCTCAACCCTGGCTAGGCCTTTGGAATGTTCTGCCTCCAGCTGGCAGAAAAGGAACAGGCATGAAGTCTGTATGAATTGGGGGTTGGGGAGGTGGTGGGGCAGCCAGGCCTGGAGTGGTGCACATTTCTGCTCACATTCCATTGGCAAGCGTTAATCAAATGGCCCCACTTAGATGCACAGAGGGCTGGGAAATGTATTTCTTTGAAATGTAGTCCTGAGCAGTTGATTTCCGGTGCAAATTCTATCCTATAGGAGTGGGATCATGACTTTTGATAGATAGCTAGCTGTCTCTGCCACAGGTGGTTAGCACCCTGTTTGTGTCTTGTAGTGTAGTAGACACATTTGGTGGGTATCTGCTCAGCACATGGCCCTCATTGCTGAGAACTTCCAGAGGCTGGGCCCCTGTGGCCATGTCTTTACTATCTAACGCCACCACTTGTCACAGATCTTTATTGAATTATAGGATTGCACTTGGCCAAAAAGATCCAGATTTTTTGATCAGATACTAAGATATGATAATCAGTCTCTGTGATTTTTTAAAAAATGTTTTTTGATTACTAAACATTTTAACTAAAATGGTATATGCAGGCTTTCACTAGAGACCATGTTTTGTTTTAAATCTATTCCAAATTTTACATATTGCTGGGCCTTTTGAAAAAATACACATAACTTATTAGGCTAGGATAGGAGTACAGCATCATAAAGATAAAAATTGCCTAAAATTAGTAATGCAAAACTCACGAAGTGGAAAGGCAAAAGGTTACTGTCTTTTAGTATTCTTTGGCACAATGTAAAACATGAGCATAATAATACCATAAGTATTTTAACTGGGAAACATATGAACACAGAAGCCGTGGGGCAATCACTTAAACCCCCACAGAAAAGCAGAGAAAGCCACACTACAGAATGAGTGAAGGATGAAGCAGGTGCACAGAGAAGAGTGGAGACAGGAGACCATGTGGCCCCACGAAGAACATAGCTTCTTTAGCTCCTGATGGTTTTTGGTTCCTGGTTCTAGTTCTGCGTGAGATCCCCTTGTACTTCCTAACTTTGAGACTTTTAAGATATCCATGTAGTGGACATATATGGTTTTGTCTACCCTGCATCCCATCTTTATTTGGGGGAACAACTTTACCCCATACCAGTTTCAACATGTGATCACATGACCTTGCGTTTATCCACAGTGATTGATACAGGAGAGAGGCACATGACCCAAGCCAGGACAATCAGAGTCTTCTGGGATATCTTTGAAATGGAAATGGGAGAAAGAAGCTCTTTTCTCCAAAGAAGGGGTCAGCAAACTATGTCCTGGCCAAATTCATCCCGCTTCCTGTTTTATTTTTGTTTTTTGAAATAATTATAGACTCACAGGAAATTTCAAAAATAGTAGAGAGATCCCAAAACCCATCGCCCAGCTTCCTCCAATGACAACATCTTATCTAACTAAGGTACATTATTAATACCATGAAACCGACACTGGCACAATACAATTAACTAGACTATACACCTTACTTAGATTTCACCAGCTTTTCAGTTTTTAAAAATGTCTTTGTGTATAGTTCTATGGCATTTTATCATATTTACAGAATTATAACTACCATCACAATCAAGATACCGAACTGTTCCATCACTGCAAAGGAACACCCTCTTGCTATTCCTTTATAGTCACATATTCCCCACTTCCTTCCCTAATGCCTGGCAACCACTAATCTATTCTCCATCTCTATAATCTTGTCTTTTCAAGTATGCTATATAAGTAGGATCATACAGCACATAACCTTTTGAAATGGACTTTTTTCACTCAGCATAATACCCTTGAGAGCCATTCAGGTTGTGTATATCAATAGTCCATTCCTTTTTATTGCTGAGTAGTATTCCACAGTGTGGATGTACCATAGTTTGTTTAACTATTCACCTTTCCTTTTGAAGGACATTAAGGTTGTTTCCACTTTTTGGCTATTACAGATAAACATTTGTGTACAGGTTTTTGGGTGAACATTAGCTTTCATTTTCTAGGATAAATGCTCAGGAGTGCAATTGCTGGATCATATATCAAGTGTATGTGAACTCTTCAAGAAATTACCCGACTGATTTCCAGAGTGTACCATTTTACATTCCCACCAGCAAGGTATGAGAGATCCAGTTTCTTTGCATCCTTGCTAGCATTTAGTACTACCAGTATTTTAGTCATTTTAATAGGTTTGTAGTAGTACCTCATAGTGGTTTTAATTTGCTTTTCCCTAATGGCTACCAATTTTTGTGTGTGTGTGTGAGGAAGATTAGCCCTGAGCTAACATCTATTGGCAATCCTCCTCTTTTTTGCTGAGGAAGATTGGCCCTGGGCTAATATCTGTGCCCAACTTCCTCTACTTTATACGTGGGACGCCTGACACAGCATGACTTGATAAGCGGTGCATAGGTCCACGCCCAGGAACTGAACCTGTGAACCCCGGGCTGCTGAAGCAGAGCATGCAAACTTAACCACTGCACCACCAGGCCGGCCCCCTAATGGCTACCAATTTTGAACATCTTTTCATGGACTTAGTTACCTTCTGTATATCTTCTTTGGTAAAGTGTCTGTTCAAGTCTTTTGCCCATTTTCTAATTGGATCGTTTGTTTTCCTACTGTTGACTTTAGAGAATTCTTTATACATTTTAGATATGAGTCTCTTGCAAGCTGTGTGCTTTACAAATATTTTATTCCATTCCATCTGCTGCCTGTGTGTTTTGTTTTTTTTTTTTTTTTTTGCTGAGGAAGATTAGTCCTCAGCTAACATCTGTGCAATCTTCCTCCACTTTATATGTGGGTCACTGCCATGGCTGACAAGTGGTGTAGGTCCGTGCCCGGGATCTGAACCTGCAAACCCTGGCCACCAAAGCAGAGCACAACAAACTTAACCACTATGCCACAGGGTCAGTCCCTGCTGCCTATTTTTGTAAACAAAGTTTTTATTGGAATGTAGATAAACTTATTTTCTTATTTACATATTGTCTATGGCTGCTTCAGTGCTACAATGGCAGAACTGAGTAGTTGCAACAGAGACCATATGGTCTGCAAATCCTAAAATATTTACTGTCTAGACCCTTACAGAAAGTTTGCTGACCCTACTCTAAACTGGGGAAAGTGGAAAGACAAAAGCCCAGAACGGCTAGAAGCCGTGTCCCACCACACATGGAGAAAGTCAACGTAGAGTAGAAGAGAATAAGGCTGACCTGCAGAGAACTGGAAACAAGACCAGGAAGTAAGAGGCCAGCCAGGGTCCAGACCTGATTCAGTCCATTTTGTTTACGGTCCAGCACTTCTAGGGGAACCAACAAATTCCCCTTTTGCTTAAGCTGGTTCAAGTTGTGTGGGGCAAGAAGGGGACTTGCCAGAGGGCACACACAGTGTAAAGGAAGACCAGGATGAAGACCACTGACCAGCCTCAAATAGCCATTTCAGGATTTTAAAAAATCCCTCTGTCCTTAAAACTCCTCAGAGCAGATGACAGCTTCTGGTTTCCAGTGTCTTCTGAGTTAATAGGAGATCTACTCTTTTTCATTTACCCCTTTTCAATGAGTCTTTTTACAAGTGAATGAGTTGTGTTTCCTCTGTTGTATAGACCTGATAGTAAGTGTATCAGTCAGGGTTCTCCAGAGAAATAGAACCAATAGGAGATGTATCACATATACTGATATATATGTATGGAGAGAGAGAGAAAATGAGATATTTATTTTAAGAAATTGGCTCATGCAATTGTGAGGGCTGGCAAGTCTGAAATTTAGGGCAGGCCAGCAGGCTGGAAACTATGCATGAGTTGATGTAATCTTGAGTCTGGAATGTATAAGGCAGGCTGGCAGGCTGAAAACTCAGGCAGAATTTCTATATTATGGTCTTGAGGCAGAATTCCTTCCTTTTTGGGAAACCTTAGGTTTTGCTCTTAAGACCTTCAACTGATTGGATGAGGCCCACCCACATTATCAAGGGTAATCTCCTTTTCTTAAAGTCAACTTATTGTAGATGTTAGTCACATCTACAAAACACCTTCCCAGGAACATCTAGACTAGTGTTTGACCAAACAACTGGGCACCATAGCCTAGCCAAGTTGACACAAAATTTAACGATCACGGTAAGATACGACAAAATCACTGCTTAATTCATTTTTTATTGAAAGCCAATTTGGGGACTTTCAGCCACATTTATTTCCTAAATATTTATTTAACACTATCTACCCAACTGCATTAAAGTATCCAAATAGCCACCTCCATCTGAAGTGCTACTTACAAGTAGGTCCCAGGGCATGGACACTCACAGAAACCCCTATAACCCCAGTTCCTCTCCCTTCCCAGTCTCAAGGAAGCTGCCACTCTCCACTCTGGCTGACCTGCCACCCTCTTTAACTCACGTGTCAGCTGCCCTCACCATTGATGTCAGGAAGCAGCTTTAGCTTAGCTCCTTCAAGAGCTAACCTTTAAAACAAAACCCTGAGTAGCCCCTAAAACACAGAGAAACTCTTAACCCCTTCCCTGAAGGGGGAGTGATGGAGTGTGAGGTTGTGGGGGTGAAGGGGCTGGGCAAAAAGAGACTGGACCCGAGAATTCAAGGGTTTGGCCCTTCTTGTAGGAGGCAGGAAGAGAGGAGAATTATCTCTTTTATTCTTTTGAATCTCCTACAATTGTGAGACAATACAGACTTAAATATCCCAATCAATTGCCCTGGCCATGATTTTTACTCATTTCTTCAGAGGAGCAGAGCTGAGTCAGGTGGTGGAGAAAAGACTTGGCAGGGACTCAGGCATCCGGGTCCTAATCTCAACTTTGCTGTTATTTATAAATATTTGTTGAATGAATAAACAAATTGCCTCATTGATGTGGGGTTTATCATCACCTCTTACTATCTCCCCTGCTTCATTTGTAAGCAGCAATGGTAATTATGATGTGTGCCCTACTTCTCTCAGAGAATTATTGGATGATTTTTACAAGGAAGAAATGACAAGGAATTTTGAATGAGTACAAAGATTGGTTACTGTGGTAGGCAGAATAATGCTCCTAAAGATGTCCGTGTCCTAATCCACAGACCTGTGAATATGTTACATTACATGGCAAAGAGGAATTCAGATAGAAGATGGAAATAAGGTTGCTAATTAGCTAGCCTTAAAATAGGATTATCTGGGTGGGCCCAGTATAATTACAAGGGTCTTTAAATGTAGAATAGGGAGGCAGAAGAGTCAGTGTCCAGGTAATGTGATGTGAGAAAGATTCAACCAGCCGTGCTGGCTTTAAAGATGGAAGGAGGCCCCAAGCCAAGGAATGCAGGTGGCCTCTAGCCAGAAAAGACAAGGAAATAGATTCTCTCCTAGAGCCTTCAGAAGGAACACACCCCTGTCAAAACTTTCATTTTAGCTCAATGAGACCCATTTTGGACTTCTGACTTCCAGAATTGTAAGATAATAAATTTGCATTGTTATAAGCCACTAAATTTGCAGTAATCTGTTACGGCAGTCATAGAAAATGAATAGTTACTTTTAAATGTTTTAAATGACATTGGTTCTTAAAACCCTAGAATCAGAATGGTTCTCCCTAGATTATTAACCATAGTCAGATGTTTGTCACGCAAACTAAGATCTCCATGGGTAAGGCTCCTGGTTCAAAATTAATTTGAAATATCATAGGACTGACCGTCAGGCACATTATATTGATATGCATTTTACGTGTTTGTGTTTGCTATGGATAGCGGTGTTCCTTCAAGTGAAGTGTGAGGGTGTGTTAATCTCCTAGGGCTGCCATAACAAACTGGGGTTCAAAACAACAGAAATTTATTCTCTCACAGTTCTGGAGACAAGAAGCCTGAAATCAAGGTGTCAGCAGAGGTAGACTCCCTCTGCAGGCTCTAGGGAAGAATCTTTCCTGGCCTCTTCTAGCTTCTGGTGGTTGCTGGCAGGCTTTGGTGTCCCTTGGTTTGTGGTGACATCACTCCAATCTCTGCCTCCATCTTCACGTGGCCTTCTGCCCTGTGTGTCTCTGTCTTCAAGTCTCTTTCTCTTTCTAAGGAAACCAGTCACTGGATTTAGAGCCCACGCTAATCCAGTACGATCTCATCTTAACTTGATTACATCTGCAAAGACCCAATTTCCAAATAAGGCCACGTTCTCAGATACCCCGGGTTAGGACTTCAATGTGCCTTTTGGGGGGAAACACTTCAACCCACAACAGAGGGCTACTTCCTCAGAATTCCCTGTTGGGCTTGTTAAAGATTCAAATTCTGGGGGCCTACCCCAGACCACCTGATTGGGTTTCTGGGGTTCAGGTCTAAGAATCTGCTTATTTAACAAGCTCCTCTCATGAGTATTAGTCACCCTAAACTTTAAGAACCAATAATATGTATGTTTAGTAGTTTTATTTTTCATAATTTAAAAATGATAAGGGAAGACAGTTTAAAGCCACTTTTTGCCTTCCAAATATTTATTTTACATATTTATAGAGGTGAAAAACGTGGGGAAGCTCTCCTCCTGTGTACAATGGTGTCCACAATTTCCACAAGATGCTAAAGGCTCCCAAGAAAAACATCAGGTGTTCAAATGTTTCCATAAACACAAAACTGACCTGTTGTTACTTTCAAGCTTACCCCAAATGGCCTCCAAGTTGGGAAGTTTCTTGGCCTAAGAATGGAAGAGGTACCCAACAAAAACAGTGATCTGAAGGAAAAAGAGGTGGCCTTTGAGCCCCTGAAACACGATGCGGTCCCAAGAGAAAAAAAACAAGACCTGACGTGTTTTCTGACAGTGATGTGGTGTGTTACCCAGGGAGAGGGGAACAAAAGAATGAGAAAAATTCTGGAGAATCTGACAGAGGCGATTCAAGTTCCTCGGAAAGTTCTGTGTTGCGTTTGTCTCTCTTGTGAGAATGTTAGCTTTAAGCCAACGTATGTGGATGCACGTGTCCTAAATAAGTAGACCCCCCTTTGTTTTCTCTAGCCAAGATTTATTTAAAGAAGGTTAAAATACATGGGTTGTGTATAGAAGTATCAGGAAAGATGTTTGCCAAAATATAAACAGTGCCTATCTCTAGATGGTGGGATTTCAGTTGGTTTCTTTCTTTATAATTTTCTGTATTTGATGTTTTTCAATGAGTATGTGTTTACAAAATCAAAAAGTAAGCTGCTATAATTTTAAAATAGTTGTTCATATGAGTACTTTAAATGTGAATGTGAGATGGTAAATAATAGCAAATGATTGAATTGGTTTTGAATAAAAGTCAGACATTAATTAAGATTCTTTTGTTCTTTGTAGCAGACCATTGTATCCTGAAGTAAGTCAGGGACAAACAAAGGAAAAAGAGACAGAGGCCTGTGACTCTCTAACAGATGGTCTTATTTTCTCTCTCTTTTCCTCCCACCTCTCAAATTTGAGCATGAGGAGGAAGCAGGAGGAAGGAAGAGGAGAGGAGAGGAGTCAGAGGAGGAGAGGAAGTGGGAGGCGGCCTGCAGGGCCCACGATGTAGCTGAGATCATGGACAGACAGCAGAGAGATTGGTTGGAAGATGGATGGAGAGCTGGAACACTCTTTGGAGTCTATGAAGGGGCTAGCTGAGATTTTTTATTCACAGACAAAAGGTACTGTATTAAGAAACAAGTGATTTGACTATTAGTTAGTCCAGGTTTGGGGGGCCCATCAGCCCCATTGGGCCTACTCTTTTTTTTTTTTTCTTTTTTGTGGGGAAGACCAGCCCTGAGCTAACATCTGTTGCTACTCCTCCCCTTTTTGCTGAGGAAGACTGGCCCTGGGCTAACATCCGTGCCCATCTTCCTCCACTTTATATGGGACGCCGCCACGGCATGGCTGACAGGCAGTGCGTCCGCGGGCGCCCGGGATCCGAACCAGCGAACTCCGGGCTGCCAAGCACGAACTAAACCGCTGTGCCACTGGGCGGCCCCATGGCCTACTCTTTTTTTTTAACACAGAACCCCATGCATTATCATATGTTTTTACTTAACATGGCAGTAAAGGTAATTTTTCTCTAGGCATTATCCTAGCTCTTAAATAATGCTTTCTAGAACATTTCTAGCTAACGGAGTTTACAGAGTTTAAAGTTTTAAAATATGAGCTTATAGAATTAAACTTATATTTTATTTTCTATGTATTTTCTGATAGGTGAAAAGTAACTTTGTAATCTTCACCATGCAGCAGTATATACCCATAATCCACACTCCCAACCACAGCATGATTTTTGCTGGGGTAGGGATATGCCAGGACTGACTAAAGATTTTCTTTGACACTCCTCCTTACCACAGAGATGCTGTGGAATTTAGAGTGCCTGTGGAAGGGAAGAGAAAGAGTTGGGGAGATGCCAAGATGAAGCATCTTAGAACAATAGAAAGAAGCAGACTTTGTTTAGGGGTTAGGAAAAAGAAAAAGAAAGAATTAAGCTGGTTAGAACTGGAGGTAAAGAGCAGAGTATTTGGGAAGGTTAACGGGGTCTGGAGACAAAGAGGACATTTCAGAGCAACACAAAATTCTTGTGAGGTGAGGAGGAGGAAGAGAGTCTTTGCCAGCACAGGCGGCTGGGTCATCCTGGTGTGTGGCTCTGAGCCCTGGACCTACCTTTGGAACCCTGGTCAGAAGGCTCATCCCTCCAGGGTCCAGGAACCTGAGGGCAATGGCTGGGCCAGAATAGATGAGGGCAAGGGAGCCTGAGGAATAGGCAAGAGAAAAATCGACACACCACTCTGCTTACTCCTATAAAGTGTGTGTGACTCATCCTAAAGTGAAGTTATTGCTTGCTCTAGAACAGTTAGCTGAGTGTGATGCTGCTGTGAAGTCCCAGCTGAGGGGGTGTGGGAAGGAAACCAACATTTGGCGAGCTCCCACTAGGTGCCAGGCACTTTACTAGAAGTTTTTCACATTATTTTATTTAACCCTCAAAACAATACAGAGAGAGAGTACTTTTTTTGATTACATTTTGCAGAGGAGGAAACTAAGGCAGAGGGAGATTAAATAACTTGTCAAAATCACAAGTAAGTGACAGGGCTGATGTTCAAACCCAGGTATGATCTATCTGGCTCAAAAATCATTGCTGTTTTTGCTGAGTAGAAACACCATGGCAAAGTAGAGAGTTCAGATCTCTACCTTTATTTTGCTTCGGATCACTGCTTCCATCAGTTACAGGAGGACTTTTGCCTTGAACTTTTAAGCTCATTCTTTAGTAAAGGCATTGCTATCGTATGGTGTGTTAGTTGAGGTCTTCCAAGAAGCAGACCCCAAGGTATGATTAGATGTGCAAAGATTTTATTAAGGGAAATGCTGATGCGAGAGAATATGGGGCAGGAGCAGGAGAAGGCTGAGAACTGTCAGACTGCCATGCAAGTCTAATCCCAATAAAGAAAAAAAAAAGAGGGAAGATTGGATGGAAGTGTCTAGACCGAGCAGTCTAAGGAAGGTTTGGCAAAGCCTTTGGGGAATCCTTGAGCCAAAGTCAGCCATGAGAGAAATCCCACATCTCCTAGGAATGAGCCTGCCCTAGTATCCCTGCCTATTCAGCCATTGGCTGGGACCATCATGGACTCTGTGCAATTGCTATGATGGACAAAAAAGTGAAAGACAGCCCACAGGATGGAAGAAAATATTTGCAAATCATATATTTGATAAGAGACTTGTCTCCAGAATATATAAAGAACATAATTCAATAATAAAGATAACCCAATTTAAAAATGGGCAAAGGATCTGAATAGAAATTTCTCCAGTGAAGATATATAAATAGCCAATAAGCATGAAAAGATGCTTAACATAATTAGTCATTAGGAAAATGCAAATCAAAGCCACAATGAGATATACTTCACATCCACTAGGATGGCTATAATCAAAAAGATGGACAATAACAAGTATTGGCCATAATGTGGAGAAATTGGAACCTTCATATACTGCTGGTGGGAATGTTGAATGGTGGAGCTGCTTTGGAAAACTGTCTGGCAGTTCCTCAAAAAGTTAAATACAGACAGCAATTCTACTCCTAGGTATATACCCGAGAGAAGTGAAATCATACACCTACACAAAAACTTATTTGCAAATGTTCATAGCAGCATTATTCATATTAGCCAAAAAGTGTTAATCAACTGATGAATGTATAAACAAAAGTGGTATATCCATACAATGGAATATTATTTGGTCATAAAAGGAATGGTATACACACACACACACACACACACACGTACACACAAGGGAATATTATTTAGCCTTAAAGGAAGGAAATTCTGTCATATGCTACAACATGATGAACCTGGAGGACATTATGCTAAGTGAAATAAGCCACTCACAAAAAGAGAAATAATGTATGATTCCACTTAATGTGAAGTACCTAGAGTAGTCAAGATCACAGAGACAGAAAGTAGAATAGTGGGAGCCAGGGGCTGGGGGGAGAGGGAATGGGGATTTGTCGGCTAATGAGTATAGCGTTTCAGTATTACAAGATGAAACGAGTCCTGGAAATTGGTTACACAAGAGTGTGAATGTACTTAACATTACTGAACTGTACACTTGAAAGTGATTAAAATGGTATCTTTTATGTCACGTGTATTTTACCACAATTGAAAAAAGAGCAAAAAAAAAAAGGAATGATGTACTGATACATACCATGACATGGATGAACCTTGAAAACATTATGAGAAGCAAAAGAAGCCAGACACAAAAGGTCATATGTTATATGATGCCATTATAAGAAATGTTAAGACTAGGCAAATCCATGCAGACAAAAAGTAGGTTAGTGGTTTTTGCTATGGCTGGATGGAGTGGGGAAGGAGGAGTGACTGCTGATGGGTACAGAGCTTCCTTTTGGAGTGATTAAAATGTGGAATTGGATAATGGTGATAGTTGCACAAATTTGTGTATATACTAAAAACCACTGAATTGTATACTTCAAAAGGGTAAGTTTTATAGTATGTATTTATATCTCAATAATGATATTATTTTTTACAAATGCTGTGGTGGATTTCACAGCACATCAGTCACTGGGGCCCCCAGTCAATTACACTCCCTGGTGTTGCAGATCTGGGAGATGCATTTTCATGGCTACCACACACGAAGCTCTATTTTAAGTATGTTTTTGGGGTTGATCATGATAATAGTTACCCAAAAAGCATTAAGTGCAGACCTGAGCAGGGTAATGGACTAAATTATTTCCTCAAATGATTTCTTTTTCCACGATTCAGTAAATGCATGGTCCTGAATTGCTCACTGAGGATATATGAGCTCTGATGCTGCTATTTCACTGCTGCAACCATTTTGATTCTGAGAGAGCAAAGGATATATCGGCAGAAAATATGAAATGGCTTCAGATCTCCTTTGTGACCCTAACAAACATAAAAAGTAGTGTGAAACAACTTGGTATTTTCAACTGCTGACCAGAACCACACTTATGCAAACTGTCACTGGCATCGTTACCTCCATCATCCCCAATTTGGGCAAATCAACTGGAAAGAAGGAAGGACAGGATGAGCCCTGCTGAAATAAGATGGGAATGCTTGTGGCTCAGGGTACATGGTAATTTTTTAAAATTCCAGATTCACTAGTTTAAGTGAAGATAAACCAAAATCTAATTTTAAAAAAATTTTCCAGAGAGGTGGAAAGGATAAAAGGAGGAAATAGTGATCAAAGCTAGACATTTCTGAAACTACTTTACTTAGAGATTTGACTTTGGAATCATGTGAATGTCTTACATGATAAAAATAAAATAACTACAAAAATGAAAATGAAATTAATGAACCCAATTGTGGATTGAGTGGGTGGCTTAACCACACAGAGAACTATTTCAAAGTATTTTAAAACATCATAATTTGACTGGGATGTACCTGAAGACAAAAAGAACTACAAAAACAAATTTTTTCCAGTAGTCATATTGTTAGTAATATTGGTATAGTTATTCTAAACTATTATGTATGTAATGGGATAAAGCAAAGTAATTCTGTTAATTCATTAGGAGCCAAGATTTTCAACATAAAAGTTAAAAATATAAAATCAGAGAAGTTAAGTGAAAACCATGCAATCCTACATTTGAATTAGAAATATCAGTGTATGATGCATTTTCTATTAAAAAAATATTTCCTAGTTTTATCTACTGGAAAGGCCTAGGAACAATGATAAACCCAGTATTATTGATCTACTGAGCACCCAGACTGTGGTCTTGAAATACAACTTCCCACCAAAAGGAACCAGGACTTCTTCAGGAAATGGCTAATTAACTATGGCAGGAAATGATTATGACAAACGTGGAATATTTTCTCATATTAGAAAGCAAGAAAGCTATGTGGTCATGACAAAAGGATTTAGAAGTCAATTTGAAGAGACTCCAGTGGGCCAAAGATGGGACAATACAAGCATCAAGATGAATAATAACTGCAATGGAATGAAATACATTAAAACCAACAAGTTTTAAATGATGCTAAACAAACAAAAATTATTGATCATCTTTGGAGAATGCTAGGGAACCAAATCATTTTTCTGAAAAAAAGAAAAGAATCAAGCATTTATTCTGCCTTTCCTGTATAAATTATACTTCAGGACAAACAAATTGTTGATAGAGGAAGTTTCTCTTGATAGATTTTAGCTAATAAATAAAGAAGGAATGATAGAAATAGAATATGATCATTTTGAGACCCTCTAATGAATTAATGGATATAGACAATGATGATCAATGGGTTGTTAACATTACAGAGACAACCAGACATTTTGAGCCCCCTAGTGGAATTTCACCTTTCATAAAGTGTCCTTGATAATCAAGCAAATCTGAATCCAATACAGTAGCCATTAGCAATATGAGTCTATTTCAATTTCAATTTAAAATAACCTTTATGTGCTGTCCAATATGGTAGGCACTAGCCATTTGTGGCAATGTGAATTTAAGTTAATTAAAATAAAATCATTCAATCACACTAGTGCAATAGCCACACACACATAGATCATTTTCATCATCACAGAAGGTTCTATTGGACAGGGCTGAAGATCTAACTACTAGTTGACAGGAAGTACAGGGACTGAAGAACATGATTCACACAGTATGAGAATTCAGTCATCAAATCCAAGATGTGGGAAACTCTATAGGACAAATGACCCGGTTCTTTCAACAAATAAATTACAAGGAAGAAAAAGGAGGGAGGGAGAACCTATAGTTTAAAAGAAACTTAAGAGGGACCAGCCCCATGGCATAGTGGTTAAGTCCAGCATGCTCCGCTTTGGCAGCCCAGGTTCGTGGGTTTGGATCCCAGGTGCAAACTTACACCACTCATCAAGCCATACTGTGGTGGCGACTCACATACAAAATAGAGGAAGATTGGCACAGATGTTAGCTCAGGGTTAATCTTCCTCAAGCAAAAAAAGAGGAAGGTTGGCACCCAGATGTTAGCTCAGAGTGAATCTTCCTCAGCAAACAAAAAAAAGAGAGAGAGAGAGAGATTTAAGAAAAACATCAACCAAATGTAAATTATGGATCTCATTTGGATCCTGATGGTAAAACTCTGAAAACACTAATGAGGCAATTGAGGAAATTTGAACACTGATTGGATATTTGATGATACTAAGAAAGTACTATCATTTTTTAGTGTTGGTGATATTATGGCTATGTCTAATAAAAGATTTTTTATTTTTAGTGCTATATCTTGAAATGTTTACAGAAGGAATGATTTGATGTCTAGATCTAGCTTAAAGTAATCCAGTAGGGAGAGAAAGTGATAAGGGCATAAATGGTAGAAGATTTGCCATATGTTGCTAACTTGAGATTGGAGAGTCTGTTAAACTGTTCTCTCTATGTTTTGTCTATGATTGAAGTTTTTTCATAAGAAAAGTTTTAAAAGTGACTGGTTTATCTTTTAGAGTCATAAAGTAGGTCTAAAACCATTTGATGTTTTCTGCTGTTATATCCTTTTTTATTCTCCATGTCAGAATGTTTGGAGCATGGAAATGGTGGCATCACATTGCTCTGCTTCGTTCTCTGATGAGCTCTCTCACCCTTTGACAAGTTACCTAAACTTGCTTTTCCATTACATTAGCTCTAATGTAAAGACCTAAACCTAAAGACCATTTAGGTAGGTGTCCAGTATGTTCAATGTATGATGTATGAAGTGATCATGGCACCCAAAGAAACATGGAAGATTCTGGAAGTACAAAGATGAATAAAATACAGTTCTTGACTTCAGGGAGCTTACACTCTCATGAGGAGGCAGTCATATAACTCATAATAAATAAATTACTATAAGAAAGTAGGCTCCAAGTTTAGAGGGGCCTGAAGATGGGATTGGTCCATTATATCTTGGAGTAGTTGATGGTGAAGATAAACTTCATAAAGAAGGTAGACTTTGCACAACATTTTGAAAGAATAAAAATGTGCTTTCCAGGTTGACAGCATGAGTGAAGATAGACAGGCATGGAAGAGGCTGGCATGTTGGAGAATCTGCACACGCTCTCTCACTGCTCTGGAGGTGGTCGTTAGTAAAATTTCTGTGTGTTCCAAAGAATGGGAAATTTCAACACAATTCAATAAATTCAATTCAATAAACTTCAATTTAATGAAAACCTAGCAAAGCAAATGAATAACTGAAAATATTCTGTTGTTTAAGCACTTTCTATGCACTTAACACTCCCTCAGAGTCTTTGGAGGGTCCAAAAGAAAAATAGGAAAAACTCCTAAAGGATTTTCTGGTCTTGTCAGAGAGGTGGGATTTACATGGGTGGAATAATTATACAGAACAATTAGAGAATTCCTGAGGAAGGAAGAATAGTTTCAAAGAAACTTTGGAGAAAAAAAAGAGGCCAAGGTTTTGTTCTAATCTAATCTTGTTGATAATGACAGCTAACACTGAGGGCTGCAGTACTTGTCAGGCCATGTGTGGAGCACTCACACATACTACCTCATTTAAGCTCATATTCATGAAGAGAAAAATCTAGATCCCAGTGACCTGTACAATGGAAATTTTTCTTCCATATTTTAACTGTAGATATTGGTAGCGTCATTCCCCAAGTTTGCCTCACTCAACTGTAGCTGGTCTTGACGTATACATGTCTCCCTGGATGGGGGTGGGGGAGCGCAGGGAGGTTGGGAAGTTCTACAAGGGGTGAGACTGATCCAGGGAAGTCTTTGGGCTAACTATGGTGAGACTTGGTGTGAACAGAAGTGCTGGGCCAACGTGATTCTTTCTCTAGGTGAACTGATCTGCAAACACAGAGAGAATCAGCTAGTTGGAAGAGGATTCAAGAAGGGAGCAATACATGAAGAGCAAGAAGCTGAATCACATTAATGGCTAAACACCAGTGAGAAGCCCCTATGGCCCAACCCAACTATCCATTCTGATTTTTCTCAGGTCTAGTTACTTGGCTTTTCCAAGGTCTCTTTGCATGTTTATCCTTTTATAGCTGGTATGAATTTTAGAGTCTTAGGACTCAGATGTGCAAAGATGTTTTTTCTAGCTCAACTGTCATCTTCAGTTTCAACTCAGTCTCTCTGGGGTAAATACACATCAGCTATGGAATTCTCCCTTCCCTCTTCTCCTTCATTTCTCCCTGGAGGGAAGTAAATTCCCAGGAGGACAGGAATGGTCATGTACGTGGAGTCCTGGCATCAGGAGGAAGCTCTGGTCTATGCAATGTTCATTCTCCTCCGGGTCCCACGTGGTTCTGAGTGACTGCCTTTCTTTCCACTGCATCCCTGGCTGATGACTCTAACCCTAATAGCTCTGAGACTGGCTGACACTGTGCCTCTTCCTCCTTCAGTGGCCTAAGTAGTCACCTCTACTCTCTCTTGGAGGGTCAGAGACTGATCGTTGTGTTTCCTGACCCATGCAGGGGCTCACTGCATTGAGAGGATGCCCTAATCTAGTCATAGAAAATCTAGAATCTTCCTAGACCCATCCCCCAGCCATCACAGTCTGCTCATGTACAGTGTTGGATGCAGCACTTCTCTCTGAGGCTTGCACTCTTTCCAGCTTCAACCCTCGGGGCCAGGCACAGCCCCTTCTGTCCATGGAGCCCCCTAAATGTTAGCTTTCATTTAACAACCTTCACTCTGCCACACATGATTTAGCCTATGCTGAATGAAACGCAGGTCCCAGGTGAGTTCTCCCAGAATCTTCTTTCCTATTCCCTGCTGAAAATTCACTTTTGAGAGATAGGTAACCTCCTCTGGTATATTCATGCAAGCTTCTCCTCTCTGTGGGTGTTGTGTCCTGCTCCCAGGTACTGAACCCTCCCAGGGAACACAACCAGACTTGTCTCTTTCAACCGGTCTGGCTCCTGCATTAGAAAACTTACTTGCAAGACTATTTTTGTTTCTTTTTCCTTTTTTTTTTTTGCTGAGGAAGATGTGCCCTGAGCTAACATCTACTGCCAATCTTCCTCTTTTTGTATGTGAGCCACCACCACAGCATGGCCACTGACAGACAGTGGTGTAGGTCCGCGCCCAAGAACCGAACTGGGGCCGCTGAAGCGGAGCATGCTGAACTTAAGCACTAGGCCCCTGGGGCTGGCCCTTGTTTCTGTTCTTAGTTTTAAAAATTTAAATTGAAACTCAAAGCTAAACAATGGTTTCTTTGTTCTTGCCTTCGTACACCCTCTTCCTAAAGACAGTGAGCATGGAACGTTACCTGCTGTCTGAAAGGGAGAGCGGTGTAATGGTTATAAGAAAGCTTGTGGAGAAAACCTTAATCAATATTGCAAAATGTTTTCTGCTATATTACAATACTTGAGTATCTTGATGAAGTTTCTTACAACCTGTGCAACACAGCACAGAAATCCCCTTTATAATGCTGATATTTGGGCTCCTGGATAATTTACGGTATAGATTTCCTGAATTACAGTCTGAGACGTGCATGACATCATTCTGTCCACAGGAAACAATTCAATTCACAATACAACCAATCCTTGAAATAGCTCCATTACAAGATTTTTCCACATAGCCAATTCTTTCCATTTTACATGCAAGGTAAGTGAAATCCACTGGCAACCTACCACTTCATTTTCGCCAGTATCTTCCACATCTATCTAAACATACTCTTTTTATGGGCATGGACAATTATATCTAGTGAAATAATTAAAACACTGGTTTGGAATTTTTCCTTCTTCCCAATCCTTGAGGAAGATACTAAGGAAGAGAGAAACAGAAAAAAGTCAGGACATGATAAAATGTTAAAAAATGTTAAACATGATAAAATTTTAAAAAGTCAATCTATGCTAGGATTACAGCTATGAAAAATGAATGCATCCCAATTCAGGACAGAAAGAAAGCCTGGAAAATGAAAGCCAGCTGACTTTTTAGTGGGGTGGGATTGTGATTTTTTAACTCTTTAAAAATTTTAGCTAATTTTATTGTGTTAGTAAGTAGAGGAAACATTCTAAAGCATACAATAATTTGGACTTAGAAAGGTGAATTTTGTTGAAAGTTGTTTTTAAAGATGGAGAGGAAACGGGAGAGAGAGTAGAAGGTCTAAATAATGTTTGAATTTTGGTAAATTCTAACTAATCAATTCTTCTTGGCTGGGAAGAAATGACAAGAAATCTATGATATTTAGAAATCACATTAAAACAAAGCTATAACATCCATATGTAGGCTTTAGGTAATTCATTTCATTAAATGGATGTGCAGAAAGGAGACAGTTTCTGTCAAACTGAACAATTTCGATGTCTAATTCGAGGTCAGATCCCTTTCTGCAGAAGACGTTTTTGTCTGACGAATACAGCCAACGCCAAGCCTCTCCCACTTGTCCTCTGCCTGGATTATTTGCTTACTCTGGGAGATGAAAAGATGGCACGGTTTGTGAACCAGGAGTTGTTATTCTTGCCTGCATATCATGTTGGCTTTTTTGTAAGAAAAATCACAAGAATATATAAAAGTTTTTGATGAATAGAGCCCTTTATTTGTAGGAGAAAGTGGATGGAACAGTTTGGGGCTTTGGGGCCGCCTGTTGCTCTCGTGTGAGCACCTCCCACGGCCCTGATTTTTATTCTGCCGCGTACTTGGTGCCAAGATTTACATGGCCGCCGTGGGGAACAACTGGATTTAGCATAAGTAAGAATAACTGCTTTTCCCCTGGGGAGAGACGAAAAGGATAAGTGCACAAGGCACAGAGACAATATTATCGGGAGTTATATTCCTGTTTGGCTCTTTTATTCACTCTGAATACTGGGATTCTGTTGCAAATAATAAAAGCAAGAAGCCAGTTGGCTTGGAGCCAAGGTCTGGGATCAGCAGAAGAGAGTATTTTATTTGGGGCTAAAAATATGTTTGTCAGTGATGGTTCTATACAAATATGGTCATTTGGATTAAAAACTGTTTGGTTTTTATTTTTATTTTTTTTGGTAAGTTGACATATTGCCAGGAAAGCACAAATGAATAACAATTTTAATTAGGCAGGGAAAGACGAGTTTCTGTCAGGGTGCCTGGGAACCCAGACGGGTTCGTGCACACCTGTTACTGCTGCCACACTTTCTCAGTTTGCCCCGTGTTCTCTGAGTTTGGGTTGGATTGTTATTATTCCCTTAATAACCTGCATCTTTTTCTCTCCCTTAGTTCAAATTGTGAAGTAATTTTTACTGTAACCCTCTAAAACCAAATGATGTCATTTTCCCCTTTTTACTCTTATCTTAAATATCAGCCCCCCCCCTTTTTTCATAAAATACATTGAATAGGTTGCAAGAACTCATTTTGAATTCAGACAACCCTGGGTTGGAATCCTAGCTTCGCTGCATGCTACCTACCTATCTTTGTGATCGTAGAGAAATTACTTAATTTTTCTTCACTTCAATTTCCTTACTGAAAAAATGATGAATAATAATAGTACACATCTCATTGGGTTTTGTGAAGATTAATGAGACAATACATAAAGAGCATTTTGCATTTCACCTACGCAATAGCACTATTGCATACTAACAGCAAGTACTCAACAAAATTTTGTTATCTTGATCATTATTGTGAGGTAAAGTGGCATTCAGAGGGAAATTTATGGCTTAAAAATACAAAAAATAAGAAATTATTAGAAATGAAATAAGCACTCAACTTAAAAAGTTAGGAAAAGACAAAGAAAATGTTTATGTTATAAATATGATGACTTCCATTTCTAGTTATATGGAAGACCAGATGTCCAGGGAAAATATTCCAGTATGAAACTAAAAATTCTGGATAAAACATATTCTAAAAAATCTTTTAAAGTACTTGGCTGGCCCATTGGGAAAAGGAGGAGTATCCTTGCCAGGGAAAATAAGGAAGTATAAGTCCAGAGAGGTAAGCCTATCTGAGGCTGGTGTTTGCCATGGAGGTTTCTGGGTATCTCAGGTGTCCATACGCTGAGGAGGACAGATGAAAACACGAGGCCGGAAAAGCTGAGAGGATGGACTGGAAAACATCCATGTGAAGCCAGAATTCCAGAAAGGTTATATTAGGTACATTCAAGAGGGTTGAACCTGAGCACAGTGGTGAGGATGGGGGTGCCTGAGAGAGAGAGAGGGACAGTGGGGGAAATTTACCCACTGCCTTTAGATCTAAATGAAAAGTGAAAATGGAGGAAAATACCTGGAGAATGTCTAATGACAAGTTTGTTATCACAAGTGTTTTGAGCCAGAATTTATACCATCTGTGTTATCCATCCCCCAATAAATCCAAGCCAAATATTTGGTTAAAAGTGCTCCCAAATATTTGGTTAACAGGAACAGAATATCAGAATAAATCTAAAGAAGGTAGAAGGATGAAAACAATGAAAGAAAAAATTCACAAAATAGAAAATGAAGAAACAATAAAATATACCTTTTAAAAAGACTAACAGTGGGGACAAACCTTCAGAAAGCTTGACCAGAAAGAGGAGAAAACACAAACAACATTAGCAATGAAAAGGGGACATAACTTAGATGCTAAAAGGATTTAAGAAAATGTTTGGAACACCTTTGCCAATAAATTTGAAAACAAGTGAAATGCACAAATTCCTAGAACAGTGTTTCTCAAACTTTAGCATGTATCAGAATCCCCTGGGAGGCTTTTAAAAACACAGATTGCTGGGCCTCATCCATAGAGTACCTGATTTAGTAAGTTTGAGATGGAGTCTGAATATTTGCATTTTTAGCAAGTTCCCAGGGATGGAACATTGAGAACACTCTCCTAGAAAATATAAATTACCAAACACACTGCAGAGGAAGTAGAAATTATTTTATCATCCAGTGTTTTCTTACCTTTTTCACATCAAGGCATACAAAAAAATTCCGGTAATATTGTATGGCACACTGGGGTAAACAGATGGGGCTGCTCTTGGCTGGGGATAACCTGCTGTTGAACTTGACTCGTCCCAGGCCCGCCTTGACCTACCTACTTTTGGCAGCCCCAGTGGTTGAAAGATTGATATCCTGGGCTCAACTGTAAGCCATGCTCCGCATACCAGTGTGCCTTGGTTCCCCAGCTGGGACTCTGTGCTAGGCTTTATACTCAGGTGTATTAGTTATCTGCTGCATAAAAAATTGCCTCTAGATTTAACAACTGAAAACAACATGCATTTATTATCTCAGTTTCTGTGAGTCAGGAATCCAGAAGTGGCTTATCTGGATCCTCTGGCTGTGGGCCCTAAGAAGACTGCTGTTGAGATGTCAGCAGGTGCTGCAGTCATCTTCTGGGGAAGAATCTGTGTCCAAGCTCACTCACTCAGTTGTTGGCAGGAGTCAGTTCCTCCTGGGCTGTTGGGCTGAAGGCCTCAGTTCTTCTCTGGTTGTTGGCTAGAGCCCTCAATTCCTTGCCCTGTGGGTCTCTCCAGAGGTACAGCTTGTTTCAACAGCTTGCTTCTCACAAGTAGGCAAGAAGAGACAGAGAGAATGAGAGCTAGGCAGAAGTCAGTTCTTTGAAACCTAACCTCAGAGGTAGCATCCCATCACTTTTGCTGTGTTTTGTTAGTTAGGAGCAAGTCACTAGGTGCAGCCCACCCTTGAGGGGAGGGACTGACACATGGACGTGAAAACCAGGAGGTGAAGATCACTGGGAACCGTCTTAGAAGTCTGCTTACCATACCCTGCCAGGTAATAGGGTTAATGCCTAATGTTCAGCCTTACTGGGTAGTTCCAGATTGCAATCTAACAGTGATTGATAGTTACATCATTCCATATTCTCACCAACCTTCCTATTGTCAGATTTTTTAATTTTTGCCAATCTGGTGAGCATAAAACAGGAACTCATCGTATCTCTCTAATAACTGATGAGCTTGAGCATGTTTTCATATGTTTATTTACCACCTAGATGTGTTCTTCTGTTCAAGGCTGTCCATATTTGTCCATTTTTATATTAGATTTTTTATCTTTCTATTATTGATTTGAAGGAGCTCGTATGTCTGGATATAACTCTGATCCACTGTATGTGTGGTGAACATCTTCATCCAGTTTTTGGCTTCTGTTTTCACTCCCTTGATATCTTGGAGGAACAGCAGTTTTACTATTTTAATATACTCGAATTTGTGCTTTCAGTTTTGTGTTAAGAAATCCTTTGTTATCTCAAAGCTAGGAAGATAATATGCTACATATTCTTCTAAAGTTTTGAAGTTTTGTCTTTAAGTCCTTTATCCATCTAGAATTGATTTTTGTGTATAGTGTGTGAGGGAGTTCACTTAACTTTTCCTCTCATATGGCTAATTAATTAACACATCGAATAGTCTGTCCCCCTCCTCCTAATCTGCAATGCCGTAGATAAGTTTTCCGTATATTCATCTGTTCACGAGTCTTATTCTGGACTCTGTTTTGGTCCATTGATCTTTCTCTGAACAGATAACACATTCTTAATTATTAATGATTTCATAACAAATCTTAATATCTGGTAGTAGGGTCATTGCTTCTGCTTGTTCTTTTCCAGGATTGTTTTGGTTATTCTTGGCTCTTGGCTCTTCTATATTTTAGGATCAGCTTGTCAAGTTCCATGAATAGAATATCATTAAATCTATAGGTCGTTTTAGGGAAATATTGTTTACATCTTTAATATCCTTTACTGAAGTTTTATGACTTTTTCCATAAAAGACTTGCACATCTTTTGTTAGATCCATTCCAAGATACCTTATATTTTTTATTGCCATGGTACTTAGCATCTTTCTTTCAATTGTATTTTCTATATATTTGTTGCTTAAGTGTACATTTGTGATTATATTTTGTCTGTTTATCTTCCACTGGCCTGAAAGTTTCTTTTCCCAGTTCTTATCTGGTTTTAGTATCAAGGTTCCCTTGTCTCGGATAATGAGTTGGACACAATCCCTCTTTTTCTGTTCTGCAAGATTTCATGTATGATTGGAATTGTCTCTTGAATGTTTGACTGTGCTTGCCTTTAGCTAGGCCTAGTGTTTTCTTTGTTGGAAGATTTATAACTACTACTTAAATTTCTTTAATTGGTAATAGCAGAGTTTTCTATCTGGTGTGCCATGTAAGCAAACTGATGTGTTCTGAATGGGCTTCACATATTTTAAACCCTCAACCCTGAAGAGGCCAAGGCAGATGGGTGAGAAGAGGACACGGGGCTGCCCCTGGCCGAGTTGCCTCTGGTCATAGCATCCTTGTGCCTTTATCCTCTGTGCCTTTGATGTATATTACTAAAATTCTTTTATTTCTCCATAAAGATCTCACACATATATTTTTGGATTTATTCCAAGGTGCCTTATAATTTGTTGCCATTGGATTGGCATCTTTCTTTAATTGTGTTTTCTAAATATTTGTTGCTCAAGTATAGATTTGCAATTGTAGTTTATCTATTGATCTTATTTATGGCAAACTTACTAAACTCTCTTATTAATTCCAACAGGTTTTCTATATAATGGCTTTTGTGTATGTGTGTGCCATGATGTGAAGAAAGTTAGGAAGCATTGCTTTAGAGAAAGTCTAGCCTTAGTTTCTTCATCTATAAAACGGGATTGAAAAGTATCTGCTTCATAAGATTGTTATGAAGAGTAAATGAGTTCATCCAAGTTAGGCAACAGAACAGCACCTGGTACACAGTAGATGTTTAATTGCTGCTAGCTGTTATCCTTATTTTTACAGCCTTCCTGTTCTTTTACTTAAGACCTTATGTTTCCCTCCTGCAGGCTCAACCTAATGCCCTAGGCCATCAGCAGTGGGTTTTAACCTTTTTGGGGGTCACTTTTAGATCCTGAGAGAAGCTTTGGATCCTTACCCCCAGGAAAATGCAAAAACACATAATTTTGCATAAAATTTGAGGAAGATAAAGATCCCCTTATCTATGCGCATGGATCTTCCCCTGCCTCCAAAAGATTTATGGAACCAAGATAAGAATCCTGCTATAGAACAATCCTCCTAGTTTTCTAGAGAGGTTTAAGCTGGTCTATGGGGATACCCTGGGAATTTGGGATTAATTTACTCTACTCCTAGTCTGGCTATGACATCGTGCCCCAGTTTTGATAAACAGGATTCAGTCTGACTCCTCTGACCTGCAGCCAAGCTTCAGTAACCAGGGAAGGGTCTTACTTTCCTGTTCTTGAGCCTGTGCCTTGGCAGACTGCTCAGGACCCCTGACATCCCTGAAATAGGGGCCCTGCCCTGTTAATGTTAGTCCCTTGAGGGCAGGGCTTCTCAGCATTGGCACTATTGACATCTTGTGCTGGACAATTTTTTATTGCGGGTGGTCTGTGAGTAGGAGCTGCTCTATGCATTGTAGAATGTTGAACAGTATCCGTGGCCTCTACTCGTTAGATGCCATTAGCATCCCCCAATTATAACAACAAAAAATGCCTCCAGATGTTGCCACGTGTCTCATGGAGAGGCAAAATCGCCTTCATTTGAGAATCACTATTCTAGGGCCCGAAGTCCTGTCCTTAAACTGCTGCTTGATGCCTGGAGTCCTGCGATCTGCTGACAGACCTCCCTAATACCAACCACAAGCCTAGTTCTCCAAATATAGCCTGCTCCTGGATTTCCCAATGCCATGTTCTGCCTTCCTATAGAAAGCTCACTGTAATTCTTGCAGCATCTTTCTGGTGCCTACAGCTTGCCTGGACTACCAGTTGTTCTGTTCCAAGATAACAGTCTTTGCTGGCTTGAGTGAATGACACTCCAGCCCCTGCAACTGCTAGCTTTCCTACAGGCATGGGGTGGGGCTGACTTCAGTCTTTGGATCCAGTTGAGATCCAGTTAGTTCTTCCAAGAGTGTCTGTGTCATGAAATATGACAGTGATAATTTGTTTGTTTTCCTTGGGAAAGTAATCTTCCCAGCAGTTTTGTGTGAATGAGCCTGTACTTTTCCTGTGTAAGTGGAGATAGAGTTTTCTGAAGATGATAAATTGCCCCATTCTGCTGTGCAACAAGTCAGTCGGGAATGAGTAGCAGAACCACAGAGTTGCAGCCTTAATAGATTCCAATGGCACAAAGGTGGGAGCTTAATAACAGAGCCTTGGAGAGAGCAAGAGAGATTGATTGACTGAAAGCTTAGAGCAGAGAACAGAATGAGGCAAAGAACATTGTGTAATACTTTTAACAGAGAACATATCTAAGAACCACAGGAGAGAGAGAGAGCAGAGAAAGAAAGTACAGAACAAATTGTACCTTGCAGTATCCTAACACTGGCCTAGATAATTATATGGGGTTGGGGGTGCCGGGAGGGCCCAGAGCCCACAGTGACTCCTGGGGCTGACACAGGTATTGACATTGGCAGGCAAGAAATGGTATCTAATGGCTTTAACAAGTTAGAAGATGATTTCTCTTTCATGTGAAGGTATACTGGCTTTCTTTTACAAAGTAATCAACAGCCCAGGTTTCTTTCCCTCTTGTACCTCTATCATCTGTTGGGTGTTGCTCTCATCTTCGGGACCAAGATGGCTCATTCCCACAACCATATTCCTGCTAGCAGAGAGAGGGAAAGAAGGGAAGACACACTGCTTCCTCTTAAAGCCGTAACCCAGAAATTTCACACATTTTGGCTCACATCCCATTGGCCAGAACTTAAGTCATATGGCCACACCATATGGCCATACCTGGCTGCAAAGGAAGCTAGAGATTCTGGGAGGCCACATGCCCAGATAAAAATCGGGGTTTCTCTCTGAGAAATTTCTCTACCACCACAAGCCTGAGGGCTTCTCGTCCTCAGTCTCCCGCCCTTTCCTCCAAATTTAATTTCCCAAATACCCAAAGAAACTGTCTGGCAGACCCATCCTTGAAAAACAGAAGATGGAAAGAACAAGAATAGGCAAAGATGGAATCCTCTTCAACAACAAAAAAAGGATTGCTAAACACTTAAATTTTGCTACTCCTGAAAGAAAGTTGATTTTAAGTATAATGCCCAGTCAGGCAGGCAAAGTGACCTGATCTTGTGCTAGGGCCACACTTCTATCAGAAGTAAAATTCCAGAGAGGACTCAGAGGCAATGCCATGGGCTCTTGGACAGTGAGGAGGCACATGCTTGTTGAATTGGGACCTGAAGTACACCCAGTATTCTAAGGCAATCATCCCTAGTAATGCTCATTTTCCAAAGGGGTGAAATTTAATTACGGATACCAGCACACTTCTGGGACTGAAAGAACTAGAAACCTAGAGGGTAAATGTGTCTTTGGCCACACTGGAAAAGATGATTCTTTATACTCAGAGCCTCTGGATTATGTGGGATGTGGTCTCTTGGCTGGAAGTTCTCAGCAGTTTAGTCTTTAATATCAAGAGGACTGGAGGTCTGTAGTTACCAGACATCACAGGATTATAAAGCAGTGAAGACAGAGTGGAAATTAGGAAAGGACTTTTTTATATAGAAGATGTTTTGACCCAATGAATGTAATCTTATGAAATTATCTTATCTTTTTTACATTTAAATAAACTTTTTTAGAACAGTTTTAGATTTAAGGAAAAATTGCAAAAATAGTGCGGAGAGGGCCGGCCCGGTGGCGCAGCGGTTTAGTTCGCGCTTGGCAGCCCGGGGTTCGCCGGTTCGGATCCCTGTGCGCCCGCCGATGCACTGCTTGTCAGCCATGCCGTGGCGGGGTCCCATATAAAGTGGAGGAAGATGGGCACGGATGTTAGCCCAGGGCCAGTCTTCCTCAGCAAAAAGAGGAGGATTAGCAACAGATGTTAGCTCAGGGCTGGTCTTCCTCACAAAAAAAAAAAATAGTGCGGAGAGTTATGTTTTTATCTTATTTTATTTTCAGGGTAAAGGAATTTATTACTCACAGCACAGCAAGAGCATGAGCATCTACATATTTGTATCTTATGTTTTTACATGAAGACGTTTTCATTCTGAATATTTTAGTAAGGAAATTAAGAACAAAAATTGGTCAGTAGTAGAAAATCATAAAAGGGACCATTTTCTCTGTTCTGCCACTCCCTGAATGTGAGATTTTTAGCAAATCACTTAACATCTTTGAACCTCAGTCTTCTCACTTATAAAACAGAGATAAAGCTAATGTTTCACAGAGTTGCTGTGGTGACAACATAATAAAATGCATGTGAAAGGTTTGTATATGGACCTATTGGGAAGTCTGAAACACTGATCAAATCGTGGTTCTAGTAATTATTCTGCAGTACCCGATGGCATTTTAACTGATTGGACACAGTGTGTGAGCCGACATGCAGGAGTTCATGTATTTAATTCACTTGTCATCGGACGGTCTGCCCAGTCACTAAGGAAGGGCTGCTGAACTGATGTTGGAAAAACATTAGAAATCATTAAACAATTAAATTTCCACTTGTAAAAACAAATGGAATAATTTCACTATGAAAATAAATATCATAAGTGATTTAGATGATTTTATAATAATTTTCCAAAATAAAACATTTAATATCACTGATAAAGGATGTGCAGAAAAAATAGTTTTTAAGAGCGTCTCAGATTTACAATCCCTACTTCCTAGGATAAAAAGCAGGAAAACTGGACAAGATTTGTGCCTGGAAGTAAATTTTATGAACCATAGTGGAAATGAGGATTTTCCTAATTCGCTGAGGTCCTTGGGGATGCTTGTAATAGATAACTGTCAGTGCTCATCTCTGGGTGATGGGATTTAGGAGTAATTTTTATTTCGTACTTTTTAACTTGTCCAGTTTCCTACAATGAACATGCATTGTTCTTCTGTAACAAAGTTTGTTTAAATACCAAGTGTTGTCCGTATTCAAAGTAGATAGTGGGTTATATTTCCTTGTTAAAACAAAAATGTCATATTTCCTGGAAGACCCCACCGATGACTAAGCATGTTCATTACACTTCAGATTTCCAAGATAAGCCACCTATGAATGTGGAAAGATTTCTATACTGAATGGCTGAAAGGGTATTTCTACTTTGTTCACTTTTGGGATCCGTGATATATCATCAGTCTCAGCTATAAAATTGAATTTTCTCCTTTATATAATTACTAATATTGAAAGAAAAGCTGCCTATCGTCACCTGAAAATTAGAGAGAACACTGAAAATAAAGAGAAAAAAATTTTTCTTTCAAAAACAAGGTCCAAATGAACTGGCTTGAAGAAATATATTATTGAAAGTAGATATTCATTTCAACTCTGCCCCTTCATTTGTGGAAGTCATTGTGTTTGATCCAACTGGGAAGCCAAAGATGAGACAGGGATACTCAGTGTAATGCGGATGTAATCAAGGGTGGGCCACTGACCAGAAGCATCAGCATCACCTGGGAGCTTGTTAGAATCAGAATCTCAGGCTCCGCCCCAGAGCTGCCTTTTGACAAGCTCTGCAAATCTTGACTGTGATTCGTATGCGCATTAAACTTTGAGAACCACTGATCTGTTGAATATTTGGCTAATTTTGAGCTACCCTACCCGACAGTATTAACTAAGAGATCTAGCTGTTGTGGAGGCAGGTCATTGCTGTCATTACTTCCAAGAAGCTCATCTTCCTGTTGTTTGAGTCATCTAAAAGCCTGCCCAGTCTGATCAGGAGTAAATATGAAAGGTGGGGTAATTATTCAAAGAAATTATCATAAATTTGTGCAAAAAAATTACAGAAATTCATTGTAATTTTTTTAATAATAGAATAATTGAAAACAATCTAATGTTAACAAGAGATTAGTTAAGGAAATTATGGTGCATCTAACAGCTGCAAAGTAGCCATTAAAAACATGTCACAGAAGGGGCCGGCCCGGTGGCGCAGCGGTTTAGTTCGTGCTTGGCAGCCCGGGGTTCACCGGTTCGGATCCCGGGCGCCTGCCGAGGCACTGCTTGTCAGCCATGCTGTGGTGGCGTCCCATATAAAGTAGAGGAAGATGGGCACAATGTTAGCCCAGGGCCAGTCTTCCTCAGCAAAAAGAGGAAGATTAGCAACGGCTGTTAGCTCAGGCTGGTCTTCCTCACAAAAAAAAAAACATGTCACAGAAGAAAGTTTATTTACATGGGAAAATGTCCACATTGTATTCCTGAGTGAACAAATCTGGCTACAAAACATGAGCTGATTCTCTTTTCATTTTAAAAGTATACATATATACACAAGAAAAAAAAGTTACAAGGACATGCCCCAATGTGTTAACAGTGTTTTTGGATTTAGAGTGACTTTTTTTTTGTTTTATTTTCATTGTGCTTTTCATATTTTCTGCATCAAGCAATATTTCTTTTGTACAAAGAGAAAAAGAAGAGTAACTGTCATAAAGAAAAGTGATCAAGACACAGGCCTGTATTTCTGGCTGTAAATAGTATAGATTTTTTTCAACTAGAAGCTCATTTCTACTCTGATTCAATTATCACCAATGTTCAATAATGACACTAACTTACTTTTGCACTAGAGCAGTGGTTCTCAATCCTGGCTGCATGTTATTATCGCCTGGGGAGCTTCAACCAACCAACCAACCAACCAACCAAAAGACAACACAAAAATGATGGTTGCTTTCCACCCCAAAAACCCTGGGCACTGGGAATTTTTTAAAGCTTCCTGGAGTTGAGAACTATTGCTCAGTGCGGATGGAAAAATATTAATAGTTCATTTCTGAAAATCATTAACTACACTATCTGTTTTAGTTACAGAACCCTATGGTTATATATTTTGGGTTGTTTATTAAAGTACAGTTTTTAAAGTCCTCTCAGCATCATTTTATAAAACAATATCCAACAAATATTTATTACACATCTAGATTATTTGTTCCATTTGAGTCTCACAGTAACCCAGGAGGTCAGTAGGAGAGTATTATTAAGTCCATTACACAGAAGGGACATCCCAGATCCCACAGTTCCTTAGGGAAAGGGCTCAAATCCGTGATCCTGCACTCCAAAGCCAGTGCTCTTAATGTCATCACGTTGTTTCTAGTGTCCTACATTTATGTTTAGAGAAGGTATTTTTCTAGTTCATGGTCCTGTCTTTTTCTTTATACATCTCAGGCATGCTTAGAATGTTCACATCTGAGAAATGTAAGAGTCTTCCTTTACAGTCAAAATGAGGAGTGTCAGCTCAGAAATTTCTGAGGACCACTATCTAATCATCCTTTAGGGGGCTTAGGTGCTCAAGGGTTCAGAGCTTCTGGACACTGTAAGACAGAGTAAGCAAACTAGAGACTTGATGTGACATTTCCCAGCTGCATCTGGATTTCAGCAATAGTGCCCTATGAGAAGACACCAGCTGGAACCAGCTGTAATTTATCTGCTGTCAAATGATTCTGCCCTTTACAAAATGCAAATTGTTTGAAAGATTGTTTCTCTGAATATTGCAGATATTGACTTCCACTGTACCTTCACAATATAAATGTATGTCTTACTATTGAAATTTATTCACATGCTTAGTGCACTTTGGGAAATAGGCGTGTTTTTAAAATAATAAAGTATTTCACCATCAAGTGTACCGAAAAAAAGAAAAAAAATATGACGCTGTTTATACTAGATATCAAATTATTGTTTTATGTTAGTTGTGATTAAACCTGAATGATCTTTAATTGAAAATGGTCACAATGTTTTTCTAAATCTCAGCACTAAAAGGAACAACTAAATCTGACTTGGAAACCAAACAGCCCTGTTGGTGATGAGGAAGTCAATGGCGGCCTCGGTTGCCCTTGGATACCACTGGTGGGCAGCCGTGGAGTTGCTGCCACCTCGTGGATATTCCAGATAGCGCAGCCAGGGAGGCGGCTTCAGCCACGCCAAGGGAGCCAGCGCTTCACAGCCCAGCTAGGCAGTCACACTTTGATAATGTTTCAGCTGGGCTCACTTATTACCTCGAAAGACAAAGCGCCTGTGCAGTTTATTACGGGTTTGTGGTGTTTATTAATCCACAACAGTATTGTTTTTGATAGACAATCTAAAATTAAGGCTAATAAAGGACTCTGGGAATGTGGACTCAGTAATTTTGTTGGCTTGAGAACAAAGAAGAAGAAAGTCAGTAAACAGTACCTGGATCCTCCAGTAATTACTCCATCTTATAAATCACTGTTTTCCCTTATTCTGGCCCACAGTCTGTCATTCTAGAAAGTATGATATATTAATTTTTAGCTAAGCAATACCCACAGGGAATAATCAGAGTTGGCACTGTACAGGTGTTTTTCCAATGAAAAAGGTTACTACTGGAATTATCTATAAACAGCATCAGGACATGGAATATTAACAAAGTGATTTTCATCTGCTTATTAAGTATTAGGAGACACAAGTGCTCAAAATCATGTTGTTCTGGCTGACATTTGAAAGGTCATGCGTTATCTGGGAAAGAAGGTCCCCACCTTCAAGGTGCTATCAACATTCTTTCTTTCCTTTTTCTTTTTAAATGTTATTTTAAATTTAATTATTATGAAATAGTTAAGTCCTACATAATGGTATAAAAATATGATATTGCTCATAGTTGACCCTACCACTCAGCTTAAGAAACACAATATTATCAACACAGGTGAAGCCCTTTGTGTACCCCCATTGTGCCCCCTTCCTTCCCATCACTTCACAGTTTCCACAGCCCTAAATTTGGTATTTATCTTTCCCATTTGTTTCTTTATGCTTTCATCAAAACAAATGTATCCATAAACAATACAAAGTATCAGTTTCCATGTTTTTAATACTTTATTTAAATGATTATTTTTTCCTGTTGCTTGAATTTCTTTTCATTCAATGTTATGATTGTGAGATTCATCCATTACATTAGTTTCCTGGGGCTGCCATAACAAATTACCACAAACTTCATGGCTTAAAACAACAGAAATTTATTCTCTCACAGTTCTGAGGCCTAGAAGTCTGAAATGAAGGTGTCTGCAGGGCTGCACTCCCTCTGGGGCTCGAAGGGAGAATCTGTTCCTTGCCTTTTCCAGCTTCTGGTGACTCCAGACATTCCTTGGTTTGTAGCTATGTAACTCCAATCTTTCCTTCCATCTTCACGTGGCCTTCTGCTCTGTCTGTGTCTTCTTCCCTTATAAGGACACTTGTCTTGGATTTAGGTCCCACCCGTGTAATCCAGGGTGATCTCCTCTGGAGATCCTTACTTACAACTACAAGGACCCCAGAAAATACGTGACGGAAGCAGGTTGCCAATCCAGGTATTTTGACCGACCACCCTGACCATTGGATTATATGGTTTCTAAGCTCAGCTGGCTGAGACTTCCAGTTATTTAAATAATGGGCATTTAATGTGGCATTGATTCTAATGCTTAGCCCATTTGGGTGAAAACTAGCTAATATTGAGAGGCTATGGGGGAAGGAATGGTGTGTGTGCACTGGCTGGGGAGGCAGGAAATCTAGGTTCTGGAATCAATCCTCTGTTGATCCCCAAATTCCAAGGAACAGGATGCTCTTTTGTCCCTGTTTCTCTTCCAAGCCACTTTGATTTTGTGTGTGTGTGTGTGTGTGTGTGTGTGTGTGTGTGTGAGGAACACTAGCCCTGAGCTAACATCTGTCGCCAATCCTCCTCTTTTTTTTTTTTCTTTGCCTGAGGAAGACTGGCCCTGGGCTAACATCTGTGCCCATCTTCCTCTACTTTATATCGGACGCCGCCACAGCATGGCTTGACAAGCGGTGTGTCTGTCCGCGCCTGGATCCGAACCTGCGAACCCCGGCTACCAGAAGCAGAGGGCGTGAACTTTGCTATGCCACTGGGCTGGCCCAGCCACTTTATCTCATTCAACCAGCAGGGAGGTCAGTGAGAGGAAATAGCCACCCACCCACTCTCTGGGCTTGGGCTGGGAATGCACAACGAGATTTTTTAAACACACATTTTTTTTGATTACTAGAGTAAATAATCTTACAGAAGTTTGGAAAATGGAAGGAAAAATTACTTTTAAGCCCACTAATCTAATCCATCTATTTCTCATCTGCATGTTTTTACAGTTGTAATCATTTGAATCTAGTTTTATAACCTACAATATATCATCATTTTCCTTGTTGTTATATAAAAAGACAAGTAGTTTCATCTCCAAGCTCAGGAGACTGACTTACTGAAGGTCCCAGAGTTAGTGATGAAGCCAGGCACCATAAGTAATTGCAATTTATAATGCATAAAATATTATAACTGTTTCAAGGTTTTATTTAGATATGCGGATATTTCTAGTAGGCATTTGCAAATAAACATCTGATTATCTGTTGCCATTTAACAAACCACTCCAAAACTTAGTGCCTTACGACAATGACTGCATTTACTTGACTCATGAATTTGTAATTTGGGCAGAGCTTGGCAAGGACAGTTTGTCTTTGCTTCCCCATGGCGTCATCTGGGTTGGCCTGAGACTGGTGCCTGGGACCATCTGAAAACTCGCTTACTCACAGGTTGCTGGTTGATGTTGATTGTCATCAGGACCTTAGCTGGGGCTGGGGCCAGAACACTTACACATGGCTTCTCCACGGGGCTGGTGGGCTTCCTCCCACAATGGTGGCTGAGTTCCAAAGGCAATCATCCCAAGAGAGAAGAAACAAGGCAAAAACTCTCTCCCCTTTTGTGATCTTGTCTGAGGAGTCATACAGGATGTCTTCTGCCATATTCTATTTGCTAGAAGCAAGTCACCGAGCCCAGCCCACTATATAAGGGAAGGGGAATTAGGTTCTACCTTTTTTGGGGGAAGAATTTCAAATAATTTGTACACGTGTTTTCAGACCATCACAGTTTGCCTAGTGGACATAAATTATTTACATTTTCCCCTACATGCAAGGTTATACTCATTCCCCACATCCCTAGACCCCTTAAACATTGTACCTCCTGGAGTCTCAGGCTTGAGGTCCATATCTGGACATGCAAATCAGGTCCAGGAGTGGCTGAGTAACTCGGGTGCCATTGCCGAGTGCAGCCCCTCTCAATCTGAAGACCTGTGAATCAAGAGACAAGCCATGTGCCCACCACACCCGATATACAGAGGTGGGACAAGCACAGGGTAACCACTATAAACCCTTCTGTTCAAAAAGGGGGAAACGGGAGGCACACAGTGGCCACTGGTACACAAGGTTCTGAAGTCCACCTGAGCGTGTTGCCAGTCCCTTATCAGGACTCAGTCCTACTACCTGGAAGTTGTTCAGCTTAGCTTTTGGCTCCACCCACCGGGATCTTGGTTTCACCCTTTGGGCCACTCTTCCTTCTCCACTAAAAGTAGCCCTTCTTTGCAGCTGCATAGTTCTCTTAGGCTGCTTCCTGCCCTTACAAGTCTGGGGAGCCAGAGGCCTGAATATCCCTTTCAGTCTAAGCTGATTATAATCCTTTAAAAAACTTTGTAGGCTTCTTATGAATCAAATTATAACCAACTCCATTAGGCAAAAGCCACACCCACAAATCTCTCTTAGCTCTTCTCTTCCTTAGACTCTCCAAAGCTGATGTCTGATAACATACTTATGATTTGTAGCCCTTTCGTATGCTTCAAAGGATCTAAGAAGTAACACCTTAAAACTCGTTGAGGTCCTAACAATAAGTTTTATAGTTCCACTCCTGGCTTCACCTTTGGACTGTGTTTTCCTGATAGCCCTCTGGATCTGATCTTCACCTGGAAGCCGTTTCTTTTGCCATATGGAGAGATGGGGAAGGAGAAACTGTTATTTTCAAACCCAGCAATTCCTGGCTCCTATGTATTTATCAGTCCTTTCTTTAGCTTACCTCGCTCCTCTTGCATTTTCCCATAATCGGTGAGAATCACCAGGCAGCAGCTTCAATGCTTTTCCTGAAAATCTCCTTAGATAGGTCACTCAGTTAATTTAGTATATTTTCCATCTTCCATGTCACCATAGCTGACAGTGCTGCTAAACTTTCTTCCACTACATGACAGCTCCCAATAACGTTTTCCTCGCTTTCTTGTCAACCCTTACCAATAACTTCTTCAAGAACCATGAGGCTTCCACTAACAGTCTCTGGAAGACACTCCCCAATTCTGCCTGCTGCCCAGTCCTGAAGTCATTGCCACATGTTCTTGCTTTTTGTTATGGTACCAAAATCTAGTCCAGTTATCTGTGGCTGCATAACAAACCACCCAAAAACTTAATGGCTTAAAACCGTAACAACATCTATTTGCTCATTAATCTACAATTTTGGAAGAACTTGGAGGAGACAATTCGTCTCCGCTCTACTCAGTGTCAGCTGAGGTGGCTCGAAGATTAGGGGCTAGAACAATCTGAAAACTTGCTCACATGTCTGGTGGCTGATGTTGGCTGTTAGCTAGGAGCTCATCTGGAACTGTTGTTGGAATCCTGCACGTGATCTTTCCACGTGGTGGCTTGGCTTTTTCACCAAATGGTGAGATGGTTGGGCTCCAAGAGCAAGCCTTCCGAGAGAGATCCCGCGGGAGCCTAGTCTCAGAAGTCACATAGTATTATTTCTACCATCTTCTTTTCTTTAAATGTGAGTCACTAAGTCTGGCCCATATTTAAGGAGAGGGGAATTGGACTCCACCTTTTGATGGGAAGAGTATCAAAGAATTTGAGGACTTGTTTTAAAACCACCAATAAAAATGTATTCTTAGCTCCATATTACGGATGTAGAAGCTGTACTTCAGAGAGACTGACTTGCTGAAGGTCTTACAATTAGTGAGTGAGAAGGCTTGGGACCAAAAAGTGTACATTAGATAATTAATTAGATACACATTAATTAGATAATGTGTAATGTACAATCTGTAAAGCATTATAATGCTACAACATTTTACTTAGGAAGACAGAGATATAGACGTGTGAGGGAGAGAGAGGCAAGGGCAGAAGTTTTCTAGTAGGCCTTTGCACACACAAAATACTCCGATAATGTTAGAATATATACAGAGCAACTGTCCATGCGTGTAATATCTGCAAAGATCTTCAAATGGCACATTTCTGGATTTCAAAGAGTAAACATTAATATGATCTCAGTTGAGCTTTGCTACCTTCTTCACACAAGTAAGCGAACCCATCAGCCATATGGGTTATGAATCAAGGAACTTTATTATTATTATTTTTTGGTGAGGAAGATTAGCCCTGAGCTAACATCTGTTGCCAATCCTCCTCTTTTTGCTGAGTAGGATTGGCCCTGGGCTAACATCTGTGCCCATCTTCCTCTACTTTATATGTGGGACACCTGCCACAGCATGGCTTGATAAGCGGGGCGTAAGTCTGCACCCAAGATTCGAACCTGTGAACCCCGGGCCACTGAAGCCGAGTGTGCAAACTTAACCACTCCACCAAGAGGCGGGCTCTAAGGAATTTTATTATTTTTTTGTATAATGAAACACAAGTTTATTTTGCTGTTAGTGTTCATTTAATGAATCACCGTCATAACGGCCAGAAATGTCTTCAGTCATGACTTCAGAGCATCTAACTGAATTCTTTATTTCCATCAACTACTCTCTGGTTTGACATACAATGCACGTTTACCTTATTAGCCCCATATTGGGCTAAGATAACTGAGCACAGGGGGGCTCTTTAAAATAAAATGACATTGGGCTCTCTGGACTCATAAAGAGGGAATGTGCTCACCAACTTTTGCCCAAAGATATTTTTGGTCTCATAGTTAAATTTCTGATTAGTAGTCAGTTTTCCTTATTGAATACGTCATATTTCTTTTCCTTAGATTTATCTGTGCCTCTGTGTGTGTGTGACTGAATATGAGTGCATGTCCTTACGTGCATCTGTTCTGACAAGTTCATTTTGCAGTTGTCTATTGGTTTAAATAATCAGTTTATTACTGATAGCCTTTTGAATTTTCTTGGTAAGCAGATTGTTGGGCAATGAGGAGAAGCAATCAATTGCCCAAAATCATTGTGCAACGAGGAAAAACAATCAAATTATAACACACCAAAATGAAAACAGACCGCTGTGCCAGCAATGTATCTAAATATCTTCTGAGAAGTATAAAAATAACTTTGCCTAACCCTATTGTGTCCTTTATGGTTATATTTAGTCTGTGTAGTTTTTCTGGAACAATACACCAGTATTGATTTTGGCTCATGTTCTCCGTATTCATCAAAACCTATGATCTTGGGGCCGTCCGGTGGCGCAGCGGTTTAGTCCGCGCTTGGCAGCCCAGGGTTCGCGGGTTCGGATCCCGGGCGCCCGCCGACGCACTGCTCGTCAGCCATGCCGTGGTGGCGTCCCATATAAAGTGGAGGAAGATGGGCACGGATGTTAGCTCAGGGCCAGTCTTCCTCAGCAAAAAGAGGAGGATTGGCGACGGATGTTAGCTCAGGGCTGGTCTTCCCCACAAAAAAAGAAAAAAACCTATGATCTTAACCATTATGTACAGTATTAGATCTTCAAGGACAGAGATGTTTAGCTTAATTCCTCCCTCTCTTGCAGTAATAGCAAACACATAAACATTGTTTGGTTCAGATTGCTGTTGCCTGAAAAGAATAATGAACATTGTACAATGAGGAAAATAAGGCATTTAGACTATTGTGCTTGAGAATTTACCACTATGATCTGTAATTTTCCCATTGCTTTTGCTCAGGGTTTCTCCCCTTTGCCCTTTCCCGCAAGCTGTTCTGAGTCAAGTGGATTCCGTTCCGGTCCATCTCTAACTCTTTACTCAAATTATCTCTTACCCCAGTCTTGCCTCTTTTGTTACCCTTACAAAGCCCACTAACCCCTCCTTTCTGGAGCCTTCAGTACCTAGATTACAAAAGCTTTACTCTGCTCTTAAGCCTTGAGAATTCTGGATAATTCTGTGCTTAAGGGTGGAAAATGGTGGCATATATTAAATTGGGTGCAAGTCTATAAAATAACATAGACTCATAGCATTCGATCATGAGCCTGGGGCAGTGCCTATAAATAGTGCCTACGCACACATGAGCCCCTCAATAAATAACTGGAGCATGAATAAGAAAGGGCCTGTTTTTGTAAAAGATGGAGAGATCAAGTGACTTGTCCAAGACTTTACTCCTGGACCATGATAGAGTTCTTGCAAGAATCCAGATCTTCCTGTTTTATCCAGTTCTCACCATTCTGCACCTCCCAGCTTCCAGTAATTTGCATTACCTTTGGAAGACTTGTGAATGTTTATGCCTCTGGGGATCTGGGCATCAACAGTGCTGCAAAGCAAGTGGTTCCTCAGGCCACTTGGTGTCCGACCAAGTTGGGCTCTTGGCAAATGCTTTGGTTCCTCTTTCCTGGTGTTAAGAAAGCATTTATTTTGGTTTTAACATAGTGTCTTTGATTTCTTATTAAATTTGACTAAACAAAGATTTGGATGATGTCAACCAGGCAGATGGATTTCTGATAATACATATTTTTAAGTACCTGTAATGCTTTTCTCAGTATAAAAGTAATACATGTTAATTATAGGAAATACAAATATAACAAAAAGAGGGAAATTCAAAATGCCCATTATCCTACACTGCCCCAAAGAGAACCATTATTAACTAACTAACTATTTGGTATATGAGGCTTTCAGTTATGCATGTATGCACACATATACACGCACATTCACATTTACAAATTGTTTTATGTAGTGTTTATTTTACTTAATTTTTTATAAACATCTTTCCATATTGTAAAATACTCACCTACAGCATAATTTTTGATGACATAATTTTTTTATAGCGTGGCATTGTATTTGTCTAATCTCTTTCTGCTGGACACTGTTTCCAAAGACAAGAAATCCTTAAAGATGATTTGCCATACAGATAGTCACTTCAGCAGTGACTCCCAGGCTCCACTTGCACCCCACTCACAATCCGGGGCTCTGGAAGTAAGACGGAGAGCGTGGCCATGTGCACTGGGCTGCCTCTGGGAGCAAAGATCCACCAGACCTCCAGAGGAAAATGGAACCCGACTGCCAGATCCTTAGGGCCCCTCTCCTAGTTCTCCTTAAGGAGGAATAAAAAATTTCACAGCCTGCAGATCTTGTGGGTTTCCTTCTCGAAATCAGTCAAGTATTTGTACTTGGGAATGTCGGGAAATGAGAATTGAACGGGGGTGAGGAGAACAATTATAGAGATTTAATGTAATTTTGGAGGGTGGAAATTCGTATTTTTTTAAAAGTCTTTTTAATGAAGCAAAGAAACATGTGTCCAGTTTTGCATGCTTGAATTATATTTTCACTTTTGCTCCCTCTGGGGTTAATAAAGTCACATTTAAAAGTTGTCACAACTCTCCTTGCCTCAGCTCTCTTTTACTTTCCTTCCTCCATTTGAGTGTTCCGGGAGAGCTCACTAGGCCCCGAATCTTCCAGTCTGCTCAAAGACTCCCTAGCTAGAGATAGAGAGGAAACACGAGATCTGATAGAAGAGTGGGGGAGCTGGGTCAAGCTAAAGAGGGCGAGGATATTGCCAACTCTCTCCGCCTTCACGCCAGTTGGGTCACAGTAGGGGAGGAAAGAGCCCCAGGACACTAAGATTGTCCTCAGTGGCCCTAGGACACCAACCTGCCTGGGTTTGCCAGGGCTGAGCTGGGAACTGGCCCTTTGGAGTTCATCCAGTCCAACTGTGGAGTCCCTCCAACCCCTGAACCACAGAATAGGGGAAATCACCTCACAATCTTAACTTGAGAGGAATCTCAGATCTTATCCAGCTCAACATTTATCCAGTGCTTTTATTTTTCCTTTTCACCTTTATTCTCAAGAAGGAAAGTGGTGACAAGTCTCAGCCTAGCCTCAATGTGATAGATTCATATAAATAGATATAAGTATATGTAAAATATTTATTTGGGGCCAGCCCTGGTGGCCTAGCAGTTAAGTTCTGCATGCTTCACTTCAGCGGCCCAGGTTTGGATCCCAGATGCAGACCTACACCACTCACCTGTCAATGGCCATGCTGTGGTGTTGGCCAACATACAAAAAAGAGAGGAAGATTGGTAACAGATGTTAGCTCAGAGCAAATCTTCCTTAGCAAAAAAGAAAAATTAAAAATTAAAATATTTAAGCGGACTAGACTTCAGAATAAATTTCTACTGTAACATTAACCAAACGGAGGAATTGCTTATGCAAGATTCCGATCCTGAGGCTGAGAACCAGATATCCTTCCACTTGAAACAGGAAAACCCATACACCCCCACTCAGCCTGGAAAGCTCCTAGTTATGTACCAGTAGATATTGAACCAATCAAAGACTGCCAAATGTACTTGAAAATTCATCAGAAAGCCCCACCACTTTCAACACTCTCACCCTGATCGAACACTCACCAATCAAAGACTGTCGTAAGACTTCTTGCTTTTACTCTGTAAACCTCACTCTCCTTTCACACACCTTTGAGTCTCTACCAGTGGAAAGTGATGGTCACTGACTCCCTTAGTACAGTAAGATCTGAATAAACAGGCTTTAGGTAACTTTATAGGTGCTCTTTATCTTTTGGACAAAACACAAATGTACTCTTATCCAGATTTGCAATATAAATTAGCATGTTTGACTACCTCTAACATGAACAGAGGTTGGCAGATTGTGGGATCCAATACACGTCTCTTCTCCAGCATCCTCTCCACCCAAATTTGCCTGTCCTTAAAATGAGTTGTCTTATGAGTCATACCTCTGTGGTGAGTGAGGGGAGCCCTTTTCAGCTTACTCTGCCTCCTCCTCTTTTCTAGCTCTCTAAAGCCTAACATTCTATAATGAAAGATTTAGTCTCTGGGCTCCAAGAGTTCTTCATGTTCTTCATGCATCTGATTACCATGGAGGAAAGTCCACATCTCTGTAAGAAGAGATATAGACCCAGGGAAGGTACACAGAGAGAAGTCATCTTACGTCTTGTCTAAGAGGGCTACCTAGAAAGCTGAACGGACCCTCTCAAAGGAGAAAAACCTTAGGTATTACCAGATTTCTAGGTGCTGGCTAAGGACGGAGTAAGTGCCCAGCTGACTGGAAATGCACCTTTTGCCCAACAACCTCTGGAGCTGCAGGCCTAGCCTAGTGCAGCAGCGGCCTCTCCTTTGCTCCCAGCGTTTGAGCAGCCAGCTAGCCTGTCTCTCCACCCTTTATATTTTCCATCTGGAGGCAGATAGTAGTCCACTGTGGTCTCTAAGTTCCAGGGCACATATCAAGCTCTCCAAGTGGTGTCAAGAAAATTCCTTCGGATTGAAGTGCCCTCCCCAGTGCCCATCTTGCCACTCACATTAATGTGAATGGCTTTTGATGAGAGAGAAATAGTAGGGTTAGAGCACCGAGAAACTAGGGAGGGAAGAGACTAGGGAATAAATGCCAGTTATCCAGGAAGGGAGATTTAATTCAGCCTGGGGCCAAGCCTACAATCCCTACCGTCTGGCCACAGAGGGGCAGCAGACCTGGTGAGAGCTGGGAACATGCTAGCTTCTCTTTTCCACCACTGACCATCTCTCTTGCTGTCATACTCTGCTTATCTTGTTGATTAGTCTTTCATAAACATTCCACAAATATCTGTCTGGCCCTACCATAAGCCTGGAGGTGCAAATTCCAACTCTCCAGCACTTACAGAAATGAGGGAGAGATAGCCAACGAGCAATAGGTACAGTCTGATGAGAAGGAGTAGTGGCAAGAACCTGTTCTTTGAATACTTTGAGAAGAAACACTCCACCCAGACCAAGGGGTGGTGGAAGCAGGGGCAAAGGAGAAGCCGCAGGAGCTAGAGAGGGTTTTTCTAGGTGATACCTGATCTGAGTTTTAGAGGAGATGCTGAATTTAGCAAGGCAGAGAAGGTGGGTGATATTTGGGTCTGTTTTACCAGATCCTGACCATCCTGTAAGCTATCTGAGGACAGAAATTGGTCCTAAGCCTAGCAGGGACTTAGAGCAGTTAATTTGTTAAACCAACATTGTATAGTATACTAGAATAGAACAGCATGGAGTCCTGTGCTATACAATAGTACTTTCAGGACTAGTGTAAACTAGTAACCGATATTAGCTTCACAAGATCTTTTCCTTCTTTTTATCCTCTGCTTCCCTCTTGTATTTCACCATCTCCTTTTCTGAAAAGAGATATGATTTCTGTACTAAAGAGGAAAATTAACTTATCCCAAAGATATTGCCTGGGACAAGATCTATATGTTTTCCTCAAGTGGATATTGGATGATATTATGCAATTAATTTATTCCTAGGAGACGCATGCTGAAGTATCCATGGGTGAAGTCTTATCATTTCACCTTACCTTATCATATCACTTACCTTAAAAACTGTGGGGGGAGGGGGAGAGAGAGAGAAAGAAATGCAAACGTAAATATTTGTTGAATTTGTGGGAGGGTATACGTGTTTATTTTACTATTTTTCCGATTGTTCTGCAGTTTGAAATTTAAAGATAAGTTGCAAAATGCAAATGGGTTGCTCACTTGGACGAAGTACTGAACAGGTCAGTAGTAGATCCTTTCAGAGTCCACGTAAAAAAAAAAAAAATGCCTTTGCCGTCACGTGACACATACTGCCTCGTGAATCTATATTTATACGTATTTGTTTTGTCTGTATTCCCATCTCGAAGTGTCAAGCTGCCAGAATACAACCTCATATTCAGAACTGTTCTCTTCTCCAATGACACAAACCTAGACATTCAGACAGTTTTAAGTGGAGATCACAATCACTCCCTTATTGTTCTTACCTTTTAATGAAGGTCCAACTCTCACCTTTAATTGCAAGGTATTTAAAGCAGGTATGTTTTCTACAGCATTTAATTAGGTGAGCATTAAGTCTCAGTGGATAATAAGCAAGGCCTGTACTTGGGGAGAAGTTGTAAGGGCACCTTGAGTAAGGCTGTCCTTTGAACAGCTTTTCCCAAAGCAAAGCAATCATTCTGCAGCTGTTTCACTTAAAAAACAAAGCTCTCTGGTCAAAGTAAGTTAGTAAAATATTGTACATTTTATTCTCTGTCTTAGAGATTCACATTACATACTAGCAATTAAAAGAGATGCAAAGTTCTGGTTTTTGGTAATGGAGAAGTAGCTTCTATTGGACAAAGCCATCCACAGATGGCAACTAAAAATTCTGGAAAAAATATTTTTTAAAAACTACTCAGACACCAGAAAGCAGTGGAAAGCAGGCAGAAATTGGAGTAGAGACGAGATTTGGACAAAGGGAATGGCACTGAATAAGTTTCCATTTTTAAGTTTTTTTACTGGGGGAAGGCCCTAGTCTCTGTAAAGCAAGGAGGCTAAAATGCAATAGAAAATTCTCAGTTTTACTGGCTTAAAAAACCAGAGGACATGGGGTTGTTCTGGTGGCTTAGTGGTCAAGTTCCTGCTCTCCACTTCGGCGGCCCAGGGTTGACAGGTTCGGATCCCGAGCATGGACATACCCACCAGGACATACAAACCGGGACATACGCACTGCTCATCAAGCCATGCTGTGGCCGGCGTTCCATGTATAAAGTAGAGGAACATGGCCATGGATATTAGCCCAGGGCCAATCTTCCTCAGCAAAAAGAGGAGGATTGGCAACAGATGTTAGCTCAGGGTTAATATTCCTCACCAAAAAAAACCCCAAAACAGAGGACAAAATTCAGTGTGACTACAGCAGCTTGAAAGTGAGGGGAGAATCCTAGAAAGAAGAGAGTCTATAAGGGAGAGCCATAAATTCTGCACATAAACTCTACTCACATCTCCGGCTGACCCCGAGCTACACATGCATGGGGCAGACTCCAAGCAACCCATCCAAGTCTAAAAGAACTGAGCAGAGATTTCAGCTGCTGCTTGCTGTGGGGTAAATAGAATTTACAGTTTAAGTATGACCAAGTAAACTGATGATTAAAACAAAAAGTCAATACTCTTTTGAGAGTATTGAAACCCAGAGTTTCTTCAATCATTCATAATGTCCAGGATACACTAAAAATTAGTCGACATACAAAGAAATAGCTAAATGAAGCTCATATTCAAGAGAAAAGGCAATCAGTGGGAACTCATCTCAAAATGACCCAGATGTTGGTATTAGCAGACAAAGATTATAAAGCAGCTATTGTAACTTGCTCAGGGATACAAATGAAAATATGCTTGTAATGAATGGACAAAGAAATCCACGCCAAAGCACATGATAATCAAACATCTGGAAACAAAACACAAAGGAAACATTTTGAAAGCAACAAAAGGATTTGATGAATAATGATAGATAGAAATGTGATAAAGCAAATACAGCAAATTGTTAATTATAGACTCTAGGTGGTAGGTATGTGCATGTTCACTCTGTAATTCTTTCAACTTTTCTGTTAGCTTGAAAATGTTCATAATACGATATTAGATAAAAGGTCTGCAAAGTCCTACATTAGAAAAACCTGTTTAAAACTCCATTTTTCCCAAACTTCTTTTTTCAATGAAACAAAATAAACAAAAGCCCTAAGGAAAATGAAATAAACCCTGCAGAATATACTCTGGAAAACACTTCCTATTTAGATTTAGTCTATACCCATTTCAATTTTTTAAATAAGAATAGGGTATCATATCCATTGCTGCAAATGGATATGGGTGGGTAGCAAACCACCCCCAAAACACAGTGGCTTAAAATAACGACAATTTATTATTTCTCATGATTCTGTGAGTTGACTGGAGCTCGGGGTTGTTCTGACTGGGCAGCTCTGCTGATCTCACTTGGAATCTCTCCTGCATCTGAGCTCGGCTGGGGCTGGAACATCCAGAATGACTTCCCCGCCTCCAGGGTTTCTCTTGACGTGGCTTTCAGGTGTCTAGTCCAGACTTCCTCAACTGCATAATGGCTGGGCTCAAAGGGGAGGAAACAGAAGTAGTGAGTTCTCTTAAGGCATGGGCTCAAATTCTCAGAATGTTGCTTCTACATTCCATCGGCTAAAGGAAAGCCTAAAGGGAAGCCCAGATTCAAGGAAAGAGGAAATAAACTTCACCTCCTGATGTAAAGGAGCAGCCCGTGCATACAGGGAGAAAAGGAACTGATGGTGGTGGTCTTGGAAGATTATCTATCACAGAGATTTGCTACCAGAATTTCCACTGAAAGCACAGATTTGTATGCCTAACTGAAGAGGTCTAAAGGTTACAAATGAATAAATAGTTGTTTATCTTACAGAAGCAATCTTTGCTTTCTAGATCACACAGCTTTGTCAAGTAGCAACTTCGAAACGCACTGAAGTGTTGATCTGAGGGATAGTGGAAAGCAATCTGAAATGAAGAGTCAGAAGACCTAGGTGTCTATTCTGACTGCTACTTACCAGCTGGGTGACTTGGGTAATTACTTAACCTCTCTGAACCTAAGTTCTCTTGTTTGTCAAGTGGGGTTAATGTATTTAACTCACTGAATTTTATTTAGGGCCAAAAAGGAGACAGAGATCTCCCATGGTTCTCAGACGAGCAGTCCCCAAGAGAACTGGAACTAGATCCAAAGCAACCCTGAGGAACCCTTAGCAGGATTTTGTGGATCTTCACTAGTACCTGCCATTGAGTTGGCCACCCTCCCCAAGACTGTTCCACTGTTCACTAGTGTGTCCTGTCATCAACTACCAATTCTTCCTCTCTACCATAAGTATTTTCTCTTTACCGTATGGTTCTTGATTTCTCATAATTTCAGCCTGCCGCAAACTATCATGGCCCTACCTCATGGTCTAGACCAGGAATTGGCAAACTTTGGCCTGTGGGCCAAATGTGGCCTGCCATCTGCTTCTGTAAATAAAGCTTTATTGGAACACAGTTATACTCATTCATTGACTATTGTCTGTGGCCTCTTTTGGCTACAATGGGCAGAGTTGAGTAGCTGTAACAGAAACTGTGTGGTCCACAAAACCTGTTTGGCTCTTGACAGTTTCCTGATCCCTGGTCTAGACTCTCCCTCGTGGTTCCTGTCTCTAGGCATTCATTTTGTTTCTGTTCTCACTGACTTATTCTTTTTTTTTTTTGTGAGGAAGACCAGCCCTGAGCTAACATCCGTCCAATCCTCCTCTTTTTGCTGAGGAAGACTGGCCCTGGGCTAAAATCCGTGCCCATCTTCCTCCACTTTATATGGGACGCCGCCACGGCATGGCTGACAGGCAGTGTGTCGGCGGGCGCCCGGGATCCAAACCTGCGAACCCCGGGCTGCCAAGCGCGGACTAAACCGCTGCGCCACCGGGCAGGCCCCTCACTGACTTATTCTTGAAGTATTTCCCTGTTCAAGTTCCAAGAAGAAGAACCGAAATCTTCTGAAGTCCTTGTTCCCCAATCTGAAATGAAATAAAAGAAGACATCCTCTTTTCACTCCAGGCAGCTTCATAGTATGTTGGCCAGCCACAGAGAGGCTGTATTTGCGTGACATGTTCTCTCCCACCCTCACCCAATTAGCTGTGGCTGAGGAAATGTAGATAATATGTAGTCAGTAAGACAGAGCTGCCTTGGAGAGGCTGGGGCATAGTGGGTACTATGACTAACATGTCTACTACAACTGCAAATTAAATTAAATGAGCTAATATATGTAAAATTATATGGTAATGTGTGAGCCATATATTTATAAAGTATCAAAAGTACTTGCCAATTAAGATCTGAAATGAACTACAGTACTCCTGAAATTAATAACATAAATCAGTGACAAAATATGATGTAACATAAAAATTCAATTCACACACAAAATTACAGTTCTGTTGCATAATAGGACCTATAGTATTATGGTGGTATTATAGCTACACAACATAAAACACCATTAACATTTCCCAGTAGACAAAAAGTAGGTGAAAAAAGGCTTAATGAGCAGTGAAATTAAGATTGGATGAGTATTGGCTCTACTTCGATGCTAATGATCTTTCTTTCTTATTTGGAAGAAACCCAACAATTCATCCATCATGAATTATGTACTTTCTCAAGGATAAGTTACTATAAACGCAGAGTCCTGCAACAACCAGCGCTTTTAATAGGTTCTTCTTCCATGCTTTTCCCACTTAAACTGCATCTGCTTTGGTTGCCTAGATCTTGGCTCCCTTCTACACCACAGAACATGGCTCCAGTTTGGATCCTGTACAGAGGACAACACCATGACAGTTTTGAAACAATCCTCTGAATCCTTCTAGCAATGTAAAAGGTGTGGTACTCAGAGTACATTTTATAGAGAAATCTGTCTGACCTCATTTTTAATAAAGAAACTTAAAAAAAAATTTTCCCCACTGAAAAACAAACAAAAAACCATGGGAAAGAAACTCTCAGAACAATGCCTACACCTTCTAGCCTGGACCAATTGATAACACACACAAAATAGCTTCCAAAATAACTTTTATTTCTATATAAAAACAAGTCAAGAAAAAATAGATGCATATTTTTTCTACAAAATTATAAAATACGCAGGCTATTTAATATTTTTCCATAAATGTGCTGAGATAAAAAGATAAATTTAAACAGAAATCTTTTCTACTTAAAGTTTTCAGGTACTTTGTAAGAAATAAGGAATAATAGTTTTCTTTTTTCTATACTTTCCTATGTCTAGCTCTAAGACATAGCAGTTAAAACTTTCTGTCAGACTTATCTAAAAGGACATGTCAAGATAAAAATTCCATCATACGGCATTAAAATTAGCATAAATCTTTATGTCTCCCTTTGCACTCTTAGATTTGGCAGTTGTGGTCAAACCGGTATTGCACTGGAATTTCCAACTCAGCAGGAAAAAGAGCCTAATTAAAAACAAGACATCTTCTTTATTTTGTCCTTTAGAGAACAGAAACCACTTGTCAGTATTGCTTAGAAAGTGCATTTGCCTCCTTTGTCATTTGACTGTAAGGTCTTAGATGCTGTTTTGAACCAACACAGTTTAATGAACCACACAAGGAAAGGAAGGTACTTTGGGGGATGGATTCAGTCTGACATGAGGAGCACAGGAAGCTGCACACTTTTGATCACATTAATGCAAAAAGTATATTCATTTGAGTTTCTCAACAAACTCTTTGAGAGAAAAGGCTTTTAGAGTTGATTTAGATGAGTGTTAAAATAAAGCTTTTTTTTCCGAAATTAGATTATGGGGTAAGCCAAGCCAGACTATCTCTGCAGATGATGTAAGCTATAATTATTTGGGGAGATTTCAATCACAGTTTTGGAATTGATACCTAGGCTTTCTCCTCCCTATTCTTTTTGTGGGCTTTTTAATGAGATATTTTTAGGGGAGAGGCTTTAGGTAGGAAATACCAGCTTTTGAAAGATAAAGGTACAATTATCATTAGAATAAAAAGCCCATTAAAAGAAGAGTCTCAAACACAAAGGTCTTCCAGATATATTTTACTATGCATTGTTTTCATAAAGGCTGAGAAGGAAAGAAAAGTTCCTATAATATCTGTAAGATTACCCTCATATTAGCCCACATGAGAGATAAAATAAAGGGCTGAGATGAGGGGTGCTCAAATACTTTGCAACAGAGCGGATTATTCGAGTGCCAAATCCATAATTAACTTTTCACTGATAACCTCTTTCTTGGCCTATATAAAATGGAATGGTGGCTTCAATTCTTGGGGCTGTCACTAACCCCTCCCCCCAAAAAAACTGGAATTTTGTGCACCTCTATGTAAGGAAACATCCATTTATCAAAATATGTTTGTGGGGCCGGCCTGGTGGCACAGCGGTTTAGTTTGCACTTTGGCAGCCCGGGATTTGCGGGTTCGGATGCCGGGTGCCGGCCTACGCACTGCTTGTCAGCCATGCTGTGGTGGCTTCCCATATAAAGTAGAGGAAGATGGGCACGGATGTTAGCCCAGGGCCAGTCTTCCTCAGCAAAAAGAGGAGGATTGGCAACGGATATTAGCTCAGGGCTGGTCTTCCTCGCAAAAAAATATACATATATGTTTGTGTGTGACAATGCAATTACTCTTTCCACTTGATACCCAAACTGTAGCATGCTCTACCCATATTGAATTTCATTGTGCCTACTATGTTCCAGGCATTGGGCTGGGCACTGGGGATCCTTCTGACACTATCACCAACTTTGGAAATAGAATTAATTAAATAAGAAGAAATTTGTTGCTGGGAGGGAATCTTGACTGGTTATCTGTGAAGCTTAAGGGATGTGATGGAGTGTAGCTAGTATCCAGTCTATGGCAGTAATTACCACCAGTTACCTAAAAGGAAATCCATTAAACACCAAAAATGTTAAGTATATCTGGTATAAACCATAAGGTTTTATCCACATTAAAATGTTCCAGTTTAAAATTGCCGGAAAACCAAAAAACAACCCCCAAATGAAAAAGCATCATTTCAGCATAGGCACTATGCTAGGTTTTAATTTAAGTCAGCCCAGAGCCTAGACAGAGATCTCCATGCAAGAAAGTTGTCACCTCTGAGTCTCAATTCACTACTGAGAACCCAAAGCTCAAGATATCCCCTAAAATTCCACCAAAATTAGGAAGGATCCTAGTTATTCCCCCCGGGAAGAGTAGACCATGAGGTAAGTCTCTCCTATCTCCAAACCCAAAGTTATTCAGCAGCTAAGATCCTGAAGAGCAAAAATTGCAACTGATTAATCTTGAAAGCTACAGATGTTCTTGCCTGAAACTTTCTTTGTCACCAAGACACAATTTTAAGATCAAAGGGGCATCAAAGTATGCCGTGGCTAGTTGACAGTGGCAGGGTGCCCATGATCTATTTCCAGGTAAGTGTGGGCCCTTTTCCTTGGTTATTTGGGAAATCTGCCTTGGAAGAGAGAGCCAGAATGTAAACTTTAACAACTCCACTGCACTCCAGCAATTGAGATTTATCCAAGGGTGGGTCAAAGTAGGTGCAAATTAGTATAAAACAGAAAAAATAGCATAATGAAGTGGTTAGGATCATAGACTGAGGAGGCAGACTGCCAGGTTTTGAATCTCAGTTCCACCACTCACGAGGTTGGAGCAAGTTACTAACCTCTCCAAGCTTCAGATTTCGCATCTGTAAAATGGAGATAATAACAGTACCTACTTCATAAGGTTTATCTGGGGATTGAATGAGCTAATATTTATAAAGTGCTTAGAACAGTGTCTTGCACATAGTCAGTGCCATGTAAGTACTTTCTGGAATAAAAACAGAAACTTGGGGAAAAAGTGCTCTTTGAGGTTTGTAGAGCAGTTTATTGCTGTTGAAGCATTCAGGCATATTCTCATTCTAATTAGGTTTGGAATCTGGATCATAAAGTACACCAAACTCCTGGAAAACCTTGGGACTAAGTCGAGTTTTGGAAAAACTTTCAGGTCTGACCAGAGAAGATCTCTTCAGCTACCTACAGCCCCAAACACTGCTCCAAAATACCCTAACATAAACCCTGGTCTCCAAGGCCAATCTGAGCCCAAACCAGCTGGGGAGGGAGCAGAGGGCAGGCACAGGGAGAAGGGAACCAGTTGTTTTCCTAAAAACTTTCTCTGTGGTCTAGTCATGATATCTATGTAGCATAAACCCTGTCTGATATTCATGATCTGACTTTAGGACTGGTTCTACCTAGTTCTGAAATCACTGGGCTCCCAGAATGAACAGGAAATGACTGCATGATAAGAGGCCACAGATGCTGCCAGTTTATCAAATTTACCAACCAATAGACACATTTTGAGCATCTATTCTTCGCAAGGCACTGTGCTAAATGCTTTGGTCCTCGACAAGAAAAGAGGTAACATAACCACAGTTTATATCTGCTATTATTTATATTGATCATCTCCCTTCCAATTCAGGTAAGCTCATAGGCCTCAATCAATACAGACTCTTTCAAGAAATCTTACTTTATGATTAAAATAAATATTGACTCTGTGGAGCTCAATCATCTTATGGCTAAATAGGAGAAGCTAAACTGTAGAGCTAGGTTTTTAAAAGTGAAGTTATATGGCTACATGTCTACAACATTTTACATGGTGGATCTCTGTCCAGCCTCATCAAGGGTGAAGTTTCTTTTCCTTGCTGCAGCTTCACTGTTGAACTCTGAATCTGATTTGTCCATGTTGCCAGGGTTTATTGCCACCGAGCCCTCCACTCCCTCTGTAGTGCCTCCATTTGGCTGAAGAAGGATAGAATTTGGTTCATTAGGGCGTTTCCATTGTGGCCTGGTGACTATCCAAAAAATAAGGGCCCCGAACAGCAGAATCAGAAGGCCAAGGGTATTTGTGAAAACACCTTCTGGTGGGAATGAATGGTATGCAGGATCTTTCCTACAAAAAAAGAAAGAGGGTGTCCAATTACAAATAGGGTGATGCCAAACATGCCGGACAGTCTTGAATTTATCTCTTCAACATGCACACTCTTACAGCTCCAATGTAAATTCCCTTAAAGCTTGATAATAAGAAGAAATTTAAGTTGTGCTATAATTCATTCAATGGAATAGTATGAAATTGTTAAAAATCATAAGTATAAAAATAATATAGCATCTGGAACACCTGTATCACTTAAAAATTGAAAAAAATGACAAAATGACAAAATTGACAAAAAAATTGACAAAAATGTATGTACACCATAATTACGATTAATATAAAAACATGTACATCAAAAAGACTGAAAGGGCATGCATAACTTCAATAGTTGTTTTAGAGGGTGGTACAATATTGTTGGACTTTTGGGTCCTTCTTCCAAGCTTTCAGTAATATTATATTATATATATAGTGTAATAAATTTTTTAAAAATAAATTTTAAAAACTTTTTATTTTTAACATTTAAAAAATTATGTTTATGTAACTTTTTTTTAATAAACAAGAATTTAACATTTTATAGCTTAAGTATTACAGTTAGGAAAACTATGCAACTTACAGGGCAAAAATCAGTTTCTCAGTCACTCCTGTAAGGGCTGTTGCAATCACTGTTCCAAAGATGATAAGTCCAGAATAAACGTGAATGGGCATGACAAACGCTCGGAGAGAAAGTGGAGCCCAAGGAAGCAGAAAGATGAAAAAACCTAGGAGAAGCTAAACATCAAGAAGTGCAAAGGTTATCATTTAATTTTCAGTTTTAACTAATTTTGAAATTATTATTATAAAAACGATATGCGCATAATGAGAAAACCTTTCATGTAGAACCAAAGGCATAAAATGAAAAGTAAGTTTCCCCAGTCCAGTTCCATTACTCAAAGGTAACACCTATTATCACTCTCTCAAGTATCCTTCCAGAAAATTTCTATGCCTATACAAGCATGCGTGTGGGTGTGAGTGTTGCATGTGTGTATAAAGAGAGAGAGAGTTTTTAAAAGCATAAATGGGATCTTACTACCCATATTTGTTAGGTACCTTGCTTTTTTCCTTTAGTATATCTTGGAGCTTTTTTCTTAACACAAATTTATCTAGTTTATTCATTTTAATGGCTAATATTCTATTTTAAGGATGTAACATATTTATGCAGTTCTCTATTTATGGACGTTCTTGTTTCCAGGTTTTTGCTATTATTAGCAAAGCAACAGTGAACCTTCTGGTACTTACTGGTTTGTTTTTATCAATTTCCTTATGTTTGCCAAGTAAAAAGGGAAGTAAAAGATTTTTAAGTCACCAAAACCAAATACAATAGGACACATTTAGTCAGGTCAGCCTAAAAAACTATGTGGAAAGGAGTGGAAAATTTTGTTTTATAAGGAAGAAATGAGTTCTGCAGAAAAGTTATCTTCATTCCCTCGATAATTAAATTCCTAGTGGGATACTTCTCTGCAGAGAAGGCGGCAAGATTCCCACGTAAACCAAAATCTGTTAGCACTTTCAGTTCTGTCTTGTTGCCTGACACTCCCTGCCTGTTAAGTATCCTCCTCTCCTCAAGAAAATAAAGATGACTTAGTGGCCATTGAGTTACTGAATTTAAAGAGACTTCTTTTTCAAGTACCTATTTAGGATCTACCACCCTAACAAAACAACTATGAGAAGAGAGGAGAATGGGGAGAAACACTAACATCACTGTTCATCTTTCTTGATGGAGATCTAAGAACTAATGGGGGCGGGATACCAGAAGAATAGAGGCAGAAGGGGTCTGAGGCCCTAAAATACATTTAGAATCACCTTATAGGCAATGGTAATGAATGGAAAGTAACCAAAAATGCATTCGATAGACTGGTTTGCATATTTTATTGTCTACTTAATACCACATATGACTGAATATATTAGCAGTGGTTCAGAGGGTCCCCCTTGGTGGTTCAGACTGTTCCTAATTCTCCTTCAGTGTATTTTGTTAATTCTATTATATCAAAGGGCAAGCTTCCTGCCATACAGGTTGTGCTTTCTGTACAAAAACGTGGCTCAGGTAAGTGACTGCCAAGGATTTCACACAAATATATTTCTGTGAGTAAGTCACCATATCTTGTCCGTGACTTGCCCACAAAAATATACATTTTCCATATTCCTGTTCACTTGCCTCTTTTCATTCCTAAGATTCTTACTGTTTTCTCTCATTTCTTTCAGGATTTATCATGTGTGTCTCTTGTAATCCTGTAGGGCTCAATGATCTAAGCAGGTGGGACATCAGAAATTTACTTATGGGACCCCAGGGCAATTTAACTACCTTAAATCTTACTTTCACCACTAAAAAAATTTTTTATCAACAAAAAAATTACTTCTAAAATGAAAGGAAAAAAATTACGGAATGCTTAACTTTGATTAGAAGTATTCCAAATGATGCCAATTTATAATTTATAATAACTATTCTTTGTTTCCTTTTAGCCATCTTAGCCTTACCATCTCACAAGTGAATATGATAACTTAAAACCTAGTGAACCAAAAATTACAAAACCCCTTTGTCCCTTTTAATTAGTGGTTCTTAAAGTCTTGTTCATAGAAGACCTGCAGCAGAAACACTTAAGGTGTTTAAAGATATCCCTAGGCCACATCCAGATCTGCTAAATCATAATTTCTGGAATTAGGGCCCAGGAATCTGCATTTTAACAATGCCCGGCAATTCTTATGCATGTTGACGTTTGAAGACCGCTGTTTTTGATTCACTCAAATTATTTCAGAGATATGGGTTAACTGTAGTCTGGAAAATCCCTAAAAGAGAAAGCAGTGGAATCTTCCATTATCTTCAGTCTACAAACACTTATTAAGTGCCAACTATGTGCAAACAAAGTGCTCTAGTTTTTAGGAACCATCACCTACAGAAAGCTGTTCTTCACTCCAGTGGAGTTCTTAGGAGAACTAAAGAAAAATAAGATCTCATAAAAACTTATTTAGATATGAAAGTGAAAATGTAGTTTATTGTTAGCGCTATTGAGTCAGTTCTGACTCCCAGCGACCCTGTGCACAGCAGAGTGAACCCTCCCCAATCTTTCTGTGCCATCCTCTCACCTTCTGGTGCTGTATCAGACAATGCTTCCCTGCTATTCATAGGGTTTTCATGGCCAATTTTCCACAAGTGGGTGGCCAGGTCCTTCTTCCTAGTCTGGAAGCTCTGCTGAACCCACGTAGTACGATCCTAATTATGCTTAAAAATTAAATATATATATATAATACATATATGCATAGGCATAATAAAAGCCTAAAGGAAGAAACCAAAATATAATGATCTGTCTAAATTATGGCCTTATCAGTGATTTTGGGGTTTTTATTTATATTTTTGTCTTTTATAAATTTTTAAATTAATGCACATTACTTTTCTAATTAAAAATAGATAATCAAAGTTTACTTTTAAAGTTCCTGTCTTAAATACCTGGGCTTCTCTCAGTTAATTATTACTGTCCTTTAAAGATAAAAATGTATTTTACTGTGCCAATTTTATCTCACTTTATGAAACAAATGAATTTTTAAAAAAAGAGAGTGTAAACTTTTAGACATAACAAAAGCTTTTATTTGCAAAAGTCATTAATGGAATCAGGAAATATCCACCTAGATAACTTTTGTATTAGGTATGATTTGCTTTCTTTTTTTAAGTGTAGAGGTAGATTTAATGAGCCACCACATGATTTACAGATTATTATATGGAGGCTCCTCTCACCTCCTCTTCCTCTTTCTTCTATTTTCTATACACACTCACTCGTTCTTTCATCTAAAGCACAGATTGCTGGGCCCCATCCGCAGCATTTCTGATTCAGTAAGTCTGGGGCGGAACCTGAGAACCTGTATTTCTAATTTCCCTGGTGGACGCTAATGCTGCTATTCTAGGGACCACATTTTAAGAAGCTCTGTCTTAGGCCATTTCCAAGTTGCGTTCTTCAAACATAACAGCACTTTTCTTCCAGGGGTAAAAAAAATCTAATCAGCACCAACTAGAATATGTCCATAGTTTTTTTACAAAGAGGGATGACAGACATTCAAATTGAACACTAAGTCTCCTGTCAGTATCCTACATCTCCTTGCTGCACTGTCCTTCATCACGTCCACCTGGCAATACCCCAACCCTGGCTCAGCCATCTTCAGGACTACCCCTGGTCTGCTAGATACCACTGAAGTAAATCACACAGTCAAGGAAACTAGCATCCCTATAAATTCATGGTTATGATGCTCATGGTTCTGAGCACTTCCACGCTGCTCAACAATCCTTCTATTGTCTGGTTTATCAACTTGTCCTCCATGCTTCCCCATCCTCAAACTTCTGACTCTACTATGTACCTCTTTACTGTTAGCAGATGATCTTAGTAGCACCTCATGAAGAAAACAGAGGCAACTTTAGAGAATAGCCTCAATTTTCTGCCAACAAACCAAAAAATTATCCTAAGTCAGCAATTCCTTCCTGTTTTCAATTACAATGGAGTTGGTTTCCTCCAATTTTCTAGCTGTTCTCTGCAACCTGTTCCTGAAGACTAGCTATAGATTATTGCATCTCTCCAGTACTCACAACCTCCCCTGCTCTACTGGTGCTATCCTGTGAGCATTTTAAACATGCCCAAGATTCTCACAATGAAAAGAAGTTAAAAAAAAAGCACCCGAACACATTCCTTGTCTCCCACCCCTATCCAGTTACCACCCTTTCTCTCTTCCCCTTCTTACCCAAACCTCTTGACTGAGTTGTCTATTTTCTCACCTCCCACTCTCTCTTCAATCCACTGAAATCTGGCATTGCCCTCCAAGGAAACAGCTCTGCAGGGTCATCAGTGACTTCCAGGTCACTAAATCCAATGGACAGTTTTCAGACCTTATTTTCCTTGACTTCTCAGTAGCATCTGACACTCTTCAAGCCCTCTCCTCCTCTAATGTTCCCTTTCTCCTCCACCCACTTGCTCAAGCCTGCAAGTGACTCTCATCTCTTGTATCATTGACTTTCCAAATCTCATTAATCCTACCTCCTAACTACCTTTAGAAACTATCTATCTTGCTCACTGCTACTGCTGCTCCTCCAGGCCACCATCACTTCTCATCTGAATCTCTGTAAACACCTGCAAGCTAGCCTCCCTCTATTTACTCCTCTCCAGCCTCTAATTCATCTTCCATACCACACTCTGGGCAGCCTGTCTTCCTTCCTGTTCCTTAAATAAAGCAAACTTTTATTCACATATTATTCCATCCACCTAGAATACTGTCTCCCCTCTCCTCATGACTTCAGGTTTTGGTCTGACTTCCTTTATCCCCTCTATCATATGAAAGCTCTTCCATAACCATCCATACCCTCCCTGTCTATCAAATACTCAATGACCTGTCTTCCCCTGTAAGCTTCAGGAGGGCAGAGAGCATGTCTCTTTGGGCCCATGCTTGTCTTGTGGAACGATGTATTCCTCACAGCCTAGCAAGGTATCCGACACATAATAAGTATTTAACTCTGCTGAATAAATGATGAATTCATAAATAAGATTTCCTTGACATAAAATGCATATTGTCAACAATGAAGGTGCCTATGATCTGCAGTAGAAATGAAAAATGCCTTCTTCATGTCATAAAGGAGACTACCACAAGATTTACACTTCTAATAACAGCTGATGTGTGTCATTCCAGTATCCTAAGCCCTAGGCTGAGCCTTTCCACGTACTATTTGACTTTCATTCTTATGATGTTGTGAAGGATGTATCAAAAGCCATAATTTATAGGTGAGCAAACTAAAGTCCAGAAAAGTTCAGTAACTTGTCCATCACCAGCTACAAATGGATGAACCTGATTCAAACTGAGGTCACCCTGATTGCCAGTCCTGTGTTCTTAAACGCTACCTGCTCTCTGGATCTGAGGAAGGAAGAGAAACCAGTGGCCAAATTTTCTCCTGCCAAAAAGTCATGAAGTTGTGAAATGACATTTCTCAGAAGCCTACTTAGCACACAAATAAAATGACAGAAGATAAGAATCTGGACATTTCAGAGAGCAAAAGAGAATCTTGAGATAGGTTTCTTTTTTTTTTTTTTTTAGGGCAGAATCCACTTCCAATTAAAATGTTTTAATTCACCCAAGTTTAATATTAGAAAATCTATTGATGTAACTGACTACATTAACAGATTAAAGGAAAAACATATCCATCTCAAAAGACACAGAAAAAGCATTCAATAAAATTCTACATCCATTCATGATTTTAAAAGAAAAAAATTTTTCACAAACTGGAATAAGAAGAAATGTGAAACATTTGTACTCACTAGTAAAATATTAGTAGCATTCTCTTTAAAATAAGAACAAATCAAGGATTCCTATCTCTACTTCTATTCCATACTTTGTAAATACTTCTAAACACTTCCATATACTTCAACACTTATATACTCTTCAATTCTATACTGCATTAGCTAGGATGCAGAAGAAAAGATCCGTGACAAAACTGACATTGTAGATAAGTGGCGAGGTCAGGTCTAATTCAATAATTGGTGCTGGGGAAAGCAGCTTATCTGTATGGAATAAAATGAATTTGGATTACAATATCACATCTTACACCACAGTTAATTCCAGATGAATTAAGTGCTTAAATATCAAAGACAAAACTTTAATTTGATGAGGAAGATTGGCTCTGAGCTAACATCAGTTGCCAGTCTTCCCCTTTTCACTGAAGAAGACTGGCCCTGAGCTAACATTGAGTCCATCTCCCTCTATTTTTTTTCTTCTATGTGGGATGCCACCTCAGCGTGGCCTGATCTGCAGTGTGCAGGTCCACGACCGGGATCCGAACCCATGAACCCCGGCCGCTGGAGCGGAGCCCACAAACTTAACCACTACGCCACCAGGCCAGCCCCCAAAGTTTAATACTCTTAATAGAAAATATAAGAGAAATTAAGATTTTCATTAATATTACTCTAACATAACCTCTTGGCCATTCATAAGCTTTTCTCTTAGGCCAGTTGTTTTCCAACATTATCTGCATCTGAATCACCTGAAGGGGCTGTGAAAGCACATATTGCTGAACTCCACCCCCAGAGGTTCTGATCCAGTTGGTCTAAAATAGAAGCTAAGAGTTGGGTTTATTTTGACCTCAGGATAGGGAAGGATTTCATTAACAAGTCATCAAAACAAAACAAAAAATAATAACCTTAAAGGAAAAGATGATTAGTTTGTTACATTAAAATTGAGAACTTCTATTTATCAAAAAATTATAAAAAAAGAGAGAAAATACAAGCTTTAAACTGGAAGATATATACAACACATATAAATGAAAAGGAATTTGACACAGAACTCCTACAAATCTTTAAGGAAAAGAAAAACTCATTTGTTAAATGGACAAAAGATGCAAACAGATATTTCTTAGAAGACGAACATGAGTAATCAGTGAAATAAACATTAAAACCACAAGAAGATATCATTTTATACCCACTAGTTTGGCAATAATCAAAAAGTTTGAAGAGGATGCATGTTGGCAAAGATGTGCCATATGGGAACTCATATGCTGCTGGCAGGAGCATAATTGGGGTCAACCACTTTGGAAAACAATTTGGCATTATTTTTTTAGGCTGAGTATATAATTCCACTCCCAAGTATACGCTCAGAGAAACTGTTGCATATGAAGACCAGGAGATGTGTATATGAATGTTCAATGCAGCATTGTTTGTAAACAGAAAACAACTGAAAATAGCCCAAATATCTAATAGCAGGAGAACGGATAAGTAAATTTGTGGCATATTTATACAATGAATACAAAAGTAAAAATGAATGAACTATAGCTAGAGGAATCAATATAGTTGAATCAGTAGAACGAAAAAAAAAGGGGCAATAGAATTTAAAAAGTTGCAATAGAATACATATATCATGAGACTGGTTTTTAAAACGCGAAGAAGCCAACTAAACAATATATTGTTTGGAGATTCAGAGTATGTGGTAAAATTATAAAGAAAACCAGGGAATGAGGAAAAAAGTTCCAGAGAATGGTTACCTCTCAGGCTTGGGATAGGTAGATACGTGGTCAAGGTGGGGGTAGGTAGGGATTCCATGTCTCCTAAATTAGGTTGGATGGTGGAATCATAGGAGTTAATTTTATTATGATTCATAACTTCTATATACATACAATAGTTTATTTTTTAAAAACTTCCCCAGAGGCTAGATCTTACAAGTAGGAAAGAATTCTACACTTGAAATGCTTTACAATCTATGGATTAACATGAAGAAAGGTGAAGACTTTTCAGCTTTTTTTGGTTGTATTCTTTTGTTGCTTGCCTCTCTCCTTCCCTCCTTCATTTACTGAAACAATCTGGATACTGGCTTCATTTGGCGGGTAAATCTTGACTTTACACACAGTGGCTAAATCAAACCCCAACAGTGTTGAGGTGGCAAGATCTGATCTTGACAATCTCTCCCAAGCTCTTCATACTCTGGTAGGTTTGTTTCTTGAGTTGGACTTGGGGAGAGTGCAAACTGACCTCACGAACTGGGATGAATGGTCTGCACAGAATTATACTCTGCAACTGAAGTGCACAGCAGTTCTGGCTGTGTTAGCGAGTAGCAAGCAGGCTGTTGCAGCTGCTCCGAGAGAGTGCGAGAACTTCCTGTTCTTCACCCATTAGAGGCAGCTCCAAGAACCTCCACTTACAGAGAAGTCAGCTTGATTCAGAAATAGAAACTGCTTCCCCTTTTTACTTTTAACCTAAGAAATCTGACAAAAGCACATCTCTGTCAAAGCATATTTTTGTGGTTCATGAATTTTTGCAACTAAGAATATGGAGGCAGGAATCTTTGTAAATCACAGGAAGGAGATTAGCTCCTATCAAAAGTGAGGAAAATGGGGGCTGCCCAGTGGCATAGTGGTTAAGTTTGCGTGCTCTGCTTCAGCGGCCCGGGGTTCACAGGTTCGGATTCTGGGCACTGACCTAGAACTGCTTATCAAGCCATGCTTTGGCAGGCGTCCCACATATAAAGTAGAGGAAGATGGGCACGGATGTTAGCCCAGGGCCAATTCTCCTCAGCAAAAAGAGGAGGATTGGCAACGGATGTTAGCTCAGGGCTAATCTTCCTCACCAAAAAAAAAATTGAGGAAAGCAAACTTAGAGTTGTTTCCTTCCACTGGGAAATAGAGATTCTTTTCATTTAATTTCTTCCTGAGCACATCTGGGTGATCTGTTCTATCACTTCTATGGAGAAGCAATGCAAATAACTTAAAAACAGCTTTTATGCAACAAAGAAATAAAGCTGGAATGTAGCCATCTTTCCCAGAATAGGAATAGGAGTCTGTTCAGCTGGTTCCTGAATAAACAACCAGAAGGCACCAAGCATGACATGAGTATTCACAACCTGTGCTGAGAGGACACAGTTTGCTTATTTAGTTTTAAAAATTATGTATATATGATTTTTATGTAACGTGATTTGCTTATATTGAAAACAAAAGAGCCACATGTTCAAGTAAGTCAAACAAGATATATTTTAAAATTTAATAACCCCCAACCAATCCCACCCACTCCCACAATGGTAGTAGTTTGGTATAGTCTCCCATACCTTACTTTACACATCTACACATGCATGCTTTTTTCCTTCCTTTGTTTTCCCCCCAAAATGACATTTTACTACACATATTACTCTTCAGTATTTTTTTACACTGAACATATCATGATTTCACTCTTGGTCAGTAGACACAGCTACATTCTTCGTAACAGCTCTGTAATATCCGACATGGACTCACCACAAATTATTTAACTATTCCCTTACTGAACGACATTTAGATTGTTTCCCATTTCCTGCCTGTACAAAAAATGCCACACTAAAAATCCTTTTTAGAGTTTCTTATGTGAAGTATAGTAGTTTATTTCTGCTCCCCCCAAATGTGAGATTGCTAGGTTGAGAACCTATTCCCTAAAATGTGGTGACAATTCACTTTCCCATCAGCAGTGTAAGAGAGCACCCTCTAACTCACGTCCATGCCAGCAATGGACATCACCATTTGTTGTTCTGTCAGTCTTATGGGGGAAAATGGTATTCTATTGTTTTAATTTACATTTCCCTATCTTCTTAGTAGTTTGGACATTTTATCATATGCTTATTGGTGATTTAATTTTTTGAACCGCCTGTTCAAATTTTCTGTTCACTTTTCTATTAGGTTGCCTTTTTATTACTAAATCTTAGGAGTTCTTTTGTATATTGAACTCATTAACCCTCAACACACGACATGATTACTCCCCATATCTCTTTGTGTAGTTTTTGTTGATTTTGATATCTTCCATCATAAATAATTTCTAAATTTTTTATGTAGTCAAATATATCTTTCTTTTCTTTATGTCTTCTGGATTTCTCGTCAACTTAATGGCCTCCCTACCTCAGATTATACAGGTTATATGCTTCTTAATTGTCTTTTTCTCTTTTCCTTGGCTTTGGTTTTTTTAAAGTTAGACCTTTAATTTATCTGGAATCTTTTTTTTCTTTTGTGTGATATACAGTCTTTTTGTTTGTTTGGTTTCTTCCAAACAGATAGCCAATTATGATGGTAACATTTATTAAATAAGCTTTCTTTCCCCACTAAATTGAAATACCATTGTGTCATAGAAAAGGCTCTCATATACACTTGGACTGTTTCTGTCCTCTCTATTCTTTCCATGACTGTATTTTGTTTTTCCTGTATTATTAACTTGTTTTGAATAAGGCAAGTCTTCCTTCACTTCTTTTTTCAAAATTTTCTTGGTTATCCTTGGATATTTGTTCTTCTGCATGAAGTTCAAGACTCCCACTGGACTTAAAATTAAAATTATATTAAACAAATATTAAGTGGAGAGGGAAAGATATTTTTATATTAATTTTTCTCTTTCAGTAACATGGTATCTTTCTAATCATACCATGTTTTCTAGTAAGATTTTATAGTATTTTACATATTCTACACATAGATCTTATATTTTCATTTTTAATTTGTTTCTAAGTATTTTATAGTTTTTTACCCATATTATAAATGGATTCTACCTCTTACTCTAAATGGTAATTTCTAGCATAGGCAAAAGTCATTGAATTATGCATGGCTATCTTATATCCAGCCACCTTTCCAAATTCTCTTATTACTTCCAGTCATCTCTTGGGTTTATAAATATACATTATATGATCTTTAAACAGAAAAAAAGAGTCACAATGTCTCTATTATTTATACAGATTTTTTCATTACCTTGTATATTAGCTAAAACCTCTAAAACAAAGTTGAATGACAATGGTAGCAAGCATCAATGTCTTATTTATTATTTTAATGGAAATGTCTTGAGTATTTCACAGTTTAAGCTGATGTTTGCTGTTGGATGTTGGTAAAGGTGTTTATCATCAAAGCCATCACTTTAGATGTAGACGTATATAGTGCACAATGGGGCCACATCTAAGAGGAATTTGTTTTCTCCCAGTGTATTGGAATTGTTTAAAGGATCTATTCCTTGAAGTTCAAAGGTACAAAACAACCTGGACCTGATGCCTTTTTTAGTGATAGATTTCAAATGACCTTACCAATTTCTTCTAATGTTGTTGATCTATTTAGGTCTTCTGATTCTTCTTGGATCAAATTTGGTAGTTTATATTTGGTATGAAAATAAACTTTTTTTCTTTCTTTAAGATTTTTAAGTATATTACCATATATTAAAATTTAATAATTTGTCCTAATTTTAAAATATTATTTGTACTTCTGATTATATTTCTTTCTTATTCTGAATGTTCTTTTCTCAGTCAGGTTTGTAATGGTTTATCTATTTTATTTTAGTTTTTTAAAGAATCAGCTTTGCATTTCACTTATAATTTCTTCAATTTTTTAATTTACAGTTGTGGTACACTGAATCACGCCCTGGCCCCCCAAGATGTCTATGCCCTAATCCCTGGAAGCTGTGAATATGTTATGTTACGTGGCAAAAGACACTTTGCAGATGTAATTAAGGTTCAAGGTCTTATGACTGAGAGATAATCCTGGATTATATGGACAGCCCAATCTAATCACATGAGCCCTTTTAAAAGCAGAGAACTTTCTCTGGCTGGAGGAAGAAAAGAGGAGGAGGAGGAAGAAGTCAGAGAGATTCCAAGCCAGTGAGATGGATTCAGTGCACCATTGCTGGCTCTGAGATGGAGGGGCCACGAGCAAGGAGCAGAAAGAGGACTAAAGGAGGTAAGGACAGCCCTCAGCTGACAGCCAGTGAGGAAATGGAGATCTCAGTCCTAGAACCAGAAGGAACTGGATTCTGCCAATAACCTGAATTAGCTTCCAAGCTGATTCTAACTCAAAGTCTCCCCATAAGAGCCCAGGCTGGCCAACAGCTTGATTTTGGCCTTGTGGAACCTAGAACAGAGAAACTAGTCAAGCCAACATGGATTTGTGAGATACAGAAACTGTGAGGTAATAAGTTTGTGTTGTTTTAAGCCACTAAGTTTCTGGTAATTTGTTACAGCAACAATAGAAAACTAATGCAACTGTTCATGGATTTTTTTGTCATTATTTTCCTGGTGTATTTTGCTGTTCTCCTTTAGTTTCTTAAATGTATACTTAGTTTATGTATTTTAAGTTCCCCCCACCCAAAATAATAAAAGCATTTAAGCCTATATTCCTCTGAGAACCATTTCAGCTAAGACCCATAGATTTCTGAATAAGCATTCTCTTTTTTTGCTAATTCCTAGACAGCAAATTTCTTAATTTTACATATTAAGATATAGAGCAGAGTATAAGTTGGTTTTTAGAAAATCCAGATTAAAAGGCATTTATGGTATAGAAAGCGTTTTTTAGCTTTAAAAGCTTTTATTATGATAATGATGATTGTACAAGAAATGCACGTGTGTTTAGAAGATACAGAAAGTGAAAAGCAAAATACTCAACTGGAATCCAGCCACCTGGAGGTCATCACTGTGAAGGTTCTGGTGCCTATCTTTTCAGAGGTTCAGAGAACACCTTGGCATATGACTAACTCAGGAAAGGCATTTTATTCAGTCCATTGTAACTACTGTACTCAGAACCACAGAACCTTCTCACACGGAAGCTATGTAGAGTTTGTGTGGTTTCTGTTCTGTTCCTCAGAGATATGGCCCTCCACTGAGGATGCTCCGACATGGGCTGAGTGATCGTGGGGACACTGTGGAAACAGCGGAACCCAGTGCTTGTGGGGAGGGCCCAGGACCTGGACAGACCTGGGCCTGAGTTTCAGCTCTGACAGTAGCTGTGTAACCTGCGTGTCCTCGGCATGTGAAAAAGCTCTCTCACTTAAAGGACTACGTGAGATGGGTAGAATGCTTCACACTGTGCTCAGGCTCCAGTATTCTGCATTCTGATGTGGCGCAGAGGAAGCGAGGCAAAGCCAGAGGCACAGACGGCTAGAGGCAGAAGAGAGAGCTGAGAAAAGTCCTGAAGAGATGCCAGTAAATCAAAGGGGTCCTCAAAGCAACCAGCAGGATCTCGATGGCCCCTGCTCTTGTCACCCTACTCTCTGAGGGGAGAGGGTGGCGGCAGAGGAAGCTGCCTCCCGGATATGTGGCAGTGGCTGAGAACACTGAGGGAAAATCCACCTTGAGGACAAAAGATCTGAGCCAGGGTCAGCCATGCAATTTGATATTTTCCTTTCTCCTTCTTGATCAGGAAGATCATGTTTGATGCAGGGTTTTCTCTGCTTCCTTCCTGTCTGACACCTTTCCATTCCCCAATCCCTACCTCCAGGCATGGTAATGCAAACTTAAATAATTAATAGTGTCCATACAGATATTAACTTTTACTTAATTAAAATTCAAAAGACTTATGGCTTTAAAAGCCTTTCTTTAAGAAGAAAAATGATAAATAAATGTCTGATAAGAGGTCCTTTTTTTTTGTTAGCCCTGAGATAATATCTGTTGCCAAACCTCCTCTTTTTGCTGAGGAAGATTGGCCCTGGGCTAATATCTGTGCCCATCTTCCTCTACTTTATATGGGATGCATGGTTGACAAGCCGTGCGTTGGTCTGTGCCTGGGATCCAAACCTGTGAACCCCGGGCCGCCGAAGCGGAGTGCAGGAACTTAACCACTAGGCCACCAGGCCAGCCCCAGAAGTCAGTTTTTTAAGAGTTCATACATTCGTATATTTTAAGATATGCCTTGGGGTTTTGTGGATTCACTCCAGTTTCTTACTTCTCCTATATCCACAGAAAAATAAAGTTCACAATGATGTCCCAATCAGATAGCTGGAAATATACTGTACTAAGGAAGGAAAGTGAATCGACACAGTTTAAAAAGATTTTTCAACAAAGTAGTTAACACCAAAGAGACTTAAAATCAACCTTTACTTTAGCGACCTAGAATAGCCAAATCCCTATCACACTCTGTTAACTTAACCTTTAAATACAACGCTCTCAATAGTATGTGTTTTTAATAAGTGAAGAGAAGACAGAGGAAAAATAAAATAATCACTGAACCTTCAAAATCTAACAAAGAAACAAAGAGATATAAATTCATCTCTTCACTCATAACATTAAACTAGAAAATAGAAGTGACAGAGAACGTGAGAAAGAAATCCATAGCTCTTGCCTATGCTAGTTCATTCAGCACATGGAACTTCAAGTTTGAACAGTGGTAGTCTAGATGTTATGAGATGGAATTTCCCTACATACATATTTCCATATTTAAAATCTCACAGTCAAGCTCAGACTGTGAGTTCTGCAATTCTGGTGCCCCCTCAGGGGAAAATATAGTGGAAAGAAATATAACAAGGACTAGTGGGAATAAGATGATTTCCAAGAAACTATGAATGCATAGAAAACATTACAGTATTTGATTGTTTTACTTTTTATATCTTGTTTATAAATATACTGAGACACTGACCTGTAACATGTAGAGTATGACAGCTATCAGTCCAATCCAGCTGTGCAGACTGTACATATTGGGGATATTCCCGGCATTGTGGTAATCAAAAACAGCCACCAGAGAAATTATTACAAGAATGGCTGCAACGGTGTTTAACCCTGCATGGATGGATTTCATCAGGAACTTGCTGCATTTCCAGGTCCATGGCAGTCTGTATACGATGATGGCTAGGGAGAGACAAAAGGGGACAGAATGCGTGGGTGTGTGTTTTAAATCAACACAAGATGAACAGATTGGCACACTGAACACTCCCTTCCATGGGACTCTTTTCTCTTGGCTTCAGCTTCTCCCCTCTTCCCTGCCTCTCAGTGGTTCCTTCTTGGGCTCTTTTTTTTTTTTTTTTTTGTGAGGAAGACCAGCCCTGAGCTAACATCCGTTGCTAATCCTCCTCTTTTTGCTGAGGAAGACTGGCCCTGGGCTAGCATCCGTGCCCATCTTCCTCTACTTTATATGGGACGCCGCCACAGCATGGCTGACAAGCAATGAGTTGGCAGGCGCCCGGGGTCTGAACCCGCGAACCCCGGGCTGCCAAGCGCGAACTAAACCGCTGTGCCACTGGGCCGACTCCCCTCCTTGGGCTCTTTTGATGGCATCTTCTTTACTCTCAACTTGTCAATGAACCTTGGTGTCCCCCAGGCTCAGTCCTAGGACTTTTCCCTCCCTCTACACTCTCTGTGGGTGATCTCATTCACTCTTTCACTGAAAAGCTACCTACGACTCCAAAATTTATGTCTTCAGCCCAGAACTTTCTTCCGAACTCCAGAAACACATAATCCAATGGCTTCTTGACATCTCCCATAGATGCCTCCCAAATATCTCAAACTTAACACATCCAAAACTAAATTCTCAATCTTATGATCTAGTTTCTTTGTATAAATATCTTAGTTTGATTTTTAAAAAAAGGGCAGACTAAGGGGTAGAAAAATATGCGAAAAGATTTAAATAGACAAAAGAGTATATCCAAGTGGCCTATAAACATAAGAAAGATATCAACTTCATTAGTCAACAGAGAAATGCAAATTAAAACTAAATGAGAATAGCTCTATCACATATCTAAATGGCTAAACATGGAAAATACCAATATTGGAGAGGACGTGAACAATCAGAACTCTTAATGTTCTGCTGATGAGAGTTTAAATGAGAACAATTTGGAAAACTAGCAGTATCTACTTAAGCTAAACTTACCCATACCTTATAATCCAGCAATTCCACTCCTGTGTATATGCCCCAAAGAAATATGTATGTATGTTCACCAAAAGACATATACTAGAATATTATTAGCAGCACTATTTATAGTGACCAAAACCTGGAAACTCCCCAAATGCCTATCATCAATAGAATGAATAAATAAATTATGATATATTCATAACATAGAATAATATACAGCAAAGAGAATGAATGATCTATAACTAGAACTTCACCCAACAATATGGATCAACCTATAATGTCAATCCCAAAAAACCAGACATAAACAAGTATATATACTGTATGATTCAATTTATATGATGTATAAAAACAGGCAAAACTCATCTCTGCAATAAGAAAAGTCAGGATAGTGGTTGCCCTTGTGACTAAGGGGTATAGCCACTTGGAAGGGATGCACGCAAGGGATTTCCAGGCTTCTGCTAATATTCCGTTTCTCAGTCTGGGTGCTGGTCACATACGTGTTCACTGAGGGAAGATTCATCAAGCTATATATTTATATACACACCTTCCTCATGTAGATTAAAATTCAACAAAAAGATTTTTGTGTGTGTGTGAGGAAGACTAGCCCTAAAGTAACATCTGTTGCCAATCCTCCTCTTTTTTGCTGAGGAAGACTGGCCCTGGGCTAACATCCGTGCCCATCTTCCTCTACTTTATATGGGACGCCACCACAGCATGGCTTGACAGGCAGCGCGTCTGTCCATGCCTGGGATCCAAACCTGCAAACCCCAGGCCGACCAATTGGAGCGCGTGAACTTAACCGCTACACCACTGGGCTGGCCCCAACAAAAAAGATTTTTTAAAAGAGTTTTTTTTTTTCTAAGTGTCCTGGTTTAAGCAATAGATTATATGGCCACCTTAACCAGCATGCAATTAATTTTTGTTCTGAAGACAATATCCTGTCCCTACCCATCCCTATCCCAACCCCTCCAGTCCGTGTCAGGGAAAATTTAGACATCTGCAAATGTATGGCAGATTGAAAAGTTTAAAGAATACTTCCTTGGAAGATGCATTCCACTATATCCACAGTGTATCATGCATATTTCTTAATTCCAGCAAGAAAAAAAAAGCGCCTCTTCTCACCAAAGACATTTATAATTTGAACATATAAAACTTCATAGGATCATCAGAATTTAAGGGATTATCCAGTCCATTTTCAGGCAGAAACACATCTAAACCTACGAGACAGACATGAATTCAGCCCCTTTAAAGCTTTCAGCACAAGATGTCAATCTTTCCACTCTTTGGTTTCATTGCAACTCTTGACAGCTTCACCATTAGGACAGTATTTCTTTTATCTAATGCAAACTCTGATGGATTGCTACTTACTAATTTTAGTGCTTATATGAGTATCTTATAAATGTTGATTGATTATATTTCCTTGAGAACATGGATACTTTTGGATAATCATTTCTATATTCAATGAATCTTTAATTTAATGCAACACCTTAAAGGTATACTTTTAAACGCTACTTCAAGGCTCCTTCTCATCCCTCCTTCATCCTCTCGGTGGGCAGGAACATGACTTGCTATTTCTCCTTGTATCGCCAGAGCCAAGGAGAACCCTGGGCTCAAAGTATATAGCTCCATAAGTATTTTTTTAACTCTTATTTTGAGCTAATTGTAGATTCACATGCAGTTTTAAGAAATAATACAGAGAGATCCCATATACTCTTCACATAGTTTTCCCCAATGGTAACATCTACAGTACAATATCACAACAGGAAATTGATGTCAATATAATCCACTGACCTTACTCAAATTTCACCAGTTTTATTTATTTGTGCATGTGACACTTAATATTTTTAAAATAAATAAATGTAAAGCACTTTCTGCAGACTGATAAAAACTAGAAATCAATTGATGTCAACTCAAACACTGTGGTTTCCCCTCCTCACGCTTTTCTCCTCTAATGACTCAGCGGCACACCCTATATGATTCTCTGATTTTTAAAGAAAGCAAATGCCTCTTTACTCAATGACTTAGTGACCTTTTACGCACACAGTGGAACCTTTTGCAATCTGTGATCAGGTAGTAGTAAAATAAAAATGTGCAATATATGAAGACCTAATAACCCATCTCCCCCTCCGGTTTAGCCTCGTTTATTACACACACACATACACACACACAGTTGAGCCCTTGTTCAGTAGCAGGCACCTTGCTAAGTGCTTTACATGTTTACATTTTAATTCTCACCTCAACTCTGTGAGGAAGGTACAATTATTATTACCATTGTATAGAGGAGGAAGCTGAGGGAGAGAGAGGTTAAGCAGCTGGCTCAATCTCAATTAGTGTTCTAAAATTATTATTGTTATCATCATCATCATCATATCATCCAAGCACCGCCCCAGGAGAAGGAATCTTAGATGAATGAACCTGAACATCTACATACGAAAAGGAAATACTCAGGATATGTTTGTTTTTCAAATTAATTGCACACTAGCTTTCCTTCTCCAGCAGTAGCATGAATGGAACACGATTTAATCTTTTACTGATGACTTGTGGTTATCAATGCAACACTATTGTCATATTACTATAAGAGTAAGCCCTGAGAGGCTTCTGAAGCAGGAGGTGTTTGCCTCTGATCAACATGGGCTCAGATAATTATGGATTTTTAGTCCCTGGGTCTAGTTTAGAGTTTTCTATTTCTTTTTTCAGTTTCTTGCTCAGGTTGGGGTGCCTCCCTCCAACCTCTGCCCTCCATCACACTGCCTTATCTTTTATTCCTAGCAGCTAGAAGTTCTAGCTTATGAATTTTTATGTTGGCAAAAATCTTAATATCTATGATGTCTGGGTGGTGAGTACCTGGGGATCTGTTGTATTATTTTCTGTATGGTTGAAAGAGTACATAATAGTTTTAAAATTAAAACAATATTTTTGTAAGCTTGCAAACCCAACAGCCGATTAGTCTCAACTACTAAGGAGGCAGCTTGTGGAAATCCAAGGGGCTCTCGTATGAGTGAGGCATGGAGTTTTCAGCATCTATCCTGCCTATATAGGAGCTCTGTTGGATAGTTGAACGTGCTTCAAAATGCTCTCAGGAGAAATGAAGGAAAACTGTAAAATGTTGCATTTGCAAAATGTGTTCACATTTTTTTTAATGTGTAAATAATCAAAATATGGTGGACTTCAGGAGAAAAGGGCAACCTTAACAAATCAAACCACATTTCTTAAACAAGAAGCTATTCTCAACAGTTATAAAAACTCCCTGAGAGTGGAATTTAAATATTTCTCGCTTCTTTGGCTTGGCACTTACCTAGACACCATTCCTGAAGTTCAGTGGGAAGGAATAAAAAGGTTTCATAAGCCCATGAGGAGGGGAAAGGGAATCAAACAGCTATTTATGACTGAAACAAGGGTTTTCTGTTAAGAGGCCCTAGTTGGCAAGACCATTTTCCCCCAGAAAATGAAGGGACATATGAACACATATATGTGAGAAATACATTTAAAATCTTTTTAAAAGAAAAATTATTGGTAGTGGAACATGTTATTGTGATAAACTTAAAAAAGAAGGAAGGGAGAAAGTAGGAAGGAAGGAAGGAATACCTGTGTATAATTATTCCTTGGACAATGAAGAGGAAAATACAGTAACTTGAATTTGAATTTAATTATTAGGAAATTTCTCAGCTCCTAGCTGCATATTCAAATCAGCAATCTGTGAAAATATATATTCTCTAAGAAGTAATCTCTGGTTTGACACTAGCTTTCCATCCACATACCATTACAAAACTATCTATATATACAAGTTTGTCTTACAGTAAGCAATGAAAATTTAGAATGTGTCAAAGTGTACATGGGGAGAGGGGCAGTTGGAGGAGAGAAATGTCCCCAAGCATAGAAGACAATTTAACTCTATGTTTTTCTGTTTACATCTTATGATTCATGAGGGTAGGAGCATGTCCATCTTGTTTCTCATAACATCCAGCATTTAGCACAGAGCCTGGCACATAGTAGGAATTCAGTATGTGTTGAATAAATAAATCTTAACAAAGAGCAGTAATTCATTCACTGTTCCCCAGCAAATGAGCAGATCCTCTTTTAAAATGCATGAATCAAAAACTCAAGACAATTTGTACTGCTGACTAAGTGTTACTTCATATAAGACCAAATGGTCCTTTCAAATAAGTAAAAAGTAGTCGGCACTTGGACCCACTTAACAGCTTAAGTTAAACTTTAAGTGAACCCCAAAATAAAATAAGGGTAAGTTATTGAGTTCAAAGTACACTGAAACTTTAAAACACTTATAAATTTTACTTAAATATGGTGTGCCCATTACACTTTTCTTGACTCTTTAAATAAAGTATTATTTTGTCCTCCTTCGTTGAATGTTCAACAAAGGATTATCAAGCTTTAACAGCTCACTTCCCTGTGCACACAAGAGTTTACCAGACTCTATCCAAAGGACCTCAAGTTTAAATGTAAAAGCAGAGAACCCTCTTTAAAGAAACTTCTTGAAAAGATTCCTGCAGTGGCTACCAAAGAGAATCTGAGCTTTGAAACATGCCTGTGCATTCAAACTATCTCACAGCATGAATATCATGAAAACGAAAACCTTTGGAGAATCAGAAAGAAAAGAAGAGATTTGGATGATTCGGAAGATTTGTTTTCGCATCTTGGCACTAGAAGCATCTCTTCGAAGTGACTGAAATCCTCGCAAAGGCGGCTACTTGGTACCAAATAGTGTATGAAAATAGAAAAATTCAATTAATTGGCTAAACATTTACAAATATCCAGTAATTCTGAGTTGTTAGAAACATCAGCTGTATTTTCCTGTGCCTCACGTCAATGTTATGAGGGATTAGAAGCAGTACTGGTTCTGCTATCACCTGGCCGTCTCACTCGGGTCAGACATTTGATCTCTAAAATGAGGAGCTGAACTTCACATCCCCACTAGCTCTAAATATTTAAGGCTCGGGTCTCTAAAAGAAAACCATAACTCAGCTCTAACAAACTCAAATTGGAACAGCTTGTGGACAGGGCTACATCTTACCCATTTGTTTTATACAGTGTCTGGCATACAGTAAGTGCTTCAAAAATGTATGCCAATTAAATAAATAGGATAATATATGAAGGAATTGAATGAATGAATGAATGAACAAACGAACTTAGAAAAGTATAGCTGAATTGTGCACATTCATTTCAAAGCCTGTTTTGACCTTTAAGAAAGTTTCTATAGGAAGAAAAAAAGTTACAACAAAGATTTCTGGTCTCTCTTTCTTAAAAGATTGTTCAGTTCTATAAGGGAAAATTTTAGAATCCCACAAAGTCAAGACAGAAAACCCTAGCAGAAGTCACTTGTAAACCGGAAGGTATAGACTGGATTTGGTCCACAGATGTGTTTTATTTGATCAGCACAATGTTTTGGGGGTTTTGTTTTGGTTTTGGGGCTTGTTTACTTTAGCTTCAACCAGTTTTTAAAAATCTGGATTCTCTTGGGAAATGGGAAGCTTTGGCCACCTTGGGCTGGCATCGCCATACAGCCACAACCCGCTGGAGATAAGTAGAGGTTTCCTATTTTGCTAGGAGTAGGCACTCTGCAATTCCCTACAGTTTCCACCCCTCAAACAAGGCTTGTACCTATACCCTGCTGCCCAAGGATCTGACCTTTGGTTAACAGCACTAGTAAACAGATAAAGTGGTTTGTCATCAATGTTATTAGGCAACATTGCTCATAATAAAAATAACCCGATTGGCAAACTGTGTCTAGACTGGGAGGAACAATGAAAAATCTGTAAATATCTGATGAGAATGCCATACTTTGGGCTTCCCATAGTGCAGTGGTAACTGCTATATCCTGTATTAGTTTCCTAGGACTACCATAACAGATGCCAAAAACTGAGTGGCTTAAAACAACAGAAAGGTATTCTCTCACAGTTCTGGGGGTCAGAAATCCAAAATCAAGGTGTTGGCAGGATTGCTTCCTTCTGGAGGATCTGAGCGAGAATCCATTCCATACCTGTCTCCTAGCTTCTGGTGGCTGCTGGCAATTCTTGGCATTTCTTGGTTTGTAGACACATCACTCTAATCTCTGCCTCTGTCTTCACATGGCCTTCCCCTCTGTGTATCTGTGTCTCAAATCTCCTCTTTTCTCTTATAAGGACAACAGTCATTGGATTTAGGGCCCACCCTAAATCCAGGATGATCTCATCTTGAAATCCCTAACTACATCTGCAAAGATGCTAAGGTCACATTCACAGGTCCATGAAATTAAGACTTGGACATATCAACTACTATGTATCCCTTGCAGAGGCACTAGAAACCAGGCCTATAGAGTATTACAAGAGATGTTGGTTCCTGTGAGGCATGGGGACCTTAAGCCCTGATCCCACCAATGCAGATCTCATCTCCCAGTGCCTGAGCTGTCACCTGGGGGGGAAGATAGCTTATGGAGGTCTATGTGGACTGCTACATGACTATTGCTACAAAGATGCCTCCTGAGGAGAAGTGCCTAATGCCGCCCTGTCAGCAAGTGCTAGTTCCTGTCCTACATCCTTCTGAGCAGACTGGTGTCCAGTGTGGTCTTGGTAGTCTTGTGTGTCTGAATGTTTAGTTGAACCCAGGATGACACCCTTGTTGGTGCCACATACCCAATCCACTTCACCTATTTACTTTATATGCTGTCTTTGTAGGTATGACCCCTGGTTTAAAGTGTAGGCCAAACTTTCACTAATTTAGTAAATATTTATTGAACGCCTATCACGTGTTAGGTAACGTTTTACACACCATGGATACAGCAGTGAAGAAAACAGACAAAGTTCCTCCCTTCAGGGAGCTTACATTCTAGTAGAAGACAGACAATAAATAAATAATTAAAAGTGCTCAGAATTTGGATAATACTGTATTTTAAATTTGGAGTCTACACAATTTTCTGACTGAATGAAAAGTATGTAAGAAGAAGAGGAATCAAGGATGACTGTACAGTTTTGTCACGAACCTCTAGAAGGATGAAGTTGCCATTTACTAAGATGGGAAAGCCTGTGGAGGAGTGGTTTTAGGAGTGTGAGGAAGATCAAGACTTGAGATTTGGACACGTGTATTTAACATCCAAGTAGAGAATTTGAGAAGACAGATGGATATTGGGGTCTGGAGTTCAGGGATGATCCAGGCTGAAGATATAAATATTGAGGGGTTCAGTGAATAGATGGCGTGTAAAGCCACGAGAGTGGATGAGATCACCAAGGGAATGAGTATATCAAGAAAGGAGAAGTGGTCAGAAGACTAAGCCTCAGGCACTCTAATCTTAAGTGACCAAGGAGATAAGGAGGAACCAGCAGGACATTGAAAGAACAGCCAGTGAGGAGAGAAGAACCAAGAGAGTCGGGTGTCCTGGAAGCCAAATGAAGAAAGCATCCCAAGGAGGAGTAAGGGGTCAATTATGCCAAAAGCTGCCTTCTGGTCAAGCAGGATGAGGACTGAGAACTGATCACTGGAATTAGCAATGTGAAGGCCATTGGTTAATACGTTAAAAGCAATTTTGGTGGAGCAGTGGAGTGAAAGCCTGATTGGAACGGGTTCAGGAGAGAGTAGGAGAGGAATTGGAGACTGCAGGTATTGACAAAAATTTTGAAAAGTTCTGTGGCAAAGCAAGCAGAGAATTGAGGCAGTAGCTGTAGTGGAAATATGGGGTCAAGAGTGTGGTTGTTGTTAAAATGACAGAAATTATAACATGTTGGAAATAATCCATTGGAGGAGAAACTTAATGCAAAAGGAAAAAGGGAGAGTTGAAGAAGTGATGTCGTTAGGTAGGCAAGAGGAGGCATAGATAGCACTTAGGCAGTAACATGGCAATGAGCATGAGGCCTTAGAAAAGATGCATTTCCAATGTAATATGATGCCCATTCTCCCCTGAGGTTTACTAAACCAGTGCTTCCCAACTGGCTAAACAGGATAATCACTGAGGGGAAGGGACAGCACTTTTACTTTAGATGCTACTATTATCAACTCAAACGAGTGGCTGTAAAATTGCTTCTTGTTACTAACAATTTAATAGTGGTACAGAAATAGTTACTCATTCATTCAACAACTATTTATTGGCCCACCATGTGCCAGTTCTAGGTATTACACTACGTGCTGGGGACACAACAGTGAGCAAAACAGTCACGTCTAAAACATTTTTATTAGTTGCATTATAAAGAGATCTGCATGCATTTATTTGTAACAAAAAATGTTTGGGGTTGCCTTGAATTGTCTCTTTATGCTTTGTAAAAACCCTCATTTCCCTAAGATTGATAGGTTTTATTGCCAATGGTGTCCCCAAGGCTGGTTTTGGAGTAGGTATTTGGGGCACTTTCTCTGCTACCTTCTTTGCCAGGTTTTACCCGAGAGCCCTTTCAAATACATTTAAGTGGTCTTGGATTTTGGTCACTGTTAGATACATTAATAGGATAACCCAACTGCCTTTTAAGAACTACTCAGTTTCTTTGTTAGTCTTTTAAATATTGCTTAAATGTAGTTATATTCTCTCACAAAACCAACCTGAGATCATTATACTATTCGATTTCTCTTCCTTCAGTTTATAGAGTAAAAAGAGTTCTACATGTGGAAAAGTAAGGAATATAGAAGTGCTGAGACTTCTTTTCACTAAATTTATTCACTTGAATTTTCACCTTTTACTAAAGAACACATTCCACCTTGCTGACCCTTTTAGAAGGTCAACTGCCACTTGGAGCGCATTTATTTGTTTCAATCTTTTCTGTGGCCTTCTTTTCAAGGTTTGTTTCTCTGATTTCCTGGCAGTATACTTATTTCATGGGAAACATTTCTTTCAGAGAAGCACAAAGCCTCTTCTAAAGTTCTCTCTGAAACTTTTCCTCATTCATGTTCTCTAGATTTTCTAACCAGTTTAAATTTTTATTTTAGTTTTAGATATACTGTAGTCTGTTATACTTTATTTTAGAATACACCTATTTTCCAAAATATACTTGGTGTGTGTGTGCATACACACATACACGCGCGCACACTCACACAGAGATTTACTTTGTAACTTCTATGGTAGCCTTGCTTTCTTCAGAGCTTACTTCGTAAAAGTGTTTCAAAGGACTCAAACTTGTTCTCATGTAGTTTCAAATATTGTTTACTGTTTGTATATTGGATTTGTAAAGCATTTTATGCTTAGAGTAATGACTGTACTTCAGCCTTCCCTTCCTCATCTCTAAATAGTTATGTATCACAGAAGAACTCAATTATATCATGTTCATTATTAGAGATCTGAAATAGCATGGCCTAAAAATTTCCTCTCTGAAGCAATCACACACAGTAAAAAAGCCTGTTAAAAACATGGCTAGTCTCTAACATATGTATTTCCCTCCTGCGCTATAAAATCAATGATTTGTTAAACCCTAGTCCTTCCACTGGAGCCTTCTTACCACTGAATGTGAGGAGATGCAGGTGGGCCAAGATTTGTGAGAACTCGGGAGTACTATGCACATGCCCATATGAAAAAGTTTATGTTCATGTCAATTAAACGTATTATGTGATTAAAGTGCTTTGTAAATCTGGAATCCAAATAGTAAAAGCGTAGGTAATGTTGACAGAATGAACATTCCAAAACTAATACTAATACAGTAACTAAGCTTAAAGAAAACAAGGTTTGCATAAAGGCAGCAGATGAAAATTTCCAAAATATCCATTTACACATTTCTGCCCAAAAGTGAGTATAAACAGATTAAGAAACTTCCAAAGTTCAGAGAAATTAGAAATTCTTTTAGGAAAACTCTAATGGACTCTAGCATGGATGAAGAGTTTCCAAGTATATTTTAAATAAAGCTTTTTGCTCCTCTAAGAAGAATATTTTGGAGAAAATAAGCATATTGCTATTAAAGCAGAGACATGAACCTTGAAAATAAGGCCACTGAAAACACTTATACTACTTCCGTGGGTAAGTTCCTTAACTGCCCTGTGCCTCTGTTTATTCTTATAAACCTGTGAGATAATGCATTTAATGGCCACACAGACAGCATTCAGTAAATGGTAGCTATTGTTTTGTGACTTCGTCTCCTCTTTAGTAAGTCAGGAAGTTTTCCTTACCCTCAAATATGAGGAGAAGATATTCCAGAACCTCTGGAAAGTTTCTCGGTATTAGGAGCTGCTCTGAAGAATTGGTTGGAAGAGATAAAGAGACTGTTCCTACTACTATGAGCAAACAGAAGGTGTTGACAGCTCTGGCCAAACTTAAGGGCTCCACCAGGAAGGAAAGAGTGCTTCTGATGTCAGCGACTTTGGAACTTGAGCATGTTTTTCTCATTTTGGTTTAATGGCGAAAGAACTGGGACTTATGCAACGAAATAACTTAGCTGGCCAGCGGTATTCACACCCGGTGCCAATTCTCATACCAGGAAGCCTTGCAACCAGGGCTGGGCATTAGCAACGTCTCCCACTACATCCCAAATTGGGAGAAGGCCGGCCACACCTGCCAAAGGCTGCAGCACAAGTTTTAAGTGGAAACCAAAATCTTTTCTTTAGGAATGAGGTCGGCGCTTTTTTGTTCGCTTGTTTGTTTGTGGAGAGTTAAATACAGGTGGAGAAAAGGCAGCCTGTTCGGAGGCAAGGCTAGACATTTCAGCCGGCGGGCACCTCTTTCTGAACCCTTTCCTCTCCTCTCGGTTACTTTCTGCGACATAACCCCGGTCCACTACTTTCTTTTTCTAAATACCTTCTCTGCCAAGGCCTTGACTTCATTTTTTGGAAAGTGGTTACAAATAAATGGCGCTTGCACCACTAGCTAGAGGTTCCTCCAGCAAAACAGCAGCCAAGGAAACTGTCAGGACATTGTGAGCCGCACTACGCAAAGGACAATAAAAACTGCCATCGATTCGTGGTTGCCAGAATGGGGTGGGGGTGAGGGGGGTGGGAGGGTGAAATGGGCGAAGGTACAAACTTCCAGCTATAAAATAAGTCCTCGAGATGTAAGGTACAGCATGGTGACAACAGTTAATAATACTGTATTGTATATTTGAAAGTTGCTAAGAAGAGTAGATCTTAAAAGTTCTCATCACGAGAAAAAAAATTTGTAACTATGTGAGGTAAAGGATGTTAACTAGACTTATTGTGATCATTTCGCTATATATATATATAGAATCACGTTATACACCTGAAACGAATATAATGTTGTACGTCAATTATATCTCAAAGAAGAAAAACCGCCATGGACTGAGCCCTCCCGCCGCGCCAGCCCAGAGACAGCAGGCCCGGAGCTGGCTCGTCGCGGGCCGCCCGCGGGCATTTCCGGACGCGAGTTCCCGGCAGCGCCCGGCGGGAGGCCTCGCAAGGGAACTTTCGCCGGTCGACAGCCACAAAAACGAGCCGGGCTCAAGACTGACCAATGACCAGGCAGGGCAGCAGAACACCCTTTTGAGTCCTGGCAGCTTCTCGGGCTCGACTGAATCTACCGCTCTAGGAGTGAAACCAGATGCTGACGCCCCGGCTACGGACTGCCCAGCCCCTGCACTCAGGCTGACGATGAGACAAGAGGAGGCCAATTCTCGCCCCTCCATTTCCCCCGGCGGCCTCGCTCTCCTAATCGGCAATTCTCCTAACTTGAAGCAAGTTCAGCGAAAAGCCTCGCCTAAGAGCGCCTCCGCGCCCCTGAATGCGCAGGCTCGGCCCACAGGGGGCGATTTTCGGTGCTAGTGGGCTGCTGCCGCGCGGCGCTCCCGCACCTCCCCTCCGCCCCCGCCCCTGGTGTCGCTGCGCCTCACGTGCGTCCCAGCCGCTCGCAGCAAAGGGTTAACCAGGTGGAGCCGGCGCCCGCTCCGCCGCCGCTGTGCCCAGCCGCCCCCCGTAACGCGTCTCACAGCGAACCCCGGGCCCCGGCGCGCCCCGCCCCAGCGCCGCCACTCCCGCGATCGCCCACGGCGGCCCAAGTCCCAGCTCTGCCCGATCCCCCGCCCCCTGGCCCGGCCGGAGCACGCCCGCCTCCCTGCTGCTGCGCGCCCCGCGGACTGGGCTCCGGGCGTGCTCCGCACCCGTCCCCCGGCCCCCGCACGCCCCTCGCTCCTCCCTCACCCCCTCGCTCGCCCACGTCGGCCCCACTCGGTTGGGACTCGGTCAGGGACTCCCGGCCCGCGCCTCCCTCCCGGTCGCTTCCCAAGAGAAGCCCAGTACCGATGCCCTGGATGAAGATGAAGCCAGTGACCACAAGCACCGGGTGCCAGTTAAACTCGAGCGCGGTCCCATCCCAGCCGAGCCCCTCCCGGTAGTGGAGGACCCAGACGAGGGTGAAGATCACGGACAGGAAGCCGACGAGCAGCCCCGACACCAGCAGCCCCAGGAAGCCCCTGTAGCCGTCCATGGCCATCAGAGTCCCATACTCCGCGTCGCGGCAGCCACAAGAACTCGGCGACGCGGCGGCGGCCTCTGGGTACCAGCCCCGCGGCAGGACGCGGGCGTCGACTTCTTGAAGCTGTCTCCGCCCGGGAGGAGGGGCTTCCTCGCCGGCCCGCCAGAGATGTGGGGCCTCCAGGGGGTGGGCACCTGGCCCTCGCTCAGAAACCAGCCCCACCCCTGGGATCTCGCTGCCGCCGAGAGCTCTCTGCGCGGTGGCAGCCCCCTGGCCCAGCGTCCGAGCTTGCAGAGGGCTCGAGTAACTGATCCAGTTAATTGTTCAGAGCGAGAGCTCCGAGAATCCCAAACCACCACTTTAACTCTTCCCGTGTCTCTTCCTTCTTTGTGGGGAGGCTGAGTAAGGCAGTGATGCACGCTCTCGGTTAACAGAAAACAGGGTCCGTTGGGTGGGGTTGTGTGTGATTTTGATTAACGAAGCCCTCTAAGCCCCGGGTCTAGAAGATTGTCTGTCTTTGATGTCAAGGCAGCGCCAAGAAGGAATCTGTGGGGCGGTATGGGCTTGGCTTTACCTAGCAAGGAAACTACTTGCATTTTGCGCTTTAGAGAGGGAAGACAGACATCTCCTGGACTCTGGAGTTGCCTATGTAGTGTAATAAAAAATGGATCCTAAAAGTGACTGCCTGCCCAAATCTATTTGGACCAAAGCCCCGCCCTGATGAAGTGAAGCTCTTGCCCTGCCCTCTTCCAACACTATTATCACTCTTCTCGATTGGAACAAGAAATATGTCCGGTGTTAGCTATTGCTATTAAGCAACGGGGCTCTGGCTATTAGGACTTCTAGAATGTATCTGGGAACATTCACTTCTCTATCCTGTAGCTCATCTCCAGGGACTAGTTTACCATATTGTCTTATCGCCATTTTGAAAGAACTTAGAATGTTCAGGAAGTGCATAGGAGTGATTTTCAACGGAAAAGACAGGTTTTAGGCCAAGTAGGAGTGTCAAACTCTGGTAGCAGCAGGATTAAGGGCTAAGAATAAGAGGCCGCAGACCTCAGCAGTGTCATTATTTTTCTCTTGGTGGACAAAGAAAGAGAAGGAGAGTAAGCAAATGGAAAGGAAGGACCCCTCCCCTCAGTACAAGGCTTTCTGTGGTCTGGCCCAGTCTAGTCCTCCAACTCTAATCCTTTACCACAACCTGACTGGACCAATCTGTCCTCAGCTGTAAACTTCTCTCCCAGCTCCTGACCACTCCCTACCCAAGTCCCTGCCTCTAAATTTGCCCAACCCCATCTCCACCAAGAAACCTTCTCTTAGTTTGCCTATCCCCCTATTTTACACCTCCACCCACCTCTCCATCCAATACCTCTCTGCATCACTTATCGAAATGTAATATAAAGATCTGTTTCTGTGGCTGTCTCCACTCCCGTGACTGCCCCCTTGAGGGTATTAACTGTCTAATTTATCATTTTATTTGTCTTTGGCATATAGTAGCTACTTAGTATATGTTTGTTGGGAGATAATTGGGACTGAATGTGTCACTCAGGGTCTTGGCAGGAAACAGATGGCACATTCCAGTTGGGCAATTTAATAACGGACAGGACTATTTACAAAGTTGTGGGCAGGGTGTGTGAAACCACAAGGGTTTTGCAGTGTCCAGGCCTGAGGGGAAGATGGTTACTAGAATCTGATGAGACATCGGTGCTTGGAGAAGAGGAAGATTTATTTGAATTGGCCAAAAGGAGTAGGTGGGAGCCTGGGTTCGCTCAAATCTACCTCCCCAAGAAGAGAAATCAGGGGGGTTTATAGAGTTTGGCAGGATGGGCTTCAGAGAGACAAAGGGGTCACTCCCAATAAGCCTCCGGGCAATCTGACTTCTGGCTTCAACAGCTGCTGAGGGCAGGCCATCTGGTGACGGCAACCTCCCCGAGGGCATCTCTTTCTCCGCAAAACAGGCTCACAATCCTCTGGAAAATAAGCTCACAAATCCAAGACCCCTGAGTCACCCCTCAAGTTATACAGGAAAAATAGCAACTTGATTTAATATCTACAGTCCTCCTCAGGTACCCGGCTTCAAATCCAGAGAGAGAACTGTGTAGAGAAGACAGTCTGACTGGGGCTATGCTATGGCCTTGAGTTGAAGGATGCAGCCAGCTTGTAGGGACCCCACAGGGAGGAAGAATGGGAGGCAGGATGAATATTCCAGCCGTACTCTCTTCCCCTCCAATCTCCCGCCCAGGGACCCAATAGCTGAACCTAATCAGAAGCCAGAGGGCAGCTGACGCAGTTCATATAGGTCAGCCCCCCAGGACATACAGCAGAGTGGAGAAGGGTGAGAGTAGATCCATAGGAATAAAAAGAAACTATCACTGAATCTTCCAGTTCTATATTTTCAGTCTTTTTTGGTTCCTGAGTGCTGCATACATTCCCTGTTTAATTTTATGCAGTTTCTCTTCCTCTGTGAACTTTAGCTAGTAATTCTTTAACAACAATGTCATTGTGTCCCTATTCTTCTCCCTAAAAGTATCTAGTCCTTGTCCCCAGTTAACTTCTTCACCCCCTTAACTCAATACCTTCGCTCCACTCTTGAGTTGATTTTGCTCCATAGCAGCAGCAAATAAGAATCTCTGGGATTCCAGATCCCATTTAACAAAACATCTCAGGAGAAAGAAAACACGGCCAAATGGTATGGATGGTGTTGAATCATCTTGAAGTTACAAGCTAAACTGAGAGAATTTCAACTTTTAAGTTGTCCTTTGATAAAAACTTGTCACTTGGAAGAGGAAAATTTTCACTATTGTTGTGGCTTAGTGTTAACAACTTTTCTTTTCTCCGTAATTTTTTTTTCTTTTTTTTTTGTGAGGAAGACCAGCCCTGAGCTAACATCCATTGCCAATCCTCCTCTTTTTGCTGAGGAAGACCGGCCCTGGGCTAACATCCGTGCCCATCTTCCTCTACTTTATATGGGACGCCGCCACAACATGGCTGACAGGCAGTGCGTCAGTGGGCACCCGGGATCCGAACCCGCGAACCCCCAGCTGCCAAGCGCGAACTAAACCACTGCGCCACCAGGTGGCCCCTTAACAACTTTTTTTTAAACAGAGTTGTCCAATAATAGGAGATGGTAAACAATTTGTCACCAAAGTAGTTACTCAGACTAGATAACCTGTCAGCAATTCAATCTAAGGGATTCCTGATGTGAGTGGGGGGGGAGCATGGGGGTGGGGCATTGAACAAGATAACCTTCCAAAAAATGTGATTCTGGAAACATGTACATAATTACACAGATTTCTATTTTCGCTGGCATAGACATAAAATGCAGAGTAAGAAGAAAGAGTGGGGAAGGAAAATCCAAACCCCACCCATCTATCTATTGAACTTCCACGAGGTAATGTTGCATTTCTTTTGGTGTACACAGAAGTCTAGTATTGTAATGTAAAGTATGATAAGTTGTACATAGTGGTTTGCTTTGCTGGATAAGTGGACCATTTTTTAAACTTTCAAATGTTGACTGTGTGTTGGTTACCCTGTTGGCCCCTCCATTCTCCACTCTTCCTTACCTTGTGCCCTGGCAGGCTCCTTGCCTGCTGGCTTCCAATTGGCTTGGGCCGATGGATGATTCTGGAAGGAGATCAGAGGGCAGGAAGAAAGAGAGATCAGAGGGCAGGAAGAAAGAGAGGTCAACCTATTTATCCCTCTGTGCCCCCTTGCCAGGCCATGGTTTTTGCAGTGGTTGTGTTCTTCTTTGCCACTATGACTTTCGACTTTCACGTGGGCCATCTTCCACATCTACAGCTCTCCCAGGGTCCAGTAACACCAAGTCCCCTTGATTCTACAGGCCCAGGTGTAATATTGCTGCCTGCTCTTGGTTGTCCAGGGTCTTCACCATTCCTTGCTGGGTTCTCTTAAGTAGGTTTGCATCTCTATAAATAGTCCCTTTATTAAACTCTCTTCAATTAAATCTTCTGTGCAAACCAGCTGTTTCCTGCAGGACCCTGACAGAGACAAGTGGGAAAATACTCTTGCCTAATACTACTGTTTTCCTAGCTGCACCTCATTGTCTATGCCTTCCTAGGACATATTATGAAAGGAGGAATACATGAAGCAAGAAAAAAATCACAAGCAGGAGGAATGAGCTCACACATCTTCCTGTCCTCCCTTCTCATGGACAAGAGATTTGGGGATCAGAAAGCTGTCTCAGATGACCAAGATAGGGCAACTCACAGCTGACACCGTGACTCAGGATGTAAGCCAAGCCCAGGCAGTGGTCAAAGGCTCCTTAGCAAAATAAAGCGAGGGTTACAGTTTTGAAAAGAGCACAGTCAAACCCATGTTAATGGGAGGAATATAATTTCCTCATGTGAGGCTAGACTGTGTTGTCTTCAGGGGAAAAAAACAAATGTCTACTTTGCTGAGGTGTTTCTCCTCTGAGGGAATTGGTGAAGAGATCAGCCCCAGCTCTCACTGTGGGGAGAGTGGCTATGGAACCAGCCTCTACCGCCTCCCTAACTCAGGAGGCTCACAGAGTCCACTCGCCCCAAGAAGGTGGCTGGAGCTAGGAAAGATTTCATTTGTATCTGGCCATGGCCTGAGGAACCCCAGTTTGGAAAGAGGTGGGGAGTAACTCTCTTCCTGAGGGAGCAGAATAGTACAGCAGACTGGGAAGCAGACACGAGGAGTGGAGGAAGATGTCTGGGGAGAACAGGGGGAGTGAGGGGAGGACCTTGAAGGGAGTCCAAGCAAAAGGCCTAACTCAAGAGAGCCTCTTCCCCATGTTGCATTGGGGCGGGGGAAGGTAGATTAGACCAAGGCATTACTTCTGTTCCTTGCATACTATACTGCTTTGTAAGATCTACCTGACCCACCATTTAACTTTTAAAACTGCTTCCATCATCATCTTGTGTGAGTTTGGTTTGGGGAAAACTGGTGAAGCAGGAAGCACTTAGGAAAGAAATTGGTAGCTCTTCCCAATTATCTTGCATCTTCCTAATCATCTGGCAAGATAAAATTGCAATGACCCCATCCTGGTCCTATCTCCCCAACCCAGACATTGGTCAGTGGAGTCTAGTCCAGGCAAAGAGTCTGGCCTTTATCCAGGCAGAAGAGAAACAGGATTAAATTCCTAGATTCCAATTCTCATCTGCCACCTTTACCCCATAGGTTAGCAGGAAATAACCAGGTGAGGAAGAAAAGAATGGGGCTTGGTCACACCTAGGTTCTATTTATTTTGGAACCCTCCTCCCGACACAAATTTATAAACCATGATGAAAATATAAGCTCCTTCACAGTGAAGATTTGGTCTGTCTTATTTGCTGCTGTTCGTTCATCCAGGGCCTATGTTCTGAAAATGTGCCCAGAATTTGTTTTGAGCAAGTATAGTATGACACACAGGCACAAAAATGACTGCCATGAAGGAAAAAGTTATTTTTTTATATTCACAGTGCCCTAGACACAAGAGGCATGGCATGCCATGCAGGGCCATGCAGGGCCACATAGGGAAGCACTGAAGCAAGATAAACTGGCAGAGAGGGGAACTGCCAGCAGAAGCCTTTATTGTGGTTTTTGAGGGAAGGAATGGGCAAAGCAAAGTAAGCAAACAGAACAAACTTGATTGGCTAGTTTGAATAATTTCGGCGGGCTCTGGTGATCCCCGATTGTCTAGTACCTGGCCCTGTAGTGACTGGGACAAGGGATAGTGTCCCAGACTGTAGAAGTCTGATAAGGAGACTGGTTGGGTCGGGGAATAGACTCGGAATTGGTTGGTCTGCATATCAAAGATGTGCTGGCAGGCAAACTGTTATCTCCCGGTCCCCCAGTCCATAAGGCCCCAGATGCCAGAGCGTTAAGAATAAGGAAAAGAAGAAAATATTTAATACAGCCTAGAACAGTTGTTGACCTAGAAAAGGCATTTAAAAATACTTTCGTGGACTGACAGACTGACTACAAGGTTAATTTAGAGAGACTAAGATCAAGTCAGAGATATAGCAAGGAAAGGAACACTTTCCTTATAAGCAAGCTTTCCTCCACATAAAACAAATTTTATAAGTCCATTGGACTATTTGGGTGGGACACTATAGTGTGTAAAGAACTGGGATATACTATTATTAACGAGTAGCCAAAAACACCATTGTACCTTTGGAGAGCTTTTATTGGATGCTTCCTTGTTTGGCTTTGTAATAACAGGGATAAGTGCTCTAATTACAGTTTTCTCTGTCACTGATGCATTTTTTAAGGGCGTTCACAGGCAGAGTGTCTCAGAAATATATTTCCAGAATTTTGGCTCGTGGATCTCAAGATTTTATTAAAGTATGAAGCAATCATGCCTGTCTAAAACAGAACTCTGAAAGTAGACCAGAGAGGCTCTCTCAATTGGCCAAATATTTGGCTAAAAATTTTTTTTCTGCAAACAGCTTAGACAGACCTCACTGGATCTCAGGAAGCCTTGATTTTAATTTCTCTTAGCAGGTAAAACTCTTTTTAAAGAGAAAACCAAATGGTATAAGTCCAAATTGTACTTTTGTTCCAAAATAATTTAGCCTGGCTTCTCTTATTTATATGTTGCCTCCAAGCATAGATCCAGTCAATAGGAGGCAGCTTGGAATAAGGGAATATACATTATTCTAGGAGTTCAATCTGCTACTAGCTCGCTATGTAATTGGAAAATTCACAGGGGCCAAAACTGGGCTGCAGTTTGCTAATCTGTGACAGGACAGCTTCGGAGCAGACCAGACACAACTTTGTGTCTATGGATAGAACCTGGAAGGGGGAAAAATTGCATTGTGATTTTCATTAAATTCTAACTGAAATTCAGCAATTTCTTTAATTATGAATGCAGATAACAAACCCAACTCGTATTCGCAGTGGCTATGATTTTGTCACCAGTAGCAATCACTGATGTTCGTGTTGCATTAAGAGTTGCTGCAGACATCTCAGCTTATCGTTTTTGCTCAGCACTTCTTCAGAGGAACAGTGGGTAATAGACCTGCAGCTAAATCTTATTAATGCACCAGTAGCAAAGGACATATACTAATACATCACAAATTTTTAAAATTTGGTAACTCCTTTTCAATGTAATTGGTTTCCTTTGTAATCCTATAGTTTTGGGTTTTTTTTTTTAATTTTATGCATTTTAAAACACTATTTAGAGGAGAGATCCATAGGCCTTATTAGCCTGTTAAAGGAGTCCATGGCACACAAAAGGTTGGGAAGCCCTGAGCTAAATGACCTCTGAGGCTTTTTCCTGTTTTTAAATCTATACTCTAAACAGTTGTATCCGGAAATCCAGGGGAAGGCTGTCAACAAAACCAAACTCACATCTTACAAAGTATAGTCACCATTCCTAACATGATAGGAATGTAAAAAACAACACTTAAAGAACTTGATATGTCTCTTGGAAAACCAACCTAGAAAAACCTTATATTTTCTTAATCCAGAGGTATTATTAAAAGCTGAGTTGTCCTGAGTGTCCTATATCCTCAAGAATAAGAAACCTGTCTCTTGATTGCTGAATCTTTATTACTGATGGTCTGGTAGATGTGTTCTATAAGCACAGCCAGCACAGGCAAGAGTGTCAAACAGGCCCTGTTAATCATGGGTATCCTGTGGTCCCCTCTTTCTAATCCTTTCTCCCCTAGCTTGGCTCTTTTTCCCAGCACCACGTTTTGCACAAGAACCCCCAACACTCAAATGTGCCTACCACCATCAAGGTCTCCAGATGGAGACTTAACCTTCCTTCACCCTCTACAAATATGGAGTGACTGCAGGTCTCTTTCATACTAAGTGTTCATGGTTGATGGTCATACTAACCATGAAAATTACTAATACTTATTGACAACTTAGTATGTGACAGGCACAGTTCTATGAACTCTCCATATATTTATTCATTTAATTCTTACAACAACACCATTTTACAGATGAGGAAACTGAGACACACAGAAGGTAGGCAACTTGCCCAAGTTCCCACAGCAAGGAAGGAGTAGGATTGGAATTCCAACTCAACTAGTCTGCCTCCAAAGCCTTCCCTCATAGACACTATGCTAAACTGCCATGATTTTTATTTTTTTGCTGAAAAAGATTCGCCCTGAGCTAACATCTGTTGTCAATGTTCCCTTTTTTTTCCTTGAGGAAGATTAGCTCTGAGCTAACATCCATGCCAATCTTCTTCTATTTTGTATGTAGGTCACTGCCAAAGCATGGCTGACGAGTGGTGTAGGTCCGCCCCTGGGATCTGAACCTGTGAACCAGGGCTGCTGAAGTGGAGTGCGCTGAACTTAACCACTAAGTCATGGGGCCAGCCCTGAAAACTGCCATGATTTATTTAACAAATTCCCTATTTGTTGACATTGACATTTATATTGTTTACAGTTTTTCACTACTGAAAAAGTGCCTTCATGCATGTCTTTACATATAAATGATTTTACACATTTCTGGTTGTCTCTTTAGGGCAAATTCCTAAAAGTGAAACGACCAGGTTAAAATTTTTAAACAAATTGCTAAGTTATCTCACAAATGATTGTAGAATTTGACCAGAACTATATGATCATGCCCCTACACACCATTGCCAATAAAGGATATGATTGCTCTATTTTTAAAAAATATTTGCCAATCTGATGGACATCACATGATATCTCATTAGAATTTGCATGATAGGATGCAACATTTTTCATGTATTAGTTGGTCATTTGTATTCCTACTTTTGTGATTGTTTGTTCCTTCCCTTTGACCATTTTCTTATTTTGTATACTATTTCTTTCCTAATAAATTCTTAACATAGTGCTTTGGAAAGATTTAATCAAAAATAATAAATGTTCTTCACTGAGCATGGAAGACTGGGATGCTACAATATCTGACAACGGTTTAGTGTCATGAGACCAAGGGAATTATTTGGCTTACTTTAAGTTATCAACAGCATTCTCAATTCTTTCTGAGTACCCCCTGGTTTGAGCAGGGGAACTCTTTCTGTTCCTGTCTCTTGTCCTTGAGATTCTCAAGCTGCTTTTCTTCTCATTGCAATCCTACTGCAAACAAAAACCAGGAAAAATAATTCCCTACTAAGCATGTTTTTCCTCTCACTCTCCTTTTTGTTGTTGCTCTTTAGCACACATACTGATTACTATTACCCATCCTACCTTAAGTTGCTCTTTTCCATAGCACCTCATATTTGCCTACCATGGGGTCTATTTTCCACGTTCTTCAGAAATCACTGGGGAGAGGGATACATACTTGTCTTTCGAGGTTCTCTTCCCTTGTTAGCACCTACATCCAATTAAGGGGGCGTGGGGTCCAGTCTACCCCAAGAAACCCATCCATTTCTCTCCATCTTTACTGCTGCTACTTTAGTTCCAGCAACCCACTTATCAAGCCCAGGTTAGCAAACCATACGAATGGTTTTCTTGCTTCTAGTCTTGCCACACCTCACCCAGGCAATGCATTTCCCATACTACATAAAAAGATAACCCAAAAATACAAACTTGAGCACATTCCTCTGTTTAAAAGTCTTTCAATGGCACTAGGTTTAAGGTTCTTGGCATGGCATGCAAGGCTTTTCTGATGGAGCCCTCGCTCATCACCCCAGCCTCATCTGTCTCTGCTCTCCTCCAGCAATCTCTGCTGCCACCATCCTGAATTATTTACAGTGTTCTCCAAAATGCCATGCTCTCTCTTATCTTCTGACATTTCTTTTGCACAAACTGTTGCTGCAGACCAGAATTTGGTGGCAACATGACCCCTCTTCTGCCTGATGACTCATTCCAGCATGATTTGGTAGTTATAAATCAGAAAAAGCAACTAAAATTGACTCATGAGTCCTTTGCAAATATAATTATGTTTTTCACCACTCTGAACAGTTACACAGTTCTCAGGTCTATAGTGAAATAATTAAGGAAAAGACTGAAATGAATTACAAGATTTTTTGACCAAATAACAGTCAGTTTGATATAACAACAACAACAATATATATATATATAAGAATGATGAGATAATGTTGAGGAAAAAAAAGAAGAATGATAAGAATGATTAAAATAATGCTGAGAGAAAGAAGGAGTCCTTAATCTCAGATCAGATTCCTCGTTTAATATGCAATGTGCTCACCCCAAGCTATGCTGGAAACAAAGAAATAACATTCCAGCTTCTCACAGGTTTGAATTCTGTTATGTTTACACTGTTTGAAATGTGGGATACTTAAGTAGCTTAAGATTTCAAAATCAAGCATCTGCAGAAGAAGGGATAGGTGACTTTTTAGAAATCACTCTGTTCCTGGTGGTTGCTTAACATACATTGAGTTAAGCATTTCTGAGTTAGATTTATTGGTCATATTTTGGTCAGTCAAGTGAATCTTACACATTGTCATATTCATAGAGGGGAACTATAAATGCAAAAAAGTCACTCCTTCACAATATAGTCATTATTTTAATTAAAAACCTTTTTGCATGCATGACTATGGAGCCTTGTAGTAGAGGACAAGGTCTTAGCTGTCAGGAGGGATCCTGGGTGGCAAAATGTCTGTGTGTAGATTAGTCTCCAGACCCCAAGAGACTCATATCTGAGCCTTATGAAGAGCATGGAGTGTGTAAATAAAAGGTGAGTAAGCTCTGCCTTCCTAGGGCACTTAGCAGCCCACGTGGCTATCTCAGTACCATTCTGCAAGCAGCTTTGGTGAGGTGAGGGCTCCAGGCATCAGTGGCAGCACAGTGGAAGGCTGCAATGCCCAACAGCGCTGCTGCCAAAGGGTCTGGCAAGAGGGATTTGTTTACAAGTACCTGTGAAACACTGCCTGGGAATCCCTAGAATTGGGAGAAGGTAAATAATTTGAAAGGGCCTAAGCTCTGCATGAAATGGGCATGAGTCAAAAAAACTGAGCTATTACCCAAATTGTAGACTGAAAAGACCAGTAGTGGATATGGATATTATAAGGAAGAATCTTCAAATTATTTAGTATAAAGCTAATCCTTTTTTATTTTTCAATTTTTCCCCATTATTTTGAACATGTAGAACTTGAACTCATAATAAAGATAAAATAAAGTGCAAATGACTTTTGAATGCTACTATTTTTAACTTGTCTTGTTTTTAGATATCTTTTATAAGCTGGATTTTTTTTTAAAGTCAGTCTGTGGAAAGACAGATGATGAAGCAAATATAGCAAATATTAATTGTAGAATCTAGGTGGTGGGTATTTGGGTGTACACTGCATAATTCTTTCAACTTTTCTGCATGTTTAAAAACTTGCATAATAAAATGTTAGAAAAAAGTCAATCTGATAGTCATTGTCCCTTAATAGGTGAGTTAATCTATTTATATTTACTGTTATTATTGATAAGTTGGACTTGTTTCTACCATTTTGTTGTGTGGTTTCTGTTTACCACATTGGCTGATAAGATGTTTAGAAGGCTCATTTCCTGCTGAAGAAAAGGACTTTACCTGTAATATTACTTTTATCAAAAAAGTGATTAAACAGGGGCATAGAATGTTTAAATAGCTTGCCACTTTCAAAAACTACTTTTGCTCCACTAGCATGGGACAAAAGCAACGCCTGCACGTGGAAAGAAGAGGGAGTCAGTGTTCTAGATCCTTACTAATAAAAGTGAGGTCCATGGACCAGCGCGTTAGAAATGCAGAACCTCGGGCTCTACTGCAGTCCTACTGGATCAGAATCTGCATTTTAATGAACTCTTAGGGGATTAATAAGTGTACTAATGTTTGAGAAACTCTATTTTAGGAGAAAAGCACCACCTCAAGGAGCCTAGCACCTGGCAATCACAATCTAACAACCACAGCCTGGCCAACTGTGACCCTTTCAGATGCTTAGCTAGTGCCAGGGACTGGGGTCTGCGTTTCTCAAATCAGTGAGCTTTCAGGAAGGCTAGAATCTGTCCTGATAAGCTTCCTTTAAGAAGTCTGATCAAAATTCTTGTATAAATGCTATGATTTTTTTAAATTGACTAACATCAGAAAACAGAGTGAGATTTGGGGCTCTTAAATGTTATTATGACCAGAGAACCCAGTAAAACTTCAAGGTTCTCAATGGAAATATACACACAGGACAATGACCACTACATAGAAGGTAAAGCAGCATTTTCTGATGAGCTGATTTTGACCCCATACCTCAAAGCAGAAATCTGGTATGCTAAGCTAGACCATGTGGAAGCCTCCTTTTTCCTAAATTAGCCAAAGCATGCTTTGAGCTCTATCTTTCCAGATTCATTCATTGAAAACAACCTATCTCTGTTACCGCACAAAGTGCATGATCTGCTTGCTGCATGACAAAAGCCAATCATCAAGAGGCAAGATGGTGGAAAGGAAAGGGTTTATTACAGCTTGCTAGCAAGGGGGAAGATGGCCAACTAATGTCTCAAAGAACCATCTTACAGAGCAAAGACTACAGGTTGGTTATATACCGGGCTGGTCTCCGGGTGGGGGAGGTATCTGGTCTCACTTCCTGGCAGTCTTCTGTTTTACTTGATAGGCATCAGAGACCAGAGCAACGCCCTATACCCTGATCTTTAAGTTGTCATTGATGATGGCTATCAGCATTAATTCTCTGCCCCAGGGGTCATCACATTCCTAAGGAACTCAAGAGAACAACGTTATCAACTTATAGCAGCCACAAAACCCACAGAGCATGTCTGGGCTAGTTAATCAGAGGTCGTTCAAAGTCACAATATGGTTTCTTTTCTACAATATGGCTTCCCTATGTCAACCATGTGTTGAGCCGGTATCATCTCTATAGAAATATCAGAGAGAGAGAGATGCCAGACATGATGCTAGGTGCTGACCATATAATTGAGAGGAAAAATTGACAAGGTCTCCATCCTCATGGAGCGCCCAGTCCCCTTCAAATACTAAACCTGAGTCCTGGACCTGAAATCAGCTCAGATATGAGGAAAAGTAGACCCAGTGCCTACCTCTAGCAGCAGGGGAATGGAGCCACAAGGTGAGAGGGAATGTGGAAGGGAGACACTTGAGGGTGGGTCATTTCCTCTAGAACTGACTTTTTACTGAGCTTTTAATTTCTTTGACAGCTCTATCCCTAGAAAACTCAGCCCATTATTGTCTAGCTTTCTGACTAACCAATCACTCCTCTCCTAGGGAATGAGATAAGGGTGGAGATCGAGGGAGAAAGCACAGCTGTCTGTGTCCTAGAATTTAAAAATAAGGGATTGTGAGTTGTGTGGTCTATGAAAGACTAGGCCATTTCCTATGCAGAAGAAATTAGTTCAGTGTATTTAGCCTATTATGTGCCAGGCATTCTTCTGGGCCCTTGGGACACATCAGTGAACAAAACAAGGACCGGTGCCCTCTTAAAGTGTACGTCATAGTGAATTGGGAAAGAGGGATGCAGGCTTCATCTGAAAAGTGAAATATGTTAACCTCCAGATTCCTGCCAAACACCTGGAAAGGAGGTCAGTCTCTCAGGATGAAACCCAGGGCTAGAGTTGTAAGGTGGTCCCAAGCAGCCAATGTCATATTCAAAGATATTATGTTGGAGTCCAGCTCTCATTCAGCAGTTCACAAGACAGCATCCTCCATATGGCGGCAGACTAGAGGCTAGAGAGTGAGGAATCCAGGCCAGGTCCCCGGGAAGTTATGCCCATCTTTTTGGGCTCAGGACCTCTGACAGGATGTGATATGGGACAAGGCTTGTGACTCCAGATGATAAGATAGGTAGGATCATTATTATATAAACCTGGATAATTTTTTTTCCTTCCCTCCTTTTATATGTTTAATTTTTAAAAATTGCACAAGTAATATTTGTTTATTTTGAAAAAAAAAAAAAAACTCTGGGAAATACAGATAACCAACAAACAAAACATTTACCTATAATCCCACCCTCCATAGATAGTAACTACTGATATCATTTTGCCATATATCTTTCCAGACATTTTTTTATGTGTGTGTGTTTGCATATACCATGTATATTTCCTCAAAATAAATTCTCCATTACTTGAGTTGCTTGACAGAGTTTCCATTCACTGCAAGTGTACGTTGAACCAGCACAAGTGGTATGTATAATCAAAATACAGCTGTATTTGGTGTCTTTCAAAAGGCTCACCTTTAGAAGTTACTCTGTGGGAGAATGTTTGCCCTGCCCCTAAATAAAATTTCCAGCAGGCCCCATGACTTTTCTGGTTCCTCTCAGATAATACAGTGTCCTATGATCATTTTAAGTTGCAAATCCATAGTCTCGATTTGGTATTTATTAATGTTTAAGCCAATATATAAACCAACACTTCAATCTTTATTCAAAGATAATACTTCACCCTTCCCAGCTGTAGACCTGAAGTTGGTTGATGCCAGATTTCTAAGGAGGAAAATGATTAACTTCTCCCTTTCTACTCACAGGAGGATGGAGGAGGGGCAAGTTCTTACTTGGCAGGTATGGTCATAAGCTGGCAGACACGTAGAGCTGAATCTCTCTCCTGAGTGCTTTCCTGGGTTCTTTGGGGGGTCCCCTGCTGAGCCCCTCTAGCTGTAACTCCCATGTTATTGCAATGCAGTCTACTCCTTGGCTACTGTTACCCCCTCAGCTTGGAGTGTTCATTCAGACTCTTTTTATTGAAGCTGCTTCATCTGCCTCCTCTTCCCTGAGGGATGACCCACATCCCAAGGAATAATCCATTTGCTCTTTGTTCTGACAAACCCTAGGAGGACAGACTGACCCCAATGCAGCCATAGTAGCTCTTCCTCCTCTGAAACCAAAGTAGATCACCAGCTCATCTCTCTTGCCCTTTAGGTTTCCTGAGCAGCAGTTAGACTTAGTCCTTTGTGGCCTCAAACTCAAGGGGACATAAATCAAGCTCTTCAAGCCCCTCTAACTAGGCTTGAAGTGAAGGGGCAGTTACCCACTACCCCTTCTCCCTGGAAAGGGAGAGAAAATTCTGCACCGCTCTGCCCAAAGAAAAGCTCTTCACAAAATAGTCTATCTCCACTTTTACAATAGTTTGTATCTTCCTTGTGGGTTTTAGAGCTATACAACATGTTCTAGGTCATCTTCTTTGATATTTCTGGCACCAGACTTTGGATTTTTACATCTATTATATCATGGTGCTGGTATTCATTTTCTATAGCTGCTGCAACAAATTACCACACACTTAGCAGCTTAATCAACACCAATTTACAATCTTCTAGTTCTGTGGGATAGAAGTCTGACATCGGTCTCGCTGGGCTAAAATCAAGGGGCCGCAGGGCTGCCATTTCTTTCTGGAAGTTCTAGGGGAAAATCCATTTCTCTGCCTTTTTCAGTTTCCACAAGCCACCCACATTCCTTGGCATGGCTCCCTCCTCCATCTTCAAAGCATGCAACACTGCATCTCTCTGTGCCTTTCTTCCTTCATCACATCTTTCTCTGACCCTCTTCTGTCTCCCTCTTCCACTTTTAAGTATACTTAAATGTCCCACTTGGATAATACAGAATAATCTCCCTATTATAAGGTCATCTGATTATCAACCTTAACTCTATCTGCAACCTTAATTCTCCTTTGCTATGCAGGGTAACATATTCACAAGTTCTGGAGATGAGGATGTGGGCATCTTTGGGAGGTTGTTAGTCTGCCTCCCACAGTGTCTCAATCAAAACTTTGTATTTACACAACCAGATACAATAATAATTATGCTGTGAACAAAGGTTCATGGACATAAACATCCTTTTACATCCTTTGTAATATATTATATTCTAATGTGTGGATATACCATAAATTTTTAACCATTTCTGTATTGTTGGACAGTTACGGTGTATCCTATTATCATTATAAATACCACTGCAACAAAAATCTCTGTAGTTAATTTTTGGCATATACTCTATAGTGACTTTTTATTGTGTTAACTCAGGTAAGCTCGCCTTACATTTCCCAGAACCCCCTTCCCTGTGGGGTTCTGAGTTAATGAGAGCCATAAAAATTTTTTTGGATGGTGGAAATGAAGCAGCAGTCATGCTTATGCTTGGAAGACTGGTGTAGGGTCAGGCACTGTTGCAGCTCACGCACATTGTCATGGATCTTTTGGTTCATTTTGCTAGCGCAGCCAGCAGCCAGGCATATAGCAACTCCAGTTGGTTCTTCATGGGATAGTATCTGGGCCTAACAGAGCCAGATCCTACCGGATCTCCTTTTTCAACTTCTCCAAATCTTGTCCCAGGTCCACGTGCAACTCTGTGGTGAAGTGTGCTAGATCTTCTCGAAGTCTTCCACATCACTGAAGTTGGATGTTTGGAAGCAGTGAGAGGCAGATGCAAGTTCCAGTTCTATCATATCAGGTTTAGCTCTTCCTGTGGGTTCCAGTTTGTCCCCACTCTCTCTCACTTCACATGCATCTTCCCTTCCTAACTGCTGCCCTGCTGACTTCAGGCCTAGCACCAGATGAAGGGCTGCAGTCTTACATGGACTGCACAACCAGCTCCCACAACTGTGTAAGGTCTAATCTCTATACAAATCCCTCTATATCATGCATAGTGGTTCTGCTTCTCTGATTAAACCCTAACTGACACACATTCATAACTATTTCCTTTGGATAAATTCCTAGAAGTGCAAAAGCTGGATAGAAAAAGTTCATTTTTACGTCCCCTTAAATAGTTCTTTTTTGTTCAAGTTTTGTATTTGTTGAAAACGTTTTTGGAAAAATTCCAGCTTATTTCTACTGAATTAAGAAGAATCAAAATAAAATATTTTTGTACACACTTGCACCAGAACTTCAACGGCAGAGCAGTGGACCATGGGACCACAGTGCCCATGGCAGTAGCAAGAATCCAGAGGAGGTGAAATTCAAGGGGAGGTGGTCAGATCCACTTGCTGAATTACCCCTTGATGATACTCCAAGGTTATGCAACTTTTAAGATTCCATTTTCTGTTAGACAGAAATATTTCCTTTATGGTCCATCTTCTTACACTGAAGTCTTGCCTCTGAAACATTAACTGTTGGTAGACTTTGCTTATTCCAACTGTCTCCATATACCTATTTTGACAACCATTTATATATTATTCCTGCATTTCCAATGTCTATGTTTGGTCCACCTGTTGGGACACACCATTTACGTAGATGGTATGCTTGTTTAATGTGTGATCTGAACAACTGTATGTGATAGCCTGGACCAGTTTTAAGTTGCTCCAGGTTGCATCTTCCTGTTGCTGACTATGTCTTTCTAACTATTGTTTGTGGCTGTAGCTTTTGGATACCATGTTCTGTTTGCTGGTGGACATGCACCCATGGCCATCATCAGTTAGGTCAGTTCTCTCAGTGTCTTCCCCAACAAGGTAGGCAGATTAAATCTAGAAATCAGCAACTACAGAAATTATCCCAGACCATTGTGATTAACCAGGCCACTCCAAGTCTAGCTGTGTTCCAAGCCATGACAAACCTAGATTCTAGCAACTCTTCTAAGCCCATCTCTTAAGTAATAAATTTGCATTTGAGGTGTGTCAAGATGATTACTTAAGTCTAAAGTGCTAAACAAGGTTCTAGTGACCTCCTGGCTCCCCTCCTGTGACATCATGAAGGTTTTCTTTGCTTATGTACAGGGTTGTAAAAGCCACTGATTTGAGGACCTTGAGCAACTGGGACTCTCCACTATAACAACACTTTCTGGCAAAGACAGTACCTGCCACCTATGAAATGAGCTATGGTATTTCTTTCCCATGTTTGCTTTCACTCAGATCTTGCCCATATCTGTCTGTGTGGGAACAGTCTTTATTTGGGGGCAATTAAATACTAATGACTTTTTCTTAAATTTGCATGACTCACACAGGTTAAACTCAGGGAAGATCTTTCATGGAAATGTATCATTATCTGGAAGTCCAGCCTTAGTTCTCTGATTTGAAATTGAGAAGAATACATCCACGTACTCTACCCTTATATAGTTTTCCAACATTAAACTTAGGATGCTTTACAATGATTCTAGAGTGGTACTGTTTTGGGGGCCGGGATATTTGCCGTCATCCTTAAATTTTTGGTGGGAGCCTTTTAAGTGATGGTTTCCCAAAAGCACTAGAATGACTACTTAGTTGTTCAGATGTCCTCTTTATACTAAAATCCAGCTCCAAAGAATAAGAGGTTATTTACCTTAGAGAGTCTCCGTCACTAGCATCTTTTGTACATCAAAAGTGAATCTTAGAACAGAATGATAATTCTATTAATATGCTGGAAGCAGACTTACACAGAAAGTCTTGTATATTTGGGCTGCTTTTATCTGTTGAGCAAGCCACAATCTCTCTGTGCCTCACTTTTCACCTAGGATGAAGTAGGGGAATAATCTAGGTATTCTTTACAATTCCTCTAATCCTAAAATAATTTAATCTTTAAAAAATGGTATTTACCTGTGACCTAAATGTTTAAAATGTCTGTTAGAGTTTTCTAAGGGCAAGTGCTAAAGAGTATACATATTGCAAAATTAATAACTTGAGATTAACTGTCAGATTTTCTAACCATAATGTTAAGGTATATACTTAGCTTGGATATATTCTACAGGAGAATTGTCAGATCTTTGTGCAGTTTAATCAGATATAATTTAGTCAGTGTTTCAAGCATAGAAAGTATAAGAATATATTCTGCTGGTCAAATACATGTAAGTTATGAGGTCCCCAAAGACATTAAAGTTTTTAAAGTAATGTAAGTATGAACTTGCTTTACTTTGAAGATATTCTGCATGAGATACTCTATATCCTAAATTGGAAAGCCTGGATGACATGAAAATCCTTTTCCCTTGTTTGCTTCCAAAGGAATTTACTACTATAATTTTAAAACAAGAAATAGAGTTCAGTTCAATTAACAATGTACTAAGTTAATGATTAGCATTTATATTCTTAAGGTTTAGTTATATTTAAGTTTATGAATGCCGACAAACTGGGCTAATTTTCTACCATAAAAATACCATTGGAAAGTGCTATTAACTTTAAGGGCAAAGGAAATAAGATAATAGAATCTGTTGCCCATTTTAGCTGTGTACCTTCAATTCCATGACAACTAATCTATTATTGGACTTCAGACTTGCATACTTATCTAAGCGATTCACAAATTAACTGACTAGGTTAAAAGTTTGGCAGTAATAAATTTTTGTAAAGTGTAGTTCTTGTTAGGGAAAGAAAAACAAGATGTTCTTCCATATGTAAAGAATAACACTTGGGACACTTGAGACACTTGAGACTTGCTTTACAGTCTAGCATTTGATGGGTTTTGCTTAATATTCCATGTATACTTTGAAAGTTCTACTTTTTTTCCCAAATCCCATAATATCTCCCTTTTTACTGAGTTCAGTGAAATATCTAAATTGCAACACTGCATCTACACTTTGTCAAAAGGCATTGTGCTACATTTATTTAAAATTGCATAGAGCAAATATTGTATGTATATTTCAGTATTTATAAACAAAATTCTTTTGAATAGAAACATGGCAGGAAATAACAAGACCTTGCAAACTTTAGGATTCTTAAGAATAACCTGTAAAACTCAATAGAAAAAGAAAGCAAAGATTAGGAACATAATAGTTCACAGAAAAGGAAATATACATTTCTCTTATATGTATGAAAAGGTATTCAATGTCACCCATAGCAAAAATGCAAATTAAAAATTATGAAATATTATTTTCACCTATTGGATGGATAAATATCAAATATTTTTATAATGCATTTGATGAGAATGTGGGAATATAGGCCTACTCATACATTTCCGGTGGGAGTATAAATTGATACAACCTCTATGGTGGGGAGGGGAATATGATCCAGTAATTCTACCTCTAGGAATTTATAATACAGATGCACTCATATAGGTGTGAAATGACACTGCAACATTGTTTGTAATAGTAAATGATTGGATAGAATCAAAGGTCCATCACTGGGGAACTGGTTAAATAAATTTCATACAATAGATCATTATGTAGACTTATAAAGAATAAAGAGGCTCTATATGTACTGATTTGGAGCAATATGCAAAATATATTATTAAGGACTTCCAAATATGATATTATGGCATGGAGGCACACTTCTGCTAAGGAACAACTAGACCTTGGACAGAACCCATTTCTTTTGAGGCATTGTTAGTCTCTCAAGAGGTAGGGGAGGTCTCTGAAGACCCTTCTCCTCCAAAAACCAAAACAAAACCAGAGTTGTCCTGAGGGAAATGATGATAGTAGTAACACTGCTATCAGGATCCCGAGGCTTTGGCCAACACAAGGTTGGGAAAGATGAACTGAGCCAAGATCCTTAAGTGGTCCCAGAATGGTGCCATCTTTGGCTATACGTAGAAGCAGAAACAATTCCTCTCTGGAGGATAGCTTTCCCAGTTTGGGGCTATGAGACTCTCACAGATTAAGATCTAACAATGAGCTCACAATCAAAGATCATCAAGCTCATAAGAAGGCAAGGCAAGCCACCATTAGTGAGAATCTGCATAAACAAAAAAATATAGAAAAGCAATGAATGAAATGTTTAAGAAATAAAGGAATACAAAAATCAGTTTCAGGTGGATTAAAGACCTAGATAAGAGCGCCAGCCTGGCGGAATAGTGGTTAAGTTTCCGCACTCCACTGTGGTGGCCTGGGGTTTGCAGTTTTGGATCCCAGGCGCAGACCTATGCACCGCTTATCAAGCCATGCTATGGCAGTGTCCCATATAAAGTAGAGGAAGATGGGCACAGATGTTAGCCCAGGGCCAGTCTTCCTCAGCAAAAAAGAGGAGGACTGGCAACAGATGTTAGCCAAGGGCTATTTCTTCCTCACACACAAAAAAGACCTAGATAAGAAAGGCAAAACTATAATGCACTTAGAAAAGGATGTAGGAGAGTATCTTCATGCCCCCAGGACAGTAAAGAATTTATCAAAGAGTATGCAAACTATAACAACCAGAAAATAAAAGATTGATAAATTTAACCATATTAAAATTAAGAACTTCTGTTCCTCAAAAGACTCCATTGTTATTAGGTATTAGTAGAGTGAAAAAAAGAAAAAAAAGAGAAGATATTTACAATATATATAATCAGAAAAGCCTAGTAAGCATTCCTATTACAAACTGATGGGACAAACAGCCAAAAAGAAAAATGGGTAAAAGACCTTAATAGGTATTATACTAAAGGTGATATCCAAATGACCAATAAACAGACAAAGAGGAGCTCTACCTTTAGTAATCAGGGAAGTATGAATTAAGACCACATGGGATGGGATACACATCTAACAGATTGGAAAAAAATTAAAAGTCTGACAACGTTAAGTGTTGAAGAGAAAAATGGAACAATAGGAACTCAAATACTGCTGGTGGGATTGTAAATTGGTATAATGTCTCTGAAAAATTGTGTGGCACCCAATAAAATTGAACATATATGTACTCCCTGACTCAATAATTTAAATTCAAGATATATGCCTTAGAGAAATACATGCATATGTGCATCTGGATGTGTGTACAAAAACCTTTATGGTGGTATTGTTAATAACTGGCCCAAACTGAAAACAATCCAAATGCCCATCAACGGTAGAATGGATAAACAAATTTTGATACAATTGAATATTATACAATAATAAAAAACTAAAATGCTACAAAAGAAACAAGCTCGAGATATATACAACAACATAAATGAATCTTATATACCTAATGTTGAGTAAAAAAGCAGGACACAAAACAATATATACAATGTAATTACATACTTAAAGTTCAAAAAGAGGCAAAAATAAACCCTTTTGTTTAGAAATGCATACAGAGGTAGTACATTTATAAAGAAAAGCAGGGAAATTACTATAAGTCAGGATAATGGTTACATCTTGGGAGAGGGAGAGAACTGCGATCAGAAAGTCATACACATGTGGCTTCTAGGGTGCTGAGAATATTCTATTTCTTGACCTAGAGGATGGATTGCACGGTTATTTGTTTTGTGGCTATTATTTGAATTATGTTTTTTCCAGGATGCATGTTATATTTCACAGTTTAATTTTCTAAAAAAAGAAAATAAAGGAAACCACAACTATGATATACAAGCTACAAGAGAGTATCAGGAATGGAAAGGCAAATTCGGGGCAAAAGTAGAACTTTGCAAGTATACGTAGCAAACTAAGCAAAAGTGAGCAAATGCTGGACCACAAAACAAGTCTCAACAAATTTCAAAGACCTGAAATGATACTGAGTATATTCTCTGACTACAGTGGAATCAAGTTAGAAATAAACAACAAAATTTTAAGTAGAAAATTCACACGTTTGTAAATTAAGAAATATATTTCTAAATAGTCCATTGTTCGAGCAAGAAATCATTAAGGATATTAAAAAATATTTTCAACTGACTAATATTGAAAATATAACCTATCACAACTTGTGAGATGCAGTAAAAGCCATGCTGTGAGGGAAATTTATAGCATGGAATGTGCATACACTAGGAAAGAAGGAAGACTGAAAAACTAATGATCTAAATATCTACCTCACAAAATTAGAAAAATAGCAGAAATAAAAGCCAAAGAAAATGGAAGAAAGGAAAAAATAAATACTAAAGCAGAAATTCATGCAATAAAAGCATACATATGATGGAAAAAATCCACATAGCCAAAAGAGAGTTCTTTGAAAAAAGCTAATGAACATAATAAACTTCCCTTGAGACTGATCAAGGAAAAAAGAGAAAACACCTCCCATTACCACAGCCTGGACCAGCTGTGAACCGACCCTTCAGGAGCTTTACATCTGCTTACCATAGTACAAGTCCTTTAGGTATTCGAAGATCACAAAAGGATATTATAAACAACTTTATGATTATGACTTTGAAAAATTAAAAGAAAGGGACAGATTTCTAGCAAGACCCAATTCTCTAAAAGTGACACAAGAAGAAAGAGAAAACCAGATTAATTCAATAACTCTTAAGTACATTGAATCTGTAATTTGAAACCTTCCCAATGAAAGAAGGGCTTGCTTCTATTATTAGTGTTTTCTCTTGGTCATTGGTCATTTTTTCCTGCTTCTTTACATGTCTAACAATCTTTTATTATATGACAGACCTTGTGTGTAAAAGAAGGCTCCAGACGATTTCTCCCATTAGTGAGCATTCCCCCTTTCCTGTTGGGCAGACAGATTAAAGGACAGATAACCTCATTCCAATTAGTGACTGAGTTGGGTCAGGGCTTTTAATTGAGAGTTTATAAAGTCTCCATTTCCTCAGCCCTGAAAACCCGTAGTTCTATCTTTCAGAGGTTTATTTTAGCTCTTTAGCCTCCAACCTCATTGTTATGGGCTAAATTGTGTCCCCCTAAAATTTATATCTTGAAGTCCTAACCCCTAGTACCTCAGATCATGACTGTATTTGGAGATAAGATCTTTAAAGAGGTAATTAAGTAAAAATGAGTTCATTGGGGTGGGACCTAATCCAATATGACTGGTGTCCTTATAAGAGGAGTTTAGGACACAGATACACATACACAGAGGGAAGACCATGTGAAGACACAGGGAGAAGACCACCATCCACAACAAGGAGAGAGGCCTCAGAAGAAATCAAACCTGCTGACACCTTGATCCTGGACTTCTGGCCTCCAAAGTTGTGAGAAAATAAACTTCTTTTGTTTAGGCTACCAAGTCTGTGGTACTTTGTTATAGCAGCCCTAGAAACTAATACACCCAGGTACATATACCTGCGGGAGACACCAGGCGTGAATTTGTGAAAGGCTCCTTTCCCTTAGTAGTATTTTTTCCCTAAGCACCACGAGACCATGAGAGATTACAATCTGCCTTTCTGCCCCAGCTTCATACATCTCCCTAAAACTCAAGAAATGTCTCATGGGGAAAACCAGTCTTGCATTTGGGCTCTTCCAGTTTCTAATAGGTCACACCAGCCCTGTATGACTGCTAAAATTCTGTTGCTTTCTTTTTCTTCTAAGAATCTCTCTGCCTGGGTCAAGCCCACCAAGGAACAAAACAAAGAAAATCATTAGCTCACCTAGGAAGGGTTCTTATTGTTCTGGAATTTTAGTTCACCTGTTCCTCCTTGTTGCACAACTCCCTGATATGTTTATGAATATAATTTTGCAATTTACCCATTTTATTTTCCAATTGTTGGAGCAAAAACATTGGACTACTGCAAATTAATACATCCTTCTTAGAAATTAAGATCTTCATTAAACAAAATAATAGCAAACTGAATCCAGCAATATATAAAAGGAAGCATCACAACCAAGTTGAGTTTATTGCAGGAATATATAATTGTTTTAACTCACAAAAATCAATGTAATCCACCACATTAACAGAAGGAGAAAAATCACGATTGTCATAATAGATATAAAAGTTGATAAAAGTCTACATGTAGTCATGAAAGAAAGAAATCTCTTAAACTAGGGATTGAAGGAAGTGTCTTTAATTTGTTAAAGGGTGTCTATAAAAAAATTACAAGAAACATTGTACTTAATGGTGAAATGTTGAAATTGTTTACTCTGAAATCAGGAACGTATTGGAGGTCCTAGCAATATAATAAGGCAAGAAAAATAACAAGATTAAAGATAGAGAAATGGTAAAAGAAAAGATTCTCTGCATTCTTAGAAAATAAAATTTACAGATCAATATTAAAATTGTTAGGTAAGTTTAACAAATTTACAGGATACAGATAATATGCAGAAACCAATGGAATTTCCCTAATTGAGCATCAAACCATTAAAAAATGAAATTTAAAAGAGACACTCTTTACAACAGCACTGAAACATATCAAATACCTAGTAATAGATCTAAAGAAAGATGCACAATACCTCTATACAGAAAATCTAAAAACAGTTTTAGAAAAATTTTAAATGACCTAAATAAATTGAGGGACATACTATGTCAATGTATCAGAAGACTTGAAATAGTAAAGATGTCATTTCTCCCTAAGTTTATCTATAGATTCAAAGTAGTCCCAATCAAAATCACAGTGAGTTAATTTTTGTGGAATGGACAAGTGGATTCTAAAATGTATATGTAAGGGTCAAGAATAACTATGACATTCTTGAGAAAGAAGAATGTGTGAGGACAAAACTCTACTGGATATTAAGGTATACTATAAATCTACAGTAATTAAGACAGTGTGATATTGGTGAAAATATTGACAAGCCACTGGAACAGAGTAGAGTCCATATGTACACACCCGATTTATGACAAAAGTGTCACTGCAAAGGTGGACTTATGGCGCTGGATTAACTGAATTTTTTTTATGAAAACAGAAAAAAAAGAGAGTTAGCCCCCACCTTACACCATAAACAAAAATCAATCCCAGGTGGATTATAGCTCTAAATGTAAATGATAAGGATCAGAAAGAGAAAAACCAGAAACAGACCCAGAAAGGGGGTAAGAGAGAGTTACTTTTCACTTTTAAACATTTGGAATTTTGTACCTGCAATGGAACTGTGAGGTACCCTGCTACAGCATATTTTAGTGACACTGAGACATGGTGGTGGTTTGGTTCACAGTAATTGGTTCTTTGAAGAGATCTAGACCCCTTTCTTGAAATACACTCCCAAACTTGTGACAGTCACTGTGAGAAGCTATTTCAAACTAAGTTCCTTCCTTTGTGATAAGGACCATGAGGCTAAAATGCTCCACTGAGCTGTGATCCCCATGTTTCCTGTCTTCAGTCACATCCTGACACAGTCCAATCCCAAATGGGACATTTCCAGCTGCTTCCACACCTTGGATCCCTGCTGCACCAAAGACATCTCCTTATTTCTCATGACTCAGGACTGTTCTGCTGAAAAAAGAACTCTGCAAATTCCTCTCCCTCCTGATAAATCTATTGATTCTCCTTGATCACCAATATATTATTTCAAAACCTCAAGGATGAGTACATGTCCTAGGTATTAAAAACACACTAACTGTAGTACTATATGCTAAATAACATTGTTTATTAGAATGACTGTCAGTGACTATGCATTTCGGAACTGACAAACAGGATTTCTCACTCATTTGAATTATAGTTAACATCAGCAGTCATAAAAATAGTTTTGTTTCATTACCTTGTATGTAATTATGGTATTCATTGACATAGACATTTTATGACTAGCTGCCCCTCCTTGCCTAACATACATTTATTCTAGCAGGTATCAAGTTACTAAAATGCATTTTGTTTTATTCCTATGTCATTAAAAACACAATTAACAATGCTGTTCTTTGTAGACAGAGCACCTAATGAGTTCAATGACCAAAATCATGAGATAGCCACAGAGGTTGCTATGTCTAAATATGTGTTTTAGTAGTTATTAGCAGGTCTGTCCTTATGATGACTCAAAAGCATTGTTTTCTTTTGGGGGGGTGGTGAGGAAGATTGGCCCTGAGCCCACATCTGTTGCCAATCTTCCTCTTTTTGCTTGGGGAAGATTGTCCCTGAGCTAACATCTGTACCCATCTTCCTCCATTTTGTATGTGGGATACTGCCACAGCATGGCTTGATGAGTGGTGTGTAGGTCCACACCTGGGATCCAAATCCACGACCCCAGGCTGCCAAAGCGGAGCGTGTGAACTTAACCACTATGCTACCGGGCTGGCCCCTCAAAAGCATTATTAGACACTTCTGTGTAGTCTATTAAGTTCAAAATGGTAACAGGTATTCATCTCATAACATTGTCTAAATTCTAAGATATATTCTGAGACAGAAAAAAATAACTGCTCAGAAATGTATACAAGCTTATAACAGTCACTATTTTGCTATCACCTATTAGAATCATCATTTGTAAAATAATGTATTAATTTCACAGAATCATGGAATGTGTATTCACTCACTATTGGAGCATGTGAAAACCACATCAACCTGAACTTCGGGGAAACATACTTAAGAACTGTGGAACAGATAACCCCTGTCAGTGGGGACCTGATACGTTGGCAGAACCTTTGTGTTTCTCCCATACTTTCACTTAGGAGCAGATGAAATCTTATTCCTCCAGCTCCAAGGCCAGTGGCTGGGGCCTGTTTCTCTCACCAACTCCTACTGGGAATGGGCTCCCAGCAACATCCTTCATAGCCCTCATGCTCATCCATCCCAGGGCAGTGCCAAGCCGCGCATTTGTGAATAAACTTGGAATTAAACTGCCACTTATTTTCCTGGGTAAAAGGAGGAGGAATAAGAACCAAGAAAGTAAATAGTGTTAATGTTAAATTCCATTCATTCCAAGATTTTAGATTAAAATAATCAACTTAAATATAAGAGCTAACCAAAAACTCTTAGAAAAAAACATAGGAGTAAATTTTCATGACCTTAGATTAGGCAATTGTTTCTTAGACATGACAGCAAGAGCACAACCAACCAAAGAAAAAATAAATAAATTGGACTTCACCAAAATTAAAAACTTTTGTGCTTCAATGGACACCATCAAGAAAAAGACAACCACAGAATGGGAGAAAATACTTGCACATCACATACTTGATAGGGAACATGAATCCAGAATATATAAAGAACTCTTACAACTCAACAGTAAGACAATACATTAAAAATGGAGAAGGGATATGAGTAGATATTTCTCCAAAGAAGATACACAAATGGCCAATAAGCACAAGAAAAGATGCTCAACATCATTATCCTCCAGGGAATGCAAATCAAAACCATAATGAAATAATACTTCACACACACTACAATAGCTTAAAAAAAAAACCCAGAAAATAACAAGTGTTGGCGAGGATGTGGATGAATAGGAACTCTTGTACATTGCTGTTGGGAACATAAAATGGTGTAGCTGCTGTGGAAAACACTTTGGCAGTTCCTCAAAAAGTTAAACATGGAGCTACCACATGACCCAGGAATTCCACTTCTAGGCATTTATTCAGGAGAAGTGAAAATGTATATCTATACAGAAACTTGTTTATAGCAGTGTTATTGATAATAGCTAAAAATTGGAATCAATCCAATGTTTATCAACAGATGAATGGATAAACAAAATATGTTACATTCATACAATGGAATATTATTTGGCCATAAAAAGGAATGAAGTACTGATACATGCTACAGCATGGATGAAATTTTAAAAATATGCTGAGTGAAAGAAGCTAGACACAAAAGAACACATTTTGCATGATTCCATATATGTAAAATGACCAGAATAGGCAAATCCACAGAGATAGAAAGTAGATTAGAGGTTGCTAGGAACTCGGGGGTAGAGGAAAGGGGAGTGACTACTAATGTGTACAGGGTCTCTCTTTGTAGTGATGAAAATGTTCTAGAGTTAGTGGTGATGGTTGCACAACTTTGCAAATATATTAAAAATCAGTGACTAGTAGACTTTGAAAGGGTGAATTTTATGGTATGTGAATTATAGCTCAATAAAGATGTTATAAAAATCAGTAAGGCTTAATCTTTTAGAAAGAATAAAGAAAAATAAAGAAATATTATCTGACATTTTTGAGGATTGTTGGTCAGTTAATTTAAAAAGTTAGTTAAAAAAGAAATCATTATATAAAGATATATACAACCTGTTAACATTTTATTCCAACTTAAAACATTAAAGGGCACATTCAACTATCTTTGATACAATGCCAAGGCCTTTTCTTTAGGTTGAGTTTGCTGGTTGGTGTTCTCTGCCATCTTTCTGGCATAAACCACACTCACTGGCTATAATTTCCAGATTTGGTATTTTTTAAAGAAGACCAGAACTCAGATACACATGAAATTTCAGTCCAGAATCCTTCCATATTTTTTCAATTCCGCCTTTTATTAGACACCATACACTAATTCAGATTCTCTTGGCCTCACCCTTCTTTTGCTCCAGCCACTGCTACCAAGACTGTTCTGTGTGCACTCTGCAAACTTCATGCCAGCACAACCTGCCTACCAGGACCTCATTCATATCAGGTTGCTCTGAGTTCCCCTTGCTTCCTGTCCATTGATGTCAAGGTGAATTGTGCCTTGTGCAAGCTGGAAATTCAGGGGAGTTATGTTCTGGGGGTGAGGCTTTGATGAATAGCAGATAAGAGCTGGGGGATAAATTCTTCCCTCTTTCTGCCCAACCTGTCCCTCACATACTGCCCTGAGGCACAGTTTATGTGGCTTCTCGGAGGTTGATCCATTAGATTACACTTGTTGCATTTAATGGTGGCCAGCTTGATATCGCATCCTCAAATTGAGTTTCCTTCTGGTTCTGCTTCATTCCTCCTGTCCCTCATTGCTGCTGAGATTTCACTCCTTATCAAAGAGGTAGCACACAAGCTTTTGCTTCAGGCTCTGCTTTTGGGGGAATCCAGGCTAAGACATCTCTCAGTCAACTATTTTGTCCACTCCTTATTTGACAGCTATTTTTAGTGACCTCATTTTAACAAGTCTTTCCAAAGCATTTAATCTTTTTAATAGAAAAAGCAAACTTTTCTTTTTAATACAATTCATGGGTTAATGTATTAAATAAATTACATAATTACAGTAACATACATAACTGGCATAAAAAGGTTTGGAAACAATTTGTCTTTTTGGTAAGTATACCCATGAGTATGTTGCAGAGCAGTCATGAGCCTATAGATTAATTTTGTTTGGCTTGTGCAGTGTTTTAAAATCAGAGTTAAGAGCCATCATTTAAAAATTGGAATATTTAACATAAACCAAGATTTCTACCATTTAAAAAAAAAGTCATAAGACCTGGCAACATTGGACTCATGTAGAAATGGTAGAAATGGACCCCAAGCAGGTATGTAGTGAAGTCCGGGCCTGTTGAGGGATGTTAAACCTAGAAAATTGACCTTCACTTTACCTAGTCTCACAGTAAAAACTGAGGAATATGCTGGAACTGGTTTGTACTAGTTGTACCTGGTTAACAGGAGGCACAGAGTCTCTAGAATTAGAAAAGTATAAAATTGCCCACGACAATGCAAAACTGAGCAGCTCATGCCTGGTGGAACCTCATCTCGCACAAGCGGTCTCTTCATCCCCCTGTACGTCCTTGTGAGAATTTGTAAAGCCTGCACCTCCAGCATGCTTTATGTTCCCCTGCATTTTGGGGATCATCTCTATAAATTTTCATACACTTTTCTATTACAGAAACTTTCCTATCCTCTAACTCTGTCTGTTCGTGTCTTTCCATCATTCATATCACTTTTCTGTTTGATGATACAGATTGGTGTCAGAAATGAGACTGACACAAAGACTCTAGATCTTAAAATGGATAGGTTGATTCGAGGGAGACATAGGTAAACTACAGGAGAAAATACCCTAGAATCCCAGGATAGCAGTAAGACCTGTCAATGGTTTGTGGATGAAAATGAGAAATTGTTTCAATGGAGTGTATCCACTACCTCCTTGATTATGAGAAGTTGGCATACTAACTGAAAGGAATTACAATATGTAGACAGACAGATTTATAATTTCCTGGTTACTTCTTTACCTCTAGGTAGGGTGACCATGCTCAGAAGAGGCTTGATTTACACCTGTTGTCCAGACATGATTAGTAATGTTTCCTTTCACTCTCAAAAGTGTCTGTATTTGAACAATAAATTATATGATCACTCTAACTCTAGCCAAAATGGCAGAGGCACCTGAGACTTTCCAGCAGAAATTGAAATGGAAATCACTGGATCAGGAGTCCAGCTGGTAAGAAAGACCAAGACAAACTCTGGGAATGGGACATTTGGGATGTTATATTACATGAGGTAGTGGGCCCAAGGAACTATTCAAGTTTACACTAGATTGTCAGTCAGCATATATTCAAGCAGATATTGTGTATTAATTGAGGTCTTAGATGTAGTAGGGATTGGGGCTGGGAAATGCTTTAACTCTCACTGGCTTTGCTCTCTATGGAGAGAAAGACAGACAATAGACAGGAAAATTAAGTGTTAGAATGGCTTTTAAACTGTGATTCTTTTAATATGCTTCAACTAGTCTTGTTGCTCTTACAGATAAAGCTTGAAAAGCTGTGCTCTTGGGGCTTGTGATTTTCAAAGGAAAAAAAATGGTGTTTAAAATAGAAGGATTCAGAAATGACTGTCTACTTGAGCAGACGCCCTTATAAGAGAAAATCAAAAATACTTCATTGAGCTTCAATGGCTTCACTGTGAATCCTTTCACTGATTATATCTTTATGAATTTAGTTAACTATAAGTTTCACCACTTTTGTGGTGGTCCAGGGTTTGAAAGTATATTGAATTAAAATGGTTTCAAGCAATAACTGGGGTCACGTTAGGTGTTAACTGACTTTTCTACTTCAGATATAATTTTACATAGCATACGAACTCTCTGGACTGAGATAAGACAGGAAGAGGCTGGCGACATGCCCAGAGCTTCTCCAAGGTTATAAGTCCTAACTTGTTAAATTCTGTTTATATGAGAATGAAATCTCTGGCAAAGGGCCAAAAAAAGTCTGGAAATGATTTGTACAGGCAGAAAGTCATCTAAATGTAATGAACTGAAAACTATTAATGTGTACCACAAAACAAAGGTGATGGTAAATTTTATGAATTCATTTTTTTTTCACAAACTGTGAAAAAGTGGAACTGCAGAAATTATCTGACTTAAAATATGGTTAAAATTTAGAGGTCTCGGGTGGATGTAACATTAAAAAATCAATCCATGTGTAGATTTCAAAATGGCAGCATAGGAATCCTGAACTCACCTCCTCCCGTGGACACACCAAATCTACAGCTACATATGGAATAATTCCCTCTGAAAAACATCTTAAAATTAGCTGAACAGCTCCTTCACAACAAACAATGAAAGGGCCCCATCGAGATGGGTAGGAGAGGCAGAGGCATAGTCTGACCAAAAACCCTACCCCTGGTGTGGCACCCCACAATTGGGAGGGACCTCACAAATCTGCAGCTTCTTCCTGAGGCATGAGGGGTTCGTGCCCCACATCAAGCACCCCAACCCTTGTGAAACGCACTGGAGAGACAAGCCCCCCAAACGTCTGGCTTTGAAAACCAACGGGACTTACATCCAGGAAACTCAAAGGGCTGTAAGGAACTGGGATGCTGCTCTAAAAGGGCTTGTGTGCAGACTCGAGTGCCCCAGGGTCCAATGGCAAAAGCAGCAGTTTGAAAAGCACATGGACTGTAAGTGAAGGAGATTCATTTGCTAATCTTAAAGCATCTGCCGGAGGGGCAGGGCCCTATTGGGACTCTCTCTGGGGACAAAGATACTCTCCTCCTACCTTGCTAGTGCCAGCCGAGGCAGGCAGTCCCAGCACTCTCCTACTGCCCCACTAAAGTCTGTTGTTGCTCCCCGGCTCTGCGTTCTCCTGCTGCCCTGCTAAAGCTGGTGGTCATGCCCTGGCCCAGCACTCTCCTGCTGACTTGCTAAAGCCAGTGGGTGTGTGCAGTCTATACAGGATACGCTCTTTGATCACCTGACTTTGGTGGTCTGGGGGGCTTGTGTTCCTGGGTCCCACGGGACTGTCACAATCAGAGACAGTTCTTACAGGCTGCCCCCCCCCCCCCCAGGCACTACACAGACAGCAGACTGAAATACACAGTCTTTCTTTGAAAGACTTTCTGTGAAAAGGCCTACTGACTTGTCCTGGAGCTTTGGCCTGATAGGCAGGCTTCAGGTTTGCCACACATCTAGAGGCTACAGAGGTGCTCTCAGAGAACATAAGCCAGGGGACGCCATCTTTGCACTCTCCCTTAGCCTTGCTACAGCTTTCCAATACCTCCGAGAAAGCAGCTTATACACTTGTCTGGAGCCCCGATTTCTGCAACTATAGACCAGGGGCCACCTCTAGATTGCCTGCTCTGGAAGCCAGCAGAATTTATGATTGCAGTCCCACAGGACTGTATACAGTTGCATACTTTAAAAGCTGCTGCCTGAGGGTCCGGTTTCCAATCAGCCTGAAACTAGGTGCTGACTGAGATCCCTTCCTTTGGAACACTGACATAGTTTGGCATACCCTCAACAACTGGGACCTATCAAGAATGAATCAGGCTGCTTAGACAATACAAAGGTTCAAGAGACAATCTAGAGCCAGGGCAAGGTTGAATGATAAGGTTCATCTCCTACACAAGGCCACTCCTTCAAGACTGGGAGAGGTAGCTGTTTTGTCTATACGTAAAAACAAACACAGAGAGTCAAGCAAAATGAGAAAAAAGAGGAATATGTTCCAAACAAAAGAACAAGATAAAATCTTAGAAAAAGTCCTTAGTAAAACAGAGATGAGTAGTTCACATGATGAAGAGTTCAAAGTAATGGTCATAAAGATGCTCACTGAACTTGGGAGAAGAATGGACGAACACAGTGAGAACTTCAACAAAGAGATGGAAAATATAAGAAAGTACCAAATGGAAGTCACAGAGCTGAAGAATACAATAATTGAACTGGAAAATACACCAGAGGGTTTCAATGGCAGATTAGATGAAGCAGAAAAAGGATCAGTGATCTAGAAGACAGGGTGGTGGAACTCACCCAAACAGAGAAGCAAAAAGAAAAAAGAATTTTAAAAAAGTGAAGATAGCTTAAGGGACCTATGGGATCAAGGGGAATAACATTCACATTACAGGGGTCCCTAAAGGAGAAGAGAGAGAGAAAAGGGCAGAAAACTTATTTGAAGAAATAATAGCTGAAAATTTCCCTAACCTAGAGAAATTAACAGACGTCCAGATCCACAAAACCCAGAAAGTTACAAATAAGATGAACCCAAAAAGACCCACACCAAGACACATAATTAAATGTCAAAAGTTAAAGATAAAGAGAGAATCTTAAAAGCAGCGAGAGAAAACAAATCTGTTACATACAAGGGAACCCCCATTAGACCATCAGCAGATTTTTCAGCAGAGATTTTCAGGCCAGAAGGGAGTGGCATGATATATTCAAAGTGCTGAAAGAAAAAAACTTCCAACCAAGAATACTCCACCTGGCAAGGTTATCATTCAAAACTGAAGGAAAGCTAAAGAGTTCTCTACAAAAGCAAAAGCTAAAAAAGTTCATCACCACTAAACTGGCCTTAAAAGAAATGTTAAAGGGACTTCTTTAAGCTGAAAAGAAAGGACATTAATTAGTAACAAGAAAACATATGAAAGTATAAATCTCAGTGGTAAAGGCAAATATAAAGTAAAGGTAGTGGATTAATCACTTATAAAGCTAGTACAAAAGTTTAAAGACAAAATTAATAAAAATAACTATAACTACAATAATTAGTTAAGGGATACATAAAATTAAAAGATGCAAAATGTGACATCAAAAACGTAAAACAGGGGGAGAATAAAAATGTAGAGTTGTAGAATTCATTCAAACTTAAGTTGCTATCAACTTAAAATAGACTGTTATACATATAGGTTGTCATATGTGAGCCTCATGGTAACCATGAAGCAAAAACCTATAGTAGATACACAAAAGATAATAAGAAAGAAATCTAAGCATAACACTAAAGAAAGCCATCAAACCACAAGGGAAGAAAGCAAGAGAAGAAAGGAACAGAGAGGAACTACAAAATAGCCAAAAACCAATAAACAAAATGGCAATAAGTACACACTATCCATAATTACTTTAAATGTAAATGGACTAAGTCCTCCAATCAAAAGACATAGAATGGGGCTGGCCTGGTGGCGTAGTGGTTAAGTTCACATGCTCTGCTTCAGAGGCCTGGGGTTCACATGTTTGGATCCCAGGTGCAGACCTATGCAATGCTTATCAAGCCTTGCTGTGGCAGATGTCCCACATATAAAGTAGAGGAAGATGGGCATGGATGTTAGCCCAGGGCCAATCTTCCTCAGGAAAAAGAGGAAGATTGGCAACAGATGTTAGCTCAGGGCTAATCTTCCTCACACACCCACACAAAAGACATAGAATGGCTGAATGGATTAAAAACAAGACCCATCTATATGGTGCCCACAAGAGACTCACTTCAGATGCAAGGACACACAGAGACTGAAAGTGAAATAATGAAAAAAGATTTTCCACGCTAATGGAAACCAAAAGAAAGCTGGGGTAGCTATACTTATATCAGACCAAAAAGACTTTAAAATAAAGACTGTAATAAAAAACAAAGAAGGGCAACACATTATGATAAAAGGGTCAATCCATCAAGAGGGTATAACATTTGTAAATATTTACGCAACCAACATAGGAGCACCTAAATATACAAAGCAAATATTAACAGACCTAAAGGGAGCAAGTGACAACAATAATAGTAGAGGACTTTAATACCCCACTTACATCAATGGATAGATCATCCAGACAGAAAATCAATATGGAGATAGACCTTAAACAACACATTTAGACCAGATGGACTTAAGAGATACATACAGAACATTCCATCCAAAAGCAGCAGAATATACATTCTTCTCAAGTGCACATGGAACAGTCTCCAGGATAGATTACGTTAGGCCACAAAACAAGTCTCAATAAGTTTAAGAAGACTGAAATCATATCAAGGATCTTTTCTGACCACAATGGTATGAAACTAGGAATCAATTATAAGAAAACTGGAAAAATCACAAACGTGGAGATTAAACAACATGCTACTGAACAACCAACCAGTCAATGAAGAAATAAAAAAATACATTGAGACAAATGAAAATACAAAAATACCAAAATGGGATGCAGCAGAAGTAGTACTGAGAGGGAAGTTCACAGCGATACATGCCTACCTCAAGAAACAAGAAAAATCTCAAATAAACAATTTTACTTTACACCTAAAGGAACAAGGGAAAAAAGAACAAAACAAAGACCAAAGTTAATAGAAGGAAGGAAATAACAAAGATCAGAGCAGAAATAAATGAAGTAGAGACTAAAAAGACAACAGAAAAGATCAATGAAACTAACAGCTGGTTCTTTGAAAAGATAAACAAATTGACAAACCTTTAGCTAGACTCACCAAGAAAAAGAGAGAACTCAAATAAATAAAATCAGAAATGAAAAAGAAGTTATAACTGAAACCATAGAAATACAAAGTTCATAAAAGACTACTATCAACAATTATACACCAACAAATTGGACAACCTAGAAGAAATGGATACAACCTACCAAGATGAATCCTGAATAAATAGAAAATCTGAATAGATCAATTACCAGTAAGGAGATTGAATCAGTAATCAAAAAAACCCCCAAGAAACAAAAGTCCGGGGCCAGACGGCTTCACTTGTGAATTCTAGCAAACATTCAAAGAAGATTTAATATCTATCCATCTCAAACTCTTCCAAAAAACTGAACAAGAGGGAATGCTTCCAAACTCATTTTACAAGGCCAGCATTACCCTGATACCAAAACCAGACAAAGACACTGCAAAAAAAATTACAGGCTAGTATCCCTGATGAACATAGATGCAAAAATCCTCCACAAAATATTAGCTAACCGAATTCAACAATACATTAAAAAGATCATACATCATGATCACGTGGGACTTATTCCAGGGATGCAAGGATGGTTCAACATCCACAAATCAATCAATGTGATACACCACATTAACAAAATGAAGAATAAAAATCACATAATCATCCCAATAGATGCAGAAAAAGCATTTGACAAAATTCAACATTCGTTTATAAAAACTCTCAACAAAGTAGGTATAGAGGAAATGTACCTCAATATAATAAAGGCCATTATGACAATCTTATAGCTAATGTCATATTCAGTGGTGAAAAGCTGAAAGTTTTTCCTCTAAGATCACGAACAAGACAAGGATGCCCACTCTTGCCACTTTTATTCAACATAGTATTGGAAATCCTAGCCAGAGCAATTAGGCAAGAAAAAGGAATAAAAGGCATCTTAATTAGAAAGAAAGAAGTAAAACTGTCAGTATTTGTGGACAACATGATTTTACATATAGAAAACCCTAAAGACTCCACCAAAAAACTATTAGAACTAACAAATAAATTCAGTAAAGTTGCAGGGTACAAAATCAATATACAAAAATCTGTTGGATTTCTATATACTAACAACGAACTATCAGAAAGAGAAATTAAGAAAACAATCCCATTTACAATTACATCAAAAAGAATAAAATACCTAGGAATAAATTTAACCAAGGAAGTGAAAGACCTGTACACTGAAACCTATAAGATACTGATAAAAGAAACTGAAGAAGACACAAATAACTGGAAAGACATTTCACTCTCAAAACTGGAAGAATATTGTTAAAATGTGCACATTACCCAAAGCAATCTACAGATTCAATGCAACCCCTATCAAAATTCCAACGGCAGTTTTCACAGAAATAGAACGAACAATCCTAAAATTTGTATGGAACCACAAAAGACCCTGTATAGCCAAAAATAATCTTCAGAAGGAAGAACAAAGCCGAAGGCACCATGCTGTGATTTCAAACTATATTACAAAGTTATAGCAATCAAAACAGTATGGTCTTGGCATAAAAACAAACACATAGATCAGTGGAACAGAACAGAGAGCCCAGGAATAAATCCACACATATATGGCCAACTAATTTTATGACAAAGGAAGCAAGACTATACAATGGGGAAAGGACAGTCTATTCAGTAAATGGTGTTGGGAAAACTGGATAGCCACATGCAAAAGAATGAAACTAGACTACTATCTTACACCATACACAAAAATTAACTCAAAATGGATTAAAGATTGTATGTAAGACCTGAAACCATAAAACACCTAGAAGAAAACACAGGCAGTAAACTCCTTTACAAGGATTTTTTAGATCTGACTCCAAAAGCAAAGGTAACAAAAGCAAAAATAAACAAGTGAGACTACATCAAACTAAAAAGTTTCCGCACAGCAAAGGAAACCATCAGCAAAATGAAAAGGCAACCTACCGAATGGGAGAAAACACCTGCAAATCATATATCTGATAAGGGGTTAATATCCAAAATACATAAAGAACTCATACAGCTCAATAGCAAAAAAAACAATTCAATTAAAAAAATGGGCAGAGGATCTGAGTAGACATTTTTCTAAGGAAGACACACAGGTGGCTAACAGGCATGAAAAGATGTTCAACATCACTAATCATCAGGGAAATGCAAATCAAAACCACACCTTACACCTATTAGAATGAGTATTATCAAAAAGACAAGAAATAAGAAGTGTTGGAGAGACTGTGGAAAAAGGGAACCCTTGTGCACGGTTGGTGGAAATCTAAATTGGTACAGCCACTATGGAAAACAGTATGGAGGTTCCTCAAGAAATTAAAAATATTACTACCATATGATCCAGCAATTCCACTTCTGGAATTTATCCAAAGAAAACTCAAACACTAATTTAAAAAGATATATGCACCCCTACTTCACTGCAGCATTATTTATAATAGCCAAGATATGGAAACAACCTAAGTGTCCACTGATAGATGAATAGACAAAGATGTGGTACATATATACAATGGAATACCACTCAGCCATAAAAAAGAATGAAATCTTGCCATTTGTGATAACATGGATAGATCTTAAGGGTATTACGCTAAATGAAATAAGTCAGACAGAGAAAGACAAATACTGTATGATTTCACTTATATGTGGAATCTAAAAAAACAAAACAAAACTCATAGATACAAAGAACAGACTGGTGGTTGCCAGTTGGAAGGGGAGTTGGGGGGCAGGCAAAATGGGTGAAGGAGGTCAAGAGGTACAAACTTCCAGTTATAAAATAAATAAGTCACAGGGATGTAATGTATAGAATGATGACCACAGTCAATAACGTTGTAGTGCATATTTGAAAGTTGCCAAGAGAGTAAATCTTAAAAGTTCTCATCACAAGAAAAAAAAATTGTTAACTTTCTATGGTGATGGATAGTAACTAGACTTATGGTGGTGATCATTTCACAGTGTATACAAATATCAAATCATTATGTTGTACACCTGAAACTAATATGATGTCAATTATACCTCAATAAAAAAAATCAATGTAACTTACCGTATTAACAGACTGAAATAGAAAAACCATATAATCACCTCAATAGATGCAGAAAAAGCATTTGACAGACTCCAACATCTAAATCCAATAAAAACTCAGAAAACTAGTAGTAGAAGGCAACTTCTCAAATTGATCAAGGGCATCTATGAACACATCGAATATCATACTTAATGATGAATGACTGAATGCTAACCCCTACGCACTGGATATCCATATGTAAAAAAGGAAGTTTGATCCATACCTTGTACCATATACAAAAATTAACAAAAATTGGATTATAAATCTAAATGTAAAGCCTAAACTGTCTAAAGTTAAAAAGACTGACCGTAGCATGTGCTGACAAGGGTATGGAGCAACTGTAACTCCCATATACTGATGATGGGAATAAAAAATGATACAGCCATTTTGGAAAAATAGTTTGGAGGCTTCTTAAAAAGTTAAGCATATACCTAACATATGACCTAGCTATTCCCTCCTTGGTATTTCCTAAACAGAAATAAAGCATATGTCCACACAATTTTGTCCACAAATGTTCATAGTAGCTTTATTTGTAGTAGCCAAAAAATGGAAACAACCCAAACGTACATCAACAGGTGAAAGTATTAACAAATTGTGGTTATATACACACAATGGAGTATTACTCAGCAATAAAAAGAAATAAACTATTGATACTGCAACACAGATGGATCTCAAAATAACTGAGTTAAAGAAGCCAGAAAAAAAAAGTACTTACTGTGTGATTCCATTTATAGAAAATTCAAACTAATCTAAAGTGATAGAAACACATAAGTGGTTGCTTGGGATGGTGGGGAGAGAGAAGTAGGAAGGAAGGATTACAAAGAAGCAAGAGGAAACTTTTTTGGGGTGATGGATATGTTCATTAACTTGATTGTGGTGATGGTTTCATGGGTGTATACATGGCAAAACTTATCAAATTGTACACTTTAAATATGTGTGGTTTATTTTATGTCCATTTACACTTCAATAAATTTAAGAAAATTTAAAATTTACACATGGCAAATAAATACTTGAAAATGTGCTTACCATCATTATTTAATAAGGAAATATAAATTAAAACCACACTGAGATCCAATATAGTTATTGGGGAAAGGATAAAGTTTGTTTAAGATGATTTCATATTAAAGCAAAAATTCACCTGATTTAGAAATAAAATGAACTCATAATCTTTAAAAAAAAGGCCATATTCTGCTTTTATTACAATGTTCTGTGTAGCCTCTTCTCTACTGCCATCCTGTCCAGCTCCAGAAGTCATGTGAAACAGTCTTACACATGCCCTAAGCAACCCAGGTTTGTCCTCTAATGTTGGTCTCCATTAAAGAAAACAGGGTTCCTTAGTGAGCAATGTATTCCATGTTTGTGAAAGAATAACTCAAGCTGAATTTTGGGTTATCTTAACTATTATCACAAAGAAAGAATGTTTTCAGCAGTTCCTGGTGGGGAAGTGATGTTAAAAAGGATAAAGAGGGACTGGCCTGGTGGTGTAATGGTTAAGTTCGTGTGCTCTGCTTCAGCAGCCCGGAGTTCGCGGGCTCGGATCCCAGGTGCAGACCTACGCACCACTCATTGAGCTGTGCTGTGGCCCCGTATACAAAACAGAGGAAGATTGGCACAGATGTTAGCTCAGGGCCAATCTTCCTGCCCAAGAAAGAAAAGGATAAAGAGGTTGACCTGATGAGAGGGCTGCTACACACAAGTAGAAACCATCTAAGTATCAACTAGAAATGACTAACACCCACCATAAATACTAATATAAAAAGACGAACAACCACAAATGTTGGAGAAAATGTGGAGCAACTGGAAGTCGCATACATTGTTGCAGGCATGTAAGATGGTACAATCCTTTGGAAAAAAGGTCTGGCAGTTTCTTATTAAACTACACCCACCCTAGGACCCAACAATTCCATCCTTAGATGTTTACCCAAGAGGAACAAAGACATATGTTCACAAAAAAAATCCATACAAGAATGTTCACAGCAGCTTTATTCATAACAGTAAAAATAAAAGCCCAGGTGTCCATCAACAGGAAAATAGAAAAAAACAAACTGATACATTCAAAATATTCAACAATAAAAGTATTCAACAATAAAAAAGAATGAACCACTAATATATGCAATATGAATTACTCTGAAAAACATGCCAAGTGAAAGAAATATTATGCTTTGTATAATTGCATTTATATGAAGTTTTAGAATAGGCAAATTTAATCTGTGAGGCAAAATAATCAGAATAGTAGCTACACCTGAGAGGTGGTGTGCAGACTGACTGGGAAAGGGCATGAAGAAACTTTCTGGTATGATTGCTTTCTGGTATGATTTAGATAGAACATTAGAAAATTTTCTAAATTTTGAAAAGGGTTTGGGTTACACAGGTGTATGCATTTGTGTAAACTCAGCAAATTTATACTTAACATTTGTGCATTTCATTGCTGTTAAGTGCACATCAAAAATTTTAACAACTAAACAATATTAAACTCTACAATGATATGCACATTGAAGTATTGGGGGAAATATAGTGATATCTGCAATTTAGTTTGAAATGCATTATAAAAGTACCATGAATAGATAAGTAATAAAATGTAGAGTAAAATGTAGAATCCATGTGGTTCATATTTGTGTATTTACCATAAAATTCTGCCAAGTTTGCTGTATGTTTGAAAATTTTCATAATAAAATGAGGGGGAAAAGCCCTCAGTTGGTCTTATCTTTCTTCTATATATCCTTTGCCTGAAATACTCCTGCTTTAAGATAGAGATTCTATAGCAACACAGGGACCAAAAATTAGCCCCTGAATTTTCCCTGAGATTCTAAAAGGCAAATGATATATGTAAACATGGGAAGAAAGGTAAGAAAATACAAAAATTATTGAAAAGGAAGCTAAGTTACATTAAGAGGAATTACTAATACTGGCGTTTATTATCACCACAAACAGGATGAGAACCATTTTTTGTACCTTTTTAAAAAGTGACTTTTAACCATTTGAATGAAGAATCATATTTTACGTCAAGTCATATGTGTGAATAGGCCAATTGTGTCTCATCCAAACTTTGTCCAAAATTTGGAATCCAATCATCATTAAAAAAACACTTATTAAGCATTTTCCTATTTACCTAACACTATAATTGTCAGTATGCTATACATGGGATAAAATAACATCCTTTACCTTTGGAAAGCTTTGGAGGAAATTTGGCATAAGTTTCTATCAAACAAACCTGGATGTGCAGTTATTAGTTGTAGGACCCTGGGTAAATTAACTTCTGTAAGCCTCACTTTCCCCATTTGTAAAATGAGGAAGGATAATATAGTTTACATCTCATATGGTTATCTTGAACATCAAGTGAGACAATTCATTTTACATGTATCACAGTGAATGGTTGATAGAAAGCACTCAATAAATATGTTATCATTAAAAATAAGTATGTACAAGAAACAAAACATTCAACGGGTGGAAGAATGTGGAGTACCTTCGTTTGTTTAAACAGAACAATATCATCTCCTCGCTAGGTAATTCAAATAGTAACTATGATAGGACTTCTTTTGTTTTCTCCCATAGTTGCAAGAAATGTTCTAGAATGTCAAAGAACAATAATCTTGCTGCATTGATACTGTAAGAATACAGAATCTTAGACCAAGAAGTGAAATGCAGAAATACACCTCTTATCAGCTTAATATCAGGACCTGCTGAAAGAAGCTACCTTGCTTCACTTACTCTCCCATTAAACACTCAGAAATGTTACCCATAATGCTTTACATCTGTCACTAGCACCTGTTAAATTGGTAGGCACACAGCTCAAGTCTCTAAAACATTCAAGTAGAGAGAGGGGTTAAGTGGGGCAGGAGGATATTAACCACCACTTCCCTCCACCCCGAAGATAACGGCAGTCTCATGCCTGGCAGGTGGCAGAATGATGCATGCCACTGTGGGGAGCTGGGAAGCCCATAATTTTGGGGGAAGCATGCTGTATTGTCTCCTGCTGTGTGCGTTATCTGTAAATTTCCCACATTCTTTGCTATCTTCTGTATCTGTCGGCAACTTTTTATCAACCATCCTGTTGACAATCATGCAGCCTACATTCTCACATAATGTTACAATTGGCTGAAACTAAGTAGTAGCAGCTTTTCCTTTTAGTTGGGGTACAGCCCTCCTGTTTGTTACACTGCCCTCAACTCCCTACTGTCTTGCACACCAGGTACATTTCCTGCCTGGCCCATATGGCAATTGGATCCTAGTGTAGTTTGATTTGGGCAATGGTGAGACATTAGGAGTTTCTTAGCGGTCAGTTCGTATCTAGACTAGAAGTATTCCACCCACCCACCCCCGTCCTCATCAAAAAAGCAGCCAGGAATTGCAGATAGTTCTCAGATGCCTTTCTGAGTAGACGAGTTCCTTTCTATCATTTCATCAAAAGAAGGCAATGACTTAAAGGAAAACAGGGAACTCAATAAACCTCTTTTTGAAAAAAGTCTGACAGGACTGAAGTCTTAAAACATCCTTTTCTGAAACACTCTTGGGGCTTTCTGCTTTTACATAGCACTGCTTCTGCTTTGAAACCCACACAACACTGGCATCTTTCTTTTCTTTGGTATTTTGAATCTATTCCCTCTTACTGGACTTGTTTTTCAAGACGTAAATTGACTGGGCAAGACTGTTTAGATATAGTCAGTGTCTAATTAGAAGTTTGGGGCAATATCTAGCACATCGTAACTATTCAACTGCTCTGTAATCACAGTCATGTTTCTAAAATGCTCTGAAAGCATCAAATATTATATTAAATAGTACTTTTAATATGCATAAAACAAGAATGGATTTTTCAATCAGTAGATATAAAATTATTAGGATTTAACATATGGAGATAGTGTTATCATCTTGATCACAAGGTAATTAATCACTTCTACCTTCCCAAATGGTTATACATAGGATCAGATTCAGAAAGATTTATTTTTAGACCACATAAATATTTTCCCTTATTCTAAAATGTTAGCAATCTTCTTTTCTATCGTGCAAAAGAGTTTTAGATTTGTTCCCTTTCTTTCTTTTACATTTATGGATTCTGCTACTAATTTCTTGACTTTTGGAATAGCTAACACCTTTCTCTCCTCAGCCCTGCTAATCAAAATAAGATTGAAATTTATCTGCAGACTTCAAGGGCAGAATTCACATCATTCTTAACATGGGATTAAACCAAAATTGAAGAAAAAACTGAAGGATTTTAATGTAAATCATCCAAGCTAAAATCCCATATTTTAACCTTAAATTTGAACCAGCAATGATTTTTACTTCTGTCCTCCCCTTCTATATTTACTAGTTCTTTTGAGGCTGAATCAGAGAAATGTGCTGAATACGTGGATTGCAAGCAACTGGATTTCTCAAACAGGAAGCACAAAGAAACATTTTCTCCCTTTACTGAGGTTGTTTTTATTTAACATTCTGAAGAACGATTATCGGAGTTGAAGGATCATATTTAGATTGGTTCTAACAAAGAAGAAAAAATACTTGTTTCACAACTAAGATAGAGCCAGAAGCTTTTTCTAGCTAATCAGTCAGCTCCCAAGCTAGTAGGAATTCCTGGGACTTTTTAATCTACTCTTCTACAGGGAGCAGAAGTGTGACCCAGGATACCTTTATCTTATTGCATATGTATGAAAATACTGCCTAAGCAGAATTGGAAGACTCAACAAATAAAGAGAATGGTGAAGTGAATGCAACATTCTTAGACGTATTAAGAGCTAAATGGCTACATCTCGGAAAAAATTTCACTTCGAGTTTGCCTGGAATCTTTTACATTAGTCTATAATAGAGGCACAAATAATCAATGGGAACATCAAGCCAAGAGGATAAGACCATGGCAGAAAAGATAATTAATTTGGGAACTAGAGTCAATTCCTGATAGTATATACAAATACAAACACATATACATTTCTAAGATTTTTTTAGAAAACTGTGATGATACATTTTTGGCTCAAAAGTAGGCTTTCACATTACAGATCTCATTTCTCATCTTTAAGCAAGTTTGTTATAGAAGATACAGGATTTCTTTCTGTACCTTTCTTTTTCTCTCTCCCTCCTAATCTTACCAATCAAAATTCCATACCATACTTTAAGAACCATGTTAAACACCTCCCCATCAATGACCCTCTCCCCAACTCCCCAACAAGTGGAATTAATCTTTCTTTCTCTGCTCCCCAACATTTTATATCTGCATCACCACCTAGCTAAAAGCTCCAAAATGCTAGACTTCCTGGGACATCCTTCCAGAAAACCTTTACACCACCTTGTATGGCAAGAGTTTAAAAAGTCATAGTCATCTGAAGTCAACACAAGACCTTTTCTGGAAAATACCGGAGAACTTGCTATGCAGATAATAAAAAGGAGAACTGGACATAGCTGCTGGGGTGTTGGCTAAAAGTCTCATAAGTTACATCCCAACATTTAAAATTATCTCACTCTTTTTCACAACTTCTGTTTGTTGTTTCTTCTTCCCCAGGGTCACACACCATCTGGTAAACGTAGCAGCTGAAGATCCTGCTGGGTTTCTGTTCTATGTGCAGTACCAAGTCTCTGTCAAAGTAGACTTCATGGCTATATGTCTGTAATGAAAACACAGTCAAATGGAATCTCCTCTTCACATAATCATATTCACTACTGTGTCACTAAAATGACACAGCACATATGCTAGGGATCTTCAAATATACACTTGGAGGCAAAATAAATGCCAGAAATAGTTTATTTTTCATTATTTGTGCAAATGCAGATTGCTTATGAGAAAAGCATTACACAAAATGTTGAGAATGAAAAAAGTTCTGGACTTAGGATTCTGAACACCCAGATTCTATTGCTAACACTGCTACTATTTCACTGTGTGACCATGGGCAAGTTGCTAAACCTCTCAGGTTATTCACTGATGAAGCAAAGATTGGATAAAATAATGTCGACTGTTCCTTATAACTCTTATATTCTATAATACTCAGAAGAGCAGACAAATGCTTCTAAGAGTGCCTAGAAACCCTACATGCTTAGATATGGTCTGTGTTAGTAACTGTAGGGATTCAATACAGCATACTTTGATTTTTTTAAACATTACTAAACTTATAAAATGGGAGAAAACCAAAGACTATGGTAAGGAAATAAATAGCACATCTCAGGAAAAAATAAAGCTTTATCTTTAAGGCCATGGGTAAGGAGGCATCCTCTAGTCCCAAGAGGAGGAAGGCTTAAGAAGTACTCGTTTTGTCCTGCACATAGAACGATAACCTCTTTCAAGTGGTAATTAGTATAGGTGAGCTTGTACTCACAGGAACACAGTAACATCTGTTTTAATACACGACATCTATTAAGAAAACTCTTACAACTTTGTATTCCATAGACTCTACTCACCACATCCCATGACTCCACTAGTGGAATGCTTTTAAGTAAAGTTCCATATTCATTACAGTGGAAATCCAGGTGAGCTTTTCCTTCAGCATCGATTTGAGTAACAGCTACCACAGACAGCAAATCCAACTCATCTTCATAGTCCACAATTTTGAAAGTCTTGGGGAACAGATGGATAAGATAGAGGAATAGAGGGGCAAAATCCAGTTATTCAGTTAGGATTTTTCCATATTTGTCGTTTATTCTATTACTTATAAAAATATGTAGAAAGAAAAATGAATGGGTGGAAGCATAGGCAGAAATGTATCTCTACTTAGATGTCCAGTAAAACATCAGTTTTTCAAGACTTAAGCAGTATCCTATATGTTTTGACAAACAGAACCAAGTCTACATAGATCTCAGCCAAAGTATAACTGAAATTCTCAATTATGACAACAAACCAGAGCTTGTCCAGATTCAAAAGAGGTATTCAGCTGCTGCCTCTGACATGTGTTCACTGGTTCCCAGATAGGACTAAATATGTTAACCTCAGTTCTGAAACCTGAAGACTGCCCACTGTGCTCAGAAAGTTCTTACACCAGAAAAACACAAGTTGTTTCAAGAAGTGATAGTCCATCATATACTATTTATGACTCTATTTGCCATCCTTTTTTTTTTCCTTTAAACCCTTTTGGTTCCCTAAAGAAAGCAAAAATGGCTGCTTTTACTTGAGGGAGAATATTAGGAACTGAAATCCAACCCACAGAACAAGACTGGGATAAGAGACATTAGTTTTAGAAATGATTAATGATGGTGAATACTTAAGAGAGAGTAAAACCTAACCCCAGAACTCTGCCTCAAGGAAGAAAACCTGGGACTCCAACAGCCTCACAGGTGAAGCAGATCTGTGCCTAGCCATCCAGGGATGGACCACAGGAAGGCACATCTTGGCAGGCACAGCAAGTTTCTCTTAATCACCACGTACTAATCCTTTGCTTACATTTGGTCAAACTGCTCTTTAATCCATTTATATTTTCTGCCTTTACCACCTATGACATAAAAATTTACAAAGGTTTATTAACCATGGTTCCTTTTTATTTACTTTCGTGCCTTAATCTTATCTTGTTCAAACTTCAAAGGGTGACTTCTTGCCTACGTGTTAGTGATTTTACAGATATTCGTCACAACCCTTTTCAACTTTTCTTTCACAGTCTAAAAGTTTTTGTTTTCTAATCTCATGATATAGAGTCTCTCTCTCTTTGCTACTACCTTCTCCCCCCAATTTATTCTTTTGATAATTTTAGTATGTCTTTCTTGAATATAGTTTTACATACAGGGTAGGGAGCTTTCTGCTTTGTTCTCAATAGATTTCTATGGTCCAAAATAATAAATATGTTTTTTTCTTTTTTGAGAGTAGCCACATACCAGGCCACCTCCAACCTATTTTAAAAGATTTTCAAAAACTATCTTTAGAAGGCTACTCTAATATTTCTACCTAGAAATAATCACACAAACGATAATGTTATATGGTCTAAGCAGATTTAGTATTTATGCAATGGTTATTTATTTGACGCATGATCACTGTCAGTTGATTTCATAAGTACTTCCAGGGGCCGGCCCAGTGGCGTAGTGGTTAAGTTCACGGTTTGGCAGCTCGGGGATGGTGGGTTTGGATCCCGGGCACCAGCCGACACACTGCTAGTCAGCCATGCTGTGGCGGCATCCCATATAAAGCAGAGGAAGATGGGCATGGATGTAAGCCCAGGGCCAGTCTTCCTCAGCAAAAAAAAAAGAGGAGGATTGGCAACGGATGTTAGCTCAGGGCTAGTCTTCCTCACACACACACAAAGTACTTCCAATGCCTCTTTAAAAGAAAAGGCTAAAAATGTATTAGCTCAGTGACTAGCAATGTCAAGTTGAGGCCAGAGGCTGAACTAATTTACCACACTCTCAGACCCTCCTCCCCTGGCCTATGAACATTAACAAACAAATCCATGTTTAATAAGTAAAAAATAAGGCAAAAGCCATAAAGTTATCAGGACATAACTCAAGAATTTTCTATTAGGAGATTTCCCTAGAAAGTGTGCACATTAACGAAATGAAACAATAAGCTAATAGTGTTTTCAAATAATTTTGGTCCTATGAACCTTTCTACAAACAAGATCTTATGAATAATTCCACATATGAAAAAAGAAGACGATGAGGATGCATTGGTTGAAACAGCACGCACAATCCTATCGACCAAGCCTGCATAGAGCTCCTTACCCCCAACCTTTACCCCAGGGAGGAAGCATAATTTAAAAACCACAGGGTAAGTACACACTAGTTTAGTTTGGTATCTCTGGCTAAAGTAATACCTCTTGTTCTGGGTCGTCATCCAGAAGGTTAAAACTTTTTTTTACCACCCGTCCAGAAGCTGTAACAGTGGGTAAGTTTTCATTCTATCATGCGGAGAGAAATAAAAAGATATGACAAGTCCTATTATATGCAGTCAATGGCAAAATTGTATTAAAAATTTTGGTAAAACTAACCAACTCTTTTCCAATATCCACAATTCTTTCCTCAACTGAGAAAACTCTGAATCAGATTTTTGATCCTCCAATTAGTAAAAATACTTTATTAAAGTTTTTAATGGATAAAATACCAAAATAGGCAAAAATAAATAAATACAAAGGTTACAGATTTGCTACCTCAATCATGCTTCTGATTTTTGCTTTAGTATAGTACAACAAATAAAGAGTGGATCTGCTTTTGGAAATTTCTCTCTACATGATTTTCTTCATGTTCTTACACTGTATGCTAAAAGAATTGAACTATCTGGAGTTAAAACATGGTATGTGATTTTTAAAGATTTATATCTACCACAACTTTCTCTAAGTTTGCATAATTAATTAAACCCAAAGGTCAGTAATTTATTAATAAAAACTTAAAGAGAAACCCAGAACGGAAATAGAAATAAGCAAAAGATAAACTCAACATAATCAACTCTTTTCAAATCTCATACGTACATGGGGCTAAGAACAGCTACCCATGTAGACAAAAGAACAGACTTTTATAGGATTGTGCTGTTCTTTCCAGCTGCACTGAAAGGCAAACACATTTGCTTATTATATTCTTATATGGAAAGACAGTGATATACAAAGGATCTTAAAGTACTCCTGACTTACTTTGTTCTTCTCCCTGTTGGCCAAAATGACAAAATCTTCAGAGATCTGATGCTGAGCACTATTATTTTCTACTTCATTTAGCTTTAAAACTCTGAAAAGGGAAAAAGGATTCTAAGAATGTAAAAGACCTCAACACACCAAAGTGCTAAAACTGAACTATTGAATGAAAGTCAGTAAATGAAAATTATAGTAACAACACTGAGTTAGTTCTCCTCTCCTCCTGATTAGTCCAAAATGTTAATGACTGATCACTTAAGCGTCAATAAACTTCAAATTCAGAGATTTTGTTAAAGAGAAAAAGGTGCTGGTAAAGTAGGCAACGAATCAGCTTGCTCAGGCTTAAGCCATCTTCCAAACTGGCTTGATGAAAATTACTCTAAAGAACCTCATCTCAGCCATTCTACAACATGTCTTTAACATTTCAGCTTTAACAATGGCATTATAGTAGATATTTGCATTTTTATTTCTAGATAGAATGAGGTATCAATGAACAACATTAACTATAAGACAGATTGGATTAGCAACTAAACCTAAACTAAGAGTTTTCATGATACAGTAATATCTAAAAACTGCAACTGACTTAATATTTTTCTTTTTCTTAGGATTATATTTAAAGATTTAGCTTTTCTGAGTGCAAATGGCCTCATGGATCAAGCTTATTAAGCAAGAGAAAACAAAATAATTTGTTCACCACCCACACAAATCTGTTCACAGCACTAACAAGCTTCAAAAGCACAATGTTCTCAGAGCTTAAAGTCTCAAATGCAGGCAAAGAGAACAGCAGGAAAAGCAGCTATTGTGGTCAGGGAGAGTCAGAGGCTTTAGAGTTTGCCAGAGACAAAGAAATCAGATTATATTTTAAATCAGTCAATTAGTTACCTTAATTACTGCCAATATTTAAAAGTGCCTATCTCTTAAAACTTAGCAAAAGGGCAAGCACTCTTTGTGGACTTTATTGTCTTAAATTTAAACTAATATGAAGACAGGTGGTAATAAACATTAAAAGTAAGGTTTACCAAAATGGAACCATAGTTTTTAAGACTTTTTGTAAAAGTTCATCATCTTATTTCATTACGTCCCTTCATCCTCCTTATAATCGATCCAGAGAAGTAGACTAGTTATCATGAAGCATAAGGAATCAAGAAGGCAGGCACTGCCCTTCTTACTCAACACACACCTACTGAGCATCTGCTCTGTGCTAGGCACTGTGCTCAGTACTGGGGTTACAGATGTCAGCAAAACACTCTCCCTGACATTATGGAGCTCATGATTCCAAAGCAAGATATTTAAACAGATAGTCACACAAATCATTAATTAAAATTGCTGTAAGCGGCACAGAGGAAGGTTACACGGTGGATGCAATGAAAATATGTTGGGGGAGCTAATCTAATGAGGAGTATCAAGGGAAGGACTTTGTGGAAAAGGGACACTTAAGCTGGGGCATAAAATACGAATAGAAATTCGGCAGCAGAACAGGTCTGGGACCAGACTCCAGAGGGAAAAAGACCTCAGCTTTCTGAAAAGACAGCATGTCTGAAGTAAAATGAGCTGGAGGAGGGTCTTTCCGACCATGCTAAATGTTGGTCTTTATCTTAAGAGCAACAAAAAGCCGTAAAAAGGTTAAAGCAGAATGCACTTGGTTAGGTTTTTGTGTTTGTTAATGTTTCTAAAAATCACTCTAGTTGCTGAGAAGAAAACAGACTTAAAGAGTGCAAAAGTGGATTCTTAGCGTCCTCTAAGTAGGCTATTACTGTAGTCCAGGCTACTAATGACAACGGTCTGACCAAGATGGTGACAGTGGCCAAGGGCAGAAAGAAGCAGATTTAAGAAGAGATGAGAGATGAGAGAGAGAGAGAGAGAGAGAGAGAGAGAGAGAGAGAGAGAGAGAAGGAGAGAATGCACGTGAGCGTTTATGTATACCGATGCAAGTCAAGAGGGTAAAAAGTGTCAAGAATGATTCCAGACTTCTGGCATGAGCTTAGATGAGAGGTTTGGGCTAGGATATAAATTTTGGAGTTTTGGTTACACATTGATCTTTCAAGCCAAGGGAATTAATAGAATCATGCAGAAAGGGAATGAAAAGTGAAAAGAAAAGAGGGCCTAAGTCCTGAGGAATTCAACAATTAAAGTTTGGGCAGAAGAGGAAGAGCATGAAAGGATACTAAGAAAGACCGATCAGAGAGGGAGGAAAATATTCAGAACTGTGGTGTTCGGGAAGCCAAATGAAGAGTGTATCAAGGAAGGAGAGGTCAATCATACAGAAGATGTGGGTGAACAAAGCTAAACAAGGTTTACTTCCAACAATCCACTATTTCTCCTGTGGTAAGGCTGTCTTTCAGAACAAAAACAAATCTTCTCTCTCATTAATCCTGGAGAATTAATTAAGATCTGATGAGAACAAGCCAACCTGCAATCTCCTTTCACTCACATATCATCCACCAAAGAACTTATTCAAGTGTAATATTTACAAATAGTAATAATGAGGCTGAAAGAATAAAGTCAGGTTTTCTAGATGCCAGTCTCTGAGGAAGCACCCTACAACAAGCTAATTATTTCTACAATTGGCTCAGTAGTTAGCTGGCAAAAATAATGATGCCAATAAATGCTACCAAAAGCTACTTTTAACTTTAAAGTAACTAACGAAAATACTCACTTGACCTGATTTGGGCCAACATGTATTATTCTACCAGAAGCATCAGGATGAAAATAGATCCAGTCAGATTCTAGAGAACAACACTCCATTTCTTGGATCCCATTTTTTGCCTGAAGTTGGGAAAAAATATTGAAAATAAAGATTAAGAGAAAATAAAATAATTTTTCAAATCTAACATCAGTGGTAGATCAGTAAGTCAAAAGTACAGGGAAAAGAAAGTATTAGCCAGTTGAACTGGGATGTGTAAAAGGGCTGAATTAGGACACACAAATTTGAGAAATCCAAAACAAATTCAGAAATTTCTTAGAGTTACCCTGTATCATATATTATACCTCACAAATAATAACAGTTACCATATCTCAAGTACCTAATTTGTGTCAGGCACTGCATTAGATGTTTTATAGTCATTATTTCATTTGATCTTAACAACACTCAAAGCATATATTGTTATCCCCACTTGATGGATGAGGAAACTGATACACAAAGGGGACAAATCATTTGCTCAATGTTTTGCACCTACTAAACAGCAGATGTAACTCCAAAGTCCATGGGCTTTCCATTATATAACTCTGCCACAATTATGCACATGCAGTCCCCTACAACTTCTTCCTCCCTTCCCTATCCCCAACAAACTGTCAATCAGAAGAGTGGGTAGCACAAAAATAAACATGCCACCAAACCTGAAATCTTAGACACAGATCATATAATCTCCCTGGATAAGTCAGATATTAAATTCTAATGCTGAGGAAATGGTTTAATACTGCTTAGCCTTTAAGGCAAGTAGATTTATTTCACGGTAGTATATTTAGACATTGGAAATAAAGAAAAAGATATCTCCATGATATGTGATCACATATGTACATAAATGTTTTACCTTATACACAGAGGCATCGGGAACTAATACCAGTATGACTACATTAACTTCACTAGCTTTATCCAAGTTACTTAATTTCTTTAATTTCGCCCATGTAAAATGAAATGATACCACCTTTCCTATAAGATACTCAGAAAAGTTTCTGAAATATTAATTTATTAATTCCATTAGCATATACTGACAGGACATTATGTTTTAGGTATCACACTAGGCGTTTGTACCCAACATGAATTAAACATAATCCTTCCCATCAAGAAGCTCATAGTCAAGAGGAGAGGCAGAAACAAAAACAGAGAATAATGAAGCAGTGTAGAAAACAAAGTGATCAAGCCATGCACAGGATATTACCAAGCATCCAATCCAGGTGAGTAGTATTTCAGGAAGAAAAAAAGTTTGAACTGAGCCTTAAAAGATGAGCAGAAAATAGCTAGAAAAAAGAAAAAAGTAAAACCAAAAGCACAGAAGTGTTAACCCAGTTACCATGGATTTGCATAAACATGAGTAGCAGTCAAAACTAAATTGAGAGATATGGTGTCCAGCCATGAGACTAGTGAAGATGGCTGGGGCTATGTCACATGTGCTTTATACGCTATGCTTTCTAAAAAAATGGAATTTAATAAATTGTATGTATTAAATTAGTGAATGAGTAAATTTTTCAGGAATTTTTATAAGTATACTAATAATTTCTAATAGGAATGGTGGTATTATTACATTTTACATATGAAAATCAATGCAATTAAACACCTTGGTTGCAACCAATGAAATTAATGTGTCCATGAAGGCATCAGCTCCAGGTGCTCCTTTGTTTAATATAAAACATGTACATACTATATATATGTTTCTTTAGGAGACTATTCTCTTTATTATAATATCTATAACATGCAAAAGAAACATTACCTCTCTGTGTGTTAACTACTAGGCATCATTATCATCAGCTTCTATAGCTTTTACTATATGCTCAAATGCTAGATTTTAAAGCTCATTTTAATAGAAAGCTATGAAACATTTTCTGAATTCTTCAGTTTGGCTACATATGTGTTTTTAGGTTATCTACTCTTCTGACTGACAGGTGGGGAAGTAATGGGCATATGCATCATTAAGGTAATGTCATTGCAACAAAGCTGCCTTGCAAAGAATTGAAAACTTCTCCTGGATTTGGTAATTATCTATTAATATGTTGAAATATAGATTTGACTAAATGTTATAATCAGTAATTACAGAAGGAGAGTACTTGACAGGCATGCTTGATATAGAAGTTGAAGGCATTTTATACACACAAACACAAACACACACACACACACACGGAAGAAAGAATGGGTTATCATATTGATACATAATACATATTATCATAATGATACATATATATCAATAGGTATCTTATATAAGAGGAATATGTACTAAATATCCAGAATGTGCAGGGTTTGACTGGGTGGAAAAGTTAAGTGAAAAAGAGATGTGATAGGTCCTCGTAGGTGAAGGATGTTCACTGGCTGGAAGGTGAATAATCAAACTACAGACTTGTCATGGCAGGAAACAGCCCCTAGAGAATCCATTATAAAAGACTATGTCATTGGGCTGGGCCAAAGAGGAGCTGCCACAGGTGACAAGTAAATGAGAAAACAGAAGGGAACAATGCTCCCACAAAAGAAAACTAGAAGACACTATACAGTGTTCCCTAGTGGCCATGACATCAAGGGAAATAGATAAACGGACTCAAGATTGTGCTGATCTTCAGCATGGTGAAAGGTGACCTGTGACTCTAAAAGCTACTGGAGGCAACAGTGACTGGAGCAAGATCCTGGAAGAGAGGGGTGTGGAATAAACCGAGTCTGTCTCAGAAAAAGTGAGTTCATTTGATATATCAAGAGGTTCCAAAAATAAACAAAACTAAATCATCAATCCAAACCAAGACAGAACCCCCTCCTCTGTGCACTCACTCTTTTGCATTTATCTCAATCTCTGTACTTAACAGATCCCCTCTTATTTATCTACATGTTTATTATCTTTTGAGACTGTAAGCAACTTGAGGGAAGGGAATGTGTCCCCAGCCATGTCTGGCACACAGTAGGCCCTCAATGTTTATTAAATGATAAATCGATGCCTAAATCATTTTTAAAAAGAAAATGAAGAAAAATTAATTCAAGGAGTAGAAATTTCTATTGTCTTACTACATACCATTTCTTCCTATTCTGCCATAAGTAATTTAAGAATATCCTTGAAAATTCAAAGTGTTTCAATGCTTACATTGTGGCCATCAGAGTTCTATCTGGTTCTGCTCTGGAAAGCAAATAGCCACAAACCATGAAAAAGCAGAAACAACAACACATTCCACCAGCAATTTCAGAGGCAGCCTGAACATATTCCATCAACGATTCCCACTATGGAGCTTCAGAGATGTTTTGCATGGGATCCCTTGCTGGGAGACAGGTAAGGAAAAAAAACCCTAAGAAATCTTTGGTGCCGTAAGAATTTTCAAATATTAATGTTTTTAAATTCTGGGTAGTACACACAAGAGTTTGCAATATTCTTTGTATTCTTCTGTACTTTACATTGTTCACAAATTATTAATAACAAATAAAAAAGTAATTCTTAGGAATGTGAACCTATTAGAGAAGCAGAAAATAAAGAATTTCTGATACAAATTTACTACTAAAAAGCCTGATCACTCATGATTTACCAAGGAATTGTCTTTTAGGGCACAAATATGGAAAACTCCTTTTTGTTTCTTCTTATTAGGTGTGATGATGTAGTGCCAAGGATGGCCTCCAATCTGAAAAGCATTCTCCAGGGAGGACACCTCAAAGAGCAGTGGTGGCGTGTCTGTAGAGATGGGCAAAAGGAATTTATTAGCTTCTGGTAGACTTGGAACATTCATTAAATGAATTCAACCTTTCTTTGCATGCACCATCTATGAATTCCCATTAATGAAAAATTACTACATTCAAGAAAATAAAATACAATCAGGCAAGAGGCTTATTGCTAAGAAAAGAGAAAGTTGGTAGGAAACAAGTGTTAGGCTATGAGCCAACTTTCTAGACATCTGTTTTCAGGATAATGTGTGACCCGCAGCTGAGTGGAGATAAAAAGTGAGCTGAAGGTGCTTATGATGGCAAAAAACGACAAAGTACGCCTAATAAAAGCAGCTGCTATTTACTAAGCATCTGGTGTGTGCAAGACTCGGTTACATACTATTTCCAACTCTCATAACAATCCTACAAGGTAATAAGGCCTAATAATAATTCCTTCAAATGTGAGGAAGAGATCTTCCACATTCTAGACTAACAGGTTATACTTAGCAAATTTTACAAGTGCAGTCTTGCTTAAGATTTCCAGTGTAGCAGTGACATTAGTTATAATGAATGTAACCACTTAGGATAGGTCCTGTCACCGTGGAAACTTTATTAAAGGATAGCCACTACTACTAGTATATCATTAGACAAGTTAACTTTAAGGTAGTTTAGATACATCCAGTCAGTCATTGTCTTTTGGAGACTGACACCATAAAAGAAATATCTATCGATGCTTCTTAGTCTTCTTTTTTGGTAACAATTAATTTTAGGTAGAGTATAACAGATTTACTCTTAGAGAGATGTGTAAGTGGAAGCTACCGCAGCTTCAGAAGACCAGAATTCCTTTGGGGCAGCCCTTGGGAAATACCACACGGTCTGTTTGGGCAGGTGGCTAGTCTATGATTCCTTTGTTTACCTCTCCAACTTGAGACTGTAATCTTTGGTTTATGAGGCCACTACTATCAGTAAAGGGGCTTATCTTAGGGAGACCATTCACTCAAGAGTCACATGTTACATATAGAAGTGTGTGCTTTCTTAGGCCTCTTCAGAAGGACAATTCACTACTTACTGCTATACAGAGGAGAAAACCAAATAATGAAAAGTGAGCTCACAAACTGACAATCTCAAGGAGAAAGAAGAGACAGGTATAAATATATCATATACACTTAAGGTTTTTTTTTTTTGACTTTTTAAGAAAAGGGTAATATTCTTAATATACAAAGAAGTCTTTTTAAGTAGTAAGGAAAATAAGAACACCCCAATAGAAAAATGAAAAAGGACATAAGTAGGTAAATTATGAAAGAAATACAAACATATGTGATAATGTGGTGGCTACCAAATGATGGTGGATGAGGAAAAGAAGAATTATAAAAAGAAAATACATAATTAGAGTTTGAATTTGGGGTTAAAATTTTAGGTAGGAATGTTGTAGAAAATATAAAACAAATATTCAAAATAGAAAAAAACATCAACGCAAAAAGATGTATTTAAAAAGACATCCTTTTCCCAGCAGTTGCTGAAAATGGCCCCAAAGTGGCAGCAGGACTTGGCTCACCCCAACTCTGACAAGTCCCCACTAACTTCAAGAGCTCCAATTTTGATCTCTAACATTATTCTCAATTTAAAAAGTCCTAAAGTTCTCAGAGAATAGCTATTCCCATGTCTTGTGATGAGGAAACTTTAGGATAGGTGTGAACCATCCAGTCGTTGCTATAAAGGATATTTACAAGAATGTCGGGGTAGTGTAAAAAAATAAGAGGGCCAGTAAAAAGAGCAGCATTAAAAAGAAAATAATAATTGTTATTAATTATGATGCTCTGAGTCTCTGAAAGGTCAAACAATGATACTTCAAAGGAGAGTTCTAACATAAAGAGTACAAAATGATTGTTATATTGTTTATAAAAGGAGAATGGCTATATTTGGATATGATTTTTCTATAATTTTAAAATATAGGGGATAGTTAACCTTATATAATTCTTCTATTAAATAAATGCTTATTTAAAAAATTTAGATATGTGTTGGGTGAAAATACAAGGTACAGAACAGAGTATATAATATACTGCCACGCGCCGCATAACCACATTTCAGTCAAGGACCGACCATGTATACGATGGTGGTGCCATAGATTAGTACAATGCAGTCTAGATGTGTAGTAGGCTACACCATCTAGGTTTGTGTAAGTACACTCTATGATGTTCACACACGATGAAAGTGCCTAACGATGCATTTCTCAGAATGTGTCCCCATTGTTAAGTGATACATAACTGTACTACATTTGGTGTAAGAAAGAAGGTAGTATTTAAAAGATACATACACACATTTACTTATTTTTACAAAAAGAAACAACAGAAACATAACCTAGAAACTAAAAATAATGGTTACTTATGGGGATGGGGGGGATGAGGGGAGGGAAGTAAAAAAATGACTATGTGTGGAAGCAAAATTTCTTAGAATTTATCTTTTTATATAGTTTTGACCTTTGAAACACACACATTTCATAACTTTAAGAATAAAGTCAAAAGGGAAAAAGTAAACCAAAAATTGAAAACAAACTAAAACAAATGTACCTAATTATATAAAATTGATAATCTATCATACAGAAGAATAATTTCAAATAATATTTGAAGACATTATTGTGATAGTACACTTACTGGGCTGTACACTAAGGACAAAAGGAACTGCAGAGAAATCTTAACCTTCACTTCTACCTTAGTTTTTAGTAGTAGCACTGATATGGCAATTTTAAGACTATCAGTATATATTACAGGATAAAGTTTTATTAGGAATGAAGTTCAGTGAAAGTCAAAAGAAATATAAATATAAAATCAAAGAATATGAAGTAATGAATTTTTGTTTAAATATATTTCCCAGCTTTGTTCATTGAAAAGTAGACACCTGATTGCAACGAGCACAACTCGATCTTGGTCTCTGTTGTGGGTTGAACTATGTGTCCCTCAGAAAGATATGTTGAAGTCCTAACTCCTTTATGTGTGAATGTGACTTTATTTGGAAATAGGGTCTTTGTAGATGTAATAAATTCAGACGAGGTCATACTGGATAAGGGTGGGCCCTAAATCCCATGACTGGTATCCTTATAAGGAGACAAAGATTTGAAGACACAGAGGTAAGAAGGCCATGTGAAGACAGGCAGAGATTGGAGTTAGCATATCCTGCCACCAACCAAGAAATGCCGAGTATTGCCAGCAACAACCAGAAGCTAGAAAAGGCAAGGAAGGATTCTTTCCTAGAGTCTTCAGAGGGAGGTTGTCCCTTCCAACACCTTGATTTCAGACTTTTAGCCTCCAAAACTGTGAGAGAATAAATTCCTATTGTTTAAAGCTTTCCAGTTTGTGGTGTTACAGCAGCCCTAGGAAACTAGCACAGCTGATAATGACATTCCTTACTAAAATGGCTCCTTGTCAGACCTAGAACAAGGAAAGTAAAAGGTAAGCCTGGGACATATTACGGTTTCAGAAAGCAAGGAAATCCTCCAAGACTATTGGCGTGCGTCAAAAGGGAGTTCTCAATGGCCAAATTTGGAACAATTTAAGCATCACTAAGATATAATGACTATAACTATACAATTTTGGATAAATAAAAATCCACGAATCCACTGTGCTTATATATGTGTGTTTACCTCTAAAATATTTTGCCACAATTGGAAGTGACTGTTACCCGAACTCCCCAACTCCTTGCTCTGAATATTGGTAATTAAAGAGAAGGAATAATCATTTACCTTGACTTCTTAGGAGGAATTAAAGTTTATCCCTAGCGATGAGTGCAAGTTTTTATTTATAGAAAAATGTCAGCTATTAAAGGTAGAAGGAATGACAGAATTTTTTAAAACTGCCATTCTGCAACCCACAATGACATAACTCATTAAGGCAAGAATTATTAATAGTTATAGGAATATTCTTGTATTACTTATAATCACATAAAATTAAAAACAATATAAATGCCCAAAGTAGGGAATTGGTGAAATAAATTTATAGTCCATCCATAAAATGCTATGTGAGTCGAGTTCTTAAAGCCTCAAGGAGCTGTGCATGCACTTGCATACACACAGAATCACTTTCTGGCACAGGTAATACAAGTACTACATTCAAAAAGTGTCACAAGTTGTATAATGAAAACTAAGTCTTCCTTTCATCTGTATACCTCAGAGGTAATTACTATTTACCAGGTTTTTGTCCCTCCTTCCAGACGTTCCAAACAAATCCAAAAGCATATGTTCATAATACATACTTTTAATATATGAGTAAGAATACTTTACACAAATGAGGCTTTTTACATACACAGTTTTGCACTCCTTTTTTCACTTAATAATATATATTGGGAATTGCTCTATACCAATGCAAAAAGAATTCCTTTAACAATGAAATTTACGATACAGCCAAATAATGAAATAATACTAGGGTCACTCAGCAATGTACACATTGTTTCTAATCTTTTGCTATTAGAAATAATGTTATAATTGTACACTTGTCATTTTGTACACATATATCTGGATTAATTCCTAGACATGGAATTGTTCAAGGAATATATGCATTTAAAATTTTGATACATATCGACAAACTATCCTCCATAAAGGGCCTAACAATAAATAAAAGTGCCTCTTCTATACTTTCACCAATGCTGTTATCTTTTTGATATTTGAAAGTCTAAAAAGATGTATCTTACGATAAATTTAATTTGCATTTCTTTTATCAGTGATGCTGGGCTTTGCCCTCCCCTAATTAAAAGCCATTTATATTTCCTTTCCTTTGAAACAATATCCTTTGCTTATTTTTTTTGTTGTGTTGTCACTTTTTCTTATTGATTTGTAGAACTCTATATATTGAGGAAATTACCCCTTTAACGTATATTTTGCAAGTATGTCCCTGTTTGCTGTTTGATTTTTGAGTTGGTTTATGTTGCATGTGTGTTTTTGTTTGGGTTTTTTTTGCTATGCATAAGTTTATTTTTATGTAACCAAACTTATCAATCCCTTCTTTCACAGCTCTAGGTTTCGTGTCATACTTAGAAAGGTCTTCCCCACTCTGAGATAAAAAGATTCTCCCAAGTTTTCTTACAGAACTTTAAAATCTTTGATGCATCCATCTATTATTTATTTTGGTGTAAAGAGTGAGATAGGACTCCAACTTTATTATTTTCACAAGACTATCTACTAAACAATCTAGATGGAAATTAATATTTTTAATATATTAACATTTAAAAGTGGGTTAAGCTACAGATATATGCAACAATATGAAACGAATCTCAGAAATAATATGCTGAGTGAAAGAAGCCAGACAAAAAAGTAAACATCACATTATCCCATTTACATGAAACTCCAGAAAATATAAATTTAATGTATAGTGGAAGAAAGCAGATCACTGGTTGCAAGGCTGGAGGTGGGAAGGGAATTGACTAGGAAGGGCAAAAAGAAACATTTTGGAGTGATAAAAAGATTCTAAATCTTGATTGTAGTGGTAGTTTCATAGGCTTATACATTTGGCAAAACAAACTGTACAGTTAAAATGGGTGTATTAAAGTGAATGTAAACTTATTCCTCAACAGAGTTGCTTTTTTTAAAAGCGAGTTATGAAGGAGGATTTACATGATGATTCTTTTTGGCTTTAGACACATAGATTACATTATAAGATTAGGGAAAAAAACACACCAACGTGATGACAGTTAACTCCATGCAGAAGGACTATGAGTGTTTTAAATTTTCTCTATTTCATTTACCTTTATTTCCTAACTTATCTGTAATGAAAATGAACTGCTGTGCATTAAGGAAAAAAGCTATTTAAAGTTAAAATGAATATTATTTTGTACAGACCTTAATAATCCTGAAAAACAAATTTGGAGAAATGAATAGGATTTCAGTCTCTACAGTTTAAAAAATTCCCAAAGTTTCCAATATAACATGCTACTTTTCTTAGCCAAATGTCTAAAAATCATTGAACTATATTGTTTTACAGTGACAAGTGATTTCATAGATCATGTTTTCAAACATTATTATTTTAAAGTTGAGAAAAGTGAGGCTCAGAGAGGTTAAGTGATTTGCCCACTCTCACACCACCAGTTAAGTTAGTAGTGGAGTTTCACTCTTACTAATAAGCAGACCAAGATTCTGACCCCAAATCCAGTCTTCTTTCTACAAACAGGGACCTAAACCATACCACAATTGGTCAGGCTCTATGCGCTTTGTCTTTATCACCCTCTGTTCTTTGTTTTACTTAGTTATTCTCTGCATTTCAACAAGAACGATGCTATCATTTTTGGGAAACTCTTTTCAAAATAATTCATTTTAGTTACCACTGGAGCCTATATTTTAAAATTAATAGATTCCTGTAGTATATTTGTTTTGCTAGGGGTGAGTTTTCACAAAACTGCCTAATTCAGTTTGCCCAAGGCATTTAAAAACTGGAGTAATTTTTTAAAATATTTTTTTGAACTTCTTGGATAACTTAATTGGCTATATTGAACTCTCTCAGTAGTTTTTATATTTTGTCATTTACTACTAAAAAGAACATGTCCTTTTTTCTAACAATTAAATCTTTTATTTCTGTTTCTTGATTTGTTGATGACACAATGTTAAATAATAATGATAGAAAAAATCCTTATCTGTCTACATTAGAAAAACCTTTGGAGTTTCACCTAAAAATATGATGTTTACTGGTTGGAAATAAAAGGAAATGTCCTCAACATGATAATGAATGACTCTTAATGAGCTATGAATACCAACAAATATACATTAGGATAATAAAATGTATTTTCTTTTTTAATTTACTCAGGATTTTTTAATCTATTTGCAAACATTGAAGCATCCTTGTCTTCTTGAGATGAACTCTGGTCAGTCATGGTTTCTTTCTTTTAATACACACTGCTGAAATTTGAGTAGTAGTTGATTTCTTTTTTATTAAATGGCTAAATTTGATAACCTAGTTAAATACAGAACATTTTTATTATATTTATAGAATTGTGTATAATTTTGTTTGTGCTTTGTCAATCTTTAAATATACTGGGATTCTCTCTGTGTCTAAACTCTATGTTCAGATGGCATGGTAATTATATTTTCCTTGGAAAACAACTTTCTTAGACGTGGGTAAATTTCACAGAATTGTAATATATTAAGTTATGAGGGAGTGAAGATGGTATCATTTGTGGCAATTCATCATTTTGCAGATAAGGAAATTAAGACCAGAAAGGCAAAGTGACTTGCCAAAGGTCACTCATTTCTGGCCAAGCAAGACCCAGCATCCCCAGGCCTTCAGTTCAATTAATAACTGATAGACTTCTGTCAACACCTATTCAATAGCAAGGAATATGCTGCATAGGAGTAAAATGAATTGAGTTTATATTTAATTTATGAGAAAAACATTTGGATGATTATAATTAATAACTATACGACCACTTATTTTTAAGGTGAAAAAAAATACTATATAATAGCCATACCTGTGATTTTAATATTACAAGGAATGCCAAAAGGAGCCTCTCCTACAGTTCCAGTAGTCCCACCCCATCTGCATGCACACCCTAAGTCAAGTTTCTGTTGCATGAACTAAAAACAAAACAAAACAAAAATGGTAGCTTTAGCACCTACTTATTTGCTGTCTGGAGAGAGAAAAAATCAAATTCACATGCATATGACATAGAAAATGTCTTTATTTATTCAAGGGACTTTCTGTTTATCTTCCCACCCCTCTTTTAAAGGTTCCTTTATCTTTCTGCATTTGTACAGCTTTGTAGAGTTGAAATCTACACAAGTGCCTTACTCTAAAAGCATCTCATTTAAAAAAATCATACCTCAGTCCAAACCTCAAGTTAATTATAATATGGCAAATTTCAGTTTTCTCTACCTGTTCAGTGATGGCTTGGAAGCTATAGAGTCTGACCAATCCCGAGCTGTACATCACAATCAGTATTCCATGAGACAAGGTAGCATCTGTAACGTTCCCGAAAATCTGAAGGGAAAGTAGATATCACCTGAGAAAAGACCAGAAGGCCAATCCTCTGAGTGTTCACAGCGGTTTGTGCATTTGCTTAATACTCAGGTCACCACTACAAGACTGCTGCCTGGCATTTTAACTTAATTATCATTTAGAAACTTGAAACTAAGGTATTATTAGGGGTGAGTGGTAAGCCACTGGAGTCCCAGACTGGAGCACTAATGGGAATGCGACACATACCCCTCAAAATGATGCAGGAGCATTCATTTGCTTCATAGTTTTGTCATTACCTTTTAATTACAAATCCTATGCTCATGGACATAGGCATACACTGAGGCCATGTAATTCTAAATGAATATTTACTCTACCATGCACATTCTGCCAGGGACCTATTCTTTATGCTAAATTGTTATTTATAAAGAGACTTATTTTTTGGCTAGAGGGTGAAGAGATTGGATCTAAGAAAGCAATTCTAATAAGAAACAGCCAACTCCAGAATTTTATCATTACCTTGTTCTTTAAATCTCTAATACTGTTTGACTTTTTTGGTCATAAAAACCAAACATGTTAAAGACCAAACACCTGCAGAGACATTTAGCCTCGCTGACCCTGAGTGAGGCTTTGGCTCATTGTTCCCTTTCTTTCTGTTCTATGTATTGGATCCCGTCATGATTATCTATACAGCTCTGATAAATAACTTGACTCTGTGCCTATTTTAATATTTAACAAAAGCCAACATAGACAAATATTCACAGCAGTGAAAGAACAACTAGAAATTAAGTGAAAATCTGTTTCTATTTCTACTCAAGACAAATTACTTAGTGAATATTTACTATCCCAATGAATAGCTTAAAGTACATTCTGAGCCTGGTCCCTGGGTATTATGCATGGTAAGTGAAAGATTATACTTCAATTCCAAGTAACCATAATCAAAACCAAATCCCTCAAATGATTATCTTGGACATGTAAGAATAAACAGAAACAGATTGTGACTCTGCTAAGTGTTCATTCCTGTTGCAGACTGTAATAAGCATACACAATTACTTAATCCACAGGCACAAAGAGAATTCATGAGTTGTGTTTTTTGTCATCTTAGAAGAATAATTATGGTTTACTTTGATCTTGATTAGCTCATGACTTTTTATTCACTGATTCTCATTCCCCATTTTGAAGGGAGGACTTGTGTAATACAAACAGTCTCAAATAATAAGTGTTATGACAAAGTAGCCACTCTATTTTAAAATTTTGTTTATACTTTGGAGTAAAACCTAGGTTCAAATGCCAGCTCCTCCATTTACTACCTTTAGGATTTGGGTAGCTGCTTAACTTCCTAGTTGAATACATCATGTGTTACAATGTTGCAAAATACTCAAACAGCCTGGCACAAAATAAATAATAACTAATATTCTTTAGACTTTATGCAGTTTAGATATTATTTAGTAAATTTATTTAATACAAAAAATTTTTAATACATTCATCTCGTTTGCTAATGAATATTAGTGGGCCCTCAAGATTTGTTATAACACCTCAGGTGCTTTATTAAAGACTAGTAGAATAGACCAATAAATAACTATTCACCCAGAATAAGTAACAATTTTTTAAAGGAAAGTAGAAAAGAAGTGAATCTTTTACTCAAAGGAAATTTGTCCTTTCTTTCCTCCCATATAATCACCCCACAAACAACAAGAATGGCAACAACAATAAAACTCAAAACTGAATGAGTTGGAAAATTTACATATTTAATTATAAGGCTTGTTTATATATCACAAAACAAGTTTTAGACCTACACCTTGCAATTAAAATGAGGCATTTTGTTGTAGCTTTTCACATTTCTTTAAGGATCATTTTAACAAGCTTTGGAATATCCTCTGAAAAAATACCTTACTTATATTCATAATTCTATTAAATAGTGGTTTGTTAATGACCACACGTATTCAACACTATCCACTTGAGAGGCATAAAAACATGCAAGGGATGATTAGGCTCTCTTCCCACATCAAATATTCTCATGTATTTTGATATGAAATAAACTAGGTCAGCAAGCCTTTTACAGTCAGGGGAACATTTCCTATCAAACATCTAATAAGCAAATAGTCAAATGATTACATTACATCTTATTGTCAACAAATTAATATTGCAATTAAATCAGAAATGAGTTCTTACCTTCTTGTTGATCTCCAGAATCCCTATGAGTGAAAAAGGTAGAACATGGAACACTGCAAGGTACAGCAAAACAGGCTGCTGAATGCCTGCCTAAAAGGAAAGACTAAAATTACAGGTAGCTCTCAAGGGTATTTCAGAAACACTGTTTTCATGAGTTGAAAACATCCACGTATCCTAGCATGCAGTTATGTAGATGTTTCCATGAACTGAAAACATCCATCTACATTGTAAAGTTACTTAAACAGGAAGACACACATGTTCAAAATATGTCCACTAAACCTTCAGCCTTTCAGACACACACATGCACATACACATAAAAATCTATGAAAGTAGAGTGACGTCAGCACCATGGCGGAGTGAGATTCCCTCTTTGAATCTCTGTCCCCTACGACACAACGAAAACATCATTCACATTCCAACAGAGCTCAATCAAACACTACAAAGGACTTCTAAGAAACTCCTGCTGCCATACATCGGACAGTGGAGGCACAGGAAGCCCAAAAGGACGCGAGGAGAGGTAAGAGGTGTACTCCCCCTCCCCAATTGATCGGCAAAGACAGCACGGCTTGCAGACATAGGGGGGAGGGGCGGCACACAGCGGGGAAAACTATCGCCATCCAGGTGCTCTCACAGACTGTCGAGAGATCCCCACTGGGAAGTGACAACGGACTGTTTAGGGGGTGTAGCAAACACCCTAAGAGAGCCAGAAAGGAAACCCCTGGGTCAAGCAGGAGAAAGAGATGACCCCTCCCCCCACACAACCCGCGTTTCAGCATAATCCCTCCGGGGGCTGCAGCAGGCTCAGAGCATACCGCTCGCGATCTCCATCCAGTGGCAGCAGGGGGAAACTGCAGGACCAACTTTATCATGAGGGGAAAAAATAAGGCCGTCCCCCTTGGATCCTTGCGACAATCTGTTATGGCTACAGACCAAAAGGAAAATGACAAACACCCAGAAACCATCCCTGAAGGCACAGAATTTGATAACCTGAATGAAAGAGAATTCAAAATAGCTATCATAAACAAACTCAACGAAATACAAGAGAACACACAGAAACAAATCAACGAATTCAGGGATTTCATCACAAAAGAGATTGAAACCCTAAAGAAAAACCAATCAGAATTATTGGAGATGAAAAACAAAATCAACGAGATAGTGGAAAAAATGGAGTCTTTAAAGCGCAGAACAGACAATATGGAGGAACGAATTAGCACTATTGAGGATAGCCACGCAGAAACGCTCCAGATAGAGGAGGAGAGAGAGCTAAGACTAAAAAGAAATGAAGAAATTCTTCGAGAAATATCAGACGCAATGAGGAAAAGCAACATAAGGATAATAGGTATTCCAGAAGGAGAAAAAAGAGAAAAAGGAGCAGAGAGTTTGTTCAAAGAAATAATAGCTGAGAACTTCCCCAACCTAGGGAACGAGAGGGAAATAACAGTGAATGAAATCAATAGATCACCTAAATATATAAACAGGAATAAAAAATCATCTCGCCACATAGTAGCAAACTTGAAGAATACCCGTGACAAGGAAATAATATTGAAGGCAGCTAAACAAAAAAACAAAATAACATACAAAGGAAACCCCATCAGGCTCTCAGCTGATTTCTCGACAGAAACTCTACAGGCTAGGAGAGACTGGAATGATATATTCAAAATCATGAAAGACAAAAACCTTCAGCCGAGAATACTTTATCCAGCAAAAATATCCTTCAAATACAATGGAGAAATAATAACTCTCCCTGATAAACAAAAGCTAAGAGAGTTCATCACCACAAGACCCCCACTACAAGAAATGCTCAAGAAGGCCCTTAGGCCTGAAAAAAAAACAAATGAGAAAGGGGTACAAAGATTTCAGCAAGGAGACTAAACCAGAACAAACTACAGTTGGATAACATCAAAAATTAATTCAAGCTCATCACTGGAAACACACATTCATGACACAATCTGGAATAAAGAGATAACAAATAAGGAGGGGAAGAAGTAAGGGATTGAATCGACCCAGCCTCAGGAAAAAGGAGGCATCTGAAAATGTACTTTCTTATCCAGGAGATCGCTTATATAAACCTCATGGTAACTACTAAACAAATAACCAGAAGAGAACCACACATGACAAATAAAGAGAAAACCAAGAGAATGAGCATGCAGAAATACCAAATTGAATTTGCAGTCTGAAACACAAGGGACAAGAAACTAAGGAAATGCAAAAGAACCAGAAAATGAACAATAAAATAGCAATATTAAACCCTCATATATCAATGATCACTCTAAATGTAAATGGATTGAATTCTCCAATCAAAAGACACAGAGTGGCGAGATGGATTAAAAACCAAGATCCAACAATCTGCTGTCTCCAGGAAACACATCTCAGCTCTAAAGACAAACACAGACTCAAAATAAAAGGATGGAAAACAATACTCCAAGCTAATGGCAAACAAAAGAAAGCAGGAGTAGCCATACTTATATCAGACAAAGTAGACTTCAAGATAAAAAAGGTAATGAGAGACAAAGAAGGGCAATATATAATGATAAAAGGGACACTTCACCAAGAAGACATAAAACACTTATAAATATCTATGCACCCAACACAGGAGCACCAAAGTACATAAAACAACTGCTAAAAAACCTTAAAGGAGATATTAACAATAACACAATAATAGTAGGGGATCTTAACACCCCCCCTTACATCAATGGATAGATCATCCAGACAAAAAGTCAATAAGGAAATAATGGACTTAAACGAAAAACTAGACGCAATGGACTTAATAGATATATACAGAGCACTCCACCCAAAAAAAGCAGAGTACACATTCTTCTCAAGTGCACATGGAACATTCTCAAGGATAGACCATATATTAGGAAACAAGGCAAACCTCTATAAATTTAAGAAGACTGAAATCATTACAAGCATCTTTTCTGATCATAATGCTGTGAAACTAGAAATCAACTGCAAGAAAAAAACTAGGAAAGGTACAAAGATGTGGAGACTAAACAACATGCTACTGAACAACCAATGGGTCGTTGATGAAATTAAAGGAGAAATCAAAAGCTATTTGGAGACAAATGAAAAGGAAAATACACCATACCAACTCATATGGGATGCAGCAAAAGCGGTCCTGAGAGGGAAATTCATAGCAATACAAGCTCACCTTAACAAACAAGAAAAGTCCCAAATAAATAACCTTAAATTGCACCTAACAGAATTAGAAAAAGAAGAACAGACAAAGCCCTGAATCAGCAGAAGGAGGGAAATAATAAAAATCAGAGCAGAAATAAATGAAATTGAAACCAAAAAAACAGTAGAAAGGATCAATGAAACAAAGAGCTGGTTCTCTGAGAAGATAAATAAAATTGACAAACCCTTAGCCAGACTCACTAAGAAAAAAAGGGAGAAGACTCAAATAAATAAAATTAGAAATGAAAGAGGAGAAATTACAACAGACACCACAGAAATACAAAGGATTATTAGGGAATACTATGAAAAACTTTACGCCAACAAATTGGACAACCTAAAGAAAATGGACAAATTCTTGGAAGCGTACAACCTCCCAAAACTGAATCAAGAAGAAAGAGAGAATCTGAACAGACCAATCACAAGTAAAGAGATTGAAACAGTAATCAAAAACCTCCCAAAAAATAAAAGCCCAGGACCAGATGGCTTCCCTGGAGAATTTTATCAAACGTTCAAAGAAGATTTAGCACCTATCCTTCTCAAACTATTCCAAAAAATAGAGGAAGATGGAATACTTCCCAACACATCTATGAGGCCAATATCATTCTGATACCAAAGCCAGACAAGGACAATACAAAGAAGGAAAACTACAGGCCAATATCACTGATGAACATAGATGCAAAAATCCTCAACAAAATATTGGCACACCGAATACAGCAATACATCAAAAAGATCATACACCACGATCAAGTGGGATTTATACCAGGGACACAGGGATGGTTCAACATCCACAAATCAATCAACGTGATACACCACACTAACAAAATGAAGAATAAAAACCACATGATCATCTGAATCGATGCAGAGAAGGCATTCGACAAGATCCAGCATCCATTTATGATAAAAACTCTCAACAAAATGGGTATAGAAGGAAAGTACCTCCACATAATAAGGGCCATATATGACAAACCTACAGCAAACATCCTACTCAACGGGGAAAAACTGAAAGCCATTCCTTTGAGGACAGGCACAAGACAAGGGTGCCCACTCTCACCGCTCTTATTCAACATAGTACTGGAAGTTCTGGCCAGAGCAATTAGGCAAGAAAAAGGAATAAAAGGACTCCAAATAGGCAATGAAGAAGTGAAACTCTCACTATTTGCAGACGACATGACCTTATACATAGAAAACCCAAAAAATTCCATCGGAAAACTACTAGAAATAATCAACAACTACAGTAAAGTGGCAGGGTATAAAATCAACTTACAAAAATCAATAGCATTTCTATACACTAACGATGAACCAACAGAAAGAGAACTCAAAAAGACAATCCCATTTACAATTGCAACAAAAAGAATAAAATATCTGCGAATAAATTTAACCAAGGAGGTAAATGACCTATACAATGAAAACTATAAGACACTATTGAAAGAAATCGAGGAAGACATAAAGAAATGGAAAAATATTCCATGCACATGGATTGGAAGAATAAATATAGTTAAAATGTCCATTCTACCTAAAGCAATCTACAGATTCAATGTAATCCCAATCAGAATCCCAATGTCATTCTTCACGGTAATAGAACAAAAACTACTGAAATTCGTATGGGGCAACAAAAGAGCCTGAATAGCTAAAGCAATTCTGAAAAAAAAGAACAAAGCTGGAGGCATCACAATCCCTGATTTCAAAATATACTATAAAGCTACAGTAATCAAAACAGCATGGTACTGGTACAAGAATAGACACACAGATCAATGGAACAGAACTGAAAGCCCAGAAATAAAACCACACACCTATGGACAGCTAATCTTCGACAAAGGAGCAAAGAACATACAATGGAGAGAGGGAAGTCTCTTCAATACATGGTGCTGGGAAAATTGGACAGCAACATGCAAAAGAATGAAAGTAGACCATCTCCTATCACCATATACAAAAATCAATTCAAAACGGATCAAGGACCTGAAAGTGAGACCTGAAACTATAAAACTCCTGGAAGAAAATATAGGCAGTACACTAATTGAGATCGGACATAAAGGGATCCTTTCAGATTCCATGTCTACTCGGACAAGGGAAACAAAAGAAAAAATAAACAAGTGGGACCTCATCAGACTAAAGAGCTTCTACAAGGCAAATGAAACCATGATTAAAATGAATAGACAACCCACCAGCTGGGAGAAAATATTTGCAAATCGTTTGTCCGACAAGGGATTAATCTCAGTAATATATAAAGATCTCATACAACTGAGCAACAAAAAAACAGACAATCCAATCAAAAAATGGGCAGAGGATATGAACAGACATTTTTCCAAGGAAGAGATACAGATGGCCAATAGACACGTGAAAAGATGTTCAACATCACTAATCATCAGGGAAATGCAAATCAAAACTACACTAAGATATCACCTTACACCCATTAGAATGGCTATAATCACAAAAACAAATAACAACAAATGCTGGAGAGGTTGTGGAGAAACGGGGACCCTCATTCACTGCTGGTGGGAATGCAAACTGGTGCAGCCTCTATGGAAAACAGTATGGAGAGTCCTCAAAAAATTAAAAATAGAAATATCGTATGATCCAGCAATCCCACTCTTGGGCATCTACCCAATGGACATGAAATCAACCATCACAAGAGGCGTATGCACCCCTATGTTCATTGCAGCATTATTCACTATAGCCAAGAAGTGGAAGCAACCCAAGTGTCCCTCGACTGATGATTGGTTAAAGAAGATGTGGTATATACATACAATGGAATACTACTCAGCCATAAGAAAAGACACAATTGTCCCATTTGCAACAACATGGATGGACCTAGAGGGTATTATGTTAAGTGAAATAAGCCAGAGAGAGAAGGACAGACACTGCATGAACTCACTCATATATGGAATATAAGTGAACACACGGACAGTGAGAACTGATTGGTGGTTACCAAGGGGAAGGGGGGTGGGGGGTAGGGGGTGGGCACAAGGGGTGAAGGGCTACATCCACAAGGTGACGGACAAACAAAAATGTACAACTAAAACCCCACAGTGTTATAAACTATTAAGACATCAATAAAAAAATGGTAAAAAAAAAAAAATCTATGAAAGTAAACAGTAAACATTTCTTAGCAAGAAAATATAGTTTATATACAACAAAAACATATTTTTATATATTGTGTAATATACATTACAATATAAACCAATATATATTCACTTATATTAGTATAAATATAAATTAATATAAATATAATGAATATATATTGTATTTTAATATAATATGGTATTAATAATTTATATTGTAAATTGGAATTCTAACAATAAAGAGCCTAATCAAAAGACACACAGTTATCATGGTCATATCATTTGAAAGTAGCATTACACTGACATATCTATATGAAATGAGAAAAAAAAGTCAACAATAATAGCTTGAGTGATTTCTCTGCTTGAAGAGGATAACTCCTTACTTTGAAGAACAAGGTCCAATCAATTTCTTTCCACAATGGGATGTGAAATAATCTTTTGCATTTCCCCAGAGTGGCTTGAAGGGAATTTCTTAAATTTGTGGCAAAAACTCTTATTGCATGCTTCAGAAAACAAAGATCATTAGTTCTTTTATAACACATTTGTAGACAAATTCCTATGGAAACAAATTCTTCGTTTCATTGAATGTTTCAAGATGTCTACCTGCCGGGCTGATGCTGAGCCTTTGTTCTGAGCTGACTTGACTGCAATGACTTCTTGAGGAGTGTCCCAGCTCAAGTATCTTTTAAAAGAATGAAGAGAAGTTTATTCATTTCGGTCAGTTTCCTTATCCTTAAAATCAAAATACAGTAGTTTCCCCTTATCAATGCGGGATACATTCCAAGACCCCCAGTGCCAGCCTGAAAGTGCAGATAGTACTGAATCCTATACATACTATGTTTTTTCCCATACATACATATCTATGATAAAGTTTAATTTGTAAATTAGGCACAGTAAGAGATTAACAATAACTAATAAACAATTATAATTTATAGCAATATAAATTATAATGATTAGAACAATACACTGTAATAAAAGTTACTGTAGATCTTAACAACCTCAGCATGCAATTTTTTTTCTTTCCTTATTAAGCCAAGAACTTTCACCTTTACACTTAAAAGAAGTACATTACGGATTCTCTTTGGCATATCCGAACTGCCAGCATCACTACTTCTGCGCTTTGGGGCCGTTATTAAGTAAAAGAACAGTTACTTGAACACAAGCACTGTGATACCACGACAGTCAATCTGATAACCAAGACAGCTGCCAAGTGACTAATGGATGGGTAGCATATATAGCCTGGATACACTGGACAAAGGGATGAATCATGTCCTGGGCAGGACAGAGGGAGACGTGGGAGATTTCATCATGCTACTCAGAATGGCATGCGATTTAAAAGATATGAATTGTTTGGGCCGGCCTGGTGGTGTACTGGGTAAGTTCGCGTGCTCCGCGCTTTGGTGGCCCAGGGTTCACGGGTTCAGATCCTGGGCACAGATCTACACACCACTCACCAAGCCATGCAGTGGCGGTGTCCCATATACAAAAAGAAAAAATAGAGGAAGATTGGCACAGATGTTAGCTCAGGGACAATCTTCCTCAAGCAAAAAGAGGAAGAGGTAACAGATGTTAGCTTAGGGCCAGTCTTCCTCATCAAAAAAAAAAAAAAACCCCAAAAGTATGAATTGTTTATTTCTGGAATTCTCCATTTAATATTTTCTGACCACAGCTGACTGAGGGTAACTGAAACCACGGAAAGTGAAACTCTAGATAAGGGGGTACTACTGTATAATAGATATTTTACAAGTAAACAGTTTTTTAGTTAAAAACCGTTTAGTTAAATTATAAAAGTAAAGTAATTTATTTTAAAAACAAATAAAAAGCTAAAAGAATTCCCTCTAGATCCTTATATGAATATATTCCTATGAAAATGTATATATATAATTTTAATCCTTCTAGAGTTTCAATGAATAATAAGTGTGTTTGATGTAACAGTATTCAAAACTTAGAAAACTATTCCTGCTTCAAAACAGAAGTTATAAAAAGCATTAAAAACATTACTTTCACATTTTGCATGCATATATTCACTCCAAAAATCTACATCTAATTTATAAAACTAATAGTTAAAATAACAGTTCTTAAATTGTACTAGGCAGGTAATTTAACTAAAACAGACTGGCCTTCAGGAAAATATACCGTAAAATGCATCCTACATATAAAATACTATTTGTAGAAAGGAAACACAGGAAATATTTTTTTAACGTTTATCTGCCAACTACTATAGGTTAGTTACTTATGAGAGGGACAAAGAAAATTATAAAGGGTCTCTATATGCAGATCTTCAAATGTAATCATGAAGAGAGAAAAACAGAATAGGTTTATAAATCAAGATTCAGGTATAAAACGGAAAACTAAAAGAAAAAAAAAAGCTTGAGGCCACAAGTCTCAAATTTTTATAATAAAATCTTCAATCATAAAGTCACAGTTAATACCTGAATTTGCAATACGAAGCAAGATATACTTTCTCAAGGACTTTTCCCGTAGTTGCTGATATACGAAGTAGCCAATTATGAGCAGTCAATGCTATGAGTGAGGATTTATAATCTGATGGATTGGGCAGCGTTTCTCCCTAAAACAATGAGGTGTACAAATAAAACTGCTTGGCTATGAACAATCTGCAGTAATTAATGTCCAAAGAAAACAACTAAACACTTAAAAAATTAATCAAATATGTAAACCAAAGAAGAAATATTAAACGTGCAAATAGAGAATTAAGGAAAGATATGACTGTGGGTAATTATTTTTATCATTAATTTATTAGTGAGTTTATTCATATAAAGCACTTAAACAGTACCCGAAATAATTTATTATTACTATTAATTACCATCTGTCATTAAGTATTCAATAAATGTTAGCCAATCACCATAATAACAATAGTAGTAGGAGTATTACTAATAATGATGCTGTGATAATGATGACAGCAATAACAGTTCTTAGCGTAAAACTACATATTACAGCATAGCAATTAAGAGTCATTTGCTAAAATAGACATTTCTTTATTCTAAGACTTGTTTTCTTCTCGATAGAAGTCAAAATGGCAAAAGGGCAAATTATGCCATTATTCACTGTGGCTCTACTGTAACCCCAAATGAAAGCTAGAAACCAGAATCAAGGCAGCCAAAGAAGAACAGAAGATGGACCTGGTTTTAAAGACAACCCATGCCACTAATGAATTACCCCCCATAAGGGAGATGATAGCTGCTTGGGCATACTTGCCACTGAGGAGCTACCACAAGGTGGAAGTCTAAGGCAGGAAGAGAAAGAGAAGCAAAGGGTTCTATGCTGATTTGTGGAATAAAAAGGAAATTCTAAGAGGAAAGTTAAGCAGAGGCAAGTTGACATTAATCTAGTATTTGCTTAGGCTGTTAGTGAACGGAAGAGAATGAAGGCATAGTTATTTTATATCTGCTTCTAAAGATTTATCTTTCCTTTCAAATGTAATGGAAAGAAACAAGGTTTTTTTGGTTTTTGATTTTTTTGTTTTGCGTTTTTTGGTTCTGTGTGTGTATATTTTTTTAAGCTTATTAACTACCAGAAGTCTGACACTCAATTCACAGGCAATGATGTAAATTTTTTACTCAGTGGTGTCTTATATAAGATTCATCTCATGGAGATTTTAAAGTTTTAAAAAATGTACTATTTATACCTTGCCTGTTAAAAAAAAAGAATTTAAAGTAACATATCTAATAGGTTTGAGCTATTTTCCTAAACCAAAAGTTGCATTTCACACATTGTCTCAGAAAAAAAGGGTGCTAATTTAAACATAGTTTCATATCAATATGTTACCAATATGCTTCTTAGTTTTTCTTAATGGAAAATCTCACTTCATTTCAAATGTGAACAAAATCTTTCAAGAGAAACGAGAAAAGGAATTAGGGTTACTAGAAATTTTATTTTTGCAGGATTGCTCTAAATTTTTGGTGTTTTGTACTGGTGTCTTCAAAACTTTTCTCCATTAAGAAATCTGTCATGCTCACTTCCACCAATGAAAATGGACTCAAAAGCTTTAGATGTTGGGGGCACAACAGTTATTTTTAGCTTTCAATAGGAGTTGGGGAAGAAAACATAGGTTTAAAGCTTTCTGAACTTTAAAAAGGAGCCTTCTATGAACAGAGAATAAGGAAAAACAAAGCAGCAGCTCCAGAAAACTACAATTTTATGTAAAAACAATAGTTCACAAAAATTTTTTTAAGTAACTTTAAAGTATAACCTCTTATCCTTTAAATGTTATTTTTGGTCATATATTGTGAGTTCTATGTTTTGTAAAGAACAACCAGCCAGATTCAAAGACCTGATTAATTTGCTGCAGTACTTCCTCAGGGCATTTCTTAGAACACTGATCCCATGGAAAACTAATATTTAGCAATATACCTCAAAAAAGAAAGTTCTCTGATCAAGAGTGGGGGAAAATGGTTTGATAATCACCATGTACAACAGTATCATTAAAATTATTATTTGTATTAAAGGCTTGTTTAACCTTTTAAACTCAGAATATCCCAAACTAATTTGTCTATAACCCAATTCCTCCCAACTCCTTTAGCAACTATAAGATGTTAACATCTTATGACAACAATATTCTGAAAAATACACATGGGGGCAATGCTGATCTGATGGAATGAGCTTATCCTATTATTTTATTTTTTATTTTTATCTTATTTTCCTAACAAGATTCACGGAGGAAACTCCTAAGAATCCACTTTCAAAGAGTCATGTAACATAACCGTGTAACTCTTGCTCTAAACAAATTATTGTTTCAGTATATTAAGTAGAATGATCTCTTAAACACTAACTATAAACTAGCTTATATTGTTTATAGAACTTTTAATCAGTTCATAACTTTTCTACTTTTCCAGATTTACAAATGGTATCAAATTTTTAAAACATAGTCATAATACTAATAAATAATTTTTAAGATAGAAATTATGTTATGAGGAAAATGAGAATTAAAAGATATACTCTCTTTTTGATTCCTGTCAAGATTCAGGAATCACTATGATATATAAGTTTTATTCCTTTATACAATATATTAACAATAATCAGTTCTAGGCTAAAAATGCTTTAGAAACAAATGCTTAAAAACAAATCTTACCACTGGACATTCCCATAATAAGGCATCCTCTATTTTTTCTGATTTGGAACATTTTGGCATTTCATAAAGTTTTCTTGGCTCTGATGCAACACTGGGGGAAAAAAAGATTCTTCTTGATAACTGAGATAGTGTTTGCTCAGGTTTGAGTGATATTTTTCTATTCAGAGATTTGGAATACGAAAACACAACTTGCTATTTTCCTTTCCTTAACTAACTGTTAACATTTTTTTTCTGATCACAAAATTCACAATACACATTGATAGAAAAAAACATTTGAAAAATATAATAAATTAAAATAGATTATAATATGTAAAACTACCAAAAATAACCATTATTAACATTTTGGTTCATTTCCCTCTAGTTTTCTTTATATATGTATATTCACCTGCAGATTATTTCCCAAAACTGAATCATACTGAATTCTTTCTTTACCCTTGAACATTTATTATGAATATCTCTGCTGAATTCCATGGCATTCATAAACTGTTATTCCAATATTTTAAAACAAAAATTAGTTTAAAAGAGTCTCATTATTTTAGAATGAAAATTAGTGGATAAAAAAGGAAATAGCCTTTAAGGTGTTTTTAAATCCCAAATTGCCTTTCAGAAAGGTTGAACAAGTTTATATTTCTGCCAATACTGAACACAATGTTTTTGATGTGAAAAACAGTCTCTGACCTTTAATTTACACTTCTCTGATTACTACTAAGATGTGATCATAGACATTTTTTTAACTCATGAACTTTAAAATTAAACTACTAGTTAGAAACAATTTTCAGGGTGACAATTTTATTCACCTTTGACGTTCTCTCACTGATTTAACAGTTTAAACCAAACAGAAATCACAAGAACAAAAGCAACCTACGGGTAAAACACCCCTGAATGGCATATTAAAGAACTCCAATACTATTTACCATCAGACCACCAATCACTGCCACTTACTCTGATTTAAATCTTATTAAAGCAGATGCCTCTAAATTGGGAAAGTTATGAAATGGGCATTAATTGATACCCAAATAATTAATTGATACCCAATTTGAATAAAAGAATTATTGCTAATTTTGCTAGGTGTGATAATGACATGATCATGTAAGAAATTGTCCAGATTTCTACTTCCAGCATGATAGCATGAGGAGCTCTGTGGTCATGCTCCCTAGGAAAACTGGTGAAAATTATAAAGACAACTATTTAGTGTCTGAAAATGGTCCTGGGGCACACAGCAAATGAAGAAACATTTATTCAAGAAAACCTACTAGAGCTCAGTAAGAATAGTGAGTCTGTGGTGTTTGAACTAGAATGTGCTCCCCTTCATTCTCAGCTCAGCGAGATGAAAACTCCACTCCAGACTGGTACAGCCTAGAACACATGGCTTCCTCCACCCCCAGCTCCCAGAGGACTACGTTCCCAGGAAGGGCAGGATGACAGCATTTCTTATCCAGCCCCCAGCTGCTTGTTGCTGGGACTGAGTCCTGGGTAAGTGCAGTCAAGAGGTGGGGTTTCCTTCTTCCACCTAGTCCTTACTCATAGGACAGAGGCTCTACCTTGGGCACGACATGCCTAAGAATACTGGAGCTCTGATTGCCCCTCTCCCAGCTCATAAAGCAGTGGCTCCACACTGAGAGTGGCAAGAAGATCTGAGGCTAATGCTTTCCCCAACCCCAAGCACTCAGCTTTAGGAGTAGGGTAGTCACTCAGAGAGAAAGCGTACCATTGACGTCCCCACTACCAGCTCTAGAGTCTTGGCTTGAAGCTTTTGCCTCGGGGGAGAAGCAGGCCATAACGCAGATAGCCTCTTTCTTCCTGGAAGAACTGACTTCATTTGAAATAGAGTGTGGAAAAGCTCTAGCCTAAGTGCACTCTCAAAACCAGTGGAGGTTGCGGTGAAAGGCAAATGGGAAGAGACTGGTAGAGTCACTGGCCATGCAGGCTAAACTGTAGGCTGGCTAATTTGCCAGAGAGACCCAGAAAAAGACTGCTGAGAGCCTTCCTGGAGTCAGAATAAATCTCAAACACTATCTAAAAAACTATCCTCTCTAACTGCTCGTTTCTGGTCCAACATGTAAAGATTTTGGAAGTCATCACTCCTGTCCTCATGATAAGAAAAAAGCTGAACAAACAGAAAACCAACAACTCTTATTAGATCCATCAGAGAATTGAGGTCATAGGGCAAATTGCTGCCCCAAAAACTGGAAAGAAAGGTGATTACCAATCATCACAGCTTACCAGGAGTAAAAGTCCAGGACTAAGCCACTGGAGTCAGTACTAGGGAGAGGAAAACAAGGACACTAGAAGAAATTTTAGCCTCTGACACCTACAGCTAGAGCAAACAACAAACAGGCTAATTTCTAGCCAGCTAAACATAAAACTTCACTCTAAAGTCTAATTACTGCAATTCCTTTTACCTGATATATCACATAGAACTTTCAACAAAAAAATTACAAGGCACGCTAAAATGCAAAATACAAAGTTTGAAGAGACAAAGCAAGCATCGGAACGGAACTCAGATATGTTGGGGATTTTGGAATTATCAGATTTGAAACTTAAAATAACTATGATTAACATGCTAGGGGCTCTAATGGAAAAAGTGGACAACATGCAAGAATAGATGGGTAATTAATCAGAGAGATAAAAACACTAAGAAAAAAATCAAAAGAAAATGCTACAAATCAAAAACACAATTAATACAAATGAAGAATGTCTTTAATGCGCTCATCAGCAGACTGGACACAGCCAAGGAAAGAATCAGTGAGCTTGAAGATATGTCAACAGGAACTTCCCAAACTAGAAAGAAAAAAGAATGAAAAAAGCAGAACAGAGTATGGTACAATTAGAACTAGCAGAACAGAATGTGGTACAATTAGAAAAAGTATAACGTACACATAATGGGAATACCACAGAGAACAAAACAGAAGAAATATTTGAAATAATAATGGCTGAGAATTTTCCAAAATTAATGACAAATACCAAATCAGAAATCCAGGAAGCTTACAACACCAAGCAGGATAAATACCAAAAAATATACACCTTGGCATATCATTTCTAACTGTAGAAAATAAAAAACAAAGGGAACATCTTGAAAGAAGTCAAATGAAACAAAGCACCTTACCTATAGAGCAACAAGATAAGAATTATACTGAACTTCTATTCAGAAACCATGCAGGCAAAGAGAGAGTAGGGTGAAGTATTTAAAGTGATGAAAGAAAAAACCCCAGCAGTCTAGAATTCTGTATCCTGAGAAGTTACCCTTTAAAAGTCAAGGTGAAATAAGATGTTCTCAGACAAACAAAAATTGAGGGAATGTTTTGCCAGTGAACTTGCTTACAAGAGATGTTCAAAGAAGTTCTTCACAGAGAAGAAAATGACATAAGTCAGAAACTCAGATCTACATAAACAAAGGAAGAGTGTTAGAGAAGGAATAAATGAAGGTAAAACAAGATGCTTTATTTTTCTTACTCAATTAACAGATAAAAACTTGTTCATAATAATAATAGCAATGAGGTATTCAGTGATTATAGCTTATGGATAAGTAAAATGAATGACAGCAGAATTATAAAAGGCAGGAGGGAAGAATTAGAAATATTCTGTTACAAGGTACCTGCACTACCGATGAAGAGGGATGGTGTTACTTGAAAGTGGACTTAGATTAGTAGTAAATGTATATTGCAAGTTCTAAGGCAACCACTAAAAAATTTTTTTAAAAAATATAATTGATATACTAAAGTGGACAGAAAATGGAATCATATAAAATGCTCAATTAAAATCAGAGAAGGCAGAAAAAGAATAAGAGAAAAAAAAGAAACAAAGAACAAAGGCAATGAATAGAAAATAGTTACAAATATGGTGGGTATTAAACCAATTATATCAATAATCATTTTAAATGTGAAAGGTCTAAACACACCTATTAAAAGACAGAGACTGTCAGAGTGGATAAAAAAACAAAACCCAAATATATGTTGTCTACAAGAAACCCACTTTAAATATAAAGACACAGAGAGACTAAAAGTAAAGGGATGGAGAAAGATACAACAGGTAAACGCTAATCAAAAGAACACTGGAGTAGCTATATTAATTTCAGACAAGGCACTTTGACAAGGAAAATTATCAGAGATAAAAAGTGACATTACATAATGATAAAGGGGTCACTTCTCCAAGAAGACAAAAATCCTTAATGTGTATGCATCTAACAACAGAGTGTCAAAACATGAGACAAAAACTGACAGGACACAAGGAGAAATAGACAAATCCACTATTACAGCTGGAGACTTCAAACACAACCTCTGTCAATAACTGACAGACTCAGCAAGCAGCAAGGCAGTAAGGACATACTTGAACTGAACAGTACCATTAATCAGCTGCATCTAACTGACATCTATAGAACACTTCATCCAACAACAGCAGAATACACATTCTTCTCAAGCTCTTATGAAACATTCACCAAGACAGACCACAATCTGGGCCATAAAACACACCTCAGTGAATTTAAAAGACTAAAAATAATACAAAGTTTGCTCTCAGACCACAGTGGAATTAAATTAAAATCAATAACTGAAAGATAGCTGGAAAATTCCAAAATATTTGGAGAGTAAACTACACACTTGTAATTAACACATGGGTCAAAGAAGAAGTCTCAAGAAAAATGTAAAAACATTTTGAACAAAATGAAAATGAATATACAATATACATATTAACATTTGTGGGATGCAGCAAAAACAACACTTAGAGGGAAATGTATAGCATTAAATGTATATACTGTATTAGCAAAGGAGAGGTGCTTTGGCGTTGGTGAATACGTGGAGATTCAGGAATAATGGAGTTCTCAGAGAGCATGGAAGCTCTGCACCCCTTCCCACATGCATCTTTTTCATCTGGCTGTTTCTGAATTATATCCTTTTATAATAAACTGGGAATCTACTAAGAAGTCAATCACAAAAGACCACATCTTATGTGATTCAATTTATACGAAATGTCCAGAATAGGTGAATCTACAGAAGCAGAAAGTAGACTAGTGGTTGCTTATGGCTGACGGTGATGAAGGTATTGGGGTGATAGCTAAGGGTATAGGGTTTCTTTTTTAAGGTGATGAAAATGTTCTAAAATTAACTATAGTGACAGTTGCTTATGTGAACCACCAATGGTTCAATGAATATGAGTTTCAATGAACAAAAAATCATTGAATTGTACACTGTAAATGGGTCAATTATATGGTATGTGAATTATATCTTAATAAAGCTGTTAAAAAAAAGAAAAAGAAAATGCACATATTTTTTAGAGAAGCAAACTTAAGTATGGCCTGATACTTAGAATATGCTCTAAAACACTTAGCAAAGAGGTAAAGAAAAGGGGGTGATGAAACAGATAAAGCAAATGTGGCAAAATTTTGATCGTTTTTGAATCTAGGTAACAAGTATGTGGGGGTTCACTACACTATTGTCTACTTAAGCAGATTTGAAAATTTTCTCTTCAAGCAAACAAACAAAAAAAGGCAAGTACTTTCAAAACAAAACACAGAAATTCTACTCTAAACCAGCATCTAATAATTGGATACCTGGCTCTCTTGCCTCTGGTATCTTTTAAGCAGAATAAAATACTACACCGTTTTCTGAGCAATCTATCAGTTTGCCTGCACTATAATTTCACTTTAAATTGGTATTTACAAAGATGAAACCTGCTACTTTAAATTTAACAAGATTTTTAAATTACACGCATTTTACCACCTACTATTATTTTGGCCCCATTTTTCCATTCTCTTATTTCACTAAGCACTAATGTAGGCATCTGGTTCCATAAAAATTAGAGTTAAGATTAACAGTGAGGTGAATTACAGCAAAAAATTTCACCAAAAAGATACCTGCTGACACAGCATCGATAATTGTCAAAATATATTCTTCCTCTCTCATAGGCGATAGGTGACTTGGAATGAGTTGTCCAAACATTCTTAAATTTAGTACTTTCCTGAAAGACACAAGGAATTTCATTTTAAGAATTAATTCATAAGCCTCTACTGTGCACCAAGTTAAATTTACGGGTTTCAAAGTAATTTCACGCATTTTGTTTAAAAACATTACGTTCAATTCTTCCTCATTCTGCCCTCCTGTTTTGGTTTAAGTGGGGTGATCAATTTATAGAAAGATTATTTGCAGGAAGACATAAGAAGCTTAAAACTAAAGGCATCTGGCGGTCCTATTAATAGCTATTTACTAATTCCCCGGGTTCAGGGCATGGATCCCCCTGCCCAACACATGGGATCTTTCTAAAAGAGGGCTTTGTCGCGTAAAAAGTGCACTCCAGCAGGAGGCTTGACCGCCAGGCTCCCCGCTGCCCTTGGTCCCGCTCCCGGCCGGCGGGCGGTCACCTGGCACACCAGCGCCCGCAGGATGCCCAGGTTCGTCCTCTGCACCACGCCTGCGTCACGTGAGAAGAAGCCCAGCGCCCGGCGACTCAGCCGGCGGCACACGTTGGGCTTCCGAGTTGGGCCCATGGAGGCGCGGGCCGGACGCCGGGTTGACTGGGCCGAAGAGGGACGCGCCCCTCACTCCCGCGCGGAGCAGCGGCCGTTACCTCGGAAACCTCGAGGCCCCAACTCCCTGCCGGGACCAGGAAAAGCTGACACGGGGAGCCGGGCAGAGGGCGCACGGCAGCCGAGCGAGCGAAGGCAGAGCCGGCGCTGCCTGAGCGCGAAGAGGGAAGAAAACACCACCTTCTCGGCCCGCCCCTCAAACACTCTCGGTCTCTGGACCCGGCTGCGGACAGTGCGACGCCCCCGTAACGCGCGGCCTGCCGGAGCCGTTCTACCACCGGGAAATGTAGTTCCCAGTGCCCTCTGAGCGAGCTCGGCTTGTTACCAGAACTACAATTCCCATCAGGTGGCGGGGAGAGAGCACTTGCCCTGGCCCCGCCTCCAAGCCTCCCCGCCCCACCCCACCCCGCCTCTTCTGGCCGGGCGGAGGCTGCGCTCTAGGTCTGGCGCGCCTTTCCGGGTCTGCACGCGGCGCACGGAGAAGAACCCCGGGGGCGCTGTGCTGCCGCCTTCTGGTCTCCGTTTTCTGTGAGCGTCCTCTACTCAGGGGTCCCTCTCTTGCCGCTTCGCTACCCCCACGCCTCTCAGCCCCCGATTTTCACTCTGGAAGTACCTGGGTGGGCGCCGAGAGGGGTGCTGTGTCGAGTGCGTCCCCCCCAAAGCAGCGTCCTGTGCTAAAGGTACGCCCTGCGGCTTTCCTTTCAGTAGCACGTTGGACATTGTGGATGAGGTTAACAAAAATTTGGGGTCTGTAAACACTATGCTTTTGTATTGAGTTAGTGGTGGAAGATGCTGGCATTTCCACCAAACTAGGGTTGAATTACTGTTTCCCAGAGGCCCGCCCTTCTGTGGCCTGCGAGGACTGGTTTTGCAGCAATTGCTGCATTTTCCTTCCTCTCGCATCCTTTTTTTCCCTCCGTATTGGGAATAAAATATGAAATGTTTACATTCTTACTGGACTGCCTAAGATATTCCACATTGATTCCTCTAAGTAAAAGATAACTCTAACCCTCGCTGTAGGCTCAAAGTTCCCATCACACTACATTTTCAGTAATCATGGACCAGATGTGTCCCATTGCGTTGCTTGTAAGTCCCTTGAGGGTGCAACTCCCACGTGGGCTTTGCATGCTACCGCTTGTTCAATATGTGCTCAAAGGAGTGATCACATCCGACTGACAGAGCAAAAAGTACAGTACTGGGTGAATGCGTTGGGTCACAATTGAAGTGTTTAGAAAAAATATGCCATATCTTTTTTTAACCCTGTTGAATTTCCTAAAGGGCCTGGGCTTTTGCTGATTTTTCGTGACTTATTTACGGCATACTGTGGAGTGCTTTGTATATTTTTAGAGAGCGCTATAATAGTTAATTTGGTAATTCATGAATGCAGCTGTCACTGAGAAAACTGGGACCCGGAAAAGATAACTGGATTTTCTTTGGCTGAAATGAAATTCAAATCATTGCTGAACTGAATTCATCATCTCTCTTTTCTCCTTCCCCTTCACACCCACTTGTTAGTCTTCCTGTGGTCTTTATCTCACCACCAAGTCACCCAAGGGACAGTCGTCCCAAATGCCCTCCTTTGCCTTGCCCACAACCAAGTCCTTTTGATTCTAACTCTTACCCATCTCCTCTTCATATTCCCTGAGTAATTTAGGGCCTCACCATTTATTTATTACATTATTAAGTAGCCTCCTTTCTGCCTTACTTTCAATTCCAACCCTCCACACAGCTGCCAGAGTGATTTTTCTAAAGCACAAATCTGTTCTTTTTCTATTAAAATCTTTCAGTGGCTCCCAATCAGCCAGAGCAGAAGTTCTCAAACCCGAGTAGATACCCAGGATTCTCTATTGTTAACTTAAAATATTTTCAGTATGTTAAATACATGCAAATATAAAAGTATATATAAACTCCTTATGTTGTATCTTTTATACAACTATAACTCCCAGTTATAAGTTAAATTAAACAAAACTATAAAACAAATAAATTCATATGAACACTTATTCATTGTTACCAGTGAGACTGTTTTTATTGGACCTAACACACTCTAAAAGTAAATGTTCACTGTCCCCTGTAGCATAACTTCCATACAGAAAGGCCTGTCCATCTTGTCCTTGTGTTGAGAGATTATTCAATGCCCTCACCTCTTTTCTTATTTAAACCGCTGCAAAACCTTCATTTGACCTTCACTTGACAGACACTTTTGTTTATGTAAAGTAGTCCCTGTTTCTCATTAACCTGTGCCAATAACAAATGGTACCACTTGTTTGCCAGTGCACTCCTAAACACAAACGTGTGAACTGAAATCTTGTGACAGTAATCAATTAAAAGGTGGTCATCCAGATGATCCAGAGTATCCTTTTGTTTAGATTTTTGTCAAATTGAAAATAAAAAGTTTCTCTGAGAGAAATCTCATAGCCTTGAAGCTACATGTACGAATCCCTAGGGGTCTGTATAGGTGCTTTGTAGGACAAAATCTGAATTCCTTAGTGTAGTATACAGGGCATCTATTATCTGCATCTTGTCCACATTTTCAGCCTCATCTCTTTGTCCATCTTTCACATTTGCTCTGACATGTGCTCACTTGCTCAAGCCAACGTGCCCTTACTTTTCAAATTTTTCTTTGTTTGGAGCTCCCTTCCTCTCCTTCTCTTATCTATTTATCTCAAGACTCATCCCAAGTATCACAGCTCCACTCAGACACTTTTCCTGACCCTTCCACTTTAGTTATAGCCTTGCCTCTTCTACATGTTACTCTGTATATGTTGTTTGTGGCACTATATTAGAATTGTCATTTGTTTGTCTTCCCAACATATTATTTTTAGAGTGGTTCATTCATTCGACATATATATGCGTTAACCATATTTTAGGCAGTGTACTAAGGATGCATATGTATGTTGAATGAATGGACTACTCTAAAAACAGTGTTTAAAGTCTATTATCAGCAACTAAGTACTTTTAACATAGATTCAGATTTATTCTCCCTTTATTCTTTACAACGGTAGGAAACCACTATATTAATAAGAAGCAATAACTTTTTGAAAACTTAAATCCCCAACAGTTCTACCTGTAAAGCAGATATTTTCCATTTGTTGAAGGTAAAATGACACGAACAGATATCCCTAGCTTGGGATTTGGAAATGACTTCTCTTAACTTGGGGCATAGAAGAAACATTGGTTCTTTTTTTTTTTTTAGTCTGTGACTATGGATGTATACAGAATACTTAACCATCTTTGCCATGATATTTTAAAGACAAGGAAGAAGAGATATAAATTCAGAAGTTAACAAAATGCTTTTTGTTTATATAGTTTGTTTGAAGAAGCATGGTATAACTGAATAAATATATAAAACACTCAGGTTTTAAACTTGAACATTCGTTCAGAGACAAATTTGAACCAAGGCCACAAGAGGTCATTCATTCAATGTGTAATTATTTTCATGTACAATGTGCTGGCAACTATTTTGGCATAGGTTATAACAGTGAACAGAATAGACAAGGTCCCTACATGTAGGGGGAGGTAGACAATAAAAAATAGATTTTAAAAATAAGATTTTAGGTAGTGATAAGTGCTGTGAAGAAGATAAAAGAGGGTGATGTGCTTGGTAGACAGTGGTGGGAGCCCTGCTTTAGCCAGAGTGGTCGGAGAAGGCCTCTCTAAAGCGTGGACTTTTGAGCTGAATCCTGAATGATGAGGATGAGTCATTCTGCAAAGAACTAAGGTTAAAGTAGTCCAGGCAGAAAGATGCTTGAATGCAGGGTTTCCAAGGCAAGAACAACCCTGGCTCATTCTAAAATTATCAGAAAGCTAGTATGGCTTTTTAGTGTGCATGAGGGAGATGAACTTGGAGAGGTAGGCTGGAACCAAGTTCTGTTGGGTGTAAGCAATTTTGGATTTTATTCTATTATGATGGGAAGCCATAGGAGGCTTTGAAGAAGGAGAGTGACATGATCTAATTTGTATTGTAATAAGATCTTTATGGCTATAGTGTGGAGAATGTACTATAGGGGGGCAAGAATGAAAGCAAGAAGACAGGTGGCCATTCCATTACCTGACTGGTCCAGGTAAGAGAAGATAGTGTTTGGACTGGAGTGGTAGCAGGAGAGATGGAAAGAAGTGAACAGATTCAGAATATGGTTTGGAAGTAGTGTTGACAGGAGTTCTAATGTAGTGGATATGAATGATGAAGAAAAGATTCAAGTGAAATCATGATAAGGCAGAACCACGAAGAAACATCCCAACTCCCCAGAACAAATGGAAAACGGGAAACCACTCATGATGTGATGTCAATGAAACGATGCCTAGATTTCATTAAATATACACATTAGCATTTTAGATGTTAATGCTAAAGAATGTTAGGATCTGTTCTGTGGCTGGGGCATGTGGGAAGAGGGGAATAAGGTTAGGTCCCAGAAGTAGGCAGGGATCAAAGCATGTGGGACCGTGGTAACATGATGGGAAAATCACTAGTGATACAACACTCCCTGTGAGAGATAGTTTAGTACAGCATCAGGAACAAGAGTGAAATAGACTAGTCAGCAGGTAATTGTAGTAGTCCAGGTCACTTTTGGAAATTTATTTTAAAATTATTAAGGCTTTTGACCACAAATTTGGTTCTTATGTTTCCTTTTCTCTGTAGATTTTAATGATATTTGTCTGAACGTGTAGTACATTCAGACATGTACAAAATCCAGAAAGATTTAGTTTTAAAGAATTGATAGTAAAGTTTGCAAACTATTCCTCTTATTTAAAAAAATATTTTATGTATTCAAAGTATATGTATAGATAACATAACATAATGTATAAATAATAATTATAAAATGACTGCCCATATATCTATCATCAACTTTAAAAAAAAGCAGAACATTACTAAAACTTTGATGTCCCCTGTGTGCCCCTCCTAGTTCCTGGATCCCTCTTTCTTCTTTATACAAATAAAATATTGTTAAGTTTTGAATGTTTTTGAACATTATATACATTGAATCATATTGTGTATATATATATATATACTTTTCTACAACTTGCCTATTTTTTCTTAAACAGTACACTTGACAAAGTACTTGTAGTTCATTTCATTTATTTTTGCTACTATATAGTGTTTCATTCTATGAATTTACTACAGTTTATTTATCCATTTTCTACTGGCTGAGCTTCTGTTACTTTCAGGTTTTCTATTCCTAGAAAAATGCTGCTATAGACATTCTTAAAACCTGTCTCCTGGTACACATGTTAAAGAGTGTATTCTTTTTCTGTTGCTGTGTAACAAATTACCACAAATTTAGCAGCTTAAACCAACACCCCTTTATTATCCCTAATTTTTTTTTCTACGTGAATAACCACTTGTCCCAGAACCATTTATTGAAGGGTCCCTCGTTTCTCCACAGATCTGCAGTGCTAACTCTCTTGTATATCAAGTTTACATTCATAGTCAAGTCTGTTTTTTTCTGTTCCATTATTCTATTTTTCTATCCCTGGGCTAATGCCTGACCACTTTTATACTAAGGCTTGAGAGCTCATAGGGCAAGTCCTCTGCCTTATTCCTTTTCTTCAGGAGTATTTTATTTCTTTTTTGTTGTTTGTACTTTCATATACCTTTTTAAATCAGCTTAAGTTCCACAAAAAACCTTTTGGAATTTTGATTGGTATAACATTAAATCTGTATATCAATTTGAAGAGAACTGACACCTTTACTGATTACCTTTACCATACTAAAATATCCTATCTATGAAGATAATATGTCTATTTATTTAGATCTTCAGTGTCTTTCAGTAAAGTTTTATCATTTTTTCCTTAAGGGATTTCCATATTTTGCAACTTCCTAAGTACATTGTATTTTTGGTCATTGTTGCATGTGATATATTTTCAAATTATATTTTCTAAATATATTTTTGCTAGTATATAAAAATCTAATTGTCTTTTTGTGTATTGATCTTTTATTTAGCAACCTTGCCAAACTTTGTGTTTAATAGTAATAATTGTCATTTGCAGGGTTTGGGGGATTTTTCTATATAGACGTTCATGTCCTCAGGAAACTGACAGTTTGTTACTTTCTTCGCTAGTCTTTTACCTTTTATTTCCATTTCTTTTCTTCCTATGCTGGTCAGGGCAGTGTTGAATAGAACCAGTCATAGTGGACATCCTTGTCTTATTCATGTTTAGAAATAGAATACTTCTAATATTTCACCATTAAGAATGATGTTGTAAGTTTTGGTAACCACCCTTTGTCAGGTGAACGAAATTCTCTTCCATTTCATATTTGCTAAAAGTCTTGTTTATTTGATTTTTAATCATGAATGGGTGTTGAATTTAATCAACTGCTTTCTCTGTACCTGCTGAGGTGATCATATAATTTTTTTCCTTTAATCTGATAATGTGATGAATTATATAAATATATTTTCTAATGTTAAGCCAAACTTGAGTTTATTTAGATAAGCTTTTGTGATGTGTGTGTTTTTCATACATTGTAGGATTTGGGCAGCTGCTGACTTCAGTTCTCAGCTTTCTGGACCTTTGCTATCTTTTGGTCTCCAAGGATTTCTCTTTCTTTCTTGCTGGCTCAGTGATGTATTTAACAAGATGTTTAAAAAAATGTATTTATCCAGCCTTTTGGGAGTATTTTATAGCAGAATGGTTTTTGAGGTGTCGGATTCACCAAATTACCAGAACCAGAATTCCTCTTTCTCATATTTTTCGTGTAAAGCTTCTATTAATGTAAGGTATGATTACTTACCACCATTTGTATCTTCTCTTCTTCTTGTCTCTATGCGCAACCATTCTTCTCCCTGCGGAAGACAAGGAAGCAGCGTTGTGTAGTAGAAACAGCATCACACCAGGGGTCAAAAGGCACAAGTTGTAGTGCCAGCGCCACCACTTTGTGAGATGTTGACCAAGCCGCTTATTCTCTGAGTTTCATTTAATCATCTGCTAAGTGGAAACACTCAGGATTGAAGTGAGACTCGCATAAGTTTATAAATGTGAACATGTTATCCTAAGGGGAAAGGATGAGAAGCAATGATGTCAAGTACATTCTCTGTTAGGAAAATTTAACAGAAACAGGGAGTTTGGGGAGGGGAGAGGGTCGGTTAGGTAGCACAGGGGATTTTTTTTTTAGGGTAATGAAATTATTTCATATGATACTAGAATGGTGGATACATGACACTATGCATTTGTTAAAACCCGTAGAGCTTTACAGCACAAAGAGTGAATGTTAGTGTATGTAAAATTTTAAAAATAATTTAGAGGGAGTGGGGATTTCAGAATGGAATGCAGACTGTAACAAAAGAATCTAACTGTATTACAAATGTATGCAATAACTTCACTGAAAGGAGCGGGGCGGGGTGGGGGCGAGGTGCTGACTAAAGTAACTTTGAAAAGGAGACTACAAGACTAAAGGCAATGGGAACTGTCCATAAGCACTGTACTTTAGTTGATAAAGTTACTCACAGAGGTCAGGGTTAACAATTCTGAAACCACTATACATGTGTACTGGAACTGAACAATTAGTAACTGGATGGTGAATGATAGGAACCAGGTTTCTTACTGTTGGAGTGGGAGGTTATAGACAAGCAAAAGGGAAAGTCTAGAATAATCCATGTGGTAACGGATTAGTGTTGGAGAGATTAGTATAAACTCTAGTCTAGCTTACTGTAGATACAGATGTATACATATAGATATCGTGTTACATATAGATACATATAGATACAGATGTATATATCTTTACAGATAAAGATATGTGTATATACATGGTTTTAATATACACACGTTAGTTTCCTTGCTTTGTCAGTTGACAGGGCCTGGAAGCAAGGACAGTCTAGTAGCAAGGAGCACACTCAGTACCCAGACCATTCTCCAATAAAAGGAAGAAACACTCTGGAGAAATGGCTGATTCTAGGACTGGGTCAAGAAATATACAAGAAGAGCCTGAAACATCTTGTAGTGCCAGAAAGTAAGGAAGTGCTTAAAAACAAAAACACTAAGATGGGAATATGTCAAAAAGATATAGGAGCCAACTGAAAGTGCTCTTAATGGCCAAAGCAGGAACAGTTTGAGCAACAAATAAAGTTGTATTGGGTTATAATCCAAAGTTTAAAATAAATATCTGTAAGTCTATACTGATATAAACAAATGATTCAATAAATAAATAAGTGGGGGGGAGACAAATCTCCCATGCAAAAGAATTTCAAATAATTTATGTAGATACCCTGTCCTTAAAGAGATGGAGCATAACTTACCACTCCTTAAGTGTGGGCTGTGCATAATGACTTCCTTCTAAAGAAGGAAGATATGGAAAGGGGGGGAGGAATAACTTTACAATGGAGAAAGCTGTCAATCGCTAACTCAGCCAAGTAATCAAGGTTAACATCAAGAGTGATAAGTCATGTTCATATCATATACCCTTGATATGATGTGATAAGAATGGCACTTTACCTCTGTGGTTTTCCTCCCTAGAACCCATAACCCCAGTCTAATCATGAAAAAAAATCTGATAAATATTTATTAAGGGACATTCTACAAGATACCTGATTAGTACTCTTCAAAACTGTCGAGGTCTTCAAAAACAAAGTCTGAGAAACTATTAGAGCCAAAGAGGAGTCTAAAGAGACCTGAGATTAAATGTAATGTGGTCCCCTGGATGGAATCCTGGAAGAGAAAAAGGACATTAGGTGAAAATGAAGGAAATCTGTATAAAGTATGGACTTAAGTTTATAATACAGTCATGTGTCGCTTATTGACAGGGATATGTTCTGAGAAATGCATCTTTAGGCGATTTTGTCATTGTGCCAACATTATAGCGTGTACTTAGACAAACCTAGATGGTATAGCCTACTACACACCTGGGTTAAGTGGTACTAATCTTATGGGACCACTGTCATATACGCAGTCTGTAGACTGAAATGTCTTTATGGGGGACATGAGTGTAATATATTAATATTGGCTTATTGATTGTAACAAATACACCATACTAATGTAAGATTTTAATAATAGAGGAAACTATGTCAGATATATGGGAATTCTCTGTACTATCTGCGACTTTCCTGTAAATCTAAAATTGTTCTAAAATTTAAAAAAATGCAACAGGAATAGGGTAGACACCACTAGATAGAGGCAGCATTGCTTTAGTGGTTAAGAAGACAAACTCAGTTACCAGCCTGCCTGGGTTCAGATCTCAGCCTCACTACTTACTAGCTGTGCAAACCTGGTTACCCTAAGTGACAAGAATTATTTAACCTTTCTGTGCCTCAATTTACTTATCTGTTAAATGGATTTTGGGGAAGACTAAATGAGTTAATATATATAAAGCACTTAGAGTAATGCCTGGCACCTAGCCAGCACTATATAATTGTTTGATTCTATTTATCGTTACTATTTTGCTTTGCTCTTCAGTTTTGGGGATCTCTGTGGTCATGGCTGAATTTCACTAAATCTCTCTTTTCCTTCAGCATGCTGATTTTTAGCTTGAAACCCCAACAAAAGTGTCCATGAGGCTTTATTCATAAGGGGGAAATCATTAAGATTGTGAAGATTTAAGAGAAAGCAGGACCAGAACTTGAGCATTCCCAGCCCCAGTTTTATGCTGCATATATATATAGTATTGACTGAGTGAAGGCAGAAGCCCCGAAACCTGACAGGATATACTTTTTATGGGCATAGGCATGCTACACATAGAAATTCTGGTTTTCAGTTGATTCCTTATTAAAATGTCCACTTCCTTTGTTAAACTGATGTTCTTTTAGGACAAAGCACTGCCTACAGTGCAAACCCCTCTGATTTAGGGTTCAGCATCTAAAATTTTGGTGATATTTGAAACAAAATGGAATGTATTATACAAACATATGCTTTAGGCCTTTTACTTCTCCACCTAAAATACATACCAACTCTTTAGAAAACTGTATACATCAGCAGCTCAGGTATAATAGTGTCCTGAGTAGAATGTAGAGTTTAGATTCAGGAGGCCTGCATGGAGTGTGGGCTCTTGTAGCTGTGTGATCAAGGGGACCCACGTAACCTTTCTGAGCCTCATCTCCCACATCTGTAAAACGGTGACAACAAAGATGCCTGTCCTGCCCTCCTGCCTTGCTTATAGGATTGTTGTAAGAATTAGGTGTGAAAATGAATACGAGAGCTTTTGTAAGTTGTAAAACCTATACAAATACTGTTGTTACAGTAATTCTCAGGTTTTCAACCATAGTAAAACTCTACTGGAGCTTTGTAGTCATATTAAGTGTTGCAGTCACCTGCACACCTTTATTTATTACGTAATAAGGTGAAATCATTTGAATTTAAAATGCTTTTGATAGTATATTTTCTCATAGGATTTCAGTTTTCGTGATTTTTGTGGTTTTTTTGATGTAACAAAGGAAGGCATTTATTTAATCTGGAATCATCTCTTTCAGGTGGCAGTTTGAAGAAATGGTTTCCAAACTCTCCACTGAAATTAGCTATGTAGAGAACACAAAAATGTATCCCTGTGATTGGGGAAGTTGTCTCTGTCAGACAGACCCTCTTGTCCTGGTGTGGAGCTGACCAGCAGAGGGTGCATGAGCTTTCCCAGGAGCTAGGCTGGGCAGACCTGACTGGTGCCATCTGTATTTGCTGCCTGATGATTAACAAGTACTATAAATGAAAAGGTTCTGGCACATCAGAAACAGTTACCAAATGGAAAGAGAGAGCAGCCATAATGTCAAACAGCAATGTAGCAAGTACCCACCATAGTTGGCGAATAGGAGGTTTTTGGAAAACTGGAATTTGATATTCTGGCATGGATTATTTGTCTGTTTTCCACCTCCTCCTGCCACTCTTTGCCTTTTCCGATAATTTCTTTCTCTTTTGGGGTTCTTTGCCCCACCTTCTCAGCATCTGCAGTTGTCTGCCTTACCTGGTCTAGCAGTTGGGGTCTTTTAAAAGTAGCCTTTTTCAGGGCTGGCCCAGTGGCAGAGCAATTTAGTTCACACTTGGCAGCCCGGTGTTCGCGGGTTTGGATCCCGGGAGTCGGCCAATGCCCTGCCTGTCAGCCATGCTGTGGTGGCGTCCCATATAAAGTAGAGGAAGATGGGTACAGATGTTAGCCCAGGGCCAGTCTTCCTCAGCAAAAAAGAGGAGAATTGGCAATGGATGTTAGCTCAGGGCTGGTCTTCCTCACCAAAAAAACAAAAGTAACCTTTCTCTGGATTTCTTTGACACTAGGGTATTTGGGTCCTGAATCCAGCCAGCCCCACCTCCCTGTCTGGGTCCCATTAACCGGGCTCTTACAAATTCAGTATCTTTCCCCCATTTAAATGGGTGAACACCAGAAAAATTTTGAAACCTTTCTAGTGTTACTATCGGTACTGCTCATACCATCTTTTTTCGCTTTCTTCCCAAGCATGGATCCTTTGCCCATGAATATTATATAGAATTTGAATACTTAGTAATTTAAACCTGGTGGTCTAATGGTTAAAATCTGGTGCTCTCAGCACCAGTCTGGGTTCATTTCCTAGTCAGGAAACCACACCACCATCTGTCAGTTGTCATACTGTGGCAGCTGCGTGTTGCTGTGATGCTGAAAGCTATGCCACCAGTATTTTAAATACCGGCAGGGTCATCTATGGTGGACAGATTTCAGCAGAGCTTCCAGATGAGGAAGAAGGACCTGGCCACCCACTTCCAAAAAAAAAAAAAAATTGGCCATGAAAACCCTATGAATAGCAGCAGAGCATTGTCTGATACAGCACCAGAAGGTGAGAGGATCGTGCAAAAAGACTGGGTAGGGTTCTGCTCTGCTGTATACAGGGTCGCTAAGAGTTGGAATCGACTCTGTGGCACTAACAGCAAAATGATTTTTAAAATATTTTTATATTTTCTGATTATAAAGGTAATTTGAGTTTACTCAAAAGGAGAGAGGGGGGCCGGCCTGGTGGCGTAGTGATTAAAGTTCACGTGCTCCGCTTCGGTGGCCTGGGGTTCATGGGTTTGGATCCCGGGCATGGACCTACACACCACTCATCAAGCCATCCTGTGGCGGCATCCCATATACAAAATGGAGGAAGATTGGCGGAGATGTTAGCTCAGGGACAGTCTTCCTCAAGCAAAAAGAGAAAGATTGGCAACAGATGTTAGCTCAGGGACAATCTTCCCCAATGAAAAAAAAAAAAAAGAGAAAAGAACATTTTGAGATGTATTAAGAAAAAATATAAGAATCTCCTTGAGCCTTTCAATGAAAGACAACTACTGTAAGTTCTTTCAGACTTTGTATGCTTAAGTATGTTTGTTGGCATATACATTGATTTTTAAACATCAGTCATACATATTGCCACAGTTCCCTCAGGAAAGGCCTCTCAGTGCAGTGTCCCCTGAGAGTGTGTGAGGATGCTTGTTCCTACACACCACTAATCACATTTCACATTTGCCACAATGGTGGTAAACCATTGCACTATTTTCTTAAAATTGGTGGACTTTCCACTCTCCATGTCACCCCAGAAAATTAATGTAAGGCAGTTGTTCTCAAGCTTTGTGGTCTCAGGACCCCCCTTGACACTCTGAACAGTTATAGAGGCCCCCAAGAGCTGTTGTTTATGTGGATCATAGTTATCAATATTTACTGTATTAGAAATTAAACCTAAGAAAAATTTAAATATTGAAGTCATAAAAATAACAATGATAAACCCATTGCGTATTAACATGAATACCATTTTTATAAAACATATTTTCCAAAAGAAAAAAATTACTGAGAAGAGTAGCATGGTTTTACATTTTTGTAAATCTCTTTAATATCTGGCCTAAGAGAAGATAGTTGGATTCTTATATTTGCTTCTACATTAAGTCTGTTATGATATGTTGTTCTGGTTAATGTATATGAAGAAAATCTGATCTCACACAGAAATATAAGTAGTTAGAAAGGGGAGGAGAGGGGGTGACGTAGCGGTTAAGTTTGCATGCTCCACTTTGGTGGCCTGGGGTTCGCAGGTTCAGATCCCATGTGTCGACCAACACACCACTTGCCGAGCCATGCTCTGGTGGTGTCCCATGTAAAGTAGAGGAAGATGGGCATGGATGTTAGCCCAGGGCCAATCTTCCTCAGCAAAAAAAAGAGGAGGGTTGGCAACAGATGTTAGCTCAGGGCTAACCTTCCTCACAAAAAAAAAACAAGAAAGGGGAGGAGTACTTTCATAGTCTCTTCAGATGAGTATGAATATTCTCCTTTGATACTACACCAAATCCCCGTAAGTGGTAGTTTCTTCAAGGTTAATTGCAATATGATATTTGAAACCACATCAGTGAACTTTTCATACTCTGTTACATTAAAATCCATTGGCCTGTCTTCTACCTTGAATGACTCTTTTACCCATGAATGATTTTGTGATATTTTGTGTTGGTCATCTGGAAAATATTGGTTCACTGTGTTGTGCAGGTCTTCCAAATGTTGACACATTTCATTATACAATATCAAAAATACCATACTCTTGGGGCCGGTCCAGTGGCATAGCAGTTAAGTTCATGTGCTCCTCTTCGGTGGCCCAGGGTTTGCAGGTTCAGATCCTGGGCATGGACCTACACACCGCTTATTAAGCCATGCTGTGGCAAGTGTCCCACATATAAAGTGGAGGAAGATGGGCACAGATGTTGGCCCAGGGCCAATCTTCCTCAGCAGTAAGAGGAGGATTGGCATCAGATATTAGCTCAGGGCTAATCTTCCTCACCAAAAAAAAAAAAAAAACCCGTACTCTCATCAGAACAGTATTTAAGTGTCAGAAAGCTGTTAAGCTCACAATGGTAGACGTCAGTTTTCCAAAATTCTAATTTTTTGCTTAAAAGTTCGAATTTTATCAATGGCAATAAATGGTGTTGGCTTTCCTGACAGGCTTACTTTGTTTGTTTTTGAGGAAATGCCAAAGTAAAAATAGTGTTCCATGAAAACAATTTTTATTGCTTTATCAAGGATATGCTTAAGTGAAACTGGCTTTTTCTTTTTTTCTGTGAATGCATCATTGGTGAAGAAGACAATAACCTCCAGTACAGTTTGGTGCCACTGCCTTGATTTAGACTAGGGTGCCAGCAATTTTACCTACCATTGCCTGTGCACCATCAATACAAATGTCACCACAGTAAAAAAGATAAATAACATGTTGATGTTATTGTGAAAATAATTCTGACCTTCTGCAGATCTCCTTAAACTGTCTTGCAGGCCCCAAGGGATCCATGGACCACACTGTGAGAACCTGTAGTCTAAGGAAATCATAGGAACCCATTCTCTTACCAGAGACTGGTTTAGGAATAGTTTATGACCCAGTTCTGGCCAGTGAAATCTGAGAGCAAGTCTATTAAAGAGCTTGTGAGAGGGGCCAGCCCGGTGGCGCAGCGGTTTCGTCCGCACTTGGCAGCCCGGGGTTCATCCGGATCCCGGGCGCCCGCCGACACACTGCCTGTCAGCCATGCCATGGCGGCGTCCCATATAAAGTAGAGGAAGATGGGCACGGATGTTAGCCCAGGGCCAGTCTTCCTCAGCAAAAAGAGGAGGATTAGCAACGGATGTTAGCTCAGGGCTGGTCTTCCTCACCAAAAAAAAAAAAAAAAAAGAGCTTGTGAGAAAGTTTCCTCATCCCTGAAAAGAGACATAAGAAACAGATGGTGCTTTTTTCCCCTGGGTATTGCCATGTCAGTGTGATGTCTGGAACTGCTGCCGCCATTTTGTAACTGGCAAAGGGAACCAGTGTTAGGATGAAGGTAATGCTGTGAAGAGCAAGATGGAGAAATGGCAGGAACCTGGGTCCTTGACAACATTATAGAACTGGGGATGAAACCATACCTGGAACTTGCCCAACCTCTGGACTTCCAGAAATATTATTCCAGAGATATAATAAGAGATATTATTCCCTTATTATTTAAGCTAGGCTGAATAGAGTCTTTTGCTACTTATAGTCAAATGCATCTCAGAAAACATTTATTATTAGTGTGATGGACATTTTTAAGTGTTTAGTGGCCATTTGCGTTTCTTTTGTGAATGCTTGTTGATGGCATTAGCATATTTTTCTACTGAGATCATTTCCAATTATTTTCTAAGCATTCCTTATATATCAATAATATTAACACATTGTACTATTTTGCAGGTATCTCCACTAGTGTCTTTTATAGTATATCTTCCCATATATTTTTATAAGCAATCTATTAGTCTTTTTCTTCCTTTTGTACCTTTTAGCTTCTCTATCATATTCAAAAGAGTCTTTTCTACCCCACTTTTTAGTAAGTATTCACCTATATTTTTTCTAGTCCTATTGAAAAGTATTTTTTTATATTAAAAAGTGTAATTCATCTGGAATTTATTTTGGTGTTAGAGAGTAGGAGTATAACTATATTTTTTCTAAATAGGTAGCCATTTTCTCAATACAGTTCTTTAAATAAGCCAATCCTAACCCACTGATTCGAAATACTAGGTTTATTACAGATGGAATTCTTATATATATTTTGACTAGTTTCTGGACTTTTCTGTTCTGTTCCACTGCTTTGACTGTATATCCTGGCACTATAGACATGGCCAGGATATGCTTCTTTATGGTATATTGTAATGTCTAGAAGGGCAAGCACTCATCCCACCCCCGTAAACCTACCCTACCAGAACCATCATCACTCATTTCTCTTCCAGTATTTTCCTGGTGCTTCCTGTTTGTTTATTCTTCCAGATGAAGTTTTAAATTATTTGTTCAAGTTCTCCAAAAACATTTTTGGAATTTTGACTGGAATTATTTTAATTTTATAGATGATTTTGGCAAGATTTTTACATTTTTACAATATTGAATCTTCAGCTCCAGAAACCCATATACATCTTCCTATTTATTAAAATTATCTTCCATCTGTAGAGTTGTATAGCTTTCTTCATATCAGTCCTGTACATTTCCAGCTGACTTTATTCCTAGGTATTTCATATTATTTTTTTGTTGTAATCGTAAGAGGGATCTTTTCCCCTCTATATTTTCTATTTTTGCTTTCAATATTAAAAAAAAACTTTAAAAAATTCACATTTTTAATATGATATTCATAGCTCATATTTCCAGATAGTTTTGGCTTCTTAAAAATGAATAAGCACAAAGGATACTGTCTTTTGTGGTAGTGCATTGTGTACTGTGTGAACTTGATTAATGAGGTATGACTAAGGCTGTTTAAGGAAACAGAACATACCAGAAGCTATATCTCAATGAGTATGATCCTTCCAAGATGGCTATGTTGGAAGTCTATACATTTATGACAAAAAGAACAACAACTCACTCTGAAAAAAACAAAGGGTCAAGCAAAGAGGTTGCCACCGCTGAGGATATGAAGAAGAATCAATAAGCTAGCTATGAGGACGTTATCTGAAAATGGAATTTCAAAGATATTTATTATTGGGATAAATAGTAATCTCGTAAAGTAACTTATTTGAGGGGTCAACACTTACTTTGATGTACAGCTCTAGGTTTTAGTTAAACAACATTACTTTATAGACACACCTTATGTTATCAGATGGCAAAGAGATGGCTGACAGGTTTTATATGTTTTGTTGTTGTTATTTTAAAAGAATCATCATTTAATCAGATTGTTTTTGTATTAAATAAGATTCAAGTTGCCCCAGGCAGTATGGATTGGCAGTGTTTCAGCTGTTTGGGGAAATGGAATTTGCTGGTTTTCTAAGATCATTTAAAATAAACAAACAAATATCTTTTCATCCACATTATGGATTTAATAATCATGTGTGGACTAGCGTGGTATCTAAATCACCATTTAAAATGTTCCTATAGGAATTGTGGTTCTGAACTCTTAACAACTGACTTACAAATGATCTTATAAATAAGACCTTTTATAGGTTGAAGATTACTAAGGTTTCTCTACATGATGTGGTCCTTGGAGATTAGGAATATAATTAATATTCTCAATTATTCTTAAGCAACTTGCTGAGACATTATTATCCATAGTCTTTTAAAAAATCATTCTTAAATTTATTGATCTTTTAGTTTATATAATTTATTGGAATCAGGTTTATTATGTATTGGATAAAGAATGCTTGTATTCTTTTTTTTCTTTGAGTGAGGAGTCTGGCTCTGGGTCAGAATCCTATGTGTGATCTTTCAGGCCTGACCATAAGCAATTAACAAGACTTCGTGGAAGGCCTCACTGGGAGAAGCTGCCATCCCCACACCAGAACTGGTGCACAGCCAATGCACTGCAGTTTTCTGGAGGGATTGCAGTCAAGGCCCCCCTAGGCAGCCATGCTCAATAATCAGGGCCACTGCTGAGACACTTTCTCCACTTTGGCTCAGTACCATTCCACTCCTAGTGTTTCTTCCTCCACCGCCATGCCCCCTCCTGTCCAGGGGTCCATAAAAAGGCAGGAGCCTTTTTTTCAGAGCTCCTCGGCAGTGAAACAGTGTCCCCCATCTGTGCTGCATCCACTTGATCCTTACCCACTGCCATTCCACAGGGAAAAATGGAACACTGGAGAGTTGATGCCTCACTTTGCCCCTGGTTTGCTCTGTTGCCGGAAGTAAAAGCCTTGATTGGTACTTTCAGTTTGGCTTGTTGTTCTAATTGACCACCTCAACACCTGATTGCTCGACAGTGGGGTGTTCCTAATTATTTATTAATTTTATTATGTGATTTTTTTTTTTCCTTTTTAAGCTTCAAGGGGTGCCATTTAGAAGTGTTTCTAGAATTCACTGAATAATAATTTGACTTTACATTTGTGAAGCACTATGAAGTTTATAATGTTCTTCGTCAAACTTTGTCACTTAGGAATAATCTCTGTTTTACAAATGAGCCTATAGGCTCAGGCAAAGTAAGTGATTTTCTCAAAAATCATGATTAATAGATGGTTGGACCAGGCCTTGAACTTGAGGCTTCTTCTATGCTCTGTTCAGCACTTTCTACTTTACCACCCGACTTCATTGGTAAATTAGTCTTTCACTTTCTTGGGAAGTTAGGACTGCTTCAGAGCTGTTTAAACTAAGAAGCATCATGGAAGGCTTGATCCTGTGGGATTCAGGAAGCCCTGTGGAAATTGTAAGAGCCAGACGAATGATAACAAGAGTAATATCAACTCAAGTTCATTGAGCACTCACCATGCACCCAGCACTATGCTACATATGTGCTACATAGATCACCCTCTGTACCTTCCTATGTTTTGAAATAATCTAATTAGCCACATTTTATTGAGGAAATTGAGATTAGTAAAGTTAAATATCATGTCTGAGGTTATGTGGTAGTAAGAGGCAGAACCTGGATTCAACTTAGTTTAAACCCTTCACCTCTTTACCTGAAATTGCTTTCCGAGGAGAACTGAGGTGATTCTGCCCTACTTGGCAGTATTTCTGTTTAAGGAAGAGTAAGAATAGAATTCTCTTGAATAGAATCTTCTAATACTGTATTTCTCAATGTTGAAAAATATATAAACCTTCGTTTAAAGGAGAAAAATTCTCAGACCACTGGGTTGACAAAATATTTTTACAACATATTGTATATTTTACTATATATTGTTACACAAATCTAGGTGTAAGTTCCTTGTATATAGAGCTCTTACTCAACTACAAAAATCAAAATATGTACAAATAAAACAATGCCAATAAGGTTCAAATTAACAGCATTAGAATGTGACTGCTAATGTTTTACCAAAACTAAATTGCAGCTCTCATCATAAACTCGATACTGACCACACCACATGGGTTCTTTTGACTTCAGCCCATCTGTACTGTGTGTGCTGTGCGTCTTCCCAATTCCCTCACCACTTTTCTCAATTCAAAATACCGCAGAATCTTTTTACGACATGCTGTATACTCAGATGCATCATCTCCATATTGTATCTGTACTGCTTGTTGCCAACAAGATCATAATGCAAACACAGGCACTGAAATCAAATAGCAGTTATATGTTTGCTCCTATTGGTTTTATTTTTAGATTAGTATCATAATGAAAACACAATTTTAAAATTTATCATAGGACCTTAGTTTGACAAGCCCTTTTTAAATAAATGTGTGCAGTGGGGGCTTGTTCCTGAAGAGCAAGGGATGGAGATGTATTATAATGACCTTCTGAAGATTAAAATGAGGTGGTAGATGGAAGTCCCTGTTTTAGCTTTTTGTCCATGCTAAAAAGTTTCTGTTTCGTAGATATTCATAGCCTTGTGGTTTTAGCCACACTGTAAGAGCCTCTCATTCAAAGCAGGATTTCCTTCTCAGTGTTACTATTTTTGTTACTAGGTGACATTGGTTAACAAACTCAGAAGACCTAGTTACTAACCAGTACCTTCTATCTGTCTTCCCTTCCCCTTGTTTCTATTAAACCCAGACTTCAGCCACATCAAGTTCATCACCCTCCCCCCACCCCCAATCCCTCCTTCTACTCTCTTCTCTTTATTTTTTATTTTGAGTCATTTGGGGCTTACTTTATTGTCATCATTTATATTCTCCCTCGATTCCACATCCTAGATCACCACTACTTTCTGTACTACCAGCCTGGATAGGCCTAATCTATATAAAACAAAATATTTTGTCCCAGACTGCCAGTGGTAAAGGAAATTGCATAACTGCTATATCAGTTAGGTTACTTTTGTTTGGAGATAACAGAAAACTCAGACTGGCTGAAACAATTAAGGGAATGTATTGGCTTAGTAACTGAAAAAGCCAGAAGTGGAACTGGCGTCAAATGAAACTTAATCCAACTACTTAACCATGGGACCTAACTTCTTTTTATCTTCCCAATTTTCCTTCTTCAGAGTTGGCTTCATCCTAAAGTTGTACCATGCCATCCTAAGGCCAGGCCCACTCATGGCTTCAAGATGGCTTTTGTTATGGACTGAATTATGTCCTCCTCTACAAATTCATATGTTGAAGCCCTAACCCCCAATGTGACTGTATTTGGAGATAGGGCCTCTATGGAGGTAATAAAAGTTAAGTGAGGTCATATAGGCAGGGCCCTAATCCAATAGAACTGTGTCCTTTTAAGAAGAGAAAGAGACAGCAGAGATCTGTCTGCCTCTCCACAAGCATGCAAGAGGGAAGGCCATCTGAGGACACAGCAAGAAGTCAGCTATCTACAAACCAGCAAGAGAGGTCTTACCAGACACCAACCCTGATGCTCTTTGATCTTGGACTTCTAGCTTCCAGAAGTGTGAGAAAATTAATTTCTGTTGTTTAAGCCACCTAGTCTATGGTTTTGTTAAGGCAGCCTGAACTGACTAATACAGCTTTCAACAGCTTCAGGGCTTCATGCTTCCTTTTTCATGTGTAACAGTTACGAGAAATCATCTTTGTCCCCATATCTCTAGCAGTAGACCTAAGATGCACTCTTTTGGACAGATTTAGTCACGTGCTCACCTCTGAACCAATCATGATGCCCAAAGGTTTGGAATGTGCTGATTGGTTTAGCATATGTTATACAGTCCACCTCTGGCTTTAGCCAGATCCACTGTGGTTTCTTGGCAAACTCATAGATCCCAAGTACATGAGTTATTGGGAGTGGGGAGTGAGTGCTCAGGAGAAAACCAATAAATGATCATTAATTTGAGTTGCAACTTCAGATGGGCCAATTATGCTGTTGACATTCCCTTACTCCAATGTTGTCAGTTTCCTTTCCCATTTTTTTCCCATTCTTCCTTTTCGCAAGTTCCCTTCCTTGCAGCTTCTTACTTCACAAAGAAGAAAACGTTGGGAAAGGACTCTTTTAACAATCTTCCCTTCCACTACAAACTTACCTGTTCTCACTCATCAGAGGATGAGATTGTTCTTGATACTTTGCATGGTTAACATGTTTTCTGTGTACTTATTCCTCCCACTCCTTGAAACTTGTCAACAATCCATCTCTTTCCAGTATTTCAGTCTATTTTTTTTTCAACATTGGGTTTTCTCTCATCCTGCAGGGATACTCAAGAGTCTCTGCAGCTTAACAAATACTCTTCTTTGACCTAGGTGACCCCTCAGGATATAACCCAACCTCTATATTTTCCTTTCCACTGAGACATCTAAATTCACTGCCTCCCCTACTCCATTGACTTATTTATTCCTCAACTCTGTGTTCTGCTGGCACAGCCAGAATTCAAATCATGTTGATAAAGATCATCATTGATCTGTGCTTCCAAAACCAATTATTTATTTTTAGCTTCTCCTCTTTTATTCTTTAGTGTTTGATCACATAAACTGACCCCTCTTCCTCTACTTGCCTCCTAAGTGTTACGTTACTGTGAGTTCCATCTGTCTCATTTTTTTTCTTGATCAATTCATCATGACTTCAACCACCACCTGTAAACCAGTAGCTTGTCTCCCAAATCTACATCTAGTGCGTACCAATTACCTGAACTCATTTCCAACTACCTATTGGGGATATCCATTTTAATATATTGTGGGATCCTTAAAATTAGTCATGTGCAAACTGAACTAATTATCTTCCCTTCCCTACCCCCATCCCAACATTATCCATCTTTTTTCTGATTCTGATTGAATACTGTCATCTACCCAGTTACCCAAGCCAGAAATCTTGGCTCATTTTTGGCTTCATCCTCCTTTCACATGTAGTCATTTCAAAAAATCTATTGATTCTGCCTCTAAAGTAGGTCTTGACTTTGCCCCTTCCTTGATTTTCATGCCACTGTCTTCTTTGGCTCTCATGATCTCTGACAAATTCCTGTTGTGTGTAGCCCTCTTCTAATCAATTCTGTATAGGAGAGGTTCTCAATTATTGGTGGTGCATCAGGATCAGATGTGAAGATTTCAAAAGCTAGAGATGCCCCAGCCCAGTGATTGGTAGTATAAGACCATCATAACAATCTTTATAAAAACAAAATCTCATCGTGCTGCTCATCTGCTAAAACTCTTCATTTGTTAGCAATACCTATAAGAAAATATTTAAACTGCTTAATTTGGTATACATAAAGATTCCTCACTATCTGGCCCCTGCCTAACTTTCCAGCATTATAAATACCTTTCCACCCCCAGCCCCATTTCCCCCCTTACATCATAGGCTCTAACCATACAAAATTACTTTTCTTAGTAAACCTCTAATTTTAGAACAGTTTTAAATTTACAGAAAAATTGTGAAAATAGTATAGGTAGTTACCGTATACTTCAAACCAAGTTTTCCACTATTATTAACGTCTTACATTTGTATATTTGTCACAATTGATAAACCAGTATTGATACATTATTGTTAACTAAAGTCCATAGTTTATTTACATTTCCTTAGTTTTCACCTAATGTCCTTTTTCTGTTCCAGGATCCCATCCAGGATATCACATTATATTTAGTCGTTATGTCTCCATAGCCTCTTCTTGGCTCTGACAGTTTCTCAGATTTAACTTTTTTTTTTGATGACTTTGACAGTTTTGAGGAGTACTGGTCAGGTATTTTGTAGAATGTTCCTCACTTAGTATTTGTCTGATATTTTTCTCATGATTAGACTGAGGTTATGGGTTTGGGGGAGGAATAAGAGAGAGGCAAAGTGCCATTCTCATCACATCATATCAAGAGTATACACTATCACCCTGACTTATCTCTGTTGATGTTGACCTTGATCACCTGGCTGAGGTAGTGTTTGTCAGATTTCTCCACTGAAGAGTTACTCCCCCTTTCCATACTGTCCTCTTTAGAAGGAAGTCACTATGCACAGCCCACACTCAAGGAATGAAGCATTATGCTCCACCTCCTTGAAAGTGGAGTATCTACATAAATTGTTTGTTCGGAATTCTTATGCATGGGAGATTTGTCTCTCCTCCCCGTTTATTTATTCAATCAATCATTTATATCAGTATGGACACATGGATATTTATTTTATATTTTGGGTTATAATCCAAAACTACTTTGTTGTTCAGAGTGTTTCAGCTTTGGCCATTGGGAGCTCTTTCTGTTGGCTCCTGTGTCCTTTTGATATACCCTTATTATTGTAGGGTTTTTGTGGGGGGTTTTTTGAGCACTTCCTTGCTTTCTGACACTGTAAGATGCTGAAGGCTCATCTTATATATTCCCTGCCCCAATCCCAGCATCAGCCAATTCTAAGGAGCCCTGCTTCCTTTTATTAGAGAATGGTATTAGAAATCAAGATCTGGGTGCTTGGTGTACTTGTTGCTACTGGGATGTGGTTGCTTCTAGGCCCTCTCAGCTGGCAGAGTAAGGAAATCTATGTATGAATACTAACCCATGTATATACACATATCTACAAATATTTCTATATGTAATATCTGTATTTATATTAAGCTACACATGAGTTCATAATGATGACTTCAGTTCTAATTCATTACCATATAGATTATTCTAGGCTTCTCCCCTTGCTTGTCTGTAATCTTCCACTCCCAGTGAAAAACCTGGTTCATACCATCTCCTGTCTATTTCTTTCTTTTTGTGTGTGTGTGAGGAAGACCAGCCCTGAGCTAACATCCGTTGCCAGTCCTCTTTTTGCTGAGGAAGACTGGCCCTGGGCTAACATCCGTGCCCATCTTCCTCTACTTTTTATATGGGAGCCACCGGAGCATGGCTGACAAGCAGTGCGTCGGCCGGCGCCCAGGATCTGAACCCGTGAACCCCGGGCTGCCAAAGTGCAAACTAAACCACTGTGCCACCAGGCCAGCCCCTCCTGTCTATTTCTTAATTGTTCAATTTCAGTATATTTGTGTAGAGGTTTGAGAATTGTTAACCATTTAACAACTAGAGTACAGTGCTCATTACAGTTCTTGTTGCTTTTAGTCTTACTCTACTGATTTCCAGTGTTACTGAGTCAGCATCTTTTTCCAAATTACTTTTTGTTCCCTGAATATACCATATACTTTCACACTCCTTTGTCTTTGTGCTAATTTCTCTGCCTGAGATGCCTGACTTTCACTCTCATCTCCTTGGAATATTGCCACTCATTCTTTTAGACCCAGCACAGATGTTGCCTCCACCAGGAAGCTTTCTCTAGCCACTACCAATAGACTTAATCATTCATTCCTCTGTGCTCTAATAGCACCTTATACCCACCTCTACTACACATGTATCAGGACTCTTTATTTGCATCTCATTCTTCTTTACTTGATGGTAAGATTCTTAAGGGCAGGAACCAAATAGATTTGTCCCTGGATTCACAGGACTTAACAGTAATGGATATTATGTTAGAATCTTCTCAGATGAAAATAACAGAAAAGCTAATAGTGGCTAAAATATATAAGGATTTATTTTTCTTACCTAGCAAGAGGTGAGATGGTAATCATTGGTTACCTGTTCAATGATGCCATCAAGAACCAGACCCTTTCTTCCTCTGTACACAGCATCACTGTATAGTATTTACACAGTGCTATAACTTCTGCCTACCTAAATCCTACATTCTTTTGAAATTATGGAAATACACTTGTTTGGACACTTTTATTCACTAATGTTATATTTCACATTTTTTTATATCTAACATTCATTTATGAATTGAATTTTTAATAATATTCCAGTTTGTGCCAGGGCAGCCTTATTGATACATTAGTCTAAACATGACTAGCTAAATCCTGCATACAGGTACAAGCATCTCCTGCCATCTGGTGTACCAAGGGATAGAGACCTTTGTGATGACTAGGAAAGCAGAAGTCTCATTGAGGGCACAACTCCATTAATCTCATCCATGTGAGTTTTTACTAGAACTTGTAAGGACTGATAACACATAAAGTGTGCATGTAACTTAATACCCTTTCTCAGCCCACTAAATCTGATTAATACCTCCAAAAGTTACTATAGCACACACAAATGTGAAATGTCAGGTGGATGAATTAAAACATTTCATTCTGGTTCAGCATAATGTTTTTGGAGACAACTTCCAGAGTAATTAGAATAGTATACTCTTCACATATTTAGGATTGAGGCAGCTTTGAGATGGATTTACATGAAATCCCTTAAAGAAATAACTTCTTTTTGTGTGAGGGAGTACATGGTGTGGCCACTTTAAGGGTGGTCATGGAGAGCCAACACTGAGCATGAGATTCCCATTTTGAAGCTGCAGAGTGACTGACGTCATGGTGTGATCAAAGTGCTCTGCAAATACTTACTGTAATTATTGTTGTTGTTCTGTTCTTGCTAATAACCTTATTTATACCCTGAAATTATAATCATCCAAAGAAAGATTAAAACAAGATGTATGAGTTGCCTGAGCTGTTTACCTCACAGATGGTCACCCTCAGAGTTCTCTGAAATTGCCAGGGTTAATTGAAGCTTCAGTTTTCACTGCAGTGTAGTTGATACTCAAGTGTTTCTTACCTGTCGGCTTTCGCTATCCAAAACAGTACAACAATAGCGCTTTAATTTGCTCTCATTAATGCCAGCCTCTCAGGTAATGTTGGGTGCAGCTTTATCTAGATGATGTTTGTTCCTCCAAATGAAACCTTTGCACCAGCTTCCCAACTGAGAAGGAAAGCTGAACAGTCACAAAGGTAAACACATGAATGCCTCACTAATTTATTTAAAGGCTGCTCAGAACCCAGGAAACATCGAAGGGGAGTTAACTTTTAAACGGAGGTGTATGATTAACAGCAGTTTCTTTCCCTGAGATTTCAGTGAGCCAAGACAACTGGGAATCATTCTTGGAGAGCCTTACGGGTAGTTTGTGCTCAGAGCCAGCTAAGTGCTCCAAGGAGAATACACAAACAGCAGTACTATTTGCTCTAGTTCTCTGGTTCTCCTCGAGTAGTAGTGAGATGTGAGAAAGCAATCTTAGGATCAAGCTTCAATAGCAAGGGAAATAAATCCTCTTTGCCTCCACTTCTTAGCTGTGTAAGAGTAGAAGACCAGGGAAAAGAACCCGGTGTTAAAATGTTATATTATTTAGGTGATGCCAGAGCGCTTTGCCTGTATCTTGAGATTTGAGTACTAGAAAGCGAAGAACTATGCTCTCCTAAATCTGGGGACTGGTGTCTCCCAGTGGCATTGCTTGCTGTTTGATTAAGGCCCAAGAGAAGAAACGGAATTGAAAGAGATGAAGGGAGAGAAGGACTTCTGGGTCTCCTTAAATCAGTTGCAACAAATTAGCAACCCCAGTAAAGACTGGAGAATTAGTACTATGATCCTTCTTGCACGTGTGGTGTATGAGAGTAGAACGCAAATGGGTGAGAGTATGTATATGAATAACAAAGATGTTAAAAAAAAAAAAAGAGCGTGGGCTCTCCAGTGAGACTGCTTGAGTTCAAACTGAAGCCCCATTGAAGCCCCATCAGCTATTGGTTGGGTGCCCTTAAGCCTGTTACTTTACTTCCTCCTATAAGGGTTTTTCCTCTGTAATATGGGTATAAAAATAGTGCCCCTTGGTAGGGCAATAGAGGTTAGATGAGATAATACATTTAAAGTGCTTCAAACAGGGCCTCATACATGGTAAATAGGTAACTTTTTTTTAAAATTGAGATTTACATGAAAGGTAAATTGGGATTGGTACTTGACTTCCTCAGAGATTTTTTTCAGTTTGCAAAATATAGTATGGAGTATTTCCTTTAACTAAAATCATCCTTTTATTTAAAAAGTACTTAAAACGATTACTCTACAAAAACAAAATTTGCAATTATTTAAGAAACATTTTTTCATGTTTGTAACATGAAATATCCTTGTATGTATATTTTACCTGTTCTGGTAGACTATGTTATAATTTGTTGCTATGGCAAGGCAGATGCATGAATCATTGTGAAAAGGGCTTCATTTTAGTGGAAAGCAAAGCATCTAGCCAAAATTTGGAGGTGAGGCAGAGATCTCTTCCCCACAAATTGTCTTCCTATACCAAGGCCTCTTCTTTTGCTGTAAGCACAACATGGTGGTACTGGTGAGCCCAGAAAACTGGTAGGTATTAAAACCATCTTCTCATTGGCTTGTCATACTATATGTGGAGCCCAAGTCATTTTATACCTTTGTTCTTTCCTTGCATTCTAAAATAGCTGCACACTTACACCTGGAGCTGGTAGGAAGTCTGTCAGCCATTCATGGCATACCTTTGTCTACTTGATAGCATAAAAAATGCTATCGATAATGAAATTCTGTCACTCTGATACTTATATGAACTTCAGTTCCTTTCTAGATCTGTTCCTTAGTGAACTTGACTATGTCCGAGTCTTGGCTTTGAGATCTCAGAGGGCCATGGCCCTAAAGTCACGCTCACTGTGTTTCATTTTGATCTTGACAGGACTTGAGAGGAAAAACCACCATAGGATGGTGAGCTGGAAGTGGAAACCTACAGGCAAGGTAAAAGAAATACCACTTGATTATATGGGCTAGAATCTGACGTGGCAGAATTAGTTTGCCCCAAGTTAAGTGAAGGGTCAGGACCACAAACCTTTCAGCTGCTTCCAAGAGCAAATAAAAACTCAAACACCTAACAAGGATTTGTGATTTGTGTTGCCTTTGTATTTCTCTGCTCTTAACTGAAATAACTCAAACTAAATATCAGCCTTATCAATTAAAGCACACCAAGATATGCCTAGAAATCTTACCCAGGTTTCCCTCCTTTAGATATTGTCGAGTTTATTCCTGACAAACCTTGGTAACTTGAAACTATAATGAGAAACATTAAGTCTGTGGGAAAACTGAATTGTAACAATGTGACCAATATTCAAACCTTTATTTCATACAAGTGTACTACTTATCTGGGTTATGCTGGCCTCATAAAACAAATTGGGAAGTGTTCTCTGTTTTCTAAGAGTCTGTGTAAGATTGATGTTATTCCTTCCTTAAATGTTTGATATTCACTAGTGAAGCCATCAGGGCCTGTAGTTTTTGTCGGAAGGTTTTTTTGTTTTTTATTGTGGAAAAATATACATAAAATTTACCATCTTAAGTGTCTTTTTTAAGTGTACGGTTGAATGGCATTAAGTATATTCACTTTGTTGTGCAAACATCACAACTATCCATCTCCAAAACTTTTTCATCTTCCCCAACTGAAGCTCTATACCCATTAAATACTTAACTCCTCATTCTCCCCTCCCCCTAGCCCCTGACAACCACCATAGTACTTTCTGTATCTCTAAATTTTTGACTACTCTAGGAAATTCATGTAAGAGCAATAATACAACATTTGCCCTTTTGTGATTGGCTTATTTCGTTTAGCATAATGTCTTCGAGGCTCATCCATGTTGTAGCATGTGTCAAAATTCCCTTCTTTTTAAAGACTGAATAATAGTCCTTTTATGTATATATCATATTTTGTTTATCCAGTCATCTTTCAGTGGACACTTATAAATATGGTGTACAAATATCTCTTCAAGTCCCTGCGTTCACTTCTTCTGGGTATAGATCCAGAAGAAGAACTGCTGGATTATGTGGTAATTCTGTGTTTAATATTTTGAGGAATCACTATACTGTTTTCCATAGCAGCTGCACCATTGTACATTCCCACCAGCAATGCACAAAGGTTCCAATTTCTCCACATCCTCTCCAACACTTGTTATTTTCTGTTGTGTGTGTTTTTTTAAAAATTGCCATCCTGATGGGTATGATATTTGTTTTGCTTTTAATTACAAATTTAATTTATTTAATAAATTTAGGGCTATTTAGATTTTTTCTTGTGCTGTTTTGTTATTATTGGTAAATTGTGTTTTTCAAGACATTTATCCCATCTATTAAATGGAATAAAATTTTTCGTATCTCCTTATTAGCTTTTCAACACGAATGAAAAGGAGACATCACCTTTTCATTCCTGTATTAGAAATTTATATTTTCTGAAATGTAAATGTTTGAGATCAGTCTTGCCAGAGGTTTATCAGTTCTATTAATCTTTTCAAGGACCACTTTTTGACTTTAATTTGCCCTGTTTTGTCCATTTTCTATCTCATTAATTTCTGCTTTTATTTTTTTATTATTTCCTTCTTTCTACTTACTTTGCATCTAATTTACTGTTTTTCTATTTTCTCAAGATTGAAGCTGAGATCATTGATTTGAGATCTTTCTTCCTTTCTAATAGAAGCATTTAAAACTACAAATTTTTCTCTAAGGATTGCTTTAGCTGCATCCCATAAATTTTTATATTTTAAGATTTCATTATTATTCAGTTCAACATATTTTATAATTTACCTTATGATTTACTAACTCATCTAAATCTTTGACCCATAGGTTATTTAGAAATGTGTTGCTTAATTTCTAAATATTTGGGAAATTTTCCAGAATCTTATTATTTTAAGTTTGGGTAAAAAAGCAAGAATATGCTCAACAATATGCTCCTATAAGAGAAGCACTTTAAATGTAAACACACAAGTACATTTTAAAAATGATATGCCATATACAACACTGCATAAGAGAGCTGTTGGGGTTGTATTAATATTGAACAAAGTGGACTTCAAGAAAATCACTATTACCAGAAGTAAGGAGGGATATTTATTATTGAGTCAATTCACCAAAAATATTAACATTTAATATTGTTATGGTCAGAAAGAATACTCTGTATAATTTTAATACTTTGGAATTTACTGAGACTTGTTTTATAACTCAGCATTTATGGTCTGCCTTGGCAAATGTTCTGTGTTCACTTGAAAAGAATGTGTATTCTGCTGTTATTAGGTACAGTGTCAAGTTGATAATGTTCAAATCTTCTATATCCGTATTGATTTTGTGTGTGTGTGTGAGGAAGACTAGCCCTGAGCTAACATCCGTTGCCAATCCTCCTCTTTTTGCTAAGGAGAATTGGCCCTGGGCTAATATCCATGCCCATCTTCCTCTGCTTTATATGGGATGCCGCCAGAGCATGGCTTGACAAGTGGTGTGTTGGTCCACGCCCGGGATCTGAACCTGCGAACCGCGGGCCGCCAAAGTGGAGTGTACCAACTTAACTGCTATGCCACCTGGCTGGCCCCTCCTTATCGATTTTTTGATAGTTTCTGAATGTTGTTCTATTGCTAAGAGAGGAGTACTAAAATCTCCAAGTATCACTGTGAATTTGTTAATTTCCTCTTTTAAAAAGTTCTGTCCAGGGTCCGGCCTGATGGCATAGTGATTAAGTTTGCCTGCTCCACATTGGTGGCCCCAGGGTTCACAGGTTTTGATCCTGGATGCGGACCTATGCACCACTTGTCAAGCCATGCTGTGGCAGGCATCCCACTTATAAAGTGGAGGAAGAGGGGAACAAATGTTGGCCCAGGGCCAATCTCCCTCAGCAAAGAGAGGAGGATTGGCAACAGATGTTAGCTCAGGGCAAATCTTCCTCACCAAAAAAAACAGTTCTGTCCATTTTTGCTTCATGTATTTTGAGGTTCTATTATTAGGTACATGCACATTTAGGATTGTTATGTCTTGATGAATTGGTTTATCATTATTAAATGTCCCTTTTTATAGTTTTTTTTTTAAAGTCTATTTTGTCTTTTAATATATCTCCACCAGTTTTTCATGCAGTGTTTGCATGATATCTCTTTTTTAAATTTTAATCTATTTATATATATATTTAAAGTATATATATATACACACACACACACACACATATATATATATATACTTCTCTTATAGACAGTATATGGTTGGGTCTTGCTTTTTCATACAAATTGACAATGTGTCTTTTTTCTTTGTCTTTCTTTCTTCTTCTTCTTCTTTTTTTTTTTTTTGCTGAGGAAGATTCTCCCTGAGCTAACATCCATTGCCAATCTTCCTCTTTTTGTATGTGGGCTGCTGCCACAGCATGGCCACTGACAGATGAATGGTGTAGGTCCACACCCGGGAACCAAACCCAGGCCCTGAAGCAGAGCATGCCAAACTTAAGCACTAGGCCATCACGGCTGGCCCCAAATCTGTGTCTTTTAATTGGAGTCTACTTACATTGAATGTAATTGTTGATATGGTTGGGTTTAAATATGCCATCTTGATATTTGATTTCTAATTGTCCCATCTGTGTTTAGTTCCTCTGTTCTTCCTTTCCTGCCTTCCTCTGGGTGAATGGAATATTTTTAGCTATACCTCTGTGTTATTTTGAATAAAAATACTATTTATCTATACAGTTTCATTATACAAATAATATCTTAGTTAAACTTGTATTCAAATTAGAGGATGCCAAAAGAAAGTTAAGAGAGGGTACATAAAGAGAAAGGGACACTCTGGTGGCAGAAACCAACTTTCCCTACCAGAATTTTGTTTGGGGCTGACCCTGCCCTTCTCTCCTTTTCCCATCACAAAATGGAACCATGACTTGGTAAGCATTAAGCTAACATGATAGTCATAACATAAAGCACATAGTTGTTAATCATTGTTGTCAATATAACTGGATAGCTGCCTGCCTACTGTCACACTCTTCTGTCACTTCTTTTTTCCACACTGCAAGGATCTTAGGAGCCACTCTGAAAAATATGAAGTAACTTCTTTCCAATTAGATTTATGTCAGACAAGTATCATTCTTGTATATTCAGTCAAACAGCTAATTAATTCACAAGCAGCTTGGTGCTGCTCTTAGAAGCTTGCAATTTAGTTGAGAAGGCATTTATATAATTTTATTACTTATCTATATTATATTTATTGTATGTTCATTATATATTTATATAATAAAAAAGATAAAGAGCAATGCAAGGCTGTGTGTGACTCTTATAGATAATAAGTAAATGAAAAAGATGTTTGTGTGGTTCATTAGAAAAACAGCTGCCTAAACAGGACAAATTGCCACATGTTTCAGCCCTGCTCTCTCTACGGGCTAGCAACCTTCCAGGCACACACTTCTCTGACATTTTCCTGAACTACCTAATATCCAGTCTGGTTATGACTTTTTGTCTCCAACTATCTAGAGAGGTTCTCGGTCATTTGTAGTGAGAGAAACTCTTATCTTTTTTTCCCTCTCTTCCTCTTCTATATATAGATAGATAGAGATAAGTATCACATGATTATTTGAAGGATTGAAATTTCATTTTGATTTGGTTTTCCTGGGTGGAAAACATTTACATCATTTTATTCTTTTGAGCATGAATTGCCTCTCTTCCTAGGTGTAATCAGTTTCTACTCTTCAGCATACTGAAGATTTTCTGAATAATATTCAGTGCAGAAAGAGAGCTCTAAAAATAATCCTGCAGGTAGGGTTTTGTTAGTCTTACGTGGAACACTGGCAAGAGAAAAGAACAAAGGTACGTCAGGGGAAAGGTAGTGGTGGGCGGAGCATTTAGTTTCAGTTGCCTCCACCAGAGAGCTTGCTTTTAGTGGAGAAGGAAAAACAAACAAGAAACAGGAGATCTGCACTAGCTATTGAATGTTTCATTTCTCTTCACTGTTAGTCACATTTGAATGGATCCATTACAGTCTTTTTGGTGTGTATAACTAAGCCTTTTTTTTTTTCCAAAAGGGAAATCTTGAATTTTCTGTTTAAAAGTACAAGGAGATGTTTTTGACATTCTGCAGTTCATTTTAGAATTCACAGTCTTAAAAGCCATTGACTTTCAGTAAGGTGGTAAAGGGTGTACAATGTATGTCATTTTTATGCCTAATAGCATCTTGGATAGTCTCTAATGCGTATTATGTATACATACCTTTTAGCATCTGTTTCTACCTGACAGCTCACAGCATTAGACTGAATATTGTGATCAACAACTGAATGGGAGTGAAATGCTGAGCAGTATTACAATAGATTCTTATTGGAAAAAATAAGCTCTTTAGAGCTTCATTTTTATAACTTTTCCATAAAGATTTTAAACCAACATATTTGCCAGTACATAATTAAGATGACATACTACTTAAATGTTTAAGTTATTCTTCCAGAAATGGAGATGGATTTGGCTAATCAGCTGATGATTCTCCTCTTGAGTAAGGATTTAAGTATGTGTTTTGTACATTTTGCAAATGTATTACTGACTATTCTTAAAAATATATGTATACAGAGTTGTTAGAATTAAGAATTACTGGGATCATATCTTAATACAGTATCTGTTTATCTGACTGATTTTCCTATTATTCGGTTCAGCCCAGGGAATAAGATTTAATACATTTGTTTTCTTATTCTGCTGTTATACTTTGGTTTTTGGTCTAGAGGTCACAAAATATTCCCTATAAGTTTGTGTGCCTAAAATTCCCAAAACAAAATAATAAAATCCCTTTTCAAAAAGTGTTTTAATACACAAAATCCAGATTCTGGGCTTACATGCTTTGGCCATGTGCTGAAAATTAAATAAGCAAATACCAAACAAAGCAAAGTTGGTGTGACTTATAAAGAATGCCAGCCAATGTCACAAACTCTAAATATTCTTTTCCCTTCTCTTGGCCTGAAAATACTTCAGGAGAGAAGCTATTCAGAGAGAATGCCCATCTTTCATTTAAAAATTTTTAGTTTTCGTGTTCTTTCTCAGGTTGTAAACCTTTTGGACCAATTTTTGGCTATTAGATAAACAATACACTGTTTAGTCCATATTGACTAATTAATCGTTTGTAACTTTCCAGGTGCTGCTTAGGATGAATGTGATTTGGAGAAATTCTATTTCCTGTCTAAGGATAAGAAAGGTGCCACACAGATACCAAAGTGGTTATCACCCGGTGGCCCCTCTGGGATCAAGGATTTTAACTGACCCAGCCAAAGTGTTTGAACACAACATGTGGTGAGTTATCTTTTTGGGTCTGATATTATGTATGTATATTAAACATCACTAAGTGGTATTATTTTCATTTAGTGCCAAGAAAGGATTTTTAAAGCTGATCACTTAACTTATGTTGTTAAGGTTCAAAAGCCGGGATATCTGATCCTAACTAAGTGTTGCCAATTCTGAATTTCTTTGCAAGTATAATTGGAAAAGTGAAACTTCCCAAGTGCTTTCCTCAGCTTTAGGGTTCTTGCAGGCCCTCCCCACTTACTTCTGAACCTGATTTGCCAGCGTATCACTGGGGCGGGGTGGGGGGGGTGCCTCTTTTCTAGGTAGAGCCGTCCTCCTGCCGCACAGGCTCTTCTCTCTTTTACAGGTACTTGTCAATCACAAATATGTGTTCAGGACTTGCTGCTTACTGAGCACTAGGGAGAACTAACACAGGTATGACCCTAGTCCATGCTTTCAGGAAACCCACCCTCTATTTGGGAAGATAGATATTTATAGGAAAAATTGATAATTAGCAAATTGTAATAACTATATGCCTTATAAGAACAACGCAACAATGCCCCCACTTCTGTTTTGGCATAGTCAGGAAGATTTCTTCTTTTTTTTTTAAATTTCACCTTTATTGAGATATAATTGACATATAAAGGAAGATTTCTTTAAGTGTGGAAACTGAGATTAGGATTATTTTTCTGTCTCCAGTACCTAGTACAGTGCCTGATACATAAATATTTGTGGAATAATGAGTTGGATAGGTAAAGCTGGAGCAAGGGCATTCCCAGTGGGTAGAAAGTCCTAAAACACAGAGATAAGGAAGTATAAAGGCGTATTCAGGAGACAGTGAACAGCATAGTTTGCCTAAAATAAAGGCGGTTCTAGGAGATTGGTAAACAATAAGGTTGGAATGATATAGGCCAGGGGTGAGGGTGGGAGCAAGCTTGTGTGTGGTCTTGAATTCACAGCTGAGTGGCAGACATTACAGAGCCACTGAAGAAAAATGACATTCTACATAACATATTAATTATATGTATTTGGTTAACAGTATACTGGAAAGATCAGCAGGTAGAGCTAGAAGCAGGAAAGGGCCAATGATTGAGAGACTGTGAAGGAAGAATAAATAGATCTTGGTACTTTTGTAGAATAAAGGAAAAGGAAGCATTTGACTCTGAAATTTTGATCCTAGATGACTAATAGAAACAGGAAAATCAAGAGGTAAATTGATTTTTTTTATTTGGAAAAAAGATAGTGAATTTAGTTTTAGATATTTTGAATAGGCTTTGGGAACAGGACATTCTGGGAAAAATGTCCAGAACAGACTCTGCTACTGGGAAGAAGGAGAGGGGTCAGGGCTGAAGATGTGAAGTTAGGTATGATATCTGCAGACAAAATTGTTATCTGACTAGCCTCAGAAGCATGGTCTCTAGAGCTGGGAAAGTGACTCGTGGACTTTTTGTGTTTTTATTGCAACAGGATATCAATTTAGCTGTCGATGTTCTCTTTTTCCATCTGCTACCACCAGCCCTTTCCATCTGCCTACCAATGTAAGTTCTCTTTTGTCATAGGCTCTCAGGGAAGCAAGGGTCATCTGGTTCAGTGCCTCTCAAACACTGTGGGCTAACTTTGGGCTTCTGTGCAAGAATCTCTTGGGGAGTTATTATTTCACTAGGTCTAGGGGTATGGCCCAGGAATTTGTAATTTGAAAAAGCTCTTTTAGTAATTCTGGTGAGCAGCCAGATTTAGGAATCCTTGATCCAGTCCAGTGATTTTCAAACTTTTCTTTAGCAGCAGAATTTTTTTCCAAGTGAATTGTTAACATGGAAACCCAATATTTAAAAGGTGAAAACAAACCTATTCTGAATGAAGCAGGCATAGAGGCCTGGGCATCAACAGCTCCATCCCTTCTCTTCTTTCCCTCCCTCCTCCCTCACTCTAGCAGCTTTGAGGACATTCAGGATTCTGTTACCAAAGTTTGAAAACCTTGATCTAGTCTTGACAGCCATCCTCCTCCATAGCATACCCCCAAAGGAGCTGTCCAGCCTGTGCCAGGATGCCTCTAATGAACTCTCTCCAAAGGCAGACACATACTGTAATAACAATAAAAACAACTTCCTCCAAGGGAAGAAGAAAGTAGTTGCTTAACATCATCTCCCGTGCACCGCTTTTTTTTTTTTTTTGCTTAAAGAGAAGATTTGTAAGTTAAACTTAAACCCAGAAGACTGATTTACTTTCCTCTCTTCCTTCAAGTCCAAAATTCTGTCCAAAAGTTTTCCCTTCCTTCCTTATTTCCTCCTTTATATTAAGAATAATGTTTCCAAGTGACATCAACATCATGGCAGAGTGAGCCTTCCCCTTTGAATCTCTTCCCCCTAAGACACAACAAAAACATCATCTGCATACCAACAGAGGACAATCATTTCACCACAGAAGACTTCTAAGAGAACCAGGCAGCTGCACATCTGAAGGTGGAGGCGCGGGAAGCCCCGAGGACATGGGGAGATTTACTCCCCCTCCCCATTCGATCAGCAACGCTGGTCAGCGAGGCTCACAGACAGAGAGGGGGGAGGGGCGGCCCTTGCGGGAAAAGTATTGCCCTCCAAGTGCTGTCATGGAGGCAGCATTCAGCAGTTCCGACAAGGAAGTGACGTGGGGGTGTGATCCACATCTAAGCACCCCAGGAGAGTAGATAGCAAGGGAAGAAAGAAGCACCCAGGTAGGGCAGGCAAAAGAGAGAGCCCCTCCCCCCACATGCTCCGTGCTTCAGCACAAACCCTCCCCCCCACCCCCTAGGATTGCAGTGGGCTCAGAACACAAAGCTCGTGACCTCGACCCAGTGGTGGAAGGTGGAAACTGTGACTAGATATCCTCACCAGGAGAAATAATAAGGCAAAAAACTCAGGCTCTATGCAAAAGTATCTTAAATCTCCAGACCAAGAGGAAAATGACAAACATCCAGAAACCAACCCTGAAGGCACAGAAACCTATAACCTAAATGACAGAGAATTCAAAATAGCTATGATAAAAAAGCTCAATGAATTATAAGAACACTCAGAGAGACAATTCAGTGAATTCAGGAATTTCGTCACAAAAGAGATTGAAACCATAAAGAAAACACAATCAGGGGCCGCCCGGTGGCGCAGCGGTTTAGTCCGCGCTTGGCAGCCCGAGGTTCGCGGGTTCGGATCCCGGGCGCCCGCCGACGCACTGCCTGTCAGCCATGCTGTGGCGGCGTCCCATATAAAGTGGAGGAAGATGGGCACGGATGTTAGCCCAGGGCCAGTCTTCCTCAGCAAAAAGAGGAGGATTAGCAACGGATGTTAGCTCAGGGCTGGTCTTCCCCACAAAAAAAAAAAAAAAAAAAGAAAACCCAATCAGAAATCTTGGAGATGAAAAACAATGGATGAGATAAAGGAAAATATGGACTCTTTAAAAAACAGGATTGATAATATGAAGGAAAGAATTAGCATTATTGAGGATAGGCATGTAGAAACACTCCAGATAGAAGAGGAGAGAGAACTAAGACTAAAAAGAAATGAAGAAATTCGTTGAGAAATATCAGACTCAATTAGGAAATGTAACAAAAGGATAATAGGTATTCCAGAAGGAGAAGAAAGGGAAAAAGAAGCAGAGAGTTTGTTCAAAGAAATAATAGCTGAGAACTTTCCAAACCTGGAGACAGAGCTGGTAAAAACATTGAATGAAGTCAATAGATCACCTAAATGTACAAACAAGATAAGACCAACTCCACGGCATATAGTAGCAAAACTGGCAAAAGTCAACAACAAAAGAAAAATATTAAGGGCAGCTAAACAAAAAAAACAAAATAACATACAAAGGAGACCCCATCAGGCTCTCAGCTGATTTCTCAACAGAAACTCTACAGGCTAGGAGAGACTGGAATGATATATTCAAAATCCTGAAAGACAAAAACCCTCAGCCAAGAATACTCTATCCAGCAAAAATATTCTTCAAATATGATGGAGAAATAACTCTCCCTGATAAACAAAAGCTAAGGGAGTTCATCACCACAGGACCCCACTACAAGAAATGCTCAAGAAGGCCTTTATGCCTGAAAAAAACAAAAAGAGAAAGGGGATACAAAGTTTTGAACAAGGAGAAAAATAAGGAAACTAAACCAGAAAAATTGCAGCTGTCTATCAGAATAGATTAGCAAACACTTAATTATAAAAATCAAGATTAAGGGAAGGAAAACACCAAGAAGAAATATAAACTCATCACTTTAAACACACACTCACAACACAAGATGGAATAAGTACTGACAACAATAAATTAGAAGGGGAAGAGAAAAGGGATCTAATCAACTTAGTCTAAGGAAACAAGAGGCATCAGAAATGGACTATCTCATCCACAAGATCTTTTATACAAACCTCATGATAACCACTAAACAAATAACCAGAACAGAATCATATATGACAAAAAATGAGAATCCTCATACAGAACTACCAAACTGTGAATTGGCAGTCCGAAACGCATGGGGCAAGAAACGAAGGAAATGCAAAAGAACCAGAAAATGAGTGATAAAATAGCAATATTAAACCCTCATATATCAATAATCACTCTAAATGTAAAGGATTGAATTCTCCACTCAAAAGACACAGAGTGGCAGGATGGATTAAAAACCAAGATCCAACAATATGCTGCCTCCAGGAAATACATCTAAAGACAAACACAGACTCAGAGTGAAAGGATGGAAAGCAATACTCCAAGCTAATGGCAAACAAAAGAAAGCAGGAGTTGCCATACTTATATCAGACAAAGTAGACTTGAAGGTAAAAAAGGTAATGAGAGACAAAGAGGGGCAATATATAATGATAAAAGGGACACTTCACCAAGAAGAGGTATCACTTATAAATATCTACGCACCCAACACAGGAACACCAAAGTACATAAAACAACTGTGAAAAAACCTAAAAGGATATATTAACAACAACACAATAATAGTAGGGGATCTCAACACCCCACTTACATCAATGGATAGATCATCCAGACAAAAAGTCAATCAGGAAATAATGGACTTAAACAAAAAGCTAGACAAGATGAACTTAATAGATGTATACAGAGCCCTCCACCCAAAACAGCAGATTGCACATTCTTCTCAAGCATGCATGGAACATTCTCAAGGATAGACCATATATTAGGAAACAAGGCAAACCTCTATAAATTTAAGAAGACTGAAATCATAACAAGCATCTTTTCTGACCATAATGCTATGAAACTAGAAATCAACTACAAGAAAGAAAACTGGGAAAGTGACAAAGATGTGGAGACTAAACAACATGCTACTGAACAACCAAGGGATCATTGATGAAATTAAAGGAGAAATCAAAAAATATCTAGAGACAAATTAAAATGAAAATACACAATACCAACTCATATGGGACGCAGCAAAAGCGGTCCTGAGAGGGAAACTCATAGCAGTACAGGCCCACCTTAATAAACAAGAAAAATCCCAAATAAGGAACCTTAAATGACACCTAACAGAATTAGAAAAAGAAGAACAAAGCCCTGAATCAGCAGAAGGAGGGAAATAATAAAAATCAGAGCAGAAATAAATGAAATAGAAAACAAAAAAACAGTAGAAAGGATCAATGAAACAAAGAGCTGGTTCTTTGAGAAGATAAACAAAATTGATAAACCCTTGCCAGACTCACTAAGAAAAAAAGAGAGGAGACTCAAATAAATAAAATTAGAAATGAAAGAGGAGACATTACAATGGATACCACAGAAATACAAAGGATTATAAGAGAATACTATGAAAAACTTTATGCCAACAAATTGACAACCTAGAGGAAATGGATAAATTCTTAGATGCATACAACCTCCCAAAACTGAATCAAGAAGAAATAGAGAATCTGAATAGACCAATCACAAGTAAAGAGATTGAAACAGTAATCAAAAACCTCCCAAAAAATAAAAGTCCAGGACCAGATGGCTTCTCCAGAGAATTTTACCAAACATTCAAAGAAGACTTAATACCTATCCTTCTCAAACTATTCCAAAAATAAAGGAAGATGGAATACGCCCTAACACATTCTACGAGGTCAACATCACCCTGATACCAAAGCCAGACAAGGACAATACAAAGAAGGAAAACTACAGGCCAATATCGCAGATGAACATAGACGCAAAAATCCTCAACAAAATATTGGCAAACTGAATACAGCAATACATCAAAAAGATCATACACCACGATCAAGTGGGATTTATACCAGGGACACAGGGATGGTTCAACATCCGCAAATCAATCAACGTGATACACCACATTAACAAAATGAAGAATAAAAACCACATGATCATCTCAATCAATGCAGAGAAGGCATTCAACAAGATCCAGCATCCATTTATGATAAAAACTCTCAACAAAATGGGTATAGAAGGAAAGTACCGCAACATAATAAGGGCCATATATGACAAACCCACAGCTAACATCTTACTCAATGGGGAAAAGCTGAAAGCCATTCCTTTGAGAACAGGAACAAGACAAGGGTACCTGCTCTTGCTGCTCTTATTCAACATAGTACTGGAAGTTCCGGCAAGAGCAATTAGGCAAGAAAAAGGAATAAAGGAATCCAAATAGGCAATGAAGAAGTGAAACTCTCACTATTTGCAGACGACATGATCTTATACATAGAAAACCCCCCAAAATCCATTGGAAAACTACTAGAAATAATCAACAACTACAGCAAAGTGGCAGGGTGTAAGATCAACTTAGAAAAATCAGTTGCATTTCTATATGCTAATAATGAACTAACAGAAAGAGAACTCAAAAAGACAATCCCATTTACAATTGCAACAAAAAGAATCAAATATCTGGGAATAAATTTAACCAAGGAGGTGAAAGACCTTTACAATGAAAACTGATACTATTGAAAAAAATCATTGATGACATAAGGAGATGGAAAAATATCACATGCCCTAGGATTGGAAGAATAAACATAGTTTAAATGTCCATACTACCTAAAGCAATCTACAGATTCAGTGCACTCTCAGTCAGAATCCCAATGACATTCTTCACAGAAATAGAACAAAAAGTACTGAAATTCGTATGGGGCAACAAAAGACCCTGAATAGCTAAAGCAATGCTGAAAAAAAAAAAATCACAATCCCTGACTTCAAGATATACTACAAAGCTATAGTAATCAAAACATGGTACTGGTACAAAAACAGACACACAAATCAATGGAACAGAACTGAAAGCCCAGAAATAAAACCACATATCTATGGACAGCTAATCTTCAACAAAGGAGCTAAGAATATACAGTAGAAAAAGGAAAGTCTCTTCAATAAATGGTGCTGGGAAAATTGGACAGCCACATGCAAAAGAATGAAAGTAGACCATCTTCTATCACCATACACAAAAATTAACTCAAAATGGATTAAAGAGCTGAAAGTGAGACCTGAAACTATAAAACTCCTGGAAGATAATATAGGTAGTACGCTAATTGGCATCAGTCGTAAAGGGTTCCTTTCGGATTCCATGTCTACTCAGACAAGGGAAACAAAAGAAAAAACAAACAAGTGGGACTTCATCAGACTACAGAGCTTCTACAAGGCAAATGAAACCAGGATCAAAATGAATAGACAACCCACCAGCTGGGAGAAAATATTTGCAAAGCTTATATCCAACAAGGGATTAATCTCCATAATATATAAAGAACTCACACAACTGAGCAACAATAAAAAAAACAACCAGGTCAAAAAATGGGCAGAGGATATGAACAGACATTTTTCTAAGGAAGATATACAGATGGCCAACAGGCGCATGAAAAGATGTTCAACATCACTAATCATCAGGGAAATGCAAATCAAAACTACACTAAGATATCACCTTACAACTGTTAGAATGGCTATAATTACCAAGACAAAAAACAACAAATGTTGGAGAGGTTGTGGAGAAACAGAAACCCTAATTCACTGCTGGATGAAATGCAGACTGGTGCAACCTTTATGGAAAACAGTATGGAGATTCCTCAAAAAATTAAAAATAGAAATACCTTATGATCCAGCAATCCCACTCTTGGGCATCTACCCAGTGGACCTGAAATCAACCATCCAGAGAGGTGTATGCACCCCTATGTTCATTGCAGCATTATTCACTATAGCCAAGAAATGGAAGCAACCCAAGTGTCCCTTGATTGATGATTGGATAAAGAAGATGTGTATATATATGTGTGTATGTATATATATATATACACAATGGAATACTACTCAGCCATAAAAAAGACAAAATTGTCCCTTTTGCAACAACGTGGATGGACCTAGAGGATATTATGTTAAGTGAAATAAGCCAGAGAGAGAAAGACAAACACTGTATGACTTTACTCATATGTGGAATATAAACTAACACACAGAGAGAGAGAACTGTTTGGTGGTTTCCAGGGGGAAGTTGCGTAAGGGGTGGGTGCAAGGGTTGAAGGGGTGCATCCATATGGTGATGGACAAACAATAATGTACAACTAAAATTTCACAATATTATAAACTATTAAAACATCAATAAAAAATTTTTTAAAAAGAATATTTCCTCTCACTGAATTTTGATTTTTTAAAGATTTTTCTAGAAAAGTACCCATCAGTTTTCTCTCAGAGATGTTAGAATTGTTTATAGTTCATTTTTCCCTTTAGTCTCCAGTTTAGTTAGTAAGGACTATTTACTCTATATGTGACCCTCTTTTTAAAAATTTTTTTGAGAAAAAGTAGATAGCCCTTCTTATTCAGTTTCTTATATCCTGAGAAAGATTTGCCTTCCGTGTTCTGGATATTTGTATTACTAGTATTTACATCTACCTATAGGCTTTTATTTTTTAATAATTTACTGGAGTGAAATTCACATAACAAAGAGTCATTTTAAAGTGAACAATTCGGTGGCATTAATTATGTTCAAGTTTTGTGCAGCCAGCACCTCTGTCTAGGTCCAAAACATTTCCACCGCTCCAAAGTAAAATCTCTACCCGTTAAGCAGTTTATCCTCATTCTGCAGTCTCCCAGCTCCTGGCAACCACCAGTCTGTGTTGTGTTCTGTCTCTATGGATTTACCTCTTGTGGATATTTCATATAAATGGAATTATACAATATGTGACCTTTGGGTCTGGCTTCTTTCACTTAGCATAATGTCTTGGAGGTTCATCCATGTTGTAGCATATATCAGTATGTCATTCCTTTTTATGGCTGAATAATATTCCATTGTATGGATATACCACAATTGGTTTATCTATTCATCCACTGATGGATGTTGGGTTAGTTCCACCCTTTGGCTCTTGTGAATAGAGCTGCTATGAACATGCATGTACATGTACTTGTTTGAGTTCTTGTTTTCAATTCTTTGAGGTATGTTCTGATGAGTGCAATTACAGGGTCTTATGGTAATTCTATGTTTAACTTTTTGAGGAACCACCTAACTATTTTCCACAGTGACTGGACCATTTTACATTCTGCTTATAGTCTTTTAATTATACTTAGTACATTTATCAATTTTGGGGGGCACTGACACGAAACTATATTCAAAATGCTTTTGAGAAATGGCCGAGAGATCTGTCTATATTGAGCAACTTATACAGTTACTTAGAAAACTCATGCCTCATTCCACACTGTTCCTGGTTTAAGTACGTAGGAATTTTTCAGGGGATCCCTGAAATTTATAAGGGAGCAGTAAACACTTGTATTATCATATGACTAAAGCAGCCAAGCCAGTGGCTTTCAAGCTTTTTGGCATGATCCACAGTAAGGAGTACAGTTTACATAATGGACCAGTGCGTGTATACATAACATATACATGTATATGAAACAGGAACAGGTTTTCTGTACAGTTTTACCAGTGAGACATGCATCGATATTTTTCATTTATTCTATTCCACTCTGTTTCTGTTTCTTTGTCTTTTTAAGTATTAGTTAGACTAACTAAACTGATCTCATGACTCACTAAAAGGGTTGTGACCTTAAGCTTAAAAAATACTGAGCTAAGCCATTCTCTGTAGATCCAAGGTAGGACTTGTATGTTGCCATATGACTTTCTATTATATAACCCATTTAAATAATAGACTCTTGGGGCCGGCCCGGTGGCATAGTGGTTAAGTTCATGCACTGTGCTTCAGCAGCTCGGGGTTCATGGATTTGGATCCCAGGTGTGGAACTACACACTGCTCATCAAGTCATGCTGTGGTGGTGTCCCATATAGAAAAAGTAGAGGAAGACTGGCACAGATGTTAGCTCAGGGACAATCTTCCTCAAGCAAAAAGAGGAGGATTGGCAGCGGATGTTAGCTGAAGGACAATCTTCCTCACCAAAAAAAAAGACTGTTCCAGAATCCCAGTAGAGTTCAGATATCAAGAATTCTTTCTTATTATATAGTGTGAATTTTCTTTATATAATCATTGTATTTGTCATCTGATTCCTCTTGCCCTGTTTCATACGTAGTTCTTTAATACAGTTAATAAGTATTTTCTTTGTCTCCATTATGACATTTGTCATTGGAGGCAGTCCAGTCTAGATGTTGAGAGCACAGATTGATTAGTTGTCTCACTTTGGGAAGTTAATCTCTCTGTATCTCGGTTTCCTCATCTCTGAAGTGGGATAATAATAGTAATATCTACCTCATAGAGTTGTGAGGATTAAATTAGGATGTATGATATAAAGTGTGTACAATATAGTAAATAAGCAACACGTAAGAATTAGCTATCCTATTATTACCATTTTCTAACGTGTAGTTTAGTTATGCATCGGTTTTCATTATTAGGTTGTATAATTCTTCAGAGGAGAACTTAGTTTATGTCTGTTTCATAGCTATATTCCCAATATTATAGGCATCTGATAAGTATGTTTGAATAAGTGAATCAATATAGAGAATTATAAGATCCAGTTCAAGTCTAGTAGAAATTTATAGCTAGACTGAGAGTTAATATAGTGGCTAAACATGGGCTTTAGAATGCAAAAAATCTGAGTTTAAATTCTGACTTTACCCCTTTCCAGCTGTGTGAACTTGAGCAAGTACCTTCATAGGGTGTTGAGTTTTAAAGGGGATAAATATGTAGAACTCTTAGTAGTAGTAAGTGCTCACTAAAGGGCATCATTCTTATTATCATTATTAGATGGAGGGTCGAGATATATACCAATAAATAAATAAACAATACAGAGGAGTATGCAAGGTCATATAGTGAAGAGAGTGAAGACCATAGGACTTCAGAATTGGAAGAGATTCCTGAGATGAGGGTGGAAGAAAAACCAGTACGACTTCCTAGAGCAGGTAGGATTTAACCTGGGCTCTGAAGGAGGATTTGAATAGTGAAAACCATTTGTTCTAGACAAGTGGTAGCAGGAGCAAAGATCTGCATTTGAGAATACATGAGGTATATTCCAAAGCAAGCCAATAGAACAGCCCATTTGGAAGAGAGGTTTTATATTTTGAAACTGGGTCAGTGAGTGGTGTGACAAAAGAAGTATTTTAGGAGAATTAATCTGGCTTTGTTGTTCAGGATACTTAACCATTGTAGAACATAAGTGATATCTTTTATCCCCAGCATTTTTTGTTTTTTTGACATATACCTGACACTAGCCTAGGTTCTGTAGAGTACTTGAGAGGAATAGGAGATGTCACTGCTCTAAAGGAGCTCTGGTCTATTGCACAAAGAAGCCTGAGCCTTCCAGGTAAAGAAGATGGGATAAAACTGAAAAACAAAGTATTCCTCCTCTAACAAAATGAATAAGAAATAGTAAAAGCAAGCAAAAACTATACCAACAGCAACCAAAAAAGTCCATAAACATGGAAAATTAGTGACCAAGGAAAGAAACTGTAGATTCATGTGTGGCTCATGGTGGCTCCTAAGCCCACCTTCATCCCTCAGAAGCAGTACTAGGGAAAGAAGGTCAGCTGAGAAATCATTACTAATACTTATTAGGCAGTCCGGGGAAAGGTTGAGAAAGAACCCTCGAAAATAAATGTTCTTACCTATTGCAGCAGAATTTGAGGTCTTGGCAGAGCAGGGAAAATCACAGGGCTCACCATTTTTCAGAGTTCCGTGCTGAATTGAGGGAACTATCCAAAGCCCAAGGGAAACCCTCTTAGGAATAGGACACATCCTAACTAGGTAATTCAAACCTAGCATAGGACTTAATGAATCTAAAAAAAAAAAAAAAGATCCTTATAAAGGCTGCCCACTACCCAGTGGAGTTCCTCCCCTCCTTCCTGCTACCTTTGACACCCTCAGGTTACAGAAAAGTGGAGAAAATACATAATACCTAGCCTTCCAACTAGAGCATACAGGGAAAGATAAACAGGTCCCTGAGAAAGGTTGGGTGTCAAGAGAATTTTTCTGCAGAAAAACAGAAAGGAAATATACAAAGAGGGAGAAAGAACATAGCATGCATTATGGATAGTTTGCATTTTCCAATATTTTATGTCAAGGGAATCACAATATGTACTGTCTTTTTTGTCTGGCCTCTTTCACTAAGCATAATTATTTTTAGATTTATCCATGTTGTTGCATGTATCAATAGTTTGTTCATTTTTATTGCTGATAGAAAACTCCTAATCAGAATATATAAAAAGCTCTCAAAATTCAGTCAACAACCAACTCAATAAAAATGGGCAAAATATCTGAACAGACACTTCACCTAAGAAGACACAGTTGATAAGCACATGAAAAAATGCTCAACATCGGTAGTCATTAGGGAAGTGCAAATTAAAGTCACAGTGAAATACTGCTACACACTTATTAGAATAGCTAAAATTCAAAATACTGACCATATCAAGTGTTGGTGAAGATTCAGAGGAACTGGAACTTTCATATACCATCGGTAGGAATATAAAATGATATAACTACTTTGGAAAACAGCTCGGCAATTTCTTAAAAATTAAATATATACCTATGATATGATTCAACCATTCCACTCCTAGATATTTACCCAAGAGAAAAGAAAACATAGGTCCATACAAATACTTATACATGATTGTTCATAGCAGCTTTATTTTTATTAGCCAAACTTGGAAACAACACAAATGCCCATCAACAAGTAAGTGGATAAACAAATCTTGGTATATCTATACAATGGCATACTAAAGTAATAAATAGGAATAAAATAAAAAGGAATGAACTGTTGATACACACAACTATTGAAGAATTTCAAAATAATCATGCTGAGTAAAGGAAGCTATAAATAAAGAGTATATACTGTACTCTTACTGTACCATACTAGAGAATGTAAACTAATTTATAGAGAGAGCAGATGGGGGTGGGTGAGAAGGGGAGTGGGAAGGAGGAATAACAAAGGGGCACAAGGAAACTTTTGACAGTAATGGATATATTCATTATCTTGACTGTGGTGATGGTTTCATGAGAGTCTACATGTGTCAGCACTTACCAAATTGTGCACTTTAAATTTGTACAGTTTACTGTATGTCAGTTATACCTCAGTAAAGCCATTAAAAAATATGATTGCATCTATACATTGGAAAATAATGTAGCAGATATTAAAAATGAGATCTATGTATACTGGTACTAAGAGATGGCTATAGTATGTCATTAAACAAAAAGAGCAAGTTGCAGAAAACTATCTCTAGTATGGCCTCTATTTTTTTAAGGAATTCTTGTACATGTGGTACATATATATGCATATCTTTGTTTTTATATAGAGAGAGAAAAGTCTGGAAAGGTCCACATCATACGATAACAGTGTTTATATTAGGGATGAGCGTAAGGATGGGAGGTAGGATAGAGATGAGACTTTATATTTTATATGCATTAGTATTGTTTTAATTTTAATTTTTTTATAAGAAAAGAATACCCCCTCTACACCTATTCCCATCTTGTTATCTACTTGATAAATTCTTTATTCTTTAATAACTGATTACAACTCCTTGTCTTCTCAACAATTTTGAGTTCTACCAAATCTTCTTTGTTTCTGTATCCCCAATTCATAGCGTGGTACCTGATAGATATAGGTTCTCAATAAATGTTTAATGAGGGAAGTGGGTATTGGTTTCTTCTAGCAGCTGTGACCTCTATTCCATTGTGTGCAGAAATGGGGAGACATTGGTTCTTTCTGCGTTTGTTTCTTTTATAAGTCACTCATTCATAAGTAATAAACTGATTTACTAATAAAAAGAATTAACTGAAATATTTATTACAGCTGAGAAGTGGGCAGCCAGGAGTCAGAAGTATAAATTAGTGTCAATAGTAGAGAAGATTTAATTGAAGTTAGTTTAATTCTTGGCTGAGGTACCTATAACAACTATATTTCATCCATTCTGAGACTCACATTTTTTTCACTGATGAATATCTCTGAAATCATGATTTTTTTTTTTTTTTACAATTGATGGCATCTTACAATTGTAATTGGAAGTGTTTTTTTTTTTTTTCTTTCTTACTGGTACAGAAAATAATGGTATCTTAGATTTGGTGAAATTGGATAATTATAATTTCAAAGTACTTAATCTTAATTATACACTATTTTGAGAACCTTTACTCTTATTTTGCTAACACAAAAACTGAGAGACAGAAAATTTAAATGATTTTACACTGCCATATATGAAGACTAACATTTGAGTATTTGTTATATTGTTAGAAAAGCATGAAAACCTTTTGTTATATGGATAAATGGGCAACAGACATAGAAAGTTGATCCAGGGAAAGTATATGTGAGCATATGGGAAAATATACAACAGCAAAAGAAATACAAATTAAAACAATATGGTACCTTTTTAGATCTATTAAAATAGCACCAAAAAAGAAAGAAAGAGAGAAAGAAATTTAAGATAACACCTAATCCTGGTAGAATTATAAATTAATACAATCTGGTTATCTTTCTGTTTATTTTTTGTCTCATCTGTTCTTTTATTTTCTCTACTGGCTTTTTAGCTAGACATCTTTGCATTATTTTTTAGATGTTATTTTAGAGCAATAGTTTCAAACATTTCCATCTCAGAACCCCTTTATAGTCTTAAACTTTATGCTCTTAAACCCTTTATACTCTTTATACCCATTGAGGACCCCAAAGACCTTTCATTTATGTGAATTATACCCATTGATATGTTCTATATTAGAAATTAAAACTGAAACATTAAAAATATTAATTCAGGGGCTGGCCCTGTGGCGTAGTGGTTAAGTTTGCTGCACTCCACTTCAGTGGCCCGGGTTCGCAGGTTCACATCCCAGGTGCAGACCTACACCACTCATCAGCCATGCTGTGGCAGTGACCCACATACAAAATGGAAGGGGATTGGGACAGATGTTAGCTCAGGGCTGATATTCCTCAGGAAAAAAACAAAAGAGGAGGATTGGCAATGGGTGTTAGCTCAGGGTGAATCTTCCTCAGCAAAACTATATATATATATATAAATTCATTTTAAAACAACAATAATTTATGTTAACATAAATTACATATTTTAATGAAAATATCTATTTGTTCCCCAAAAATGTAGTGCAAAGAGTGGCATTCTTTTCAATATTTGGAAGTCTCTGTAATGTCTGGCTTAGTGGAAAAAGCTGAGTTCTCATATCTGCTTCTTCATTCAATCTGTTGTGATATGTTGTTTAGGTTGAATTATATGAAGAAAATTTGGCCTCACACAGATATGTACTTGTAAAAGAGAGGAGTTTTTTAATAGCCTTTCGAGATAAGTGTAGGTATTTTTCTTGATATTACACTAAATCTCAGCAGTGGTAATGTCTTAGTTGCAATATGGAATATGAAACCATATCAGTGAACTTTTGGTATTCTGCTATATTGTAATCCATTGGTACTCCTTGTACATTGAATGGATCTTTTACCTGGGCATCATTTTATTACATCATGCATGGATAATTTGGAAAAATTTGGTTCCTTGTTTTATGTAGATCTTCCAAATGTTGATAAATTTCATTATACAATATTTAAAACTTACATTTGTTCATATCACCACTATTCTCATCAGGAAAGTCTCTAAGTACTGGGAAGCTATCAAACTCATGGTTTTGGGCACAACTTTTCCAAAATTTTAATTTTACTCGAAAGCACAAATACTGTCATTTGTTTTTCTTAAAGTGATAGGCTCATTTTGTTTACTTTTAAGATATGCCAAATATCCACCTGAATAACTTTAGTCTGTCTACAGTTGCTGTCTCAAGTAAAAATAGCATTCCTTGAAAAAAAGCAGATAGTTCAGTTCACAATGCAAACATTCGTACAAGAGCTTTTCTCCAAGTCAATCATCATACTTTAGTATGCAGCAGAAGTACTTTATGTGTGCTTCTCATTTTGTCACATAGAATATTAAAAATATGTGTACCCAAGGGTAAATATTTTATAAAATAATTTTTACTACATCAAGTGTATTTAGTTTTTTTAAATAAAAATTAGTGTTAAACTAGTGTTTAACATTAAAATAAAAATTAGGGTTTAACAAAAATTAGTGTATTCTTTTCCACCAACTGGATGGTGTTACAGAATCAGTGACTACTAGTACATTTTAGTGCCACTGCCTTGCTTCATACTAAGGCAGTTGCAGTTTTACCCATCATTGTTTTCATACCATTAGTGCAAATATCAACACAGTGAAAAAGGCAAATAACACTATTATTATGAAAATAGTTTTGACTTAGTGCATGACCTGAAAGGGTAGACCACACTTTGAGAACCACAGTTCTAGAGATTACAGTGTGCTTCCTCAACTTAATACAGTCTACTTAGAATTAATATTGTACCACATAATATAAAATATAAGAACCTTACAACAATATGATTCCACTTATCCATCCAATGTTTATTGTATTGTTGCCATAGAGATTACTTCTATATGTGTTATAAACTCTATAATTCATTGTTATTATTTTTGCTATATATGGTTAGTAATTTTTTTAAGAAATTAAGAAAGGATAAAAAACAATTGTCTTTTATAGTTACCTACATATTTATCACTTCTGGTCTTTTTATTCCACCCTGTAGATCTGAATTTCTGTCTGGTACCGTTTTCCTTTAGCCTGAAGAACTTTTTAACATTTCTTGTAGTATAGATTCTGCTGGTAAAAAATGCACTCAAATTTTGTTCATCTGAAAATGTCTTTATTTTAAAATTTTGAAAGATATTTTCACTGCGTATAGAATTCTAGGTTGACAGTTTTGTTTCTTTCAGCATTTTAAACCTGTCATTCCATTGTGTTCTGGCCTCCATTTCTTCTGATGAGAAGTTAGCTGTCATTTGCATTGCATTTCCCCTGCATATAATAGCTCCTTTTAATATTTCTTTTTACCTTTGGTTTTTAGAAGTTTTCTTTGTTTTTATCTTGCCTGGGTTTGCTGTACTTCCTGGATTTATTGGTTGCTTTTTTTTAAAATTAAATTTGGAAAAGTTTTAGCCAGTATTTCTTCAGGTTTTTTTCTTACTCACTCTCCTCTATTTCTGAGACTTCACTTTATGTGTTTCTTAGATTAATTTGTATTATCCCATGGGTTACCAAGACTAGTACTTTTTTTTCCAATCTTTTTTCTCTCTGTTCTTCAGTTTGGATAATTTCTACACCTTTAAGTCTTTAAGTTCACTGATCTTTTCTTTCTGCATTATCCATAAGCTATTAAGCTTTTTATTTCAGATATTGTATATGGGTTAGTTCTAGAATTTCCTTTTAATACCTTCCATTTCTTTTCCAAGATGTCTCCATCTATTCTCTCATTCTGTCCATCTTTTCCTTTAAATCTTTGAACATGTTTTTTAAAGCTATTTTAAAGTCCTTGTGTATTAATTCCAACATTTGAGTTTTCTCAAAGTCTGTGTTTATTGACTGTATTTTCTCTTGATTAGGGATCACATTTTCCTGCTTCTTCACATGCTAATAGTTTTGATTGTATGGTGGACATTATGGATGGTACCTTGTATGGAATCTGGATTATGCTGTCTTTCTTTAAAGGTGTCTAGTTTTTTCCAGCAAGTGGTTAAATTACTGCCAAATCTTGGTCAGGTCTGATTTGATTGTTGTTAGAGCGACTGTTTTGGTATTGTCCTGAATTTAGTGTGGTTCTTATTCCTATGGCATGCTATTTCTGGCATCCTAATTGAATACCTGAACTATTCAGAGAGGTCTCTCCACTCTGGCCTAGCCAGAACTCCAATACCTCCAAGCACTGCACTGCCTATGTCCAGTTAGTTCTCTTTTCTTCACCATCACCACCAGAATCCTTTCCACTAGACCCAGTGGGGTCTGTCCTGTGGGGAGCAGCCAACACCAGCTAAAAACTCTAGGAAAACTCTCTTGTAGACTTCAGGGGCCGTCTCCTCTGTCCAACTACCTCTTCAGTATTCTGCTGCACAAAGTCTCACCACCTCAGCAACTCTGAACTCTGATCTCTGCCTTCTCACCTCACAAAACTGCCACTCAGTGAGACAGCCACTCCCTGCTTGGGCTCCACCTCTGCACCACAGTCTAGAACGTGTCCCAGACAGAAAGTTAGGGTGAATATGGGGATTGACTTTGGTGTTTCTCTTCTCTTAAGGATCACAGTCCTGCACTGTCTGAAGTGTAGTCCAATGCTTAAAAAACAGCTGCTTCCTATATTTTATCCAGTTTTATCTTTGTTTATGGCAGGAGGGTAAGCCCATTACCAGGTACTCTGTCATAGCCAAAATCACAAATGCTATACAGCAGTTTTAAGTCATAATTATGAAGATTCTATAGCTATATAGAAAAATGTGTGTGTGTGTGTATACACAAATACAAAAAGGGAACTTGAAAAATTAAGAACTGTTAATGTATTAGGATATTTAAATGGCAGATAAGACTTTTCCTTTTAAATTTTTCTGTTATTATTGTAACTATGTAACAAATATGACTTTGTTGTGGAATTAAGGATTACTGAAATAATTTTAAGCTGAAACTAATAAATTCCATTTCTTCCTTTTACCTAAGAATAAATATTTTATTGTTAATTCACTAGTCACTTAATACATTTGTTAAATTTGTCTTTACATTTTGTTCTATAATGAGACTTTTACATACATAGTAGATGACAAAGAAAGACATTCTATCCACATAGCTTACACTGGGTACTTTGGTTTGTATCTGATTGTTAAAAAGTGTAATAGGAAGTGGCACCACATTCAGCAGAATTTTCTATAGGTAGGATCTTCAAAAATGTTAGTACTCAAGCTAAACACCTGGGAGTGGGGGTGTGCATTTGTGTGTCCCAACTTTTCCAACCCAAACCAAACACACAATTATTTAGACTGTTATTGCCATCAACTTAAAACTAAACCAAGGACTCATCATTCAATTTCACTGTAACTATAAAGGAGTGGGAAACACACACACACACACACACACATACACACACATGAACTGATGTCATAGGACTTATGACTACCACAAAATTATAAGACTAATTCTACCAGCCATGTTGTGAAAATTTCTTACTCAAAACTCCTATCTTTTGGGCTGGCCTGGTGGCCAGTGGTTAAGTTTGGCACATTCCGCTTCGGGGGCCCGGGGTTCACAGGTTCAGATCCCGGGCATGGACCTACATCACTCATCAAGCCATGCTGTGGCAGTGTCCCACATACAAAATAGAGGAAGATGGGCACAGATGTTGGCTCAGGGCCACTCTTCCTCACCAAAGGAAGAAAAACCAAAACAAAAGCCTCCTATCTTTTATTTTTGAGATTTCTTTTTCTCAAATTCAAATTTTCAGGAAAAATATTCAGTATGTTTTGTATTTTCTGCTCAGTTCTCTTTTTCACTTTTTTCTTTTTTAAGAAAGTATATCTTCCTTTCTTTATTATAAGGATTGCTGGGTTTTCCCCCAAGAAGGATGATATAAAGTTTTAATGACCATTGTTATATGTCTTAAACATACAGTAGTGTTTTTATGTAAATACAGTTTTTAAAAAAAAATATTTCTAGTTGGAACAGCTTTACAATATTAAGGAAATTTTAAGACAGTTATGTCTTAATTCCACTATTCTAACATAATTGTTTTTATTTCACCCAATGTGTATACAATTTTCTATAATTGTGATTATAATGTATGTATAATTTTGGGGTCTACTGTTTTAACCTCAGGTTATTTCGTAAACACTTTTCCATGTTGTTACATAACCTTCATATTTGTCATTTTAAATGTCTGTGTAATATTCCTTTGAGTTGCCATAATTTTTTCATTACTCTATCACTGAGGTTGTTTCCAATTTTTTACTACTATATTTGATATTCCAGTGAATATCATTGTACAGATACTTCTCTGTTCTTTTGAGTTACTTCATTACAATAAATTCCCAGAAGTACAATTCATAGGTCAGACAGTATGAACGATTTTTTACCTTGGGTGGTGGTGGTGGTTGTTAAATACCTGATTATTTTCAGTTTGTTTGCTAGTTATTTATTTCTATGCTTAAATTTTATTGTAATTGTATTTATACTTACAAACCTGAATGATTCTTATCGCTGTCTGTTGGGTTTTGGTATACATGAATCAGACTTTTCTAATATAAAGAACCGCCATAAAGCAGCAGGTTTGGAGGAAGTCCCTGTAAATATAATAGGAGCATTTTATAAGTTTCAGTGGGGATTCTATGACTGTACAGTGGAAAATCTGTTCTGCAGTAGCTTAGGGTATAATATTCTCCTCACTTAGCAGTTAAGAAAATGAAGCAACATAAAGAACAGTGTAAGGAAGTTAAAGCGATTTAAGAAATAACTAAATCTATTAAATACTCAGGAAGACACAAGTTAAACTAACGGTTTAAAATAAATGCTTCAAGCTAAAGACCACATATACTCTCATTGTATACGAGCTTGATTCTTTACAGGGAAATGGATTGTTTTATTTTCTTTCTTACATGTTGTAGAAATTCATAGATAAGAAACTTGTCCCCAGTCTTAATAATGCTATTTTTTCAGTAAATGACTATTGCCTTTAATGTCATAACTTTCATGTAATAATATTCTCTCTATATTTATATGTACAGAATGTAAAGTATAGTTGCCAGCTCCAAGTTATATATGTGATTGCTCACATATATTGAAATGAGTCGAAACAAAAGTCTGTTCTAATCTCGTTCTTTAAAGCAAGTGACAAAGCTGCTTAATGATTATTTGGATTGTAAATGATTAGGTTTTATTTGAAATAATGGTGGTTACATTTTCATCTCTGAAACTCTGATTTTTACATTATCATTTGCTTTTCCTGGGAACTTCAGTGTACCAGTTGTAATCCTTCTTAAAAGAAAGCAGTTTCTCACCTTTCAGTGGTATATTTATAGCCGGGTCACCGGAATATACCCTCTCATATCTGATTGCACAAACATGACTTAAAATAGTACCAAGCTTAGCATCATTCCACCCAAACCAACTCCTTGTTCTGTCGTTGATACCCCCACCTTCCACGATACTCAGTTTTAAGACCTTGGAATCATTCCTGACTCTTCTTCTTCTTCTCCCCCCAACATCTAGTTAACCTCCAGATCATAACTACAGTTTTTTCACAGTGTCTCTCCTTCTACTTTTCTTTTCTGTTTTCCATGCCACCACCTTAATCCTGGAACTCATTACTCCTAGATCACTGCAACAGTCTTTAACTGGTCTCCCTTCCTCCAGTCCCTCCCCCTTGATTGTGTCTTGCACCCAGCTAAACTGTTCACATTTAAGATCCTCTGAAATTTGACCATTACCCAGCTCCTAACTTCATTGGCAATTGCCTAAGAGAACCAAAGTGGATTTTTTCATTGTTTCTTGGATAAGCTGTCCATATTCCCAGCTTCACGCACATCTCAGTTAACGTTTATCAGTCGCCATAATGATGCACCTCAAGAGTTTATAACTTACCCCTTTCTCATCAGTGAGAGAGCTACAAGTATCATATGATAATAATGTTAGAGATTTTTCTTACAGTTATCAGTAAGCTATATGGAACTTGAATTTGGGATTTGGGATTTATTATTTAGAAAAATGGTTTATTTCAGGAAATTTCATCACTCACTTATAGTTTCACCTATTGCAAAAAAAGAAATGCAAACGTTGTTAAAACAAAACAAAACAAAATCACCTTTTTCGTATAAAGATGTTGCTTCTATTCCAGGAAAGACATTTATGCGGCAGAAAATAATATCTTCTTATATAGGGAAAGTAAATTCTGAAACTGAAAATACTTAAAGAAAATGCCAGCTCTTAGAAAGGTGACCCTTTTATTTGCTTGATCAAGTAGTCTGTCATTTAAATGTAAACGAATCCATTTACAGAAGGCAGCTAATAAGAAAAATCTAGTTACTTAAAAAACTGTACAAAATATTTTAAAACATATCTCTTTGACAGCAAAGTATTAGAATACAAATATTGTAAAATGAGCATTTAAAAATGATTAAAGAATGCTTTGTTCATACATTAACAAAAAGACAAATAAATTTAGCCTTAGAGTAAAATACAGTAAACCGTACCAGCACCCAAATATTCATGCACCATAGTGCTCCTGGGACACTACTTCAGCAATCATTTCCAAAACATGGCTGCAGCTTGCAACACAATCAGATTTAAACAGAAGAACTGTGGGAGTTCCAGAGTTGTACCAGCATTATTAGAAGGCACATCTGACGTAAAATGTATCTATTCGACACGGAATTCATTTGTATCATTTGTCTTTGACTAATCTAGAATGAAGTATCTATCCCCTGTCACCCTTTTTCTGCCTTCTTCAATTACAAAGCACGTTTTACAATCTTTTTATTTTTTGATAGGGATCACATCCAATGGTCAAAAGAAGAAGCAGCAGCAGCCAGAAAAAAAGTTGAGGAAAACTCAGCTGTGCGAGTCCTTATGGAAGAGCAAGGTAGACAACAACATGTTGTAATTCCTGGAGCCTGACTTTTCTGTTTGACCTTCCACTGATTCAATTCACACCCTAGTCTCTTTTCCTCCTAGCTGTGTCATTACTTTGGAGAGTTCTTAGCTTCTACCAATCTACTTGTTTATTTGGGAGAATTCCCAGTTATTCCAATGTACTGGGATCAAAGTTAATGAAATAAATTATGTATTCACCCTATATTTGCTCTTTTAGTAGTCATATTATTGCTTTTTCTGGGAGATACACACAGATGGGTGGCATTTCAAATAAGATATGGAAATGTAACTTTAAAATTTTCCTCTTGTTATGCATCCTTTAGTATGCTATTGTGCATTTCACTTGCTAGGAACGTTCAATAAATTTAAAAATGTTGAGTGAAGAAGGTAAAGTCATATCAAAATGTTGCTAGTCTTTTAGGATAAAGATAAACTTTCAATAAGGATTTAAGGTACTTTTCTTGGAGGCCTTTGATATTTAGAGTTTAATTTAGGTGAGGCCTTGCCAACCTTCAAAAATGACTTCTAAAAAATTGGCCTATACTACTATCACAAAAACAGAAAATAACAAGTGTAGGTGAGGATGTGGAGAAATGGCACCCTTATGCACTGTTGGTAGAATTGTAAAATGGTGCAGCCTCTTTGGAAAACAGTATGGAAGCTCCTCCAAAAATTTGAAATGGAACTCCCATATGATCTAGCAATCCCACGTCTAGATATATAGCTGGTAGTTGAAAGAAGAGTCTTGAAGAGATGTTTGCACACCCATGTTCATAGCAACACTAGTCACAATAGGAAAAGGTGGAAGCAACTCAAATGTCCATCAATGGATAATGGATAAACAAAATGTGGTATATACATACAATGGAATATTATTCAGCCTTAAAAAGGAAGGAGACCCCCTGTCACATTCTATAACCTGGATGAACCTTGTGGACATTATTTTAAGTGAAATAAGCCAGTCACAAAAAGGCAAATACTGTATGATTCCACTTATATGAGGTATCTAAAGTAGTCAAATTTGTTGAAACAGAAAGTAGAATGGTGATTACCAGGGGCTGGAGGGAGGGAAGAACACAGAGTTGTTGTTTAATGGGTATAGAGTTTCAGATTTACAAGATGAAAATGTTCTAGACATCTGTTTCACAGCAATGTGAATATACTTAACACTACTGGACTGTACACTTAAAAATGGTTAAGATGATATATTTTATTTATGTGTTTTTTTACCACAATTTTTAAAAAAGCACACTAAAAAATAATTTGGCCTATGTCCTTCTCATTGCATTGCTGGGAACCCACAGACACTTTGCCAAACCCTTACGCCTTCTACATAGGATTTGCTGTCTTATTTTTCTTGAAATTATTTCTCCTTTAAAACAGGTTGGGATTTTTTTTCTTTTTTTAAAAAAAATAAATTCTTTTTTTTTTTTTTTTTGTGGGGAAGACCAGCCCTGAGCTAACATCCGTCGCCAATCCTCCCCTTTTTGCTGAGGAAGACTGGCCCTGGGCTAACATCGTGCCCATCTTCCTCCACTTTATATGGGACGCCGCCACGGCATGGCTGACAGGCAGTGCGTCAGCGGGCGCCCGGGATCCGAACTCGCGAACCCCGGGCTGCCAAGCGCGGACTAAACCGCTGCGCCACCAGGCGGCCCCCAAAAAAATAAATTCTTGAAGTACCAAATACACACAGAAATTTACACAACTCATAAATGGGTTCTTACAAAGCTCAATGAATTTTCCCAACACCCAACTCAAGAAATAGAATATTACCAATATCCCAGAAACTTCCTCATGCTCTATCCCAATTACAATACTTTCCCCAACCCCTCAGACTCCACAAAGAGCAACACTATTCTGACTTCTAATACCATGGATTAGGACAATTTGGTTCTGGTCATCACCATTTCTCAATCCCTCTTGTAGCAATATCATTACCTATTAGATGGAGCAAGTGTCAGCAAACTCTGGCCATAGGCTAAGTCCACCCCACTGCCTGTTTTTATAAATAAAATTTTATTGGAACTCATGCATACTCATTTGTTTACATATTGTCTATGGCTGCTTTTGAGCTATATCTACAGAGTTGAATAGTTGCAATAGAGACCGTATGTAGCCCACAAAGACTACTTACTATCTGGCCCTTTACAAAAGAAGTTTGCCAACCCCTGAGATAGAATTTTCAGGACAGATTGATCAGCTGTCCTGAAACTCCCCAGGAAAGATGTTTGATTCCTCTGTGCAAGCTAAGCCTAGTGAAAATCAGTAATCCCGCTGGTAGTTAACTATTGTTCTAGTGACTTTAGTCTATAATTGAGGCTAAAGTTTGAGGCAAAGGTAGCTGTGGAAACTGAGCTAATTCGCTGCCCTTAACCAGTGAGGGGGGCAGTGCTGCTCTATCTTATCCTCTGGCATCGTTTGCTATTCTTTAGAGCTAGTTCTCCTTCCTTATCCTAAGTATGAATGTATCCTGGAGGGTGGACAGGAAAGGAGAGCACCTGATCCACAATGGAACCATTCTATTTTTATGAGCTCCAGCCATGCAGTCCCAGAGTGGGATATGGCCAGGGAGTGTTGGGGTTGGATTTGAGGGTGCATACCAGTGGCAATTATGCTTACAAATCAGCCAACATTGCATTCCTTTGCAGGAACTCTGTCACACTATTTCTGAGGAAGTATAATTTTGCTTCTTTGCCAGCAGCTGCACAGACATATTTTCCACATTACTCAAGCTTCTGCTAGTGGCCACCTGGATGTGACAGAAAGAGTCAAGCCTAAACTGAATTAAAAGTTATCAGTCATCTTAATTTGTTTCCAGGAAGTTAAAAATTACCCACAGTATATTTCCTGATCATATGAAAAACCAAGGATGTTTTTCATGCTTTTTTTAATATTTCTGTTTAGAACATAAATAGATAAGCAGTGCTGATAATGTTCCCTTTAAGTGCTCTGTACGTGGCTGCCTATTTTGGCCTATTTATGTTAACAATGAACTTGAGTGAAGCTAATGAGGTTATTTTAGGGCCTTCCTTGGAAACCGCAGTAAAGGAAAATGACAGTTCCCACAGAACCATAGTGTGACTGAAATAGAAAGGTGGTGACTGGCCTCTCTATAGAAGCAGGAAAAGCAGGCTGGAGAGGACTGATGTTACTGCTTTGAAGCATTTGGTTTGCTTATTAGCATGTCCAGTCTCTTTCTGAGCAAGTTTTCTGGCTGCCACGGAGACACAGAACAAAAGATTCCATTTTAAAATGACTCAAAGTGATTGAGGTTTCCTCTGGGCTCCTCTGCATCCCGCCATAACACTACTTGGTGTGGTGGACTTCATACATGTCAGGGAACCACTGCAAGGAAAAGAACACACAATGAGGGTAACCGTTTCATCACACTTAAGCAAGCTTGCACAGAGCAGCAACTGAGGCTGTTGTGAGGGTGGCAAAGAAAGAAAACTTTTGTCCTGAAGAACTATGTTGAGTGACAGGACATTACAGTGAGAGTAAATACCTACCCAGCCACCCAGTCCAGTCTCTGTTTATTGATCTTATCTCACTTATTTTATTGCCACTGGGAGGAAATACCCATTTTTCTTCCATGCTGGCCAACTCTCTGGCACATTTCTTTTGGTCTCTGTGTCAGTCTCTCCTGTCACTCCCATTTCCCATTTCTCACCTATTGTCTCAGCTGTTGGTGAAAACTGAAGTCAGGAAACACCCTCACAATTCTGAAAATAAGAACTTATCCATCACAAATGATACAGTCTTTTGCTATAGGATGGTTGACGTTTCATTTCTGTGATTAAAATGTATAGCATCCAGGCTCTCATTAGCAATATTCCTTTCAGCTAGATGCCCAGATTAATGATGTTTCATTCCACATTTCCTTGTGGTAATTTCTTTTAAATTTTATTATAGCTCATATTTCTTTTAAAAGCAGGTTAATTCAGAGAAATGAGAAAGATACATTTGGCAGTTTTTGAGTTAACATGATTATATTTTATAATTTCCTAAAAACATCTCCAGTGTGTTATATTTCAGCTGGTTATTTAGCAAATGTAATGGGTTTTTAAAACTTAATAACAAAAGCAGCTGCTATTTTTACTTAAAATATCCTTATAAATAACTACCTATCTAGGGTGAGTTATGTATGTCAAGCAAAAGACTAAAAGAATCCCACCATACCTGCCTCATGAATAACTTACCACTTGACCATGTCCAATGTGAAAAAAAATAAGAGTAGCTAAAAGTTTTGTGTGCTGATAAATTTAGGGTACTTGTTTATAAGTCAGTTTTGGTTGTTTAAAATTTCATGCAGTACTCTTGGAAATAGACTTTTCATTTCATGACTTCAAGAATTTTCTTTCATTAGGCAATGAACTTTATCAGTGATATGGAAATTTCCAACTTTGAGAGCTCAGGTATTTGCATAATTGACATGCAGAAATAACTTTAAATTGCTTTTTGTTCAGGGCAACTTAGAATAAATTTTCGTAATTCATATTCGTTGTATCATATATGTCATGTACATAAATGGTTTAATTCAGTTTCTCAGTTGTGATATTCAGTGTGATTCAGGGTGAATTCTGAATATTTAAGTATAGTTAGTGTGTCACATTCCTTCTTCCCCTCAGCAGTATTGAATTTAATAAGTGAATAATTGAGAATTTGCTTCATCTGGCTGTGGTTAAACAGATCACTACGTCCCTTTTACTGCCATTGGCATGGAGCAATTAATTCTGAATCAGCAACCTAGGAGAGTGAAAGGAAAAAATGCTCCTCCAAGAAAAACATCATTAATATACCTGCTTAGAAGGTCAACTGGACAAGATGAAGACAGGGCCGATTTCCCCACACTATACTCTTTTATCATTATTTGCCTGAACTTGAGATGAATTAACAGCAAGTTGAAACTAAATTTTTCACTCATGGTCAGAAAAATAGCTCTTCCAATTCCCCTGTTAGTACAGGTACTCTTGCAGTTCAGAAAATCAAATTATACGCTGAAGGTGTTTATGTTGTCTTGTAATGATGAGTTTGATTGACCTTCCGTAGGATCTCAGAAGCTGTCACATATTACCGGGAACTATGGAGTTGCAGCATTGGTTGGAGATACTGCTGAAAGCACAATTTAAAAAGGAAAAAAAAAAAAAAGTTCCAGCCCATCAGCCTTTACCCCAGCCCATCCTGGGAGCTCTTTCTCTGTTCTGTTTCTATCCCACAAACCAGTCTATTGTCATAAGCATTTTATTTTCCCATTGCTCATCAGAACCTTGCATAGTTTATATTTTATATAATTCAAAGAATAGGGTTTAATTAAATATGTCTTTTTGATCTGTTTTTATGAAGGTTCACTCTAATCAGCATTAGTTTTACAATTTACTTATACTGATTATAAGTCACACTGAGGTTTTAATTTCAACTTGATGCTTCATAATAAGAGGAAAGTACAGAATCAGAGAAACAGAAATTATTTTCAGAGATATTTTGGAGTGGGTTAATATTGATTTTTGTGTTTGGAAGGCAAGATAGTGTAATGGTTAAGAGCATGAGCTTTAAAGTCGGATAGATTTGGTCTAGATGCTGGCTCTGCTCCTTCTAGCTGGGTGACCTTGGGGAAATTTTTTATTCCCTCTGACCTTGAATTTCTTTGTCTGAAAATTGAAATAATAATATGTCTATCTGAGAGAGATTGTTAGGATTCATTGGGAAAAAATCCAAGTAAAGCATTTGACATAGTGCCCGACACATAATAAACACTCAGTGTGTGCTATTGTTATTTATAATGTTGTTATTGGTATAATGATTTATGTAATTGTTTGGTTTTTTCCTCCCTATTCCTGGGTGGGAAATACTTGAAAAAGGCTTGAAAGTGTATATATTAGCAGACCTTGACCATCGTCTTCTAATAGTAATCAGATCCTTTTTAAAGATTTCAGAGGTTAGGGTTGAATTTAGATACTTGATATATTTGGTGTCTGAACCAGATTCCAGTCACCTCACTGCAGATTCATTTTCTTTATAAACTGTGGAAATTAAAATGGTACCACAGGCTCCTATTAGAAATTAAAACGGTGGTACAGGCTTCTATTTATGACAGCAATGTGGTCCAAGATTTTGTAGTTTGTAGAACTGATAATGTTTAATATTCTCCATAAATTCCTGGGGTTTAATAGGAAAGTACGTAGACTTTTTAGAGCTTAAACAGGCTTTAGATATACTCTAATTCAACCTGTCATCAAATGAGGAAACTCTGTAAGGCAAGTCGAATGAAGAATTCAACTAAGAGTTTTTATCTTTGTGTAAAATTTATATAAAACTTCGCAAAAGAAAGAACTACATAATACTCATTAGGTTGTTACCATCACTCCAAATTTTCATCTGATTGTTATAAATGAGTATAATTTTAGAGTTTAAAATGAAATACATTTTAGAGTTGCAATCAGTGTATAGACCATTCTGTGTGAATATTTCCTCTTAATATTATCCTTTCAATTTTAGTTTCTAATATGGTCACTCTGTTTTGACCTGCGTGGTTTGCTTGGTCATTCCTATGTTGTTGGGTATTTGAGTTATTTCCCACTTTTCCCTATTTTTAAATAGCACTGCTATGAACATCTTTTCTTTCAATTTATTCCCCTGCTGTCTACCCCCCTCCAGTTAATTCCTAGGACAATATTCCCACAAATTAATCAAGGTATAGTATTACATTCTAGTTACTTACTGATAGGTTCAAATTCACTTCACAAGTTGCTTGCTATTGGAAACTCAGATACTAGAGATTTGACTAAATTTAAGTCTTCCTGGGTGGTTACTTTTATTAAGCAGAAAAATCTTTTACCAGCATAGAGTGAGTTACAAAGAGAGTTTTTAAGGGAAAAGGAGGAAGCGACGGTGAGAGAAGACCCTCGGAATTTGACAGTTTCCTGATTCCTCCTGAGTCTGATTTTCAGAATGTTGTTTTGTTTAGCGTGTCAGGTACACTCTAGTTTTTAAAAGTAAAAATAGAACTATTTTAAAGATAAAATATTTAACGTTTTTAGATTAACCATAAATAGGCTTCTTTCCATTAGTGCAGATGTGAGCATTTTTTGGACATTAACATCACATAATTCTTTTGTTACAGAGATCTACTTTCATTTCTCAGACCTTAACTACAGATGTGAGTTTCTGTCTTTATAGCAATCCTGCTGCTACATACAATTCAGCTTTGATGGGAAGGAAGTCTTGTGGCCAGATGGGTGGAGATCCATGGTACAAGGCCATAAAGATAAAAATGGAAAGAAAAGGAAAACTATAAGAGCTTCAGGACAGGGCTCTGTAACAAAAATGAACCTGACCACAGGCACTGCTTGTTCTGAGGGTAGGGGCTTCTTTAAAGTTATGAAAGAAATGAGTCCATTATTTTTATTTTTAGTTTAGTTTAATTTATTTTTGGAATAGATAGTAATCATACAGATCAAAATTCAAAGGAAAATTCTTCCTCAAACCCAGGTCCCTCCCCAGCCACTCAGTTCCCCTCCTTTGAGGCAACAAGTATTACTACTTATGTGATTATCCTTCCAGAAATATTCTGTACATGTACAAGTAAATATGTGTCTATACATACATGTATGGTTCTGTGTATGCTCACACGTTTCTTTTTCTTTTTTTTCTAATGAATGGTTGCATCATATACATAATGTTCTACACTTTGCTTTTTCACTTAACATTAAATCTTGGAAATTATTCTATATCAATAGAAGGTTTTCTTTTCTTGGAAAGCACTTTAAAAATGACGTGTCTAAACTGGGTGAAAGTAATTCTTAACCCAGGGATTAGGCCTGGTACATAATATTATCCAAGAAATGTTTGTTGAATGAATGAGGGAGTGAGTGAATTAATTATTTTATTAATTTAAGGTACAGATAGAAAGAAGCAAAAAGCTAAGGACTGCTTGAAGCTCTGAGACTGTTGACCTAATCCTGACCCTGGGTCCCAGGGAAATCTAAGGGATGGCTTCACAAAATGTATGTCTCTTTTAAAAAGGCATCAAAACTCTCTTTAGGGCTTCATATTAGGAGATGTCAATAGGAAGAGATGCCTCTGTAGGTAGGGGAAGAATGGAGTTATGGGATGGCCCCTAGACTCCAGGAATCAGGATACGTGGTCCTAGTTCTGCTGTGACAGGGCTCCAGGACCTGGAACAAGTGGGTTCATCTCTCTGTGCTGTCCTTTCTTCAAATGCAAAATAAGGGGGTTGGAGTAGATTATTTCAGTGGAACATTCTAGCTCTAAGATTATGTCATTTATAATTTTGCAATTTCCTATCTGATTACCAATGTGTTGAAACTGCGTTTACAGAGACATAACAAATGAGGTGTCCTTTCTCTAAGATAATAAAGAGCCTTACAGGTTATTGCTAAAAATGGGATTATTAAGATTCCAAGATTAGATTGTAGAAAGAAGTTTGCAATAATTATATTCCTCACAAAAATTTATTGGCCAAACTATTAAGACAGAAGCAGATTTATGGGGGTAGGACTAAATACCCCACATATTGATATATTTTGAGGGAATTAATATTCTGTAGTTTTAGCCTTTAAGAGGTGAAAAAAATCAAATAAATAAAAGTTATTATAATATTGAAGCTATTCAATGATAAATATAATTGTTATAAATGATGATGTATGTAATATTTAACAGTAATTATTAAATATATTTAATTATTAAAATAGTAAATATAATTCATAGTAAAATAAACCTTTTTTTCTCTTAATTTTAGTTAAGTATGAGAGTGAAGCTAGTAAATATTGGGACACATTTTACAAGATTCATAAGAACAAGTTTTTCAAGGATCGTAATTGGCTGTTGAGGGAATTTCCTGAAATTCTTCCAGTTGATCAAAAAACTGAAGAGAAGGTGAATGAATTATCATGGGATCATGTAAAAACTAATGCTGCAAGTTGTTTTTCAAGAACACACTGCCCTACTATGTCTGAATTAAAAAATCATCACAAGAAAAGTTCTAGCTCGTCAGATGGTCAAAGCAAAGCAGTATCTGATTTTTCCAACCTCGGCTCTGAAGAACACAGAAAAGGACCTCTGAAGACTGAGTTGTTTCCTGGTAGCAACGCCACTTTCAGAATCCTAGAGGTACTGCCCTGTAGGGCAAAGACAGAGAGGCAAATCATTTTAAAATGTACATTCCATACCACTTTATTAATCATCCAGATTTTTTAGGGGGAAAATGATCAAATCGAACTAAATAAGTGTTCGGTATACTTTTGTGCATAAAAAATATTTAAGGAACTCATCTTTAATCAGTCAGATTTTAATTTTATGGTTTTAATTTTTTTTTTAATTTGTCTTTTTAAATTTCTAACCTGAAGGCAGTTTTAAATACCAATTAAGTTTTGGTCTTAATTTCTCTCTGTTTCTGTTATTACCCCTTTTTAGGTGAAATAGAAATAAATGAGATATATAATTTGCTCTAATCTGGTATAGAACTTGATTTTCTATTTTCAAAAATAAGCCTTTTCCTTTTGATTATAAAGGTAGTATATATTGATTACAGAGAATTTGCTAAAGAGTAGATAAGAGAAATAAAATTATCTACAGTCCCACAAACAAGGAATTTAACCACTTTAACGTTTTACTGACTTTTTCTCCTTTTGTTTATACTGTTTTAGATAGTTGAGCTATACTGTACCTGTATTTTGGGGTTTTGCTGTGTTTCTATTTAACATTATATCAAAGGCAATTTTCCCTATCTTTAAAAATTCTCAACAAACATTTCCATGGCTGCAAAATATTTTACCATGTGGAATACTGTAATTCTACTTATCTATTTTCACACAACTGGGCATTTAAATTGTTTTCAGGTTTTCTACAGCAAACATCTTTGGGTATAGACTTTTCTGCATTTTCTTTTATTATCTTGGGTTAGATTTACTAGTTCATAATTTACAAAAGTTTTTAATACTCTTAAAATATATTGCCAAATTGTTTTCTAAGAAATTGTAGTAATACCAATTCATGGCAGGTTAGATCTGTTTCATCACACCCTCATTGGTTGGAATATTCTTATTTTAGTGCTTTCTGCTTTGTTAGACAAAAATTATACCTTGTTTTAATTTGCATTTCTTTGATTATTAAATAGCTCACATAGTTCTTCAAACGTTTAGAAGCCATTTGTACTTCTTTTGTGTTTTGTTTATTTTCTTTGCTTATTTGTTGTTTTTTTTAAAATGAGCTCTGCCCTTTATCATATTTATTGCAAATGTTTTTCTCACAGTGTGTTGGTTACCTTTTAATTTGGCTTACTTTAGGTTTTAGTGTGTAAAAATTTTAAATGTTTTCATAGTCAAATTTCTCAGTATTATTCTCATGATTTATCCCATTGCTTTTGAGTTTAGAAAACTCTCCTATACGGAGAGATGTGGTAAATTTTTTCTAGTTTTTTTTTTTTTTCAGTAAAACTGATGTTGATAAGGAAAAGTTAATCTTGTTTTTATGATATTTGTTTATTCTTTTGATTTTAGGTTGGCTGTGGTGCTGGAAATAGTGTTTTTCCAATTCTGAACACTTTGCAGTGAGTTTTAGAGTTTTCTCTTATAAAATTTTACATATGTATGGGATGTGGAGAAATTCTGGGAAAATGTTGTCGTGTATATGCCAGTAGTGTTCTTGTTCTCATATAAACAATAACTAAAGCAAATTGCAAAAGAAGTGTCTTAGTCTTAGTGTCTAATTTCATATGAACTGGGAATTACTCTGAAAATAGTGTTTAACAGCCATGGGTTGTCCACCATGGGTTGAAGTAATTTTTTAAGCTTGTGTTTGCATGAATGAGAGAAGAAGAAAAGAGCAAGAGATTTGATCTTCCCACTAAACTGGGAATTGCTGAACTTCAGAGGTTTATTTGCTCCTCCAGGATACATAGGTGTCATTTCACACACAGAGAATTGAGTTTAAAGCTTACACTTTAACCTTCATTTTATTTTGTCATCATTTCTGGAGCCACACCCAGTATAAAACCTTCCTATGTCAAATGATTGTCTCTAGACTTGAAAGTGTTTGGAAGTAACAGCAACTAATCCTAAGACTCAAAAAAGCGGAGGTAGATGATAGGGACAGAGATGTTCTCCTGGCCTGCCTTCCTGTGAATCTTAGTATTTCCGTGATGAAGAAGACACACCTTACAAAACTTTTCTAACACCTTTTACCTATGGTTCATCTGTCAAGTACTATTTTTTTTTTAAGTTTACACAATAGCTTTCACATTATTTTTCCATTATAAAATCAACATAAGCATACTGCAGAACATTTCCATTAGAGGAAAAGGGGAGGGGGAATCACCTATCATCCTAACATAGCTGCTGACAGAATTCTTGTTATAATTCCTTTCAGTCTTTTCTCTGTGTGTATTTTTAAATTTAATGATGCTGTTTTTTTAACTTTCATTATGAAAATGTAGAAACTTACTTTCAGAAAAGTAAAGAGGAGTAATACAATGAATTCTCATATACCCAACACCTCGATTCAGTAGTTATTAACATAATGCCAACATCATGACACTTTATTTTTAAATACCTACGATGTACCTCAAAAAATTCAAGACATTCTTCATTACTATTATAAATCTAACATAATAAATAGTAAGTAATTCCCTAATATCATCAAATTACCAATTAAAGTGGCCAGGCAGAAGTGAAACTGGCAGATTTGCAGTGCTGAATGGCCTTTTTCTTTTTGTATTTATTTTCTTTGTTTTCCACTTTTCCACTTTCTGCGCCGAAATTTCCTGTTCTTTTATACCACGTGGCCAGGTTCCTTCACCCCAGTGATCTCTGAGCTTATAATACACATAAATCTACTACATTGGCAGTTGATTAAATGTTACCTTATGACTCATCTCAAGGTGTTATTTAGCATCTCGTTTCTTTACGTCTTGTTTCTGCAACCACTGTTAATATTCCTTGAGGTAGAGAACATATTTTATCCTAATCTGATTTTACAGGTAGCCTAACAGTGCAATATAGATAGTTAGAGCCCAGTACATATTGATGGATTAATGTCTCTGACTCCCCACTTCTTAGTTGTATTTTTTTCTCTCTACTCCCACCAACTAATAATTGCAAGCTCTTGCCTCCTCACTCTCTTTCTTCTTGGCTGTGTCTATTTTTGCCTCACATCCATATTTTAGAAATCACTGTAGCTCAATAACCTGAGATAATTAATTCATCTTTAAAAGGCAACCAGTGATTAGCCTTCCAAAGGGAGGATTAGACTCCCCCCACCACCTAAGAAATTATATTTTATTACTTTTTGAGAGTAAAGGATTAATGTTTTACATTTTCTGAATATTTTACCATAATTAGACCTCTGGAATTGAGAGGTCATACCGTTCTCCAAGGATCATTTAATTCTTAAACCCCCTGCCAAGAGAGTGCTTGGTGGTGTGGTGGTAGTAGAGATATTTACACCTGCTTGCTGGGAGAAGGGCTAAGACAGTCAGCTGATTTTACAGAAAAGCTCTGGAAAGTCATTAGGTGGTCACAGGACTTCAACTTGGACTGCTGATGCAGTGGGAATTCAGTCTCAGAGGTCATGCTACCATCCTGGTAGGACACATGGCAAATGGCACATGCTTTCCCTTAGCTACTAGACTGTTCTGTATCTTCTGGGTGTTTAGTGACCACTGCCCAAAGGTAGACTGCATGCCTTTCATCATGAGTTAGACATGCCAATGTCCAAAGAAGCATTTGGAGTTATATGGAAGTTTTTACAGAACCATGTTAAGTTTTTAAGTTCCTGGAAGGCAGAGGCAGATCTTCCTTTAATGATGATGATGATGATGATGATGGTAGCAACAGCAACAACAAGAATAATAATGACTAACATTTATTAGGTGCTTGCTCTGAGTTAGGCACCTTACTAGAAACTTTACCTATATGAATCCATTCAGTCCTCACAACCACCTTAGATGCCATCTTTATCTCTGTTTTGAAGCTGAGGAAACTGAGCTTACAGAGAGATTAAGTAACTATTCCAGGGTCACACAACTAAGTGGTAGAGCCAGGATTCACCTTAGGCAGTCTAGTTTCAGAGCCCTCGCCCTTAGCCATCATACCACATAGTGCTATACGTGTCCGAGTGTTTATTGAGAACATTTCAAACACGTGTGACCATCCACATTACGAGTCATCGTATGTGGATTTCATAGGCAACAATAGGAATTTATGCAGCATTAAAGTTTTTATATGGGATAAATGGGAAAAGACAAGCAGTGCAAGTTTTGACTTTGATTCAGTCCTGGTTAACTTTTTATAATCAAATCCTATTCATCATACTTTAACTTATTTGGATGGATCTTAATTTGAATGCAAATCCCTAGTGGCACAGAATGAATGAGTTATACATGAACATAGTATTCATCCATGAGTAGCATTTAAGAATGTAATCTGAGCCTAGGTGAAATTTTGCTAAGTGCATATTTGTGCTTGTATTCCATATTTATTTAGAAGTCCTCGTTGCTTGAAATGCCTCTTGAATCATATTAGGAGTTCTAATTAAGTGCTTCAAGGACCACCTGCAACATACTGGTTTGGGCTCTTGGGATCAACTCTGCTTTTCATCCCTGGCATGTGACTCCCACCTCTAAATTCTAATACCATCTCCCCTTCTCTCCACTTAACAATGCCATCCCTTTCCTTCAAAATTCTTAAGTCTTACACCTCAGGCTGCCTGCCCCATCCGTACTTCTATAGAAATTGTATAAAACCAATCATGTCCCCTATCAGGTTATAAAATCCATAAGAGTCAGGACCATACTTATAATTACTGTTTAAGGACCTCTTTATGATCTCTTTCTGTGATTTAGACACAGTACTAAGCAAAATGATGCAAGGATTACCTGTTAACAGCATATAAGGTTTGTTCAGGAAGGGTACTGACCCGCAAAATTCAAAGTATACCTTTCCCCATTAATAACAATGATCTAGCCATTGTCTACTGAATTTCAGATAAAGGGCAAATAGAACTTGTCTAAGTTCGGTGGAGGCCAATTAAAATTAGTCAAGATTTTCATATGGGTAAATACCATGCCCCTGGAAAAAAAAAACTGAATTTACTTACTTTATTTACATTTTGTAAATAAAGCAACTGAGTCTTGGAAAAGTTCAGTCAAATTCACAGAATTAATAAGTAGCAAATCAGGGATTTAAACACAAATCTTATTTGGCTCCAAAATCTGTACTTTTACTATTTTATTAGACAATTTACTACTTTGTATTCTAATGGCTTCGTACATATATGAGGCTCAATAAAAGTTTGACAATAACTTAAAAGGATAACTAAGGGGGCCAGCCCGGTGGTATAGCAGTTAAATTCACGCTCTCGCTTCAGAGGCCCGGGGTTCGTCAGTTTGGATCCTGGGTGCAGATCTACGCACCACTCATCAAGCCATGCTGAGGTGGCATCCCACATAGAGCGGCTAGAGGGATGTACAGCTATGAAATACAACTCTCTACTGGGGCTTTGGGGAGAAAAAAAGGAAAAAAGGAGGAAGATTGGCAACAGATGTTAGCTCAGGGCCGATCAATATATTAGTGTTTTATTCCTTTTTAGAAGATGTATTTACATGCTGTTAGATATATATATTTACATATATATATTTATATTGTTTTTTAAATTTCTGCCCCATCAGAGCCTCTGTGAGAGGCTCAGGAGCCATGAGTTGTACACACAGGAAGAAGAATGAAGCGCCAAGGGACACAGGAGTTTGAGGGTCCTTGGAGAAGGGTAGAACTTGGCTAAGCTAAGAGGAGCTACAGGCCATGCTGGACGGAGGCAGAGAAGAAGCAGTGCCTGTGGGGGGAGGGGCCAGAAAGAGGACGGAGCAATGCTGATGGATGGCCTTGGAGGTTTCCCATGTGAGGGTATGATGGGATATAAGGCCCAAGTAATGGAGGACCTTAAAACCAGCACAGGAATTTGAAAGTTACCCTATAATTAATAAGTGTTTGAGATAATGCTGGTTCAGAAACAGCATGAAGGCACACATACACCACTATATCTAAAAAGAAGAAACAACAAGCCAAGTGTCGTGTAAAAGTCTATTAAAGAAATACTTGTTAACAAGTTCAAACCTACAGTTTCTTTTCTTCTGTAGTCTGAACATATCTGGACTCTAGATTGAAATATTTCTTCCATTTTCATAGGAATGCTCCAGAGTCCTTTCTGTATTGTTGTGATTTTGCTTCTGGAGCTGTGGAGCTTGTAAAGGTATGCCTTATATTTTCTTTAAAGAGCGCCGTATAAGAATCTAATTTATTTGCTTTTGAAGTGATTTTCTTTGAAATGTTTCTGCATCAAATGTTATCTGTGACCATTTTAACTGAGCTTTTACTTTTTCTGGTAATCATATCATTGATTGATGCCTAAGATATTACCCTAAAACAATAAAAGTTATTTTGAATTTAACATAGAGTTCAAGGGACTGGTATACCTAGAAAGATCAACAGCTCCTACAAGGTGATATTCATATTTAATGTCCCTAGGCATTCATTAAATTAATAATTTTGGGAAAAAAGTGTCTGAAAAGGCATATATTGCAAATTTAAAATGTCCTAAACTGTAAGGAAAACAGTGGGGAACCTGGACTTGTTTGACCAATCCTCGAATGCTAGTGAGCATTACCTTAGTAAGAAGAGGTAATTTTAGGAAATGGAAAAGGAAAGGAAATTCTACTAACAAAAATATATAGTAAACACATGGAACATAATTTCTGATAATAAGAATAATAGTTATTCATTGTAGCCATTTTTTAAAGTACTGAAAAGCCTAAAGGGGAAGGTAAAATTCACCCATAATCATTCTTCCTAGAGTCCTAAGGTGAATCAATATTGATATTTTGGTATATATCCTTCTAGTGTTGTTTTTGTAGGCTAATTGTGTGCATGTGTGTACTCTAATGCAATTTTTTAAAATAACAGCTTTATTGAGATATAGTTCACATACCATAAAATTCACCATTTTAAAGTATACAATTCAGTGATTTTTTTTTAGTATACAGAGTTGTGCAGCCATCACCATTACCTAATGTTGATTATGTAGGATAGGATATTTATATTTTAAGCCAAAGGAGGCCTGGAACAAGCAGTGGGAGAGAGAGCTGAGGACCATCTCAGTGTGTCTGAAATAACATAGGGTAGGCTTCCAACCACACCTGGCTCATAAAGACTGCCTTACTCCACTTTTAAAATTAAAGAGGGATTGCAAAGAATATTTGTTATCAAGTCCAAGCGCTAGACTTAATTTTTTATGGCAGCTGGAAATAAGCTAGCGGAATACTGAATCAGAAATAAAGTGCATTCAAGTTTATAGAGGAAAGGCACTTGGGAGAAGTAAAAAATTTGACCTTTTTATTTTAAGAAAAATGCTAGAAGTCTGCTAACTACTTTTTTTTTCCTTTATACTCCCTTATCATGACAGTCGCACTCGTCCTATAGAGCAGCCCAGTGTTGTGCCTTTGTTCATGACGTTTGCGATGACGGCTCACCCTACCCTTTTCCAGACGGGCTCCTGGATGTCATTCTCCTTGTCTTTGTGCTCTCTTCTATTCATCCTGACAGGTAAATGAAGACGAAGGGGCAATGCAAATGCATAAAGCCCCTTTATCAACAGTGGTTTTCAGAACTATCAAAGCAAAAATTACAATTCTTGAGTTTATTATTTGCTGAACTACATTATGTATAATATGCAGCCTTTTAAATGCAGTTTTTCCTTTCTTCAGACTCTTAGAAAGAAACTGGTCAAACTACTTCATTAGTGAGCTTTCTGTCACTGTCAGAATGAAGTGAGCATATTCTGGCAAGACACATACCTATTAAAAGTGACAATGCTTCAAGGAAATTACAAATTCAGAACAGCCTAATAGACTCCCAAGAGGAAAATTGTACTTGGTGATCAGAAACAAACGTCTTTGATTTAGCATCTTACTGAAAGTTCGTGAAGAAGTAGGTGCTGAATCTGTTTGGCTTCACACAGGTCTGTCAACGGGCTTGAAAAAATTTGTTTTAAAGAAGCCTACTAAGGAATTAGAGGTTATTGAGATTTGTCAGATTAACCTTGGACCTTTATAATCTAAATTGGCCTAGTGCCATCATTTAAATATTTATGACAAATTTTTTTATTCACATAATGTTTTGAAACTATAAATGTAGCTTTTCTCCAGAGAGGAAGCATAAAGAGATATTACTAGCAATTAAAATGATCGCTTTTCTTAAAATTTTACCACCTCATATGTATTAAGGCACATGTGTGGTAAGTGTCAGGGATTGTGCCTTCGTGAGTTTTCTGAAAATTGGGTTTTCTCCTGTGGTAGTAGATACAGACTTGACATCAACCACTTTTTGTGTGTGTGTGTGAGTAAGATTGGCCCTGAGCTAACAACTGTTGCCAATTCTCTTTTTGCTGAGGAAGATTGGCCCTGGGCTACCATCCATGCCCATCTTCCTCTGCTTTATATGTGGGACGCCTGCCACAGGATGACTTGATAAGCGATGCATAGGTCCGCACCTGGGATCTGAGCCGGCAAACCCCAGGCCACCAAAGTGGAGCACACGAACTTAACCACTATGCTAGTGGGCCAGCCCTGACGTCAACCACTTTTTGATGAATGTGACCCTTTCCCAAAGAAACTGAGTTATCATGTGCTTCTTTCTTTGCAATTACAATGTCACTAGGACTCTTTACTGTCCTTTTACTTCTCGTTCCAAGATGAGCATTTTGATTACTTGTGGAAAAACAAATTAGATTTCCAAATAAATCTGAATGAAAGATATATTTGTACCTGGTGAGATGTATCAGGTTCCATGAAGCTACTTTTTCCTCCTAGTTTCTATAACCTATTTCTTTCTGCTAATTTGTTTAGACTATTGGCATTATTCAGGTACTGGTAGAAAGATGCCATCTATGTATTTTGTTTCATAGTTAAAAGGATGGAGTAGGTGGATAGAGAACAAGATTTTCTATTTGACACCCATAACAGGAAATGTTTAAATTCCAAATAAGACCACAAAAAGAGTATTTGAAATTAGTTTAGATAATGTATTTTCTCATGATTTGAATTGAATGTTAAAGAGAAGGAGAAGCAGATGTCTTGGGAAGATTCCTTTATAGTACAGTATGTTCATTCTCTTTATTATAAAATAACTTCAGATGTATCATGTCAGTAGTCACTTTCTTACCTACATGGAAATGATCTAAAAATAAGGTGAATGAGTAGAAGGAGAGCAAGAGTAAATGAAAAGGCAAGGCATAACTTTAGGGTCATTTAGGACTGTGGTAGTAGATTCAGCCCCAGGAAAGTTCTAGAAAAGGGCTTCTTGCCAGCTTGGAAAATCCATGCACAAATGAATGACAAGCAATTCAGCTAGACCTTGTGTCTGGGGGTCCCAGCTTAAATGGGAATAAACCATAGGAGGCTACAAAAAGAAGAGCTGGCTGTCCTTGTCATTGAAATTAAAGAAAGTATAATATGTTTCCCAAAAATCCAAGCATAGACCAGGCAGCCAATAAATATTCATTTTTTTTAATCTCTTCTTTTCCTTCTCCTCTCCCTTCATCCAGAGACAGATGAGGATAGCAGAGTTGGCCCAAGTCAGATTAAAAAAACAAAAGGGACTTTCTCCTATTCTTGTTTTGTCCATCTCACCCCTAGCCCACGCCCAGCTGCAGTTCTCAGGAACTGGCTCCGGAATTCCATTATGAGCCAAGATGGGTGATCAAGAAAAGCAGCTTTCCACCCTTTGCCTGTACCCACAACCCCAGACGGTAAAGGATAATTAGGAGGAAAGGATTTGCAGAAGGAGGTGGCTGCATTTTGAAGTATTTGACTCTTTGTTTTTCTCTATGTTCATTTTATGCTTGTTTTACTAATAATTGCAGAAATAGATTTTTCTCTGTACATACATTTATCCTGAAAGTGAACATTTTAAGGTTTAGATATGGTTTTCTTTAATTTCCAAAGCCTGAGACTATAAGCACAATGTGAAAATAACCTGTGATAAAATAAACAAGGAAAAATACTTTCCTTTTTCCCTTTCATATACTTGTTTTTCAGTTTTTTAAAAGAGCTTTTCATCTAATCATGCCACCACTTTCTGTCATATTTCTCTCTTGTTTTCATAGTTAACTTTCATTTTCTCACTACCTACTTCCTTCATAACGTGACATGATGTGACTTTCACCGCATTATTCCACTGAACAGTGTTTTGTTTTTTTGTGTTTTTTTTTTGTGGGGAAGACCAGCCCTGAGCTAACATCCGTTGCCAATCCTCCCCTTTTTGCTGAGGAAGACTGGCCCTGAGCTAACATCCCTGCTCATCTTCCTCCACTTTATATGGGACGCCGCCACGGCATGGCTGACAGGCAGTTTGTCGGCGGGCGCCCGGGATCCGAACTCGCGAACCCCGGGCTGCCAAGCACGAACTAAACCGCTGCGCCACCGGGCGGCCCCTGAACAGTGTTTTAATTGGAAGGAATTTACAGAGTATCTGACCCAAACCATCATTTTTAAAATAAGAAAAGCTCAGAAGCTTTAAGTAGTGTGGATAAAGCAGAGATGGCAAGGACTTAGCACACAAGCTGCCATTTACCATTCTCTGCCCAGGGCAGACATTGATAACTGATTTTGTACTCTGATTGTCATTCCCAGTGAGTCTTAAGAGTCCTTCTCAAAAGAGCTCTCTAGGCAGCCAATGTCAGTCACTTGGTGTTGATATGAGATCTGAAATCTTTGCCTTCTCTGGCCCATAATCACACATAAAGCCGTGAACACTTAACCAAAAACATTAAATCCAGAGCAGTCACAGGGGGTCATATTTGATTGGGAGCCAGATGAGTAGAATAAACAGTAAAAGAAAGAAAGTAAAGGCTTCCAGTATTGAGCTAGGGCTTGGAATGTGAATAGAATTTAAATAGACAGAGAGTAAGGAGGAGAGACTTCTTTTAGGGGAAACCACGTGAGCAAAGGCATGGACTGCTCGGAGCCAAGCATGTCACAGTTTGGCTAGAGGAGATGCTTCAGATTAGGAAGTGGTGGAAAAGATGTTGGAAGGATTAATTAAGGCCAGTTGTAGGCAATCTTGAGGGCTCAGCTAAGAAATTAAGATTTTATCCTATGGGTTAAAATCATGAAAATTTTTGAGCAAAGGGATGATTTGACAAAACCATTTTAAGCAGAATAATTCATCAATAATATGCAGGAAGGATTGACAGGGAGAATAATAAAGCATGTTAGGAAGCTATTCTGTTCCCAGGCCTGAGGAGGTAGGAGTTTGTACAAAGGGAGTACCAAGGGGAAACAAAAGAGAGGGAAAATATCAAGGATGTCATAAAAAAAAAAAAAAAGACATAGAATTTGATGGACCAAATGCTTGTGGAGAGGATAGTGGAAGAAGGAAAAAAATAAAAGGGGTCAAAGATTTCTCTGAGGTGTTACACTTGGGTGAATGACGGTACCTTTGAACTAGATAAAGAAGTCAGGAGGAAAAGGAGCTAGTTTTGGAGGAAAGGTGATGCCTGTTTAGATGTGTACAATTTGGGATGGCTCTGGCATATTTTTTATCTTGCAAAGAAAATGAAATGACTTCAGTTTTTTCTACCTTGGAACTACCTTAATTTGCTATTAATATCTGGAAATGTCTATGTGGTTTTGGAGTTCAGGTTTGACATCATACATCAAGCTCTGTGAAGTTACCACTTGGGTCATTTGGGTGATTTCTTGATCTTCTAGGCTTTTTAAATCTGATTATTTAGCAAGTTGGTGTCTTATTTTTCTTTCTATACAAAATATTTTTGCTTTTGTTGCCCTTATGTTTGTGGTTTAAATTTCTTTGGCCTATCGAGCTTTGCTTATTTTATCTTTAAGACAGTTAAATGTGGCATATAAAACAAGACTTCCACAAAGTATCTTGCTTTGTTTTCAAAGGATGCAAGGTGTTCTAAACCGACTGTCCAAGTTACTGAAACCTGGGGGAATGCTGTTGTTTCGGGACTACGGGAGATATGATAAGACTCAGCTTCGTTTTAAAAGGGGTAATAGTATATTTGGTTTGGAGTTATTTTTATGTGTTTTAAAGAATGCTTTGTTTATATTTCATGTCAAGTTTTTTTGTTTTTTTTTTTTAAGGAATGCAAAGTTTCTCTTATCACAATTATTTTTTTTTAGGGCATTGTTTATCTGAAAATTTTTATGTTCGCGGAGATGGTACCAGAGCGTATTTCTTTACAAAAGGTATGCTTATCTATAAGAGGAAATAATTGGCTATAAAACCTCTCTTTGGTTATCATTTGCAGGAAAAAACTCAAAAGCCCTAGAAATGAGGTTTCAATAGTTGATTAAACATTGGATGTCTTCATACTTTGGTGACTGTAACTGTTCTGTGTAGAAGCTTGAAAATGGCTTTTTTGACTTTTAATCTTTTTCCTGTTGAAACTGCTTTAAAGAATCACTTGTTTCATCCTCATACCCAAATGAAGGTGTAGTCTCTTCCCTTTTGGAGGTACTATTAGCCCAGTACCTCCAAAAAAATTGATGGCATGCCACAGCCAAAGGAGGGCATTTGATTTTAAGAGTCCATAGAAAGTTACTTATCTCTTGTCAATTTCTCATTTTAAGAAAGCATTTAAAATGAATCTTGCATTCGAGGACTTTCCCCAAACTTACATGAATACTTTTATAATCTGTCATTTGGGGTCTCTGCAAACCAACAAAAACCCAGACAGGGGGCACCTTTCAAAATATTGAAAGTTGCAATTAATAGTGTTATATATCTGTGTATACCTGTTGTGTTAAACTGTTTATACTTGGTGTATTTTTGTAGTGTAGAAGAAACCCACTTGGTTTCACACGTTTCCTTCACCAATTTGTACTAGAGGTGTTTCTTGATATAAATAAAATTTAAATGGCCCATCATTCCATTAATGTTCCATTGTTCCTGACTGCCTGCCACCCAAGTCACGTATCATACATTTGACTGTCATTTTTGTCTCACAGGGGAAGTCCACAGTATGTTCTGCAAGGCTGGGTTAGATGAGAAGCAAAATCTGGTTGATCGTCGCTTACAAGTTAATAGGAAAAAACAGGTGAAAATGCACCGAGTGTGGGTTCAAGGCAAATTCCAGAAACCATTATACTTCACTTGACTCAAAAAAGCTCCAAATTGGTATTTTCACTCCTTTCTCATGGCTGAATTATGTATCATGTTAAGGTACAAACCAGAGGATTAAACTATGCTGAGACTTCTGTAAATCTTTCATTTTTGAAAAGCAAATCAGAAGAAAAGAAGAGAATTTGTATGTCCTGCTGTTTATCATGGGTGAGCTCTTTGTGCGTTTTAAGCACATGTTACGTGATTTGGAAGAGTGCACCATATTGTGTGTTTTCAAAACTTAATATGCTCAAGCTTGTTTGGGTTAGTTACATCTAACCATTTTGTTTGTTCTTTGAATTTTATAAGCATTCAATTAAATTACAGATATAAGTCAGATGATTCTGAGAAACCATAACCTGTCATTTTTTCAGAAGTGGAAAAAATCATCTACTTTATTTATACATTACTCGAACACAGTTGAACTCTCCTCCGTTGTTATCTGATAGCAGACAGGCAGCTCACCTGGTTTCTAAGGAAAATCATAAGACCGAGATGAAGGTGTATTGTTTTTTGTTTTGTTGTTGTCTGTTTTTCCTAAGACCTTTTTTTTTTAAATTCAGAGACTAATATCTAAAAGAGAATTTTAGTTTCTCTTTCCTTTCCTAAAATTGGGGAAGTATAACCCATACTAACATTATTTTCAGGCTATTCTTGGGTGTATAAGTTATCGTAAGCTGTCTTTAAGACAACTGTTATACCCAAGAAAACTCTTACATTGTAGCAATTAAAAATTTATTTACCACCTTGCCTCAAAAAAGAATATAAGTTGGCTTGCAGATTGCACTTTGTAAAAATGGAGTTTCTAAGATTGGTCTTTCATTCATTATACAGCATTTACTGAGTGTTTACATTGTGCCGAATTATCTGGAATAATACAATAAATAAAGACCCAGCCCTGTCTTCAGAGAGCATAAATAGGATCTAGCTGCCAAAGCAAAATGTGCACATCCCAAGCCTCTAAATCATGATCTAAGATAATATATGAGCAAGTACTCAAATAGGGAGCTTATCAGCTAGTAGATTTTGATTATGACCCACAGAAATCTGGAAGAAATGGACAGTCTCTTGAGGGACCACCATTGGAATAATTCAGTTCCACCTGTTTTTCCTTTTTGAATTCACTTAAACTTCACTTTCCTGGAAGACTGGTTGGTCCAGTTTGGGTCATGGATTCATCTCTTTACACACTGGGGCAGGGCAGGTTAATTGATGGCACCACGAGAATGTATGGAATGGAGGAAAGTTCCTCAAAGGAAAATCAAGACACTGTTATCAAAAAAAGAGGGGAGGGATGCTGCACAGTCACAGCGCGTCACATAGTGGTGGTAGCAGGTGTAACAGTAGTTTTGAAGAGAGAGAAAGATCAGCTGTGGGAAGGAAGGGGGAAGAATTCGAAGGTGGGTCTCAGGCAAGTCCTTGAACATACATTCTCAGAAGACGGTGAGAAGACAAGTCTGTTCAGTGTGGGACATTCATGATTCAGAACAGTGGAGAAAAGAGGGGGAGGAGGTCAGCTTATAGAGCCTTGAATAGAGGGCGCATTGGATTCTAGTCTCTGGACTGGAGCCATCTGAGGTTTGTTTGTTTCTGTTTTATCCTAGCTGTTATGGCACATTACAAATGTATTTAGAGAGATTGATTGAGGAATCGTTTATAGGATGGAATGCAGTGAGGTCACAGAAAGGGCAAAGAAGACCACATAAAGGTTTTTGCATACACTTGCCTTGGTAACAAGTCCTCAGAAGTACAATATCAAGGTTTCTGTTTAAACATGCCTCAGTCAGTAAATGTAAAAGTTAAAATTTGCCTGAGACTCTGAACTCAGTTGTATTTCATAATTAAAGTGTACATTTAAAAGCCAAACTAGTAATGAAAGTATTACATACAAGGGCAGTTAGTTAAGTTAATGTTGCTATGGGAACCCTAGCAGATCTTGTGTCTCAATTTAAAAATCATGGCCCAAGGTGGTTTTAAAAACAACAGAAGGTAAAATTATTCTCACATTCTCACACATGTAAATTGTACTGTCTCTCTCAGTCCTAAATAGCAGATTCAAGCCAGCCTCTTGACTGGCACGGTAAAATTCAGCTTCGTGTCTTTCTGTAAGGTTTTACAGCATGTAGTTAACCTTTAGAAACTTCAAAAATACATCATCCAAATTTGGATGTGAGACACAAACTGGGCTCTTTGGGGCTCCTGGTCCACGTGTCTGCTCAGTAGGATCATTTCTACAGTGTCTTCTGCTTGTTTGGTCAGTCTTTCTCTGGCTTAGCCTACCTGAGTTTGCTGCTAGACAAAATGTAGATTTTTGGCAGAGGAAGAAAAAAGAGAAAGACCTGATTTGGAATATTCCCTATAGATACTAAGAAATCGTGAAGTGTTGCAAATGTATCTGCTTGGGTATTAATTTAAAATATTTGATAACTGCATGAAATTCTAATTTTTCCCCTCATATCCATAAAGCTAGGACCAGTTAGTTAAGCAGAGTCTGATATTTAAAAATTTATCTTCTGAGGGAGCTGAATTTCAAAAGGACCATTTTCTTTCTAACAGAAAAAGATATGTTCCTTCATCTTCTTACAATACAGAAACAATGTAATATGCTATATTAAAAATGCACCCTCCGTTTTTCTTCATTTCTAAAAATTCACTTTTGAGCATTTTCCAGATGTAATAATTTTCACACACATATGAAGAACTCGTACAGAAGGTTGTGAGAAAGCTGAGGTAACAGTGTCTATTATTAAAAGTTTTGCATTCAGTATGACACATTTGTCGTATTGAAACACCCAGTTATTGTTGACTTCTGAGAACTTATTTGCTTTGCTTATCTCAGTTTCATATGCTTTGCCTCTAAATTATGAACACACTGAGGTTTCTACCATTATGCAATCAAAATCGTTGCTATATTCTAGTTTGTACGTGAAAATTCACCCATATGCAGAGCTGCCCTCCTGGGTATTTGAACCATTTAGACTGTTAAATTTCAGGTAACTTAAATTCTTGCCCCAAAACTCCTATGCTATATTCCTAGGTTTTCAACTCATCAGAGTCAAATTCTGAAGTCTGAATATATCACCCGTTGTTACTTCTAATTGGTGTTAATGTTTGTTATGCTCCTCACAAGTGCGGATGACTTCATATTTGCATCACTAATAGACCTCTTTCAGAACCTCTGCTCCTTCTGCTTCCTGCTTCTATTAGTCATCAGTAGACGATATGTGGGCATGGGTGTTTTTCCCCCTTGTGAAAGTGCATTGTAAATTCTAAAGCACTGAATATATGTGAGGTATTGTTATTAATAACAGCATTTACAATCTACAAGGCAGCATACAGAATACTCCAGCAACAGAAACTTTCTCAATGGTTTTATGGACCTTGTGAGAAAGACAGTAAGATGCCATGGGAAAGTATTGCCTCAGAGTCAGACAGGAAGCATGGGTCCTAGTTCCTTTTGAACTGCTTAGCTACTCTTCATTTAGCTCTGAGTGCTAAATCTTTTATATACTATGTTATTCATTCATTTAATCCTCAAACTCCTGTGAATTAGTTTTTATTATCGCCACATAACAGATGAGACTGGGGCTCTGAGATATTGGTAACTTGCCCAGGATATCACCGCTAATTAGTGGCAGAGCCACAGTTTGGACCCAGAACTGTCTGATTCCAAAACTTCTGCTCTCGTTGGTGCACTTTTAATTGATAGGCTTAAGTGCTGCTCAGAAAGCTTCTGGAGAAGAAAAGGAGCTCCTGAATCAAGCGGGGAATTATAGCAATTGGTGACAGTTTGGATCAGATGATCTTAAAGGTGACAGCTCATTCTAGATCCAGTGATTCTGTGAAGTAAGTAGGTTGCACTTGTCCACAGTTACAAACTGGGAAGGACGAGAAGGACAGGAACCGAGGGGCATGACAAAGCAAAAGCTTTCAATCAGTTCTTTTTAGCATTCTGCATATGTTTACTTCTTCTCCTGCCCCACCCCCTTCAGGCTTCAGCCTTCCACTTGGCTTCCCTCCAAGCAAGCAGAGCACCCATCATTTTCATACTCCTCACTTAAGGAAAAAAAAAATCAGTCTATACTGCAACAGGGAAAAAAAGCCCTTAAAATGTCTTCGAAGGGATTCAACTCTAGCATAATCTAAAATATGCGAATTCAGGGAGTGTCAATAATAAAATATGAGTGAAAACATCTTTATTTAAAACATTGTATGTACATTAATGCCACATTAATGCCAATTCAAGCATGAAATGTTAAGCATTTCTTGGAATGTGGTTTGGGATTTGAGAGGCACAAAGGTACCTGCAAGATGGCTTTGGTGTAGTTATAAATAGGAGTAAAATAACAGTTGCATCTTCATTTATAATGAATCTATATTGTGGCCTCAAAGCTACAGAGGAGAGTCGATGCCAAAATCTGTCTTTCATTAACATATGCCTTAAATGACAGGGAAGAGGTGTTGAAGACAAAATTACTTTTTCCTCCAAGTATGAATCAGCAACATGCACTAACAAGCAAGTAATAATAGTTCTGCGTGTGAGTGCCTACAGAGGGTAAGAAAAACAGCGTCAAGCTGAAAATGCAAGTGCACCTGCAGGAGAGGCCCCGGAGGCTCAGAGCACAGCTCCCATGAGCACCATCCTGAAGTGTCTCAGAGCACAGTGACCCCCACTCTGGCAAGCCAGATTGGCATGAGATGGATGAAGCGCATTAAAACCTCCAGATGGTCAAAGACAGCCCACCCTCAGTTGCCCCTGGAGCCCATCAAAGGCAAGCTACAAGGCAGCACTACTTGTTCAAGAGTTTAAAACAGCTGCTTTGGATTCTGCAGTGCATGTGGTTTCACAGCCACTTAACCTTTACTAAGGAACAGCTAGAGGCAGGTGAATGAATAAATACGCGCTGACATTACATAAGAAGAAAAGATCAATACTTTAGGGGCACAAGGACTTCAAATAGTCACAAATAGTGTCCAGTTAACTGTGTCCTTGGCATCCCAGTGATTTGTGTCTTTATCTTTGATTTTTCTCCAGCAGATAGGCACTAAGTAGAGCCTGGGCCCCAGATGTTACCTACCAACTTCAGTGAGCCATTGATTGCCTCCTAAAAAGCCCAAGCATCCTCTCTGCTACTTGGGCTTATGGGGTTTGATCCAGGAAAACTATGAGTTTTGGTATGCTTATATGAATTCTTTGGCAGTGTTTTCAGCTCATTGTTCCTTTTGTGACATTTCCTAGTTCATTGCAGAAAAAGCTGAAATTAACTTTTTCCTCAATCTTTATGTATCGATTATTGATTTTTTTCAGAAAACATTGGGAAATGACCCTTCAGGTCTTTAAGCCTTTTTCATTGGGGAAAAAGTACTAAAACTGTGTGACTTCCTAAAATTAGTGATGCGATGCTGTTGAGTCACTTGCTGTGTCATTGGTTTGATTTTTTTAAATGCTGTGTACTTAACACAAGCAACACTACGCAATTGCTTCCTCATTTCTCTCACCTCCTTCCTCCCAAGAGTAACTTGTCTTTCTCCTGAGGCTGTCCTGTCCTGTCCTGTCCGCCAAACAGAATGTTTGGCGTAAAGAGTATGATAGCTCTCCATACATCTTTCGTTACACCACTCCCTCAGGTGAGCTGAGACAGCGTCCCCTCAAGCAGCGTTTGGAACTCGCACTGGAAATCACTTGAAAGAATGGCTGAAATTGCCAGTGTCACAGGCGACATTGAAGCAAGGAAATTTGTCTCCAAGGATAATTGTGTTTCTCATTGCTCATACTTCTTCCTTCACAGCCCTCATTTATTTTAATGTATATATTCCACTTTGACTCTCTAGAAGATATTTTTACAGGTTTTTTAAAAATCCACATGACACATGAAATTCAGGATCCAGAGAAGTATTTATTCTATTTATCTTTTCCACGAATGTATTCTTAATCAACCAGTCTGTCCGAGCATCTCTTCATTTGCAGCTCTGTTTCCTAGTAGAACACTTGGGCTCTGGAGATTAGTGAGACAAAGCCTCATTATAACCATCCTTGTTTTACTCTCATTTCTTATACGCCTTCTCTTCCTAACTTACTCTCCAGGTGCTTCTTTCTCTTGCCAAATAGTGCAAGGAAATACTTTTGCAGATCTTTTGTTTACTTTAGAAAAAAACACTGATCCAGTCTTTCCCATTCGGGAGTGCTGCTCATTTCCTGACTGGCCTTTAAAGTTTGGCTCAGTGGCAACTTGGGGATTTGTTTTCTACCCAGAGTGAAAGGAGCTGGGTGCCCAGCAGCCCCCGCCGTGCTGGAATGAGAATTAAGTTCTGCTCCTTCCCTGGATAAGCAAGTTAATGTTTTCCTCATAGACGTTTTTTCCATTCCTCAAAGTTTTAATGTTCAGTCGTTTAGCTTTGGCTGTTTAAAAGACATTTTAATAGGGTTGTTTCTTCTCCAAGTGCATGTAGAAGCTGATCATGTACACAGGGAAACTCTCAAGAATAATGAATTCCCTGTTAGTTGTTTTTCACCTACAATACAATGTGCTACACAACACATGCAGGGCTTACCCCTACTCCAATTCTATTGCCAGTTGCCTAGCCTGGTATAAGAGGAACTGTGACACCAAAGGAATTTGGCTTGGGCTACCTCACTTTCTAGGTCCTCAGGACTGCTGAGTTAATGGAGCTTTGGTTATTACTCAGTTGAACATTTTCTTATTTCATGTAAGTTTTGTGCCTCTTTTGTGCTGTCTTCTCTTTGGCACATTTACATTAAATTTTATACTAGTTATGTAACTGTCTATACTATAATTATGTTTATATATGAATATAAGTGACTCTTGGTTCATCCTACACTGGGGAATTTATTCACAGTTTGTTATGAAGTCTAACTTTCCAAAGAAATGGGCTTTCTCAACCTGGAGTCTATACTTTTTATATATTAATGCATTTTTACATTAAAAGATGTTTGGACCAGGAAAGTTGAATGATAAAAATAGAAAACACTAAGATCTTAACTACATTAGGGGTAGACATTGTCTTTATTTAAGGACTTAATCTGTGATATAAAGTAATATGGCAAGTAAAATACATATTTGGGGAAGGGGAGGTACAGACAAAGACAAAGCATTGGCATAGACAAGGTCCAATTGAGGAAACATACCATGTCAATATGGTGACAAGGAATCTAGGGTCAGTCACTCCTCTAAAGCTCATCTAGGCACAGTCACACTAGGAAGGGTTACCAGCAGAAGCAAGCCACACTCTGGCTTAGAGAAAGTAGGCAGTGTTCACAGGCAGATTAGCCCAATACTGCTCAAGTGACCCAAAGGAAAATGCAAGATCAGAGAAGATTGTAATGAGAGTGACTTGTAACTGAATCTCAGAGAACTGGACTACAAGCTTAAATGCCCCCTGGCCTTTAGCAGCCAAAGAAAGCCCTAACTGAGCCTTGGGAATAGGAAAGCTGCAGAGACCATGAGCTTTTTTCTGCTTATCTGAGTTATACCATAAAAATGGCTAGAAAAATTTTGTTCTTGATACTTTTTAGAAGAGCAAAGACTCGCCTTTATCCGATTCTTCCTTTGATTTCAGAGCCCTTGTGTTTGTTTTCCACCATGACATGTCACAAAGTATGAGTTTATTGATCTTCATAAACCTGCAAAGATAGGGCACCATTTTAGGAGAAACATACCGAGAGAAGTACAGGCAGAAGGGGACACTGGCCAAGCGAGAAGATCACCCTCATTCCCCACTGTGATGAAGGTCTAGCTCCTACTTTGCAGAAGAGAACAGATTAGGTATCAGTATAATGGAGTCACCAAGTGATTCAAGATCTGCTGACTCTCTGCAAGGAAATAAATGGAGGCATGTGAAGAATACGGGCCAGAATAGCCTACTAGACAAGACCACAATGTGCAATCACCACCATCTGGTGAGGTTTGAGAGAGGCTCGAAAAATACTATCCCTATGTTCCCTACCCAAATTTTATACCATCTGAGAGAGACTAAGGTGTCAACAGATGAAGATTAAAATGTGAGCTTTATTACCGTTGAAGCTGATACTGGAGAAAATGGCTTAGGGTGCATGGAAACAATTGCCTTCCTAATACTGAACCCCAGAATCAAGACCCACAGCTAGACAGCCACAGGACCCTACTCATGGCGGTCTGCCCCTGTAAAGCCTTTTACAGAGTTTCTGGCTTCCAAGAGAAAGAGTGAAGAAGGGCTAAGTAAAACATGCCTAATTCATCTCCCAAATTCACTGATTAGATAAGTCACTCCACCTCTCCCAGGAATGAGGAGGATGGGACTACAGAGGCCAGGAGCCAAGTACCAGTTGCTGTCCCTCCACATGGCAAGAAACAACAGGAGTGGGAATTAGCTAAACCTTTTATAAGTGCTAGGTAAAGCTTACCCCACATAGATGAGAGCAATGTGGAGTGGACTCTGCTTTGTCCTTTTGTCACCTGGTGAGTAGTCTGCTCAGAGAGACACACCATCAGTGGTTCTTCAGCATTTATCTCTAAGCCTGTGACAACTTATCTGGTCAGTAAGCATTCGCTTTAGTGATACATGGTATCTGCAGGGTATGCACTGACACTTGTACATGGTTGGAACACTGGGAACTGCAAACAATGAATTTCCAAAGTTATAACTAGTGACTTATTCTGGGAATGCTACTACACTTAAATCTTCACTAGACTGCTAAATAAATACTAGACTAGCAACTCTGCTGAGCACCATTTCTACACTGATTCACAAAGTAAATAGCTGCTCTGGACCAGCGCTTCTCAAACTATCTGAGGTGAAGGACCAGTTGTTGCTTTTGTTTTGTTTTGTCCATTTCCAACCCGTGACAGACCAATACTTTTGAAAACACAATAAAAATGAATTACCTAGAGGGCCAGCCCTGGTGGCCTAATGGTTAAGTTCGGCACACTCTACTTCGGCAGCCTGGTTTCAGTTCCCGGGCACGGACCTACACCACTCATCTGTCAGTGGCCATGCCGTTGTGGCGGCTCACATAAAAAGAGGAAGATTAGCAACAGATGTTAGCTCAGGGCAAATCTTCCTCAGCAAAAAAAAAAAAAGAAAAAAAGAAAAAAAAGAATTACTAGAAAATAAAGCAAAGATGTGCTCCAGTTCCTGGCATTGTGTTTCCTGGTCTCGCTCTCACCCCACAATCTCTCCTTATACCCTCCCAGTCAGCCAGAGAGTACCAGTTACATGTCAGGCACTGCTCTAGGTTTGGGGAATGAAGGGATGAACAGGAAAAAGTAAAGATAGACAAAATACAAGACCAAGATTTTTATTAGATTCAACAGATATAAATTTACTCAGTTTCCCTACTTACCTCATCATAGACTGGGAATGAAATGATTCACAGACCAGCACCCAGCCACAGACCACACCTTTAGCTGCTCTGCTCAAGCAGAATAAAGACTCGCCTTTATCTGATTCTTCCACATCACAGTATTTGTCCTGCTCGCCTCCTGGACCCTGTTGTCTCTCTTCACCTCAGAGTGTCTGTACCAGGGCTCTTGCACCTAGAAAATGTTTTGTCCAGGTGCTCAGTGGTTTTCCCTGGTATCTTTTTCACACAGTTGTCTGTGTTAAGCACACAAAACGACACCTCACCACCCACCTCTCACCAGGGTTATTGGTGATTATTGTTCCTTTTATTTGTTTACTTTTTTAAAATTTGACTTTTTGTGAATATGTGAATAGGTGCAAAATAGCTTTTATGATAACTTAAAATGGAAAGGGAGATGATTCTATTCTTTTGTTGAAGTCAAAACATGTGATTTTTTTTCCCCCACTGAATGGTATTTTAAAGGTTGGGTTGGTGCCAAATTCAAGCAACATGAAGAACTTGGGGAAAGGCCAAAGGCAGATAAAAGATTATTAATAGTTTGTTTTAAAGGGCCATGAATAAAGGCTGAAGAAAATGTGTTTATTTACCGTAGAAGAAGAACACACTAGAAGATGAGAATGATCGCTCCCAGGTAGAAATAGATAAAAAGTGTCCTCAAAGAAGAAATGTGGAACCCATTTGGAATCCTAGCTTTGCTACTGCTATTTGTGTAACCTTAAGCAAGACAGTGAACATCTCTGAGCCTCAGTGCCCTAGACTATAAATTGAAGATGATATTGTTTACCTGAAGATTGTTGCAAGGACTAAATATAATACACATCAAGTGCAAGGCATGATGCCTGGAGATGACTGGTGCTTAGTAAGTGGTAATTAATATTATTAATAGATTTTTTTTTTTTTTTACAAAGGATGGTGATAAGTCTTTGTCTCTTTTGAGGAGAGAAGCAGAAATGGACTCTTCCTACAATATAAATAATTTAAATTAGCCATAGGAAACTATTCCTAACTATGAAGAGTCGAGTTTTCTTATTTTAGAAAGTCATTGCTGTTTCCTTGGCTTATGTTCAATTCAGTTCAAACATTTATTAAGCATCCACTGAGCGCCAGAAACTGTGCTGGACACTGAGAATACTGGAATGAATAAGACTTGGCCCTTGCTCTTTAGATGCCTACCACTGAGGATGGATGCCCATTTGTCTGAGATGTGATAAGTATCTCCTTAAATCTTTTGGCCTCAGCTGGCCACCACCATTTGACTACCAAAGTCTACCCAACCCCATCATATTAATTGGCATCCTCATTTTTGAGACCTTTTTCAAGGCCCTCCATGAATAAATCTAGTCATGTGCTACCTGGCAAAAACCAAACAAAGCATGTGAAACAAGGCCTCAAGGTATAGCCCTTGTACCACATACCCTCTGATGTCCAAGGTCACTTTTAATAATGCTGCCCATACCTCTACACAGATCACTTCCTGTCACAGCATTTAGGACTTCCACTCACAATACCTCACAGCACCATTCAGCATCACCACAATCCACCCAAGTGGTCACAGTTGAGATGAGATCTGTGCTACCTTCTAGAGATCAGCAAGACTCCCCCTAATAATGCTACAAAGCCCCACCTTATGCATCACACACCATTTATCTGAGTTGGTCATCTAAGCAAAGAACCTGATCTGGCTTACCTCTTGCCACAATCATCACCTGATCCTCACATAAACTCAAAAACTAGCCTCTGTGGAGCCCAGAAATAAACCCTTGCATATATAGTCAAATGACTTTTGAAAAGGGTGCCAAGACCATTCAATGGGGAAAGGATAGTCTTTTCAATAAATTATGTTGGGAAAACTGGATATTCACATGCAAAAGAATTAAGTTGGACCCTTACTTTGCACCCCATAAAAACTAACTTGAAATAGATCAAAAACTTAAAGGTAAGACCTAAAACTATAAAACTCTTAAAAGAAAACATAGGGGAAAATCTTCATGACACTGGATTTAGCAATGATTTCTTAGACTATGACACCAAAAGCACAGGCAACAAAAGAAAAAATAGATCAATTGGACTAAATCAAAATTAAAAACTTTTGTACATCAAAGGACAAAATCAACAGAGCAAAGAGGTAACCCACAGAAGGGGATAAATCGTATATTTGTAAAGGGGTTAATAACCAGACTATATAAAGAACTCCTACAACTCAACAACAAACAAACTAATTTAAAAAACGAGTAAAGGACTTAAATAAACATTCCTCCAAAGAAGACACACAAATGACCAGTAAGCATTTGAAAAGATGTTCAACGTCACCAATCAAAACCACAATGAGGGGTCAGTCCAGTGGCGTAGCAGTTAAGTTCGCGCACTTCGCTTTGGTGGCCCAGGGTTTTGCAGGTTTGGATCCCAGGCGCTTGACAGACGCACCGCTTGTCAAGCCATGCTGTGGCGGTGTCCCATATAAAGTAGAGGAAGATGGGCATGGATGTTAGCCCAGGGCCAGTCTTCCTCAGAAAAAAAAAAAGAGGAGGATTGGCAACGGATGTTAGCTCAGGGCTAGTCTTCCTCAAAAAAAAAAAAAAAAAAACACCACAATGGGATAGTACCTCACACCCATTTATGATGGCTACTATCAAAAAAACAGAAAATAACAAGTGTTGCCGAGGATGTGGAGAAATTGGAACCCTTGTACACGGTTAGTGACAATGTAAAATAGTGTAGCATCTATGGAAAACAATATGGTGGTTCCAAAAAAAGTAAAAATAGAATTGCTGTAGGACCCAGCAATCTCACTTCTGGATATATATCCAAAAGAATTGTAAGTAGGCACCCAAAGAGAGATTGGTACATCCGTGTCCATAGCAGCATTATTTGTGATAACCAAAAGATGGAAGCAACTCAAGTGTCCATCAATGGATGAATGGCTAAACAAAACATGGTATGTAAATACAAAGGAATATTATTCAGCCTTAAAAAGGAAGGAAATTCTGACACATGCTACAACACAGATGAACCTTGAGGACATTATGCTGAGTGAAATGAGCCAATCACAAAAGGACAAATATGATTGCATTTATTCAAGGTACCTAGAATAGTTAAATTCATAGAGACAGAAAGTAGAATGGTGGTTGCCAGGGGCTGGGGGACAGGGGGAATGGGGAGTCATTGTTTAATGGGTACAGAGTTTAAGTTCTGCAAGATGAAAAGAGTTCTGTGGATGGACGGTAGTGGTGGTAGCACAACAATGTGAATGGATGTACTTAATGCCATTGAGCTGTACACTAAAAATGGTTAAGATGATAAATTTTATGTTGTGTGTTTTACTACAATTTAAAAAAATATACTAGCCTTTTTGTTCAACCTGGCCTTCCAAAATCATGATCGTGCTTGCCTTCTATCTCTAGCTCTCTTGCCCTTCCCACCCACTTGCCACGAACACCACCCTGTCTCCTGCTGTCCCTCACTATGCCCAGCCCACTTGGACTTGACCTGGCACTTTGTATACCCTCTCATCACCCAGTCCCAGGAGAAACGGCTTAAGTACAAGAGATCCTGAGCTCCTGCCACCACGGGACCTTCTCATAACCCACACCCCTAAGTACGCTCTAGGATCATCACAACCCTTCACCAAGCAAACCTGAAAAAGTTTCGGCCCTTCCACCAACCCTGGTGCTTGGGACACGGGTAAGTGGAGAGGGCCTGAAGCAGAGGTGTTCCATCTGACTCTCCCCACAATGTGGTGGCACCACGTAAAGGAAGAACCCCAGCATTTGTGGAGGGCCTTAGTATGGAATCTTAGCAACTACATTTATTCTGGCTCTCCAGCTTCCTGCCTTCTGACCAAAGTGTCCATTTCCCTTTTTCTGATCCTGCATCTCCTTTCAGATTCAGCTCATCTTCTTACCTATTACCTCAGCTTCCCTGCTATTTCAATCCAAATGTCCCTCAACTGTGCTGCCTAAAGCTTGCTCCTAGGGGGTGTCAGTCCCAGCAGGCCCTTCTTGACAAATATGACCTGACTAGAAGCCACATATGGCAAACCTGGGAGGTAGGGGGCAATATAGAAAGGTCCATGCTATCAATTTCAGTATTTCCTTGACTTTAAAGAATATTTGCATTAGGTGACTAAGTTAAAAGTTTTGGTTGTATAAAAAGAGGCCATATACACTTTCTGTTTTGCCCTTTTTTATTAAAAAGTTCATTATTTTGTTAGTTGCTTATCTCTGCCCACTCTATTCTGGAATTAACCACCTGTCTTAATTTTCCTAGATCCTTTCTGTACTCAGAGGTCGTTTGCACACTAGCAGCATCAGCATCACCAGGGAGGTTGTTAAAAATTCGTAAGCTCAGGCCCCACCCCAGACCTATCAAATCAGGATCTGCATTTTAACAAGATTCCCCCAGTAATTCATATGCACGCTAAAACTAGAACTGTTCTAGAAAGTTTCTAACTGCTCCCATTGGAGCAAAGGATCTCTACCTTGGCATTTTGTTCGAAGCACCTGGGAAGCTCTTAAAACATGCTGATGCCTTGGTCCCTTGGTCCCACCACCAGATTCTGATTTCATCTGTCTACGGGGGCTCTGGGCATTGGTGTGTGTTTTTTGTTCTTTCGGAGATTTTAATATTTAGCTAGGGTTGAGAACCACTGGGTTAGAATGTGACTTAAAGGAAAATATCGTGAGAATTCCATGAATTTTGAACAGGTTTAGAGCTGTAAAAAAGAGTCAGATTGTTAAATTTGATTAAGTTTCTTAACCTAAATATTAACTTAAAACTGCAGATTATATGTATAAGCGATTTCTCCTTAAAAGTCTTCCTCGCTTATTCCTTATTTTTCTCTTATTTTCTACATCCTCAGTCCTTAGAGTGTCTCAACAACTCTCCTAACTTCTATTAAATGGTGTCCAGGGCCTTCCACCAAGCCCAGTGAGAGGGCCATGCTCCCGTCCCAATGCCAAAGCTGGTGCTGTTTCCTGCTGCTGCTGAAGGCTGAGGTACAGGGTTCTGGTGGGAGCAGCCATCACTATCATTTTGGCCACTGATGCTATGTCCTGTTAATGTCCCCAGAGACTCACTATGCTAAAGCCATTCTGCCCAGGCATGTTAGAATCCCAGTAGTGAGCACATTATGGCCTCAAATTGTCCTTTTACACACTCCTTGCAAATCAGCCTTGTGGGCTTGACATACCTCCTCCCTCAAAATGGAACAACTTTGGCATCCTGAACCAATCGGCAACTTCCAGAATTTCTTTAGCCTCTTCCCATGTTTTTTGTTTCCCATCTGTCCTTTCAGAGAGCCCAGCCAGAATCTATCCAAATCTAAATGGGTTTAAGAGTAGCAATCTTCACCTGCCAGGTGGGTCTTACTTTTCCTGAAGACATGCTTTTCTTTTGTGGTCACAGGTGAGTAGCTGAGGTCCGCTCTGCTAGGCTTATGTAAACCTTTATATATTCACCCATATTCTTCATTTCTATCCCCAAAACTAGTTTTTAAGAGATTTAAATAGATTTTTTAGTCAGTCTTTGTTAGAAATGTTTTTTTAAATGCTTGAAAGTGAAATTCAATTTAATTGATTTATCAAATCTTAATTGAATTCTTGCTGTTACCATCACAGGAAAATGACTAGCAGCTTTCCCATTGTTATTGAAATACTCATCTTCTTTATAAATATTTTGACATTTTTTAAATGCCAAAAATATGTATGATGTATACTATACAGTCAAGAATTAGACAGAGCTCTTGCTTTGCATAAAGCTTATTTCAGGTGGGGAAAGGAGGCAGTTGATAGTGCAAATAAGAAAGTAGAATTAGTCATTTTTATTGACATGATATATTTCAAGATAGGATCCTAACAATCTAATTTCTCTGCAAGAAATGTACCCTAAATGATTGTGAGTCATTTTGGGGTTGTAAGTGCTGGCTCCTAATCAAATATGTGTCAATGAGCAAGTCAATCTTTTTCTGCCTCAGAGTATTTATCTGTAAAATTAGGAAGTTGTACCAAGAGTCTGATAAGGTCCCTTCCAGCTCAAAGAGTCAATGATTCCATGAATTCTCAGCTAAATTAAGTATTATCAAAAGGCAAAAACAGCATCTTCTATTTTTTCCCAACTCTTGGTTTTGCCATCATATGGAAAACAACAGAAATAAAGGCAATTAAAAATAGAAGAAAAAAAAGAACTTAAAATTATGCCATCCTAACATCTCAAGTGTTTTCATTTTATGTTCCATTCTGGTCCTTGAACATATGTACACATAATTTTACATAATTGCAACCATAAAATAGGTAAAATTTTATATTTGGCTTACTTCACTTAACATTATATCACATTTTTATGTTACCATTATCACTCATAATTATAGTTTAAGTGGCTACATAATATTTCATTTCATTGATGTACATTGTTTACTTAAGTATTTCCTGTATTTGGAAATTTAGATTGCTTTCAATATTTGTTAACATAAAGAATGCTGCAGCAAACTTTTTATTTATATGACTTTTTCTTTTGGATAACTTTCTCAGAACAAATTTCTCTGGGTATGATTACTGAGTTAAAGGGAGTCTTTTTAAGGTTGTTTGTAAGTATTGACAAATGGCTTTCCTAAAAGCTTACACTAATTTACATTGTTGCCACCATATCTGAGAGTGACAGTTTAACCACAGCCTCACCAAAGGTGTAGTATGAAATGATACTTAATGTCTTAATGCGCATTTCTTTTATTACCAGTAATCTTGAACATTTTTCCATTTGTGATTGCACTTTTGTCTTCTATGAATTGTCTCATTGTGCCCTTTTCCATCTATCTAGCTGTGCAACCATGGATGAGTCACTTAACCTCTCTGTTGCTGTTTTCTTATCTGTGAACAGGATAATAATAGTGCCTATCTATACAGTTGTTGTAAGGATTGAATGGATTTCTAAAGGTAACGCATATAGAATAGTATCTGACACATGGAGAACCTTCAAAAAAATGTCGTATTTGTGCTAGTAGTAGCATTGGTATTAGTTATCTAATAGGTGTTAGTGATTTTCTCTACAATTTCTATGATTTCTTCTAGTCTTTGTAAAATGCACACATATCTTTCGTTAATTCATAAGAGAGCTATTTATATAATATACATGTGACTCCTTTGGTCTGCTGGGTTTGGTAAAGTATTTCCCTCAGTTTCTTGTTTTAATTTCTGTATTTGTTTTGCATGTGCATACATACTCAGACACATGAGTGTCTGAGTATGTATTTTCTCACAAGTCCAGAAACACAAAGCCTATGCCAAAGGAGCAGCTCATAAAAATATTAACTGCTGGACAGTGCTCAGAATGGCATGCCCAGGTCTTTTGAAGAACTGTTCAACCAAGCCATTTAGAAAAATAACAAATAAACAAAACCAAAAGCAAAAGCAAACCACATACATATACTCACTTACAAAACCACAACCCAAAACAAACCATGTACATACACCCCCATTATAAACAAAGAAAACTGCAGATGTTTGAAGCCAGAGAGATGAAAGAAAGCCAGATGTAAGCCATGGAAATTTCTCTTTAAGAATCTCTTTGATTCTTTGTGTGCAATTGTTGGGTGATTCCTGGCATACTGAGATCTAACTTGGACCACTCAGAGGAAAAACAAAAAGGTGGCATCAATAAATTGGCTTTGGTAGTATCAGAACCTCTTAGAGTCCACAACATCAGGGATGGAAGTGATCCTTAAAGAGGAAAGGAAGCACAGCTCAGAATGACAAAGTTAGCAACATTCAAGACCGAAGTTAATCATCTTTACAGTGTGTGAATTGAAGGAAAAGGATAAAGAGCAATAAAAAAATGATAACAACATGAGTAATGAGAGGAACTGAAGAAGCTCACTGAACAGATGAGGATTGAAACTATTTAAACTGGATAATACAGTATGTGTTTTGGCTCTGAGAAAACAGAAGTTGAACTTTTGAGTAGTAATCAAGGACTTGGTCTCAAAGTATTTGCAAATAGTGCTAGTATGGAGAACAGATGCTGACATTATTGCCAATGGGAATCGCAACGTGATAGTTGGGAGTGAGAGACCGAAAGAAACCACAGGGTATTTTTGTGGAAAGCTCGGCATTGAAAATGATTTATGGTTGATTTAAGAAGGAGACAAGGAAAATAAGGCTACAGTGTATACCATCTGACTGCTGCAGACAAAGGATATAAACAGCCGTAGCTTTCCAACCTCCTGGAAATCAGAGCTCTGTTCATACAGAAAGGCGCCAGAATGTTTGTCTGAGTTAAGTGCATACTTCTTTTTTAGTATCTAAGAATAGTTATCCTCTTTTCCTCTCCCATTACTGTTTGGATATCCTTAAAAAACCTCCCCAGCTATTAAGCACTATGGAGTCACCCAAAGAGATCTGTAGGGTACTTTTTATTACTTGCTATCAGAGGAACCTCGCATGAAGTCTTGGGCTTGAAAGGTGGGAGCTTTATTTTGTCATTGGTATTTGTGTGAAATACTTTTATGATAGAAAAAGTTGGGGGATTCAGGTGAGTCTTCCAAAAATATCTAACCAAGTATGCCAAGAAGCTAAGTTGAGGCAGAAAAGATGTGACCATTCCTTAATGTCATTTAAGTTATATCCTCCCTTCCCAAGGCACAGGACCAGCACTGCCTCTCAGACAGGAAATAAGAACTCCTTGAGCTGTCTCATAGGGAGTCTGCATTTTGAAATGGGAAAAGACAGACATATTTGGCTAAAGGCAGTAGGATTTTCATATGAGAGACACAGACTTCAAAGATGTTAATGTTGGTCCTTAAGTCCTTGGAACCACTGGAGAAATGAGGCTCATATAAGAACAATAGATGAAAAATAATAACAACTGAAGAAGCATCTCCAAAGGATAGGAACAATGAGTTTTAATATCTGTCCAGTGACAACACTTATAGCATAGCAAAGGAAACAGATTCAGTGAAGAAAATAAAGCTGGGCTTTGTGTCCCAGAACCTGAGCCAACTAAGCCAATCAATAGCCAGATATATCTTACCTTAGGAAAACAGATCCAGATTCTCTCGATGTGTCTGTTTATAGGCATTCTTCTCACACACATATCTCACCAGCACCCTCCCTGTTATTTCCTAGTTGTTTCCTTTGATAACTTCTCACCCCAGAGCCTGTGCTAAGACTACAGAGATCTATCCAACCTGGACCAGAATAACTAGGGAGATCCAAGTGTACCCTAGGTGGGTAGGGTGTCCATCGCAGGTGTAGAGTCACAGAAGAGCTGGCATAGCGAGGGCAATGGAGAGGTGAAGATTCTCTATCTGCTTGCATTGCCTTCTCCACTCTCCTCAGGATCCACTCAAGTGTTATCTATTATATCTTCTCTCTAAACCGCACTGGTAGAAAGAGCTCTACTTCCATAGCATCTTGTGCATAGCACTAATTATGCATTGATTACATTGTTTTGTAATGGTTTGCTTGTCCATCTCTCTTATTGGGTCATCAACTCCATGGTGGTAGGGACAGTATCTTTCATCTCTGTATCTCCTGCCCTACCACTGTATCTAGAACTGCACTGTCCAGTATGGTAGCCACCAGCCATATGTGGCTTTTGAGTATTTGAAATGTGACCAGTTCAAATTGAGACATGCTGCAAGTGTAAAGTACACATCAGATTTTGATGTATGAATAAGAGAATGAAAAATATCTCATTAATAAATTTTTATATTGATGACACATTAAAATGTTAGTATTTTGGATGTATTAAGTTAAATAAAATGTATTAAAATTTTATCTGTTTCTTGTTACTACTAGAAAGTTTAAAATTATGTGATTCCCATTATATTTTTATTGGACAAGACTGGTCTAGAATATAACAGAGATTTGTTCAAGTCAGAGTCTTAGCAGGAAAAAGAAGATGTACTTGGTTTGGATTTTGGAGAGATGTTAAAGAAGGGATGATTTACAGAAGTGTGGGCAGCTTAAGGAAATCCACAGAGGATGCTGAAGCACCAAAAGACTAGCAACAGGAGCAGTCAACACTCAACCTAAGAAAGAAGAGGAGGAAATGATGTCACAAGAGCTGGTGAGCTTTGGGATGCATTGGAGGATCATCTAGCAGGAGCTCTCATTATAGAGGGACCCTGTCACTGTCAGAACCATGGAACCCAAGCAGGGAGAGAACCTGCCTTTGATCTCCTGCTGTGGTCCTATGGACTGTAGGGAATCAAAAGCCAGAGAGCAAGGGATCCTGCATGATGCAGCCCTTTGGGGTCACCCCCCACCTCCCAGGGCTCTAAGCAGTGCAGAGAAGAGTGGAGAATAGATCAGAGGGGACAGGGATGAAGGATAATCATCATGATTGAATTAAATAAAACTAGCCAATGGGGAGAGAATGGAGGACAGTGATAAATTATTTTTCCCACCAGGGATCTTTTTACAACAGTGCTTTTCAAACTGTTCTGTGACACTAAGAATTGAGTGAAATTACTTTAGCAGTTCCACAGACACTTCTTCCTGTGTTTTAAATATATATATATTTCTAACTATTTAAATTACTCTGCTAAAACATGCACACCCAAATGTGTTATATATCAAAATTTTAACACATGGGAAACAAGTCACCATCAACTTGTGCTGCCAGGTAAATTTGTTTTGGTGCAAGCCTAAGAATGAGTCCTCCTGCCTCTTCTGTACTTTTATCTGAATGTCTTAAATGTATCATTAATTAGGAAGGTTTAGGTCTGCATTAGTCTTTTATAAAAATTCAGGTCTATACATGTTCACTTATATAAAATTGTATGTGTTAGTACACCACTGTAGCACACGTGCATAGCTCAGTAAAATGCCAGGCAAGATTCAGGCATGTGTATTTCGTCGTGTTCTCAGGTCTCATCATGTTATATCATGTTTCTATAAACATGATAAGGAATGTTACAATTGCACATATTGTTAGGAATTCTATTTGAAATACACTTCTGGCCATTGCATCTTCTGTTCCCTGTGCCTGGAACGTTTTGCCTTCAGTTCTTGGCAAGGCTGAGATTAGGGTCTTCCTCAATCTTTTGTTTCCTCCTCAAGAAAGGCCTCCCTGACCACCTAATATCTTAGTTATGTTCCGCTCCCCGTTCTCTATTTCAGCCTTATTTTATTGCCTTCATAGCACTTATCACAATTTGTAACCCTTTTTGTTTAGTTGTCTGTTGGGTTTTGTCCATTTCCTTAAAAATTTAAATCTCATCATTGCAGGGACTAGGCTCCTATTTAGCATGGGGTGGGGCACTATTGTAAGAGCTTTACCTACGTGAATTCATCTACTCACAGTAACCTCGTGAGGGTCTTTCTGACCTCTCTTTTAGAGATGAGGACGCTGAGAAACAGGGAGGTCTCACACAGACCTGATAAAGGTCACATAGCTGTCACATGAGAGAGCCAGGATTCAAACCCAGGAAGTCTAGCTCTGGTTCTTTTACTCAGTGGGGGCCCAGAGGTACAGCAGCATATTTGTTATTAAAAGCTTCAGACTCCAGGCCCCAAAGTGCTAACAATGATACTGGCTAACATTTATTGAAAGTTTCCTATGGTGCTGCGTTTTATGTGAATTATTATTAGTAGTACAATAATCTTACAAGATAGGTACTACTATTATCCCCATTTTACAAATGAGGAAATTGAAACCTAGAGAAATTAACTCATACAGCCAAAAAAATGGCAGTATAAGAATTTGAACCTGTGCTCTTAGCTATGATGCTGTATGGCCTGGCCGGAATCCTGATTCTGCTATGTGCCATTCCTTTCTGTGTCTGGAACCAAGTGTGATTGGACATATATTTTTCATCTATAATTTGGAAGAGTGTGCACTTGCTGAGCACATCTGTATTCTCTGGATGGAGAGCTGGAGGGCAGGTTTATATAGATGAGTTCCTTCTGAGCAGAGGTCACCAGAAAACCTTGTGCTGAATCTAATCTGTGTCTTCATGTCGTCTCCAAATGGTGTTTGTCTTGGGCCTCCCAAACTGAGGGGGTTTAACATTATCATTTCCCTATGGGAAAGTCACAGATATGTGGAAATTAAACAACACATGCCTAAATAATCAAAGAGTCAAAGAAGAAATCAGAAACCACTTTGAGATGGAGGAAAATGAAGATACAACATACTGAAACTTGTGGGATGCAGCTAAAACCTCCTATGTACGGAATACCTGTGCATGTTTATTTCTATCCTCTCCTTCACTTGATTAATTTTCTTATCTATTTAATCAACACTTACTGAAGGCCAACTCTGGGCCAGGCTCTGTGCTGAGGTTTGGAGATACAGATGACTAGAACACAGTCACCAGCCCCTAGAGATTAGCTAGACAGATGGAGCGCATACTGGTTACACCAATTGGTTAGGTGCTTACACCAGGACTCTAGAAAGCAAGGCCAGAAGAAGGGTGCTATTCTTTTGGTCTGTTACTCTCTGATTTTGTCTTTTATTTTACTCTCCTCCAGCTTTCCTTTTCTTCCAAGAACTTCCTTTTCTGGCTCTCTCATGTCTCCTTTCTTTCCCTACTTTTTATTATTTATACAGCCAATTCCAGATGATCTCTTTTGTGGATTTTGTACGATTAATGTTTGAACCCTGACTACTGGAATCTGGATTTAATCTTCCCCACCAACCCCCGCCTCCAGCTGGTGAATGCTCAGGGAACAGGGATTAGTTGTAACATTAGCCTAAGGAAAGTTGAATTAGACAGTCGTCAGTTTTTCACCACTCCCTGTTCCCCTGCTCTCCCCAAAATTTAGGACCTCTTCCAAAGCCACATAGGAATAATTTTTTTTTTTCAGTTTACTGAATTCTCCGCTCCACCTCCATTGGCACAGATATTACAAATAGATATCTTCTGACTTTTCTCCTGCTGTCCCTAGAATTGTGGAATGTTGTTTTGAAATTCTTCTTTGGATTTTTGTATCTAATTTTATATCCCCAGTTCCTAGCATACTGCCTGGCATATAATAGATGTCCAGTAAATATGTGTGAAAATAAATCCAAAGTGAAAAGAGAGAAAAAAATCAGTTCCTTTTGCATGAACAATGTTGCTATATTTAACTTTAGGGGTTTATGTGTCAGTTTTATCCCTAAATTATGTGGTCCTCAAGAATAGGGACTTGGCCTTGTTCTTCTTTGTATCCTCCCCTATCCTGTGCCTAACATAATGCCTGGTACCGAGCAATCTTGATCCATATTTGTTGAATAAAGAATGAATAGGGGCCTGCCCGGTGGAGCAGCAGTTAAGTTCGCACACTCCGCTTCAGTGGCCTGGGGTTTCGCAGGCTTGGATCCCAGGCGCGGACAGACGCACCACTTGTCAGCCATGCTGCGGTGGCGTCCCATATAAAGTAGAGGAAGATGGGCACGGATGTTAGCCCAGGGCCAGCCTTCCTCACCAAACAAAACAAAACAAACAAACAAAAGAATGAATAAATATCATTAAATAAATATTAGTAAATATCTGTGGATGAGGATTTTTATCAATAATGTTACCTTAAACATTTTCTGGAACAAGGTATAAATAATTTAGGTAAATAAACTATAAATAGTATTAGAAGAATATCTGTGGAGAAGAAGAGACTACCTTGGTGTAACTCCTTCTCTGGGAACCCATCCTTTAAAATGGGTGCGCCTACCTCTGTCTTATTCCCTTTGAGAGAAACTGAAGCCAAACTTTGGAGATGGCTTTGCACATGAAATGGGAGTACAAGAGTGTGGGGATTTTTGTTAATGTAATCATTTCCTTCCAAACACTTGAAAAATATTTTTCTTTTATATTTTCCATTCTATTGCCATTCTGTTGCCATTGCCTCTGTTCTTTCTCCTTATTTCACATTTAAATTCTATAAACCATCCAGTTAATGTGGACATGCATAGCAAGTGGGCCCAGATCTTATTCTAAATGGAAGCCAGAGCCAGTGTCCGGACACTAGGAAAGTATAATTACCCTGAGAACAGAGTTATGTTTTCTGGAAGGACTTTTATCAGTGTCTGTGGAGCCCCAGATGTATGTTTCAGCATAAGACAAGGAAAAAGATTTATGAAACACGTATCTCCTTTTTCCTGGGGAAAAAAAATCTCTTTTGCAAAAAGACTTAGTGTGTGAATGTATCCCGACCCTTAAGGGAAAGAAAGAAAATTAAATCAGAAATCTGTGCATGCTAAAATAATATTCACTCAAAATGGGGAATGATTGATTCTTTCCATATGTTCTTATCCTGTTTCAATTGAAATTAACTTTGCAGGAGTCGTTAACCATCTCCACACAATTTGCTGGGTTTGCTCCTAACGCTGGCTTTGGCACACCTGCAGCCGGTGCACATCTTTATGGTTAATCTGTAGGAACAAAAATTAATTTCAGTGAAATAGTCAAATGATCCTCAGGAGTCTTTACTCAAATGTCTGGTTAGCATTCACCAAGGGCAGAAAACACAGCCTGACGAGGGTGATAGAAATGTTTCAAAGGATCTTTTTCTAAGTTCTCTCACTATTTTTTTTCAATTTGCAGGTGCAAAAATTCCGTTTGTAATTCTTTAATTCTAAGGGCAATGGACGTCTTGGGGTCTCAGAATTCAGGACAAGTGGCCAGCTGGGACATGATATTATGGTTGCAAGTCATGGCAGGTGCAGAAGGAGGGCGAGCTCTTAAAAGTTTGGCCCGCTCTCCTTTTTTCTCTCTTTGTGCTTCCTTTTGCTCTTCTAGACGGGTGTACAATTACACGAGCTGAATTCATTATCTCCCAAAGCTGTGCTGTTGTACACCCAGGAAAAGGGCTTGATTACTCAACCCCTGTTCCAGGAGCCTTATTTGGGTCTTTTGTGCAGCCGAAGCAAAAGTGCTGAGTGCACCCTCTATTTGTTTTGTGATTTGCCTGCTGGGCACATTACTTGCTATCACTCTGGTTTCAATAGACGGTCTTTCCACTGCGGTTTTAGCAAGTCTATATTTAGAAAACAATAAAAGATGTATAAGATGGAAAAATTAGGGGAGAGCAAAAGTGCACCAAGGAGGAGAGAGAAGGGCGAGAGAAGTCACAGATCCCTTCCAATGACAGGAACCACCCCTGGCAATCAGGCTTGATTTCTTTCTTACCTTGCCAAGTAGTTCACTGTACAATGTGGTGTTATTATGTGTGGAGATGAGGAGAGGAAGAATAGCCAAGGAAAACATGGCTCCAGGACTCCACAGTGTCCTCCAAGTGAGCTTTGCCAGGGCATACAGCAGACACAGGGTGAGAATCCAGGGACTGATATGTCAGTGGCAAAAGGCCTATCGACGTGGCTGTTAGGACCACGTGTAATCTTGGTTGCGGCTTTGTCAGCACGTGAGCTGCTGGTGAGGTCAGTGACTTCTTTCCCCACCAGTAGTTTGTATGGTTTGTCTGCGCACTGTTGCCAGAAACTTAGGTTTGGGGATTCCTGAGGTGAGTGTAACCAGAAAAGGCTCTGGTTTGTCTCCACTGATTTTGATGCTTTGAAAAGATTAACAGGCAAATACTCACAGATATTTTTAAAAAATGAAAAAGAAAGAGGAAGGCTAGCCTGAAAGCAAGGAAGGAATGACATTGGGATGGCCTAGTCCTTGACCTATATAGCTATAAATACTGTGTTGTACATTATATCAGATAATAGGTTTATTTGATTGTGGGTTTGGTATATGTTTAACCTACTTTTACATGGCCTCTTTTATGCTGTATGGAATATTGTAAACTTTTACTTATGTATATATTTACTTACTTATTTTACACTATACCTATCATAGGGACATACCCAGTAGGGTACTTAACAAATAGATACAAAAATTGCCATAGCTACTAATTTACATTAGCAGTAGGATATGCATAAACATTTTCTTTGGTATTAAAAATAAAATGAAAAACAGAAAAAAAAGTTTATTTGGAAAATATATATATATAAAAAAATATATATAAGATGTCTGTATAACCTTAAGATGTTTAATTGAACAATATCTCTTCCTTGAAAAGTTCAAGGCCCGCGACCATTTGAAGTGATATGATTAGGAAGAAAACAACTGTATGATGAAGTAGCTGCTGTCAGGTTGCAGCTGCCTGGTTAGACATCACCACAAGACTAGCCCTATCTCAAAACATCGGACTCTGATATAATAAGTAGCCCAACTACTCCTGTTAGCTGTTGGCAGACTAACTTCATCTATCTGAACCTCAGTTCCTCATGGGTGTAAAGAGCTGTACTACTTTCTCTGGGTGCTTCAAAAGATCATCTTACAGAGTAGAAGTGACGTTATGGAAAGAGTGAAGGCTTTGGAGTCAGCCAACCTGGTTAATTCTTCGACAAATATTTATTTAGCATCTACTACATGCCAAGTACTGTCTTAGGTGCAAGAGACGCTGCCCCTGTGAAGCTCGTACTTCAGTGGGGTGAGGGGTTGATCAATATTAGTCTCTGGCCTTGGACAAATCATTTAGCCTCTCTAAGTTTGTTTTTTCCAACTGTAAAATGGGCACTATCATAACATTTCACGATTTGTTGTCAGGATTAGACACGCTGGTATTTAAATCACCTATTCTACAGTAGGTGCCCAATCAATGCTCTGTAAATAATACTATATAACATGTGAGAAAATGCTTTTACAATTGTGGAATTGTATTCAGATATGTGCTTTATTATTTTTTCATCTCTCTTCTGTACTATGTGGCTTTAAAGCCACATACCATCACAAAATTACACTGTAGAGTTCATCCCTTTCCTTCTCATTACTTCCTTAAAAGGGACTTCATTTATTAAAGAAGTACTTTTTGATTACCAAATACCAACCTGGCACTGGGATATGGAAATAAATGAGACTTTCTAGGCCTTACTTAGGATCATGACAGTAAATACTTGGATCTCATCAAGGTTTTCACGTTCAGAGGGCTTATTCTTGTAGAGTTTAGGTAGGTTATTAACTGTTTAGAAATAAGGAAAGGAAAACAGCCCTCTCCTTGGCAAGTGGGTTAAGCTCAAGTTTTACAAGAGAGACCAAAAGCTCTGTCTATAAGACACCTGGCAATCTCACTCCATTCAAGATGAAACAGATGAGAGAAGACATATTTCCGGTGACTGCCCCAGAGGTAAATGTTCAATTAATATCCTTTGCAACCCGAGAAAATAAATCAAGTTACTTTCTGTACCTTGCCATGGGACCACTGTTGTTACAGATATTTCAGAGGATATAAATAAAAGTAAGAAGATATTCCAGGAGATATAGATCAGTATCAGACTTGACACCTGCCCTCGAAGCAGGAAGTGGAATACATTTGTTAATTTACTCATTGGTTTATTCAAGAAAAATCTGTTTAGTGACCATGGCCTTGAAGGAATTGCACTGAGTGTGGGTTTACAAGTAGGAGAACAACAAAGTGGGAGAACATTTACTGAGCACTTATTATCCTCTGCTGTGTATCACTTTACTTACATCATCTCAATTTATTCTCCCATCAACTCTAAAAGAAAGTTGTAATCTTTGACTTCAAGGAGTTAATTGGGGTGTGACAGAACAGAGAACAACAATACACAGTGTGAGAAGCAATGTCATGAGGGAACAGACCCAGAGCTGGTAAGCTCAGTAGAGGAGGGAATGGTAAGCTGTCCCCAGAGAGCAGGGACAGGCTTCATAGATGGTAGCACTCTAGGGTTTTTTTTGTTTTTGCTGATGAAGATTCACCCTGAGCTAACATCTGTGCCAGTCTTCCTCTATTTTGTATGGGGGTCACCACCACAGCATGGCTGCCAACAAGTAGTTTAGGTCCATGCCTGGGAACTGAACCCGGGCCACCCAAGTGGAGTGTGCCAAACTTGGCCATGGGGCCAGCCCCTAGTTGTTTTCTCGTTTGTTTGTTTATTTGGTGAGGAAGATTGGCCCTGAGCTAACATCCGTTGCTAGTCTTCCTCTTTTTGCTGAGGAAGATTAGCCCTGAGCTAACATCTGTGCCCATCTTCCTCCACTTTGTGTATAGGATGTCGCCACAGCATGGTTTGATGAGTGGTGTGTAGGTCCATGCCTGGGATCTGAACCCACAAACCCTAGGCCGCCAAAGTAGAGCACACGAACCCAATCACTATGCCACCAGGCTGGCCCCCAGCCCCTAGTTTCTAAGCAGGAACAAGACATGTGAAAGAGATCACTACTAGGCAGGCAGGGATATAGACAATAGACAGACAGATAGGGATTGAGATAGTCCAGGCTGGAAGTGCTGCAGGAGCTAGGGAAACTCCAGGCCCTCAGAGCACCAAGTTACCCCTCCTTTCCTAAGCATTCACGTAGAGTTGTTGCCTCAACTGAGAAGATTGATTTCCCTGAGATAATGACACTGGGACAGTGTCATTTCTAGCCAATTCATGGTGCACATGGGGCCTCTTTTATAACTCATTCTCCATTTTATGAATAAAGTAGATCCCTTCTGCTCTATGCTCTGTTTTAGTCAGGAGCTGATCTTTGCAGTGATGCCATCCTGGATCTTGATTTGTTTGATGCTGATGACATTTAGGAATGTGAAAACTGATCCTCTGTATGTCCCACTATTGGATTTTGATGGATAAAATGGCCTTCTTGAGGCTTTTCTTCTTTCAGTTGAAAGGTATAAAATACAAGTTAAATACTAAATTGTGGAGCCAGACAGACATAAGTTCAAATCCCAGATCTGCCCTTTATTAGGTGGGTGATCTTGGAATCTTTTCACCCAAATTTGGATCACAAGATTGAACCAAACTCTGAGAAGTGGCGATACAGTTCTAAATTTGGAAACTACCAAGAAAAAATTCTGAGAGGGCTCCTTTACCCTTCTATTCTTTGAATAAACAGGTGTGATTCAGTGATCCCACCTGCATCATTAAAGCTGTAGAGAAAGAGGAAAAGCAGCCTCAGACCAGTGCCTAACTAGTTTGCTCTCCATTGCCTAATTCAGGAAGCTAAATACTTGATCTTTAAGTAAATTGTAAGGTTTTTTTGCAATAAATATTGTATGTAGGCCCCACTGAGTATTGGAGGTCTGTGATTATATTCAGAAAATAGCCTTAATGAAATTGCTGAACTTGTAAATAGGAGGCTAGACCTTTCAACCTGCAATAATAATAGTAATAATAGATTAATTTGGGGGTTGTTTACTATATGCCAGGCACTATGTTAAGTACTTTATTATGAATTAACTCATTTAATCTTTCAACCACTGTATTATGTAGGTGCTATCATTATCTCTGTTTTAAGATTAGGAAATTGAGGCACAGAGAAGGACAGTGGCTTGCCAGCCTGGCAGAACCAGGATTTACACCCAAGCCATCTGCTTCAGAACCTGTGCTATGAACCATTCTCCAGTTCTATAAGCCAACTTCTTTAAAAATAATTATAATAATAACATTGTGTGTGTTCTAATTATAAAAGTAAGTCATAGTAGGAGTTTTTGAAAATAGAGAAAGGGGTAAAAAAACCAAAATTATTCATATTTTTATTATGCAGGGATAATGTTTATTAATATTTGGGTCTATTTCCTTTTAGAAATTAAATTACATATATAATTCCCTTTTCAAATAGCATAACACTGCATATAACTTTTTAAATTTAATGTTAAAATTTGAGCATTTTCCCATGTTATTAAATATCCTTATAAACAGAGATTTTAATGGCTGCAAGTATTCCAATTATCTGGAGGTACCATAATTTACATTTAAAATCCCATAATGTTGGACCATTAGGTTGTTTCCAATGTTCCTGAGACCTCTGTGTTGGTTTCTTGAGGATTCCTTAGCCTTGTACTTTCAAGAGCTGCCTGGGCTGTTTGAAGAGTGGCTTTTCTTCTATTGGAGGGAATGTGTCCACACCCCTCTCCCCAGATAAGAACACCCCTGAGCCACTGAAGACAGGTGGGAATTTTGAAAAGTCTCTTCAGTGTCCAAATTGTCAATAAGAGTCCAAAATTTCATTCAATTAAAAAAAAACTTGTATAATTTTTTCCTACTTTTGTAAATAAAGCATGTATCTTGTAAAGAAAGTAGGACATACAAATGAAGAAAAAAGAAAAAAAATCTAAAATCACACCACTTGGCTTGATATTTATCTTCCTACACTATACACTATCTTGTTACCTGCTTATTTTACTCCACAACATATTGTGTCCTTTCACAATATATGCACATATCAAATCATCAGGATGTACACTTTAAATATCTTACAATGTTATCTCTCAGTTATATCTCAATAAAGCTGAAAAAAAACCAGTTACCAAATGGTAACTGATTTTTCCCAGCCCCTCTCCAACCCACAGGCCCAATTGCTACAGACAATCACTTTTAACTCTTTCATGTTTACATAAAAATAAAGTACTCTTCCTCTTTATTCACTTTGCCACACCTACCATGGAGTAGTTGCTGTACTTTCAGAGAGGCCAAAGTGGGGTCCTGACCATCAAGGAGTCCTTCCTTATACTTGGGGAAGCAAGATCAATATTTTTGGGAAGAAGACAAATAAGATAAGTCTACAAAAAAGTGACCCAAAGTGGTGCTTCCAATAAAGGCATATGTGGGAAATATCCAGACCATCTTACAAACCTAAACTCTCTTTTCCATCTTTAACTCAGCCTATTGTGCCGCTTTTTCCTCTGTCCCTCTACCTCAAGTTGGTTGAGAAAGGGCATAGAGTTAGCTATGCCCATATATGACCCCCCTAGTCAAATGTCTGCCTCTAACTTTTAAGGAGATACTTCTGCCTCACCTTCTTCCTAATTTACCCAAAAAGGAGTCTTATCAAGTGTATCAGAAGCTAAGTCTAAGTTTATTTTAAATGACTTTTTGAAATTAGTAAAGACATGTCTCTGAGCCCCTCCAGTCCTCCCAGACAGGCTTTATTAAAAATAGAGTCTTATTCCTAGAGGCATTGTAAGCCTAGGTATCATTATAGTAAGGTGACAACAAGTGGAAAAAAGATCAGATGAAGTGTAATCATCTTACGTTGTGATCAAACTAATGCTAAAAGAGTTAAAAAACTCCTGCAGCTCTGAACTTATTTCAGAGCTTCAGATTATTCCCATAGCATCACTCTGAACTCACTTTTATTAAATTACTTACTATAACCCTACAACATATTATTATTTTTACTTTAAACAATTAATTATATTTTAAAGAGATTTTTAAAAATAACCCCAAAAAAGTCTTTTGTGTCTACCCACATAGTTAACCATTTCTGGTGCTCTTCTTTCCTTTGTGTAATCCAAATTTCCATCTGGTATCATTTTCTTTCTTCCTGAAGGACTTCCTTTCACATTTCTTGTAGTGCAGATCTGCTGGTGAAAATCTTTTCAGCTTTTGTATGTCTGAAGAAAACTTTATTTGTACTTTCACTTTGAAAGATAGTTTCGCTGGGTATAAAATGCTAGGATGACAATTTTTTTCTGTCAGTACTTTAAAGATGTTGCTTCACTGTCTTCTGGTTTCCATTTTTTCTGACAAGGAGTTTACTGGTATACTGTCATTCTTATCTTTGTTTACTCTGTACATAGTATATCCTTTTTCTTCTGGCTGCTTCTAATATTTTTCCCTTTTCACTGGTTTTGAACAATTTGATTATGATGTGCTTTGAAGTTGTTCCCTTCTTGTTTCTTGTGCTTGGGTTTGTTGAGCTTCTTGGATCTGTGGGTTTAGAATTTTTGTCAACTTTGGAAATTTTTCAGCCATTCTTTCTTCAAAATTTTTTTGTCCTCCCATCTCTTTCTTCTCTGTTGTGGACTGACTTATGTTCTCCCTCCACCCCCAATTTCATATGTTGAAGCTCTAACCCCCAATGTGACTGTATTTGGAGATAGGGCCTTTAGGAAAGTAACTAAGGTTAAATGAGATCATAAGGATCATAAGGAGACCTAATCAAATAGCATGATGTCCTTATAAGAAGAGGAGAAGACACTGGAGATCTGTCTCTTTTCACACGCATGTACAGAGGAGAGGCCAAGTGAGGAAACAGTAAGAAGGCAGCTGTCTACAAGCCAGGAAGAGAGATCTCACCAGAACCCAAGCCTGAGGGCACCTTGATCTTGGACTTCTCACCTCCAGAACTGTGAGAAAATAAATTTCTGTGGTTTAAGCCACCTGATCTGTGATTTTTTTTATGATAGTCCTAGAAGACTAATACAATAGTATAGAGAGTTCCCGTATTACTTGCCCCACTCACATCCTGCCACACATCCAGTTTCCCCTATTGTAAACATCTTATATCAGTATGGTATATTTGTTATAATTAGTGAACCAATATTGATATATTATTATTGGCTAAAGTTCATAGTTTCTTCAGATTTCTTTAGTCTTTTCCTAATATCCTTTTTCTGTTTCAGGATCCCATCCAGTACATCAAATTACATTTGGTTGTCATGTCTCCCTCCTCTTGGCTGTGACAGTTTCTCAGACTTTCCTTGTTTTTGATGACCTTGAAAGTTTTCGGGAGTACTGGCTAGGTATATTGTAGGATGCCCCTCTATCAGATTTTATCTGATGTTTTTTTCATGATTAGGCCAGGATTATGAGTTTGGTCATACCAAAATAACACCCTTCTAAGTATTCTTCTTGATGACCAGTGTAGCAAAAAGTTTTGGGTTTTTTTGTTTTGTTTTTTTTGTTGGAGGAGATCCTCCATAAGCTAACATCTGCTGCCAGTCTTCCTCCTTTTTCTTCCTTTTTCCCCAGCAAAGCCCCAGCACATAGTTGTGTATACTTGTAAGTTCTTCTGGTTTTTCTATGTGAGCTACCACCACAGCATGGCCACTGGCAGACAAATGATGTGGTTCCACACCCAGGAACTGAACCCAGGCCACCGAAGTGGAGCATGCCAAACTTAAACCACTAGTCCATCAGGCTGGCTCACAAAGCTTTTCACTCCGGCTGCTGGGAACATGGGTTATTCCTGGAGAATTGTCTGTCTTTTCACTAGGTCTTTTCCTTTACGTGAATAGGTTCCTCCTCACATGTCTGGTTAGTACTTAACTGAAGACTCAAAAGGAGCACTTGCTTTCTCTCTGTGCAGCTCTCTCTCGCACTCTGTTCTGTGAATTCTATCCACCCTGACCTCTTCAAATTCTCAACTCTGGCTCCTCAACTCAGGGAGACTGTGGGGTCTGTTTGGGTTTTTCCTCCCTGTGCGGTAGCCTGGGCAATGAACTAGGGCAATCATAGGGCTCACCTCATTTATTTCTTTTCTCTGAGGGATTACTGTCCTAGGTTTCATGTGTCCAATGTCTGAAAACCATTACTTCGTATTTTGTCTTGTTTCTCAATTTAAAGTGGGAGAGTAAATCCAGTTTCTCAGTATCATGGCCACATATGGAGGCCAAAATTACTTTTTTGTTTTATTGTGGTAAAATATACATAACATGAAACTTACATTTAGCCATTTTAAGTGTACAGTTCAGTAACATTAAGTACATTCACATTGTTGTGTAACTATTACCACCATCTATCTCCACAACTTTTAATTACCCCAAACTGAAACCCTGTATCCATTAGACAATAACTCCCCATTTCCCCATCCCCTCAGCCTCTGAAAACCACCATTCTGCTTTCTGTCTTCATGAATTTGACTACTCTAGGTACCTCATATAAGTGGAATTATACAATATCTCTCCTTTTGTATCTGGCTTATTTCATTTAGCATAATATCTTCAAAGCTCATTCATGTTGTAGCATGTGTCAGAATTTCTATCCTTTTTAAGGCTGAATAATATTCCATTGTAGGTATACACCACATTTTGACTGTCCATTCATCTGTTGATGGACATTTAGATTGTTTCCACCTTCTGGCTATTGTGACTGATGCTGGTGTATGTTATAGAGTGAATTGTGTCCCCTCAAAGGTCATATGTTAAAGCCCTATCCCCCAGTGTGACTATATTTGGAGATAGGGCCTTTAGGGAGGTAATTAAGTTTAAATGGGGTAATAAGGGTGGGGCCCTAATCTAATAGAACTGGTGTCCTTAAAAGAAGAGAAAGAAACACCAGAGACTGATCTCTCTGCACACACAGAGAAGAGGCCATCTGAGGACACAAGAAGGGAAGGCAACTGTCTACAAGGCAGGAAGAGAGAGATCACCAACCCTAATGTCACTTTTATCTTGGACTTCTACCTCCAGAAGCATGAGAAAATAAGTTTCTGTCATTTATGCCCCCTAGTTTGTGATATTTTGTTATGGCAGCCCAAGCTGACTAATATAGTATACAAATATCTGTTCAAGTCCCTGCTTTCAATTCCAGAAGTGGAATTGCTGGTAGCTCTGTTTTATTTTTTGAGGAACCCCTAAACTGATTTCCACTGTGCATAATTACTTCTTAATTATCTATTCCTCTGCTAGAAAGTAAGCTCTGGGAGTACAGATTAACTCTCTTGTGTATCTAGTGCATAGTGTATTGTAAATGCACAATAAATAGATGTTAACTCCATGAACAAATACATGAACTTTTACATCTGAGAATTAATTATTAGTACTAATAAAAATTTGAGGCAGCAGTATATCATAGAAAAAAAGTGAGAAACTAGAATTTTAGTCATGCCCTTGCTGCTAACTCACGGTGTGACCTTGGATAAAATATTAAATCTCTTGGGGCCTCAGTGTCCTCATCTGAAGATGAAGGACTTGTACTGAATGATCTCAAGATCCTTTCAGCACTACTATGTCTTGGTTCTCTGATTCTAGGTGCTGGCAGACCTGGTATCACTAGCTGTGCAGACTCAAAAATACTACTGCTTGTCAAGTTGCCTGCTGTTAGGACTGAGGCAAAGCAGGATACCAGGTTAAGGTCCCAGGTGGGCTGTTTCCCAGAATGACCAAAGGTAGAGGACACATCAAAAATTAGGATAATAAGAGCAATGTTTGTTATCAAAACTGAGAGTCAAGTGCAAGGGCTTTAAGTAGGAGCCAAGGGTACCAGGAATAGGTCAGGAAATGGGCTGCAGCACTAGACTACAAGGCTGAATGGTGATTGGCTTCATTATGGTGGCCACAGGTCATGCTGGGTCCCCAGAGTTCTGTGACAGGCTTTTCTGTGTCTCAGTCTCCCAGGCTAAAAATTGGGAGTGTTAATAGCTACTTTTTCTACCACTTAGGCTAGAGATAAACGGAAATAAAAACTTCAAAAAGAACCAGGCCTTAGTTTTTTTCTGAAATAAAAAAAAAAATTAAATGTAAAACTTCATTAATTTCGGGCAAAATGTAAAAATTGAAGAATTTGTGTAAAGAGTATATTGGAGTTCCTTGTATTATTCTTGCAACTTTTTTGTAAGTTTGAAATTATATTTAAATTAAAAGTTACCAAGAAAAAGAGGAAAAATGTATTTTAAAGAGAGTAAGACAGAAACCATAAGAGGACACACAGGAGCTTGCCTACTAAGTGTCCTTTATCTGCCCGTCTTCCTAGAGTACACTCTATTTCTCCTCTAAGCATTAGAGTTGCGATAATCTATTCCATCCCCATTGTGGGGAAGGAGGATATTTATTTCACTCTGGAAACAGTTTATTTGGGAAATTTACCCACGGCCCCCTTAGAATTGATTTTGTATGCATAGACGAACTGTTTCTAGGGCAAAGCATCCAATCGTCTTATTATAGAGATCTTTTGACATTGTCCCTGAGGTTACATCAAAGTATCAATGTATTAATATCTAGAACTCTAATTTGACATTAGAAATTCAAACAGCCACACTTTCAGATTTATCAGCTCATCAGAAATCCTCTGATTTTTATCTAAATTAAATCATTCTTTTGGAAGAAAACATTTTTTTTCTTTGCTTTTTTTTTTTTCTTCCCAAGTCCCTAGTAGATAGTTGTATGTCACAGTTGTGCATCCTTCTAGTTGCTCTATGTGGGACACCGCCTCAGCATGGCTTGATGAGTGGTGCAATCCACACCCAGGATCCGAACCAGCAAACCCCAGGCCGCCGAATAGGAGTGTGCAAAATTAACCACTATACCACTGGGCCAGCCCCTGGGAAGAAAATATTTTTAAAACATGTATCTGATAAAGAATTTGTATCCAGAATAAAGAACTTAGTAATAAGAAGATAACCTGATTTTTTAAAATAGGCAAAAGATTTGAATAGGCATCTCACCAAAGAAGAACATAGCAAATAAGTGCATGAAAAGATGTTCAATACCATCAGTCATTAGGGAAATGCAAATTAAAATGGCAATGAAATACCACTACACAAGCACTAAAATGGCTAAAATAAAAAAGACTGGCAATACCAAGTGTTGACAAGGATGTGGGGCAATGTTTGTACATTGCTGGTGGGAATGCAAAATGGTTCATCCACTTTGGAAACCAATTTGGCCATTTCTTATAAAATTAAACATACACTTACCATCAGACCCAGCAATCCCACCCCTAGATATTCATCCAAGAGAAATGAAAACATATTTCACCCAAAGACTTGTACTTGAATATTTCTAACAGCTTTATTCGTAATAATCAAAAATTGAAAACACTCAAATGTTCAACTCATTAATGGATAGACAGTGTGTGCTATATCCATACAAGGGACTAGTACCCAGCAATAAAAAGGAACATACAACTGATACACACAACAACATGGATGAAAACATTATGCTAAGTAAAAGAAGGCAGACATGAAAGACCACACATGGTGTGATTCCACTTATGTGACATTCTAGAAAAGTCAAAACTAGAGTTACTGAAAGCAAATCAATGGTTGCCTGGTGCCAAAGATAGAAGAGAATAGTAAAGGGGTAGGAGGGAACCTTTTGGGTTGATGAAAATGTTCTATGCCGTAATGGTGAGGGTGGTTAAACAAATGTATGTACTTATGAGAATTCATTGATTGTACACTTAAATTCTGTGAATTTTATTGTATGTCAATTATACCTCAATGATACCAATTGTTTTTAAAAACTTTAAAATTAAGTCATTCTTTTCTGTTGCCCTAATGGTTTTATCCCAGTGGACATCTGGTGTTAGGACCACAGTGACTGCTATTGAAAATTAATAATAAATAGCATCAATGGATAAATGTTTAACATGGGACACAGAAAGACCTTAACTGCCAACTTCACATTTTTCAGGATAAATTGAAAATAAGAGAGGAGGTGGTTAACATAATGAAGTTTGCTTCAACAGAAGCCTGCTATGGTGTTTTCTTTGATCTGAAATGGAAAGGTGACAAATATGGGGATCATTTTAGTTCAAATGTATCAAATCTCCTTATTATTTTAGTGCAAATATTAGTGGATTGAATGAATCTCAAGCTGTAGACATTTCTCAGGTCTATTTTTAAACTCAAACTGGCTCTTTCCCAGAAAGAAGAGAAACAAAAATTTACTGGCAGTAAAGCCTTTACCTTTTTTCATTGAATTTTCTGAGGAGATTTAGGGAAAAAAAAGCTTCTGAAAAATCAGAACAGATGGAACATTATAAAGAGCATTACAAAACAGAATACTTTTCAGAGTACTTAGGGGAAAATAAAGTGCTCAGAAAGACCTTGTCTTTTTAAAAAATAAATTGACTAGAGACAAAGTATCAGATGTAGTAAATATTTGCCTTTCTTTGAAGGAACTGAAAACAATACAAGCCCAGTCACATTAAATTGTTCTCAAGGTGGATCTGTAAGACATCATTCCAGAGGATTTCCATCTGAAAAGAGTGTGTGGAATTCCTCTTAGCAATAAGATAGTTGAATGGTTTGGGTAAAGCTTGAGAGAATTGATAAAAATGTTGCTCATTAACATTCACACTTTTTCCTAACCATAAGATTGTCCTTTAGATATCAGAAAAGTTAAATTTTAAACAGTGTAAACTCTCCAAAGTGAAAGAGATAGCAGAGAAAATCCCATATATGGCAGCCATGTATTGTGCTCACAAAAGTTTCACAAGCTCCACTTGTAGACAGATGAATAGGTATTAGAGTGAGTTACTTAGCTCTTTGCAACAGGTAAAGGATGTGAGGTGGCCCATACAAGGGTCCAGGGAGAGAGTATGGAGGGCTCCAAGTGTTAACTTTAGTTTCCGGTTCACCATGACTCATTCATTGCAGGCTTGAACCAAACCATTGGGAATGAGACTGTAAGGGAACATGTTACAGCAGCCAGTAAAATAGACCAAAAAACTGTCAGTCCCAGGAAAAGTACTGGAGAGGAGAATTGCAAATGCAGCAGTGAATCTTTGCCAAACAGACACAGTCGGTTTGTTGGGTTTTTTTAAACGTCACACTTGACAAATCCTTCCTGAATTTCAAAGGGAAGTGACAAATAAGCTTCCATTTTATCAATAAAGGTAGCAGATTATAAAGGGCTTAAATACCTTCTTAAGAATAAAATTTAGAGGGAACATGGCAAGCTATCATAAGATAAGAAAAATAATAAAGAGAAAGAAGTGCAGAGAAAACAATAAAAGCAAAATCTTCCTTGAAGGGAAGCTGGGAGTACATTTCCTTGGCTAAAGATCCAGTGTGAATAAAAGAGGGAAAAAAATAACATCTTGATAAGGCCAAATGAAATGATAAACCGACCTTCAGTACTAATGAGATTGTCAAGAAGCCTTTAGATGGGTGATTTGGAGTGCCGGTCTTTTGACACCTGAAGCTGTTTACCAAGCTTAAAGAAATTGGCAAAAATCTCAAAAATGCTTTCAAAACCACTTATTGCAATCCTCTTTAGTTTGGGGAAATCAAATAGATGCCTATAGCTCTTAGATGAGCAGAAACTAAAAAGCATAAATGTAATGTAATGAATCCAAAGTATTTGGAAACCATTGTGTCTGTGTCTTTGAATGTTTGGAATTGCAAGATGTTTGCAGAGATGATGATCTAAAAGTGGATGGTCAGGGCTGGCTGCAAATGACTGCCTGAACGAAAATGGGGATCCTAGGAAACCCATCACAGACCTCTCTGAGCTCCAGAAACCAGTATGGTTTAATGGTGTCACTACCTCTAAGACAGTGCAGGTGATATATTGCTTCAATCATTTGACAGGCATGCCTCCTCCAGGGACAGAGTGTGATCCAAGACGCCGGGTCCGTTCCAGGACCTAGATCTGATGTCTGAAATCTCAAGGCTGGGAATTGGACCTGGGCTCTCAGGGGGGAGGACTTGTTAAGGAAATTATTTCTTCTTCTTGGCTAAAGAGGCACTCAGTAGGAAAGGTCTCTTCTTTTGCTGCCATTGGATAAGTAGATCATGCATCCATCTATCTATCTATCTATCTATTATATTTAGCAAATATTTTCTCAGCATCACCATGTGCCAGGTACTGTTGTGGGTGCAGGGGATAAAGTAGTTAATGAGACCCTCGTGGAGTTTGCATTCTAATGGAGGAGTCACAAGATAAACAAGCACACAAATAAATATAGATTGTAAATGAGCTCTGAAGAAAATAAGGTGATGAGACAGTGAATAAAAAGGTCACTAAAGTGAATAAAGGTCACCTTAGTTAGAGTAGTCAGGTCACATACAGCCAAGTCTTGATGTTTGAGAAAGAGCCAGCTATATGGAAACAACAACAACAGGAAGGGAAAGAATGTTTCTGGCAGAGGGAACAGCAAGTGCAAAAGCCATAAAGTAGAAAAGAAGGGGCATGCATCTAGTGTGGTATGAGTCAAGGGAAGAGTAATACTAGATGAGGTTGGAGAGACAAGAAATTAGGATTTGATTCTGAGTGCGTGGGGAAATCACTGATGGCTTTCAAGCGAGAGAAAAAGATTTGATGTGTTTTAGCAAGATCACTTTGACTATTATATGGAAAATGTATTGGAAGGGAACAAAAATGGAAGCAGTGAGACCAGTTAGGAGGTGAAAGCTGATGGTAACTTGTACTAGGTATATCTATTCATCCCACTGAAAAGTGGGATCTACAGCCCTTCCCCTTGAGTCTGGGTAGGCTTGTGACTACTTCTACCAATAGAGTAACAGTAGAAATGACCCTGGAACTTCTGAATTTAGACCATAAAAGGCTATGCAGCTTCTGCCTTATCTGCTGGGACATTGCTTGATCCACCATGTTAGAAGTCCATCTGCTCTGAGGCTACCCTGCTATGAAGAAGCCTAGGCCACTTGAAGGGGCTATGTGTAAATATTCCAGTCAACAGCCCCAGTTGAGGTCCCAGTTGACAGCCAGCATCAACCATCAGATGTGTGAGTGAAGACATCTCTAGATAATCCCAGCCCCCATTATTAAGTCACCTGCATCTCTGAATCTTCCCAGCTGAGGCCCCAGATATCTTGGAGCAGAGATAAGTCCTTTTCACTGTGCCCTGTCCAAATTCCTGCTCTATTAAGATTTGAAGTGGTTTGTCACATAGCAATAGTAACTGGAACACTGGGAGTGGGAGAAATGAAGAGACGCCACTGAAAATTGAGGGCATCCCAGTGAAACAATCAAGTAGAGATATCACGTAGTTAGTTGGATATGTGAATGTAAGCAGACAACTGGGCTGGAGATATGCAATTGGCAAACAGCATGTGGATTCTATGTAATTTCACGGGACCAGGTGAGTTCACCTTGGACAGGAGTTGGGCAGAGAAGAGGAGCTAGTTCAAGCCCTCCTTCCGAGGAAGTCCAGTATTTAGAGACAGGAAAGAGGAGGAAGAGCCAAAAAGAGGAATTGAGACAGAGTGCCCAGTGATGCAAGAAAAAAACTGAGAGAATAGTTTGTCGCAAAAGCTGAAAGAGAAAATTATTTCCAGAATGAAGGGAGTGGTCAACTTTGTGGAAAATTATTGAGAATCAAAAAAGATAAGAGAAAAGTGGTAATTAGATTCAGCAGCAAAGAGATCACTTATGACCTTGAAAAGAGCAATTTCAGTGGGAATGAATGGGGCAGAAACATAACGGTGATTTTGATCTCTGAGAGAATAAAGAATAGTATATTATTTCAGAAAAAGTTGGATCAGCCATGCAATCTGCAGCTAGCTTAAGTGCTACTGAAACTGCACAATTTACCTGCTTAGAGAAACAGCGAAATGTAGTAAATAGCATAAATTTTTGGCATCAGAAGTGGGTTGAAATAGCTATGGGCAAATTATTTAAACTCACTGAGCTTCAGTTTCTTCATCTATAAAATAAGGATAATAATACTTCTTCATAGGCTTGTTATAAGCTCAAAATGAGATAATATTTTAGCACAGTGCTAGGCATACAGAAGATTGCTCAACGCTAATTCATTGAAAACACATTTATTGAGTGCCTACTGTAGGCCAGGCTCTGTGCTGGGTGCCTGGGATACAAGGATGGGAAGTCTCAGTCTGTGATCTCCAGAAAGTTACAGGCTAGTGAGGAGATAAACCTGCAGACAATTGCACTGGAGTAAGGTCATTTTGTCAATGAGTCTGTGACAAAGGAGAAGAAAACCTAAGGTATGTCTGAGGAAGTCAAAGAAAGCTTTACAGAGGGAATGGGGTTTCATCTGTGACTTGACGTCATGGGGTGAGTTTGCCAGGTGGACACCCTGGGGAGGGTATTCCAAGCAGAGAGAATATCATGTGCAAAGGCTCAGGGATGGGACTGAGCATAGTATGTTCTGGAACTATAGATAACTGAGTGTTACTGGAGTATAACCTGTGCAGAATAGATGGAGGTGGTTGAAGGAAGGTGGTGAGGACTGAGGCCTGACCAATAAGAAGGACTAGGAGGATGAAGAGCCCCATTTTTCATGCAGAGCAGTTTAGATTTTATCCTGAAGGGGTAAGGAGCCACTGAAGTACTTGATGTAGGCAGTGACAAAACCATTCTTATGCGTGGAAGATGGGCTGAAGTTTTCTTAACTTTGTAAAATCTCCTGACCTTCACACTTAAAAAAATGCTGCCTCTGACCAATGCTCAGCATGCCATGTGCTATGATTTGTTTTTTCAATTGTGACACTGGACTATTCTCATTCTCTTGTAGGGAGGAACTCATAGACCAATTGAATGGAATAGAGAATCCAGAAAGAGACTATGCTAGAGGAAAGACTGAATTAGCTTTGTATTCTTTTTATAGAGGATGATGTCAATGTCATATGAAGCAGTGATCAAAGAGCATGTAGCAAAAAAAAAAAAAAAGTAGGAAAAATGTATTAAGGAAATGTGATAAATTTAATAGTGATATGATGATGATATTATCTAGATTTTGTGACATTTGTGGTACTTGTAGTTCTATAAATTTGTGATTTGATATGCTTTCTTTCTCATTCTAAATTCACTTTTGTATCAATGGTTTTGCATTCTTTTTCGTAAAGAAGATATTAAAAATTGAATATATTTTAGAACCCCACACAACTTGCATAAACCGTTGAGTACTGCATTATCCTTTATTGGTTTCCCTAAACCTGCCTGCAACTTTGTAAATAGTCATTTTATTAAACTCCCCTCAATTTCCCAGTTTGAGCATGCCATCTGTTTCCAGGACTATGACTGTTACAATTATGTTCATGTTAGTCATAATCTTTGCCCATCACTTATACATTATATTCTTTTATATATATGAAGAAATTCACAATAATAAAAAGAATATATGAGGGGACCGGCCGGGTGGCGTAGTGGTTAAGTTCATGTGCTTTGCTTCTGGCAGCCTGGGATTCGCAGGTTCGTATCCTGGGCACAGACCGACGCGCTGCTTATCAGTCATGCTGTGGCGGCGTCCCATATAAAGTAGAGGAAGACGGGCACAGAGGTTAGCCCAGGGCCAATCTTCCTCAGCAAAAAAAGAGGATTGGCAGTGGATGTTAGCTCAGGGCTAATCTTCCTCACACACACACAAAAAGATATATGAGATATCTATATATCTGTATATCTGTATCGACTGCTCTGTGTGTGTGTGTGTGTATATATATATATATAATATGTATATCAATACCATGTATAGATTAAGTAATTGTTAAAAATGCTCCATAGAGGGGAACAGGGGAACAAGGGACAGAGGTTAAATGAGGAATCACTTTCACTGTATTCCCCTTTTTTATTGTTGAATATTTTTCATGTGTATGTATTTATTTCTCAAATTGAATTTTGGTTTCATTTTTGTTCAAACTAATTCACTAGGTCCCTTTTAAGGAGGGAAAAAACATAGAGTCGGGTTTTACTCAAGGTTAATCAATATGGTTTATTTTAATGTTCTATGTCCAACCGAAGTTTTCCTGTACTCAGAGGATTTCTGGGACTGCTGACCAGGCCCTGAAGAATAGAATAGGCTAATGATGCCCATCAGGTAATGGGGATAAAAGTAACACTTTGCATTTTATTCAGATCTTACCTTTCTGAGAAAATAGTCTCTGAGATATTCCCTATGAGGAGAGATTACATACTAGAGGACTATTTTTTCTTTTTATTCACTTTTGAGGCTCTCTTTGGAGTTCCATAGTAATTTTCGGGCATAGAGCAAAATGCCCACACTATTTTTCACACATCTCCCCAGCCATACAACTGACCCCAGTTTCACACTCTCATGAAGTAGGAACGCATATCCTGGGTATCCAGAAATGCAAAATACATCCCAGCCCCATCCAGCTGATTGAGGCCAAAGCCCTGGCAGGGAAACTTGCCATGAATAGGGTCTGCAGTCTTGAGCAACTCCCCTGTGAGGATTCCTCTCATACGCTCCACCTATGCAAAAGACTAGAAGGATGGCTAGAATCATCATAAAGGAAGGGAAGTTTGTTGAGTGGGAGCCTGTTGGATGCTCATGTACCACGTTGCAGAGTAGCCTGCCTCTTGGCCTGTTGGGATAGAAGCCCTAGGGCCAGGGAGGCAGCTGAGGTCTGGGAAGTTCTGCTAGGGAAGGAAGGAAAGGGGCACTCCTTGCTATGCAAACATACCCCCACAAACCCAGAAAAAAAGAGTGGAGAAATATGGCCAAAGTTGAACCTGTTTGCTTTTTTTGGCCCTTACTATCTTCTGCTAGCAATTTATCTGCTTCAGTTACCGGATGCCTCAGGAAAGCCAATGATTTCTAGAATATGGTAGCTGACAGACAGTACTTTACTTTGGATGTTTCTTCCCTACACAAATGATTTCATCATGGCCAGAGAAGTGTACAACCATGTGACTTCACCCCCCCACCAATCAAAAGACTTTCCATTCTCCTCTGGCTCAAATTCTTTTAAGACAAAGCCTCTTATTCCACAGAGATAAGGCAAACTACCCTAGGAGGTGGGGCATGTTGACTTAAATACACAGGAAAGTTGTTATGGGATCCCCTCAGGAAAATCCCCTCCATGGGGCCTGAAGACCCTTCTCATGGGAAATAGATGGAATTAACGGGCCGAGATATTTGTCTTTTGTTCTTAAGCCAGGCACAAACAAATCTTTTTATCTTTTATCAAAAGATAGGCTTTATATCTGCATCAAGAGACAAGAACATCTGCAAACGCCCTACTTTGCTTAGGAACCATGCTCACTCTTTATGTTGCTATAAAATAAAGCAGAAACCTGCCCTCAGTGACTCAAATGAAATAAGAGAATTGTGATTGGAAGACCCTACGGGCCTTTCATTTCTGCCTTGAAGAAAGAAACACAAAAGCTCAACACTATGGCTCCCACCCCTTCCTCTCACCTTGAATGGCTTGCAAAGACTTGGCTGCAAGAGAACAGACGAAACTCCACAAAAGAACTACCAGTTTCTGGGCCCGAACCATTATGATGACTGAAGAGTCTCAGCTTCAAAGAGTTAGGAGGATGGACACAGTATGGGTAATGCCCAACACCGATTTTTTTTAATAACTGACATTTATTTTTTAACAGCTTTATTGAGGTGTAATTAACGTACAATAAATAACATGGTTAAAATGTACAATTTGATAAGTTTTGACATAGGTACACGCCTATGAAATCATCACCACAATCAAGATACTGAAAAAAATCCATCACTCCCAAAAGTTTCCTTGTGCCCTTTTGTGATCCCTTCCTATTGTACCTCCCCATCTCCTCATCCACCAAGAAACCACTAATCTGTTTTCTATCATTATACATTAGTTTGAATTTTCTGGAATGTTACATAAACTCATACAGTACATACTCTTTTTAGTCTGGCTTCTTTTGCTCAGTATAATGATTTGAAGATTCATCACTTGTTGACTATATCAATAGTTCATTTCTTTTTGTTGCCGGGTAGTATTCCATTGGTTGCATGTACTACAGTTTATTTATCCATTCACCCATTTGGGTTGTTTCTAGTTTTGGGCTATTACAAATGAAGATGCTATGAATATTCATGTACAAGTTGTGTAGATGTATGCTTTCTTTTCTCTTAGGTAAATACCTAAGAGCGAATGTCTGGATTTTCCATGAAAATAATCCATAACCAATCTATAAATCAAAATTGGGGTGAGTTTGTTATGAGCCAGATCTGAAGACTAGCCTGGGGCCTTCCTTCACCAAGGAAGTGATTCACACAGCGATTGATGAACACAGCAGGTAGCAGGTCTGTGGTCTTGAGCTGGGTGGTCACAGCAGGTCAGCAATCAATCCCTAGCCTAGAGACAGATGCTTATCCTTAAGGAAATGCAGATGGGGGGGAAGTTACATCTTTCTTTATCTTAAAGGGCATTGTTCTTGTCTTTGGGACATAGTAAATGCTTAAAGCAGATATATAATGTGTGCTCAGTGGCCACGTCAGGCCCTTTTGGAAAAACAAGGTCAGGCCAAATTAGTTTTACACCAAATGGCTTCTTCATAAAATCCAATATATCCTATTGCTTGTTATTTATTTATCAGGAATATGTGGTAGATGTATGTTTAGCTTTCTAAGAAACTGAAAAACTGTTTTCCAAAGTGGTTTACCATTTTTTATTCCCACAGCAGTGTATAAGAGTTCAAGTTCCTCTACCTTCTTGTCAACACTTGGTATGGTCAGTCTTTTAAATTTTAGCCATTCACTAGGCGTATAGTGGTATTTCATTGTGATTTTAATTTGCATTTTCCTAATTACTAATGATGCTGAGAATTTTTTCATATGCTCCATATGCTTATTTGCCATCCATGTCTGTTCAAATCTCTTGCCCATTTTTTAAAATTGGATTGCTTGTTTTCTTCTTATTAAGTTTTGAGAGTTTTTTATATATTCTGGATGCAAGTCCTTTATTAGATACAAGCTTTGCAAATCCCGTTTTCAAAAGCCTCTACTTCCAAATAAGGATAATAAACCAGCTTTTGTTTTCATTGATTTTCTCTATTGATTTTCTGTTTTCTATTTCATTGATTTCCACTCTGACCTTTATTATTTCTTTTTTTCTGCCTACTTTGAGTTTCATTTGCTCTTCTTTTCCTAGTTTCTTAAGACGGAAAATGAAGTCATTAATTTGGGCCCTTTCTTCTCTTCTAATATAGGCATTTAGAGTCATAAATGATCTTCTAAGTACTTCTTTAGCAGCATTGTACAAATTTTGATGTGTTGTAATTTTATTCAAGTCAAAATGCTTTCTCTTTTGACTCCTTTTTTCTGACCCCTGGGTTACTTAGAAGTATGTTATTTAATTTCCAAATATTTGGGAGCTTTTTGATTTTTAATATAATTCCACTGGGGTTAGAGAAAATATATTTATTAAATTTATTTAGACTTGTTGTATAGACCTTTACATCAAGGTATATCTTGGTAAATATTTTGTATGCAATTAAAAAGAATGTTATTTTGATGACTTTTGTTGATGCCATTTAGGTCCACTTGATTGCTAGTATTGTTCAAGTCTTCAATATTTGCTGTCAATTCTTCTATCAATTATTGAAAGAGTAGTATTGAAATTTCTGGATATAATTATGGATTTGTCTGTTTCTCCTTGCAGCTCATCATTTTGTTCTGTTGATGAATTGACCCCTTTTTCATTATGAAATGACCTTCTGTATCCTTAGTAATATTCTTTGTTCTGAAATCTACTTTTTCTTTTATTTGTATAGCCATTCCAGCTTTCTTTGACTAGTGCTAACATAGTATGTATTTTTCCATCCTTTTTCTTTTAACCTATTCATGTCCATTATATGTAAGTGGATTTTTTTTGGCAGCATAATGCAGGGTCTTGCTTTTTTATCCAACTTGACAGTCTCTGCCTTATAATTGGGATGTGTAGTCCATTTATGTTAATGTGATTATTGCTGTGGTTAGATTTAAATCTATCATCTTGCTATTTGTTTTCTATTCAACCCACATATTCTTGATTACCCTTTTCTTCTCTTTTTGTCTTCTTCTGGATTGAGTATATTTTATAATTCCATTTTATTTTTTTGTTGATTTATTAGCTATAACTTTTTGTTTTGTTATTTTAGTGGCTGTTTGAAGGTTGTTACTATATGTTTAACTTATCACAGTCTACTTTCAAGTGATATTATACCACTTCACATATACTATGCAAATTTTATAATGGTATACTTCTATGTCTCCCTCCCAATGCTTATACTATTGTTTTCCTTATGCATATATTATAATACTCACAATACATTGTTATTATTTTTGTTTAAACCATCAATTATCTTTTAAAGATCTTCAAGTTATAAGAAAAATAAATCTTCCATATTTGGCCATGTAGTTACCATTTTTGTTGCTCTTCATTCTTGTGTATGTCCATATTTCTATCAGGTGTGATTTTCCTCTACCTGAAAGAGCTCATTTAACATTTCTTGTAGTGCAGGTCTGTTAGTAATGGAGTCTTTCAACTTACGTATATCTGGAAAAGTCTTTGTTCCAACCTCCTCTTTGAAAGATATTTCACTGTGAAGGGGAGAAAGAGCATTCTCTACCCACTCTGGGTCCTTTCTGGCTGGGCTACAAATTAAATTGACATGAGGCTGAATAGCAGGAGAAAATCAAACAAAGCTTTATAACATGTATACATGGGAGAGACCTGGGGAAACTGAGTATCTCTCAACAGAATGGCGGAGGTTCTCCTCTTAAATAGACAAAGGAAGATTTTGGGGGGCTTGGGGGTGTCAGCCACGAGGGATTAAAAGAAAAGCACAGTAAACAAGAGTATGCAAATTTAAGTTTTCACCTTCCACACTGATAAGATTTTTAGAGATAAAGTCATCCCCCCTTCTTCCTGGTACAGAGAGGGAGATAACCTTTACAAATGGAGATTTCCCTTACAAATCTAAATGTCTGGTAGACAGAACTTTGCTAAGAATGGGCCCAACAAAGACCTTCCCAGTCTATCGATACCCAGAGTTATCCACCGTGAAGGCCTGTCCCCAGGCCAGAACTTCCATCCCAAATCCCTTCAGACAATTAGTTGGGGCAGGGAAGGTCAAAGCCTCCTTCAGTCAAGGTAAAGAGACACATCTTAGGGTGGCCAATTCTGGTCTCCACACACTGGGTATAAATTTCTAGGTGACACTTTGGGTTTTTTGTCAATAATTTAAAGATGTTGCTCCACTGTCTTATCCTTGCATTGTTTCCTACGAGGAATTTTCTGTCATCCTTACCTTTGATTTTCTGTACATAGTGTGTCTTTTTTCTGTGGCTGCCTTTAATATTTTTCTCTTCATGACTGATTTTGAGCAATTTAGTTCTGATGTTCCTTAGTGTAGTTTTCTTCATGTTTCTTGTGCTTGGAATTCATTGAGCTTCTTGGATCTATGGGTTTATAGTTTTCATCAAAATTGGAATAATTTCAGCTATCATTTCTTCAAATAGTTTTTCTATCCCTCCCCTACTTGGGGACATCACTTACACGTATATTAGGATGCTTGAAGTTGTCCCACAGTTCATTGGTTCTTTTTCCTTTTTTTTTTTTTTTTATTTTTTTTATTTTTATTTTTTGGTGAGGAAGACCAGCCCTGAGCTAACATCTCTTGCTAATCCTCCTCTTTTTGCTGAGGAAGACTGGCCCTGGGCTAACATCTGTGCCCATCTTCCTCTACTTTATATGGGACGCCGCCACGGCATGGCTGACAGGCAGTGCGTCGGCGGGCGCCCGGGATCCGAACCCACGAACCCCGGGCTGCCAAGCGCGGACTAAACCGCTGCGCCACCGGGCTGGCCTCACCTTTTTTTTTTTTTTTTAACCTCTTTTCTTTCTGTTTTGTTTTTGGATCATTTCTATTGCTATGTATTCAAGTTCACTAATCTTTTCTTCTGCCATTAATCCCACCTGTGTAATTTTCATCTCCAATATTATAGTTTTTATCTCTAGAAATTTGATTTTTTTCCCCATGCATCTACTTAACTTTTTGAACATCTGGAATGCAATAATAACAATTGTTTTAATGTCCTTGTCATTAATTCCTATATCTGTGTCAGTTTTGTATCTGTTTCAATTGGTTTATTTCTCTCCTCACTCTGGGTTGTGTTTTCCTGCTTCTTTGCATGCCTGGTAGGTTTTGAATGCAAATATTGTGAATTTTACTCTGTTAGGTGCTGGATATTTTTGTATTCTTATAAATATTCTTGAGCTTTGTTCTGGGATGCAGTTAAATTACTTGGAAACAGATTGAACATTTTGCATCTTGCTTTTAAAATTTGTTAGGTGAGACCAATTCCCCACTAAAATCTTATTTAGTACTCTCCTAAGTGCCCTGTGAATTTTGAGGTTTACTGGTCTAGCCGGTGGGAACAGGCAGTATTCCTGGTCCTGTATTACCAGTGAACGCTCTTCTTTCAAATCCGAAGATTGCTCTTTCTCCAGCCTGGGATAGTTTCCTTGCTTGCATGGGTTGATGAGTACTCTGATGAATGCTCAGGTGGGACTCTCTGCCGATTTCAAGTTCTCTCTCTGTAGAGCAATTTCCTCCCTTGAACTCCAGCCTTCTTTATCAACCAGGACTCTCAGCTTGCTCTCCTCAACTCAGAGAGTCTACCATACTCCTTCTGGGTTCCCCCTCCCTACACTGTTACCTAGAAACTCTGTCAAGGCAGCAAGTTAGGTCAATCATAGGGCTCATCTTGTATCTTTCAATGCCTGTTGTCCAGTGTTTTTCTGAAACCCACTGTTTTGTATATTTCCTGTGGGGTTTTTTGTGTGTTTGGGGGTTTTTTGATGGAAAAGGGAAGATCTGATTGTTCTGGGCAGGAAGGCAAATCTGGTCCCTGTTACCCCACCTTGGCTAAAAGTAAAAGTTCCCCTGACACAGAATTTTAAAGAGAATAAAAGGAATGTGAAACCCTTTGATTTTTTTTCTTTTTAATTTTCCCTAAATTTCCATGTTGTTGTGGTCAAAAAAGAATCAAAGTAAATTCTGACCCAGAGAGGGGAAGCAAATCCTAATTCCAAACTGAGAAAGACTGATAGCAGCTAATCTCTGGTGCAGAGAATTTAACAAAAGAAGCAGGTAGAGACACGAGCATGTCATGCCACTGCAGAGAGGTTCCTAATCACTGAGCCCCATTTTTTCCCATTTCCCATTTTGTCAAGAACAATCTTGGGATCGAGGAAGGCTTGTGAAATATTGAGATGCCACATGGGGATACTTCCCAAAGAGAATAGGGTTTCATTCAAGAGGTAACAATTCTCAGAGGAAATGGTGAAGGAGAAACAATGCAGGAACAAGTTATTTTAACATTGTGACTTGATATTAGATAGTACCTTAGATATTTAGGGAATTCCCCACATTATGGGTTTCCTGCCCCCATCACCGCAGAAGTCAGACACTCATTGTCTCAGCCTCTCTTGCCACTAAAGGTAACACAGACATGTGATCTAGGATCCACCAATCAGATGCACCCACACCATACTGAATCAAAAGTTTGTGAGCAAGTAGCAGGCACTGGCTGAATCCATTCTAGTGAAGTGCAGAGAGCAATATTCCAGTTTACCGAGGCTGCAGTGCCAAGGCTCCTAGCAGTCTTGGCCAGTGCCTGGCGCTGAGAGTATTAGCAGCACCTGGGGGTGGTGGAAGTGGCGTCTCCCTGAACCAGTTTGCAGTGTGATTTTGTCTTTTTCCTGGCTGTGTTGCCTCCAACACAGTGTGTAGCATGGTTCTCTGGCCCTCTTGAAGAATCTCTGTGTGTCCTAATATCCTTTAATACAGGGATTAACAAACCTTTTCTGTAAAAGGATAGTTAGTTGCTGTGGATTGAATTGTGTCCTGCCAAAATTCATGTGTTGAAGCCCTAACCCCAAATGTGATGATATTTAGAGATGGGGCTTTGGGAAGTAATTAGGTGTAGATGAGGTCATAAGAGGAGGGCCCTCATGATGGAATTAGTGTCCTATAAGAGACACCAGACAGCTTGCCATCTCTCTCTCTCTGCCATGTGAGGACACAGCAAGAAGACAGTCATCTGCAACCCCAGGAGAGAGCTCTCACCAGAAACCGACCATGTGGGCACTTTGATCTGGACTTCCAGTCTCCAGGACTGTGAGAAATAAATTTCTATTGTTTAAACCACTCAGTCTATGGTATTTTGTTATGGCAGCCCATGCTGACTAAGACATCAGTCAATATTTTAGGCTTTGTGGGCAATATAGTCTTTGTCACAACTACTCAATTCTGCCACTGTAGCAAGAAAGCAGCTATAGACAATATGTAAACAAATGAGTGTGACTGTGCTCCAATAACATTTTATTTATGGACACTAAAATTTGGATTTCCTATAATTTTTATGAGTCATGAAATATCATTCTTTTTTGAGTTTTTTTATCCAACTATTTAAAAGTGTAACAATTATTCTTAGTTTGTGGGCCATACAAAAATGAGTGGCAGGTCACATTTGCTGACCTCTGCAAAAACATGCCTTTTGTGCTTAAATAACCTACTGTTGATTTCTGATCTGCAGCTAAGAAGCCTGACTAATACATTTAGTCTATGCTTGTTTCAAGAGAAGCTTATTCTTAAGCCGTTGAGATAGACAAACACCCATTCTGCTTTTCTTCAACTGCCAGAGAAGAATTTTCTACATAAACCTCCACGGGTCACCTGCTGCAATTCTTAGCAACCCATAGACTCCTTGCACTGTCTAATATATTCCCAGAGTCTCTTCATGAGGAAGGATTTTAAATAGTTTTTATTCCCTCTCCTATAGATTACCCTGCTCTGGAGAGCCCTTGCTCATCTGAGTGAGTTATTTGTTTTGTTGTCACCTAAACCACATGACTGTGGATAGACACAGCTCAGCAGCCATAGCCGTAGCTCAGCCTTTCTGGAGCTGACAGGAAAGATATGTGAAATAAGACACACAGAGATGGCAATAAAATAAACTAGGCTGCAAGATGAAAGCAGGTCATTCCCTGGACTCGTTTGTAAGGCGGATTTAGGAAACTATACCACACCATTCTGGAAGCTCAAACGGACCAAAGTCATTGACATTTAGAATCTGTCCCTTTTTTTCCAGGTACTTCACTACAAGACCCAGCCTCTGTTTGCATTTTCAGATAGAATGCCTTGCCTAATAAAAATATGATGCTTAGCAACAGAAATGGATTACAACTATATTTAGCCAAACCAAAGCTGTATAAAAATGTACTGGACAATATGATTGACACAATTGGCAATGCCTCTTGTCCTTTACTGGCAGAATCACCTGGTTTATACTCTGACATGAGAAGAGCCTCATCGGTCTGAGGTGATTTGATTTGTCAGGGGAACAGTGAGAAGGCAGAGGCTTAAACAAGAAGGCCTCTCTCTCCCTTCTCCTTGGTTACAGGTCTGGAATTTACAGAATTCTTGCCTATATTAGAGACTGTCTCTACCTTTGAATGTTAGATCTTCAATTTTACTTGTGACGTTATAATAATTAAGTAATCAGAAGAGAAAGCAAGTCAGTGTTATTTGGGGACCTAGAAGACGTACTTAAGAGTGAGAGAAAAAGTGGACTTTCTAAACATCAACAGTGATAAGTCGTGTTAAGATGTACCCTTGATATGGTGTAATGAGAATGGGACTTTACCTCTGTGCTCTTCCTCCCCAGAACCCATAACCCCAGTCTAATCATGAGAAAAACATCAGACAAATCTCACTGAGGAACATTCTACAAAATACCTGAACAATATCCTTAAAAGGTCGTCGAAAGCAAGAAAAGACCGAGGAAATGTCAGAGCCAAGAAGAGCCTAAGGAGACATGAAATTAATACAATCTGGTATCCTGGATGCGATCCTGGGACAGAAAAAGGACATTAGGGAAAAACTGAGGAAATCTGAATGAACTATGGGCTCTGGTTTATAATAATATATCAATACTGGTTCATTAATTGTAACAAATGTACTATACTAATGTAAGATGCTAACAATAGGGAAAACTGGCTGTGGGGTATATGGAGACTCTCTGTACTATCTTCACAATAATTCTGTAAATCTAAAACTGTTTTAAAATAAAAATCTTATTAAAAAGAAAAAAGTAGACTTTCCCTTTTGCTAGACTTATTCTCCAGCCCTCCATAGACCACCAGAGATAGCAGTTGCTATCTACATTGAGCTCAATCTGCAGTTCATTATCTGAGGTTGGGTAATAGAGGATATAAATGATCAGCCAAACATTTTTTAACTAAATCTAGACAAAAACTGGAATTAAAGCAGTGTACACAGAAGAATAACTTCCCAAACCATTTTGTTATTTGTCAGTGTGAATAGAACATAATCTGTGAAAAACTCCAAGATGGAATCCGACCTTTTATTTTTAACACAACAGCTGAACTCTCAGTGGTTGCCTGCAATAACTACAATCATTGCCTATAGACAGCACCTCTTCCAAATTAAGGAACATTCCTTGAAATTCTCATTAAATGCACATCACCGTTTTGGGGTTGATATCCTGGGAGCTATGATTGTTCAAGTTACTCTTTACAGAGTTGAGTTTTATATAAAGCAGAAGCATTATCAAAAAACTGAAATGTATTCTGCAGAGTAGGTTTGTTTTAAGTATGTTATTCAGCACAAATATCTCCTTTGGGACTTGTACTAGACAAAGCCTTTCTGATTACTACTCCATGACTGTGTTTTTAGCAGTAATTCCTCCCCTTAAGATAACCTTACAGAGATCATTCTTAACCAGAGAGAATTGATGATTGACTATCTTGTCACTGCCCTTCACAATTGGTCACAGTCTAAGCTGGCCGTAGAAAAAGGAAGAATCTCTTGATTTGCCTCTCTGCAGTAAAACAAGCGAGAGAGTCCCTTCTGCTGCCATTAGGGCCTGTTTTCAGAGTTTGGGGGCTGCCTTGACAGAAGCAGCTACTTCAAGTCATTTTGATGCTGGTCTTCACCTTTCTGCTCTTTATATGAATTGAGTTCCGATACTGCACCTTTCCCTCTGCTTTTCTTTTGCTTTCACAGTACAGATTTATTAAAGAAAGAAGAGAAAGATCTGGGACTGGATTTCAACACTCTCAGCTTTGCCATTAAGTGGCGTTTGTTACTTGGGTAGAGCCCTTTGGCTCTCTGTGCCTCGGTTTCCTAAACTGTAAAACTGTATTCAAAATATGTGCCCCAATTATTCAAGTGTTGCTGTGAGGGTCAATGATCATAATAGATGTCAACATTTTCTTTAAGTTTAACGTGCAGGACAAAGTCATATTTAAATACTTAAAGAAAACTACTCAGAATTTCCAAGTGCCCTTCAAGCCCCTAAAATAGCAGTTTACTTGTGACCAGGGTGTCCGTGGCATGATTTGGTCACAAGTTTCACACAACAGAAACTAATTCTGGCTGATTGAAGCAAAAAAGATAAATAAATAAAATTATAATGATAATTTTTAAAAGGAGCATGAGAGAAAGAAATTTTTTGAAACAATATTGAGTAACTCCCACAATTACCAGGCTTGAGAAATGGATAAGAATAAGCAGGGAAAGAAGCAGCCAGGACCACGGCCAAAAAGCCATGTCACCAAACACTGCCCCCCTACTTGATGTTGCTGATACCACTGCCCCCCCCCCCCACCGGGGACAAAAAAGATTCTCTGGGTCTTTCGGTCACTGATTCAAAGTCTAAGGCAGTTATTTCTCATTGGCTTTGCCCACATTGTGACACAACCTTCCAGTAAGAAAGCTGAGAAATGAGGATCTGGCATTTTCTGCTTCTAAAGTGAGAACTAGGCACTTTCCCACTACCACTCATAAAGTAGCTTTCATACCCCAAACATTAGGAAGGAGTTTCAGATACTGAGTAGTACCCCAACAATAGGAAATATCTCTTATGTGGAATTTTTAAGGGGGGAGTGACTAATGTTGGAGAAACTACAAATTCACATCCAACAGAATTGTCCTTTAACCTGGGTATGTTCCCAGTGCTCCTCTCTGTGACCTTTTATCCTTTATAGTATAGCCTGTTTTTATTGGCTTTAGTTTTTTCGAGCTTTGGACCTGTTTTTGCTAGCCAACTCTGACACCCACTTCTGACTCCCAACTAGGTAACAACTGTTTGCCCCCATAAATCAAAACTTGGGGCACACCCCAGAATTGAGGCTATAAGAGAAAAAATAAGCCACACAGCAATATAGACCTTTACCTATACGTGTATTCCATAATATTAGCAAATAGTTTGTTTTTCAGCTAGGATATAAGTGGCCCAAATTAAAAGGATGGGGTATGTTTTTATATGAACTCTTAGAGTTATTCTTTCAAACTTTGGAAATTTAGTTATTTTCATGATCAGAAATGTTCCCTAAACAGTTTGTGAAGGCATTCTCCTGATGGTGCCTATGAGTGCCAATTAAAATTTTAAAAGCTTCTTTTCACATTTTTATTTGATGAATATAAAACTTAAGCCCTGATCTGAAGATGAGGAAGATCTTATCATATCAAAGTTTTTAAAGAATGCCCCCAAATTATGGAGATTCTCACCAGAGTGATGAGGCTGAGTGATGAGCGGGATGTTCAGAATCAGGGCAGCAGGGAACTGGAAGACTCCGGATCACCCAGGGGATTTGCCAGCCCTCTCCTTGCTTTTACACAGCAAGAAGAGACTATGAGGTATGTGCTGCAGAAGTTATTTTCAGAGCCACTAGGATTTAATCACTTCACTGTTTTTAACTAGAGAAACCTTTTATTTCTTTTACTACATTGGAACGAATGTTTAAAAGGAAAGCTCAGACAGTCCCTGACTTAGAATAATTAACTCAAAGTGCTTGCTTACTCCTTCAGTGCTTATGTTATGGTTACTGCCCTCTGACAGGCTGCACACATACGAAGTCTCTCATTCACGCATCTTCAAGTACTTGTTAGATACCTGTTTTGTGCCTGGCACTGTGCTAGGGAGAGGAGAATTTGATGTGAAGCCAAAAAAGCTTGATCTTCAGGGACTCACGGTCTCATGGAGCTCTTCCAAGGGGGCGCCTAGTAATATATTTATGTGGTCATGTTTTGCAAAATTTGCAAAAGTGAAATTTTTAACCACAGTTCATAAGATTAGTATCTCTTTCCAATCTGACATCCCCTCTTTCATAATTTTCCCTTGTGTCTGATGGCCTTGGAGAGTCTGTGGTCATTTCAAGGATTCATCTAAGAGAAGTTAAGTTAGGAACACATTTTGTGTGGGTTTAGTGGGATAAGCATATGTGGTTGGCAGTCATTTCTGTGAATAGTTACGTTATTGCTGGCTGTCCCAGCTTAGGAATGGCTTGTAGGAACACTCCTACCCTTCAGTGTGCCAACTCACCTGCTGTTGTGACCTGAAGATGCAGGGCCACTGATGATATACTGGTTAATGTGAGTACGGTCAATTCAAAGAATATTTCAGATTAGTTACTGCACAACACAACTTGAAATGCCCTGAAATATCACAGTCCATATATGAAAGAAACTTGGTTTCTTTTTCTTTTTTTATTAATGTCTTAATAGTTTATAATATTGTGAAATTTTAGTTGTATATTATTGTTTGTCAGTCACCATATAAATGCATCTCTTCACCCCTTGTGCCCACTCCCTGTCCCCCTTGCCCCTGCTAACCACCAAACAGTTCTGTCTGTCTATTAGTTTATATTCCACAAATGAGTGAAATCATGCGGTGTTTGCCTTTCTCTCTCTGGCTTATTTCACTTAACATAATTCTCTCCAGGTCCATCCACGTTGTTGTGAATGGGACAATTTTGTCTTTTTTATGGCTAAGTAATATTCCATTGTATATATATACACCACATATTCTTTATCCAATCATCAGTCGAGGGACACTTGGGTGGCTTCCACTTCTTGGCTATAGTGAATAATGCTGCAATAAACATAGGTGTGGACAAGCCTCTTTGGATTGTTGATTTCAGGTTCATTGGCTAGATACCCAATAGTGGGATAGCTGGATCATAAGGTATATCTATTTTTAATTTTTTGAGGAATCTCCTACTGTTTTCCATAGAGGCTGCACCAGTTTGCATTCCCACCAGCAGTGAATTAGGGTTCCTGTTTCTACACAACCTCTCCAACATTTGTTGTTTTTTGTCTTGGTGATTATAGCCATTCTAATGGGTGTAAGGTGATATCTTAGTGTAGTTTTGATTTGCATTTCCCTGGTGATTATTGATGTTGCCCATCTTTTCATGTGCCTATTGGTCATCTGTACATCTTCCTTGGAAAAACGTCTGTTCATATGCCCTGCCTATTTTTTGATTGGGTTGTTTATTTTCTTGTTGTTCAGTTGTGTGAGTTCTTTGTATATTATGGAAATTAACCCCTTGTTGGATGTATGATTTGCCAATATTTTCTCCCAGCTGGTGGGTTGTCTATTCATTTTAATCGTGGTTTCATTTGCCTTGTAGAAGCTCTGTAGTCTGATGAAATCCCACTTGTTTATTTTTTCTCTTGTTTCCCTTGTCCGAGTAGACATGGAATTTGAAAAGATCCCTTTATGACCGATGTCAACTAGTGTACTGCCTATATTTTCTTCCAGAAATTTTATAGTTTCAGATCTCACTTTCAGGTCTTTGATCCATTTTGTGTTAATTTGTGTGTATGGTGATAGAAGATGGTCTACTTTCATTCTTTTGCATGTGGCTGTCCAATTTTCCCCAGCACCATTTATTGAAGAGACTTTCCTTTCTCTATTGTATATTCTTAGCTCCTTTGTCGAAGAATAGCTTTCTGTAGATGTGTGGTTTTATTTCTGGGCTTTCCATTCTGTTCCTTTGATCTGTGTGTCTCTTTTTGTACCAGTGCCATGCTGTTTTGATTACTATAGCTTTGTAGTATATTTTGAAGTCAGGGATTGTGATGCCTCCAGCTTTGTTCTTTTTTCTCAGGATTGCTTTAGCTATTTGGGATCTTTTCTTGCCCCATATGAATTTTAGTATTCTTTGAAGAAACTTGGTTTCTTTCATAGGTTTCCCAAATTATACAACATTCCTAGAAATTGCATGACTTATCAATAAGGAGTTGGAAAACTGAAAGAAGCTTTTTAAAATTATCAATAATGAAAACTGTTGATCAACCATGCTAGAGAAAAGTCTGGTCTTTCTAATCTTTATAGAAAATGAACTTATAAGTTGTTTTTACAAGAAAGAGGTAATCAAAGAGTATGAGTCAAAAAAGTAGGAAAAAAATGTATTATAGAGATAGACCAGGCAGTTAATAACTTAAAACATTTCATTTTTGTAGCTTTTGTGGTATTTATCAGCTCTTTATATTTGTAATTTGTTGTGATTTCTTCCCACCTAATTTTGTATTCTTTTGAAGAATCCTCCCCTCCTCAAATTATATAAGATTTAGGCCCACAGAACTTAGCTTTGCCCTTGATATGTGGCTTTTGGAATGCAGATGCATTAAGGCCCAACTCAGTCTTCCAAGTGCTTACAGTCTAGTAGGTCAGACAGACAAGGAAACAAGCAGTTCAACAGAGTGTTACAGGTGCTACAATGTGGCATCATCTGACCAATTAGGGGGAAATGGAGCCTATCTTAGTCAGTTCCATAACAAAGTCACATAGAGTGGATGGTTTATAACAACAGACATTTATTTCTCACAGTTCCAGAGGCTGGAAGTGTGAGATCAGAGTGCCAACATGGTCAGGTTCTGGTAAGAACCCTCTTCCAGGGTCCTTGCAGACTGCTGACTTCTCTTTGTATCCTCACATGGCGAAAACAGACATGTCTGGTCCCTTCATCCTCTTATAAGGGCACTAATCCCATTCATGAGGTCAGCACCCTCATGACCTAATCAACCTCTCAAAGGCCCCATCTCCAAATACCATCACACTGGGGGTTAGGACTTCAACATATGAATTTTGAGGAGAATAAACATGAAGTCCATAACAGGTCCTAACTTTGCATACATCCATGTGTGTTTTTTTCCAACACCAAATGTGTGGTTTCTTTCCAAAAACAAATACGTTGTCCCAACACCAGTTCTCCAATTCTCCCACACCAACTGAGTGTCCTGCAATTCCATTCGATTCTGACACTAACTACCCAGAGTTAGCGCAGACTCCCACAAGTTAAGGGCTCAGTCCCACAAGATGCCCCCACTTCAGGTGCCAGTCACAAGTCCCAGGTCTCCAGGCCACCTGTACTTCTGTCTGACTTGGCTAAAAATTCAGGGGTTCCCATGACCCTCCTTCTGGTGTAATAATTCGCTAGAAGAACTCATAGAACTTAGGAAAGAGCTTTGCTTATGTTTACTGATTTATTATAAAAGATACAACTCGAGAACAGCCAAAAGTAAGAGATCCATCAGGAAAGGTGTTGGAGGTGGGGTGGGGGGTGGTGCAGAGCTAACATGTCCTCCTTCCCTGCACATCAATTTCACCAACTCAGAACCTTTCTGAATCTCATTGTTCAAGAGTTTTTATTGAAGTTTCATTAAGGAGGCATGATTGATTAAGTCATGGGCCATTGGTGGTGGAACTCAACCTCAGGTTGAGTACTGAAAGTTCCACTCCTCTAATCACATGTTTGGTCTTTCTGGTGACAAGCCCCTACCCTGAAACTATTTAGGGGCTCCACCCAGAGTCATCTCATTAGTATAAACTCTGATATGTTTGAAAGAGCCTCCTTACAAATAACAAAAGACTCCTGTCACTCAGGAAATTCTAAGGGTTTTAGGAGCTCTGTGCCAGGAGCTAGGGGCAAAGACCAAGTATACATTTTCATTATACCACAATCCAACAACATTAATTTGATTTACAAAGCTCAGAAGTTAGACATTGAAACAAGGTTTCCTGAGCCATGTCCCCAAAACTCTCCCCAAAATATCTCCCAAAGTTACTTTCCCAAGAAGCTCTCTCAAAATCTCCTTCAGAAGTTATTCTCAGTTCCTTGGCCCAAGGTTTAATGATCCTTCAATTTTTGCTTTGCTACAGTAAAAATAAGGAACAAATTATGAAGAATATTTTTAAAAAGTCCTTCTATAGTGTGTTCATATTGTTTGGGATTAGAATTGGCCACCTCAAAATGTCTATTTTTTCTGAAGGAGGCTTTGACCTTCCCCCCACAACTGTCTAAAGGGATTTGGGATGGAAGGCCTGTCCCTGGGATGGGCCATCACCTTGGATAACTCTGGGTATTGATAGACTGGGAGGGTCTTTGCTACGCCCATTCTTATCAAAGTTCTGTTTACCAAACATTTACATTTGTAAGGGAAATCTCCTATTGTAAAGGTATCTCCTTCTCTGTACTGGGAACAGGGGTGGATGACCTCATTTCTAGAAACTTCTCACTGTGGAAGGTGAGGCCTTAAATCTGCATAATAACCTTACTGTGCTTTTCTGGTAATCTCCCATAGCTGACCCAACTCCCAATATCTTCGTTTGTCTATTTAAGAGGAGAACCTCTGCCATTTTGTCTAGAGATACTCAATTTCCCCAGGTCTCTCCCATGTATAGATGTTATAAAGCTCTGTTTGATTTTCTCCTGCTATTTGGCCTCATGTCAATTTAATTTGTAGCCCAGCCAGAAAGGACCCAGAGTGGGTAGAGAACGCTCTTTCTCCCCTTCAATATGTTGTTATGAAAATTGAACTTGTGTGTGATGAATTACTATCTGGATTACATACATTTTTGAAAACTACATACTATTCAGCATTAAATATATAATTTATTGGCTCTGAAGTGTGAGCTTGCTATTCTATATTTGTAAAATAGAAGAAATGGAGTCTCTGGTTGATTTTTAAGGTTCCTTCCAGTTTCTCACTTCTTTCGTTTTAATGAATTCCTAGCATTCATAAAATCATGAGCTTCGGGCCCTTAGTCAGATGCTTCATCGCTTCCTATGGCTTCCAAGGAGAAAGTCAGGTTCAACTTATGTCATTTTTACTGACAGCACCATTTTTGAGAATAGAAATCAAGTGAAGTGTATGGACTACCTATACCTATACCTTTATCATTGATAACTTATTTTTAAATGGTTATATTCTGTTAAGAAGCATTTCAAGTGCTTTGATTAAACAAAAAACTCTCTTTGAAGATGCAGGTTGGCCAGAGCAGATTGTAAAACTGCAGGGTTTAGCAAAAAAGTCATTTAAGCTAATTGAGACGTGATGTAGGAGGAAGTTAATTGAGTGAATTAGTAACTTGGTTACTAGAAGAAATTTTTCCTGGTTGAAAGAAAACAAAGTGTTTGGATTCAGACTTTGGACAGTGGTAGAAGAAAAAAACAAGGAGAGTGAAGGGGTTCAGAACATGTCACCCCAAAATATGCCACTTTGGCATGTGGATTATTTTGAGATCCAGCAGACTCTGGAAAAGCTTTTTACCTTTCCCTAAACTGCCTAAAAGTAGGTTAAAAATTTCCCCATTTGTGGGGGAAATCTACATTTATAAAGGCAATTTCCTTGAGAAAGGGTACTTGGACCAGGAAGAGTTACTACCAGAGATAACTTTTTTCACCGGAGAGACTTACCTGCATAACAAGGCATTCATTATTTACCATGCATTTCCGCCTCTCACCCTCCCATAAATTGCCTCCCCTGCCCCCCCACCTAGAAGCCTCAAACACCTATCCCTTTCCTTAGCTCAGGATGGTATATAAGTCCCAATTGTCTGGTTGCTTTTTGAGTCTCATATCTTTGTGAGGCTTCTGTGCCTGTAATCAAAATTGTTTTCTTTCTCTCCTGTTAATCTGTCTTATGTTAATTTAATTCTTAGACCAGCCACTGAACCGAGAAGGGTAGAAGGAAAACATTTTCCTCTCCTATAAGAACATGATTTTTTTTCTGAACAGGAAGAAGAGCCAGGAAAGGAGATATTAGAGAAAGACTGATGCCATTAAAGACATGGAAGTCATACTATTCAAAATTCTAAATTAACATACACAAAAGGCGGGGCTGGCCCAGTGGCATAGTGGTTAAGTTTGCGTGCTCCACTTCAGCAGCCCGGGGTTCCCGGGTTCCAGTCTCAGGTACGGACCTACACACCACTCATCAACATACCATGGTGTCGTCCCACGTACAAAATCGAGGAAGATGGACACAGATGCTAGCTCAGGGCCAATCTTCCTCACTTTAAAAAAAAAACATACACAAAAGGAGAAACACGGTGGTATCTACTATGACTTTTAAAGAGTGATTTATTCATAGCATGCCATAGGCCTGGAAGCTTTAAAACTGAGGGGGGAGGAAAAGAAGGTTGTCCTGAAAGGTAAAAGAGAAAAATCAAGATTTTGTTAAGGAGTGGCTGTTAATGACACAGTAACAAAATTTTGTATCTAAACTTGTTTGACTACCTTTAAAGTTTGCTTGATTTTGAATAGTGTCTAAAGTATGTTGACACATTTGTAATCAGTGTTTCAGTTTAGTAAAGTATTTAAGAACACAGTCTTCAAAGACAGGACTGGATTCTAATTAAGACTAACAAATTCTCTGAGCCTCAGTTTCTTCCTTTGTAAAGTGGAATAATAATTGATACTGGCTTGCTGAGAGGATTAAATAATGAAAGCTTTGACAATGTCTGGTGAGTCAGGATACCCAATAAGAATTGGTTTATGCCTGAGGCTTTGAACAAGTAACCATCATCACGTAGCTCTCTATAAGACTGATTGTCAGAGCATAGCTGTCCCTTTGTTTCATCAAGGACCATAGAAAGTCTGACAGTCACCTCATCCATTCTCCCCATCAAGGCAGGAATCTGCTCTACAATATCCATTAGTGTTACCAAACCAGGTTCGTTTTGCTGGTAGCACGATTATGCCAGTCATCGAGATGACAAGTTTGCAAAGAGAAAGGGTTTAATCACAAGGCAGCCAAGTGAGGACACAGGAAAACCAATCTCAAATCTGCCTCCCTGAGAAATGGGGATTAGGGATATTTATGGGATGAGGGGGCAGGGTAGTCTGAAGTGTAGGAATAGATGATTGGAGGTAAGGAGAATTGAGGTAATTAATGATCTGCACAAGCATAGTCAAGCTTCATGGCTCTTCACAGGACACATGTTGACAAAATGGCAGCATTACCACAATCTGAGGATGGAGTTTTCAGCTCCTTGACGTCAAAGGGTCACCTATCAGTCATCCCAGCAGGCCCAGTTGATGAGTCGGTGGTCTTAACCAGCCTGAACTGGACAAGGAGTGGACTCTCAGTTCCTGAAAAACTTCAGCACCTGTTACCATGGTGACCCAAGCATCAGAGATGTTATCTATAGGGTGGGTTTTAGCAATGCATTATCTAACTACTTTTGCAGACAACTGAGTACAGTTAAAGCAAGTAGGCCTCGGTTTCATTAGTTGCACCTGAACATGTCTACTTTGGAGAAATCATTACTTAGTATGGTAGCCTATCCTGCGAGTGACTCTGTTAGGAAATTTTACCTTATATTCAGCCAAAATCTGCCCCTCATTTCTACTCTTGGGTCTTTGTTCTGCTGCCTGGAATTTGCATAGTCACTTCCTTATTTCAAGTCAGCAAATGGGTTCTGCCCCCATTGCCATAGGTCTTCCCTTTCTCAGGCTCCCCCTCGCCCCCACCCCATCGCACTGCTGCATTTTGGGGTCCATGAATAGACAAGCCTCATGGGGAGGGTACTTCTGAGCATAGCAATTTGAAGAGAGAATCTTTTGCAAATTTTTGTTTGGGATCAGGATAGAGGGTATAATTTAAACTGACACAATGACTGTTCACTTTATCAGTCATCTGCTACATAATAAAATCAGAATGGAGCTTGTCTCTCTGAGAAAGTGTCAGCTGAAAAGGATAGAGACTCCTCTTGCCACTGACCTAGCCTTCACTGTAGAAATCAAAGAATGTTGGGTTCTTCAGTCAAGTAGAGCCTAATCAGGAGCACGGGGACATAGAGCAGAAACTGTCACTCGGTTACTGAGGGCCTGAGAAAACACTTGAATGAGACCCGTGGTCTCTTTCTCTCTCCCCTCTCTTCTCTCCTCTATTCTCCACTCTCTCTTTGTTTTATCCACTTAGAAGAGGTCTTTTGGTAGAGATAAGTATCAAGAATTAGAGCACATGAGGGTTTGTGTTTGCAAATAATTTAACCTTGTTTTCCTTTATACCCCTCTGGTGGTTGTATTTTCCAGGGTCTGATTTTAATAATAATAGCTACCGTATATCAGCTACTTACTATGAGGCATGGAAATGTTCTAAGCAACTGAGCATATTATCTCACTCAATCCTCAAAGCAATCATTGGGGAAAGACTATTATTCTTCAGTTTATAGATGAAAGAAATTGGGAAGGAAATGGTTAAGTGTCCTCCACAAGGGTGCATAGCTAGTAAGGGGCTAAATGAAGCTTCAAAGTCAGGCCATCCTACTCCAGAACCTGCACTCTGTCCATGACGTAGTATTCTCTTCTCTTTAAAGGAGAATGCTTTTTTTCTAAGCCCTAGACTAACAGAGTTACCAAATGATTGTGATTAGCTGTACATTCTTTCATGGCAGGGGATAGGATATCCACCAAGGGCTTTGCTATGACAGAATCTTCTCTTGAAGTTCAGTCTGTTTATGAAACAACCATAAAGTGAACTGAGTGATCCTGGGTCTTGTTTTTTGTGTGCTGAAAAAGTTCTTAAGGAACAGGTATCCTGAAAGCCTCCTAAATTTGTGTGTTTCTTCAAGGTCAAGTAAAGCTATCTTTATTCTTGGACCCCTGACTCAGTGTGTTATGAGATTCTCAAGACATTCCAGTAAGATACCTTTGCCAGTTCTCAACTTGCTGCCTCTCCACTCCAAATTCACTATTCATTGCCTGCTTTGCAAAAATGGAGCTGGACCCTTCAAATATTTTTCCTTTGCCAATTGACAGGATGTTAAGCTTCCTCTGTAGGGTCTGCTGGAGACACACTGCAGGAAGAAGTTGTTTTCCTTCCTGATTACTGTGTGTCTTGCAGCAGCCTCCTGCAGTGTAGGTGGTTTTTCTGGGAACCAGCAATACGTGAGTTTTCTCCAGAAGTGAACTGCAGTGCATGGTGGTCAGTGGTACCCAGCAGCCAGCAGCTTCCCTTGGCACCCCACTCAGGCAGTTTTGTAGTGGAATGCCTCCAGCAAAACAACTCCCCTTTAGATTGTGGAAAAGGGACAAATACTGTATGATTCCACTTATATGCAGTACCCATAGTAGTCCAATTCATGAAGACAGAAAGCAAAATGGCAGTTGCCAGGGGCTGGGAAAAAAAAAACCACTCCCCTTTAACAGCTTTTCTTAGCAGGGTATGTTTCCAGCAAATTGCACTAAGTTGGTACTACAGAGACCTCTCTGCCATTCAGTGAGTCACATACCCTGCTCACCAACAAGGTCTGGCTCTCAGCCTAGAGGGGCTGGAGGACAATTCCATAACTACTCTATATCAGCCTTAGGCATAGTAGCTGCTCCATTACAGCTGCTATTCCTGTATTATTTAGAGTTCTCTTTACTTCTTACTATTCCTTTCCTCATTACTCTGATCCTCTGTTATGGTTAATAATTCTTTATGTTAAACTTCCTCTGTTCAAATTACTGTATAGTGGGGCCGGCCTGGCGGCTTAGTGGTTAAGTTCAGCATGCTCTGCTTCAGCAGCCAGGGTTCGGTTCCCAGGTGTGGACCTACACCACTTGTCAGTCATGCTGTGGGGATGACCCATATGAAAGGAAATAGAGGAAGATTGGCCACGGATGTTAGCTCAGGGTGAATCTTCCTCAACAACAACGACAAAATTATTGTATGGTTTCTGCCTCCTGATTGGACCTTGACTGATACAGTGCCTCTATTGTACAATTTGCATGTTGATCCTCCTCAATTATATAGCTTAGGTAACTAAAAGACTGTTTAGTTAGGACTCTTCTTGTTGCAATTAAGAGTAATCTAATTCAAATTAGCTTAAACAAAAATGAATTTATTGGTTCAATACCCCAAACCTTAAAAGGGCAGAATGAGAGGTTCAGAGAATCAAACTCTACCATGTCTCTGTTTCTGTCCTTCTTTCTTTCTCTCTCCCTCCCTTCAGCCCATATCTTGCTTCTGTTTTTTACTGCATATGCCTTCATTGTTTTAGGTCAGCTATGTGTCTAGAATCATGGCTGCATTTGTGTCCAGGCTTTATAAGTCTATGTTTGAATCTCACCCTAATCCTCAAAAAATTATTATTTTCTTGTCATCTCCAGTTGGAAAAATCTTGAGAAAGACACTTGACCTAGCTTGGGCTGTGTGCCCATCATAGACCAACCACTGTGGCCAGAGAGGTGGAGTATATTTGGCCCATCCTGGGTCACATGCTCTGCTCTGTGGCCAGGGAAGTGGGGAGAGTGATTAGCAGTGCCCAAAAGATTCACTTGTTTGGAGTGGTGAAAATTTTTATTTTCCAAAAAAAGGGGGGGGTGGGGATGCTGTTTTGAGCAGACAAAACTATAGTATTTTAAGATATAGGCTCAAGCTTCATGAGCTGAAAAAGATAAAGTATTTCTGGTCAAAAACAAAGTGTCATTCATAGCACTTTTGTGGTTAAATAATGATAGTTCCCCTTCTGCAACCAACTGACCAAAAGGAATCATTGTTAGCACATTTTCCCATTCCAACAGGACTTAAGTGTGGCAGATATTATTGGTTGCCTATCAACAGTCAGTCCCTCCCATATTGCTTACCAATAGAAACCTGATTTGGTTCACCCTTATCATGCCCGTGTGCTCAGAGAAGGAGCCCCTCTCCAACCCCCATAAGTGAGTCTCTGTTAGCACAGTCCATTGTGGAAATTCCATTTTTCTTGCCATTGATTGTTTAGGAATGGGTGTGTGAGGCAATTCTCACAAATGAGACTTGAAAGCAATTTTTCTGGGGTGAGTGGTAGCTTCTAGGAGAGGTTTTCCTCTAATTAGGAGGAAAAACTGCCCTTTCTCTGATGTCTCAACATTGCTATTTGAGGGGAAGATGCCTGGAGATGAGGCAGCCATCTTGGAACAATGATGAGACAAGCAAGAGGACAAAAACCATCACAATGGGGATGGGAGCAAGAAAATATGGAAAGAACCAGAGTCTTTGATGACACTGTTAAGCTCTTAAATTAACCAACCTGGAAATCACTCTATCTGCAGAATTCCTGTGTGGAAAATAAATTCCTTACTGTTTAAGCCGCTTTTAGTTGAGTTTTCTGTTATATACAACCAAAGCATTAGAATTAAAACCAGAGACCTCACTTATGATCAGCTTTACATCAGGAAATAGCATATTTTCTCAGAAAATCAGATACTTTTGTCTTATGAAGAAATAAGAATGGGGTAATAATAGGGGTAATAAAATCAGCTAAAGCACCTCTAACTTCAGAATCACCCAATATCACTGAGTAAACTATCATACACAATCTGATGTCTACACAGATTTAGATCCAATCCATGTAAGGCAAGTGTGCCTCTCTTTATAAGTGGATACAGCCTTCAAAAACAAAGAAAAAAATCCACCTTTTCAAAGAAACGTCATTTGCCAGAAAGACAGACGTAAGACATTTGAAATCCATTATAGCCTTTGCAGCCCATGTGGGCATCTCTCATTTGGAATGCCATCTGCTGAGCTCTTCCAAAACTTTACTCGACAGGTAATTCTATCTGTGAGGAATGCATTCAACTGACATGGAGCTATCTGGTTTCTCTCAACAGGAATGAAGGGATACATATACTCCACCTTGATATCTTCCTTTTATAGTTTTCTCTTTACTACACAGTTTAGCCCCTAAATAATTCTGATTCTTTAATTTTTACCTTTTAAAAGTGTCTCTTTTTGTTATAAAGATTACAAGTTCCTAGGAGGCAACATAATAGGGAAAGTATGTGCTTTGGTCTCAGAATTGCTGCTTAAAATCTTTTCTTTTCTTTTTTTTTGGTGAGGAAGATTGGCCCTGAGCTAACGTCTGTTACCAATCTTCCTCTTTTTGCTTGAGGAAGATGGTCCCTGAGCTGACATCTGTGCCAATCTTCCTCTACTTTGTATATGGGATGCTGTCACAGCATGGCTTGATGAGTGGTGTGTAGGTCCGCGCCCAGGATCTGAACCCACGAACCCCTGGTCACCAAAGTGGAGTGCATGAACTTAACCACTGCACCACCGGGCCAGCCCCTGTAGCTTAAAATTTTGATTCTCCCACTCACTGTCATTGTAACTTTGGGCAAGTTACTTCACTTCAGAGCCTCAGTTCCTGCTCTATAAAATGTGACTAAGAACATGTCCTTTCACAATGGCATCACTCACTTTTATACAATGTTTTTAACTACCAGTCATCACATTTTTTAATTATACTGATCTTAAGTCATACAGGGATTTTGGATGGAAGAGAATATTATTCCTTGATTCTCATTGCTAGGATCTCAGTGCTGGGAAAGTAGTTGACTCTTCATTTCTTCTTCATGATATCACAGAAGACTAAAGAGGATTCTGGACACTGCTGACTCATCAGTATTAATAACAGACCTGACAAAGAACCCCTTCCCACTCTAAACTCATAGAAATGCTGGGCAAAATATTACTAGACAGTTGGGGCTGGCCCCGTGGTATAGTGGTTGGGTTTGTGCACTCCACTTCAGAGGCCCAGGGTTCACAGGTTCAGATCCCAGGCGGGGACAACACACCACTCATCAAGCCATGTGATGATGGGTCGTGTCCCATATAAAGTAGAGGAAGATGGGAATGGATGTTAGCCCAGGGCCAATCTTCTTCAGCAAGAGGAGAAGGATTGGCAACAGATGTTAGCTCAGGGCGAATCTTCCTCATCAAAAAAAAAAATTACTAAATCATTTTTTAATGGAAGAAATGAATCAAGAAAAAAATAAGAGAAATAAAACAATTGATTCTGGGAATGATGCAAAAACTCAAAGCCACAGTAATAACATCCAGAATTTGCCAATAGCTCAGAGTAAGACCAAACCAGGATACTGGCCCTAGGGGAAGGGTGCTGACCTATATAGCCTTGGAATTCTATAAGATTTCCAAGTAGAGTAATCTCCCTAGAAACATCATGGACTAGCAAAACATTAAAGACAAAAGGAAAAAAATCTTAAAAAACAAATAGGAAAGACAGATTGCCTTCACTGGCAATCTGGATAGACAACAAAATAGAGGTCAGAGGCAAAAGGAATTAATATCTTAAAAGTGCTAAGAGAAAATAACTGCCATCTTTCTATATGCCTAACAACCAAACCTCAAAATATAAAAAGCAAAAATTAACAGGATCATAAGAAAATTTTACAAATCCAGAATCATAATGGAAGATTTTAATATGTCTGTCCAAAATTGATAGATCAAAGAGTCAAAAAAATCAATAAGCCTCTAGAAGATTTGAACTCCACAATTATCAGCTTCGTATAAAACAGTACTCTACCATCAAAATGATAACATGCTCATTCTTTTCAAGCACACTTAAACTCTTTCAAAAACAAATCATAAATTAGGCCATAAAAGAAAGGAAATACCAAAAAATTAGTTTATTTTAAACAAAAAGTAATAAAATTTGGAATGAATTATTGAAAGATGGTAAATAAATAAAACTCTCAGGTATTGTATAAATGAAAAAATAGACTTACATATTTTACTTGTCAAAGGAAAAAAATCAAGATAGAAAAACAGTGTATGGAATCAAATGACAATGAAAATACTCCTTATTAAAATTTGGATACATCTGGAAGAGTACAGCCTTAAATGTGTGTAAATCAGATAACAGAAACATTCAAAATGCTTAGATAATGGAAACATTAGATAATAGATAATTAGATAATGGAAATATTAAAAAGCTCAATGCTCAGTTTAAGAAATTAAAAAAAGAGCAACAGAGTAAATTCAAAGGTAACATGACAGTAGCAAGAAGAAGAAATATAAACAAGAGTAGAAATTCATGAAATGAAAAATGAAGACACAAGAGAGATAATCTTATATTTTGAAAGACTAATAAAATAGAGAGATGTTTGGTGATGAGCCAAAAATATACAGGAGGTACAAATAATGATTTTAGGAATGAAAGGGGCTCATAATTACAGATGAAGAAGGAAAATTTAAAGCCACAGAAGTTATTATGTCAAGTCATATGAAACTGCCAATATTCGACCTTTTGACCTTATAAAAACCACAATTTCATGTTATTATAAACAACCATAAGCCCAAACATTTGAAAATACGGATTAAGTGGGTAATTTTCCAGACAAATATAAATGACCAAAATTAACGAAAAAGGAAATTTTAAAGCTTTAATATACTTATAATCATTGAAGAAATTAAATTATAGTGAAAAAAAAATCCATTCCCAAAACAGAATGAGGCCCAGACAGTTTATAGCCTAGTGTTAGCAAACCTTCAAGAGACAATAGTTAACATCCACCTATTTTCTTCAAGAGAATAGAAAAATAGAGACAGAAAAAGCTATTGATTCCACTTCAAGGTATTTCAAGGAATTTCTCACACATGTATGTGTATAAGGACAGGGAAAAACATGCTGGGATGATTGTGACCACAAAGTTTATAACACCCCAAATCATAAAAGACTAAATCTCTTTCAACATAGGAGTAGATAAATAAATTGTGGGATATTTGTACCGTAGTCAAAATAAATGTAGTCAGAGCTACATGTGTCAGCATAGGTAAATCTTAAAATTTTAATGTTCAGTGAAAAAAACAAGATGCAAAAGAAAATGTACAAGGTGTTATTTATAGAAATCTTTTAGTCTTATGAAGACAGTGTCTGTAATATAAACAACTGCATGTTCTTTGTGGATACAAAGATAGTAAAAGTGTTAAAACACACATGGCAGTGACACTTAGGATAGTTGTTACATCTGGGGATGAAGTGAAATAGATAGAAGCAGGTTGAGAAGGGAATTCCAACGACAGCTGTGCCATTTTATTTGTAAGGATTAAAGTAAATAGTTGTAGTGGGTTGAATGGTGGCCCCCCAAAAGATGTGTTCCACCGAAAGCCTGTAAATATGACCCTATTTGGAAAAAGGATCTTTGCAGGTGTAATTAAGTTAGGAATCTTGAGATGAGATCGTCCTTAATTAGGTGGGCCCTAAATCCAATGACAAGCGTTCTTAGTAGAGAAGAGAAGGGGAGAAGACACACAGAGGAATGCCAAGGATTGCTGGCAGCCACCAGAAGCTAGGAGAGAGGGATGGAAAAGATTCTCCCTCAGAGCCTTCATAAGGAACCACCCCTGCTGACATCTTGATTTTGGATTTCTGGCATCCAGAACTTTGAGAATAAATTTTTGTTGTTTTAAGCCATCAAGTTTGTGGTAATTTGTTATGGTAGCCCTAGGAAGCTAACACAGCAGTGCAAAAAAGTTAAATTATGTCAAATTTGGGAGGTTTACAGGTATTATCCTCTTATTTTTCTATATATTTCAAATAACTCATGATTTAAAAGCATACATATGCTCCATATTTGTATGAAGGATACCCATCAAGCCTATGGTAAAAGGCCCCTTCAAATCTCCTAGCTGCTTTTGGCTCTGGATATACAAGCAGGCTTGATAGTGGAGAAGCAAGTCAGTCCTCTGCTCCATTTCTCCTTTGCCTAACTCTGGCCATTTCACCAACAAGTTTTTATAGTCCTTGCTTTTCGTGTTCTCCATAGAATGTTCAAAAATTCTTGCAACAAGCCCAGAACGAACATTTTTAAGAATGATTACACAAAGTCTCTTGTTTTTTTTATTATTTATGCAAAGCAATGAAATGTTTCTTAAGTGTTCTGTGGCAATTAGATAAAGAGTTGGGTGGTGGGCTTCTGGAAATGTATATTAGTTTTTCATATTAACCGTTATGGAAATAATTATCTTTTATTGGTCTTTTGTACTGTCAAGTTGCATTTTCCTGGAATATAAGCTTGACCTGCATTACGAACTCCTAAACAAAGGTGGCATCTCACTAACATGGGTGGAACCTAAGAAAGGGCAAGAAGAATGAGACAGGAACCAGCCTAACGAGACAGGAACATCTGCAAGGCCCCTGGCCTAACAAGACAAGGCCCCTAACCAATCCCCAAGCTGGGAGAATCAGAAGGAGACCACCACGATCCACATTCCCCAGTTTGGGACTCTCCCGGGTTTACATATGCACCCAGGAATCCACTGAAGGGGACCCTAGCCCCATCAGCACAGTAAAAATCACACCCAGGAGTGCAGAGCTAGCATGCTAATGATACATGCATCGCATGTAGTAGCATGCTATGAGACAGCGCAGGAACAAGCACACCCCCACCTCTACGTGCCATGACAAGACACTCCTCCCCAGCCTTTGCCTAATAAAAGCCCCCACAATCCCCCTCCCTAACTAGCCCATCACCTGCCCCTTTCCTTTCCGCACCAGCTGGCTCCCTTGTGCCTCTATTATGCACAAGCTAATAAACTTTTACTTTCCTACTCCTGTTTGTTGTCTCTCTTGATTTCCATCCTGGGGGACAACAAGAACCCAATGTACCAGTAACAAGAGCAGCAAGGCTTTGTGCACAGTAGAATCGGGAGCTTTATGTAAAGTCAGAAAGCCTCTCTCTTTCTCTCTCTGTCTCTCATCAATCAGCTTCCTCTACTAACTCATCAAGTCTCTGATGCAAGATGGCACAGGATGCCTGGTGAGGTACAACTTTAGAAATTGTTTTAGTGGTGTCTGTGTTCTTAGGTGGAGACAATATCTAAACCAGGAGCAGAGTTTCATTATTATGGGAGGAATCCTTTGAATGCCCCCCTCTTAGTTAAGCAAATATAAGGGCCATTGACACAGGGACCCCACCCATTTTTCCTTAGCATTGAAGTCCACGAGAGCCTATCAGGGCCAACCAAAGTGGTCCTGTCCTCTGGGAGAATAGGACACTAAAGTTTCCAAAAGGGATGGCACCAACAGGGACGGGTGAGTTTAAGCTGGTGACCTGGACTAAGCACGAAATTCCAGCAGGTGAATTCTCTGTTGAGACTCAGCTCTCCCGTCACTGTGTCGAATAAGTGAAGGCAAGTTGAGAGAGCTCTGATCTTGGAGGGCAGGCATGAGACTCTGGGCTAATGAAGACAGACAAGCATCCATCAGCCTGCACAAGACCAGCCGTAGTGTGATGCTGTGTGGCAGGGACCAGACTAATACCGCTAGTGAACTAATCAGATTTCCAGCTCTTTCTTTTTGAGGTTTGGTGAGGTGAATCCTTTTTTACCAAGAAAGCCCCCAAGAGTCTTGGACAATTCAGCAGAAAGTCCTCACAGGGGAGATCCTGGAAAAGAACTTGTGAGAACTTGAGTAAATTATGGAAAAATGAAAAATATAAGATCATATTTTTCTTAAGCTGAAAAGTGTGTCTTACAGGTAATATATATGCCTTTTCAGCTCAAGACTCTACCACTAAGTGGAATTTCTTTCAGTGTCTCATATTTAAATTCCCAAGTGAGTGGATCTGATTAGCTTGCCCAGGTCAGGTGTCCATTTCTGCTCCACGCAGCTAGGACCTTAGGAGGAGGAAGGCCAACCGGCACGAGTGAGTAGGCAGGTATTGACAGAAAGGTCAGTGTTGACATAATACTGACATAAGAAAAGAGACAGGTAATGTTGTTTAGAAGAGCACAGACTTTGAGACAGAAAGACATGAATTTAAATGCTGGAGAGGTCACTTATGAGCTGGATCACCTCAGGAAAATTAATCTCTCTGAGCCTCAACTCTCCCATCTGTAACGTGGGCATAATAATACCAACCTAGTAAAATAGCTGTGAATATTAAGTAAGGTAAAGCTTTAAAATGCCTTGTACAGTTCTTGGCACATAGCCTAGTCTCAGGAAAAGGTCAATGTTATTTTTAACTCTACTAACAAGAGTTAGTCTTCTTCCAAGGTGTCTCATATACTCCAGGGTATTGTTCTCTGAGGGTTGTAAATGCTTTGAGGTTCTTTGGGAAAATGTACTATATTTGGAAGAAATTTTATGTGTGTTGTGTTCCTGGTTCAATAACTAAGTCATAGAGACAAGACCAGGGAGGACTGTAATATTTTTCTGGCTGTTTGTCCTATAATAGTGAGTGCATTAGTCAGAACTCATATGGTTACAAATGAAAGAAATCCAGCTGGCTTAAACAGAAAAAAAGGAATTTACTGACTCACATAAATGAAAAAGTCCAGGGTATGATGGCTTCAAGATTATTTGGATCGAGATACACAAAAGATGAAGTCAGGAATCTCTTGGTTCTGCTTTCCTCTGTATGGCTGCATTGTCAGGCGGGTTCTATTGTAGTGGTCACAAAGATTCTATAAGCAACTCCAGGCTTGCATTCTATCCACTGGAAAAAGAGTATCTCTTTCTTAATAGTTCCAGCACAAAAATGGAGGAGGACTCTCATTGGCCCAAGTTGGGTTACATACCCATCTCTGAACCAATCACGAGGGCAGGAGATACCGTATTCTGATTGGCCAGATTTGGGTCATGTATTCATCCCTAGAGCCTGGGGATGGGGATGGGGATGGGGATCAGCTTTACCCAAAGCACATGGAGGGGTAAGTAGGGAGCCTCAAAGTATTGTTGGGACATTCTTACTAAAAGAAGAAGAATGGGGATGGTATGCTGGAGAGGAAAACAAACAGTCCCTACAGAAGGAACTGCAGCTGTAAGAAGAGGTTAAAATCACTACCCTCTGGTTTTTTGCTGCTTCAAAATAATTGTATATCTAGCTCATTGTGGCCACTGAAATATATTTTCTAATCCTATTTGAAAGAAATTATGTAAGTCTAACCAATAATGTATTCTTGGGTGACAAAAATGAGGCCAACTATACAAAAATTGACTCATCAGAGCTGCAAATAAATTACTTTACATATGAGCAGCTTCACTCTTATCTGGATGATTTTTGTGTGCATGACCACTACCTTAATCAGCTCATTCTATAACAAAGGAAATTGCCATCTGTCACTTTGCTTGTATGAAATATTTCTGGAGGTGGCTTGCCAACTTCAGCCAGAATTATAGAACTAATGAGTTTTTAGCTACCATATGCACAGAGTGTAATAATAGCAGGTTCTAGGCAAATGTTGTCTACTTGCTTCTAGGAGTGCTTTCCCTCCATGATAGGAGCAGATGCCCGAAGCTCTATTAAGAATTCTGTTTTCTTCATAAATCTGTACAGCGACATGGAGTCCTCATATTCTGCTGAAGTGGTTTTTATATGAAAAACATGGCCCTTGTTACCCTGTTTCTCTTGGGGTTTTAACCTCTGTTATTTAGAGGCTGGACCTTATTATGTGAGAATCGAGTACCAGATGCCTTTTAGGAAATTTGGCCAGTTTGAAATTTCTGATAGGTCTTCTGCTCTTTCGATGCTTTACTGATTTACATGAAAGCAAACAAGATTTCAATTTCTTAATATCTCTTGTTACTTACATTAAAGTAACTGTTTGTACCTAGCCCAGTGCTTTGTGAACAATTACTGTAACAGTATAGTAGGTTAGATTATGTGGTTGTATAATAAATGACCCCAAATTTCAATAGTCTATAATAACAAAAGCTTGTTTCTCATTCTCACTACATGTTCCACCATTTCCACAGATTACTGTGCAGTTTGTTTCCTTGGGGCTCTAGAATGTGGGACTCCACCAAGGGAAATCCATAAATACTCTATATGAAGACTATAGGGAGTGAGTGGCTGAGTATCTTATAAATTAGGATGCTTTTTTTATTTTTTATTTATTTTATTTATTTATTTTTTTTCAGTTCTCTCTGTCCGTGTGTTCACGTATATTCCATATATGAGTGAGTTCATGCAGTGTCTGTCCTTCTCTCTCTGGCTTATTTCACTTAACATAATACCCTCTAGGTCCATCCATGTTGTTGCAAATGGGACAATTGTGTCTTTTCTTATGGCTGAGTAGGATTCCATTGTATGTATATACCACATCTTCTTTAACCAATCATCAGTCGAGGGACACTTGGGTTGCTTCCACTTCTTGGCTATAGTGAATAATGCTGCAATGAACATAGGGGTGCATACGCCTCTTGTGATGGTTGATTTCATGTCCATTGGGTAGATGCCCAAGAGTGGGATTGCTGGATCATAAGGTATTTCTATTTTTAATTTTTTGAGGACTCTCCATACTGTTTTCCATGGAGGGTGCACCAGTTTGCATTCCCACCAGCAGCGAATGAGGGTCCCCATTTCTCCACAACCTCTCCAGCATTTGTTGTTATTTGGCTTTGTGATTATAGCCATTCTAACCGGTGGAAGGTGATATTTTAGTGTAGTTTTGATTTGCATTTCCCTGATGGTTAGTGATGTTGAACATCTTTTCATGTGTCTATTGGCCATCTGTATCTCTTCCTTGGAAAAATGTCTGTTCATAACTTCTGCCCATTTTTTGATCGGGTTGTTTGTTTTTTTGTTGCTCAGTTGTATGAGATCTTTATATATTACTGAGATTAATCCCTTGTCAGACAAACGATTTGCAAATATTTTCTCCCAGCTGGTGGGTTGTTTATTCATTTTGATCCTGGTTTCATTTGCCTTGTAGAAGCTCTTTAGTCTGAGGAGGTCCCACTTGTTTATTTTTTCTTCTGTTTCCCTTGTCCGAGTAGACATGGAATCTGAAAGGATCCCTTTATGTCTAATCTCAATTAGTGTACTGTCTATATTTTCTTCCAGGAGTTTTATAGTTTCAGGTCTCACTTTCAGGTCTTTGATCCATTTTGAATTGGTTTTTGTATATGGTGATAGGAGATGGTCTACTTTCATTCTTTTCCATGCTGCTGTCCAATTTTCCCAGCACCATTTATTGAAGAGACTTCCCTCTCTCCATTGTATGTTCTTTGCTCCTTTGTCGAAGATTAGCTGTCCATAGGTGTGTGGTTTTATTTCTGGGCTTTCAATTCTGTTCCATTGATCTGTGTGTCTATTCTTGTACCAGTACCATGCTGTTTTGATTACTGTAGCTTTATAGTATATTTTGAAATCAGGGATTGTGATGCCTCCAGCTTTGTTCTTTTTTTTCAGAATTGCTTTAGCTATTCGGGCTCTTTTGTTGCCCCATATGAATTTCAGTAGTTTTTGTTCTATTACTGTGAAGAATGACATTGGGATTGCATTGAATCTGTAGATTGCTTTAGGTAGAATGGACATTTTAACTATATTTATTCTTCCAATCCATGTGCATGGAATATTTTTCCATTTCTTTATGTCCTCCTCGATTTCTTTCAATAGTGTCTTATAGTTTTCATTGTATAGGTCTTTGACCTCCTTGGTTAAATTGATTCCCAGATATTTTATTCTCTTTGTTGCAATTGTAAATGGGATTGTCTTTTTGAGTTCTCTTTCTGTTGTTTCATCATTAGTGTATAGAAATGCAATTGATTTTTGTAAGTTGATTTTATACCCTGCCACTTTACTGTAGTTGTTGATTGTTTCTAGTAGTTTTCCGATGGAATTTTTTGGGTTTTCTATGTATAGGATCATGTCGTCTGCAAATAGTGAGAGTTTTACTTCTTCATTGCCTATTTGGAGTCCTTTTATTCCTTTTTCTTGCCTAATTGCTCTGGCCAGAACTTCCAGTACTATGTTGAATAAGAGCGGTGAGAGTGGGCACCCTTGTCTTGTGCCTGTCCTCAAAGGAATGGCTTTCAGTTTTTCCCCATTGAGTAGGATGTTTGCTGTAGGTTTGTCATATATGGCCCTTATTATGTTGAGGTGCTTTCCTTCTATACCCATTTTGTTGAGAGTTTTTATCATAAATGGATGCTGGATCTTGTCGAATGCCTTCTCTGCATCGATTGAGATGATCGTATGGTTTTTATTCTTCATTTTGTTAATGTGGTGTATCACGTTGATTGATTTGCGGATGTTGAACCCTCCCTGTGTCCCTGGTATAAATCCCACTTGATCGTGGTGTATGATCTTTTTGATGTATTGTTGTATTCGGGTTGCCAATATTTTGTTGATGATTTTTGCGTCTATGTTCATCAGTGATATTGGCCTGTAGTTTTCCTTCTTTGTATTGTCCTTGTCTGGCTTTGGTATCAGCATGATGTCGGCCTCATAGAATGTGTTGGGAAGTATTCCATCTTCCTCTATTTTTTGGAATAGTTTGAGAAGGATAGGTGCTAAATCTTCTTTGAACGTTTGATAAAATTCTCCAAGGAAGCCATCTGGGCCTGGGCTTTTATTTTTTGGGAGGTTTTTGATTACTGTTTCAATCTCTTTACTTGTGATTGGTCTGTTCAGATTCTCTATTTCTTCTTGATTCAGTTTTGGCAGGTTGTACGTGTCCAAGAATTTGTCCATTTCCTCTAGGTTGTCCAATTCGTTGGCGTAAAGTTTTTCATAGTATTCCCTAATAATCCCTTGTATTTCTGTGGTGTCTGTTGTAATTTCTCCTCTTTCATTTCTAATTTTATTTATTTGAGTCTTCTCCCTTTTTGTCTTAGTGAGTCTGGCTAAAGGTTTGTCAATTTTATTTATCTTCTCAAAGAACCAGCTCTTTGTTTCATTGATCCTTTCTACTGTTGTTTGGTTTCAATTTCATTTATTTCTGCTCTGATTTTTGTTATTTCCCTCCTTTTGCTGATTCGGGGCTTTGTCTGTTCTTCTTTTTCCAATTCTGTTAGCTGCAATTTAAGGTTATTTATTTGGGATTTTTCTTGTTTGTTAAGGTGAGCTTGTATTGCTATGAATTTCCCTCTCATGACCGCTTTTCCTGCATCCCATATGAGTTGGTATGGTGTATTTTCCTTTTCATTTGTCTCCAGATAGCTTTTGATTTCTCCTTTAATTTCATCAATGACCCATTGGTTGTTCAGTAGCATGTTGTTTAGTCTCCACATCTTTGTCCCTTTCTTAGTTTTTTCCTTGCAGTTGATTTCTAGTTTCACAGCATTATGATCAGAAAAGATGCTTGTAATGATTTCAATCTTCTTAAATTTAAAGAGGTTTGCCTTGTTTCCTAATATGTGGTCTATCCTTGAGAATGTTCCATGTGCACTTGAGAAGAATGTGTACTCTGCTTTTGTTGGGTGGAGTGCTCTGTATAT